>JAVLUX010000031.1:19260000-20642500 GCA_032164185.1 Moxostoma hubbsi
CTCTTAATACTGCCACTGCACTCTGACATCAGCTGGACCTGCAGCGTGCACGTGCACGCACACACACACACACACACACACACAGACGCACAAGCTCCATTAAAATCATAAGTAAATGCATTTGGGAATCCAAACGTTTATGCTTGCAGTCATTATAAAGGAAAAATGTAATATGCAAATTTAGACCAGTAATGAATGTGTTTATGAAAGTGTTGGGTGGATTATGTTGGGAAAGTGTGAAAGTTTGAAATATTAGAAGGACCTGAAGGCATATACTCACATAGCCCAGCTTATAGGGAGTGCTGGTATGTGCAGGTGAGGACGTTTCCAGGTGGAGAGATTTCCTTTCAGGCATGTTTTGAAAGTTCCAGTTCTGTCCTGTGAATGTGTGTGAGAGAGAGAGAGAGAGATTAAACTAGATGCTCAGCATACAGACTTACAAAACCCTAACAATGCACCCTAGTCCCTACTTCATTTGGGCTGTGAGGGCAGAAATGCACACTATCAGAAGAATTTAATTTGCTTTTAAAAGTGTCATTATTTATCCACTTACCATAGTAATAAATAGTCGTCTTTTAGTTTTTCATGACCATTCTCTTTTTTTTTTTGTTGCTGCTGTGCCCTTAATAAAAGCCCCTATCGCACGTGAAATGAATATTACCTCATTACCTTACCAAGACTGGGTGGGTATACTTCTTTAAACTCTGTTATCGTGCATGAGAATGAAAGCTGCACAGGGGTATGAGGAGGTGCATTGTGTCCAATACCCTCTCCTCCACTTCCTGAAATCTGAAAATGCATGCCTCTAATCAGAGCCACCCCACAGTGCCAAGGCTTTCAAGATAAGAGCACATAGCAAAGCAGGGTTAGGGAGGACACTTGTATTCTTTTGATTTAAGAGTGAGAGCTCTGAATTAAAAGAAAAAAATACCAGGCCTTTGATGATCCAGTAATCCTGGTCTATTCATAAACATACCCAC
Source organism: Moxostoma hubbsi (assembly GCA_032164185.1). Classification (NCBI taxonomy): domain Eukaryota; kingdom Metazoa; phylum Chordata; class Actinopteri; order Cypriniformes; family Catostomidae; genus Moxostoma; species Moxostoma hubbsi. Next base: position 19,260,981 of record JAVLUX010000031.1, read on the forward strand.
AGTGAAGTTGGAACAGGACAGGATGTGTGGAGAGAAAGAGAGAGAGAGAGAGAGAGAGAGAGAGAGAGAGAGAGAGAGAGAGAGAGAGAGAAATATGGAATATTAATGAGAAGGGGTGGGAAAGTGTTATTGGACAGATGTGAAAGCACAAAATAAGGTAAATATAAGCTTTTACATTCATGCCCATATGTATGTAAAGGGACTAGAGCGGTCAAAATGAACACAATAACACATGCACTTAATATAAAAGGTTTAACGCATTAATTTTTCTTAATCATGATTAATGCATTTACTGTTAATAAAGCATAAACCAGCATAAACACTGGTCAGAAGGGCTGAAACTTTGCAATGTGTCCACCTGGAGACATTACACTGACAAACACAACAGCTGTGCCAGTTATGAAATGATTGAGAAAGGAGCTCTTGAAGCTATTAGTTGTACAAAACAAGCCCAGATGGGACTTGTGACAGAGATCAATAATTTTGCAGTTTAAGTTAAGCGCATGTTAATTACCACAGAAGCACGCCAAGTCTTAACTAATCACCAAAACACAGAAAGAGACGTTTTTGTCTGCAAGCGCTTTTCACGTGGAGTTCAAAGCGGCACTGGCGCCCTGATGCAAATCATGATCATAGCTTCACGATAACTGTAACAAAGTGGATAGCCACAGTCTACAGACAGATTAAGAGTTTTAGAGATTTAAAGCCTATTGCAATAAATATGCAACCTATGTGGGGACTAGTTCTTTCAACTAGTCAAACTCATGCATAGGCTTTGGGAAACATTTAATGTTATTGAATTGGCGCAATTTTAGTGTATTTCTATCATTATTTATGGTATTTCTATCATTATTCTGTGGAAAATTTTAATTAAGCATTGCATTGTTACATGTTTTGTTATCTTTCCTAAGGAGGAAATAAATGCATTTTGACAGGAAAATAAATATATTTAGAGTCAAATTTCAACACTTTCAAAATCTGTGATTAATTGTGATTAACTATGAAACACAAGATTAATTGTGATTAAAAATTGTAAATCTACTGACAGCACTAAAAAGGACATATGCAGAATGGATGACTACGCAGCAGCTTTTTTGTCAACTTGGTGATGAGGATTCTGGGCTTTCTATGACCTCTCTGTCTAGTGGAAGAGAGGTGGAATGAGTATACTGGCAGTATGACACCCCTAGTCTCAAGTAGCTATGCTTTGGACTATAAGCTATAAGTCGGGTTTCCTTTGTAGATTATTCTGGCCTAAAACTGCCAACATTGATAAGAAGCAGCTGTCTGACCAACATATAAAGTGACCAACCACAGTTTGTGTTTTTATGTGACATTTAGGAGTGGGCAAATCTGAAATCTGATGTAAATAATTAACTCAAACAAACCTCGACTTGAATATCTTTCAAAGATCTGACACCATGAACCTTGCAAACCATCAAGGCGAATCCAGCACTTAGTACTTCCTCAGAAGTGCTCATAAATTAGTTTCCTAGTAGACTAATAAAAATCTGTGGACCCAGAATCTTGGAAATGAACTAAGGCAATCAAATGGGAGTTTACGATTTTGGGAAAAGTTTTGCCATTTTTGTGTGCAATATGCATCAGAATGTCCATAACGGTCTGTGGGCGCGCCTTCCGAGACCGAGACTATGACAACCCAAACCAGCAGTCACAGAAACTAGCCAGTGGAAAGGCCAGGAGCAAGCTGAAAATCATTAGGGTGCAGGGTTAGAGTTATCAAGATGGCAGTTTATTTATTTACCTGACAAGGCAGAGAAGAAAGCAGCTTCCTCATCCTCATCATGTGACGAAGAACCGCCAACATCCCCAGTGTGGTCCCACTCCAGAGGGATGGAGTCCACGCTGACAGGGGTTTCACAGCCCGAGCGCTCATGAGGAGGGGACAGCAGGCACATGGAGGGCTGGCTGGCTGTGGGGCTGCCCAGTGTCTCTCTGGACTTCTCACTGTCCAATAGCTCTGGCTGCTCTCGCAACACGTTAAAGAGAGACAGTTAAAGACAACACTGTCATTAATACAGTTCAAATATGATTTTCTTTTCTAATTTAAAACTCAAAAATAAAAAAGTACAATAACATGTTTATATTTTTGGTACTCACAGGTCTTTTGTGGCCTTTTTATCATTACTACAGTGCTGCTGGCCGATCAGAATTAACACACACCCTTCAAAATCATAAAAAAATGACAAATGGGACATCCTATGTTCTTGTGGACTTCACAGAACTCATAAGCGAGGGCCATCGCAAGGGACTAAAAATTAAATGCTTTTTATTTCAGTCCGTTCTGAGAAGAGAATCTATTTGAATGTTTGAGTGCCGGCATTCCACAGCTTCTTCCAAATGGTAACCAATTAGAGAGAAATACAAGAACGGTTCTTAATGAGAAGAATGCCTATATAAAATAACGTCTTTTTAATACATGTATTCTTAATAAATATATCCTCCAAAATATTTAAATATACATTTGGCCATATAAAATCAATTAATGGCCTTAATCTGTCTCTCCTTCACCCACTGAGTGGGCATGCTTTGACTAAATGTCACCTTATACAGGCCAAATTATTTTAATTTTTTAAACCTTGGAGCGCACACTCCTTGTCCTTGGCACTATTAGATTATTACAGTTAAAGTGCCAAGAGCTATGAGTGTGTGTTCCCTTCTGTTTTATTTCTTATTAAAGCCATATGAAACCGAACATTATCATAAAGTTAGGCCTAAATTAAAAAAAATAAATAAAAACTAAATGGATGATTTCATTTTAATTACAGAACTGCTTCTCAGTCAAAACCCAGCAGCATCAAAACCGTATTATTGCATCATATCTAACAATACATTGAAGACTTGGACACAACTTAGAAATGCACTTTTTACCAATAATATTTTCCTTGTATCACGCATGCATGATAAGTAATTATATAAATCTGTAAAAAGGGTCTTTAGAATTTCACAGTAAGCCACATCTGACAAAGTGCAAATAAGCAAAGAAATGTGTGATACAGCAGTTTCTTTAGGATCAAAGCACATGCTTATGCTACTAAAAGTAGAAGCCTAAAAAGAGAGAAGTGATCCAATTCAGAAAATGTTCTGTGAAAAACCCTTTGGTCTTTGATTTCTTGAAAGAAATACCTAAATGAAAGTAACCAATTATTAACTGGTTACCAGCATTCAATAATAACATTTTCAATCTGAAACTATTAAAAGGGACTTCCCATTTTCAGACACATTCTGCAAAAAATTCCATTCATTTTAATTTTTTTGTTTTCGTTCCTTGAGCCATTTTTATGGTGCGTTCATGGTAAATATGATATTTTCCACTTGTGAACTGGTATTTACAAGTGTGTTGCATTCAAGTGCTTTTGTTGTCGTAATGTGGTAAAAAGATGGAGATACACACACAATTGCAACCTTGACATCGCAGCCTGTTGATTATGCTGCGTTCACACCAAACGCGAATAGAGCGTAATTTATCGCTATTTAGAGTTTTATTTATTTTTATAACGTGTATTCTCTGTGTAAATTCGTGCACCGGACCGCGCCGTTTCGATTCAGTACGAATGTACCGTTCCACCCCTAGCTTACAGTAGCAAAAAAGGTTTGGTTTTGTACTATGTTTACCATTCAACACTATCGCTACGCTCTCCGCCATTTTGAAAATGTCAAAGGTCATCTCATCTCGGCAACTCGGGCATCAAAATATTCTACGAGTTGCCCAGTGGAAAATACCACATGAGGGGGTGTTCATGTGCATTTTCCACGTCGGCTTTTGGTATTTACCATAATTACCATAGCACGTGAACGCACCATTAGTCCCTGATCGCAAGTAAGCAAGACTGCTAGTGAACAAAAAGTCAAACATTTGGGAAAGGATCAAAATAAGGCAAAAAAAGATATGAGGATGGCTGAACATTCAGAGAGGGATGGGACTTCTTTTTTTCCTTGTCAAATGGTGTGTGATAGTGCTAGTAAAGTCTTCTTTGTGTAACTGTGTTATGTCACAGTTTAAATTTAAGAAGAAATAAAGCATACAACATGTTTTTTTTTTAAAAGGTCACAAGCAAAATAAATTTGTCAACTTGCCACTTAAATTAACTAAAGTTGAATCTGGCATATAAGAGACAAAAAGTATGTGTAGTGGTGAGCTTATAGTACCGGTCTGAGGCTGGTGAGGCGCTGGTGGAATCGGGCCACTCTGCAAAACACCTCCTGACAGTATGTATGCAGTTCCTCCAGCTCATCTTCAATCACAACAGCATCTTGAGGAGAGCTCTTCTGAATCAGACCCTCCCCAAACACTATCAAAGCATCAATCTTGTTGGTGTTCAGAGAGATCTCCTTCTTAAAACTCTGGAGGAGAGAAAGAGGGCTCAATTAGGTTCAATCCATTAAATTAAACTAAAATGTACATTTGACCTAGTCCAATCTCTCTGTGAAACTGCATGGTTTACAGATCTTCTTGTCTAACCTTCAGCTGTTTCATCTTGTCTTGGAGGTCGCTCTCAGAGAAGTGCTCCACGTTGGTCAGCTGAAGGTCAATATCAGTCAGCCAGACGAGAAGACTCTCGCGGGTTCCCTCAAACTCTTCTCTCTGACTTGTGAAATGCTAAATGAGTAAGTGAAAGAGGTACCGACAGAACATTCGTGAAGAGAAGGCCAATAGGAAACAAAAGTAAGGAGAGGTTTGTAAAATCGTTATGTAAGATGTGATGTGAGTAGATTATACTACAGTGTGTTACATGCAAATACAAATGCTTTGATGCATATAAAGTGTCACTCAGTGTCATTACCCTGAGTCTGCGCAGTATGGCAGCCACTCTCCTCTGGAGCGCGTCCCAGCGCTGGTTACCTTGGTGCACCATGGCCCGGAGTCTACTGGCTGCATCGGTGCGGTTCTCTCGGGCCAGACGCCTGTACTGGTTATTAATGATCTCCAGCTGGGTCAGACTCTCATGTACCTGCCTTTGAAAGGCCTAAAACAACAAAGAAATGATAATCTATTTAAGAACCGCTGCTATATTCCATTGTTAAATTAAAAGCTGGAGATTTCCATTATAGTCATAAATTACTCCTTGTAAATCTCTTTATATGTCAAGCTCCACACAAACAAAGCAAGTGTATATTTAACTTAAGAAAAACAGAAATATGCATATGTATCTTACATGCACTGTATACTTGTGTATCTGAATGTTACTACTATGTCCTGACAGATGAAAAAGGTTCGTTTTATAAATGTACATCTTTTATACAATTTTACATCTGTCTCCTTTGTCAACATCGTCAGATATTTATGAAAAAACAAACAAATCAGTCAATATCAAATTAAGCCTTCATCCTGAATGTCCACTTTCCACATTTCACCAGCTATACATTCATCAAGGTCAGTCGTGAGTTTTATTCTACACCATATTACTGTAGTAATACCACGGTTACTAAAATATTACTAAGGTACAACCATGGTTAAATTTACATGGATTTACAAACATTTCTCTCAACTACCCAACCTTCACCATGACCAAATCACTGCAAGGTAATACAACTTTATATGAATTTTCATTTATTATTCTAATTATAAGTAGTATTAAAGGAAACCATTCAAACTGGAGACAGGAAACAGGATGGGGAAAAAAAAAAAAAAAAAAAAAAAAAAGGGACAAAAGGGGAAATCGAACCCGGGTTGTCCGCATAGAAAAAGCACATCCACAATGTACATGCTACACAATTGCAAACACAACATGGGGGTGCAGCTCGTCTTCAATTTCTGTTTTTCCACCAGACTATTGGAGTACACATAACCGCACTGTGTAGCAGGTTGTTTTTGTTGTCATTTATAATTTTAGGTCATTGTTTTAGGTCCTTTTATGTACAACCATGATTTGTCAACTCAGTTATCCAAATTGTAAAGAAACTGTTTGGTATTTTTAAATAATTTTCCTAATTTAAAGTAGGTTCTCATAGTATCAAGCAACACCAGAAATACTAAATGGCAACTGCACTTGTGATACATCTGTGATATGCAAAATACAGTTACTTTGTTACCTCATATTTCTTGAGCTCCTCTTTGGCCTCAGTGTACTGGACCTCTGATGAATTGGGTTCAGCAGCAGTGTGCTCAGCTACAATCAGACAGTTCTCAAATAAAGAGTAATCCTCCTGAAACTTACACCACAGCCTCCATGTCTCCTCAACCCTGCAGGAAGAGATGATGGTTTACAAACAAACAGACAAACAAGTTCATTACATTTTAACACTGTTAACAAAGCACTTATTCAGTGCAGAAAACCTCTTTTTGTTCAGACTTCATCCCCATGGAGGGATGCGACAGAATGATTAAACTTCAGTGAGCAGTGCTATTGTGACTGATTTTGGACCTATCTAGATTAACAGCCATACCTGAGCCTCCTCTCCAGGGACACAGAGCAGATATTTCTCCAGCGCTGATCCAAGCTGTGTGTGGTCTGCAGAATGGATTCATTCTCTCCATCGCTGCTGGAGGCATCTTCATCATGGAGAAGAACTTCACACAGGGTGAGCACAGATGCCACCCTCTCAGTGTGCTGCTCGATGTCACGCTGCAGGTCCTAAACATGCACACATGTCACTTTATCTAATAGGTATCCAATTGAAATTTAATGGAAAATAGTCTCCTTTCAAATTATTCAAGTGACCGTATGAAACCTCCTGAATCAGCAATTAAACAGTTTAATATTGTGGGTGAAATATATAAAAATGGGATTATGAAGGGTATGAAATATATATGTATACTTTTTTTTCATTTCAACAAACAGACTGGTATTTCAGTTGATTGAACCAGAATCTTGCATTATATACACTCACTGAGCACTTTATAAGAAACACTGTGGTCCTAATAAAGTGCCTCATGTGGTATTATGCCGTTGTAGCCCATTCGTCTCGAGGTTCGATGTGTTGTGCATTCTGAGATGCTGTTCTGTTCACTTCAGTTGTACAGTGTGTTTATCTGAGTAACTGTAACCTTTCTGTCAGTCTGGCCATTCTCTGTTGACCTCTCTCATCAACAAGGCGTTTCAGTATGCAGAACTGCCGCTCACTAGATGTTTTTTTGTTTTTGGCACCATTCTGAATAAACTCTAGTGACTGTTGTGTGTGAAAATCCCAGGAGATCAACAGTTACAGAAATACTCAAACCAGCCCGTATGGCACCAACAATTATGCCACAGTCGAAATCACTGAGATCACATTTTGTCCCCATTCTGATGGTTATGAAAATGAAACTAAGATCCTCACCATTATCTGCATGATTGTATGTATTGCACTGCTTCCACACTATTGGCTGAATAGATAAATCGCATGATAAATAGGTGTACAGGTTTTCCCAATAAAGTGCCCAGTGAGTGTATATTGATGAAATCACTGTATACAAAAAAATGCTCTGCTTTGGTACTTCCGGGTTCTTTTGGCAGTACAGAAATTAAAGCTTTACTCAATTTCTCACTTTTCACTCAAGTTAATAATGCCCAAAAGTACGGTTTTCTTTACATTATTGGAGATTTGGGCTTTAATTTTCATCAGGTTTGTTGGATTAGGAAATTTCACATAAATTTCATGGATCACTGTAATTGTTATCATGACTGCTCTAATAAAGTGTTGGGCAAATTACAGGGCATATTTCATGTACTCTACATAAATAATATATTAGAAATAAGCATAGCCCTATAATGTATTCAAAAGTAATTAAATTAAGTCAGTAACGGTAATCTGATTACATTAATTTAAAATAACGCATTAAAATGCTTTTCTGACTAAAACGTAATTAGTTTACAGTAATTTAGAACTGTGCAACTGGATTACACACAATGCTGTTCTAATACGATAACAGCAGCTGCTGTTGGTAGATTTGAACGTGTCAAAGGAAATCACACAATCTCTGATTGCAAACGGCTTTTTTAATTGCCAAAGTGCAACCACTGTGACAGATATGAGGCCAAATATGATCTTACAATGATCTTATATGAATAAGACCACCATGGAAGATCTAATGAGATGAACAGGACCCTGTCTCTACCACTGCAGCGCACAGTGCTACTGTTTGTGAAGTTCTTTAGTTTGCATGTAAAATTGCAAAAATTGTCTTAGCATTTATTGCATTTAATACAGTAAGTCACTTATTCAATCAAAACTGGCTATTATTAAGTTTGAATATGGAATATGATGATATTGAAGTCAAAGATTATTATTTACTGTATGTGGGCTGATCATTTAAGGAGTAAAGATTCATATTGCATGTCAGATGGTAGTTTTAATTTTTATATGTCACATTTCATCAACCAGTTACATGTACACCATAATCATATCGGGATATTGAACCACATTTAAACTTGTTTTGCTTATAGTTCAGATAGAATCTACATCATTTCTTCACTGTAAACCATAGATATGCTTTTATATTAGCTTTTATTAACATTAACACACCTTATTATGTCATATATCGCTTAAAAGATTATAAAATATGCAGAACTATTTATATCCTCAAAAGAACCCAGAAGAGTGGTGTCCTGTGGTATGACTTGTGATGTATGCTGACCTGTTGTTCTGCCAGTTTCTTCTGGATCTCATCTCTATGGCAAACACTGTAGTGAATTGGTTTGGCCAGCTCTGCCTCAATGCGGCTGAGCCAAGAATGAAGGTTATTCATGTTCTTATCCAATTGCTGCACTGTCACAAGTGTCTCCGTCAGCTTTTTTACCCTGAGAGAGAAAGAGAAAGAGAGAGAGAGAGAGAGAGAGAGAGAGAGAGAGAGAGAGAGAGAGAGCTGACTATTATCAAAAAGAGGGACAATAGCTACACTTAGCTAGTGTAGTTTGGCTGGAACCCTGACAAAGTTCACCACTCTACACTTGGCACGAAAACACAGCTAGATGAAGGTCTGATAACTTCAGCTCAGAAGACACCAAAACACAGACACAGGGTGTGTTAGTGTTTGGCCACATGAAGCTACCATTGTGTTGTTTCACTGAGCACTTACCGCATGTTCTCTCAAACTGCCTGAGCAGCCATACCTGCAGATGGCCGACAGCGAATATTATAGCATGCATGGGTACATAATGTCCCCTGGCCCATTGTGCTCCTGTTCATAAGAGCTAATGTGAGGTGACAGACCACTGCCCTCCACCACCCCCTCCTTCCAAATGTATATATGTAGAGGGGCTAGGACAGGCTACAGAAGCCTGAACATGTCATATGGCAAAGCCGATGCCAACGAAACTAGTGCAGGCTAAGTTAACTAACCCCCTGCTTCCAGTATTAGCACCATCTGGCTGCTTAAGAGCACGTCAAAAAACGCAGAACTGACCAAATTACATGAGAGCCTAGTGTCGTCACAGACAAGAAAGGAAAACTTTAAAACGCAGAATACTTTTCAGCTTATAATAGGCTTACTTTGTTCAAAGCCATCACATGATTGATATACTTAAATGTACATATTTCCAATTGACTGGATGATTAGATATTCCAACCTCAACTATGCAAGGCACTATCTAGGGAAGTAAAACAACACGCATCAAATGTCGAAGGTATGAGTAACATGGAACACACAGGCTGAAGACTCACATCTTATAACAGTACTTGGATTTAAAAATCTATAAATAAATAATATATACACAAAATAGATAAGAAAATAGATTTATTCATAAACAAATAGGGGTGAGAGGGACAGAGAAAATAAAATAGGGGAGAGAGTTGTAAGCTGTGCCATTTTTTACTTTAAATAAATACAGTATATCAGGTTCAATACAAATTAAGCTCAACCACATTTACGGCATAATGTTGTTTAACACAAAAATGATTTAGACACAACCCTGCTTTTCTTTTAAAAAGCCAAAATTTTGGTTGCAGTGTGGCACATACAATGCATTAAATGGGGCCCATTATTGAGGGTTTTAAGGCAGAAATATAAAGCTAGCAATTTTATCAGAGCACTTACTTTAAATCTTCTGCTAAAACTTGTGTATTATTTTAGCTGTATAGTTTAAATCATAGTTTTTACGGTCATTTTAGGGTTTTGTGGTTTGAGGCATTAAGGGCAGAGACACTGAGCTTTGAGCGAGCAACTTTTTTTCTAATTCACAGATTAGTTCACCAAGCTTGAACTTTGGTTTGCAGCATTGTGCAAAATTTAAATCATTGTAACATGTATATTGTTTATGTCTTGTCGCTATACTTTTGAAACTGTTTTTTGACGTTTACAGATTGGCCCCATTCACTTCCATTGTAGAGTCTCACTGTAACCCAGATTTTTCCTTTTTTAAAGAAAAGGATGGAAAAGTCTAAAGTAATTTTTGTGGTAATCAACATACTGCCACAAATGCTGTAGATTGAGCTTAGCTAGTTTTGAACCTGGAATAATCCTTTAAGTTGTCCTCTTAGCAAGGAGAATGTAAAAGATAATGGTAAAACTGACTCATATTTTCAGGATATCTGCCATTAACTGAAATTAACAGCAAGAGTCTATAATATAATAATACCAGTTAACATTTAATAATTATGTATATGGTAGGTAAAGGTTCTCATGATGAGGCATTAAAATTGAATATTTTTTTTTTACATTTCTAATAAAAATGACCATAAATAAGGCAAATCATAATAATAATACATTTTAAAGTCTTATTTTGCTGCACATTTTCATAAATCAGCAAGAAAAATTTCTTTTAGTTTAATATTCGGAAATATATTTTAATGCAAATAGTAAATGTTGCTTCCAAGTGTAAGAACTATCAGGATTAGTTGACACAGCTTACCAAAAAGCAGCTGATACACTTTACCACACAGCTACCATTCCACGTGGAAATAAAAATGTGTATCCCTTTTCTTATGTGCATCTCTCAATCACAGGCATCTGTACATGATATCTGGATATATGACATTACTTTTTGTCTAGGAAGCACTTCTTTCCACTTTCTGAATTGCATGTTTGCCCTCTGTTAATCGCAACTGTTTCATATGCAAAAATTAAGCACTTTTTGTAAATCACTCTGTATAAAAGCATCTGTTAATGTCTCCAATGGAAATGTAGTCTAATCACAGGCTTTGTTATCAATAAATGGATCTGAAACAATGAATGAATCATGAATGAAAACCAGAAATGATGCAGGAACAGTCTTTTAAACAAATGAAGATCTTTGATCATTCAAGATACAAACGATCAGCCATTAATCAGGAGGATACAGTGGAACTAAAGCAAACACTAGGTAAAAAAGTAGCAAATCCAGAAACTAACAAATAAATAATGTCTTAAAAAAAATTGGGGCCATAATTCCACAAAATCTTTCAGTACAGGCCAGAGAGGCTCATTTATCAGTAATAATCCTGCACATGTCCTGTCCTTGTTTTTTGCTCACCTGGCTTCAATGTGGTCGAACAGGTGCTGCCAGCGGTCGTTGACATCACGTAAGGCACCGTGGATCTCTGCCTCTTTAGTTTTATCACTTGCCAATAAGAGCTGCTCACCCAGATGCTTGAGGTGGCTCTTGTTCTCGCTGAAGAGGTTAATCTCCTCCATGCAATCCTGAAGAGAGAATGGCGGACAATAAGCAGCAGTATATTCTGGTGGGGCCTCTCATGTGTTTTTCTCATTAACACATCGAGCCCAAACAAAACCACCTAACTGCACTTTGTCTCTGGATGTATCTGACAGCTGTCCAAACCATGTCCTTTCTCTCGGCAGGGCCCCTCTTTAAAAACAGAGTACTTTTCAAGACCAAAATCTCCTCCATTTGTATTAGGGACGAACAATTGTTGACATAGACCTTTTCAAAATCCTTTCCATTTTTCCTTTCTCTGGCCTTTAATACTTTCTCTACTGTTTTAGAGGGTTCACCTGTTTTGTTTAGTCTGGCTCACTTTGATCAGTAGGTCTCTAGTTGTCGCCAGTAACGATGTTGTTGAGAGATAATGTCCCTCCTTCTGGTGTGTGTGATCATTAGTGACGTGGCCAAAAACTGTAAACTATGTGCTAATGACTGCAGTGTTGGACTGGTGAGAGAAACTGCATATACGAGGCCATTGTTGAAGAACAAAGAGGTAAACAAATGAACAAGCAGTTATGCAGTACAGTTTTCTGCCCTCAATTCTATAGTGCATACTGTACAGTAAAATAGATTAGAGCTAATCTCTATTAGAGCTTTTTGAGAAAGAATTCCTGTGAACTAGTTGAAACTGACGTACAATATGTCTAGGAGAATGGCTATTACCGTTATTACTGAAATAACTTTTTTAGAATATGTAAACATTTGAGTAAAAGGTCAGATTTCATGCCATCCATTGAAGCACACAGGATGCTGTTGGGAACTTTCTGAGATCATGCTGGGATGACGTGGATCATAGGGTTTTGCACAAACGTGGAGTCATTGAAGCAAAAAGGGGACAATTATGGTAAATATTGTGCAAATAGTTCAAATGAAGCCATAGTTCAATGTAAAATCTGTGGGGCCTCCCTTGGGAACATTTAAGCATGCTGCTCATTTCAAATGGCTTTAATCCTTCATGGATACGGACAATACCATATACCATTATCCCATATTACTGACCTACTTAAGCTCCTTAACGTAAAGAATAAACTTGCTATGACAAAGGCACATATAAGCAGACCAATATGATGTCTTTGTCTGAAACCTACCTTACATTTTTAACTGGGCATTATGTAACCACAAAAAACAAACACTCATTTCCAAGTAAATGTGTCTGTGCTGATGTATTAAATGAATATTCTGTGTTAAATACAAATTAAGACAATTTTTGGAGAGTTTAAAAGACAGAAATATAATTATTTTGTCAAAACTTGTTTATTACATGGTTTATGGTAGCATTGTATGTAACTGTCCACACAGAAAAGGTTAGTAAGTGATTTTTATCACACTATAATCATGTTAACATGCATATTGCTTAAGTCTAGTGGCTCCAGTAATCAACATTATGCCACAAATACTGTCAATTTAGCTCAACTTGTATTAAACTCAGAATTTTCCTTTGACAAATAGCAATGACATCCTGGTCTGTTTAAATGTTCCACTGTACCTTTTTAAGTTTCTCCACCATTTCTTCAATACTAAGGTTTTCGCCTTGGTGAGCCACCTTTTTCTCCATCTGTGTCAGCCAATCACAGAGCTCCTTGTTCTTATCGTTGAAAATGATCCAGGCGTTCAGGCGATCAGCTATCTCCTGTTTGCGAAGTGACACCTACACCCAAGAAATAGAGGAGAGGGTAAAAATGCAACTCAGTATGACAGAAACATTGACAAATAATAGTTGTTACTGAACATTTTAATTTCAGGAATGTTTAAAGGCTCTAATTTTTTTAATCTGGATTTTAAAGGTGGCGTTTAATTTTTTATGTTAAAATACTTTCTCCTATTAATATGCAGATACAATAATAAGTAAGCCAATAGTTGGTTGATTCCTCCAAAAAGTGAAAACATTGAGGCTCTTTCAAAACATTGCTGTTTGTTTAGGCTTGCTGACTAGCCTGACACAGCCTCTTTGGCTCAACCAATGGCATGAATACCTGTTTGGCCGACCTATTGCAGTGCAGGGGAGTGTTCAGAAAACCTGTAATTATTTTTGCTATTCCATTTGGTGCCACTAGTAGTGTAGAAATTACACACTTCGCATTTAAAGAGTAAGAAAAAAATATGTGCATGTTGTTGTCCGGTTAATAAACACTATATGCTGATTTATCAACACTGCTATCAAGATTTTAAATATATCTAAAAAAAAAAAAAAAAAAAAAAAAAAAAAGAAACGGACTAATTTTAGAGGCAATATTTCCACTTAAAGGTGCACGCATTAATTTTTATTAAATTTGTTGTCTTGGACTTACACTGACACCTAGTGGCGTGGATGCAGCATCATTCAAAATAGTAGTTTTCAGTTACCAATGCCATTGTAGAAATGTAATATTCACAGTCAACCATGATTAATTTGATCCATGAATGAAAAGTATCAAATAACAGGATGGTTACTGAGATTAAGTGAGTAGTATTCGGCTGGTCATGTGTTTCTAACATGGCAGCACCCATGAGGGGAACCTCTCTAAGTAGAATAAAACAGCTTTTATCAGGTAATTGATATGACTGCAGTCATCACATTTGAGTGCTCATGACACATTTTATACATTTGTTTCAAATGTACTATGTATTTCCTAAGGATTACAACTTTTTTTTAAATGAGGAAAACAAATTACTGAGTTCACTTTTAGGAGCTACAGAAATAGGCCTAGATTAAAAACTCACTCTTTGAAGTTTAAAAAGTGCTCCTAAACTGACAGGCCTGTTCACAACCCTAATTCAAATGTAAAGACTTCAAAATAACTCAATCCAAAGGTTTCAGGTTACAACTACACAATGTTATTCTTTAAAAGCCAAGCAAAATGAAAGTCAGGCCAGTGTGAAACAGAACTCTTACAGTAGGCCCTGAATGTCCAATATCAGAAAGGCTTTTAACAAAACACTCGTCTCATGCAGTGAGATTGATTACTGAACTGTTAAGCAAAGAGTACAGAGCAGAACTTTCAAGGCCCCCTTGCTTTAACTGCTTTCTGTCAGTGTCTATTAATATGTACCAACTTCAAGACACATCAGGGAACATGGGCAATGCTTTGTACTTCCCTTCTGTTCGTTTCATTCTGAGATTGCAGTAGCTAGCATGCACTCTTTTAAAAAGAAAAACAGCATTTTTCACACCACATTTCTCAGTGAAGGCTATATGTTTTCCTTGGTCCATTAATGTCACGCTTGTGGCTGCAAGAAAGCAAAGGCCAGTTTGAACAGTGATTTTATCATGAATAAAGGGTGTTCTCACACCTAAAACCCTCTTAATAGTGGTAAAAAAAACATTGTAATGATCTGACTAGAGTGGCTTATTGCATTAATACACTAATATGATAATAAGACAACAACGTTCAATAGAGTGCTACTTCGTAATTAAGAATTATTGGACTAAACAATTCTGCCGAGTTTTATAGTTCATTATTCTAATTGCAGGCTGTTTGCTGTTGCCAAGCAACACAGAAACCTGGCAGATGAATAAATTGTAGAATGTGTGGTCACGGAACACAGGTGTGTGTGCTTATAACAATTTTAAAATGGCTTTGAACATGAGTATTCCATTCAGAATTTAAAGACTACAGTATCTGTTTAATAATGTGACATTGAAGTTTTCCTTATTAACAACACTGTCATATGGTGGTGGTTAAAAGGTATTAAAGGAATAGTTCACCCAAAAATGAAAATTCATCATTTATGTTCCAACCCCATTTGACATTTCTGTTGAATACAAATGTGAGGCAGTATGGTAGTCGCAGTCGCCATTTACTTTCATTGCATTTTTATTCCATGCAATGAATGTTGACTGAGGGAATCATTTTGTTTAAAATCTATTTTTAAGTGCCATGAAAGGAAGGCACAAGGGTTTGGAGCAACATAAGAGTAAGTATATAATTTTTCAAGGCTTTGTTGTTGAACATATTATGTATGCATTTCCTTTAGAACACAAGCCTTAAGGTGTTCTTAACACAGAAAAAAAGAGCAAGGCCTAACTTTGCCATCTGTCATTCATTCCAGGGAACGAGTCCACCTGGAACCTGTTGGCTGTAGACATTGACATGCATGCACGCTGACCTCATTGGCTTCTAGCCAGAGTTTCAAATAAAAGGCACAACAACAAACTGACAATTACAACTTCATAAACCGAAAAAAACAGTTCACTAAACAAGGCTCCGTATGAAATCTGTTGAAAAGTCCAAGGGTTGGATGTAGGCCATGCAATGATCTGTCCTAAATGTGGCTTTTCAGTTTTAATTGCTCTGGCTGTTTACAGTTACAAGAGCAGCTCCATTCAAACATCAGAGAGCCATTCAACTTCTTATTGACGGCAGGGAGGACACCTGCGCTCTTCACCCGATCAAGATAATCTTTGAAAACCCCTTAGCTCCTATTGTGCATGAGAAGAAACTTTAAAACATTCTTTAGATACAGCTGTATGGTTATTTATTGAAATATTTACAGAATTAATTATTGAGATGCATATTAACATATTATTAATATGTTATAATACTATTTAATTATACATAAGTGTATACTAACTCCGAAAAGTATTTGGACTTGTAAGCCACACTTAAAATAGATATATTTGCATAATATAACAAAATATAAAATCAAGTGTCATTTATATCAAAGAATAATTGCACAAAAACGCTTTTTATTTGACAAAAAAAAAGTTAGTTAGGTTTCAAATTCTAAAAAAAATGAGATAGATTGTTTATAATGAAGACCAAAAGTTTTTTTTAGACACATTTTGGTGGTCAGGCTTTGTGGAAAACTATACATTAAGGGGGACACACTTTATACAGTACATCAACTAAAAATATGTAATTTGCTCTTTTTAGTTTTAAAATAAGGTATACAGTAGTCCCCAAAAGTATTTGGACCCTTCTGTCACACTTTAAAATGCCATTGCAATCAATGCCTAATATCCAACCAAGTGCATATAAATGATGCTGGAGCTAGTCTCAAAACTAACTTCACTTTTATGAGGTATTCTTTGCAATGCAATGATATGACATTCTGACATTTTAAATGTGTGACTAGTGTCCAAACATATCCAAACACTTTTGGGTCCACCGTATATACTTTATTTAAAGAATATAACTAAAATCAGTAATCATGTAATTTGTTTACTTGGAGAATTTTAAGGCAATCCAACAGGTGGAATGACTTTAGTTTTGCACATTTCATGGCAGAAACATTGTTGTCAGTGTGTCAGGAGATCTTGTGACACTTTTTTAGTAGTAAACACTACATTTACATACACTCATTTCCCTCTCTTTTTTCTGTGCCATGCGGTGGTGAGAGTGCAGGTTCCCCCCACTTCCAGAGGTCGAGGCCCCAGCGGTGAAAGAATTGTGTGCCTTTCAATGCTGCCTGGACAACAGTCCCATAACACACACACACACACACACACACACACACACACACTCACAAACACACTCACCTTCAGGCAAAGTTCTTCCCATTGGCTGTGAAGTTCTTCTACCTGTCCCTGAAGCAGCGCAGTGTCTGCGGGCAGCACATACTGAGACACATCTGTCTTCATGGTTATCAGCTCTTTCAGTCCTCCAGCCCAAATCTCCAGCGAGTCCTCGTCCTCCTGCATAACACGGCAGCCAGCACCAGTTAAACTACCCTCCTCTACTGCACACTAAGCCTAGTGCTCTCCCTCTCTCTCTGTCCCTGTCATCAGTCCACAGGATTAAGGCCCACTGGTCAGGACGGGGGAGGGGAGGAGGCAGAGAGGGGGAAAGGGGGAGAGAGGAGGGAGAGCAGGGGGGAGGGCAGAGATAACTCAAAACAGCCTGGCAAGGGGTGATGGGGTAAAGACCAAACATGTTAAGGACACTATTAATTCCTTTGTTTGTCAGTTTCACCCTTTCCATACCTGCAGTTAAAGGCTCTTCCTCATTAGGGCTTAATCAACAACTTCAAAAACATAATCTATGCTATAAACTCTGTTCTAAGGCAGTATTGATTAAATCAACAGGTGTTTGTTTTTTTTCTTACCAAAGACTTCGTTAATACGTTGAGTGCATCAAAATACAGCAGTACTCAGTTGTCAGATGCAATTACTACAGCAGAGTCAGAAATTCACCAGGGCTTGGAGCAAAAAAGGCAACAATAATGATAAAAAAAAAATATTGGGCCTACAAATCCCCTGTAATGAATTGTCATTTAACATTTGAGATATATATAGATATATATATATATATATATATATATATATATATATATATATATATATATATATATATATATATATATTCTAGACCTGTTTAGTTATGGGTTTAGACACCATAGTGACAATTTAAAAAAATAGATTCAATTGAAGCACAGTCCTTGAAATAAATGATAAAAAAAAGAAGGCACTGAAAAACAATTCCAGGGTGCAGACACTCTGCACTAGGCATCAGAACGAAGCAGCAATGGTCAACTGTCTTTGCCAATGCCAATTAAATAACCCTATAAATAATCAAATGTGTACACTGGCACAATTTATGCATAAGTTTTCCAAAGCTCTTGGAGCTTTTCTCAAACAGCTTAAAAAAAAAAAAAGTAGTAAGGGAATTTAACCCATGTGGGAACCACATCAAATCAATGTTGGTGCTTCATCAGCCTGCTGGTGGCAATGCTGTAATGCATTTAAATCTCAGCTGCTAATATATAGGTTGGGGGTCCTAAGAATCCAAACTCTGTGGAAATCAGTCAGACAAGCTTTAGTGGGTTTATGCATTGTCGAGTTACAGTCTCGTATACTTTTTTACGTATACTTGACAGAATGCGCAATCGTATACTTGAAGGATGTCAAATACAGCGGGTTAAATACACGTCACGTGGCACCATGGTCTTTCGGAGCATATGCACAATGACAAGGCCAATTGTGGTCCGATTAGGCCAATAGGTCCAGAGGTGGTGGTGGTGTAGTGGCTAGAGCACAGGGCTGCTAATCAGAAGGTCACTGGTTCGAACCCCACGGCCACCACCATTGTGTCCTTGAGTAAGACACTTAACTCCAGGTTGCTCCGGGGGGATTGTCCCTGTAATAAGGGCTCTGTAAGTCGCTTTGGATAAAAGCGTCTGCCAAATGCGTAAATGTAAATGTGATTAAGATGTATACATGCAGGATATGGTATAATCTAGTTTGGTCAGTCCTAATTCGTAAAAATTGAACCGGTTCGATTTCAGTCTGACTGAAGTATTTAAATTACATAATATTTACCAAGGAAATAATTGTTTTGGCTTGCCTGAAATAAAACTTTTGAAGTAAATGTAAACATAGTGAGCGTCCAATACTTTACAGTACCTTGGAGAGCTGCATTTGTGCCTTTAGTTCTTCCAGTTTCTCTGGCAGTGGACATGTCAATCTTGTTTTGATCTCTTTCAGTTTTAGAGCACTATTAACCAGTCCAGTTTCACAGTGCCTCCATGTCTGTAAAGAATCAGAACAGATTGTTTTAGACTTATGTAGACAACAACATTGTCTATGAGATCTGAGGCCATGCTGGTTATGAGAGCCATTGCCTTTGCTTAGAGTATTTTGGGTGCAGTCTATCACTGTTATCGGAGACCATTTTACATCGTGTGTTGTGTTTATGAGGACACACCATCCCCCCACCTACTGTGAACACATGCACACTTTTGCCTGTCAACACAATGATGTCATCAGTCCAACCAGCATATTCAACCAGATCTGGTCTTGAGAGGGTGTGACAGTTGTTGTTATATAATGTCAAGGGTTTAGGCACAGGTTTAGGAGCCCCAATACAGGACAAAACTGTAAACAGATTTACATTATGGTCAAAGTAAAAAAAAAAAAAATGTTTCCAGTAATCTCCATGTTCTCCTATCGTCAACATACCACAACACTGGATGCCAACAGTCCACATGACATGAAGTTTCGCAGTGCCAGATAATCTATGCAGTTGGCACAACTGTATATGCTATACAGTGCATGTTATATACTCATGGTTGTCAACTAGGAATGCCATAAAATTACTCAAGAGAATCAATGGACTGATATTTAAACAACGCTGGTTTTAATCTGATTACAAATAAATCAGTTACAGCAATCTAATTTCTTTTCCATTTTAAAAGTAGTGCAACACGTTACATTTTAAATTCTTGCAATCAGATTACAGTTACTGTCTTTCAATTAAGTTAATTGCTTGTAAGTACATTACTTGGGTTACACATAATAATATTATTGATGTTGAATTCATTTACAGTAACAGTTTGTGTTTGTGACAGCTGAAGTGTGTGCACCACCTAACGAGTCATTGTAAAGGAGAATCACATGGTGCTGAGTGCTTGACTTGTGTGCGACAATGAACAAGTTGGAAATATAGACATTATTTAGAATTCGTTGAGCAGAAAAAAAAAAATTCTGTGCAAGATGTTTTTGAAAGTAACTTTTAAGTAAACAAAATAGTAATGTAATTACTTTAAGTAATCAGTAATGTATTAGTATTACAGTTTTAAAGCAGTAATAAGTCATTGGTAGTGGATACGATTTTTGTGGTAAATTACCCAACACTGTACATAAAACAAAGACATTTCTTAAAATATAAAAATGTGAACATAATATAAATATATAAAAATGTGAATACATATAAAATATATTCTATATTTTTAAAAACTGTATTTCTAAATGTGGTTAATTTTGTTCTAGAGTGCATTTTTTATTTATGGCTGATGGGTTGTTAATGTTACTAAATGGCTACTTCACCCAAAAATGACACCACCCTTTCGTCATTCCATACAACAAAAGTGAAAAAAGAATAATTTTCTGCATAACATGATTTTGAGGTCCACAGAAATAAGAAATTCATATGGATTTGGAAAGACGTGAAGTAAATTATGAAAGTATTTACATACATTTTAATTTACAATGAAAGTTATCGTTCCAAATTAGGGTTAGGGAGATTCCAGGTCCGTGGGTTGGCAAAGGTTGACAATCCCTATTATAAAGTGATTGATTTTGATTTTCATGTTTTGTTTCATGTCTTGTGGCTCAGAAAAAAAAACTTGTAGATTAGAAAAGGAAATGGAGTTCCATTGAACACTGCACTCCCAAGCTTTGTTCCCATATATACCTCCATTCTAGTACTTACGGAATTGCTTGTGAGCAATGACATATGATCTGTGTAGATGCCTTACTGCACAGTGGTTTAGAAGCAGTGGTCTTTAAAGATCTCTCTCTGTGTGATAAAGCCCAGCTGCCTCATTTATGGATTATGGTGAGATTACAGACGATCTCTCAGACTCAAAATGAAGCACTTTATTAGAGAATTGCTCAGTAGGGTATGTAGGTCAATATCGGCTATGCAAGATCACCAAGCTAATCATTGGGGCCTGCGCACTGAATGTGCTCTGTCCATGTGAAGAAGGAATTCAATGAGACATAAGTGGGTTTGCTTTGAGGGAGAGGTCTCAGCCATGACCAAATTGATCCAAGACCAAGTCCATGTTATGTTCATACCATACATATTTTAATTAGCATTCATTTGTTTAAACGGAACATCCTCTTGCATTAAAAAAAGCTAAACACGGCACAAAAAAATGGAATAGAACCAGGTGTCCAGAGACAGGTTTTTTTTTTCATGACACACTATTTTAAAAACATGATGCTCATATGTGAGATGCTGACTATTCTAGTGCATGCTTAAATAGAAAAACTATTACACAACAATGCAGATGAACACAAAAACACATTCTGTTTGAACAGCCCTAAATTCTTCTAAGCATTTTGGCACAAATATGTGACATCACAGCAAATTAATTAATTAAAAACAGTATCCTTTTCACAAAAAAGGCTTATTTTTCTATTTTACATTTTAGTTACAGCACTTGTGTATTGTTTAGCCTTGCTTACTCTATAAGTGCTATAGTAAGAATTGTGAGAATTGGGTCACATACTTGAGTTATGGTGTTTGCAAGAGCCTTTCTTTTTGTCACTAGGCTACAGCTTTGCTCCCACATCTCCTTGAGGTCATCAAGTTCAGTTTGCAGGTGTCTCTGTGTCTGCACATCTGCTACGGCATTGATCTGTATGCCAACCTCCACAGTCTGGTTGTAAAGTTCTTCACAATGCTGTAGTTGCTCCTCGGTCCACTGTAGGAAACAGATATTCTTGCTAGATCAAGCTTTCCAGTCCATCATGAGCATTAGAACTGGCTTACAAAGTATCCAATTGGAAAGACAAAGCCAACCAGATCATTATGTCTTCATTGCTGAATTTTCCTACCTCAAAGTCTTCTTTGGAGCATTGGAGCTGCTTTAAGCTGCAGGGAGCCAGTCCTGTTGGGGGCAGCAGTTCTTCAGTGTGTCTGAGTAACTTCAAAAGTTTCTTCAAGTCTGCATCATAGAGCTGCCACTTTCCCATCAGCCCCTCCAGATATCTCCCATGTTTCTGGACTCTTTGCTGCATCTCCTGCCAGTGTTCCTTCAGCTGGCGTCTTGGGTTTAGATGACTCCTGCTCAAAGTTTGTCAGGGTTTAAAAAAACAATGAAAAGTGATGTGAAAACTAGAAGTAAGCCATTTGCATGTTGTTTTCACTGAAAACTGCAAACAATGTAGCTCTGAGTTGCTTTCAAACATTTATTTTTATGTTGGTTTGAGCACACAAGGTTGACTCAAATAATAGTGTGTTTTGGCAGTACTATGTTTGTATACAGAACTACTGGCAGATGGGGAGATCTCCAAAAATACTGTAGATGCCTCAACAGATGAGCAAATCATAATAGAGATTTTATATCATAAAACTAACTGCAGTTCCATTGACCATTAACTTTACCAATCATCTGAAAAACGACCCAACGACATTTATATGTCTCTCGATATGACATTTGTTAATGATGTAGAAAATCAGACTTCAGCAAAGCCCAAGAAAGATCCTTAATGCAACCATGCAGACGTTCCATCTGAAGCAGCACTTATTGGCTGAAAAGAAAAAATATTTAGTGTCGTTTCCATTCTGGTAGCAAACACCGTTTCATTTCCTGAGAATAAGCCAAATTGTTCCACAGCTTAGCTCAAAGGAGCTCCTCCACACCACATAACTCCAAGAGTTATGGCCTCAGCAGAAGCCTGTGGAAAATTTTTGTTGGAGAACCTCTGTTTTAATTACTCATCAGGTGACATCCCTTTCAGAAATTATTTTACACTGCATTCTTTGATTTCTTACCCAAAGCAGAGACCTTAAAACCCACACTGAGGTTAAATAAGAAAATTATTATAAGGTTATTGGGGTTGTATGAAATAAACTATTGACCGTAATACAACCAAAGCTCACCTGTCCTCAATTTGACCACTCTCCAGAAAGTGTAAAACCTCATTAAGAATGGCATCCAGTAGCTGCTGGCTGATCAGCACCTCCACTTTCAGTGTCTGGAAGATTTATTATTAATATATGACTAGATGAACAGTAATAACCATTTACACAGTACTTTAGTACTTTTGTTGCTCTTCTATATTTTTAAAGTGTAAAAAAGTAATATCATTGACAGCATTTACAAGCAAAAGAATATTTCGATACAATCAGAATTTGGTAATTTTCCAATAATGTCTGTCTCATGTAAATTAATTTGCCAGATTGCTTTAACCAGATTAAGCAAATATCTAGAGACAGTTGAAGCCACACATCATTTCAATTCATTTAAACTGCCTGATCTCACACTCAGGTCTCAGGAGGTTAAATCAAATTTTTTTGTCATTTAACCACCTTGTTCAGAACATCCACTCTAATGGAATATTCATTTATATCTACACATGCCCAAATGTAGGTGATTCTGTGTGCTACGTGATATAAGAAATTGCTAAACATGAAGAAATAGAAAAAAAAAACAACATATTGGAATAAGACAGATGAACACAAATCAATCTATATATAAAGTATCTCACAAAAGTGAGTACACCCCTCACATTTTTGTAAATATTTGAATATATCTTTTCATGTCACAACACTGAAGAAATTACACTTTGCTACAATGTAAAGTAATGAGTGTACAGCTTGTATAACAATGTAAATTTGCTGTCCCCTCAAAATAACTCAACACACAGCCATTAATGTCTAAACCGCTGGCAACAAGAGTGAGTACACCGCTAAGAGAAAATGTCCAAATTGGGCCCAAAGTGTCAATATTTTGTGTGGCCACCATTATTTTCCAGCACTGCTTTAACCCTCTTGGGCATGGAGTTCACCAGAGCTTCACATGTTGCTACTGGAGTCCTCTTCCACTCCTCCATGATGACATCACGGAGCTGGTGGATGTTAGAGGCCTTGTGCTCTTCCACCTTCCGTTTGAGGATGCCCCACAGATATTCAATAAGGTTTAGGTCTGGAGACATGCTTGGCCAGTCCATCACCTTCACCCTCAGCTTCTTTAGTAAGGCAGTGTTCATCTTGGAGGTGTGTTTGGGGTCGTTATCATGCTGGAATACTGCCCTGCGGCCCAGTCTCCGAAGGGAGGGGATCATGCTCTGCTTCAGTATGTCACAGTACATGTTGGCATTCATGGTTCCCTCAATGAACTGTAGCTCCCCAGTGCTGGCAGCACTCATGCAGCCCCAGACCATGACACTCCCACCACCATGCTTGACTGTAGGCAAGACACACTTGTCTTTGTACTCCTCACCTGGTTTCCGCCACACACGCTTGACACCATTTGAACCAAATAAGTTTATCTTGGTCTCATCAGACCACAGGACATGGTTCCAGTAATCAATGTCCTTAGTCTGCTTGTCATCAGCAAACTGCGGGCTTTCTTGTGCATCATCTTTAGAAGAGGCTTCCTTCTGGGACGACAGCCATGTAAGACCAATTGATGCAGTGTGTGGCGTATGGTCTGAGCAATGACAGGCTGACCCCCCACCCCTTCAACCTCTGCAGCAATGCTGGCAGCACTCATACGTCTATTTTCCAAAGACAACCTCTGGATATGATGCCGAGCACGTACACTCAACTTCTTTGGTCGACCATGGCAAGGCCTGTTCTGAGTGGAACCTATCCTGTTAAACCGCTGTATGGTCTTGGCCACTGTGCTGCAGGTCAGTGTCAGGGTCTTGGCAATCTTCTTATAGCCTAGGCCATCTGTATGTAGAGCAACAATTCTTTTTTTCAGATCCTAAGTGAGTTCTTTCCCATGAGGTGCCATGTTGAACTTCCAGTGACCAGTATGAGGGAGTGTGAGAGCAATGACGCCAAATTTAACACTAATGAGTCACATGACACCAGGGAGGGAAAATGGCTAATTGGGCCCAATTTGGACATTTTCACTTGGGGATGTACTCACTTTTGTTGCCAGCGGTTTAGACATTAATGGCAGTGTGTTGAGTTATTTTGAGGGGACAGCAAATTTACATTGTTATACAAGCTGTAAACTCACTACTTTACATTGTAGCAAAGTGTCATTCCTTTAGTGTTGTCACATGAAAAGATATAATCCAATATTTACAAAAATGTGAGGGATGTACTCACTTTTGTGAGATACTGCGTGTGTATGTGTGCATATATATATATATACACACACACACACACACACACACACACACACACACATATATATATATATATATATATATATATATATGTGTGTGTGTATATATACACACACACAAAAACAATATACAAAATGTCCTATATTTAGCTATGTACTGTGCTCTTGTGTACTGTTGTCAAGGACATGGAGAATTAATGAGTTGATTAAAATTCTTTGCCGAATTGCTAATACATTGTAATTATATGTCCAGATCATGCAGGTCTTAGTTTATTATGTATGTTAATTGGCATGTATAGAGGAATATTCCAATAGCTGTGGAGCATGTAAATATATTTTTCAGAATAAAGGCATGTAACGTGCATGTAAACAGTCATTCTGAAACAACAGGACTATGAACATTAGAAACAAATCTTGAAACAACTATATGCTTTACCTGATGCAGAGCTAGCTGCTCTCTTATGGCAGAACGGTTTCCAAGCACCTGATTGGACAAACCATTCTCGATTTTGTCCATGAGCTCCATCCAACACTGGCACTTCTGTTGGAAGTTCTGAGCATGCAGACTCTCTGTATACATCTTCCTATAGACAGAAGTGCTAATGTTAGGGTGTTGGTTTAGGGAAAGAATGTACCATGTGTATACAAGGTATTTTCAAGGAGAAAAATCACATATATTACCGCAACTAACCAAAATGTTTAAGAACAGAACTACATTAGTTAAGTGAAGCTTCACTTGCCTGTGCCTGTCTGTGACCTGAGAGAAAAGCTGCACCCACTGAGTGTTCAGGGTCTGTAGCCTCTTTTCATCTGTGGTGCTTAGGATGAGTCCGACACTCTTATGATTCAGAGCATTGAGATTAGGTGTCAGCCCACTCAGATCTAACAGAACCATCTTATAGACATGAAAGGGAGAGAGATTTACATGAAACCAAATGAAACTTTTTTTTACAATTGAAACAAACAGATCATCCAAATAATCCAAAGAAGTGGGACACCATTTTTTGGGGGGGCCACTGATTCACCTTCAGGCTCCCCATGCTTACAACTGAAGAGCTCATTATACATTCAAAGCTCTCAAATCGTTGCTCCAATGACTTCAGCTCATTGTTGAAACGGCTGTGTTTCTCCAGCTCCTCCTATGGATCAAGAACAGCACAACACTTGTGTTTATGAATGTGTAAGGCAGAGTACGTTTTCCATAATTCACAGATTACTTTCACTTATAGTTCTGGTCCTGGATGGTGACTGATCAATAGCTATGTCTTATACACCATACAGCAGAGCTATGACCTCCTCATCAAGCTACTACTTGTATCACTGCGCAGCACCCATAGCTGACCATTATTTTGTTGCATAGCAAATTTCTGTTACAGTTTACTGTCTGGGACTTTATCTTCAACGAAAGTATGGCATTTAATGATTTTACTTAAATTTTACTTGAAAATTTGAATAAACATTTGTGTCCTTAATATTTTTAATATGAGGTGAATATAGTATTGCCTTATTATTGCTATATCCACAATATATTTAAATATACGCAACACTGTGTTTTGTAATTCCAAAATCGAAACTTCCTCACCTGAACTTGAGCCCCACTCTCAGCAAGTGCCTTGCCAAGATGGACAAGGTTATGTGAGAGTAACCTGGTTTCTGATTGGATTAGTGCCACTGATTGGGGCTCAATCTGCCCATTGAGAAGCTTTGCAACCTCCAGCACTTTTCCCACATTGCTTTGTAAGGTCTCATTGTCTTTCTCTAGAACCTGTTGAATACATTTTTCAGATATCTTATTCATATACAAGAGCTATTTACAACATAGGAACACATGACATGACTAACCAATTAAGAGATGTTTATTAAAAACGAACAATCTCGCACTTAAATGTTCCTAATCAAAGTAAAACAAACGACTGCTTATTTTCAATGGTCTCTAGCATAATAAGATTCATTTAAATTTTTTAATTTAATAAATGAGAATCCACAATTCTCAGCAATCTTCTTTTGTGTTTAACCTTTTTTTTGTGGGAGAATAGAGTACCACAGGTCTCATTGGTATTTTTAGCCTACTGAGAAAAGCTCCAGCACTCAGAGCTCAATGTCCTGCCTTTTTGAAACCACTACTGGATTAAAGCCCTGCAGTCCTATCTGTGGGCCTCTAATAATTTTGCACTTAACATGCATGTGCTGGAAATTTTTTGTAAGTCCTATTTTTTTTTTTAAATAGAATTTTGCTGTGCATCATTACTTTGCAAAGTATATTCTGTTTTTAAAAGATACAAAATGTCCCCCTAGAACCCAAAACAGTAACTTTGCGTTTATAAGCACAGAGATAGTTTAAACAAATGTCTTTGCGTGCATGCTTCTTGGTTTAGAATGTACTAGTTAATTTTAAGGGCTATATAGTTTATCTATTACTGAACCATCACTCGTATATTGAATGTGATTGTGCCGAAGTGCACAGCAGTTACTCACGTTGATGCTTTGCATTCTGCTGTAGAGCAGCTCTGCAGTATTCTCGTCTGATGCTGGAGAACTCAGAAGCTCTTCAAGCCTTTCCCAGTGCTGATTTAGAAGAGCACTGCACTCTCCAGTGAGACGTTCATATTCCAGCCAGAGGCGCAGAGCATCCTGAGCCTTTAGTAAGTCAGTACGCAAGTCCTCAATCACTGCTAGATGTCTGAAACACAAACATACAAACATGAATACCCATACAGACATGCAGACATGCACAATTTAATATGTCTAATAAAATTATCTGTCCTGTGAGGTGTAACTGATTACAAATGTAACTAGTTACTGTAATCAGTCATTTGTAGTGGATTACTTATTTTGAGTAATTTACCCAGCATTGCATATAATTTGAATATAATGTTTACAGTACCTTGCATATGCACACGAGTAATCACAACATTCTCTCAAATACACACAAAACACACATATAATTGCAAAATTCTATAAATTGTGTAATTATATTAATACATATTGCCTGCTTGAATGTGAAAGAGCCATCTGAAACATGTAAACTACCAACCAAAGTTTGTTGTTATTCCGTGCCATCGTGCTACCAAACTAACAGACCCACATGCCACAAAGTCTCATTAAAACAGTACTGCGGTTATCAGATCTGCATATCGGCAGACGCACACAAGCTCAAGTTTAAAGTGCTTGCTCATTTCGTTCTTCTCTCAACAATTCTTTGTAACTTTTCATTTTTGACATACCGGATTCTTCCTTTCTCCAGGTGATCAGACAGAAGTGTGGCTGCACAAGGGTTGAGTTTGTCTCTCAAGTCAGAAAGCACTTGAGTTAAATAGGTCCAAGTCTCTGATCTGTCCAGCTCACTTTCAAGCCCCTGTGAGTATGACATCATATCCAACAAATCATCAGTGTTGACAGAGAACAAATAACTATTTACTTATGGAATACCAATGTGTAAACCAACATTGCTGAATGTTGCCATTATGTAAATACCAGAGCATGTGAGCGAAACAATCAGAATTTCACTGGAGCGAGGAGGGCGTTTCACGAGACTGTGCTTAGCCCCACTCCGGCCGCTCACTTTCCGCTCCAAACAGAAAGCGCTATATTTCACGTATGGCCACATTGATATGAATGTGCTTGTACACTGACAAATATCTGGTGTTGGCGACTGTATTGGATCCAAGATTTTAAATGCGTTTAAACTTGTGTGATTCACGAGCTGATGGTGACAGGTGCCGATTCCAACAACAGACTACAGTGAGGTGAGAGCGCAGAAGCAGTTCAAAACACAAATTAGTTTCCCAGACATATGTCTGTAAAGTAAAATAATTTTATTAGGCTACAGCAGACATCTGAAAGGTTTACAGTCATTTCACACGAGATAAGTGATGCCTAAATAAATCACAGAGATTGGAGTGTTAACTGCATTTACACGCTGCTGTCATGCATAACTGACCTATCAGAAAATGTATGCTGATTAATTATGAAGTGTTAAAAACATGTTCACATGTATCTGGGATTATTAGAAGAAATTGACTTGAACATCTGGCAAAATACAACAGAACTAGTTACATTAGCAAGCCAGTAACCCTAAAGTACACTCTTGAATTAAAAACAGACAATCTTTTCACATTATGTAATTTTATTTGTCCCTCCGGAAAATGTTGCGAAATGTTAGGCTCAACACAATTTGTCCCATTCACTCTGCTCAAATCACAAAATTAGCACTTGTGTCCTTTTCTAATTTTCCATTTCAAAAGAAATCATGTTTGTTTGTTTCTCATGCATCAGTCCAGTGTTAGTGTGTCTTACATTTTCTGGCGTCTTCTCAATGACCAACATCCACTTTAGACACAATGAGTTAAAGGCTGGAGAGTGAAGTTTCACTGGCGTTTTACCAACATGTCAATTCACATGATACAGGTAAAAGAAGCTATTATCTTTACCGTCGCTGGACCGTGTAGCACGCAAAAAGTCTGGAAAATTACTAACATGAATGATTAGCACAGGATTAAAATAAATGAGAAGCTCTGGTAATTAGGCTGTTACATTACCCCATGTCCCAATATAAAATAACAACATTCAAATAGGGCAGAGAGAATAAGGCATTACATTAAAGCATTGCTTGTGTAGTTGTTATTAGCGCCATGAAATATTAGGTCATATGCCAATATGAAGAGGGATTTTTTTTTTTAAATAAACAAGAATGTTGACAAAGAAATGATGCCTAATTTCGTTCTCATTTCATGCTGCTTCGCTCCAACATCGCTTTCGCTCGTGAGTGAGGAGAGGCGTGATTACTTTTGAACTTGAGCAAATATTTCAGCAGAGCGTCAACTTGCTCCACTCCGCTTGCATGCTCTGGTACATCTGCCAAACTTCTGTTTGCAATGTTAACAACATTACAGTTTTAAAAAAAAAAAGACAATGTTTACAATCATATTCCAATTATTGGATATTTCCTCAGTCATCAGATTACTCACTTGCAGATGTTCCACATAAACTCTGCTCTGCTCAGACGAGAACAGAGGAACTCTGTTGAGCTCAAGCCTGTAGACCACCCCGCTTGTTCGCAGTCCTTCGGCACACATTTCGGATTTAAAGTGAACCCACTTATCCCTGATTGGCCGCAGAGTTGACCTGAGTGTGTTTATCTAAGAGAGGGGACACAGGAGCTGCTATGAATAACATTTAATTGCCCAATAAATATTATGACTATGAAATGGATAGTTCCAACTTTAAACTCAAACTGGACGAGCCACGTTCAAAGCAATTGTAAAACGGCTGATATACACAGACCTGTGACTGCACATGAAGTGAATTCTATATTGATGTGCTGAGAAGCTACAATGCTTGGCAAATGTAAATAGCCCCTCATGGCTTTTTGCTTTAGCAGCCCAACTAAGAATACAACTAAAATCTGCACCAAAATGCTGATGTATTCTGGAACGGGGCTTCAAAAGTCACCTGTTGGCTCAAATTTTGGCAGTCCCGGATAGCTGAATTCACATTCATGGAGAATCTTTGATCTACGGGGTGTTGACCATCTCGCTCCCCAAACAGGTGGAGAGCTCCCAAACCCAGCAGCTCAGAGGACTTCACCCTCAGTCGATCTTCTATCTCCTGGATTGAAGCAGATCAGAGGGACAAATTACTGAACAGTTACATCACTTTTGCACACGTTATTTCAGTTAAGAAACCTGCTTTAATTTGCTAACCTACAATATTCCAGTTTAACCAGGCCAGACACTATTTAACAGAGATGGGCAACTTTATTAAATTGAATGGGAGAAATTGGAACGTCAACGGATGTAGAAAGGAAGTCCCACATTAGAGGTAAAAGACCACTGTCAATCAACTCGAGACCATGCATGAACATTAGATATACAAGCTGTAAAATTGTGTTTTTTAGCATAATCTGAGGTAAAAAAGCACAATTTATGATACCAGTGATATCAGAAATTACTATTGGTTTGAAATATGTCAGTCTTTCCCCATTCAAGTAGATAGGACCTGCACTTGTATCCTGCTTGTTTACATAGAAAAAAAAAAAGCTGCCAGAGAACATTTTAAAGACGGGTGCTTGCTAAAAAGACTTTTACCATGCACGATCTGCACTGGTACAGTGCTGTGCCGTGTGTATTTAAATTAAGTCACTGTAATTCTTTTCAGCGCAAACATGCTTTATTTTCTAAATAAAGTACATCATTAGAGATGAAATTGTTGGACTGAGTTTGGCTAACGTGCTAAAGCTAGAAGCCGTTTGAAACGTCACTTCAGAAAACAGTGAATGCTACCATGCAGTCCAAACTAGACGATACTACACTTTGAAAATTCATACACTAGATGGCTAAGTGCTTACAAACCAATGTCTTTTGAGACATACCTCATATCAGCAAATTAAATTCATTCTTAATGAGACTTTTCTTATCTCTTGTTTTACTTTGGTCATTCTGAGCCACTCAATTTCTCATTCACTATCACATGTCATGAAAAACTTCAAGCTACTATCAGTAATTCAGTTAAGTAGATAAGAGATGTACCTCACACTCCTGTAATGCTTGCTCAATCTGCCAGCAGCTGTCTGGTCTGTTGCGGTTTCTCACCCATTCCATACGTTGAGAGATCCAGCTGTGTATATACTGCAATTGCCTTTCTCTGTCTGCATGGGCCTGCAATTTGTCCTCTGCATCATGTATCTTCAGACAAAAGGACACATCACATTGGTATGAGTTGAAATATGGATGGCTATGGCAGGCTTTAAATATTGCACCAGCGATGTTGCCCTTCTGAGCTCACCTTGCTGTCAATCTTGCCCTGTAGAACAAGCCAACACAGATTGAGAGCTCCAAGTCGCTCAGCAAAGAGGATGTGCTCATTACGATTGGCTAGATTGTCCAAAGACCCCACCCCTTCTACAGACTGGTTCAGAAAGTCAAGGCAGGACTGATGGCTGGTTACCTCAGCCTTGATGTCCTAAGATACATAAATACAATTGAAGAATATTTGCGCAAGTTCTTCCTTCAGAATTCTCTTTTTGCAGTAAAGAAAATCCCACAACGGGAAAATCTGTAGGATTTTAGCAAGAACAGCAGAAATATTACCAAAGGATGAAAGCATGTGTGTGATACCTTCAAAATCTGTAGATATCTAGACAGCTCAGTTGAACCCAGGGCACAATGGACCCTAGAACTTTCCTCCACCATTCTACTCTCAACATGCTCCAGCAACGAGGTCAGCTCGGCTAACGTCTGACTCTGAGACTGGCTCGCCAACAGCTAGAAGTAGGGCAAAAAGACGTTATTAAAACAAAATCTAATAGCCAAAGCTTTGAAAAGAGAGAGAAATGGAGACATTTCCTACCCGTTGCTGTGTCTGGTGAAGGGTGGGCAGCATGCTAGTTATGTCTGTCCAGCCCTGCTCAAGTTGAGCCAGTCGTCTACGCAGACCAGGAGCTTCACTGTCAATCAGATGCAACATGTGTGTGCCTACACAGGTTGCAGATAATTTCTGTGCAGACCTCACCTCCAGCTCCTTAAAGAACTCCTGCAACATACAAAACACACAAGTCACATTTCATTTAGACACACTGTATAGTCAAATGCCACATAAACAGTAAAATGGTTAAATAAAAATGAATAATCGACAAGTTCTTGTCACCATGAGCTGGGTAAGGACGAATCTGTCAGACGAATTGATCAACTTCTGAACCTTTTCATGAGCAGAACTCATCCACTCCTCTAGTTCAGTTGAGTCATGCTGAAACCTACTCACAAACACACACACACGCACACCTTCATGTTACTTGATAAAACAATGTGTATATCCTCTAAAGGATTTGTTAAAATACAACACTGTAACAGGACAGGCTTTGAAGGGAGAATCTGTTTCCCAAATTCTGATATGGGTAAATTTTCCTATGGGTCACTGTGAAAAGCATGTCATCTACTGAAGACAGAAAACCATAATTTTGGACAGCCAGACAATGCTTAATCAAAACAAACTGGATTGGTTATCAATCGATTTCATTAATAATCTAGTACATACTACATACTGTTAAATTACGTATTCAGTGCAAATGTCATTTTCCTCAAACAAATTTTTTTTAGCTTTTCTGACCTTTATTTTAAATTAGAATGTGCAGTGCATTGCAGTGCTTCATCATCTCTTTAATACAAATGATTTTCTTTGACAAAGGTGTTCATAGCAGTCAAAGCAGGTGTGAGCTGTTGTGAAACAATGTCAAATTAGTGCCTTTAAAATGTCAAAGCACAGTGAGCATAATACATTTATAATACGCATTTCTGAAATAAAAGGGCTTTACTTTAACCTCATGATTCCATTGAGCATTATACACATTTTTACTCTATCACCCTTGTGTCTTTTACCAGACCTGTCATAATTCTTCATGATCTTTTTTGTGGATTGTATCTTATGTTCTAGCTGTTTATGGAGCTCCTGCCAGCGTGTCAACAGGCGTGATCTTGGGACAGTCTTCCCTGGCACCTCACAGCAGCAATCCTTATTCTGTAGGGCCCTGAGCTGGTCCTGGATCTCTCCCACCTGAGGCCTTATGTTTTCTAGGGCCTTGAGCAACTTCTAAAAATGAGAGTGAGTGAGTCAGAAAGGAAGGAGCACAAGAAAGAAAGAATTAATTAATTAATGAAAGAGAACAAGAATGAATGAAGATAAAAATGAAAGTAGTAACAAACATTGGTCAGCATCTCATGAGAACAACTCTGGAAATGTACTCAATATAAAATAAATCTTTATTTAAAAGATTCTAATTTGCTCAGTTACAAACATAAAAATAAAGGGAACTTTGTTGGTGAGATGTTTTGATTTGATTACATATGATACTTTGCCTGCAAAATTTGAAAACCACAGCTCTAAATAATCTCTCCCACCCCCTATCCCTCCACTCTCACAGCGTCTCCCTTCTTTCTCAATTGGAGTGGCTTATAGGGTTGGGAGAACGTTTGAAGCACATCTATTACAGACAAACAATAAGGGTTGCTTGCTGTTCCTCCCATATCAATCCACCTGAGTAATGAGCTTTGGTAGTCATAAGGGGAACAATAATACGCAAGCAACCAACCGTTCGTCACTGACTGTTCTGCGTGAGTCAGTGCAGCTAAGAAATGAGCTTTCGTAATTTTGAGGGGGACAAACAATATAAGAGCAGCCAATGTAGGCAGCAGAACATGAAGTTCTACAGATATGGCAACCATTGTTCTGAATAATTACATTTGGAACAGAATTTATAGTCTTTTCTTTTCATTGACCCCCACTCTTCTCTTCCTCCCATATATATCAAATACTAATATTTCTTTTGCGGTGTAAAGGTAAATATGAGTTAAAGGTAACTCATATTAACAGTCCTCTATTGTCCTCTTATTTCAGGGTTTTTTTTAAACTAGGGTGCGGGGCCCTAAGGGGACCACAGAAAATTTCAGTGTAAATAAAAAAAAAAAAAAGGGGGTTTAAAATGTATAAAATATATCCTAATAAAAGGATATACCCACAATAAATAGCAAATCATTTGAGATGTTTTCATTATTTATTCAGGGGTTCCCACACTCTTTGACCAATTAATTTATGACTTTTCAATTACCTTTCCAGCTATTTGTGATTACAGGATAAAAATGTAAATAGAATGATTTTTTTTTAGACTGATGTGTGAATTGAAACAACCTAAAAAGATCCATTTGCATACAAATCGACACTATGACTTGAGTGCAAGTTTTACTCTATACAAAATCAATATCTAGCAAATGACATTTTACAGCACAACTAGAAAAAGGGAAACTCACTGAGCACTTTATTAGGAACACTTTTGGCCTAATAAATTGCACAATGTGGTCCTCTGCTGTTGTAGCCCATCCATCTCAAGGTTCGACTATGTGCATTGTGAAATGCTGTTCTGCTCGCTACAGTTGCACAGAGAGGTTATCCGAGTTACTGCAACCTTCCTGTCAGCTCGAACCAGTCTGGCCATTCTCTGTTGACCTCTCTCATCATCATCAAGGGATTTTCATCTGCAGAACTGCTGCTCACTGGATGTTTTTGTTTTTGGCACCATTCTGAGTGAATTCTAGAGACTGTTGTGTGTGAAAATCCCTTGTGCAATAAAAAGTTTGAAAAAAGCTCTGCTTTGCATTGTATCACTAAGTCGCTAATGTGTTTAGCCAAACTCCCTCAGAGAACACACCACAACTGAGATATGTCAAATAGGAGCATTTTATGTTGCATCTAATTTGGATCACAGATAGAATTTGTATTTACTGCCAAATAACCATGGCCTGTGGATTATGTTGCAAAAGAATGGCACCATTAACCAGTGCTTCCTCAAAAACATAACGGTGATAGCTCATGGTTTACTCTTTGTGGGGATCAAACCAGCAACCTTCTTGTTACCAGTCCTGAGTACTTAACTACTACACCAGTGACCATCATTTTTCAGTATGGATGTAACTAACCTCACATGATTGCAGCTGACACTGCATGTCCCCCTCCGGCTCCAAATCTAGACTGGGCACATCTGTCTCCAGCTCATCTAACTGCTTGAGCAGTCTGTCTGTGACCTCCTCATACCGAGACCACTCCTATAACACATATATTGAAAGCTGAGAGAGTGTGGGCTTCACTGATAATGAATGTAATATTATATATTTTATTTCTGTGCCATCTATCTTAAACTTACTTTATATAGACCAAAAATCTGAGACCCATGCAATTATTTTCATGACAAATGATACACATTATACTAATTTGAATACAAAGGTTTATTGAAAAATCTTGCAAATTACATCGTATGTGGTACTTCCCCTTTTTCTTTAATGAATGCATCCTCTCGAGCTGGCAAGGATTTCACAAGTATGTGGAAAAACTGACAATCCATGTTATCCCAGAATGATTCGACAATGTTAAAGGAGGTGTGTAACACGGTCAGTCACAAATTTGCTTATTTGATTGGTGACCCAGAAACATTCAGAATCTTAAATATCTCTTATTCATACATCATAACTTTAAATAAAATTTCCCAATTTTGTTTTAATTTAGTTACAATTTCAAATTAGATTTTTTTTTTTCATCCCAAATTTTCAATGTGGTCTCAGACTTCTGGACCCCACTGAATAATTCATATACTATGAAATGACAGAAGCCCATCATTGTGTTAATTGACACAATGAGTTATTGGTTGTAAATTGAATCATTAAAATGCTAAATTATTAAATCATTATTACCTGGGTCTGGAGAGAGCGCTCAGCAGAGGAGAATGTCTAATAATGAAAAACATGTAATTGATGTCCATGTAAGCCTGCACTGTACCTGTAAATTGTGTTGCATTTGGACCCCATGAATCTGTGCTTGATCCTGTAGTTTTGATATTAACTGCTCCACCTCTGCTAGGCCCTGCAGAGCCCCCTCTGGCAGCTTATGGGACAGCAGCTTAACCATTGCAACATTCCGCCCCAAGTCTCTGAAGAATCTCTATTAAGTCAAAAGTCAAAATATTATAAGAGTCACATAGAGGTCAATACATTTAGAATGTACTTGGGACACAATTCTTAATGATTTTTAAATTATTTTTTTTTCTTCTAAATAAAATAATTTAGTCAGAAACAACTGTAAATTTTTTTACAGCTATTTAGATGTTCTATAAAATTGTAAGGAACTGTTCATGTCACCAGCTGCAAATTATCCTCTCTCGTAACCCACAGTCCAGCTGTGTACCTTGTGTCCTCTGAGCAGGCTACGCAGGTGGCTGCAGTTGTGTGGCCGTGCACCCTGACAGCGTTGCATCCGTTCAGAGCCCAGCTCCAGAAGATCCTTTAAACCCTTCAGAAGAGTATCAGAACATCCCTGTTGCTCAAACCTATTTTGCCAAAAAGACCTCCGCCATACATCCATTGTGGTCCATGTGACACCCTGCAGGTT
The DNA here is from genome assembly GCA_032164185.1 of Moxostoma hubbsi. Classification (NCBI taxonomy): domain Eukaryota; kingdom Metazoa; phylum Chordata; class Actinopteri; order Cypriniformes; family Catostomidae; genus Moxostoma; species Moxostoma hubbsi. Next base: position 19,297,997 of record JAVLUX010000031.1, read on the forward strand.
CTAATAGAACACACATTTATATTAGCATGTCAGAATCATTTAAACTTATAGACAGTAGACAGAGACAGACAGGCATAAAGTCAATCAGTTTGGACAGTTCATGTAAACAAACATGATTTACCAAATAAATTATATTACATTATATTATATTATACTTTAAAATGCAATGAGACTTGGGTTATTCAGCTTTTATTTTGTGCCTGTACACCAATTTCAATCTAGGGTGATCATATATTTTGTTTTGTTACTGTGTATTGAGGAAAAGTAATCCTGTAGAGTTTATGCTGTCACCCTAAATGAATTCATCCTATATTGTCACACTGAGATTTATTCATTTAAAAACCCTTATTGTTTTTGTGCCAGAAAAACATGGCTTGGTTACATTAAAATTATAATACGAGACACATTTGTTCATTTATTGTTATATTAAAAAAGATTTCATTATTTATTTATATCCTTAAGTAGCTTCAAAGTAGCACTTTTTGTTAGAAGCTTGTAGTGTAGCTAACTTGTTAAAACTCAAAACAAAAGCTTTAGTTTAGCTTTAACTCTACTTTGACTTTAAATAATTCATGGTTTGTCAAGCTAGGCAGACAGATAGAGAAGACTTTTTAATCAGATTCCTATGGAGGGGAAACTCATGTGCAAAATAGCAGCAATAATTGCACAATTAACCCAAAATAGTTCACCCAAAAAAATTAAATAAAAATGTATTTACTCACCCCATCCCAGATGTGTAGGACTTCTTTCTTCTGCAGAACACAAATGAAGACTATCTCAGCAATGTTGGTCCTTACAATGGAAGTGAATGGTGACCCAACATTCGAGACTCCAAAAAGCACATTAAAGCAGCATAAAAGTAATCCATAAGACTCCAGTGGTTAAAGTCTTCTCAAGAAATATGATCGCTTTGGGCGAGAAACAGATAAATATTTGAATAATTTTTTACTATAAATCTCCACTGTCATATTCAGATTTCCCATTCTAAAAGTGAAGATTTATAGTGATGGATTACTTTTATGCTGCCTTTATGTGCTTTTTGGAGGCTCAAAGTTCTGATCACTATTCACTGTATGGACCCACAGAGCGGAGATATTCTTCTAAAAATCTTTGTATTCTGCAGAAGAAAGAAATTCATACACATCTGGAAAGGCATGAGGGTAAATTATGAGAAAATGTTGATTTTTGGGTGAACTATCCCTTTAAGAAAACAGCATTCATCTACATATTTATTCGGCTCTATAGTATAACATGCCCAGTGAGGCATAAAATGTGTTATCCAGTAATGGCAATGTGGAAAAGTGTCCTTATTAATAACAAGGAAAAACAGGTGAACATGCAAGGTGGTTTGCCTTAGTTTAAACTTTCAGCCAAACCAACTGAACTGAATACCTTCATGCTGGCGAAGTCCTTCATGAGTTTGGTTGAGTCACTTGTCTGAGTTTCCCTGGATTTTAACACAAGCAGAGGCATCTCCAACAGATGTTCTTTAGTCTATGTAGGCAGGAAGTAAAAGGACTTAGCTTGCAGAACATATTTCACAAAGATATTTATTACTTATTTTACCTTTCTGTGAACTATGGCCTTAACTGTGAATAACAGTAATTATAGTATTTCTAGTACATACAGTACTTCTAATACAGTATTTCTAGTATTTATACCAAATTATAACCAATATGGTAGACAAAATAAAAGAATTTAGATTGCAGGTTAAATTTTTTTTCTTTAAGTTTTTTTTGTGAAAAATCTTTGGAAGAATTACAATTCTTGAATTATCCAGCTCCATAACTTGAATGATTCTTGCTAGGGGTTCTGATGAATGTCACAGAATTCATTTTACCTGGTCATGTCACAAACTGTACATATACAGGGCACATTCACTCACATGGTGGGTATTTTAATAGGTATTTTTATACTGACCTCTGAAGAATTTATATCCTGGCATGAATTCAGATCCTCTGGCAATTTCTTTAATTTAGTGAGAAGCTGGGACAAACACTCCTCTACAGACCGCCCTGGATCACTGACAGTGGCACTGCTGGACCTGCAAAAGACCACTTGAAAGTTGTTTCATGCCAAACATGAGATTGAGTGAACGCTCCTCTCTCCACTCTGGTTAAGAAGCATTTAGTAATCAAGTTATACATTTTGTTGCGCATAACAAATTCACACTACCAGTCCAATGTTTGGACACAATTTTTGTTTCTCAAGATCTTAAACTTTTGATCTAAAGTCTTGTGCTTAAAGGCATAAAATATTGGTCTACGCAACTAAGTTGTGCCTACTGATGCATGTATGTCCCTGCAAAACTAGAATTGTAATTATTTGTTTTATTACATTCTTTAAACAGATGAGTTGAACCAGACAGTGAAGGACAGGCAGCGGCCAACAAACGGTAAATGGAAATTCCTTCAAAATTGTTTCAAAAACATCCCAAAGTGGATATCTAATTAAGTACTTTTATTATGTTTCTATCTTTTTTTTTTGTAATTGTGTGGGGCAGCTACTTACCCAGTGTATTCCAGAGACTGGAAATGTTCCAGATCTATGCTGCTGCTGCTGTTTTGACAAGCCTTAAACTTAATCAGTTCTCTCTGTTCCATCACCTCACACTGCATCTCCTAGAGAGGGTAGGAGGGCACTATTTAGTCATATATTACCGACTGTATTGGGAAATGTGGGAGTCATTGTAGTAAGGGGTTTAAGTAGACTTTTCTTAGCAATAAAATGAGAAATGTAAGACTACAGTTAAACTTCACTTAAAATTACCAGTGTAGTATCTTGCTGTGGCACCGATTTGGTCGTGTCGTCTATGGATTTTGTTACTGAATCAGCTGTGCTGCCTACAGGTTGGGATTGGTCATCATCAGCAACTTCTAAAGCCTCTCTGTTAGGTGTCTGTGTGATTGAGTCTTCTTTATATATTGGTGATTTTACTTGATCAACTGTACCCGTTTCTGTGGTTATTGATACCGTGTTCTCTTCTACAAGTTCTGACTCTTCAGTCGTTTCACTGGCATCACTTGTTTTTAAAATAGTGTTTTTTAAATCTGTTCCAGGCTTCATGGGTACTGCTTCAGTGGCCGTGATTACAGGGCACTTGGTCTTCTCTTCCTCAGATTTTAAAACAGTATTTTCATTTGCCGTTTCAGATATAAGGCAACTTTCATTTGTAAACTCTTCAGAGTGTTCGGGTGTTGCTGCAGGTAGAGAGGTGGTCTCTTCAGTAACTAATCGACTCATTGTGCCAGATATTTCATGGAGTGGAGGCTCTGTGAAACCACTTCCTGGGTTAGATTCATTTAACACTAATGTATGCTTGATTGCAGCTACATCCATATTCTCAACATCCTCAGGAGACATTTCCTGAAGACAAAAACAACAATATGAAAAATGTCAAAAGAATAAAATTATAAAGATGGGATGATGGGAAGATTATGTTTTTTTGAATTTCCATAAACTGAAAGAACACTTGGTATGTTCTCTCCAAAAAATTTAAGAATTCTATTTTGTTAGTTTATACCTTGGTGACACACTCCATTACAGCAGAGGCAGTTTCAGTTTCAACATCTTTCTCCACCATTATTCTCTCATCTGGATCCTGGTAAAGAGGTAGAAAAGAAAATTATTAGCGAGTAAACACGCTGACTACAACCCCTGAAGTCTTGAGTTCGAATCCAGGGCATGCTGAGTGACACCAGCCAGGTCTCCTAAGCAACCAAATTGGCCCGGTTGCTAGGGAGGGTAGAGTCACATGGGGTAACCTCCTCGTGGTAACATGGGCGTGTGGTGAGTTGTGCGTGGATGCTGCGGAGAACAGCGTAAAGCCTCCACATGCACTGTCTCCGCGGTAATGCGCTCACAACAAGCCACGCAATAAGATGCACGGATTGATGTCTCAGACGCAGATGCAACTGAGATTTGTCCTCCGCCACCCAGATTGAGGAGTCACTACGCCACCATGAGGATTTAGAGCACATTGGGAATTGGGCATTCCAAAATGTGGAGCAAAAAAAAAAAAGAGCTGTTATAGAATGAAGGAGTGAAGTTATATTTAGCACTCTGTAATGAATGCAGTCTTAGTTCTCAGAAAGAAAAAGGATGTGAGAATGTGAACTTTGAAACTGAATTATATACTAGATTGACTGAATGTGACATCTAAAAAAAAAAAAAAGAAAAAGAAAAAGCAAGAGTGTTGTAAAATAAAAGGATTTTGGACATAAATTTGGAGTAAGAGGAAAGTGTAATCAATGAAACATAGATTGTGATCACATGATTCCAGCACTGAAAAAGCATGAAAATATAGAGAAAATAGACCTTAACAAAGAAATGAAAATAGAACCACAGCGGAGAGGCCCAGAATGTACAAGAAAAGTCTCTTAATCAAGGTTTGACAGAGGAACAAATAAACCTAAGAGAAAGGTTGGTCTGCTTTACCTCTGGAACACTGCATGTCAGAGTTCCTGAGGATGAAGACTGACTGCCTTCATCCTCTTCCTCACTGTAAGGGTCTTCCATGGACACCTGCTTAACAGTTCCAGGGACATATGAACTAATTAAGCTCTTAAGGCTGGACTAGAACATAACTTATAATGTGAATATATTTGGTTAATTTGTCTTTTTTGGAGCTAGCATGGGAATTCTTTGAGATGCATTTTTACTAAAGCGGATAAAAGTTGAGGCTAGGACTTACCATCATTTCTCCAGTGTAGGGGTGTGGCGAAGTGACTCCCAAGGTTTGGTCAAAAGGTAAGGTAATCTCAGTTTGCAGACCAATAGATGCCTAGATAGACATAAAATTTACTCAGTACCATCAAGTTAAGCCTGGGACAAGTCAAAGTCATGGTAACACAATCAAATCCAGGCCAATGTGGAATCTGTGAGTGCTGAACTCTGCAAAAAGCTCAGCAGATTTTTCACAAAACATGTTTTTTTTATGTATTGTGGTTAATTTGATTGTTTTTAGCTACCAATAAGCTCAGTTTAATTAATTATACTATGATTAAATCCATTCTGCAGAATTCCACAGATTTTACCTTAAAACTGGAACAGAAAACAAAAAAAACCTAGGTCTTGTCATATGTAAAGGTTATGAAAAATGTCATGAGACTGCCTTAACTGGATACTGCCATCATTGCAAATAAAGCCATGCCAGTAATTTTTTACTGACACACCATATTGAGAAATTAAAGCACAACCAGAAAACTCAAGGTTCCCATGCATCCCCCTCTCAGAGTTGGCTTTCAAGTGCAGGGATGCTGTCCTCCTCTCATTCCCACAGACATGAGAGGAAGAGGGGTCATACACTGGCCACAGACAATAAAATATAAATGTATGACATTTTCATAAGATGGACAAATATTTTGTTCTAACCAGATAGATGCAAAGGTCATCTTAAATATTAGTCTATACATTTCTAATTCTGATGTTGGTAAAAATTATATTGATAAAATTGGATATGTTCCAAGTCATTTATAACTGAACCAAAACAAAACATCAAAACAACATTGCAAAGCAAAAACAAAACAAAAACAGCACTGTGCAACAAAACAAAAACAAAACAACAGATCAGAAACTTTGAAGACTCCCATTAATTTGAATATAGCTCATACCAAAAATGCATAAACTTTAAATTAATTTACATTCATTCTAGAAACTGGGAAGTAAAAAAAAAATCAGTGTCCTTCGGTGTGACATGATATAATTCACCAAATTCCTGTATAATTATTATATATTCACTTTTTATGAGCTCATATTAATTATATGGGATATTTTTACTTAATAATAGTACACTGCAAGATTATTCAAAGTCATCTGTAAAAAAAAAAATCAAAAAGGTAATTAATATGGTGAAAAACATGGACATGGTGACCAGTTACAGGACTAATATGCTTTCTCTTTCTTGGGAAAGTTCTGACTTTAAGGAAACACAAGAACACTAGTAGAGTGACAGACCCTAAGCGCTGTGCTCTGCTCCACACTGAGCTGCTGTAGCTCCTGGATGGGCTGCAGGAGCTCTTGAGCCCAATTGAAGGCAGTGAGAGTTTGTTCTGCTCCTGCAGGAAGCCCCAGGCCTGGCCTGCAGCTCTCAATTTCATCAATGGTCCTCTTCATGGACAGGATATTGTCCAGGATGACCTGCCAGTGAGCAGAGAGAGAGAGAACACGATAAGGAATAGATTTCAAAGATATGAGACAAATGTTTGCTGTAAAATCTGAGCATTTCCAAGATGTAATGTACTTGTCTGTTCTGGAGATGTTCCTCAGGAGAGATGTTCTCTGTGTCAGTCATGGAAAGAATTGTTCTGATCTTCGTCAAATTCTTCTCCATCATCTTCACCTCTGCTTCAATGGCATCCATCTCCTATACAAGAGTTATAAGTGAATTCTGGTTGAAATTCTGGAACAGACGAGACCACCTTAGGGCTTTTCACACTACCCTAATTCCTGGGTTAACATAATTTTAACGCCAGGTCAAGGTCACACTTTTAACCCTGGGTTAAGTAACATTTCACACTTATAAATGTTAGAGCATAACTAGAAAAAAGTCTATTAACTATAGAATTTTTCATGGCATTCCTATGACTTTTCCAGGCCTGGAAATCACACTTTTAAAATTCCCTGATATTACCAGGTTTTCCATGCCAATAGGAACCCTGTGTGCAGGATTTATATAGTCCTAAAAATTATGTATACAATGTAAATCCCATAACCGTAAAAGAAAATAAGTAAAAACAGATGTAAATCCATTAAAAATATTAACATTTGTGGTTTTAGTGTTTCAATTGCTCACATCTGCTAAGTGCTGAAGGTGGGACAGAGGATCCAAAACACTTTGCTGCATATGTGTGATATCCTGCATAGCCAGTTGGAGAAGCTGCTCTTGAGAAGTGGTGTCACACACTGGAGAGATCTCCTGAAGGACAGGCGCGAAGGCATCCAGAGCTGCTCTGTATCCCTCTGATTCATCCAGCATCATCTAAACACACCAACAAAAGGCCATACAAAAACATTTAAATCAAAATACAAAATCTAGAAGCCTCTTAGAGATCCATTAGCTAAATTAGATAGCAATTTCACAGAAGGTATACAAGTATAGTTTTATAGTGTTTGAAGTTACATATTGTATTTCCCATTAGGAATAAATTGCAAACAGCTTTAGTGTGAGAAATTGACCTGAAATTTTACCTTGAGGGAGTTGGCGTGGCCGTGGAAGCATTTCGCAGTGGTGTAGGTTCTAGGGGCAACCAGCCAGGACTGGGCCTCTCTCAGCCAGCAGGTGGAGCTACTGAGTAAGCCCTCATACTCCTGCAGACAGGCAGGGATCTGATGGGAACAACACTCGTTTTAGCCAGACAGTCTGTATTTCTTAGCTATACACAATCAAAATAGACCAAAACTTGTAAAGTGGTTTGCTGATCTTGGCTGGTATAAGTTGGTCTCCCAGCCTTGCCAGCTAATAAGTGTCCAAAACATCCCTAAAACCAGCAAAATAGACCAGCGTGCCAGCAAGGCCAGGCTGGGAGACCAGCTTACCACCTTTGGCTGTTTGGCACAGTTTTTGGTATTAGTTTACAATGTGAAACAAGAAATATGTATAGCATTTCACTGACTTTGCTGATGAGGGCGGTCCTGTGCTCAGCCAGCTTGGCTGTGGTCTGGTAGAGCTGCAGTGGTTCTGTGAGCTGGTCCATAAGGATGTGTGCTCTCTCAGGCTGTTCCTCAGCAAGCTCCTGCACTTCAGCCTCTAGCTCAGCTATACAAGTGTGCCACTGATCCAGCTCATCCCAGATACGCTGCACACACCCATTTCATTTGCCACATTTCATTTGACGTCAATTTAAAAATAAATAAAAAGGATTTACAGAATTACAGTCCATTCAATATGTTGTGTTGTCTTTAGGTCTTACGTACATTTTCACAACCTGTTTTCCAGAGTTTTTGTCCACTAAAAATGTGTTAAGACATATTTTAAATGTTTCTTTGACTGAACAAATAAACACTCATGTAAACAGTTAACCCTTTAAGCTCTGAAGGTGTGTTCAAAGATTTCCTGTTTCAGTGGCATACCCAAAATTAAAGGCTTATAACTTAACAAAAACAAGTGTTTGGTATAATTTTAAAGAAAATGTAATTTTTTAAAAATAATATAAATTATGTCCAGTCAGGCTTCCTAAGCAACCTATTAGCTTGGTTGCTAGGGTAGGTAGAGTCATGTTGGGTTAACCTACTCATGATACCCATAATGTGATTCTCGCTCTCGGTGGGGTGCATGGCGAGTTGTGCGTGGATGCTGCGGAGAATAGCGTGAGCCTCCACACACGCTAGGTCTCCACGGTAACGAGTTCAACAAGCCATATGATAAGATGCACGGATTGACTGTCTCAGATGCGGCAACTGAGATTCGCCCATCGCCACCCTGATTGAGGCAAGTTACTATGACACCATGAGGACTTAGAACACATTGGGAATTGGGTGTGCCTAAATGGGGAGAAAATTAAAAAAAAAATATGATTTTTTTTTTAATATAAATTATGATAAATTCTGAGACTCTCAGCCAAATAAAATGTTTGCCAAAAATGTACTTTTTTCCCCCAGATTTTTCTGATTTGACATTATACACCACAGGGTGTAAATAATGTGGCACAGAAAAAACTGCTTTTGTTTTGTTCCCAATTATGTCATCTGTAACAGAGTTAAATTTAGCGCTGATACAAAGCAGCAATCAAAAGTTATAGTAATAGAAATAGAATTTATTCTAACATCTGAAAATATTCTCCATATCTCCAAAAGCCTCTCCAAACAAATAAAACAATAATTGTACATAACTAATTGCACATATAAACACAACAATAACTTAATGCTAGCATAGTAGTAATGAGATTTCACAGAATGAATTTCATTCTGTGCCATTAATGTCATTGAGTTTGTGTCATGTACCTGGCACCATCTCCTAGTGGCCATATGTAATTAGAGTGATTGATGACATGACTCTCTGCCCAAATATGGAGGATTATCACCACAGGTTGGAGCAATCTGAACCCAATCCGAATGCTTTATCATTCCATGACACTACAGCATTTCTGATGATGCCATCTGATCCAGAAAAGTTAATGTGTTTGTAGCCAGATAGCAAGATGCCAGATAGCCAGATGCTGGATGCATATTCTACTTCATGTGGGTTATCTAATTATCAATGCATCTGATTACTTTGTGGGTGGGCTCATTTTAAAGATAATTGCCTCCTCTAAGTAATGGTATGTGATATTTAAAATTTCTGTTCATTTTTTTGCGAAAACATGGCATATGAGCAACACCCGTTCACATGAAACAAGTTACTTCAAAAGACAAAAACTTAGATATTACTCACCATATTTTTGTCTGTGTAACAAATAGGCTGGATGTATTCTACTCTTTGAGAGCTTTCTAACAAATTATAACATGACTGAGTTTTTTTTTGCATTAGAATAATATATAGTGCAAAATGGAACACTTATGATTTGTCTGCAAATTTCAAAGCACTTGTACAATTTTGTTAATAACACCTACATGCATTGTAAAGTTTTAAAACGATACCTATTTTGTGCTGGTCAAGACTGTAGTTATTCATATTTAGATTTTATTTCCTTGCTTGCCCACTCGCTGACACATCCGAGCTTAAAAGGGTTAAAAATGTTGAATGGACTGTACTTCCATCTCTCACAGCCTTATTTTATTGAATGCTAAGCTGGAATAGGAGAAAGTCATTTAAAAATTACACACTTCCCCTTTAAATGTAGCATCTACTCTGACCTAACTCTAAACGTTGGTTATCCTTAAACTTTTGAATTTTGTAAAAAGTAATAAGACACAGATAAACATTAAACTTCAATTTTGTGTGTGTGAAGGAGAGCAGAGCACATGTACCTTTTGTGTACATTCAGCCTCAGAGAAATTAGGGCTCCTTTGCTTCAGCAGAGCATGTACACAATTCAGTCCCACAGTTACGTCTCCCACCTGCTTAGTTATTTTATGACGAGGACCACTCCTCTCCATAACCGTATCCATCTGAAACAAATACAACTGTATTAACTTAATTTAATATTAAAAGAGCACACAAGCACATTACTTTCATGTGCTGGAAAATGCACTATAAACCTTGGTTGATATAACAGTATAACTAGTATTAAATGATAAACAGTCAGTCTATTATTATTATTGTTAATAAAAACTGATAACTGAAATAAAAATACAAAAATAACTAAACTAAAATGTTTTCAGAAATCCACAACTAAATACAAATGACCTCAAATGAATTATAGTTTTTGATAGGTCTGCACACTTTTTTCCCCATGACTCCACATGTCGAAGTGTCCTTGGGCAAGACACTGAACCCCAAGTTGCTCCCAATGGCAGGCTAGTGCCTTGCATGGCAACTCAACTGTCATTGGTGTATGTGTATGTGTGTGAATGGGCGATTGGGACAAAAATGTGCTATATAAGTGCAGACTATTTACCATCAGTTAACCTATTAACTTTGGTAGCTAAAACACTAAACTAAAAACTAAAACAAATACAAAAACTAAATATACTTAAACTAAAGAACAAATAAATTAAACTAAATCATAATGTAAAAACTAATGAAAACTGTCCTAAATTGAATGGACAAATGGAAAATAAAATAGAACTCTATATTGAAAATTCTAAACTATAAAAAACATGTAATTATAGTATTTAATTGCAAAGAGTAAATACCTTTTCTTCAGCCTCCAGCAGGGAGAGGTTGAGCTCATCCTGTAAGGTCTGAATCTCTGGGGGTACACAGCTCCATCTCTTCTGCACTCTGTTCATGACATCCTGCATTCGAGCCTTCTGTGAGACCAATTCCACTTTAACCTCCTACAGAGTGATACAACACAATAATTACAATATCTACATCAATCACTGCAGAGATGGACATTCCACATAATCAAACACAGACAGTAAAAAACCAACCTGTAAATGTTCAGCAGCAGACTCAGACTGCAAGATGGTCAAAAGAGAAAGAAAACTCTGCTGTATTGCACCCATTTCCTCCTGCACCCGACCTAACTCCTGGATCTCAAAAAGGGCCTCGCGGCGGACGTTACTGCTCTTATCTCTGAGACTATACATAAAAAAGCAAGTGTGTACATTTTAATTCTGAATGTTTTCAAGACTGTTTAATTCTAAATACCTCTTGCTTGTGGGTAGTTTATGTACACTTATGGAAAGTTGACAACAGGATCATTTTAGTCCAGTTATTATGCATGCAGCTTGAATTACCTTATATTCACTGAGAGACTACATTCAATATTTGTATGATAAAATGCACTGCAAAATAATTTTTCAATTATAATTTTTTATTTTTGTTTTGTAAAAGTTTAAGTTTGTGAAGTTAACACATTAGTGCTTGCAATTAATTAAAAAGTTGAACGTGTTTTTATTCTTAAGAATTTTATTCTTAATCGTGATAAACACATTTACTGATAATAAAGCAGACATCAGCTTATACACTGGTCAGAGCAACCTTTGCAATGTGTCCGCCTGAAGTCATTACACTGATGCACACACCACAAACACACACAACAGCCGCGTCAATGATCAAATAATGGGGAAAGGCCCTCTTAATGCCATTTGTTGCACAAAACGAGCCCAGCTTGGACTTGTGACAGAAGCATGTCAAGTCTTAACGAAACACGAAAATGCAGAACGAAACATTTTGTGTAAGTGCTTTTCATGTGGAGTTCAAAGCAGCGATTGACACTGGTGTTGACACCCTGAAGTGAATCATGAAAGCATCTTCACGAATGCTGTAGCAAAGAGAATAGCCACAGTCTGTGGAGGATGGGAGTTTAAGAGACTTAATGCACATTGCAATGAATACTCAACCTTTGATTGCATAGTTCTTTCAATCAGTCAACCTCCCACATAGACTTTAGGAAGTGTTTAATGTTACTTAAATTGGTGCCATTTTAGTGAATTTCTATCTTTATTCTGTGGAAGGCTTTGTTTGGAAAATGTTACTAAAGCATTATTGTTATATATTGTTTTCTTTTCTAAGACAAAAATAAAGTGGATTTTGACGAAGTATATATAGAGTAAAATTTCAGCACTTTCAAAATCTGCGATTAATCACTATTAGCTATGACAAATTATGCGATTAATACCAATTAAAAAATGTAATCAACTGACAACACTAGTAAAAATATCTGAACCCTAGTCAATCCAAGTTAATAGCTAATTAATAATTAAGTTGATTTTTCTTACCCCCTTGTGAAATAGTTTTTTTTCTGGTTTTAAGCATAAAATTCACAAATTTTGCTACATTTCTTTGAAAACAATTTTATACTGTAAATGATGTCATTGTTTCTGAAGTAACTATATCTTGTTTGAAGATATTTAGCCTTTTTTTTACTGTAAAACAAGAAAAAAAAAATACAAAGAAAATGCGTTTACCAGTATGGAAATGTTATGCGTTAACTACTCATGTGTTTATACGCCATACCTTCTGCAATGTCCCTGAAGAGACTGCAAGTCCTGATAGATTTGAGGAGACTCTTTCAGCTGCTGCAGATTTGAGACCCCAAGCAATCGTGCCACATGGTGTTGTAGAGAAGCCAGGGTATGATGCTCCTGCTCAGTCCAATCCTGAAGATGCTCCATTTTGGTCAGAACACCCTGAAGCTCTTCCAGGGATCCCGTCATCAAAGATGAGTCAGGAAGTTCCATCTGTAGACTGTCAAGATCTTCCTTTGATTTATTTAGCTGCACAACACACCCCAACATGAACACAAACAAATTAATAAGCAGTTCAAAACAACTGTTTACTTCATAACAGCTTAAATGTAGATGGACTAGTATAAGGAAGCTATTCACAGGCTGACTTTCCAAAAATTGTTAACAGTAATTATACACCACTTGAGAGAAATAAACATGGTCATCAAGATTTAAAAATTACTAACACGTGTCATAATGTCCATCCACTCTGCTTCTTTATGAGCTGTGCTGTCTTTGAGTGAATCCACTCTGCACTGCAGAACTGCCAAAGACCTCCACAGATGTCCCAGCATCAGGTCAGCAGGTGCATCGCAAGGCTGATCCAGGCAGCTTTCTCTCAACTCCTCCAGCCTTTTAGCGAGGTTCTTTAGCTCAGACAGGAGCACCTGCAGATGAAGAGAATTTAATTGCAAGTTGACATATACTGCATTTATTGCTACACAAGACAAAAGTTGCATTACAAATACACTTTGTGTCCAAACATTTGTGGACACACAATGATCTTGATGAACATTTTATTTAAAAACCATAGGCATCATTTCCCCTTTTGCTGCAGGTTCCACTCTTCTGGCAAGGCTTTCCACTATACTGTATGTAATAATATGCTGTAGGGATTTGCTAACAGTCAGACACAAGATATTGGACAATGGGGCCTGGCTCACAGCTGGCATTCCAATTCGCCCCAAAGATGTTCAGTGGGGTTCAGGTCTGAGCATTGAGCAGGCCAGAAAATTTATTCAGCACCAGATGCAATGCCCTAAAATGCCATTGAATGGGGTTGCACACTGGAATTAATAGCAACTCATTTATTAGAAGGGTGTGTCCACATAGTTTTGGCCAAATAGTGTATATATCCACACACAAAAAGCCCTTCAAACATGCAAAAGTCAGAACTTTTGATTTTTGATTCTGATTTAGCCCCAAACGGCTTAAAGTTTCTTCCATCATCGTTTACTAGAGCCCCAAGGATATTACCACAGTGCATTTAAACTGTTATCTGACACAACATGCATGATAAACTATGATGGAAGTGAATTCTTTCACACAATGTCTAAAAACAACATTGAATGTCAACATACCTGTACTTTCAGCTGTTGGTCTTGGCAGGCTTCTAAATTAGTCAGTTTTTGACTTAAGCTTTTTGAGATTTGAGAGTCAATGTTTTTGAGATGTAGACTGATTTCTTCATGGTGGCTCCTGTGCACCCTTTGGTCTCTCATGCACCTAAATTGAGGCGGAAAGACTGATCCATTATATTCAGTTAGCTGGCTCAGGTACATTTAATTCAACTAAATAGATGTATTCCATTCAGACTAATTGTTAGTTTCTGTGCTTGTTTTCTGTGGATAAATGTTTCTAAGTACTTTGCTGTATGCCAGGTATTTGAAAAGCTTTTTGAGGAATATGCTTGATTGCCAAAAAGATAAAAGTATTTTTCTCCTTTGGTCCAACAATCTACTTTTTCCATGCAAAAACAATTAGACTGTTTTTTTTTTTTCAAATTTGATTTGAGAATGTGATAAACTAAAGTGGTACAACAATAATCAGAGAGTGTTCTGAATGCAACACTCTGAATAATAGGTGGAGGTTACCTAGGCTTGATAGAACAACAATCTATAATTAGCTTAACAGGGTAGGATTGGAGTGATACCTACCTATGTAAGGCCTCCAGTCTGAGCTGAGCCTGAACTTCTAATTTGGCATCTTGTACTAAAAGGTGACTCAAAACCTGGATATGAAGCTGCTCAGTTTTAGGAATAGAGAGGCATGTATGCTGGGGTATGCATGCCCCTACTTCAGCCAAGTGGGCCTTGAAACCCTCAGCCAGACAGGTGGAAGTCTGTTGAATATGGAGCTGTTCCTCTTTGCAGTCTTTGAAGCTGACAGAGGGAATAATCAGATTGGACTCAACCTGCTGAAAGAAGCTCCTAGCTCCCTGAATGGCCCAGCGGTAATGTTTCAATGCCTTCTGTGCTTGGAGCAGCTTGTCCTGGACAACCAAACTCAAATGATCAGAACTTGCATAAACAATTCACACATAAATAACAATTTGACCTTTTTATGTCAGAATTTACTCACTCATGTCACTCCAAACCATGTTTTCACTGAAAAATTACTTAAATTCCATGTAGTTTTTTTTTTTAGCAAAACCAATCAGATGTCACAGTATTAAAGCTGATGTAATTTCTGCGCCACTAACACCACTGAATGGGATTGCAAAAATAAACAATGTTTTCCAAATATGCCCCTAGCCTGCAGTTGCTTAAACAGTTAGATAGTCCCACCCAAACTCACACCATTGGTTGAGGAAAGTTGTTGGATGGAGTCTAAGCGAGTCGCTCAAAACAAAAGGAAGATTTGTAGCGCCACAGAGACACGATGTTTACAGTTTTGGAGAAAATTAACCTATGAACATTTACTTCTAGTTGTCTCTGCATATTAAGCTGGGATAGAAGAAAGTATTTTAACACTGAAAAAAAAATTATTTAGCTTTAAATGTGAGTGGTACTAAGCAGCAAAACTAGATTACTCCAAACAAAGCCACACTGATGTTGATAATAACAGAAGTGTTTAAAATTTGTCACGTCAAACCACGTGCTGGCAGTGTAGACACAGTGTAAGTGTCTTAAGCTTACCATATGCTTAATGCAATCATTAAGAGTTATCTGGCCAAGAGCAATGGTTTCCTTGTAGCTTTCTGCCTTGGCTCCTTTCCTGCAGCTTCCCAACATTCGTAGCACAGACTCCACTGTCCTGATCAGTGTCCAGTGCTTCCGCAACTCTGCATCCAAAGCCTTATTCTCTGGCTCCAATTGGATGGTCTCTTTCAGGTCTTGTCTAATACTGTTGAAAAGGTCACCAAGCACACTGATATCTGTGGAACTGCTGAGATCCTCAACCAGAGTGGACTCCAGGGCTTTAGCCTCATTACTAACTGTGAGCTCCCAAAAGGCTAGCTGCTCAATGGTCCAGCTGAACTTTTGCTGTTCTGCTGTCAGCTGGGATGGATGGAGATCTTTTGAAATGGCCTCCAGGTGGTCAGTGGCCTCTTGACATGTCATTTTCAACATGGGAAGCTCCACCAGGAGAGCCTGACAGAAGCTTAGCCTTGTGTCAGTACCTAAGCTTGAGTCTGAAATATGCAACAAGGTCTTCTTCACTTCCTCTCTGGAGTCCTCCATTCGCTGCCTTAAACTGAGGTAGATTTTCTGATCCTTGGCTTGCTGGTCTAGTAGGTGTATTCTCTTCTGCAAGTCTAGTATAGCATGAAGAATCTCATTCCTTTCAGGTTCTGGAAAGTGTGGAATTTCCTGGACCTTACACAGATGCTCCATCAGCATTTGCTTATGATGTTCAATAGCAAAGAAAGAGTCCCTTGTAAAAGGATACTTTTGCCTCATGATGTCAGTATTCATCTCTCGTAAGCTCTTCTGAATGATGTTATTTTCCTTGGCAGAAGATTCCAGGGCATTCAGAAGCTCTTCCAGCACCCATTGTGAGGCCCGCTTACGGTTCACGACCCCTGAAACTTCTTTTTGTAAAGATGTAAGCCGATCAACAAGCTGAAAACTTTCAGGTACACTCAAACCCTGATTCATGTTCTTAGTTTCATCTATCAGAGTCTGTATTATATTTACTTGCTTCTCAGCCTCCTTTAAAGCCTCTGTGCATATTTGAAGCTGGACTCTCAATTCTGGGATTGTAGTTGCAAGTTCAGAAGTCATAGGTTTTACAGACTCTTCCTCCAATACTGAGGTCAGCCAAGAGCTGCTGTCAGCGATCTGTTTCCAAAGTATTTCTCTCATATGCAAAATTTGGTTCATTTCCACCACAGTACAGTCGGTGTTCTCCGTAATCTTAATGTACAAGTTTTCTAAGGATTTGAGAGTGGGTGACATGGCAATGGAATCTCCCTCGCTGAGTCCTGTAATTTCTTGTTTTAGCTCTTTTAAAACAGAGGCCATTTGAGACCTCTTTAGAGATATTTCCAATTGCAGTTTCTTCATGAGGTTGATCTGGTGACTTGCCTCCTCAGGAAACAGAGACAACCTCCTTCTCCTACTAACTTTGCTCTCGGTTTGTTTAGCCCATGTGAAATAATCCCTTATAATCCTTATAATCGGTGAACACTCATTGTCATTAGAAGTGTTAGAATTTAGCTTCTCCTGAACCAGAGCAAGCTGGGAATTAAGACTCTGCATGGTGTCCTCAATATCCTTGAGCTCATTCTTCCTCAATGGACTTAAGGAAAGATCCTGAGAGAGCTCAAGAAGGTACAGGTAACGCTCACTCAACACTATCAGGTCTGCAGTTTCAACAGCTTGCTGTAATATATTGTATTTCTGTACTTGAGACTTCTCCAGACGCTCTAGTTCACATCTAAGCTCTCTGGACTCTTGTAGCAGTGCGGACACTTCTGCTGTGCAAATGATATTGTGCCACAGATTCCTTAAAGCGGCCCTTTCCAGAGTTTGCCAATTCTCCTGCAAATTTTTAACTGGTTCAAAGCAGACCACAAGTCCTTCTGCTTCACTCAGATGTGCTGAGATCTGGCAGCATGTCTGTAGGAGCTCCTCACACATGCCTCTGTTCTTCTGCATAGTTTTCAAGAATGCACTCAGTTTTTCTGCTTGCAGGGTGCTGCTTTCAATATAATCCCTTCAAAATGGTGAGGAAATTGTGGTTACTTTTCAATGTTCAATATCTACACCACCAGTTAAAAGTTTGGACACATTCTTTATTTATACTATTTTTAACACTTTAGAATAATAGTAAAGTCATCAGAACTTTAAGAGCAAATATAGAAGTAAATGTTGAAAAATCAAAACTATCTTATATTTTCGTTTTGTTACAGGAGTCCCTGGGATGTATTTTAGGATTGAAAGAGTTCCCTAATACTGTATACTGGTTATTTGTTGGCTGTTTTTCCTTCAGTTTTAAATTAAACTTTTACTTTAAGAAATTTGTTCTTTACATAGGAACAATTGATATTTGTCTACAAAACATTTTAAAAGAATAAACCTTTAAAAACATTTTTAAGATGACATAAATTCAGTCAAGTGTCCAAACTTTTGTGGCAGCTGGAAATCCAAGTAAATCGCATGAATTATTATGACTGATAAAACACATTCAAAATCAGACAACATTTGAGAATGAGTGTAGTCTGTCTGTGTTTTATTACAATCTTAAGAAATACTATTTTATCTTTCCTTTTTACTACATTACCTTATGTTTTACCATGTTTCAAAATATTCATTCCATGTCAAATTTTCTTCCCATTTGATAAAGTACAATATGAACAGTACAAGACACAGACAGTACATGTTCTAAATTGAAGCTCATCTTTTAAAGTCAAAGGTACCTTCACCTGCCCTGAAAATTCAAGGATACTCACATTGTCAGTGTGTTCAGCTCTGCTTCCAGAGTGTGGAGTGCATCTTTTAGAGCCAGTTTTTGCTGGTGGTAATGTGTAATCTGCTGAAGCTGTGATTTTTTAAACTGTGCCATGGTAGAAGTATCCAGCAGCAATGCATTCCATCTCCCCTCTATCCTCTGCTCAGGCTCAGAAGAGTACCCTCCGCTAGCTCCATGCTCAGGCAGCCTCGCTATATGCTCCAATACACACTGCCTGCAGATCTGTGACACCCAGAGGGATATCACATCTCAGTAAAACTTTCATCGCAAATGTTTCATTAATAGCATGACCTAATGATCTGTCTGCATTATAGAACGTAATACTGTTGTTAATCAATATTTAAATGGTTGTAATTGCTGCTCAAAGACAGGAAGTTTACTCTGAATATCTGTCCAGTGACGGAACACAAGGACAATTGCGTTTCAGACCGTACATGGAATGGTGATTTAAGAGTAGTGTGAACAAGCAACTTTTGGAAAACACTTGAAAACAGCAGTGTGGATGGAGAGCATTTTGTAAAGCTGCTCAGGGCTTGTCTCAGCAGTGGCAAACTAGATCTTGAAGACTGATCACTTCTTTTCACTGTACTGCTGTTTGTAGGGTTTTGGAGAAGCCAAAGTAATGATGGAATTTACTGTACCTCTGCTTCTTCCAACTGATGAGTCATACGTGTAAGACTCAATTGGGCTTGCTGGTTCCGGCATCTGCAAACCCGCAGGAAAGTCCATGCCAGACTGTCCTCTGACTCTGTGAATACCCAGTTAAGACACCAGGCATCCTCCCTTGACCTGGTTTCCTATGAGAATTAAAGTATTAGAATTTGAATGTAAATTTAATGAGTGAGAAATTTAAAACACGGACAGAAAGAAAAAATTATACAACAACTACAGTAAAAAGCAGAACAGAGCACAGGAAATGCCAATAAACTCCTTCCTGTGCAATTTCCTCCAAAAGCCCAAGAGGGATAAAGTCAAAGATAAATTGAAGACTGGCATTATCTGATATCAGGGAGTTCATAAAGTCTTGCATTTGAGGGCAAAAGTCTTAGTTTAAACAGCTAACAAACACGTTATACAAAAAGTAATGTTGCTGAAGGTTTATTTTGATATTTTCGCCCAAATGTTAATTACACAGCAGTTGCTATAGTTCTTTGAGTTGAACCTTGAATTTTTTTTCAAGACAGAATCCACACAATGTATTCACATACTTTACGTACCTCAGAAACATGACTGGTAACCAGGAGTGGCTGAAAATTAGCAACAGTGTCTACAAAAGTAGCCCACACCCTGGACTGCTCTACATGCCTTGTTTTATCCTCAAAATCTGCTCCCGATCCTCTGTTTTGGGATGAATTGTTCAAGCCAAATAGATCCAAATTGGCTCTGTGCATGTCTTCAGACTAGAAAAAAAAAAAAAAAGGCAAAAGGGTTGATTCATATTTCAGCACAAAAGTTCACCATACCACAGCTTGCACCTGCTCTCTTTAAAGGAGAAAATACAGCTCTGCTCTCAACTCTGCTATTCAGAGGAACATGAATTCTGCCTGTAGGGAATGGCGTCTTCCTTCTTGAAGGCGTGGTGTTCCCTGAGGCCTCAACACACTCAAAAAAGGATCTACTGCCAACACAGAGCAGCTGGCACAAGGAAGCCAAGTTTCCACTCAGAAACAAAATTGCATAATTTCTCAATTAAAAAACATTAACTTATACATTGTCCTTTTGTTATTTGATGCTGCTGTATAAGAAGTCCAACATTATGTATGGCTATATGTGTAGAATGTAGAATAGTCATGATTCTGATAAATCTGAGCAATCTGAAAAATCAGTAATATTTAAAGAAACACAATTTGGTTCTGATTTTATTTTATTTTTTTCTTTAAATGAATGGTTAATGATGCAAAATGTACAAAGTTATAACCAATGGCTTCTTCCTGAATCCTGTGACGTTAAACAAAAGCAGTGTTTGAATGAAAATGATCTTAGTGCTTGAATTAAAAACTTGAAAAGCATTCTGAAGTTGAGTGGAAATGCATCCTCTGGGCCAAACTTAAAGGTTTGCTTTAACTCAAAGATTCTCTCATCATTTACTCACCCTCAGGCCATTCCATATGTGTATGATTTTGTTTATTCTGCTGATCAACAGACCAAAATTTGAAATCTCCAAAAAGCATATAAAAACAGCATAGAAGTTATCCATATGACTCCAGTGGTTAAATCACATCTTCAGAAGAGATATGATAGGTGTGGGTAAGAAACAGATCAATATTTAAGTCCTTTTTACTATAAATATCCACTTTTCATTCCATTTTGTTTTGAGAGTCATTCTTCATGCATATCGCCACCTACTGGTCAGGGATAATTTATAGTAAAAAAAATATCACTTAAATATTGATCTGTTTCTTACCCACACCTATCATATCACTTCAAAAGACATGTTTTAAATACTCTTTAAAGAGTCTTATACATTGCGCTTTATACGCTTTTTGTAGATTCAAACTTTTGGTCACCATTCACTTGCATTGAATGGACCTACAGAGCTGAGGTATTCTACAAAAAAATAAAAAAAATCTTCTTTTGTGTTCTGCAGAAGAAAGTCATGCACATCTGTGATAGCATGAGGGTGAGTACATGAGAAGAGGATTTTTATTTTAGGGGGAACTATCCTTTTACTATTTAATCAGTCACATGGGTACTGAACGTTACCACCTCGCTTATGGGCTCTTCAAGTGCTTGGAAATGAATGTCATTCATGCTGTAGTTTGGTGCATTTATTTATATATTTATGAGTCCATTAAAATGAAAATAAAAACATCTAAAATGAATCCTACCTGCAAAAGAAAACTGCTCTCTAAATCTTCTGTCCTCTGTGCTTCAGCGTAGTTACTGAATTGTGTCTCTGATGGGACACCGATAGGATTTTGAGATGTACACTCAGCGTTCAGTTCAGGTGAAGCATCTGCTGACATTGATTCAGAGGTCTCTGCATGTATTGACTTCACAGGTTCCCCTGCTGTTATGACCACATCATCTGGAGTAAGGTCAGTGAGAGATTGAGAGATGGTACCTGCCACTGAATGTCTGTTCTCAGTTTCTGTTTGTAAGGGATTCAAACTATGTTTCTGTATGGTGCCCATAGCTCCCAAAGGTTTGCGTTCTGTATTCTGTGTACACTCAGCTCTCACAAAAGTTGAAGTATCCATTGGCATTGTTTTTGAGACATCTGTATGTATTAATTGCAGTGATTCTACTGCTATAAAGACAGCAGCATCTGGAGAGCCTGTGGCATTGGTGAGGGCAGCTCCAGTGTGAGAAATGCCAATTGTCTCTGTATGTTTGTCATTAGTCTCCATTTGTAGTAGATCTTCGTTCATGATGTCCATAGCTCCTGGTAGTTTGCATTCTGTATCTAATGACATTGCAGTATCTGAAGACACAGTCAGTGATGTATCTGTGGAGTCCACCAGTCTTGTCTCAATAGTTTGAGGGCATTCTGAAACAGTTGTGTTTGCATGTTTGAAAACTGGAGTCTTCAACATATAATTACTAACATTTGTTGTCGGTTCTGTGACAATTGCTTTCTTGTTCTTTTTCCTTCTTTCAATAACATTTGGAGGTTTTTGGGTGTTGTTTTCCAAGTTTGAGGGCTCTTTGTCTGGTGCATTTGTGTTTTTGTCACTGGTGACCTCTTCCTCAATACTCTCCACCATTGTAACATCATGCAGAACCACCAAAGAAAACAATTCACTGTCTATTCCTGTGTCGACATCTGCATGTTGGTCTACTACAAGCTGACGTGACTCCTCTTTTCTACCATTTATAATGTCAATCTCCATGACCTCAGAGGTCTTTAGTGGCTGCATAACTGTAGTTTCCCTCTGTCCTGGCTGTACCAATCCCAAATGTGGAATTTCACACATGTCTTCCTGAGATTTGATATTAACCTTCTTTGATTCAGAGAATGATTTTACATTATCCATTTCTAAAAGGCTTATTTCAGAGTCTTGGCCTCCAGGATTCCTAGTGCCAGAAGAGCTCCTCTGTTGATTCATGACTTCTGAACAAGGGAATTCGCCTGTGTGGGCGGAGCCCTCAGGACCGCCACATTCTGTTGTCTGCAGTGGCCAGTAGCTGTCTAACTGTAATGTAGGTGAATCAACATCCAAAATGATGGTAAATACTTTATTTGCAGTTCCAGTGCTTGCATCATCATTCTCTGGTTGTGAAACCATGGGATCAGAGCAAGCTGAGACTAATTTTGGAGTTAATGAGTCCTTCTCTTGTTTAGGCCTGGAATCAAGCTCAAGAGCAAAAGCTCTCTGAGTAGGCTCAACTCTATCAGTGCGGTTGTTCTTATCAAACTGCAAATCTGATGTGGAAAGATAAGAGTCCAAAATAATAGTGGCGATCCGCTTTGGAGGCAGTAAATCAGAAGAGCCTTCTTCATCTACAGCAACACATTGCTTGGCTTCCAAAATCTTCAATCCATTCTCTGATATCTCTGCAGTCTCATAATGAACATCTGAAACAGTGTCCCACTGAGTTGCAGAATCTGATATGCCTTGTGACAGAGGATTCTGGTTGGGTTTAGTGATATCAGATTTCATTACTAAGGTTAAGATGGGGTTTGGCGTTTCTGGGTTAAGTGGGCTACCAAAGAAAGTGGCACTTGATTTTACACCTGTACCATCAGTGTTCTTCCTGTGGTCTTCTCTTATTTCAGGTCCAGTTTCATCCCTCTCTACAGATCCAAACATGAGCTTCTGCTTATCTGTGTCCTGGGCTGGTTGGAGATTCTCATCTGTTGGTGCTTTTTGGGTTGAGCCAGATAAATGTGATACATTTGGCGTTGCAATGTTTTCCTCAGTGGTCATGATATTTACAGTCCTGCGATCCAAGTCATTTGCTGCACTGTCAGTGGCCACCTGCACAACAAGTAAACATAACCACTATAACCCAATATTAACAATACTAAAATTGTATTGTTATTTAACAATAGTCAATGAATTCTGCAGTCTTAAGTGCTCATATGAAATGACATCTGTGTTATGGTGTCTGAATCAACAAAGCAGCACACATAAAAAGATCCTTAGTTTTTTTTTATGAGATTTCTACTAATATATATATATATATATATAATATTTTGATTTTATTATCATCAATTTGACCATTCAAATTATTATTATTATATTTTTTTGTGCATTCAGTTAATTATTTATTAATTTGAGTATTTTAATGGTTGCCAAGATTAATCCGCCCAAAAGAAAGACCCTAGACAACAGTGACATTTTCATGTTTAATGAAAGCGGATTTTACGGGTTTCAAATTTTACTAAAACTAATTAATTTTTGGTCATTTTTATTTTAGTTTAGTTTGAAGTCATGAAAATGTGTTTTAGTTTAGTTTCAGTTTTTCAGTTATATTTTAATTTAGTTAAATGACAATAACACTGCTCTACTAATGCATTTTTGTTTATAAAAAAAAAAAGTCATTTGAGACAGCGTTTTTGACGGTGAAAACAGTCAAAATGTTATCTTCGCGTTGTAGTGTGGAGCAGTGTTGCCAATTTGGGGAATTTGTCAACAAATGTAACAATTTTCTCATTGTTGCTGCAACTTTAATTATGTTTTGCAACAAGGAGTTATTTAGGCTATATTTAGATAATTACAGATTTTTGGCCAATTTAGGGCAATTGATTATTAAACACACACGCAAAGTCATACTATGTGGTATAAGTCACATATAAATAAAATATGCATTGACCACGAAGCACACCGCGAGTGCAAAACCCCTTTCTGATCAAAAGCAGGTGCATATGGACTCATTTTCATCACCTAGAAAACGTATCTGTTGCTGAGACTGAATACCTTGCTTTGATGCTGCTGCCATCAAATTATACAATTTTTCATTGAACTTATGCACTCATTTTATATCCTTTTTATAGCATACACATACATACCTAGGCCTATATACAGTATATCAAAGGCAGGAATTTTACTCTGAATATCTGTCCGGCGACAGAACATGAGGACAATTACATTTCAGACCGTACATGGCATATAAGCGCATACTTTTTAGTGTGAACAAGCAACTTTTGGAAAACGCTTTAAAACAGCAGTATGAACTTTAAAAAACGTAAAAAAATAAATAAAAAAATAAATAAATAAAAAACGCTGTTTGGATTAATGTGGACGAAGCCTAAAACTCTGTTCTGGTTGATAATCTCAAATGGAACAGTGAACAGGGCAGAATAATGCCGATAATGCAGTCTCTAAAGATAAGCTTTGACGTTAGAAAAGGTAAAGTGGTGTGCCACACAGAAAAAAACAAGTAATATCCTGCACACTCTCAGAGAACAAGTAAAAACAAGCACTAAAAGCAGTGAGGTGGCATTCTACGCTAATGGCTCTACATGAAGCACAGAATTGGTACTCCATTCAGAAGCAAAGCAGGCTTTAGCAATAATAATTAGAGTAATTCTGTGCCCATACCAGGGTGGTAAACGATGAGGACTGTGTACTCCGTGAATTTACCCCACTAATCTCAGAGCCAGACAAAAACAAGTGTATGTCTGTCAAAGAATATTCATATACAATGTTTCCACTTCAAAATTAATAAAGCTTTAATAAGTCTTTACCCTATATGAAGCTTCAATGGGTGGCATAAATAATGATATAATTGGGAACAAAATTGGTTTAACTTAAATATCACGAGTTCTCTTTCTAACATTCGTCCGGTATATCACTATGGGTGACGACTCGGGCGTAACCAATCCTGGAAACACCAATAACACCCTGACTGTCAGGCCCGATCACACCTAAAAATTCCTATGCAGCCTATGCATGCCTGGGGGTAAGGCATGCACAGGCTGCACTCGCTAATCCTGAGAGTTGCCCGCACTGTTCACGTTTCATACAGAGAGTTTTGGAAAAAAGGGTGCCGGTCACGGCGTCGAAAAATGGAGATCCCTATTTTTCTCCATTGACAGCAGAGAAAGACCCCCCACCCTAGCTGCAGGGACAGCATAGCTGGGGCGATCTCATAGACAAAGTCTCCTCCAATCTTCCTCCGCTCTTGTCTCCGTTGAATCAAATCCGTTGAAAGTAAGCCGTTGAATTTGCAAACTTTTCACTAGCAGCCTTTTTCCTCACTGGCGGACGAGCGAATTCACTGTTTGTGTCCAGTTCATACTCTACATTTGTACGTGGAAAGAAAAAAGGCATTGAGGAAGAGTAGCTTTTTGTTTCTTGGGCTGATTCTTGTAAAGGCAAACACATATCACATGTCTCATTTGGTAGTGGAAGCTATTATATTAAGTTATGGGTTTGTGACATCCGGAGGGCTTGAGAGCTCATTCTACAAGGAGGCATAGCTATGTCGTTTTCGTCCAGGACATTTGTGCAGCTGCATTTTGGGTGTCGCCCCACACTTTGTCCGATTTTATAGACTGGATGTTACAGAACCAATGATTGGCTTTTTTAGTCCTTGGTGTGGGTGTGCAGTCTGCTGATGTGTTTATATAAAAAAATTTAAAAAAAGTTAAAAAGCACAAGAGTGCTTTTTGTTTCCCCCATCCATTCTTTTAGAATATGTGGGGTTCTTATATTTGACACCTCGAGTCAGTTGACTGGTCTATATCCCATAGTGAGATAATGAATGAATGCTAAAAAGAGAACTTCAGGTTACTCTTGTAACCCAGGTTCTCCGATAACAGGAGTAAGTCACGTGAGTAACTTAGTTATTTCTGACTATGTTCCATAGATTTCCTCTTTGCAGCTATTTGATAAAGGCTTCAAATTCTGAGCTCTAAACCTGGGCTTTCTTCTTTTCATCAACACACCGAAACGATAAGCTCCACCCTTGTCTTCACAGTTAATAAAAAACAATTAAAAAAAAAAACAATTACACACACACACACGCACACGTATAACTACAGCATCAACAACATGTGATCACACATGCTCCATATCTCTCTCCCTCTATCGCTCTCTCTCACACACACACACACACCTGCAGTCAAATCAAAGCAGTGCTGATGTAGGGCCATATTGCACTCTTGCTCATGTGAGATATATATATATATATATATATATATATATATATATATACACACACATACACATACACACAAAATATATAGAACAATAAATATTTCCTGAATCACGCTGTAGGTAGCTCTATGTTTCAAAATGTATGGCATTTGTTAAAAAAAAAAAAATTTTTTTTAACAAAGTTACGGATTGCAACACGCACATTAAAGTACACACCCTTAATATCTTGCAAGGTAACATTTTTTTTTTTTTTTTTTACATAAGCTTTGCACGCTCTTCCATTCATACAGAGATTATCGTAATTATAATATGTATTACATTGTAATTAACTTAATTTTTTACATCATACTCCTCAAATGAAAACTTTCTGTTGGCGAAGTTGAAGTTTAATCAGCTAAACCTGTTGGTTTTCAAACACATCACTTGCCTGAACTGAACAGAGCTCCTCTGGGGATAGTCCATGCTGCTGAAATTCATTCCACTGTACAGAGCTTTTAACTGGCTCAGAGTTCCCACACCAAGTGCCCACATCTTCCAGGGTCCTCATCAGGGCTGATGTCTTTCCAAACAGAGTCTGAATGTCCTGGGAAAGAGTGGTCTGACCTTCTGAAGTGCAGGTTTTCAGAAGGACATCAGTTAGTTTCTCAACCTCCAGCAGGTTTCTGCCCTCTTGTTCTACAGCTTGAAGCAAGGCCTACAGAGAACCCACAAAAGGCAGTTAGTCTAATGATTAATTAATAAAAAAAATGTTAAAAAAAGAAGCCATGACCTACCCTCATAAAGTTCCAAACCCATATGACTTACATTTCATCCAAGGAACACAAAAGGAGATGTTAGGCAGAATGTTAGTTACCATTTAATTTCTTTGCAAGGTGAATGGTGACGGAGGCTGTCAGTTTCGAAAATTCTGCCTAAGACCTTCTTTTGTGTTTGATGGAAGAAAGAAAGTAATATGGGTTGGAAGAACATGAGGGTAAGTTAATTATGACATTTCATTTTTAGGTTAATTATCCTTTTTAAGGATATGAGTCTGAATGTTCAGAAATGATGAAAAACAGGAAATATAGTGGTATAGTGGTATACAATTATTGAGACAATTAAATTAAATATTGAGACAATTAATTTTGTGTGTGTGTGTGTGTGTGTGTGTGTGTGTGTGTATGCATAATTTATGTGCTCATCACCTTTAGTGCATTTGGGTCTTGACAATCATCCTCTATCCGCTCCTGTAGGGAGTCCAAACACTCAGGACTCTGTTGCATTAACAGTGCACACCTCTGCTCCTTGTCTGCACCCTCACTTAGACTTACAAACACATCCTGGACAAACACAAAGATACATAATTATCTGCAAAACATGCTGAAAACATACTGACCAGCATAACATTTTTTGAGAACTTCATCATCAAAAATAATTAAACGGCATGATGGTCAACTACACAAAGACTGTATTGAAAAACATTATAAACCTCCAAAACCTCTTTTGGTTCTCAAGTTACTAACATTAAGTTCTTGGACAAGACAGGACACATTGCATTCCAAGTTGCTCCAGGATGGCTCAGTCCAGCTGGAGCTGTATTTGGCCAGCTCCTTGTAATTGGCTCTCTGTGCAGAGAGGGCAGGGCCCAGTTCCTGTGCTTTCAACAGGAGGTCTCTGGTCTGCTCCATGGCCTTACGCCTCTCAGCAAGGCCAGGCCAAGGGAACAGCATAGGCAATTCAGCCGCCAGCACCTGCAACTCCTGTAACATGCTCTCGGTCTGCTGCACCTGGCACTGACAGGAGGAGGAAAGCTCCTTAACATCCTGAAGGAATCTGAAACAAAGAACATTACAGATCAAAAATGATAAAAACACATGGAACAGAACATCAGTGCTTTGATATCTAAAGGTTGTATTGATTAGAAGGCATTGTTCAACATACAATGCTTAAACATTGTACTTGTAGTGATTACACACTAAATGTAATGTCAATAATGGAAGTGAATGCACTTTGAAGATGGCCTACTGTAAGAATTTACAGATCATTTTTGTTATTTTTGGCTGAGAGTCAGAGTGGGGTAGACCCTGTGTCTGAAAAGATTGAAAATCCTTGCTCTGTCATTAAATTTAAATAGTAAAAAAGATAAACATTTTGAATATGTTAGAATTTTCGGCTTACTCAGTATTTAAAATTTGATATTCATAAAATGTGATCAAGTATCTCATTTTAAAGGAATATTTCACCCAAAAATGTACCCTCATGTTGTTCCAAACCTGTATGACTTCCTTTCTTCCATGGGACACAGAAGGATATGTTAGGCAGAATGTTAGCCTCAGTCTCGCTTTCCTTTCATTACATCATTTTTTATAAAATGCAAATGAATGGTGAATGTATCGAACAGATTTAGGCTTTTGGGTACAGTGGGATAGTTCACCCAAAACTGAAAATTCTCTCATCATTTACTCACCCTCATGCCATCCCAGATGTGTATGGCTTTCTTTCTTCTGCTGAACACATACACACAAAGATTTTTCGAAAAATATCTCAGCTCTGTAGGTCCTTATAATGCAAGTAAATGGGTACCAACATTTTTAAACTCTAAAAGTACATAAAAGCAGCATAAAAGCAATCCATAAGACTCCAGTGGTAAAAATCCATATATTCAGAAGCAATATGAATTCAATATGAATAGGATTTTTTTTTACTATCAATCTCCTCTTCGACTGTCACATTCTTCTTATGTTTTTGGTGATTCACATTTTTCATACATATTGCCACCTACTGAGCAGGGAGGAGAATATACATTAAAAAAGGACTTACATTTTGAACTGTTTCTCACCCACACTAATCATATTGCTTCTGAAGATATCGATTTAACAACTGGAAGTTAACAACATATGGATTACTTTAACGCTGCCTTTATAAGATTTTTGGAGCTTCAAAATTTTGGTAACAATTCACTTTAATTATAAGCAGGGATAATCATAATATCTTAATTTGTGACCAGCAGAAGAAAGTTATACACATCTGGGATGGCATGAGGGCGAGTAAATGATGAGAGAAATTTCATTTTTGGGTGAACTATCCCTTTGAAGCTTTGGTTTGAAGATTTATGCAAGATGATTTTGATTTGATTTGAAGATGAGTAGACCTGTACCTGTACTGTTCATCTGCAGATTTCAGAAGAGCTTCCCACTTTTTCTCTAAACTCCCAAGGGTGTCATTGACTTCCTGTTTGTCTCTGTCCTCAAGACCTTGTCCTTGGAGGAGTCTCTGACCTTTCACCTTCAGGTCCTGTAGCCCGCTGTCTGCTTCAGACTTTAGATCTTTTACAACCTAAAGCAAATAGCGTGCTAGATTACACGACTGCAACAAATCATTATTGTATCAGATTACAAAGGTTGCTAATTATGGAAAATCTACATAAGGATACATAATAAAATAATGAAAACTGAAACATCACCACAAAAAAAAGAAGAACATTTTATTTTCTCAGTAATCAGGACACATGTTGTCGTTGTTGTTGTTGTTGTTGTTATGAACACATAAAAGCATAAACAGATTTCTAACCTTGTCAATACAATTGATTTGTTCCATTTTTCTGGAACTCAATTAATTAAAAAAAAAAAAAAAAAAAAAATCTCTCTATCTTTTTTTCTGAAGTTGAATTTTAGATTGCTGTTATTAGTAACACTTAAACCTAGTTACCAAGAAACAAATTTTGTCTAGTCATCAAAACTATAAGTGAACTTCACTTAATATTCCAGTTCAAGGCAGTTCAAGGACACTGACTGATTAGTAATCATGACATTAATTATTATTTTATTTGATTGACCCCCACAGTTAGAAATAAACAAATCTGCATATACTGGTAGTTTTGTGATGAAAAAACATGTTTTTATTTTTTGCTTCCTCGCTGGTGGTTATACGGCCACATTAAGAACTTTGTAACAATATTTATTGGGAAAAGCGTTATACAAATACATCAGAATTTAATTGAAAATGTTTCACTTCAGGTTTATACTTCTAATTTACTCTAAAAGTTAAAAATGGAGAAGAAAAAAAAAGATACTGTAAACTTAATACAAAGTATTTTTTTTAAATAACTAAGTTATTTTAATAAATAATTTAATTTGAGTGCAATCAAAACATAAAAAGTTGATCATTTATTTCAGCTAGCATGTTGTGCTTAATATTTTCTCACACAATAAAAAGGGTCTTAAAGAAATTTTCTGGGTTCAATACAAGTTCAGCTCAATCAACAGCATTTGTGGCATAATGTTGATTACCACAAAATAAATTGACAACTTTTCTTAAAAAAAAAAAAAAAAAAATCTGGGTTCCAGTGAGGCACTTACAGTGAAAGTGAATGGAACCATGTTTAGAACTTTAAAATACTGACGCAATAGTTTAGCCACAAGACAGAAAGGATGTGTTTGAAAACGTGATTTAAGTGTGATAAAATCACTTACAAACATTGCTGTATCCAGCCTCTCACGGAGACTTCAGATGCCCCAATCACCATGGACTACGATCTTGAAATGGGATACATAGACTAACTATTGCCAACAAAAGCCTTTATCAGCCAAACAAGGACAATTGCATCTAAGTGAACTTCTGGAATTTAATCAAGGATGGACTTCAAAGACACTGGTCACTAATCTTGCAGTTCAAACACAATCACTGTCTATATACTGACCCTTAGCACTTAATAAGTTTAATAATTTTTTAAATCATGTTTTTTAACTATAAATAATTCTTATTTACATTATTCATGATGTTAGCCAGAGGGGAACTGGCCCCCCACAGTGAGTCTGGTTTCTCCCAAGGTTATTTTTCTCCATTAACCATCATCTTTTGGAGTTTTGTGTTCCTTGCCACAGTCGCCTTCGGCTTGCTCACTGGGGTTATTAATACAATTATTATTTAATTATTTTTAAACACGATAAAGAATCATATCTTATCTAATTCCACAACAAGGCTCCAAACAAAAAAATCAAATAAGGAGCCACTGGCTCCTATAGGGGGAAAAACAGGTGCAAATATTTTCATTTTTAACTCCTTCCATTCCTTTTCGTCCCGCAGCTCGCATGCAAGAAAAACTGCACGTGCTAACAGTGTAGTCTGTGGAGCATTCTTTGCAATTATGTGATCACGTGCATTTTTTATGCTTGTTACTGTCACCGTGTTTTCTCACAGTCTCTTTTTTTGAAATGGTTAGTTCCTGCAATGAACTCCGTTTTCCCCGCTATTTCTTTGATATAAACTTTTGTAATGTATCTCGGGAAATGTAATGCAAATTTTAAAATCAAAAGGGAGTAAATTTTTACTGTCGCCAATGGCGACCTTGACAGAAATTACACTCGCAAATAAATTTATTTGGTCACAAATGCGACCATTTTTAGTCGCAGTTTGGAGCCCTGCAGAAGGATGATGATTTATCGACTTTATAGACATTACATTTTTATCGTCTGTTAATGCTGAACTTCTGTAAAGCTGCTTTGAAACGATGTGTGTTGTGAAAGGTGCTATACAAATAAAATTGACTTGACTTGACTTAAAGTTATAAACAATTTTACAACTTCGTTTCCATGGCGATGTAATGCCAGCAAACCCTAAATGGACTGTAAATTTGACAATTAAAATACATTTACTGCTCAAATAATGCAATGAGTTTTAACAGAACAATTAAAAGGGTTAGTTCACCCAAAAATTTTACTTATCCCATAATTTACTCACCCTCAAGTCATCCTAGTTGTATATGACTTTCTTCATTCAGCCAAACACAATCAGAGTTCTATTAAAAAAATATCCTGGCTCTTCCAAGCTTTATAATCAAACAAATGGTACCTTAGATTTTGAAGCCCAAAAAATGTGCATCCATCCATCAAAAAAGTAATCCGGTTATCAACATTATGCCACAAATGCTGTCAATTGAAGTCAACTTGTACTGAACCTGGAGCATTCCTTTAATACACGAAAATATTATATTTTAGGAAGGTGGGTCCCTCGCTAGTGTATCATCATACACGTATGTCCTTGGCGTCAAATAGTTGGCCTCAAAGCTTACATGGAATAAAAAACACAAAACTCGGGGTCTATTAATTCTTATTTTTTTCATAATGCTCACCTGGATTGTGTTGAGGAACTGTGTGCTTTCAGATGAAATCAGTGTGTTTAGAGCATCTGTGATGGTGTGGATGGCGGATTGGTGCTCTGCTATCTCAGATGACACCTGCGTTTTGGCAGCAGCCAGTTGTGTAAAGACATCACTGGTCTCTGAGAAGAGCTCCTTCACCTCTGCCATCCTCTTCCTCAGCTGGCTTTCAATCACCTTTATAAATGAACATCAATTAACTTGATGAAAAATGAAGACTAGCACATGTGTCTGAATCAGAGGGATAAGAGTAGTTATGATATTTTGAGAGAGAGAATTTTCATAAGACAACAGCGTGGGATAGCCTAGTGTTAAATTAACTAAATTGATAATCTAGTAATTAAATCAACATGTGATAAAGCACTGAAGTCTACAGAAGTCTCTGAGCGTCACCTGTAGCTCAAGTGGGAATTCTCGACTTTGCAGCAGCTCCTGGATCTCTAAAGATCTGCGATGGAAATGTTCGATGTTCTCTTGTTGAGCCATCAGCTCATCCTACATAAAAACATTATAATTCACACAGATGTGGTCAGCTGTGACTTGAGCACGTTTTCCAACATTACTCACAGTATTTCCCAAGGTCTACGATCATCAAAACAAGTTTTGATCCAAGACTTCCAAATATATGTGGAGATAGTCCATGAAGATGCCATAAATAGTCATTTAAAGCAAAGCAAAATCATATATCTGCAAAATGTCAATACATGTTTGCTTGGTGACCTGCTAGATGTTATCATGATAACCTTGTTGTCTCAGGTAAACTGCATACCCTATATATCATATGTATATTTTACGTTGGTCTCTAAATCTAAAATGTTAAGTTCATTTAACAGCTGTCTTTAAAATTGCTTGTCAGCTTCCACAGTTTTTACCTGCATGGCCGACAAATCCTGATCCGTCTGAAAAGGGTGTGTCTGAGCAAGTGTCATCAGCTTTTGGGCGGTCCAGCCCTCCACCTCTCCAGCCATTATGAGGAGTTTTTCCCAAAGAGAAAACCCAGCTTGAAGGTTGTCTAGATGACAGTCGGTCTTCTCAGTGACCTGTAATAAGAACATTGGTAGCAAGTTAAAGGAAATTTAACTCAATACAAATTGAGCCCAATTGACAGCATTTGTAGCACAATGTTGATTACCACAAAAATATATTTTGACTTGCCCCTCCCTTTTCTTTCATTTTTTTCTCCCCAATTTGGAATTCCCAATTCCCAATGCTCTCTAAGTCCTCATGGTTGCGTAGTGACTTGCCTATATCCGGGTGGCGGAAGACTAATCTAAGTTGCCTCCGCGTCTGAGACCGTCAATCCGCACATCTTATCACGTGACTTTTTGAGCGCTTTACCGCGGAGACAGAGTGTATGTGGAGACTTCACGCTATTCTCTGCGGCATGCACGCACAACTTGCCACGTGCCCCACCGAGTGCGAGAACGACTTTATAGCAACCACGAGGAGGTAACCCCCCATGTGACTACCCTCCCTAGCAACCGGACCAATTTTGGTTGCTTAGGAGACCTGGCTGGAGTCACTCGGCACATCCTGGATTCGAACTCGTGACTCTAGGTGTGGTAGTCGGTGTCTTTACTCACTGTGCTACCCAGGCCACCCACTCCCTCAAATTTGCAAGGGCAAGTCCAAATTTATTTTAGTGGTAATCATAAATATTATGCCAAAAAATGCTGTCGATTGAGCTTAATTTGTAATTAACTCAGAATATTCCTTTAAATATCAATACAGAACAATATTTTATTACCACCAACATAACACAAAAGAAGTTTGTGACTGAGCAATACAAGCAATTCTTTATAAGCCATTTGACACTTTAAAAGAGCACACATGACAGTGATTTGATATTATTAACATCAACCATGCGAAGTAATTCCAAATACTAAGGCGAGTACATACATCAAGCCAGCGGTCCATGATTGCATCAGCCTCACTCTCAAATGGGGCATCTGCAAAGTCTGGGATCCTTCTCATCAGAGACTGGAGCTGTCTGCACACAGCTCTATACTCCTCCACTCCATCCCCAAGATCATTAAGTTCTGATTTTATACTGGTGACCTGGACACACAAACATAAAATTTAAATTGTCATCATTCATTCACTATCCACCACTACAGATTTGTCTAAATGCAATATTGTGTTTATTTCATTATATCCAACATTATGCTGTTAATACTGCCATCTAGAGGGAATCAGTGGATGTCCTGAAAATGGTAAAATTTTAAGTATAACTCTGTACCTTACTGATCAGTAGGTGTAGGTTATCTTTGCCCATGTAGGAGGCCTGATCAGCGAGGGTCTGCTCAACTATCTGCAAAGTACTGCCCAAGCGATTTCGACAGCTTTGGAACTTCTTCAGTAGTTCGGTCAAAGAGACACACTGCTCATGACTGTAACAGAGTAATGGATCAAACATCTCTATTTGCTATTAACTGCATATGCTGTGATGACAAGTTCTGCAGGTTCTTTTTCATTCCTACTGTCCGCCAGAGGCAGTGTCACTGTTAAGCACTAATGGATAATCGCAGCACCAGCTATGATTATCTTGGCTGTCTGATTCCCTATGGTCCTAACGGAGGGCGTGAAATAATCATCTGACTCATGGCTAACAGCTCCATTTTCACCAGCTTCCCGCAGAGTTGTAAGCTTTTTCCGAACACGCTTCTCCCTAATGACAGGCACGATTGCTGCCCATCTTGTTTAGTAATCCAGCATTTAAGAGAAGCTTTGACAGATCCATGTTTGCACTGTAGTATGCTGCCTATGTCAGAAAGACAGCTTCGCCTCGCAGAGGTAGATCCTCGCTCGCCCGTTAGTCTTGCACAGCATGATTCAACCACACGGTGTGCTCAAAAGCGCTGCGCGTTGGCAGCGGCTGGTGCTCTGCAAGAGAAGAAATCTGTTCCGCAAACCGACAATTCTGAGCATTTGCTGTCGAAGACTGTCACTAATCTCTCATCAGAAATGGCAGAAATTAAACGCTCTCCAACCTCCAGCATTACCTACGTCCTCTGGGAACATGCCGGTGGAAGAGGGTGACTTCCAGCCTTCACATAATATTGATTTGGATGTTCTTTCCATGAGGGCCTCCAATTCACATTTTCACGATGAGTTGGTTGATGCAGTTATAAATCTTCCTGCTCAGGAAGTTTTTCCAACCTGTCTGTTACAGGCTGGAAAACCACTAGGACTCTTCCTAGAGCTGGCCGCCCGGCCAAACTGAGCGATCGGGGGAGAAGGGCCTTCGTCAGGGAGGTGACCAAGAACCCGATGGTCACTCTGACAGAGCTCCAGCATTTCTCTGTGGAGAGGAGAACCTTCCAGAAGAACAACCATCTCTGCAGCACTCCAGTCAGGACTGTATGGTAGAGTGGCCAAATGGAAGCCACTCAGTAAAAGGCACATGACAGCCCACCTGGAGTTTGCCAAAAGGCACCTGAAGGACTCTGACCATGAGAACCAAAATTCTCTGGTCTGATGAAACAAAGATTTAACTCTTTGGCCTGAATTGCAACTAAAATGTTTGGAGAAAACCAGGCACTACTCATCACCTGGCCAATACCATCCCTACAGTGAAGCATGGTGGTGGCAGCATCATTTCAGCGGCAGAAACTGGGAGACTAGTCAGGATCGAGGGAAAGAGACATCCTTGATGAAATCCTACTCCAGAGCACTCTGGACCTCAGACTGGGTCGAAGGTTCATCTTTCAACAGGACAACGACCCCAGGCACACAGCCAAGATAACAAAAGGAGTGGCTACGGGACAACTCTGTAAATGTCTTTGAGTGGCCCAGCCAGAGCCCAGACTTGAACATCTCTGGAGAGATCGGAAAATGGCTGAAAACGCTCCCCATCCAAACTTTTCATGTTGTCATTATGGGGTATTTTTTGTAGAATTTTGAGGAAAATAATTTAATTTAATTAATTTTGGAATAAGGCTGTAACATAACAAAATGTGGAAAAAGAGAAGCGCTGTGAATACTTTCCGGATGTACTGTACGTCACGACGTGACTTTGTTGTTATATTTTCTCGACCTATCTATCTGGCGCTGCGATTATCCATTAGTGCTTTACACTGCCTCTGGTGGTCATCTGGAATTCACAGAACCACAGTTACATATGTAACAAGAGTTTTCACAGAGTAATGCATTTCATATGCCCCTTTTCCACTGACAAAGTGTTAGCGCAAGAGCCCAATCTAGAAATGTTCAGGGCATTTCCACTGCAAAAAGTTGTTGTTCTGGTCCAAAAAAAAAAAAAAAAAAAAGCTTTTTGAAAACTAATGGTTTCAAACAAAGAACCACTAATATCAGAGGATGGGGATAACATGGGATAGCAGGATATTTTCCACATCAAGTCAAGTTTAAATAACAACAACTACTCAGTCTAGCAAGACTGATGCAAAATAAAACTATTTAGCACAAAACTACATCACTCCTTTTATAAATCAACAAAGCTGTCTACATCGGAAACGCCCAATTCAGCTTGCATCGCATAAAGCTGACAAGAGTATGTGAGCAGAGCGGCATGATTTTGCCTGGAGCAAGGAGCAGGTTTTTAAAAAATAAATAAAAATCGTGGCATTATTGTTTTCTCTCGCTCCAAGAGCGCTCCACTAATGCTCCATCACAGGAACAACACCTGTTAATGGCCCTTAATGCAATAATACGCCATGTGTTAAGCAGTGTTAAACACTATTGGCATGAAGGAAAGATGGAATTTCAGCTATAGCCAAAAAAAAAAAAAAATTACAAATTTTAAATCTAGTGGTACTCATGTTAACTTATGTTAAGGTTATTACCTTATTGGTAATGTTTGACCTCCAGCTCCCTATTATTGAAGTAAGCTTAAGTTAAAGCTTGAGATAACTCCATGCTCGTGTCTCATTTCTTTATTCCCACATAAACTGGCATATATTGAAAATGAATAATGGGACGGCGAAGGAGAACATGAGTGGGAAGGTGATTGCCACAATCAAAGGTTTGTTGTGAAATGACATGTCAAGAAAACACAAATGATAATCTGTTCACATGTGGAGAGAAAGTCTAAAGTAAGTCCTGACATTTAATCCTAGAAAATTCCTTGTCTTAGGTCAGTTAGGATCACTACTTTTTTTTTTTTTTTTTTTAAGAATGCGAAATGTCAGAATAATAGTGAAAAATTGTATTTCAGCTTTTATGACTATCACCACATTACCAGTGGGTCAGAAGTTTACATACACTTTGTTAGTATTTGGTAGCACACTGCCTTAAAATTGTTTAACTTGGGTCAAATGTTTTGGTTAGCCTTAAACAAGCTTCTCACAATAAGCTGCTGGAATTTTGGCCCATTCCTCCAGACAGTACAGGTGTAACCGAGCCAGTTTTGTAGACCTCCTTGCTTGCACACGCTTTTTCAGATCAGTCCACAAATTTTATATCGGAATGAGGTCAGGGCTTTGTGATGGCCGATATTAGCCTTTCACAGATATATCGTATCAGAGTATATATTTTCTGTTATAATCCTTTTTTTCAGAACATATAATGTAGAAAACATTCCTTGGGGTGATATAGAATTGGTGTCATAACATAGTTTGTCCAGCAGAATTCACTCTGACTCCATTGTTTACAGAGCTGAGCTGACAGTGGTTCTGCAGACAGTGCAGAGTTAAGCGGTGTCTTCATGGTAAGTTGCTAACAAGTTTGTGAAATACATATTGGAAAGTTAATAAAAAAAAATGACCCCATCATTTCCCTTTTCAATATAACTAATATAACGTTAACCCGGTCCCTGACAACCATGTCATGTATGACAACTAATGTTTTTCATATCTGTTTGCTATGTTAGCCAGCTACAGTTTGTCAGTGCAGTCAGTAACGTAGCAGATTGAAAAGTAAGCATAAGAGCATCTTTCTGCAGCTTAGCAGACAACGGTGTGGTGGTGGATTGTGTCTGTTGAGTGTTGATTTCATGCTACGTTGTTACCTAGTTGGTGAGACAATGCTGGAGACTCTTGTTGGGGGTTTTACACTGTGGATAGTACCTGGTACTTTTTTTGTATCACCTCGGTCGAGATTCCAAGTGAGCGATTCTCAGAGAGAATCATCACTACCAGTGTCACTGGATTTGCAACACAGGACATCAACCCACTATTGTTAAAGTTAGAAACATCTATAGCAGTATTATTTGTTCATGCGACTTTCGAATTGTAAAAAGAAATGGCTGTGCGCAAAACCACCCCATGGTCAATAAACGAGGTGCAAACATTCCTCTCGTTAGCGACGAATGAAACAATGCAATACAAAAAAGTATTTCAGGAAGTGTCTCAGCTGTTGGCCGCACATGGCTACCACTGGACCTACCAACTATGTAGGGAAAAACTTAAGTGACTACAGAATCATCAAGGAAAAGTGGAAGTGGTTCAACCAAATGGACGCTAGACCAGTGAGCAATGGGATGGAGAGTGCCCTGGACTCAGCCACAACATTGTTGGAGTTCACGATGGAGGATGGAATGTTTTGTTACGTTAAATCTATACGCCGCTTGAAATCTTCACTTTATTTAGTTGACCAGCTACTGGAAAGCTTGCTTCTAAAACAACCAGGCCAATTTAACAGTTACACTTGTGTAAAATCACAATGCAACAACTGCTTTCTGCAGCACAATGAGCTAGTAGCTAACAGCTAGTGGTCGTGTTATTGTTTATTGCATTTAAGATGATGTCACAGCAGTAGAGGTGGTGCAACTATGACGATCAGCCTATAATCCCACCCACGTTGAGGTGACACCAAACTGCAGTGGAAAAGAAAACTTAGAAAAGTAAAGCGAGTAGTGTACAGTCAAACCGAACATACAGTTGAAAAGTCCCATAAATAAATAACATCTTTTACTCTCTAGGTCAACGAGCTTATAGCTAACTAGCAAAACATGTAGCTACTTTCATACCTTGTCAGCTGAGTGGAAGCTAATGTGTAAACATGTATTGACCAAACTGTTTCGTTCATGATTCGCAGTTTGGTATCCCCCCCTTCAACCAAACAATTCCAGTCGTTGCATTTACAAAATGTTATATTTAAAAGTCTGGTTTTCCACTGTTAAAAGTTTCCCCTGAACTTGTATAGCAGAATACGTTGCAACACCACTGCCGCTGTTTATCTCTGGACTCGGCAGCAGCGAACCATAAGTTATTGTTTGTGACCGTTTTGTTAAACATTAACAGCAAAATATTGCTGATGATGCTTTGATAAGCAAGAAAACGGTCCTTTAGAACAATGTAGAGGCACTTGTATATTACTTTTGTATTACCATGTCATTTTCTATTACTTTATACTTCCACTACATTTCAGAGGGAAATATTGTACTTTTTCCAATGTTGACAATGTATAATAATAATAATAATAATAATAATAATAATGATGTCAAGTATTCTTTGATAAAAATATTTGGTTTAAGAAAGCAGCATTGTGAGTACCTTTGCGTAGTCAAATTGGTGCAAAATCGGTGCACCTTCACACAGACTCCAGCTTAAATTAAGTATATCAGTAATCAGTGAATTTTTCCCCAGTAAAATCGTAATTGGTCTCAAAAATCCCATATTGGTCGGGCTCTACTTGACATTGTTTTCTGGAATTTTCCAAGCTGCTTAAAGGCACACTAAACTTAGTGTATGTAAACATCTGACCCACTGGACTTGTGAAATAGTCAATTAAAAGTGAAATAATCTGTCTGTAAACAATTGTTGGAAAAAAAATTACTTGTGTCATGCACAAAGTAGATGTCCAACATGACTTGTTATAATACGAAATCGGTGGAGTGGTTATGATTTTTAATGACTTCAGGCCAAGTATGTATGTAAAACTCTGACTTCAACTGTATTCATCTCTCCCCTAATATTTAGAATAATCATATCATCATTCTAATCTAATGCATCGCAATCTGAAGGCTAACTGTAGGCTTTTATTTCCCGCATTAAATATAACTGAACTTTTAACAACCTAAAACACCAACTGAACTAATCAATATGTTAATATTGCATAGTTTGACTTTAATCGATTGCCATCTAAATTGATTTTAGTGTGGTATGCTAATTTATGCATTTTACATTTGCAGATGAAGCAGCAGATGTAACGCGAACAGAGAGGTAGATTTAAAATCTTAAAATTCAAAAAGGTAGCATTTCTAAAAGTGAACTCTGCATTAGACATATAGTTGTGATTGTCTTATCTAGTTTTGATTTAAAAAAACAATAAATAAATAAAAGTGTAGAACATTCTGAGAATGTAATTTTTTTAATTCATAGAATTACAGGGCAAGCTTAATTAAAATAATAGGCAATAATACACAGGCCTAATAATGTTTTGTTTTTTTAGTAATTTATAAATTTTATATTTTGCTTTCGTTCAGGTAAAAACAAACAAAAAAAAAATTAAGATTTATTTTTAATTTAAATGTTATTTTTAAACATCAAATGTTGTACAGGATCTGATATTGAGAGCCAAACTATTCCAAAGACGAGGAGCCACAACAGAGAAGGCACAATCTCCATTCGATTTTAAATGAGACTTAGGAATGATTAAGAAGAAGAATCTGTGATGACTTTAGAGACCTAGAAGTAGTAGTAGAAGGAGTGATCATGAATGCTTTGAGTGCAGAGGTGAAATTGTTGCTGCTCCACTCACATACTCTGTAGCGGACTCACCTCTCAGTAACTGCTCTATGTGCATCTTCCCATTGTGTCTGCAGCTCGCTGAGGCCACTGTCTGAGGTGTTTGTCTGCGTATGTGTATTTCGTAGATCCAAAATTTCTGAGTGTAGTGCAACCAGTTTACTCTCCATGTCTGTTAGGAAACGTAACCTAGGGACAAAGAGTAAACAAATTCAACCATGGGTCCCCTTCTGTAAAACTGATCAAATCAAATTTTGATCTTTCTTCTGTTTATTCTGTAAAACAAATGGGACGAGACCTACTAAAGGCCATTTCAGTGACATGCACCTGTGTTGTAGTGCAGGAAGTGTGGGCTCCTTCAGCCCATGTCTTTCCAGTGCTGCCAGCACCTCTTTCAGTGTGACCTGCAAGGCCATTTTCTTTCTACTGAGCATTCTCTCCTTCTGCTCGCCCTTCTTGCTTCTTTGTCCACCTATTTCATCTCGCCTCGAACTTGCAGACAGTTTGATCTCTACCTCTTCAGCACGTAGAACCATAGCTGACACCATCTCATGACAACTGCCTGGTTTGTCATCAAGAGCTATTCTCATGCCGGCATCATCTAGTATTTGATCCAGCTGACCAGATTCCTCTCTGGCCTGCTGAAGATTTTGCCAAATGGTAGCAAATCTAGAGCTGCAGTCTGATGTAGAGGCTAAGGTGCTCTCAGCTGCAGTGAGGTCTTCATTCACCTGCTGGAGATGGGATAGGAGGTTCTCAAGGGCCACAAAGGATGACTCTGTCTTTCTCAGATAGTGCCTTAGCTCCTCCAAGCATTTTGTGCAGCTATGGAGAGTTTGTTGCTGAGGGAGATGGGCTTGGAGCTCAATGTGACTCAGATCAGCAGGGTCACTAACTGAACTTTCACTCCGATTGATGAGAAACAGCTTCTCGATACTCTGATGTAGCAGCTGGACAAAGTACAGAGAGGTTAGATTGTAAAATGAGTTTGAAGTTGCAAAATACATCATTTCATGCAAAGCATATCACACTTATTTAATACAGATCTGTATGCATGATTTCCTGGCTGATGTAGAAGCAAACATCACAACATTTAAAAGTAGGGTTGGCAAATGTTCTGCTTTTCATGGGAAGGTTTTAGAACAAGAGTTCCCACACTTTTTGAAAAAGGAATTTCCATGACTTTTCCATTAACTATCCAGTCATTCATGATTATAGGACAAAATAATCATTTGA
The DNA here is from genome assembly GCA_032164185.1 of Moxostoma hubbsi. Lineage (NCBI taxonomy): Eukaryota > Metazoa > Chordata > Actinopteri > Cypriniformes > Catostomidae > Moxostoma > Moxostoma hubbsi. Next base: position 19,340,254 of record JAVLUX010000031.1, read on the forward strand.
TAAATATTCGCTCCCTAATAGCAAATTCTAGTCAATACACTATTAGAGAGTGGAGTATAACTAGAAATAGTTGACTATAGAAATTTCCATTACATTTCCAGGCATTGAATTCAGTCATGGTAAAATTCCTTGATATTTCCAGGTTTTCCATGACAGTGGGAACACTGTAGAGCTATTTCACATGTGATTAATTATTTGGAAATTGTCCTGCGTTTTAAAATAACACATTCAAAATGTTAGAAAAGCAGATTTTTTACAATACAGGAAATTTAATTAAAAAGGAATATTACGGGTTCAATTGATTAAACCCAATCAACAGCATTTTATTAAATTATTTTGACAACTTCAAAAATCGAAGTTACAGTGAGACACTTACAATGGAAGTGAACGGGAACATTTTTGGAGGGTTAAAGAAATGTGAAGCTTATAATTTTATAAAAGATCTTACATTAATTCTTCTGATAAACTTGTGTATTATTTGAGCTGTAAAGTTGTATAAATTGTAATTTTTACAGTCATTTTACAGGTTGCTGACATCGTCATGACAACGAAGCAGTAAAATTGGCTCTAACTTTACACACAAATGGTTCATAAGTGATTTTATCACACTAAAATCATGTATACACACATATTGTCTTGTGGCTATACTTTTGGAACAGTGATTATATTAGCATTTAAGTACTGGCCCCATACACTTCCACTGCAAGTACCTCACTATATCCCAGATTTCAGTTTATTTAAAGCAGGGGAAAGTCAAAATTATTTTTTGTGGTAATCAATATTATGCCACAAATGCTGTCAATTCAGCTTAACTTGTAATGAACCAGGAATATTCGATGTGCAAGGGTGTAAAATAGTGTGTCTCAGGAAAAACATGAAATTCAGTCAACAACAAAAACAAAATAACTGTATAAAAGAGATATATAAAGAGAACACCTTGTTCAGTCATTAAGTTATGCAACTTTCAAGTTGCTAACTTGTGAGTCTAAATGCATTTATGCAAGTATCAACAACAAAAACAAAACAAAAAAATTGTTGAATTTGGAAGATGTTGTACCTTTAGATCTTCATGTAGAGTTTTGCCATTAGCAATGGTGAAGTTTCTAATATTCACAGGTTTCTGATTGATTTGTTTCAGCTGATCTGAGATAAGTCTTATCCGAATGTCAGCTGACTCCGGTAGCTCCACTGCAGTTTCAAAGGACTTCACCCTGAGTGATTTATAAAATAAGAATGCAGAAATTGGAAAGTTTTGCAGAGCACTGTTTCAGTCCCAACCTAAATATATGCAAATCACTTTAAAGCAGGCACATACAGGTGGGCCCAGGCCTGTCTAGTTGGTACTCCTACCCACCCAATAAGAGAGGAAAATGGTTTAATATGCACTATCACTCAGAGGATAATTTTAAATATGACTTATAGGCCCGCTCATTTTAAGACAACCCTAAACCAGAATTTCCCTTCTTTTAAGTCAATCTTTATAAGCATTAAGATATTTAGCAGTATTTAGGCTTAGGGTCCAAAAGGCCAAGACCTATACTGAAAATGCTTTTTTAGCTGTTTTTCTACTTTAATAAAAAAAAAAAAATAATAATAATAATTACAAATTATTAGTTCTTAGTGAAGAATTAACATGAATTGCTTAGTATTTGGTATGCCCCCTTTTGCTTTAATAAAAGCATGACCTTGAGATGGCATGCACTTCACAAGTTTGTTCCAAAAGGGCATTTTGTGTGAGTCAGTGGAAGCAAGAAAATCTGACTTTATTTACAATGTAAATAACATGGTTGTTGTCACAAATTTGCTTAATTCATTAGTGACCTAAAAATACTGTAGTCCAGAATCTCTTTTCCAGGATCCAATTTTATTTAGAATCCCATATTGTCAATGCAGTCTCAGACTTTTGGACCCCAATGTATAAAGGTCATAATAATTATTTTTAGATATGCTTTTAACCTCATACAATCAACTTGCTTCCTCAGATAACATTGCCAAAAAAATGGAAATATATGTTACCTGCTCTGAGGTTCCTGTGGGGTAAACTTTACTTCCTCTGCTGAGCAGGGGTGGATGATGGTCCTTTTGGGTATCTGTTTCATCTCCACAGTGTCGGTCTGGACAATGGCCTATGAGTGAGTTAGAGCAAAGCTAGAGTCATTACAAGTGGTGTTAAGGACCCCAGCCCATCTGAACACACTCTTCAGCAGCCCCATCCGATTTCAGCAGATTAACACCACTGAGCTGTCCATGTGCTTAAGAAGTTCAACAACAGCCAATTAGAGTTGGCCACGCCAGGAAAACTTGTAAATATCAAGTAATTAGAAAGCCCACAGACAAAAAAAGTTACTGTCAGGATAAAGTCATGCAGGCTACATGTTAGTGTGAGTGACTGGTAAAAAACAACCACTTTTAATTTAAAAAAATACAGCATGTGTTATATAAATAAAGAAATATGAGCATGTGTACCTGTGAGATGTCAGGGCTTATTGAATGGTCATCTAGCAGTCTAGTCTCTCTCAGCAGGATGCAATCCTTGACTGCTCCACCCCTGCTGAGAACACACACACACACACACACACACACACAATAAGAGACCACCTAGCTGAGTTTTAGTCAGGCATATAACTCAAAATAAATGATTATTAATGCAACATTTCAAAAGATACACACAGGAGATATTTTCATTAACATTTTACAATGAGTTTATAGTGAAAAAAAGGCATTACACTATATCATGTATATACATATAATGTGCCAACCCTTTCTAACCTGTCTTGCCAAGGTGTTAAAACACCTGTCGAGTTTTTGTGCTGCTGAACAGTCTCCGCCCTCTCTGTGTTAATCATCAGGTGGGTGATGGCAAGAGGAAAACTCTCTGTGTGCTGGAGACTCTCATTCATTCTTGTCAAGGCTGCCAGACACCCTGAATTCTCAGCTGCTGTGGCACCTGCCTGAGGGTTTTAATCAAAAACCTTCAGCAAACAAACTGCCTCCAAGCTTCAACAATATGGATATAATATATAGTAATGCATGTGCAATGGCCATTTAAGAAGTTTGTTAACAATCCCATTACAGGAAATGAGGCATGGCTAACTGCCTGTGATTAGAGAGCAAAGCTTGCACCATGTGATTATATAGCTGCAAAGCAAAGATGTAAGTGTCAGTTTGCCCAAATATGCATTCAGTCAATAAATAATCTCTATACGAACAAATAAACCTCCAATGATTTAATTATTCTAAAAAGACAACTGTTGAACAATTGAGCTATTGAAGTTCGATAACTTTTAAGAGAATTGGGGGCCAAGATCAAAATTGGGCACATATCATTAACTGATAGAAATCCCATGTCCTGTGTAAAAGTTTATCGGTACTGAGCAAAACATGTTCAATTAATTCCGTCAGCTCAGATGCAGAGGCACACAGATTAAACTACATTTGCACACACACACACTGAAAGAGTTGTTAGTTTTCATGTAAAAATTTTAAACAGGCAGGTTTACAGATTGCTAATAGGGCTGGGTATCGATACATATTTTGCAATGTGATACGATTCGGATTAAATTCGATTAGATTAAATTCTGATTTAATTCAGACTATTTTTGGTATATTTTGGGTATATACCCAATTAAATTTGTGCATATTACAGTTAGAATGTCCATTTTGCTTACATATGAAAGCAATTTGATGATTTATCAATACCTTCATTACTTCAAAAAGTAATGTAATGCAACAAAATTACTTTATTTACTGGTCTTCACTGTATAATTATGCAATATCACAGGAGCAAGAGTGCGATATGGCCTTACATCAGCACTGCTGTGATTCGGCTGCAGGAATGAGGCTGTAGGCCGAGTGCCATAAGTAATCACAGCAGTGCTGATTTAGGGCCATATAGCATGATTGCAAGTGTGATATTGCTTATATACCAGTAACAGTTCAATGAACAAGCAAATAAAAAAAAACATTTAAAATGCATGTGTGCATGGAACTACGTTCTTACGCGTTGGATCAGAATCTGGTGTTGCTGGTTCAAAACAAATGATGCGTCCAAGCCTTCATTAGGAATTCAAAAAGTTCACTTTAGAAATAGTATCACGGTTTGTGTCGTTTCTAAAAAGTTATTGGATAAACAAGGATGGATAGATGGATGGATGTGTGTGAGAGAGAGAGAGAGACGGATTGTGAGTGATAACCTGTTGCCACACCCAAGCAGAGATGCTGTCAGCTTTCTGAAGATCAGATTTCTCAGTGGAAAATAGCAGTCCAAGCAGGGGTAATTCTCCCCACTTCAAGGTAGCTGGTGCGCAAGAGTCCTCCATTTTAAATAGTGTGTCCACTCCAATGTGGAAAGTTAGATAAGAGGTAAGCGGCTTCAGTTTGTGTAATTAATCAGTCTGTTGTGGCTCTCAGTTGTGATGAGCCATAATGAAGAAGTTGTTAGTTTAAAGCTTTTTAAAGCCATTTCAAAGCTTTAGTAATAGTAATACAAGCGATCACGAAGATCTGTTGTATGTAAATTGCTGAAGCGGCTTCACTTCACCAAAACTGGATCATATAACACATAAAAATGATCTTTTGCAACCACCTGCTGGCTAACATATGTAATGTAAAAACAAAATACATGTTTAAAAAAAAAAAAAAAAAAGACAAACAATAGCTTTTAACAGATCTGCACTGCTCTTACACATTTGTTTAGAACGGCATGAACACGGAGTGGTACACACACAGTGAAGCGTGCTGATGGTGTCAGACCATCGGTGCTCATGGAACATCTCTCGTCCAATCAGATTTAAGGACCGGAACTAACTGTTGTATTTTATTTTTTAAAAGCTACTTATGTTATCCAGCCAAGAGCTGTCAGTGGATTTATTGTAGTTTGACTAATAATGACATTCTAGAGAGCAGCAGGTCTATTAGACTGCATTTACACTTTAAGTTGGATATTTTGATACAAATCTGCTTTTTTGTCACGCTGTTAATGTTCGCTTTAGACATAACTGGCTTTGTATACATTAATGCCTCACAAGTGTATTTTAACGTTCATGGTAACGAGCTCAACTAGTTGTCTTGCGATCAACCATATGAGCTCTTCCAGCACAGAATAAAAGATCTATCTTGTGATTTTAAGAATCAATAAGGCAATCATTGAAATGAAGATTGCAATTAATCTGATTTTCTTTTTTTGCCAGCCCTACTGTACATTTCACTGTACTTCTAAAATCAGACAAAACAGGCTGCTACCACTACATTCACAGCCTAAAAACAATACAGGACTTCTACATTAGTTATAAGAAAAGTGATTGAATCGCTGCAAGACTTGCTAATATACCTACACAAGTCCAGCTGTTACTACAAATATAGCTGACCATGTATGGGCATATCAAGATTAATGTTTTATAAAACCGTTCAAATTCTAAATGTTCCTCACAATTTTTCAAGAAGAAAGTGTCACATAAACATAAGAAATATGCAAACAACTGCAAACCACTGATATTCCAGCATCTAATTAGTAAGCAGTGGTGCTCTGGTCTGTCCTGAGCAGCATACTGATAATTAATGACCAAGCCATGTTCTCTCGCTCACCTCCCACTGGTCCCTTACAGACTGACAGAGGAGGTCCATGTCTCCGAGCTGGTCATCAGTGCGGAAGGCCCCCATTCCTTTCACAGTTTCTATGAACTCCTCCAAAACAGCAGGCCTGAGAAGCCGTGATGCTGCCTATTGAACAAAAACATCAACGTTACTATCAACAAAATCAACAATATAACACTAGTCATTAATAGCTTACAGTTGTAAAAAAAAGTATATGACTTCTCCAAAACTACTTGTTAGAGTAGCTACAATCAATGAGAAGAGATTGGAGGTGTTGGCCAGAGCAATGTTCACACACGTTTTGACATGATACAGTATTTTCAACCAAAATAATTTGTTACTATTAAACCACTATTGGATTGCTAATAATTTTTGTATTTAAAAATCACCAGCTTTTGAAATGGTCTCACCTGCTTTTTCCTGGGGTGTTTGTTACTGAACTCTGTGATCACATCCTGTATGTGGTCCTGCAGGTGCCGTTTGGCTTTTTCCAGTCTGCTTTTGGCTAAAGCTTGAGCTCTGGCATACACCTCATTCTGTTCTGGGACATGAGGAACAGTTGGAGCCTTGCTTTGACCTTTCTTCTTTTGTTTTGTGCAGATAGATGAGGGTTTTGGAGGAGATGGATCATTTGGCAGACTACCAGATAATGCAAGGATCTGTTTCTGAACAGGTGGGTCACTTTGTGTTTTTAGGTGCTCTTCAGTCTTTTGATGTTTTCTGGGTTCTTGGGTTTGTAATGGCTCATATGGCTGTGGAAAGCTTTGACCCTTGGAGAGTACCCTTTGGTGTGGGGTGGACAATGAGGTTTGAGGTTGTGATTTTAGTGATGCACCAAGGTTTTGTTCTATTGGCATTCCAGATGGAGTCTCTGTAGAAGATGTATACAAAGTGTTTAAGCTAAATGTAGGCAAGGATGAAGAGTTGAGAGAGTCTACAGAGATAACCTGAACTTCAGTCTGTGGATTCATTTGAGTCTTCCTTCCAACAACCGATGACAGCACTGGCTGTTTGAGCTCAATTTGCTGTATCTGACATACAGTTGTCTTCTGATCTTTGGGCATTTTATCATGAAACTCAGGGTGGGTAAGAGGGAACACTTGGGGTTGCATGCCCACTTGTGCCTGCAGCTGAGAAAGATCATCTTGGTTTTGAGGATCTATTAGGCTCTCTCGAGAAGGTTTGGTGCATTTGGGAAACGTCCGAGCCTGATGTTGTTGAAAGGATTGAGCGTGGGCCTCAGAATGAGAATATGCTGGCACAATAACCTTAGCAGAGGGCTGTGAACCATCAGGCTGTCCTTCATGCTTATCTCCATGACAAGTGAGCATCTCAATAACCTCCTAAAAACATACACAAAGAGACATGGAGTTGATAAATACTCTATTGAAAACCATTTTGACTGATACAATGAAATGCAGTAATCAGGCACCTGACACTCAAAGACAGTCTGTTTCACTCTGTCATGTAGAACTGACATGCTGTAGTAAGGCAGGGAGTGGGTCTTTTGCACTGATGTCACCAACGCCTGCAGGTCCTCACTTTCTGTCACCACCTGTCCTTCTAACTGTAGACCTCGTGAGATCAGCGCCTGTAATGGGAATCATAACGAGATGAAAATGTGAAGGCTTTGTTTTAATCTATCAAATAAGACTCAGGCTAGGGTGATTCTGCTAACTTTGGCCTTGAGATGAGGCCCCCGATGGCCCCTATGCTGAAATTCTTTAAGATGCTGGCAGACATCTTGGGCTTCCGTTCTCCAGTTTTCAAGCTCGGCCACTCTTCCCTCCAGCAGGGATGCAGCTCTCTGGAGGCCCTCGCACGACTTGTCCACACCACTCAGAGTCTCATACATCTGCCAAGAGATATGTCCCAAAAACAGAATGTGACCGAATTAGAAAGCTCTTAATTAAAACAACCATTAATCTCATAACAGATTAAGCATCTAGAATAAGTTCAATTTAGTTTACCAGAAAGGACATTTTCATCACCTCTGGTAGAGTACGTTTGAGTTTCTGTGGAGTTTCCTCCTTGCAGACTGGTAATGGAGATAAAGAGTCCATATTCAAATCTGACATCTTCTTAATGATGATCTGAATGTGGGGAGAGAAAGTTTTCAAACACATTTCCCGGCCCCTGTCTACCATTGCTCCCAAAACAGAGAGTCTCGACCCAAAGTTGCAATTGGATGAGCCAATGTTTCTATGCTGGGCTGGCATAATTAAACAGAGCAAAGTTTTGAAAGCTCCTCAGTCACATTGATAACACTCTTTAAAAAGTTAGTTTGCAACTTATGAATGGCTTATTTACAGTATAGTTCTTTGTACATTAAACGATGATAGCAAAAAGCATTTAAAAAAAAAAAAAAAAAAAAAAGAGACTCTTAAAACTCAAACGAGAAAAACTAGCACAACAGTACAAAATTATGGCACTAGAGCTGGGAGGAATTTGCGATCAGATCGGCATACCTGGAGTTTTTTCCTATATATACGTAGAGGGCCAGATGACACCTCCACTGCCTCTCTAAGCACCCAGCCTGCTTCCTGAATAAGGCCCTGGGAAGTTTGTATACCTGTGACCACACTAGTGGGCTGAGGGGCCACTGCCTAAAAACAGGAGAATTCAGCATGGTGACCTTTGATGTAAAAGTTTATCCGATTTTTAAACAAGAACAACTTTTTTTTTCTTAAAAAAAAGAACAAAAAGTACACACAGGTATAAACTGCAAGTACATATGATCCAACACAATGCTTCAGTGGTTTTTAAAACAATAGTCTAGAGTACCAGCTTGTCAGACAATGAAAAATACCCTGTCAAGATCTAACAATTTATGCAACTTTCTGAAAGGATAAGACAAGGCTGGGTTTAGGCATTTTAAAGTCATCAAGCAGAACAAGCTCAAACTGCAAAATAAATGCAAAAAAAAAATAACAAGAGGGGCTTGTGTTTACAAACTCACAAACTTGGTCCTTTTAATGAAGTCAGCCCACTGCATGTTGAGTCTGCAGAGCTCATCAGCAAGAGAGTGGCTGGTGGAGGCATCAGCCATCTCAATGAGAAAGTTTCCAGCCTCATTCAGCTGGGCTTGATGAGAACTCCACTCAGATAAATGCTTCTGCTGTATTACGAAAAAGATCTTGTGACAACAGAACCACAAAAACAACAACAAACTGTTATGTCTTAACTCAAGCTTTTGCCCTTAAGATTTGAAAAATTACTTACACAAATGACAGTTAAATGTCTTTATCTAGAGTGTGTACTGTACAATGGCCCCAAGTATTTGCACACTTAAAAGGAATAGTTCACCCAAAATATAAAAATTCTCTCATAATTTTCTCACCCTCATGCAATTTCACATGTGTATGACTTTCTTTTCTGCTGAACACTAAGATTTTTAGAAGAATATCTTAGCTCTGTAGGTCCATACAATGCCGGTGAATGGGTAAAAAAAAAAAAAAAAGCATATAAAAGCTCATACCGCAAGACTTAATGGTTAACTCCATGTCTTCAGAAGGGATATGATAGGTGTGGGTGTGAAACAGATCAATATTTAAGAGCTTATTTTCTAATAATTTCCACTTTAAACTTTAGTAAGTAAAAATGTATTTATATAGTGCTATTCTAGAAATCTGTTGCATAGTGCTTCACAGTAAAAAAACAATTAAGCAGTATAAACATAAACAAGAAGATAACAACACATTACAATCAAGCTGGCAGAAGAAATCGTTTCAGCGATGCACCGCGATTCATACTCAAACGATTCTCGAGATGTTGGTGATGTTTTAATCTAATTATTCCACCTAATTATTCAAAGTTCTGGCCACAATTCACTTGCATTGTGTGGACCAACAGAGCTGAAATATTCTTCTAAAAATCTTCATATGTGTTCAGCAGAAGAAAGGAAGTCATACACATCTGGGATGGCATGAGGGTGAGTAAATGAGAGAATTGTCATTTTTGGGTGAACTATCCATTCAAGCAACACTATAATTGTTACAAAAGCAATATATCAAGTGTTTTCAGCAAAAAAATAATTATGCTAAACTTTTTTCTGAACTATGACATTCATATGCTTTTAACGCATTTGTGTCTTAACCGTCCAACTACATTTTGAACTGTATTCAGGCATGATTTGGAGTATTTTTTTTAATGGAAAATCCTTTACCTCTTTCCCTTCAGTTTGTAATTGGACCTCCTGCCCCAACCAGACCTGCAATAGATACAGGCAGTTTTTGTAGGTCTCCCATGCAGCCAGCACACGCTCCATTGTGCCCCTTGCTGAATCTACGGCCTCTGTCCACACCCCTGTCTCATTTTCAACTTCCTTTACCTGCCTGTTCACTATAGCCAAGTCTTCAGCTAAAGAAAAATAAATAAATGTAGAATAGAGGGCAAACATAGCTTACAAGATGTCACTGACTGAGTGGCAAAGTTTAACAGAACTTCCAACAATGCAATCTTACCCAAGGCTGCTTTGTCTGTGTAATTGGCTGCTGTGTCCTTCAGTTTATGAAGTGCTTCCTTCAACATTGACAGCAGGCCTTGCTTGTCAATTGTTTCCTAATTGACATATAGACATTATAAACCAGTTGACAAACCTTACAACGTTGAAAATTATTTTATTATTTTCATAGGGCCACATACATGCCAGTCCTGTAGCAGGGAGTAAACAGACTCCTGGCAGCCATAAAGCCCTCTCCACAAGCCTAACTTAGACTTTAGACGACCCAGCAGGTCATAAACATGGTGTATCTGCTCCCTGTATTGCAGCTTTATGCCGTGGTACTTGATTGTCACTCTGGCACTGGTGAAACTATGGAAGAGAATGTAGAACATGGTGATAAGGAACCTGTATATCTGAGAAGGCCTTCTGAAAAAAGTAAAAGAAACCAATGAGCAGCCCAGCCAAAAAGACCAGCATAAATTACCATTCTGGTCAAAACTGGTTTACGATGGTCTAGATGCCAGACCAGCATAGCCATGTTTTTTTTCCCCCACCAGCTAATCTACCTAGCCAGCGTGGACTTTCTGATGAAGTTAGATGACCAAGGAAGTCTAGCATATTAAGTTATTCAAGAAGACGATTTTAGACACCAGCATACTATTGTATATATGTTTTTGACCAGCCATACTGGTCTTTTAGCAGGGAGGACTGAATAAATGTTGTTTGCCAACCGTCTCTTGATCTCCTTCAGCTTCTCAATTGGTACAGGAGGACAAACATCATCGTCTGTGTTATGGTACTCAAGAAGAGTGTTCAAATGTTTGCTTAAATCCTCAACCAAAACCTGAGGAGATAGAAAGAGTAAACATTCCAATACACATCATTTAGAAATGCACATGGATGCATGATAATACATGGCTACGCAATGACCTTGAGTTGCTCTTGTTTGCTTCTGGCGTCTCTGGCAGCAAGAGCATGATCTTCTGTGTTTCTGTTCTCTTCAGACAGGACTGCCTCCATATGCTGAAGCCACTGACCCAGTGTGTTCAGAGGGTCTGGCAAGCCAACATCCAGCTCTGTTCTGTACACTTGTAACTGCAGAGGATTGCATGCATAAAAGTATGATTTTTTACAAGCATAGTGTTGCCGTTTGATATGGCATTTTTTTCAGGTACTTTCATTCAAAGAGAATTCTAGGGCTTATTTGAAAAATCAAAAATACACTAGATATTTAAAATACGTGGACAAAAATGGCCCTGTAGTGAATCCCTCTGCTTTTTCTGTAATTTAGCATTTGATTATTCTATTCAAGGTCTATTAGCTCACCATTGTAATGTATCATTAACAATTTATGGCCATTTTCCCCTCAATCTGCTCTTTGATATCCACCTTTTTTTCTGAACTGTTTTCGCTTTCCGGTGTCCAGTGTTTTCAGTCCCATCGACATATGTTCTTAGTGGATAATGTGATGTTAAGCGTATTACATTTGTAAAATTGACACCAAAAAAAAAATAATCAAAAAGTATGTAGCTTCATAAGGCTGATACTTTAGAGAGGTGTGATGACAGCTGCCAAATAAGTGACAGCACTTTTTGACAGTGCATCCTCACATGTTAAACTTCAAGGACTGGATGGATGATATGAAGCTTTGGCCCGATGTTGGTTATGTTAATATCCATATATTTTTATTCCAACTAACACTTAAAATGGTTGTTGTTCTCCATCTGGAACATTGTATTGGTAGTTTCTTATGGAGGCCGGAACCAGAAAACAGTCCAGTGGCGATTAGAAACATCATGGCGCCGCCCAGTGGTCAGAAAAAAATGTGAATAGACTTTATCCAATTTCTGGAGCTTGTACATATCCCAGTTTTTCTCATTTGGAACCACAAAACAAAAATTGCCACCTCCACCCTGATGAAGCAGGTTTTTCATGGGAAAAATAAATAAAATCAACACTGAATATGAAGAACAATTCCCAACAACTCCAAAACTTCAAATAACGATTACATCAAAATGTACCATCATGTCAATAAAGCTGCAGAATCCAATATAGGAACTGGCCAATTATTGAAAATGTACCTCTTGTACATTATTTACATTCCACTCTTGTATTTGATGTTGATATGGTCATAACTGTTTAGACAGACAATATTTTTCAATGATTCAATATTTTCAAGTATTTGACCAATGGGACGCATGCCTAATCCAAGTATCTCACCCTCTGCTCCATGACGTCCCAGGCCTTTATAAGTGCTTGCTGCTCCTCGCTGGGTTTGGCAGAGCGTCTCGTTGCACTGAGCAATGGAATAACTGGACGTCGTTGGTCATAGTAAGTCCCCACAAAGTTCTGGAATACCTGTATTGAATTAAAACATTCAGGACTTGCCATAACATTTCTTATTTGTGATCCAATAGAAAAGGCCTAAGGAAAAAAATTATCATAGTGTTGAAAAGATTTACAATTTTTCATTCAGCATACCTGATATCTTTCTGCATATCCCTTCCCCTCTGTGGAGGTCCACGCCTCCACTAACTCCTGATAGGCTCGCTGTAGCCAGAACGCCATCTCTCTGGCTTTCTGATTGGGTGAAGCCTGAGGGCATGGCAAGAGACATAGAAATGAATCAGAAATTGATTTTCAAATCTTAAAGCATGATGAAACAATGTTTTACATGCCGAGGCTGAGTCTGGAATGAGTTTCAACAGAGGTGAACTGTGGAGGAATTCAAAGGCACAGAGTGGCATTTGTACCTGATGAAGCGGGGAGGCCAGAACAGCAGGAGTGAAGTATGTAGGGATGTTGACGGGAGAGATATATGAAGGAGAGAGCAAAGTCTGAAGCTGCATCCAACCAGCAGGTGGTGACAAAAAAAAAGATGAAGCAAAGACAGAGATCCATAAAGAGAGGAAGCAGGGTTAGAGAGAGAAAAGAAAAAAAGTGATAGACTAACTTAAGGACAGGATTGGCTGGAATGGGGATAGTTAAACCAAAACTAGCCTCAGCCACCATTACCTTTCGTTATCATACAATGAAAGTGAACTGACTGAGGCTAACATTCTGCCAAACATCTCATTTTGTATTCGATTGAAGGAAGTAGGGCTGCACGATTTGGGAAAAAAGTGATATTGCGATTATTGAGGTTAATAATGCAATATGCGATTGCGATATAATAAACAAATAATATCATGAGTCCGCTTGCTTGGTTATCAAGGAAAATGCACAAATAGATTACTGATAATGCTGAAATGTGTATTTTTCAACTCAAACATACAAACTAGCAACAACAACTAAATGCACATTGTTTTCAAGTTCAAATATTTTTACAAAATTAAATAATATCTTTGCATTTCTGCAAACTTGTTATTTTCTCAATATTACACCTAAATAAAATAAACAATAAATAAGAACATAAAAATTTTCACGCAATTAAGATTGTCCAAACAAACAGGGACATTTAAGCAGGATGTAACGTACTTTGTAGAAAATCTTTTGAAAAGGAAACTGGATATAAAAGAGTGGTTCACTCAAACCACAAAAACTGTTGTTTTATAATAAAAATATACTAAAATGTGTGGGGGTGTGTGTGTGTGTGTGTAGGTATATTATATTATATGCAACACGTTGCAAGCTGCAGACAGCGGGGGTGAGAGACGAGCATCTCTGTGTTAGAGTGTGCATCAGCCTCTTCCTGTCTCAACTTCCGCTCAGATTGGGTCTCTTCCGCGACTGGCTGAAGCGGCTCTGACCGCACAGAGAATGACAGTTTTGGAGTTTGTGCTTATTCACATGTCATGCTAAGTTGATAGAGCGGGTCGGCCACTAATTACGCAGGGTTGGTGGTTCGAATGCCGGCCCACACGACTCCACATGCCGAAGTGTTCTTGGGCAAGACACTGAACCCCAAGTTGCTCCCAATGAAAGGCTAGTGCCTTGCATGGCAGCTCTGCCAGCATTGGTGTATGAATGTGTGTGTGAATGGGTGAATGAGTCACAGTGTAAAGCGTTTTGAATACCGTTAAGGTTAAAAAAGTGCTATATAAGTGCAGACCATTTATCAGTTCAGTGTCGGTCTGCTCGGCATCCATCTTCACCTGATTTCCACACTGAACAAAGACTGACTGGTCATCTTTATTAGCGGTGTAGAAAATGGGCAAACCGCTCTCAGAGAGAATGGGCTGTCATGTCCACACATCACATGCACTTATTTATTTAATAAAAATCGCAGCATTTGCCGTTAAATAATCGCACAGGCTGACATCGCGATTGCAATATGATTAATCGTGCAGCACTAGAAGGAAGTAAGTCAAAGGGGTTTGGAATGATATGAGGGAGACTAATGAAAGAATATTTATTTTGAATACTTTAAGTAGGCCATGGTCTCACCTCAAAATCATCATCAGCTGAGGGCAGATCATTGGAGTACTGCAGGAACTGAGCAATGTATGTCATAATGGACTTCTCATCAGGGTTCTTGACGTCAATGTCTGAGAAAAAAAAATATTTTCAAAATACTGTACACATGAACTTCAAACTAAATATTAATGAACAAAGTTCTCAACTGATAGGTCACGGCCATCAATAATATATTGCATGTCGGTTTTTATACTCACAGACTACAGGGAAAAAAACAATGGCATATGAAAATCATAGAATGCAACTATGCAAATCATCATACATAGGATAGCAAAATAAATAAGCTTATCAGATTTTAAACAAACATCTTTGTTTTGGACGTCAAAGGTTGTGCATCCAATCAAACTATACTGTATTGTCACACAAATTCATCTATCCATGTTTGAATTTGCTAGCCAAATTAGACAGATGCCAAAATGGAAATGATATTGTTTATGATAATATGAATTAACTACCTTTAATTCATAAATAGATTAATAAATGTTAATGTTGGATTTTAAGGACATTTTTATTTACTTGACTACAATAAACAAACAGTTTTGGTACTTTGTTGAGTCACCACTTGATGTCCAACATAAAATCTGGGTCCTGAATCAAAACCAGTTAAAAATCATTACACTAGACTAAGATATATTGCTATTAATGTTTTTCACCCTCTGGCTCAAGCAGTCTTGGAATTCCCAGCTCAGTCTCAGCGAGGTGAAATGCTTGCTCCAGCTTTTCCAGGTGGCTTTTGGTCTGAGCTTGAGAGAGGTCCACCAGATCTGGTCTAAGAGAAAACAGGATGGCCAGGAACACCTCACCACTCCTCCAGCTGGATTTAAAGTCCCTCACACTGACTGTGCAACCAACTCTGAATAAAAGATGAATATCATTAATCATCCTCTTAGAGAAAAATGAAAAGTAAAGAGGAAAACAGAGGAAATAGAAATAGAACCTGTACAATATATCTGCATCAACTGTGGCTTAAAAAAAAAAAAGGTTAAAAAAAATGCTCACTTCTGGCACTGGTCCCGAACCCACAGGAGCAGAGCCTTCTTAGCAGAGAGACGGAAGCGTGCATGGAGTGGTGATGCTCTTCGAAGAACAGGACTGCTGACAGGAGACCCAGGGGCAGAATCCAGACTGGACAGAGAGTCCAGAGATGACGAGCGGGAGCCATAGGAGAGCATGCTGGCTAGCTCCTCTATCTGTAGTAATGAGTACAAGTGAACATATTTAACACAGCTTTCAATTACAGGCAAAAGGCAATACAGGAAATATATCAGGAACATAAGGAAGACCTTGTATTAGGAAGTTATTGAAAAAAAAAAGCTATACTGTATGTGGTAATGAATTGAGCGAATTACACACACTCAGAAAAAAGGTACAAGGCCGTCACTAGGGTGGTACACTTGTTTTCTATACAAATTTGTACCATTAAGAAAAAAAAAAAAGTTGGTTCAATGCATAAAATCTTGCGATATGGGTCAGGAGATTCAGTAAGGTTCACATCAACCATCAGAATGGGGACTAATTCTATGTCCTTGCTCAAAGTTCATTCCATGGAGATGGTAATATATGAAATTAACAGTAAAAAAAAAAAAAACAAATGTAGGCGGATGGGCTATAACAGCAGAAGATCATGTCGGGCACTTATTAGGACCACAGTGCTCCTAATTTGCTCAGTGAGTGTATGTGTGCATGACAATATAAAAAAATATATATATTTGCTGAATAATGCATGGGTGATGGGAGAACATTAATACCACATACACACAATAAGAGAAAAAGTAATACATTGAAAAGAATATAAATGGATTGTACAATGTCATGAGTGAATAGACACAATAAAGTATATATAAAAAATAAAAATACAAAAAAACTTTCAGCCCAAGTTCCCTGACACAAAAGAGTCTTCTAAAAGACAGGAAATTATATATGCCTCCTGGGTACATGTAAATCATTATTTTACAATTTTCTTAACTTTGCTGGGGCATGAACTCGCAGCAATGTTTGAGTAACTTTGTTGGGGTAGGTCTAAGCAGGTCGTACAAAACAAACACTGGAATTGTTATAGTTCCACAGAGACACCGTGTTTCAATTTGAGGAAATCTATGAATGGCTTACTTATAGTTGTCTCTACATATTAAGCAGGGAAAGAAGAAAGTATTTTAACACTGAGAAAGTAACATACTTCAGCTTTAAAGAAATATGTAGATGCACTGTTGTACTTACATGGCAGTGCAGGATAATAGTCCATATCAGGCCTAGAATGATAGAAGGTTTGCCCTCTATGATATCTGAGATGTTTATGTTCACCAGTTTTATCTGAGAATACACAAATACTGTATATCACTTCATATAAATGTGAAAGTTCTAATAGTCCTTTAAAATCAGCCAAACATTCTTTGAAAGACGCATTCCCAGTAAAAATCACAAGACCACTTACAGATTTATTTTTTAAGAAGTTCAAAGCAGTCTCGATGTTTCCTCTCTGCTGAAACACACCATGACCCCTCTCCCGTTTCTAGAAGGGAAAGAAAATTATTAATTGTATGATAGCTATTGATTGCATGCAGCAAAAGCATATCCATTATTATAACAATTCCTCTGTGAACCTTCCGATAGGTGTTTTTCAGCACTCACCATGCGTTGATCACTCATCACCTCGAGTAGGTCCAACAATCGAGTTCCGTCTCGAAGGTCCGAGAACAGATCCTTGACTGAGGTCGGAGGATTCCTCTACAACACAAATTCCTATTTTAACTTATATTTTTAACAATATTTCATGGCCATTTATTTATGGACATGAAATATTGTCGCTTCGCGTGGGGGTGGTGTCATCTTGTAATGACCGGTCCTTTATCTGACTACATTTCACTTCCTTCGATGCAAATGGTGGATATTTACCTTCTGGTGCATATTACTACAGCAAATATCTCTTTAAAGACATTTATTTTCTCCCAATTTGGAACGCCCAATTCCCATTACTTAGTAGGTCCTCGTGGTAGCGCGGTTACTCACCTCAATCTGGGTGGCGGAGGACAAGTCTCTCTCTGAGCATCTTATCACTTGGCTCACTGTGCATGACACCGAGGAGACTCGCAGCATGTGGAGGCTCATGCTACTCTCCACAATCCACACACATCTCACCATGTGCCCCACTGAGAGAGAGAACCACTAATTGTGACCACGAGGAGGTTACCCCATGTGACTCTACCCTACCTATCAACCAGGCCAATTTGGTTGCTTAGGAGACCTGGCTGGAGTCACTCAGCACACCCTGGATTTGAACTCGTGACTCCAGGGGTGGTAGTCAGCGTCAATACTCGCTGAGCTACCAAGGCCACTTTGAAGTCATAACTATTCAGGATATAATGTTATATCCAAATCACCATGGGTGATTACCTTTGACCCTTACTTATAATTTTATATAACTGTCCTTTTAATATGTCAGTGCAATTATTTATAACAACATTAATTCAAAATGGTTGACGAAGTGGTGATGCACCAACTACTTTTAGAAAATCTACTACTATATTTTACTACAGGTGGACAGAAGTGCAACTCTCTCAAAAACATCAATTGGTGGGGGGGAAAAAAATTGGGAATGATAATATTCTTGTTTTAAATTAGAAAAACAAAGATTCCTTAACCTGATGTAGCATATGCACAAAGAACACCTAAAGCTATATAGAGACTGTTCTATCACTGAAATCCACACAGGTTATCACTTGCTACAGGAATTTCAAGAGTGTGTCTGATCTGTGGCCAAGTGGCGGTGGACAGGTGAAAGACTCAAGTTACAGCCTGTTGAAGTGCACCGGGAAGGGAGCTATAAATAATCAAGCTCCTTGCCAAGCTCCTCACATGCAGAAAGAGCAGGACAGACCTTTCCTCACTGGCCAGTGAGTCAGCATTTCAACTACTGCCTCATTTAAACTCTATAATGCTTTTAGACTACACTGTTTTGTATTTGATTGTGGAGTGACTAACGCACTGTCAAAAGAAACGCAAACTGTGCAAGAGTAGCAGAATAAAATAATTGGGATCTTGGAAAAGATATTTGTTGTGAAATATGAAACTATTAGTCTTTAGGTCTTGTAAGAAGAGCATGTGCGCACAATCATCAAATGGCTCTTTATATGAAGAAATGTATTGCCAAATATGCCAAATCTGATGTCAAAATGAAATGTAAAACCAGTCTTGTTAGAGTCATTACAGTAAGTTATGTGTTGTGCTTGGATTTACCTTGGAGAGCTGTGCATTGATCCAGTTTGTGAAAGTTCTCTTCTGAATCTGTTCCTGTTCCACTGTTAACAACATAACATTACATTGGAATTATTCCTGGACCATAATCTTTTGTTGAAAAACTGCATGCTATGCATTTTGAGTGTGTTTGAAGGACATAGCAAGGGAACATTGGCAATATTAGAATATATCCATGCAAATATATGTGCACATCATGCCAAAAGACAGCTTCGTTGATTTCTGGTTTATATCAAATCAAAAACCAGCATATCGTTCACATGTAGCGATTTAAAAAGCTGTGAATGTTGCAGTACCACTGGAAACCTTGCTCAACTTACCAATCTTCGAGCTGCCAACAGTTTCCATCTCAAACAGGGGTTTGCGAGACACCATTTTCCTTCATTTGGGCATTAAAATGGCCCTTATCCATACCATGCAATAAACTCAGTCGACGGAAACATGGCACTCTAGTCGGGGCCACCACCCACCAATCAAAGTAGCATTTAATTTGAAACTTCTTCCTATGCTATTAAAGGGAGACTGGGCCTTTCCTTCAAGACAGGATGTTCATGTAGTTTCATGGGATAGGATCCAACAAGCTGACACAGTAACCCATTTTGGAAACTGGATGTCCAGTGTCATTATGGGCCATGGCTACAAATAATCTCAACTACAGTCCAATGATGCTCCCTCTTCAAACACATAACTATACAGTCCCAGCCAAAGGTTTGGACATGCCTATAATGAGTAGGTTTATTAGAATCATTTTCCACATTTTAGAATAATAGTAAAGTCGTCAATCCTCAGAAATAACCCTAAACTGAAGGTTAGATTATTTATAATTATGTAGGTCAAAATTTCTGCAGCTAAAATCGGTCTACGGTCACCGAAATTATCAATGAGCTCCGATTTACTTGTGAAATGTCCACAGAGTAGCAGCAAAAGCAAGTTGTATTTTTAGTTGTAAATGAGGTAATACAGTCAAGAGGAATGCATATTTTTATAAACATTTCAAGCTCCAAAAGTCAGCATAAAAAAGATAGCATAAAAGTAACCCATATGACTCTAGTGGTTTAATATGTCTTCTGAAGTGATGTAATCTGTTTAGGTGAGATCCAGATCAAAATTTCAATCTTTTTTTAACTATAAATCTCCAGTTTCACTTTTACTTTCAGACCGTGAAAGTGAAGATTTATGGTAAAAAAAAGGATTTAAATATTGATCCGTTTCTCACCCACAAATATTATATCGCAGGGCATATAATGAAGGCATAGATTAAAACACTGGAATTTTATGCATTTTTTTTTATGCTGCCTTTGTGATTTTTGGAGCTTAAAAGGTCAGGGGCAGGATTCACGAAACGTTCTTAAGAAATTTCATCTTAACTACCATTTTCTTCTTTATTTGTAACTTAAGAAAACAAGTTACGAATATTTTGTATTCCCAAATAAACTTCTTAAAGTTTTCTTTTTTCTTAAGATTGTTCACAATTAAATAAAAATTCTCTATAAAGAAATTCTTAAATGTCGTCGTAAATAGCATCTTAAAGTTCTGATAACCACACCATTGTCTTAAATCCTAAAATGTATTAATGAATTTACTGGGTTTTTCCATGTTTCCGTAGAAATGTTATTTTAGACCAAAAAACTTTGTCATTTTTTTATATTTTTATTATCATCTTGTAAACCATGTAAATGTTATCACCAAATTCACAATAAATCTTGTTTTGAAGCTTCTTAATGTGGTGACCAATCATGCCAATTCAAACGGATGTGCTACATATAGCGCTCTCTCTCTCTCTCTCTCTCTCTCTCTCAGAGTTTATAGAAAAGAATTATAACATTAGAAAGCGGAGACTCTTTTTCACCCCCATTCTCATCCCTATCGGAGTTGGTCACAATGGAGACAGCCTCCATCAGCCTTTCCCAATTTCCCGCCTCTTATTTTCCAACATGATATCATTATCAAGCTTGCCAAGTAGAACTTTTTCCTTGCAGTAATTTCCTCAACAAGAACATCCAGCTCGTCAACTTAAGTTTTTGTTTCTTTTCCTCCATGTCAAATTAAAAGTTATCAAAATGGTTAGAAGTAAATACTCCTAAAAAAATTTAATTGCAAGGTGCTCGCTACTTAAAGAAAAAAATAAAAGGTTATAGATAAATGTACCAGTGTTGATGTATTGAATGTGTTGTAGGCTATTAGACAAGGCAACTCCATTAGCAGGCTGATCAGACAATGTCAAAGTCTTTATTCTTAAGAAAATATTTGAAAAATTTAGGATTTTTCAAGAATTGCACTTTGGATACATTATATGAAGTTCGTAAGAATGTTCCTAAGAACTTTTTTCTTTAGAAAATTTTCGTGAATCCGGCCCCTGGTCACCATTCACTTTTATTGAAAGGACCTACAGAGCTGAGATATTCTTCTAAACAACTTTGTGTTCTGCAGAATAAATAAAAGTCATACACATCTGGGATGACATGAGGGTGAGTAAATGAGAATTTTCATTTTTGGATGAACTATCCCTTTAAGATGCGTCCAATTTGTCGACTGGTAGCGTGAAACCATATGTTCTGGTATATGTATTCGGTTCAAAAGCATTATTGAACTGTACTAGCTTTCTAAATACTCAGACAAAAATCACATGATCATCAGCAGTTATGTTTAAACATAGAACAATACTTGCATTTATAAAATCTAACCTAAACTGTCAACTTGTTATGTCTGGTAATCTTTAACCTGATAGCAAAAGTGTCATCACTGGACTAGACACAAACACGTGATGTCACTTTAGACATGACTTCAGACAAGGTGCCATTCTTTAGGAAATGCCCTGTCGTCATAGCAAACAACTGGTATCCTGGCAACCATGCACCAGCAAGCAGAAACTGTCTGAATGGAGTCCAGCACACAGATGGTTTTAAGAGACAGGACCGCCAAGACACGTGACACACAGTAAATGACCCACACGCAGCGGTTAATGTCAAAAGAAATTAAATGAGACATTACCAGCTAAAGGTTCAAAAGTCTTTGCTGAATAAAACAGTTACAGATTAAAGGGCTCTACTGCAAAATAGTGGAAAATGAATAATTAAGAATAACAAATTGCATTTTAATGCAGAAAACATTTGGGTCGTAAAGTTAAATACAACACACAGCTTAAAGGGATCAACATGTGACTTTATGACTTTGTGGAACACTAAAGGACGCAGGAGAAAAAAATATATGCAATTAAAGCGAATGCTGACTGAGGCGGTCATTTTACATAACATCTCCTTTTGTGTTTCACACAAAAAAGAAAGTCATATGGGTTTGTAACAACAAGATGGTGAATAAATTATGACAAACTTTCATTTTCGTATGAACTATCCCTATTGTCCTATGCATTGTCACTATAGCCTTTAATAAATGCATATAGCTCTATGTGCTGGCTTTTTTTTCTTCTGATTCATTCTTGAGGTGCCAGTATACAGTTACTGTGTACTCAGGATCATGTGTATGTAAGATGGTGATGAACAGGTTCTAGAAAAACAGTCAAGTTAGTTTCTGCACACCCTCTTCAAACACTTCTGTTTGGAAAAAAAAAAAAAAAATGGTGAGTCAACAGTTTACAATCCCAAGCACACACTGGCTGGTAGCCACCCTAAACTTCAGAGAGGGGAATACAAATGTAAAAGAGCCAGTAGAACAAAAACAAATGAATTCAGATGGGAGGGGGGAAATGCATTTATTATTGTGTTGTTCATTTGGCAAGTGCCACATTAAAAACCTTTTACAACATGACCTCCAAACATTTAAAATTAGATGTCATTGAAAAGATTAATTATACCTGTATGCTTGAAATCATAACTAATTTCCTTTTACAAGTGTAAACTGCAGAATTGACATCACAACTTATTGGAAGAAAATGAAGGTAATTTAATCTAATAGTTAACACTTCACAATAAGGTTCCATTTGTTAACATGAACCAACAATGAACAATACTTAAAGCATGTATTAACCTTAGTTATTATTAATTCCAACATATAGAAATACATTTTTAAAATCAAAAGTTGTATTAGCAAACAACAGTAAATATGCACTATGAACTAACATACACCGATCTGGTAAATCAGATAATCACTCTGTACAATTGTGGTGAGAATAATATAATCTCCGAATGCTAATCTGAGATGCAGGTTGGTGCTGTTTTGGCAGAACAAGGGGGACCTACACAATATTAGGCAGGTGGTTTTAATGTTGAGGCTGATTGGTGTAAACTAACAAAGAACAACAGTATTTTTATTAACTAACATTAACGAAGATTAAATGTAAAAAAAAAATATTGTTTATTATTTTTTCATGATACCTACTGCATTAACTAATGTTAATGACTGGAACCTTTTTGTAAAGTGTTACCATCTAATCAAACTACATTTTTGGATAACATTAAAGACTGACCTTGCAACAGCATGTGTACATCATCAATGTCCAGTGGGTTGCCCCTTTCATCCTCAGACAGAGTGCAGGTTTCTCCCCCCGATGCCATGACTCTTGCCTTAACACCCTCACACACTCATTCCCTCTGATTGCAAAAAAAAAAAAAAAAAAAAAAAAGGGTTAACAAAATTATGACAGTAAGTTCCCATTACTATTATTTATTGTCATCATAAATGATACACAACAAATGTGCATTTGTCAAATGATACATTTAGGACATGGTGGATCAGTTCGAACTCCAAAAGCATCTAAAATGGTTTGTATTTGAGATAGAGATATATATATATATATATATATATATATATATAGTGAGGAAAATAAGTATTTGAACACCCTGCTATTTTGCAAGTTCTCCCACTTGGAAATCATGGAGGGGTCTGAAATTGTCATCGTAGGTGCATGTCCACTGTGAGAGACATAATCTAAAAAAAAAAATCCAGAAATCACAATGTATGATTTTTTTAACTATTTATTTGTTTGATACAGCTGCAAATAAGTATTTGAACACCTGTCTATCAGCTAGAATTCTGACCCTCAAAGACCTGTTAGTCTGCCTTTAAAATGTCCACCTCCACTCCATTTATTATCCTAAATTAGATGCACCTGTTTGAGGTCGTTAGCTGCATAAAGACACCTGTCCACCCCATACAATCAGTAAGAATCCAACTACTAACATGGCCAAGACCAAAGAGCTGTCCAAAGACACTAGAGACAAAATTGTACACCTCCACAAGGCTGGAAAGGGCTACAGGGAAATTGCCAAGCAGCTTGGTGAAAAAAGGTCCACTGTTGGAGCAATCATTAGAAAATGGAAGAAGCTAAACATGACTGTTAATCTCCCTCGGACTGGGGCTCCATGCAAGATCTCACCTCGTGGGGTCTCAATGATCCTAAGAAAGGTGAGAAATCAGCCCAGAACTACACGGGAGGAGCTGGTCAAATGACCTGAAAAGAGCTGGGACCACCGTTTCCAAGGTTACTGTTGGTAATACACTAAGACGTCATGGTTTGAAATCATGCATGGCACGGAAGGTTCCCCTGCTTAAACCAGCACATGTCAAGGCCCGTCTTAAGTTTGCCAATGACCATTTGGATGATCCAGAGGAGTCATGGGAGAAAGTCATGTGGTCAGATGAGACCAAAATAGAACTTTTTGGTCATAATTCCACTAACCGTGTTTGGAGGAAGAATGATGAGTACCATCCCAAGAACACCATCCCTACTGTGAAGCATGGGGGTGGTAGCATCATGCTTTGGGGGTGTTTTTCTGCACATGGGACAGGGCGACTGCACTGTATTAAGGAGAGGATGACCGGGGCCATGTATTGCGAGATTTTGGGGAACAACCTCCTTCCCTCAGTTAGAGCATTGAAGATGGGTCGAGGCTGGGTCTTCCAACATGACAATGACCCGAAGCACACAACCAGGATAACCAAGGAGTGGCTCTGTAAGAAGCATATCAAGGTTCTGGCGTGGCCTAGCCAGTCTCCAGACCTAAACCCAATAGAGAATCTTTGGAGGGAGCTCAAACTCCGTGTTTCTCAGCGACAGCCCAGAAACCTGACTGATCTAGAGAAGATCTGTGTGGAGGAGTGGGCCAAAATCCCTCCTGCAGTGTGTGCAAACCTGGTGAAAAACTACAGGAAACGTTTGACCTCTGTAATTGCAAACAAAGGCTACTGTACCAAATATTAACATTGATTTTCTCAGGTGTTCAAATACTTATTTGCAGCTGTATCATACAAATAAATAGTTAAAAAAAATCATATATTGTGATTTCTGGATTTTTTTTTTTAGATTATGTCTCTCACAGTGGACATGCACCTACGATGACAATTTCAGACCCCTCCATGATTTCCAAGTGGGAGAACTTGCAAAATAGCAGGGTGTTCAAATACTTATTTTCCTCACTGATATATATAGACGCTTTTCATTCCCCAACCTTTTTCCTTTACTGATACGTGTACAGGAATTTCTCCAGTTTCTCCAGAAATAAACTGGGACTGATAGAATATTGTACTTATTTAAATATCTTTTTTGCATTTGCAGCAGCCCCACTTGACACTTAAAAATCTATGAATGTGTTTGCATTATATAACATCATATCAAATCAAGGCATTTATTTTAAAGAAATATCTAGAATAGTTTATTTGATATTTTGTTATCTATTTATCCAAGTCATCTTGCAATGACTTTCATACAATGATGTGCCTTTAAGGGATAGTTCACCCAAAAATGACTTTTAGAAGATTTTTTTTAGATTTTTAGAAGAATATTTCAGCTCTGTGAATATTTCAGAAGTGATATGATAGGTGTGGGTGAGAAAGTACAATTTTCTACTCACTGCCCGTTAGGTGGTGATATCCATGAAGAATTTGAATCTCCAAAAACAAAAAACACTATTAGGAGAGAAGAGTGCTTAGAAGGGCTGTGTGAAAGTGAAGATAGAGATATATATAGATATATATATATATACATATATACATACACACACATACATACATATACACACACACACACACACACCTAAAGGATTATTAGGAACACCTGTTCAATTTCTCATTAATGCAATTATCTAATCAACCAATCACATGGCAGTTGCTTCAATGCATTTAGGGGTGTGGTCCTGGTCAAGACAATCTCCTGAACTCCAAACTGAATGTCAGAATGGGAAAGAAAGGTGATTTAAGCAATTTTGAGCGTGGCATGGTTGTTGGTGCCACACGGGCCGGTCTGAGTATTTCACAATCTGCTCAGTTACTGGGATTTTCACGCACAACCATTTCTAGGGTTTACAAAGAATGGTGTGAAAAGGGAAAAACATCCAGTATGCGGCAGTCCTGTGGGCGAAAATGCCTTGTTGATGCTAGAGGTCAGAGGAGAATGGGCCAACTGATTCAAGCTGATAGAAGAGCAACTTTGACTGAAATAACCACTCGTTACAACCGAGGAATGCAGCAAAGCATTTGTGAAGCCACAACACGCACAACCTTGAGGCGGATGGGCTACAACAGCAGAAGACCCCACCGGGTACCACTCATCTCCACTACAAATAGGAAAAAGAGGCGACAATTTGCAAGAGCTCACCAAAATTGGACAGTTGAAGACTGGAAAAATGTTGCCTGGTCTGATGAGTCTCGATTTCTGTTGAGACATTCAGATGGTAGAGTCAGAATTTGGCGTAAACAGAATGAGAACATGGATCCATCATGCCTTGTTACCACTGTGCAGGCTGGTGGTGGTGGTGTAATGGTGTGGGGGATGTTTTCTTGGCACACTTTAGGCCCCTTAGTGCCAATTGGGCATCGTTTAAATGCCACGGCCTACCTGAGCATTGTTTCTGACCATGTCCATCCCTTTATGGCCACCATGTACCCATCCTCTGATGGCTACTTCCAGCAGGATAATGCACCATGTCACAAAGCTCGAATCATTTCAAATTGGTTTCTTGAACATGACAAAGAGTTCACTGTACTAAAATGGCCCCCACAGTCACCAGATCTCAACCCAATACAGCATCTTTGGGATGTGGTGGAACGGGAGCTTCGTGCCCTGGATGTGCATCCCACAAATCTCCATCAACTGCAAGATGCTATCCTATCAATATGGGCCAACATTTCTAAAGAATGCTTTCAGCACCTTGTTGAATCAATGCCACGTAGAATTATGGCAGTTCTGAAGGCGAAAGGGGGTCAAACACAGTATTAGTATGGTGTTCCTAATAATCCTTTAGGTGAGTGTGTGTGTGTGTGTATATATATATATATATATATATATATATATATATATATATATATATATATATATATATATATATATATATATATATATATATAAAAAAAGACTTAAATATTGATCTGTTTATGGTTTCAACAGTATGAGAAAATATCACGGATATCACAAAATATCACTCAGAAAATATCACGGTTTCATGGTATCACACAATTAGTATTATCAGTGAAAACAGAAAGGTTATTTTATTTATTTTTGAGAAAACACTTTATTATAATTGAAACCATTTAAGTATGTGTAAAAAAATTCTCCCTTTCGGAAAAAAATAAATAGAATAAGAAAGCTAACAGAATTTTAATAATAAACCGAATGATAAACATGATAAAAATGACATGTTATATAACTAAAGCATGTTAGTTTACATGTTAGAATAACATGTTAAATTAACTACTAAATGAAAAATAGCATCAGCTGTGTGAGCTTTTGATGTAATGTCCTATGATTATTAATAATGAATATATACTGCTCCTGTCTGTATCTTTAACTCAGTGCTTCTCAACTGGATTTGAAGTAATGTCCTCTGATTATTAACAGTTAACATATACTGCTCCTGTCTGTAGCTTTAACTCAGTGCTTCTCAAATGGATTTGCTTTAGGACAGATTTTACTTTGGACATCAAGTGTCGACCTGCCATAGATTAAACATAACCTGTATTTAATGTATCCTGGGTTGCATTTCCTTTTGGGTTGCATAGTTTTGTTCATGGTTTTCCACTACAAGGACATGCAACAAGTGACATATTTGTGTTGTTGATGTCAAAATCTACAGGAAGTTCTCTCTCTACCTTTTAAAAATTCAAAAACATATTTACATATATGAGCCCATTATTATCCCGTTTGTTACCTAATATTACATATTTATACACATATTACACAGGAGGAAAGGCTCCTCAAATTTGTTCAAAGGGGAAAGCCAGATAGAAATAGCGCACTCGTGTGCATGGTGCCAGATTGCACAACATAAGTATTACATTAGGCGGAATATTTCCAATTTGCACAAGTATAAATCTCAAACTGGGGGTGTTTCGTCTCTTATCTGGCAACCCTGAGCAAGTTAAATGCGTGGAGGCGTGTTAGGTCCCAATGCAAGTTAACTGAAATATCCAATGAAAAATAAAAACGTTTGTACGTTCAATGAGCCGAGGTCTTTGAGGTCTTTGGTCATGTTTAGCTGTTTGCGAGATTATCATTAAATCTACGTCGGCAGTCCTAAATAGTCGATCACTTGGGTGGACGCCGAAATATCTTCAATGGGAGAACCATGGCATTGTTCTTTCCCTGCTGTCCGTGACCCAGTCCAAATAGACCAGTTGAGAAACACTGCTTTAACTCACACACAAACTCATGTCAGACCCCCTATCCGCGCTTCTGACATTTTCTCCACTGCGTGCACGCGTGCATGTCGCAAGTAGACGACTCTGACAGGCAGACGAGGAGGAAAGAAGATGCGCATGTGAGATTCTCCGTCCGGTTGCATTTTTTTCTCAATACCGTAGATAAGCAAATGAACATGGTATGATAACCGTCAAATTTCAAACCGTGGTATACCGCTGCAACCCTATATCTGTTTCTCACCAACACCGATCATATCTCTTCTGAAGATATACAGGTGCTGGTCATATAATTAAAATATCATCAAAAAGTTGATTTATTTCAGTAATTCCATTAAAAAAGTGAAACTTGTATAATGTATACATTCATTCCACACAGACTGATATATTTCAAGTGTTCATTCCTTTTAATTTTGATGATTATAACTGACAACTAATGAAAACCCCAAAATCAGTATCTCAGAAAATTAGAATATTGTGAAAAGGTTCAATATTGAAGACACCTGGTGCCACACTCTAATCAGTTAATTACCTCAAAACACCTGCAAAGGCCTTTAAATGGTCTCTCAGTCTAGTTCTGTAGGCTACACAATCATGGGGAAGACTGCTGACTTGACAGCTGTCCAAAAGATGACCATTGACATCTTGCACAAGGAGGGCAAGACAAAAAAGGTCACTGCTAAAGAGGCTGGCTGTTCACAGAGCTCTGTGTCCAAGCACATTAATAGAGAGGCAAAGGGAAGAAAAAGATGTGGTAGAAAAAAAGTGTACAAGCAATAGGGATAACCGCACCCTGGAGAGGATTGTGAAACAAAACCCATTCAAAAATGTGGGGGAGATTCACAAAGAGTGGACTGCAGCTGGAGTCAGTGCTTCAAGAACCACCACACACAGACGTATGCAAGACATGGGTTTCAGCTGTCACATTCCTTGTGTCAAGCCACTCTTGAACAAGACACAGCGTCAGAAGCGTCTCGCCTGGGCTAAAGACAAAAAGGACTGGACTGCTGCTGAGTGGTCCAAAGTTATGTTCTCTGATGAAAGTAAATTTTGCATTTCCTTTGGAAATCAAGGTCCCAGAGCCTGGAGGAAGAGAGGAGAGGCACAGAATCCACGTTGCTTGAAGTCCAGTGTAAAGTTTCCACAGTCAGTGATGGTTTGGTGTGCCATGTCATCTGCTGGTGTTGGTCCACTGTGTTTTCTGAGGTCCAAGGTCAACGCAGCTGTCTACCAGGAAGTTTTAGAGCACTTCATGCTTCCTGCTGCTGACCAATTTTATGGAGATGCAGATTTCATTTTCCAACAGGACTTGGCACCTGCACACAGTGCCAAAGCTACCAGTACCTGGTTTAAGGACCATGGTATCCCTGTTCTTAATTGGCCAGCAAACTCGCCTGTCCTTAACCCTATAGAAAATCTATGGGGTATTGTGAAGAGGAAGATGCGATACGCCAGACCCAACAATGCAGAAGAGCTGAAGGCCACTATCAGAGCAACCTGGGCTCTCATAACACCTGAGCAGTGCCACAGACTGATCGACTCCATGCCACGCCACATTGCTGCAGTAATTCAGGAAAAAGGAGCCCCAACTAAGTATTGAGTGCTGTACATGCTCATACTTTTCAGTTGGCCAACATTTCTAAAAATCCTTTTTTTGTATTGGTCTTAAGTAATATTCTAATTTTCGGAGATACTGAATTTGGGATTTTTATTAGTTGTCAGTTTTAATCATCACAATTAAATGAAATAAACATTTGAAATATACAGTGAGGAAAATAAGTATTTGAACACCCTGCTATTTTGCAAGTTCTCCCACTTTGAAATCATGGAGGGGTCTGAAATTGTCATCGTAGGTGCATGTCCACTGTGAGAGACATAATCTAAAAAAAAAAAAAATCCAGAAATCACAATGTATGATTTTTTAACTATTTATTTGTATGATACAGCTGCAAATAAGTATTTCAACACCTGAGAAAATCAATGTTAATATTTGGTACAGTAGCCTTTGTTTGCAATTACAGAGGTCAAACGTTTCCTGTAGTTTTTCACCAGGTTTGCACACACTGCAGGAGGGATTTTGGCCCACTCCTCCACACAGATCTTCTCTAGATCAGTCAGGTTTCTGGGCTGTCGCTGAGAAACACGGAGTTTGAGCTCCCTCCAAAGATTCTCTATTGGGTTTAGGTCTGGAGACTGGCTAGGCCATGCCAGAACCTTGATATGCTTCTTACAGAGCCACTCCTTGGTTATCCTGGCTGTGTGCTTCGGGTCATTGTCATGTTGGAAGACCCAGCCTCAACCCATCTTCAATGCTCTAACTGAGGGAAGGAGGTTGTTCCCCAAAATCTCGCAATACATGGCCCCGGTCATCCTCTCCTTAATACAGTGCAGTCGCCCTGTCCCATGTGCAGAAAAACACCCCCAAAGCATGATGCTACCACCCCCATGCTTCACAGTAGGGATGGTGTTCTTGGGATGGTACTCATCATTCTTCTTCCTCCAAACACGGTTAGTGGAATTATGACCAAAAAGTTCTATTTTGGTCTCATCTGACCACATGACTTTCTCCCATGACTCCTCTGGATCATCCAAATGGTCATTGGCAAACTTAAGACGGGCCTTGACATGTGCTGGTTTAAGCAGGGGAACCTTCCGTGCCATGCATGATTTCAAACCATGACGTCTTAGTGTATTACCAACAGTAACCTTGGAAACGGTGGTCCCAGCTCTTTTCAGGTCATTGACCAGCTCCTCCCGTGTAGTTCTGGGCTGATTTCTCACCTTTCTTAGGATCATTGAGACCCCACGAGGTGAGATCGTGCATGGAGCCCCAGTCCGAGGGAGATTGACAGTCATGTTTAGCTTCTTCCATTTTCTAATGATTGCTCCAACAGTGGACCTTTTTTCACCAAGCTGCTTGGCAATTTCCCCGTAGCCCTTTCCAGCCTTGTGGAGGTGTACAATTTTGTCTCTAGTGTCTTTGGACAGCTCTTTGGTCTTGGCCATGTTAGTAGTTGGATTCTTACTGATTGTATGGGGTGGGCAGGTGTCTTTATGCAGCTAACGACCTCAAACAGGTGCATCTAATTTAGGATAATAAATGGAGTGGAGGTGGACATTTTAAAAGGCAGACTAACAGGTCTTTGAGGGTCAGAATTCTAGCTGATAGACAGTTGTTCAAATACTTATTTGCAGCTGTATCATACAAATAAATAGTTAAAAAAATCATACATTGTGATTTCTGGATTTTTTTTTATAGATTATGTCTATCACAGTGGACATGCACCTACAATGACAATTTCAGACCCCTCCATGATTTCTAAGTGGGAGAACTTGCAAAATAGCAGGGTGTTCAAATACTTATTTTCCTCATTGTATCAGTCTGTGTGGAATGAATGTATACATTATACAAGTTTCACTTTTTGAATGGAATTACTGAAATAAATCAACTTTTTGATGATATTCTAATTATATGACCAGCACCTGTAGATCTAACCACAGGAGTCACATGGATTACGTTTATGCTGCCTTTTTAAACTTTTTTCATAGCTTCATAGTTTTTAACCCAGTTGACTTGCATTTTAAGGACCTACAGAGCTGAGATATTCTTCTAAAAATCTTTGTGTTCAGCAGAAGTCAAACACATCTTGGATAGCATGAGGGTGAGTGAATGATGAGAACATTTTCATTTTTGGTATGCCATATTTTCAGCACGTTTAACTACATTTCTGAATCAGCAGGTACAACCAATAATTGACACATTCTGATAAAACGACTTTTGAGTGAAAAGATTAACTAATATTTAGGCTTTTATTAAAGTGATATCAGCCATTCAGCATCAACATAGCAAATACAGTATAAAGAACCCAAAGACATAAATATAGTTTCACATGACATCAACTAACCTGTAACATTGCCAAATGCAAACACATTCTGCAGATCTAAGGCAAAGTCTCACATACTACAGCGGAGTGATACAAGCAAGGAGCTTTGTTGACAGACTCATACTTACACAAATTAGTTTGGGAAAGAAAAGGGCTTATGAACGGATAAACGCCAACATAAAGTAGCAATGCAATAAAGGAAGTCCATGTAGGAAGCCAGCCTTGGGGAGATAAAGCTAATTAAATTCAAAACCCACAACACTGACTGCAAATAAAGTCTGAATCAGAATAAATGATCCGAACCGTAATTAATGAATTCTGAAGGAGATACGGTTTGCTCTTCAAGGGAGAGACATAAGCACAAGCGAACATATTTCACAATGCACACAGACACAAACAACCTAGCTAAAATATTACATTATTGTTATTGTGTGTTTTTAGAAGTGGCTTATGGGCTTAATACACTCTGTACAAGTGATATTCTAATTCTGATTAACTTTTAATTGTGATAAGTATTACATGGAACTCTGCCTGTATTCTGTAAATCTTGTCATTATGACACAAAATAGCAGTTCTTTTAACATTTACCCATGCTAGGGGGATGTTGACATATGTCATTAACTTTTTTTAAACAAACAGGTTCAAATGTATAAGAATTTATGAGGAAAATTGTATATTTAAGGTGCCTTGACCTGTTATTATTCTTTTTGTATTCACTAGATTACACCTTTTTAATGTTCCAGAGGTGTGACTAATGCTTCATGTCTTTCGATTGATATGAGATCATAAAATTGCATGCATAATAATCATTTAAAAAAAAAAAAAAAAAAAAAAGGCAAAATGATTACAGAATATATAAAATAATTATAGAAGTATTTTATGTAAATTCCCTTAAAGGGATAGTTCACCACCTCCCCCCCACCCAAAAAAAAAAACACTCATTTACTCACCACCATGACATTCCAGATGTGTATGACTCTTTTTCTTCTGCTAAACACAAAGATTTTTAGAAGAATATCTCAGCTCTGTAGATCCTTTCAATGCAAGTAAATGGGTACCAAAATTTTGTAGATCAGCCCAAAAGGAATCCATAAGACTCCAGGGGTTAAATCCATATCTTCAGAAGTGACATGAGAGGTGAAGGTGAGAAACAGATCAATATTTAAATATTTTTTTACTATGAATCTCCACTTTCACATCCTTATCCTTTTGTTTTTGCTGAATAACAAACTTTGTGCATATAGCCACCTACTGGGCAGGGAGAAGAATTTATTGTAAAAAAAGATTTAAACATTGATCGGTTTCTCACCCACACCTATCATTTCACTTTCATATCACTGAAGATATGAATTTAACCACTAGAGTCTTATGGATTACTTCTATGACGCCTTTTGTGCATTTTGGAGCTTCAAAATTTTGGTACCCATTCACTTGCATTGCGAGTGGAACATACTTCCACTCTAAAGAACTATCCTGAACATTTATGACCTTGTTAGGGTATGCATAAATGACTGAATAGTCATTCGGTTTCTATTTGAATCCCTTTGGATTCTTCCAGAAGAGTCACTCATTCTCTACGTGCAAGACACACACACACACACACACACACACCTGTTGTTCCTGGGTGAGATTCAGAGTCAACCTAAATCACAGCCAAATAGCTCTGGAAACTGGAATTGAAAGCTCAGCCTCACTCACTGCTGCCAGATCTGAATTCAAAGGGGGAAATACAGGCTTGGGAATAAGCACACATACCAGAAGACCATGTACTTTTTCCACATACTGTACGTGCACAAAAAGGAGAGAGAGAGAGAGAGAGAGAGAGAGACACTAGAGACCTAAGGCTAATAATAGGATGACCTGCAAAAAGCATTCGGATTAGGCAAAACTTGTTCTGTGTGTTACATATGTGAGTGGATGTGAATCACCTTGATTTACCTTAATTCCCTTAATCGAGCATACAATACTAAACTAATTTAAAATGTGTTACTGAGCTAAACTGCATGCTTGATACGTGACAAAGTAGAAACAAAGCACAAGTCATTAAGGCATGTGATGTCTGCGTTTCAAAAAGTATACGTTATTTAAGATATTTGCAGTAATACATGGCCAAAGCTGACTAATCGCCCATTGAATGAAAAACTTAAAGCTAGTACAACAAATAGAACAAATAAGCATAGTATTACATGTCATATATGAACAAAATGGTATTTTTCAGTGTTAAAAAACTCTGTTTAGTGGGGCTAGTGACAGGCTTTGTAAGATTCACCAATAAAAACTCCTTATGTTCAGTCATACAAAGCTATACCTAGTTATGCTGTTGAATGGATTGTTCACCCAAAAACTAAAATTCTCTCCGCATTTACTCACCTTCATGTCATTCCAGGTGTGTATGACTTTCTACTGCTGAATACAAACAGAGATTTTTAGAAGAATCTCTCAACTCTGTAGGTGTACACAATGCAAGTGAATGGGTACAAACATTTTGAAGCTCCATAAAGCATATAAAGGCAGCATAAAAATAATTTATATGACTCGTGTTTATTTCCCTATCTTCAGAAGCGATATGTGTGGTCAGAAACAGATCAATAAAGTCCTTTTTTTACTATAAATTCTCCTTCCTAGTACTTGGCGATAAGCAGAAAGAATGCCAATTGCGGAAAAAAAATGGAAGAATGTGAAAGTTGATATTTATCTGTAAAAAGGACTTCAATACTGATCTCACCCACCTCTGTTATATAGATTCTGAAGAGATGGATTGAATGGATGGCATGACGGTGAGAAAATGATGAGAGAAGTAATTTTTGGGTGAACAATCCCTTTAATCTCACAAATGATCTACATTTGTAAATCACAACTGTATAGGGGTCTCAAACACAAATCATAATGCGCAGTGCAGTGGCATCAGGTTACAGTGTCCTCATTCTTATTGTGCCGCTTTAAAGTGAAACTGTATCAGATGACAGTGCCTGTGGCTGTTATTATTATTATTGCAAGGACACAGTTTGCAATGTGACACTTTCATTAAAGGTGGCTTCAATTTCACACCTACAGTAAAAACACGCACATTTCTGGGTAATTATGTGAAAGCCGAAATCCATGTTTAAAATAAACACCTACTTCACTTCTGAGATAATACTCAACACCATGCATAATTAAATTAGCAGTTTTGCCCCAAACACATTTATGCCATAACAATGACAGAGCTCAAAAACATTCAGCTAATTAGTGGAACAGCAAGACCAGACAAAGCCTCACTAAAAAGACCTGCTAGGTGTGGTGTGATATATGCATGGGTGGGGAAGGAATCTGCAACCATAATCGGAAGAATCATAGTACTTAAAGCACAACAGTTATGCTGCTTAACTCATGCTCTTACAAGTATAACCAAGAAAAGGGATGGGTAACCAGTTCTGTTGTATAGTTTTGTTACATGTTGCTCATCTTGGATCTTGACACCTGTAGGACACTCAAGCATGTGCCAAAAGGTTGCTCAATGAGTACAAAGAAATCCCCACACTTTTTCAGTCAGTTTTTAAAAGAATTTAAACACATAGTCAATTGTTAGTATTGCCACAACATGTCAATTAAAATGTGCTACAAATAGTTTCAGTGCGAGTTGCACAAAGTTATTGTATAGGACATTAACATTAGCACAAGGGCACATGAAAGTTATGCTGGACAGCGACAGCAAGTCTACTGTGAAACTCATGACCAGTTGCTTTAATGTGTACAGTTCAACTGTTCCCCATTTTAGCCTTATTGCAGCTTCAAAGTCAGGCTAAATCCAAAGCAACCTCTAATTCTGAATACACCTGCATATCACAGACTGCACAGTCTTATATATATATATATATATATATATATATATATATATATATATATATATATATATATATATAAAATACAATACATTCTTGCATACAAATGACAATTATTTAACAATAAATAAGTGTGCGAAAATATGACTTCTGAAACGTATGAAGTGACATTGTGTTTAATGTCATGCCAATTAACAGAACCTGACTGTAAGAAACAACCTGGAACCATGAATGGCTTGCAGTCAAATCATTCATTTAACAATAACTTTTTATAAACTTACAATGAATGAACTCTGCGGTTTTAAGCTGATGACGATTGTTCTTCGGTACTTCCCAAACAGTTCGTTTCAGAAAAGCATTGGAAGTTGAATTGAAAACCAACCGTGAGGACGGCGTGGCGGCAATTATTTGTTTGAAGTGTTTTTAACTCCGCCTTCAATCCTGTCTTGAAATCGAACAACACACCGTTCTGCGCTTACGAGCTGACGTGTAGCTCCTCCTCGCTGGACGTCTAGCGAGGAGGAGCTAAATGTAAGCTCCACCCATTTGCTCTCTAACTTTGTCCATGGAATTGGATCCTCATCCAGGCCGCATGGAGTCAGCATTGAGCTACTCCACAACTTTCCAACAGGAATTTGGATTTTGGACAGAAATCTAAAAAAGTTCCTTAAACGAACAAGGGTGATAAGCTGTTAGATTTAAAAGCAATTTTCGCAATTCTTATCTTTTGAATTGAACATTCGCATTTACAAAAGATTAGTGTTATTGTTGTTGACGTCTATACTAAACTTGGGGCTCTCTCATAAGACTCAACATTGTACAGTTGTAACGGTAAGCTGCTTCGTCCTATTTGCGCATTATTCTCGGCCAATATTTTAGAGCATATTTGTGCATTAGCCTGTTGAATTCCTGCTAGTCATGTACTTAGTGTACAGTAAACCTTTTAGGAATTATGTTATAATCTTTCATTAAAAGATTCTATTTGGTAGCATGAGTTAAAGGGATAGTTCACCCAAAAATGAAAAATGTCTTGTCATTTACTCACCTTCATGCATCCCAGATGTGTGTGGCTTCTTTTCTTCTGCTGAACACAAACGATGATTTTTAAGAAGAATATTTCAGCTCTGTAGGTCCATACAATGTAAGTGAATGGTGACCAGTATTTTGAAGCTCCAAAAAGCACATAAAGACAGCATAAAAGCTATTTATACGATTCCAGTTGTTAAATCCATATCTTCAGAAACGATATAAGTGAGAAACAGATCAATATTTAAATACTTTTACACTATAAATCTCCACTTTCACGTTCTTCTTTTATTGTTTTTGGCAATTTGCATTCTTTGTGCGTATCTCCACCTACTGGGCAGTGAGGAGAATTTATAAGTTAAAAATGACTTTATAAAGATAAAATATTTATCTGTTTCTTGCCAATACCTACCATATCACTTCTGAAGATATGGATTTAACCAAGTCTTGTGGATTACATTTATGCTGCGTTTTGGACCTTCAAAGTTCTGGTCACCATTCACTTGCATTGTAGACCTACAGAGATGAGATATTTAAAAAAAGAAAAGAAATTCATACACATCTGGGATGGCATGAGGATGAGTAAATGAGAAGAGAGAGAAAAAAAATTATATATATATAGATATATATATGTTTTTAAAGCATCTATCCTTTCTGTCTGTCTGTCTCTCTTGATTAATGTTAATTTATCAAAATATTATTGTTCATTAATTGCTCATGTTAGTTCATATTGCATTAATTAATGTTAACGTATAGTAGACAACATTTAATGTAAAATATATATATATATATTAGTATATTATCAAACATACAGTGTACTATTAGAATAGTATGTTATCAAATACAACATTATTGTAAAGTTTGTCACCATTACTATATATTTTATTTTTCTCTTTCTAACTGTAAAGTGATGAATGGAGTTCCCAAAGCTTCCCCCACATGCCGGGCCAGTGTTATCTATAGTGGACATGCACACAGGTGGAGAGCCACTGCGCATTATCCAGAGTGGGTATCCAGAGGTCAAGGGGGACACAATCCTTGCCAAACGGCGCTATGTGAGAGAGCATCTTGATCATCTTCGCAAGGTTTTAATGTTTGAGCCTCGTGGTCACTACGACATGTATGGGGCTCTGCTGGTCAGAAGCGAGTTGCCAGAGGCTGATCTCGGGGTCTTGTTCATGCACAATGAAGGGTACAGCACCATGTGCGGTCATGCTGTCATTGCACTCGGGCGCTATGCAGTGGATTATGGTTTGATTAAGGCGCCCACTTCACCAGAGACACAGATAAACATACACTGCCCCTGCGGCTTAGTGAAGGCTTTCGCACAGTATTCCGATGGGAAAACTGGGGCTGTCAGATTCCACAGTGTCCCAGCCTTTGCTTTTGCTACAGGTGAGCAATATGATCATGACAATGTGTCTTAACAGTTTAAAAGGCCACATGTCTTTGAAGGAACTTTTTAATTCTTTGTTGCATTTTTTCTCTAGATGTGAGTGTCTCTGTTCTAGGATATGGGTTCATCACTGTGGATATAAGCTATGGTGGAGCTCTTTATGCTTTTGTGAGTGCTGAGAAATTTGGATTGGATGTCAGCAAGTCCAAAACCAGAGATTTAGTGGATGCAGCCACTGCTGTGACAAATGCTGTTAAATCCCAGGTATTGAGCTATGATCAAATGAATCCAGGGTTGCACTCAGTACGTTTTTTTTTTTTTTTTTAGTTCAAATGCTATCGTTTTTAGTTACAGATGCCAGTGTATAAATTCACAATTCACTGTCACCCATTATTAATATTAATTTTTGCCAGGCTTAAAGGAAAGAAACATAAGCCTACCTTATTTCACATTATGGTCTATTAGTAAAAATTTTTGCTTTGTTTTTGCATTCACTCTGGATTGCTTTTGTTATGATACTCTGATAGGTTAAACTGCACCATCCTGTTAGTGAGGATTTGGCCTTCCTCTATGGAACAATCCTTACTGATGGTAAAGATACATTCTCTGAAGAGCCCACTGCCAATGTGTGTGTGTTTGCTGATGCACAGGTAATGCACTGAAGCTCTGATGTCCAAACTGACACATGCATTCTCTGTGCAGAAGTTTTGCACTTTAAGACCAACCACAATATGGAATCAACATTTATTTATCAAACCATTACATTTACATTATATAACTTTTTATTATGTGTTTTCAGGTGGATAGAAGCCCAACTGGGTCAGGGGTCACTGCTCGCATTGCTCTTCAGTACCATAAAGGCCTGATTGGGCTGAACCAGACCAGAGGTTTCCAGAGTGGAGCTACAGGATCGGTATTTATAGGGAAAGCAATAGAGGTATATGTCAATTTTTATTTAGTGGGAATAAGTGATGGAAAATTCTGTTAACTGTAAAAAGTATTATATAATAACACAATCCAGTTCTCACTGTAATTGTGGTTTATGTATTTGTGATTAATTAACAAAGACAGTCTACTCCGCTTGTCTATTTTTATAGGAAACCATGTGTGGGGACTTTAAGGCTGTGATAGTGGAGGTCGCAGGTCATGCTTACTACAGTGGAGTGGCCAGCTTTACACAGGAGAGCAATGACCCCCTGAGTGGAGGCTTCCTCCTGCGCTGAGTCAGTTGATCATAAGGTTACAGCATAGATTTCTGCGTGAATGCGGATAGGATGTTAAGGCTGCAGTCTCTTGTGTGAGTCCATATATATTTACTGTTACGGCCCCTTTTAGGCCATAATAGTTTTTCTTTTGTGTTTGTATTCTGTGTGTCAGATTGGTGGTGATTGGAGTCGTTTGGCTCATCAACACTGATGCGATACACCTGTGCCAGTGAATGCTGCAAGACATTTAAATGCCACTCGCCCAGTCTTCACTCTCCTCTTCCCCATTCAGATATGTGTTCTTTTTGGTTTCTGTTGTTTTTGTTATAATACATTTTTAATACAAATTTTCCTTTAATAAATTAATTTTATTTGAACATTTAACCCATCTATGGTCTCCCTCCTTATCGTGGCTTACAAGCCGGTCGTGACAAATGGGGGCTTGTCCGGGATCTTAGAATGACCCCTTCATTTGGCGTTATTTGTACATTTTATTTAATTGCTTTTGTTAGTTTGTAGTCATTGGTGGGTGGGTGGGTGTTGGTTGCTCACATTGATTTTATCAGCCAAATGATTACAAACTTTGTTGCACTATTGTTTTGAGAATTTGTATCCGTGCTTGTTTGGGAAACACTCTTTGGGTTTTGTTTGATTAAGAATTTTCTAATTTATTTGCTGCTCCTAATTTTAGATTTTTTGGGAGCTTTTATATGAAAATTATTCCTTTGTAATGTTTCGGATAGAGGATTGCAGCAGTTTGGACTTCATATTTAGCCTAGGCTGAACTTATTTGTTTTTCACACAATTAAAGGTAAGTGATCTTTTGGTTCGAACAGTGTGGGATTTTGTGTGGTAGCAGTAGCTGCCTTTTTTTTTACCGTTTGTGTTCCTGTTAGGCTTAAGCGGCTTGATACTTTTTGGGGCAAGTTGAGCTCATTGTAATTTGTTTGTTATATTTGTGTGGTGACCATGTGTAGAACTGTTGTCTCTGGGCACATCCGTGGCACTAGAAGGTCGGCAGCTTGCTGGTTGCTTTTACTGTGCCAGTGGGATTTAGTGCATAAATACCCCCACCAGTAACTGCATGAAGACTAGGGTAAAGTAAGTTAGTGTCTTGTGTCTAGGTAGGAGTGGGGGTATCATGTTCTTTACACAATCCCTCCTGTTTTGGCCTTTTATGATCAATTTATCTGCTGTTTGGATATAACTTGCTTAATTTTCATATTATGGCTAACTTGGTACAATATTTTATTTGTATGCCCTGTGAAGTCATGTACAGAATCATGTAGGCAACAAGCAATTAAAAGACACTGTTAAAGAAATACTCAAAGCTAATCTAATCGATAATGGTGTACTTTTAGCCATTTAGCAGTTATTAAAATAACTTCTCCCTCTGGAAGTTCGGCATGCTCTTTAATGTTTGAGCAGCAAGAGAGACTTTTAATGTTGTACAAGAGCTTATGAAGTTATAACTTGAACGTGAAAAGCGTAAAACTGAGCAAACAAACCTCGATCTCCGTAGATATTGTTTAGATCTTGTGCGAGAGGGTAAACTTGTTAATGAGAGTCCTGCTGATTTTTCTCAGTGTGATCTTCATTCGACACTGTCGGAAATTTGCATTTGTTACCAAAATGTTAGGAAAGAGATCCTGATATATTTTTCACATTGTTTGAGCTTGTGGCTGATGCAAAAGCTTGGTCTGATGCAAAAGCTTGGTCTGATAAAGAGCAAACACTGCATTTAATGTTCTCCTCTTTGCCGGTAACAAGAGAGTGAAAATTACATTACAGTTAAAGATACTGTTCTAAAATGTTATGAACTGGTACCAGAAGCATAACGCCAAAAGTTTAGAACTTTGTCTATAAGGGGTGAATGAAGCTCACATTGAGTTTGCCAGAGAGGGTTAGTCCGATGAGAGTGCACAGGAGTATCCCGAAGTATTAACAGCTTGATGCTGTAACTCGAGCTATGAGTGCTAACCAAACTTCTCCCAGTGTACCTAAGACTGAAAAAAGTGATGTGTGGTGGTTCTCTCTACCCGAGTCTCTTTCTGTGTCCTGCCCTGACATGATAGATGAACAGTGAGCTGATTCTACTCTCACAGAACTGTTTGATTATTTTTTACCTTTCGACCAAATCAGAGATGTTGCTCATGGCTACGTTTTGCAGGATGGAATGTTGATGAGAAAATGGATTTCTCATGGAGCCAGTTTTGCAGGTGACCCCATCATGCTGGTGGTAGTTCCCCTTAAATTCCATCCTTTAGTCCTGCAGACTGCTCATGGTAACATTGCTGGTCATTGAAGTGTGAGGGAAAACCTATGACCACATTTTGCACCATTTCTTTTGGCCGACATTTAAAAAAATGATATTGCTCTGTACATTAGAATGTGTCACACTTGCCAAATGAATATTTATTGAAAATCATTGATAGTGTGGGTCCTTTGCCTCAATCAAAAATGTTCTTACAGTTATGTGTGCACCAACATAATACCCTGCAGCTTATCCCCTCCGCACCATTACATAAATATCTGTGGTGAAAGCTCTAAGCCAGTTTATATCGATCTTTGGCATTCTAAAAATTCTACAAAGCGACCAAGGCTCTAGTTTTACTTCTCACTTGTTTTCTCAGGTGTTGCTGACATTACACATTAAGCAAAATAAAGCAAGTGCCTATCATGCTCAAACCCAGGGTGCTTTGGAGTGTTTCCATTTGACACTTTATTGTGTGCTTACTGTGCGGAGATGGATAGTGATTGGGAGGAGTTACTGTGGTTGATCCTGGCTGCCTGAGAAATCTGCCAGGAGAGTCTAGCCCAAACGATTTGATTTTTGGACACGCTGTTTGTGGTCCTTTAGCAGTTTTGCGAGACAGTTGGATAGAGACCGTACCCATTTTTTTTAATTCATTATGTAAATAACTGTAAGTCTCTCTTTGATGGTCGAGCTTATAGGAAGTTTACTCCTGGTGATCGAGTCTTGACTCTTTTGCCCATAGATGGTTCTCCATTTCACGCTCTGTTCACTGGCCCTTTCACTGTAGTTGAGAAGGTCTCTGAACTGAAATATTTGATCGCTACTCCTAATCGGAGAAAATCCACTCAGTTGTGCCATGTTATTGTTTGTTAAATCCCTAATTTTATCGTTCTAGTTTACTGAGTGTGGAAACTACTGATGCTAAACCAACGATGGTAGTTGAAACTGTCACCCACTCCCTTAGGTGGTGATGTGGATGAGCGAGTTTATCAGATGATGATGTGCAGCTTGGTTGGCTAAAAAATTCAGAATCATTTGCAAATTTGGATGTTGTGTTTGCTCATTTAAATGTATCTCGTCGTGCGGATTTGAAGAGCCTGCTTAGTCGTTACAATACTTTACAGTCTCGTGCCCACTGGGTGGAGCATGAAATTGACGTTGGGGATGCTGAGCCTATTTGCCAGCATTTCTATCATGTTTCCCCA
Source organism: Moxostoma hubbsi (assembly GCA_032164185.1). Taxonomy (NCBI): domain Eukaryota; kingdom Metazoa; phylum Chordata; class Actinopteri; order Cypriniformes; family Catostomidae; genus Moxostoma; species Moxostoma hubbsi. Next base: position 19,383,336 of record JAVLUX010000031.1, read on the forward strand.
GAGAAATGCAAGCATCTAGATGCTAAAATTCAGTGCATGCTTGATAATGATATCGCAAAACCTTCATTCTCAAGCTGGGCCTCATCCTGCTTGCTCTGATGGTAACTTTTTTGTACTGATTATCGAAATGTTAACAGGGTGACTAAGCCTTATTCTCTCCTCTTCACCATTCAGACGTTCTCTTTTTGGTAGGCTATCTGTTGTTTTGTTATTTATATTTACAATAAATTACTTTTATTTTAACATTCAACCAAGTGTGGTCTCCCTCTTTATTGTTACATATAAACTTTCTTATGAGAACAAGTGGATCGTCTGATGTAGATTCTTTATAAATAATGACAACACATTGAAACACTGAATAAATGCTCTCTGTGCCCGTCACAGAACTAGTAACCCCGCAAGTCTGTCAGATTTGATGTACTTTCAATTCTTATTTCTTAATTTAGAATCAGTTATTTTAGTAGTACTGAGATTGCATTTTAAGTCAATTTAAGGGGAAAATATAATGGAAATTAACCCTCTCCTAATGTGGATCTTGTAATTGTTTAATTGTTAATTATGACCACTAGGGGGCATCATATATTTACATATTCCCCACTGGGGCTTTCAATAGAATAACATGACCAAGCAAATGTGTTATTATCGTGTTATAATATTCTTATTATTGGTATTATTATTCATCAAACAAACACAATTGTTTTAACCAATGCTTTTTTTGCCATTCAGTATAGAGAGGCAAGTAAAACAAATGAAAACTTAACATTCTCTTCCATTTATTTGATAAGATTCATCTTAAAATCTTACAATGGAAAGTTGCATTTTCCTTAAATTATAAAAGTCCATTGGATGTATCTTACATTGAAAAAGGAAACCTTCTCAGACTCAAACTAGGCTGCTGATAAAAAAAAAAAAAAAAACCCTGGAGAGACTCCAGTCAGGAAGGAAGAACAGAAGGGAGGAGTATTGCCATGATTCAGCTACTTCAAGATCGTTTTAAATACAACTACATTTCACATGAACAAGTCCTCAAACATAAAGACCGACAAATTACATCAGGAACTGCATAGAATCTGTACAATGACCGTCCACAGTGTTTAAGACAACGTGGGCACCAGCGGCCCTTATAAACACACCTATAAAAAGTCCTTTTCAATTAGCTTGTACTGGATATCACAATGCTGTCATTGTTCTCTCATCCCAGAGAGTGTAGTGTTTAATCTGATGTGTGGTGCTAATGAGTTTTCTGCAGACATTCACCACCAAAAGGCAGTTGTTTGGTTGTAATGAAGTGGATCCCAATAATATGCATATCAGCACTTAAGCTTGATGGTCAGTCTGGTTCACTGCTGTTCAAAAGTTAAGTTTGGTAATTGGACGCTCCCTGCCGGTGTCTGATGTCTGGCTGTTGATGCGTTTGCGGTTGCGCTTCATCTTGGACAGATCTTTATCGAAAACCTCTCCAGAACGCAAAGCAGACACCAGGTCATCAAACTCTCCACCGTCCTCCTCTCCATTCTCTTTCGCCTTGCGAGACTTCCTCTCTTTTTCCCGCTGTTCCTTGAGCTAAAAGACAAAAGAGAAGATTTGAAAGTGAATGAGGTCCAACCTCAGAACACTTGAAATTGCACTTGGGGCTTCTCGCCTAAGTTCAAAGCATTTGTTAAAGGTTTGTTAAAAGACCTGAGATTCCATCCGTGCCCTGCGCTGTTCCTCCTCTTTGCGTCGACGCATGTTCTCGTTCTCCTGACGGGCCTCTGCAAATGACTGTAAGAACTGGTCGAATATCCCAAAGAACTCGTCAGGCTGCATCTTATCAGAATCCTCACCAAAGTGCTTCACTGTCTTTAAGTACTGGAGAACATAAAACACTGGTCATATGAAAGGTATGCCCTGCTTTCTATACTGAGCCACAGACATAAGATTTTAACACTCAATATGGCAGCTGAAACCAGCATATATGAAGGATATACAGTATGATAAATATCTTTTCCCCATTAAAGAAGATAGGAGGTAATTTTATGTCTATAACCTACATAGAAAATAGCTGCCTAAAATGAATTCCAAAATGTAGGATGGCAAGGGAAGTGTTTATATTTATGAGGAAAGCAATACTTGATTGAACGATTCAGTAATATTCATCCGGATTGGTTAGAGAAACTATAACACAAACCTAAACCTACCCTTAGCATTATCAGGTAGTGTCTTACTCATAACTCATTTATTATTTATTACTCATAAATTTGAATATTGCTTCCCCTGCCATCCTATGTTTTGGAAATCCATGCTCTGGGGCATTACCAAAATGGGTGATCCTAAGAAACAAAAGTCCTAAGATTAAAAAATCTCAAACAGTGTGACAACCTTTAACTTTATATTGTAGGCCATGTCAACACTAATAGTTTTCGGTTGTAAATGCTTGATTTTTCTAATTTATGCCACTCATCCAATCTGGAACAGCATTTTCTTCCACAGAAACCAAAGACTGTAGAAAAAAGCGCTATCTAGCACTGTATATTTTAGAAAACAGTGACATTAGAATGTGGACGTGGCCTTACGCAAGAGGAGTTCTGAAGACAGTAGCATAACAAACTATGGGCTCTAACAAACCTCTTGTAAATGAACTGTATGACACACTGCTAATTATTCGAGAACTAGTAGCCAGCCATAAAGTGGTCTTTGATAACCCTAAACACAGGGGACTGGAGTCTTGCCATGGCACTGCTGCTTCCTCGTGCCGTCTCACCACAGGGGAGGAAGCCTAGCCTTCCCACAATACCTTTGATGTGCCTTTATCACTGCCATATGGAACAGCTCCTCCATGGGGCTGTATGTACCTGAGCCAAGGGGCATATTTTTATTTCTTTTTTGCCCTGCTTTTCTATATATTCTTATCTCTGACTTCAGACTGGAGGCATACGTTAGGTTGGAGCATAAGCTCTTCTGCAATAAAGTTTGGGTTGAATTTAATTGAAAACTATGCAATTTGAGCCTTGACTGATGGTGAGCCCATGGTGTGTGCATACGTACCTTCATAGAAAATAATTGTTTTGAATTTTAAAACACCATGTCTTCAGCCAGAAGTGTCCAGTGCTAAACTCATTTTATTTAACCCTGCCACTCACAATTGACCAAAGTTGTGTTGAGAAATATGTTTGAAAGACAAAGACTATTGTGCAAAAATGTGGAAAAAAAAAGTGAAAAAATCTTGATATATATCAATAATCATCAAAAAAATCTTCAAATTATTGATACGCAAAAACTAAATAGATCCCAAGCCTACCTTTATGATGCCTTTATGTCTTTTTTGGAGCTTGAAAGTTTTGGTCCCCCATTAAATTGCATTGTATGGACAAATACACAAATCATACATCCTTAAAAAAATCTTTTCTTCAAAATAAATGGAATTATCATTTGTGGGTGAACTATTCTTTTAAAACCAATTAGTCACCAAGTCAATCAGGTTACCCATTTTAAAAATATCATCCCTATTGGAGTGTGTGGTATGCATTTCTGAGAGTAAACTTTGAGATTGTTACATACAAAACAAATAAAATAGTCACAAACCTGTCATAAAAGTAAAATATCATATATTCACTGCATGCTACCTTTAAAAAAACTATGACTTGTCGATTGAGTGTGTATACCTTCTTTCTCTCTCAGCACAGATGGTACACTCAAAAGCAATATGAATTTGACTGTATGTCCTGTTCTACATTTATCTCCTGTGGGACCCCAGAGGGCCGATGAAAGTCCCAGGGTCACTACATAGGAAGCGTACAAAGGTTGAGGGTCAGCTCCTGCGTTCAGCAGGAGACAGAGGGTGACTGAAGCCTGTTTCTACAGCTGGCCTCTGAAGGAAGCTCAGCGGGCACAAGGATATGCACCTTAAAAATACACACACACACACACACACACAAACAAATGCAATCCTGCATGCATACACATACTCACCAGTTCTTTGGCCTCATTGAGGGAGTCCTCTACATCAGAGAAGCTAAAACTGGCCACTGTAATGAACTGACTGACCACAGACACAAATTTATCTCCATACACCTGAGGACGATTCCTCTGGTATTCTAACTCCTGCATGACAGAGAGAGATTTCATAGAACATTTAAATGTATGCATTTGGCAGACGCTTTTGTCCAAAGCGACTTACAGAGCCCTTATTACAGGGACAATCTCCCCAGAGCAACCTGGAGTTAAGTGCCTTGCTCAAGGACACAATGATGGTGGCTGTGGGGATCGAACCAGCAACCTTCTGATTACCAGTTATGTGCTTTAGCCCACTATGCCACCAACACTCCATAGAAGACAGACTTTTCATCTTGTGAAAAATTTTTGTAAAGAGAAATTGTGGAGCACTTACATTATCTACATTCTTCAAGCCACAACGAAGATTATTGATCTCCTTCTCCAATTCTGTCATGCTGGAAAAAAAGGAAAATTCAGAATAATTTTGTGTAACCAAGAATGCCTCCTATATTCAATTAATGTTCCAAGAGGTCCAATGTCTAAATTTCCCTCCCACCAAATGTCCTAAAAATCACAATTTGCACTGTTTCAGGGTGCAATATTATCTTTTATTACTGTTTATTTAAAGGGGCCAAAAAAAATTATTTAAAAACTGCTTATTTTTTTTTCTCAGTCACCATTCACTTTCATTGCATCTTTTTTCCATAAAATGAAAGTAAATAGTGACTGGGGCTAACATTCGACTTACCATCTCTTTTTGTGTTCTACGGAAGAAAGAATGTCATACGGGTTTGGAACAACATGAGAATTTTCATTTTATCTGCATTTCAGGAATATTTATTGTAATTTTTTTAAGTTGGAAGCTACAACAGCCTGTCTTGTAAAAATGAGAAATGGTATAACCTAAATAGTCAAAATACTCTCTCCAAGATTACGGCTTTGACCAGCATGCCTATAAAATCACAAATAATCACATACAATCTGTGCAACATCAAAAGGTCTGTGTAAACACATTGTTATGCTACATATGTCGCTTCAGATGTTTTATTTTGAGTCGACTTTGCAGTGAATGATGGCTGAATTGTTTAATGTTGAGAAATAAATGCAATTTTTATAACTATATTAATGTATAAGAAATAATTTGCGGTCTGGCTTGACCAAATTGTAAGTCTACATCTAAATATTTTCATGTGTCGTACATGCGCTCCTTTTTTAACCTTTTATCTAAACATGTCACAGTCTGATTAGAACCATATATATATATATATATATATATATATATATATATATATATATATATATATATATATATATATATATAATATATATTACAGCTGCTCATCTGGGTAGGGTTGCTTCAGCTGTGTGTAAGTTCTCATGTAAGTTGGGACGTAAAGTTCACACTAAGGGCTTAGTAACTACTAGATAGTTTGTAACTAAGTCTGTGCTTAATTTGGTTGCACCACCTGTTCTTAAGCCAAAACTTAACTAAGTAATGTGTAGTTGCACAATATGATGTTTACCTGTATTGATCCAATAAACAGCCTTCAAATTTGTACATAGAAGTGTTTAAAAGCTGTGAATTTCAGTTTTATCTCACTACGGTTAATGTTCAAACCTTGTCTGCTCGTGTAACTGTCAGCTGTAATAAATGATATCCCCATTAATATATAATACAGAATAAAAGTAGATCTGATAGTATATTTGCCCTGTGTAAATAACAATATATAGGAACTGTATCTAAAATAAATAAGGGGAGATAAATCAATACTAATACAACAGGCTGGAAAAATAGACATTTATTCATTTTAATATCTTATTTATTTAGTATATGTTGACACCAGACGACGCACTCTGAAAACTGCACCGTTTCATGCTGAAGAGCCGCTTAAAAGTCTTTTTTTTTTCTATCTCTCTCTCTTGTAAGTCTAAACGAGTGTAAATGCCAACAACATCATATGTGTCGAAATGATTGATGACTGTCACGCAAAACATGAGCTCATTGATGTCATTAAATGAGTCTGCTGTTTTATCCCAACCATTATTCCTGGTCGGAGACTTCCATAAATATATAGTTTATATGTAGTGTTACGTTCTACCTAAGTTTAAAGGTGCAATGCTCAAATATTTAGTAGTTGTGTAAATTGTGACTTAGTGCCCATTTATGCCACAACTATGCTAAGTTGTAATGTACGTATAGCTGGTGCAACCGGCCTCTGAACTTTAACCCCTGTGTTAGTGCTGAAGTGCCTCCATTAGTGATACTGCATAAAATGTGTGTGAATGGCTCCGTTTAGAGCGGTGCTATACTTAGCTGGAGAAATGACCTCAGTGTGAATGATAGTTGCCTGCTTTCAAACTGTGTCTCTTTATTCTGCCCTACACACAAATAGGGCATTGTAACGGACTGCGCCTTCAAAGTAGACGGGGGCAGACTTATATGGTGATAGAAAACCTTAAACATTCTCTACGCACATACAAACACATATTTATATCAACACTTTCAGTCACACATCTGCTATTGCTGACTGACAATCTATACCCATTATAGCTTGTGACCCTTATACGCATTATTTTTATTTTCTGAATAAATGAGACTCATGCAAAAACAAAGAGTGTGATAGCCTGAGACAGACAGACAGTCCTTCTTTCATTCATTTTACTACCTCAAAGGAAATCAAGAATGAGATCATGGTCTTGTGACTTTACTCATGGAACAAGCACTATCACATTAGTCTCGTTGGCAGGACTAAAAAGGATTCTGCCTTTAATAAGGGGAATGTAGTTTTATAGCCATTGTACAATACAGTTGGGTTAGTCAGTTTAAGGCATGTGCCCAAAGTATTGAGGAGTTACTTTTAAGAATAGTTCACAGTTTACTAACCCACAACAATTTGTATGAATTTCTGTTTTCCGAGGTACAAAAAAGGAGATGTTAAGGACTGACTGCCTCAGTCCCCGTTCATTTTTATTGTATTGCAAGTGTCAACATTCTTCAAAACTTCTCCTTTTGTGTCTCACATAAGAAAGAAAAGTCATACAGGTTTCAAACCTGTAAATGATGAACTATCATTTTAAATTGTAATGTTCCATGACTATTTTCCAAGCATAAATAATAATAAAAAAAGCTTAAATTGTATTTCACAAAATGTAAATTCTCTCATCATTTACTCACCCTCATGCCATCACAGATGTGTATGAATTACTTTCCTCTGCTGAACATGAACAAAGATTTTTTAGAAGAATATTTCAGCTCTGTAGGTACATACAATGCAAGTGAATGGTGACCAGAACTCAGAAGGTCCAAAAAGCTCAAAGTTAGCATAAAAGTAATCCAGTGGTTAAATCCATGACTTTAGAAGCGATATGATAGGTGTGGGTGAGATACAGAACAATATTTTTTTACTATAAGTTATTTTTACAATAAATTCTCCACTTTCACTTACAAATTCTGGTGTGGAAGTTACTTTCACATTAAGCCACCAACTGGTTGTGGCTGGTCAAAGGTGGAGATTTATTGTAAAAAAAGGGCTTAAATATTGATCTGTTTCTCAACAACACCTATCATATCACTTCTGAAAAGATGGATTATCTACTAGAATCATATTGATTACTTTTATGCTGCCTTTATGTGCTTTTTGGCTCTTCTGAGTTCTGGTCACCATTCAGTTGAATTGTATGGACCTACAGAGCTGAGATATTCTTCTAAAAGTTTGTGTTCTGCAGAATAAAGTCATACACATCTGGGATGCATTGGGGTAAATTATATAATTAAAATTTTGTGTGAACGAATCCTTTTAAAAGTGTATCACTCAAGATTTGAACCATGTTTATCTGCTCACACTTCACAGCAACATGTGGAACTTGAGAGGTCACCAACTGGATCTGTATATACACTCTCTCTGCTATGGTGGCCATGCATCTGTTTCACTTATATATTTCAACACCTAGAGCCAGGAGAGTCGAGGGTCCCATTTCCTCCTAGTATAATTTAGGGCTTTACTCTGCATATGTGAGTAACCAAGGCTTAATGACCCACAGGGTGGACTTGAGGCCAGTGGTGGGAGGGAGTACGACAACAAAAACTATTTCCAAAATCCATTTAGTGCAAGTAGACCCTAAAGGCCCGTACATTTTACAGCTGACGAAAAAAGTGCACGCTAGCCACTCCGCAGCTATACCTACTTGACTTTTGCAGCTTCCGGCACATTCTGCAATTCTTCTTGGAAGAGCATGACTTTAGAGTATTTCTTTTCCAGAATGGTGATCAGATAGTGTAGGAGAGTGACATTCCTGCAATGGGAAAAAAGCAGTATTAACATCAAAGACACATATCCACATATTCGACAAAGCTAAAAATCAGTTTTCCATGTGTTTTTGGTTTCACTACAATATATCCTCTCACTTGTCAATGCTGGACTTTGTGTCTGCAATCTTGTTGAGTGAGGAGATTTTGAAACCGTATGCATTGCCTCTCTGTCCTTTGTTCATGTAGTTGCCAAATGCCAGCACCACCTCAAGCAACTGCTTGAGATTCCTGCTCTGTAACACCTCTTTTGATGCCTTGGACAGTGCTGAAAAATGTAATATTCAATTACTAGTGCATTATTTACAACTGTCAGTACATATTGCATGTAGACACCATGGTTGTGCGCAATTCAATTTTGAATTAAGAATGCATTTTAAATTCAAAGTCATGCATTTGAATAGAGGTAGCAAACAGGAAGCAGAATGGATTTTGAATGTGAATTTAGGGAAGCTGAATTAAAATGGAATGATATTCAAAAATGTAAAGTGTAGTTTTAAGTAATAAATGTTTTTAGTTTGAAATACCCATAAATGTCATCATACACACAACAACACAACTATTTGCAGTAATTCCAGAAATTAAATTTTTACGTTGCTTGTAAAAATTAGCATGTAATACAAATATATAAAATACTGTATTAAATTATATTTAATCAAATGAACATAATTAGCAGATACAAATTACCGTATGTAGTTATCAGAAAACAATTAATCAAGTTAACTTAGATAAATGAAGATGATTTTGAATATATCAGAAAACAAAATTGTATGGTGCTGTATGGCAAAATGATTGTTATTTTTAATTTTTAAACTTGGACTAAAAATAAATTACTCTTGTGTTATTGTTTTGAATTTCTCTGAACTGCAATTACGTAAATATCTCTTCTTATCATTCCAATTCAAATTACAACTGAAGTGTGTTTTCCTCAATTACAGAGAGACCTTTCTTAAAGGTATATTCCATGTTTAATTCAAGTTAAACTCAACCAACAGCATTTGAGACATAATGTTGATTGCCACAAAAATGTATTTAAAATTGTCCCTCCTTTTCTTTAAAAAAAAAGCTAAAATCTGGATTAAAGTGAAACACTTACAAAGTGAATGGGGCCAATCAGTAAACTTTAAAATTGTCACTGAAGTATAGCCTTTTAATACACATTTCTATCGTTAAACACTCCAAAAATTGGCCCCATTAACTTCCATTGTAAGTGCATCACTGTACCCTTTGACCAGTTGAAATTATTTTTTGTAGTAATCACAATTATGCCACAAATGCTGTGGATTGAGTTTAACTTGTACTGAACCTGAAATATTCCTTTAAATTATGAATATTGCCCAAATCTGATACTGACACTCAATGCAGTGGTATCTTCTTAAAATGCAAGTATATATAAATACATCTGCACATGAACACACAGACCTTCAACTTTAGGTTTGATCTCTGCAATCCTCTCAGCAAACTTCTTCTTGAAGTACAATGACTGTAATCTCTGCTGGTAATGGTTTATTCTGACAGGAGGACAAAGAAAAAGGGAATGGGAAATGGAAAGATAGATAAAGCGAGAGATAGAACATCTAATATAAATGCAAGAGCAACTAATAAAACTGTCCACGATATCACCAACAATAGAATGTAAATGAGCTGTAGAATTGTATTGACCTACATATGACACAATACAAATATGACCTGCACTTGATCTGTATGCACTGTATACACAGCCTTGATGGCTTAACTAAATAAAGAACAAACAACGCCTGAACAAGTGAGTGAACTGAACTAATACTGCTGTGTTGCATTCAGCACCCTTGTGCCAGGGAGCATAACTGTGTATACCGCAGATACAGAGTGTCCAAACACGGCCTTGGGACTAATATCGGAAAACCCGGCCAGTTCCTAGAAAGATTTTTCTCCCATCCTCTATACTCCAAACACACTAGCCACAGTAGAGGGGGGAAAAAAACTCACTAGGGCCTCATATATCAGAGGAAGAAAAAGCAAGCAAGCCAAGGCACCTGTGCTTTGTTTGGCCTTGCTTCCTATGGCAGAAAGTGTAAGGCTGCTGCATAGCTACACTGAGATAGTACTTATTTAGTTACAGCAAATATTGATGCTGTATGGGATCCTCAGTCTTATCAGATCAGATCAATGTGTCACCCAGGATTCACAACCCTTTTCCTTCTTTCCTGTCAGATATAGCATTAAACCTGAAATTGGTATGTGTAATGCAGTGCGGTAAATGAAAGAAATCTGAATAAACCACTGTAAAGTAGTGGGTGGCCTTCATGAATGAGATATTCCTCACATATGTACCAGGACAACATCATGAAATCTACTATGCATAGCTATGAAAGTGAACACAGCATCATTCACTTTGACTGGCTTGGATATAAACTTGTTTTAGCTTAGCATCAAATGAGTTGGATCTTAGCTGGTTTCCCAGCCTGGTCAGGCTGATCTGATGACTGGTTATAGAGTTGTTGTGTAGTTTGTTTGTGTGTGTGTGTGTGTGTGTGTGTGTGTGTGTGTGTGTGTGTGTGTGTGTGTGTGCTTGTGGGGCAAACCAGCTTACCCTTAGCTCTTTTGATGAGGATAAACCGTCACAATTACAGTTTTGTCTATTTTAGTAATTTCAGAACCCATTTTGATTTGTATGCATAAGTCAACACTTGATTATTCTTCCAACCTGCTCATTTCATAGAGGAAGCGGTCAGCCTTTGCCATGCGGTCCAGCTCATGTTTGTGCTCCTCTAGTACGTCCACATCACTCTTCTCTGGGACAAACTTCTGCATCTGGAGTAGTACAAAAACACCATCACTGACACCAGTACTACTACTACTAGTCCTGAGAATAGTTCTCAATCCATCTGTGACATCACAGCCAAAAATAAATATTCTGTCAATTACTTGTATGATTTTCTTTACAGAAAAGGAGAAATGTTGAATAATATATTGAGCACAATTTTCTAGCCGGGGAATCATTGCAAGTACACAACCACTATAATGTTTCTCACACAAAGCTATCATATGTCTTCAGAAGACTTGGAATATCATGCAAGTTGTAAGGACTATGTTTATGATGCTCTTTTATTCATATAAAATTAATTTTAAAATATTTTTTTTTTAAATATATTTTAATTATAAAATTGTGGTTTAGAGCGGACAAAACTTTCTACAGTGACAACCTGTCAGACAGTCCTGGGAAGTAATAGTAGCTAACAGGGACTATAAATTGTTCAAGGAATGAAAACAAAAAACATAATTTTAGCAGAATGCAAACAAAAACTGGAACAAAGTGATTTTCAATTGTTTTTTTTTTTGTTTTGTTTTTTCGAAGTGATTTTCAATTGTTCCAGAGTGAAAAAAGTTATTTTTAAATGCTTTTAACTGGTTATAACCAGTTAATTTTGTTTCCGAAACTAAAGGCCAAAAGGTTTATCACAGTATATTTTTGGAACTACACCTCTTCATGTTGCTCGAAATATTTAAACATGTGATTTGAACGTGAAGGAAAGTGCTGCATCACACATTTCTTTCCCAAATTGTTCATTGTGGGTGTCATATTCTGTGAATGAAGACCTTTTTAACAACTGTGTATAACTACTACATACTATATACATGCACGTCTAATTCAGATACAAGCAAAACATTATTAAAAATTACTTTTCTCAGTTGTTTCCAAGTCTTAACTGAATTATTGTTAGATATGATGCATTAATACAGATTTGGTGCTGCCGGGTTTTGACTCGGAAGTAGATTTTTAATAAAAATGTTACTTAACTGTAAATTAATTTTATGCTTGTTATGATTTCTATCCATCTCATCTGTCCTATATGTGATTAGAATTAAATGTTTTTTTTGTTGTTGTTTTTGATCAACAACTGACTGTAAAGAACAGAAAGGATATTAAAAGAGACATTATTCAATGACAAATGTGTTGCATGGATCTTGTCTTTGGACACACATTACACGGAACAACTTTTACTCTCAACATGCAGTGAAAGGATCTCGCTGCTGAGTACTCCACCACTATACTATACACCAGCCAGTTGCCAATATACGTTTTAGTCGCATAGCGCTGTATTTAGTTGCTAATGTGAGGAATTTCCTCTCATTGTAATGAAAGGTTATGCATAGAGTAAAAAAATCGATCTTGGGACTTAAGAATCTATATCGAGATCATTCAAATGAAGACCGTGATGCATCTGAATATCTATATTTATACCCACCCCTACTGGTTAGTCCAGTAATGAGAAAATTATTCAGTCACATTACTTTTAGATACATGTCTAGGAATATATTCAGTAAATGTTTATTCATCTTGATTATGTGCATGTCTTTACACAAGATGTGCATTTTGGAAATGTTATTTGCATCTTGGTTTTTCCATCTAGCATTTTTCATGTGAAAAAAAATATCATAAAAATGCATGGATTGAAACCCAGATTGTGAATTATACAGGTTTTGTACAAAATGAGGGTGAGCAAATGATGACAAAAGTTTATTTCTGAAACTAATATTTGAAATCTTATGTGAATGACTGGCTGAGGGAAGCAGTGAGCAACTGTTATAGGCAGGTCATCTTTCAGGGTGTCAATGATCTTAATATTTATTATATAAAACAGTAGCTCAGACTATTTTTCCTTCTCTCCTTCCCATTCCATTCTGTTCATCCCTTGACACTCACCTGCTCCAGCATGTCCTTAGGCAGATCTTCCTGTTCATCCATTGTCAGAATGGCTCTCTTTATTTCCTCATTGGAAAGTTTTAAACTGAAACACATGCACAGGATGTACAGATTAGACAGACAGAGATAAATAAATCCATCTGAAAAGTAAAATCGGAGTGGAACTGATAGAGCCAAATCAGCAAAGAACCAGAGAACTCGAATTAATCACCTCGAGGAATGGAAATCTTGTTTTGCTGAGATCCAGAACTAACATACATTTTCCTTTGGTATACAGTAAAAATAAACTAGACTATATTATTTTGAAGGGGTATTAATCTGGATACCCTATGTAAAACCTAAATGCTTGTTCTATTTACCAAGAAATTCCTTGCTATCACTATATATAATTCCTGGAATGAAGAAGTGATATTATCACCACTAGTTATGTTTCAACAGTAATGTTACATCTGTGGTCAGCCAGTCCCATATTAGTTTTTGCCCTTTCCAGCTATATGTTGGAGCCATACGTATATACAGAATATAAAGTAGTGGTTATTACTGGTAGTCGAAACCCAGAAATTGGTTGCAGATATGTTCTGATACTAGGGTCACAGACAGCAGGAAAACAATGCTAATCGCCAATAATCAAATGTACTTAATGGAATATTCCGGGTTCAATACAAGATAAACTCAATCAACAGCATTTGTGGCATAATATTCATTACCACAAAGATTCATTTTGACTTGCCCCTCTCTTACTTTAAATAAAAGCAAAAATCTGGATTACAATGGAAGTGAATATGGCCAATCCGTAAACGTTAAAATACTAACTTTTTTACTAAAATCGCTTACTAACCTTTTCTGTGTAACTTTGTTACCACGAGGATGTAATGTCATTGTCAACAAACCCTAAAATGACAGTAAAAATTACAATTTAAACAAGTTGGCACGACTTTTACTAGCAGAATTAAAGTGCTTTTATAAAATTATAAGCTCAAAAGCTGCCTTTAAACCTTCCAAAAATTGGCCCCATTCACTTCCATTGTTAGTGTCTCACTGTAACCTCGATTTTTTTTCTTTTTTTGAAGAAATGATGCCACAAATGCTGTCGAATGAGCTGAACTTGTATTGAACCCGGAATATTCCTAAAAAGCAAATATCCAAGTACTGTATATTCAGCAAAAAAATAGGCTTATCAGTTTTTATAAAATAAAAACTCTTCCCATATCATTTGTTGTTGACATCCAAGGTTATGCATCCAAACAAACCCTACTTTATTGCGGTACAAATTTATCTGTCACTTGAAAAAAGCTAGCCATTGTTGCTTATCAGATTCTACGATAAGATTCCAGTGAGGTCTTGGGTAAAAGCCATGGCACACTGTGTGGCATTTGTCTGACTTTACAATACATATCATGGCCAAGACTTTGGTCCCAATTGTCCTGATTTACAGTTTTGACACTGACAAAACTTTATAAGATTCATTGCAAAAGTAATTAATTGGGCGTCAGTGAACAACTGTCGATTTTTCCATACGACAAGATCCCAAGAATTTGTCTCAGTCACGCTTTTAGACAGATGACAACATGGACAGGTTGCGTGAAATGTCCTCATCTAAGTTAATTGCCACTTGATGTCTAATGTTAAATCTGGGTCATGAAGCAAAACCAATTGAGACCCCTGATGGAAATTATGTTGTTTACACAAGCTGAAATCTACGGAAGATAAAATGCTTCCTCCTCTAAATGAAGGTGTGTTCACTGTTGGCAGTTCTTCACAGTAGACAACCCTGACAGGAAGTCAAAAATCCCAGAGGAAAATCCAATAGCGCAGCCCACCCTCCTAGTTTACACATTTGATGATAGGGAGAAGCATGTGATCCAGAGATAGCTAGGTGCGGACTTTAGGCCAAAAAGAACAGGTGTTTGACAGGCCTGAGATCAGTGCTGGAAAGCTCCCTTCATTCTCCTGCCAGGATCCAGAAAGGCTGCAAACCGCAGCAAGGACGTGAAACATGGCCAAAGAACTTTCCATGTTAGAGTTTACACGTTTGTGGCAAACAGTGCTTCCAATTTCCAAGATTTCAGTTATTGAGTTACTTCTAACAAAGTTCACAGTCTTGCGGGAGTGAGTAAAATTGAACAGAGGAAGGAAAAGAATGAAATAATGGCAGCCTCAGTTAATTTACAAGCAAGCCAACGTCATTATTAGGTCATTAGTGTAACCTCAAGTCTCTCTCATTTATTGTTTAATCAGAAAATAATAAGGTGGAGACACAGTAGGGGGATATTTTGCAAAATATCAGAGGACTTTCCATTTCATGTGGTCACAGACACTTTACCAGCATTGTAAAATGCAACAAATCAACCTTAATGATGGAGAATGTTGTCAATCATAGCTCTTTTTTAACTCATTCCTCTGCATCTGGACTAGTGTGTTTCATTTCCTTATTTGCTTGAGAACTGTCAACACTGCATTGAATAAAAGGATAGTTGACCTAAAAATGAAAATTCTGTAATCATTTAGCTTTCCTTAAGTCGTTCAAAACCTGCATGATTTCCTTTCTTATGCACAAAAGGAGACGTTTTAATGAATATCTGTGTTTTTAATACAATGGCAATGGATAGTTCCTCAAAGTTAAAAAAAATAACTTAAACGTATCATAAAAGTATTTGAAAAAACTTTTAAAAATTTTTTTATTTGTGCGTCATATTCTGTGTTCTAAACACATAGTATAGGTTCTTGGTGAAAAAATATGTAATATCTGTGGTAGTAGCACCACCGGAATTGCAAAAATAAACAATGTTTTCAAAACTGAATACACACCTCGCCTGCAGTTGGTCAAACAGTCAGAGAGTCCTGACCTCAACTCACACCACTGGTTGAGTAACGTTGTTGGGTCTAAGCTGGTCTCTCCATAGAGACCCGATTTTTAAAATTTTCTATTTTAAAAACTTTCTTCACTTGTGGAGACCACCTCACAAGTCACAGAGGTTGCCAGGTTGCAAGGAGAATTCTCCGACATGTTCTCGCCTTTTCCGGTCGTACGAATCTCATTGAGCATCATATAGAGATGGCCCCAGGGGCAGTGGTATGCAGTCGTTCCTCCCTATTACCCGAGCACAAAAAAGAAGAGGTTTGGGAAAAATTAAAGGCCATGCTAGATATGGGAGTAATAAAAGAATCCCACAGTGACTGTGCCAGCCCTGTGGTAATGGTCCCAAAGAGTGACGATTCGGTCCAGTTTTATGTGGAATATAAAAAAGTCAATGCGGTGTCTAAATTTAATGCATACCCGATGCCTCGGATTGATGAGATGCTCGATCGGTTAGGCGTGGCTCGCTTTTCTTTGACAATGGATTTAATGAAGGGATATTAGCAGATCCCCTTAACTCCTTGGCCTGTGAAAAGATGGCATTTTCCACCCATTCAGATTACACCAATTCATGGTGCTTGAGTTAGTGTTTTTCGGGGCCCCGGCTTCATATCAGTGGCTCATGGACCGAATCCTCAGAACGCACGCTGCTTATGCCTATCTAGATGACATTATCATTTTCAGTAATGAGTGGCACTGTGGCATCTGAGGGCTGTCCTGAGGTCATTGAGACAGGCAGGACTCATGGCAAACCCAAAGAAATGTGCAATTGGGTGGGTGGAAGTATGGTGTCTGGGCTTCCACTTGGGTCATGGGCAGGTGGGGATGAAATACCGTCCCCTGCACCTGAGACAGAAGGTCCCTCCTCTCCGGAATCGCCCAAGGCGAGCTGTTGAGGAGAGACATTATCTCTGAGAACCATACCCTGTTCGGCCTATCTCTGGAGCAGAGAAACCGGAGGAAAGACATACAGGCGCATTTTGGTTCATGGGGTCTGGGTGACTCAGGGAGAAGTAGAGGGGACATTGTGTTGTCTGTTGGGAGGCGAAGAGGTCCACTTCTGCTCTGTAAAATCTCAACCAGTTTTGTCTCACTACCTCGGGGTGGAGTTTCCACTCCCCCGTCGGTATTTTCTGTCTGGACAGTAAATCCGCTCCCACATTCAGGCATCCAGGGATATAAACTGCTCTGATTGACAGGAGCTTGCCCTGGACCCAAAGGATAATCTGCTGTGCCAGTCTGTTTTGCTGGCATGATCATAGACCTCCTTGATGGTTTATGTAAGAGACTGCCGCTGTGTTGTCCACCCGCATCAGGATATGGCAGCCTCTCAGATACTAGAGGAAATACTTCAGGGCCAGAAATACAGCCATAAACTCAAGACAGTTGATGTGCCAATCGAGCTGATGACTATGGCAGGAAGCAACGGAGCACCCAACATTTAGCTGGAAACCGCTAAATCCCGAAACATCAAAGGCGGCAGGAATGGAGAGGTTTCGTGGGGGTATCGGGAAGGTGAAGGTGGATGTTTCACGCGCCCCGTCCAGAGGGGGGATACCCCCACAAGGCTGGGTACAAGACTGTAAGGACTTTCTCTTTCTGGAGATAATGGTCCAGAGGTCTTGCTTTGGAGGCTGCTGAGGGCGATAAGCCGGTCCCCAGTCCATACGAGGGGGAGCGCGATCCACCACACTTTGTTTCTGAGCCTTCCTTCTGGAAGGACCGTGGCGGCCAATGGCGCGAGTCGCCTGTTTGGTCATATGGAGAGACAGATACGTGGCTTGACGTAGCTCTGAAAAAGCCTCTTCATTGATCGTACTACCCGCACTCAGGTCCTTCAACAGGTCAGCCTGGTATGCATGTAACACTGCCATGGTGTGTAGGGCAGGAAGAGCCTGACCTGCTGCCTGATAAGCTTCCCCACAAGCGTAGAGGTGGTCATGCATGGCTTTGTGGGGAGAGTAGGTCTTTTTAATGACGATGCCGAGCCAGGCGAGAGATAACCCATGAGTGCCTCTTCTACCTGTGGCATCATCGAATACCCTCGTGCCTCAGCACCCATGATGGTCAAATATGTCGACGTCGAAAGCACAAAGATACGGGAAGTATAAGGTTTCCTCCTTGAATGAGAAAGCTCATCATGGAGGTCTTCAAAGAAGGCAAGGGACTGATTTTGCATTCCCTTCCCTGGCCAACAGACAGAAATCTGTCCTCTAGTTTAGAGCATTTGGGGGTCTCTTTTTGTGTGGCCAGTCTAACTGCAGTCTGGCCACCGCTCGAGTAACCACCTCGAGTAATTCCTCACCGCTTCATTATCATGTGAGGAATGCTCAGAGGTAGGTAGCTCAAAGTCCGCAGACTCAAGAGATTCAACGTCCCCCTCATAAACCGAAGAGGCTCCAGGGCACGCTTCGAGATCATGAGAAGGACCGGTTGGATCTGGAGAGAGAGCGAGCGATAGGGACGGACCCGTCTCTCGCTCCTCAGCCAGATCCATACGAGAGCCCCACGATGGAAGGGTGGGCGCTGGCTCTTGGAAGTAAGAGAGATGAGTGCGAAGCATTTTCACTGTAAACAGCTCGCAACGCTCGCACCCGCCCCGCCCAAATGCATGAACAGCATGCTCTTCCCCCAAACACACAAAACTGGTGTATGTCCGCTTCAGCCATATGGCGTAAACACGGAAACACACACCGTTTGCCTTGCTTATTGCTCATGTTAAGAAAGAAAGAAAGGTTTCTGCACACTGCCTAACAAATCTAACTCCTATCAGAGGAAAGTAGAAAGTTTTGACAGGTTTGAGAAGCACAACACACACAGAATGGTCTGAAGACAAAAGAGAGCATCTGGTTTGCAAGCTATGACTATTACGGTTTGCTTTGTGGGATCCGTTTCTGACATAAAGGGCAGTCCTGAGGTGACAAACAAGTTTTCTAACCTAAAATAAGAATCTGATCTTCTATGAGTCCAATCTTCTATGAGGAAGTGTAGCAGAAAATTCTGCACTTCTTGCTAAACCACCAAAGTCCAATGAAGATGAATGAGAAACAAGTGAGTAAAAGCATGTCACAGTTTTTATATCATAATAAAATCTTATATATAATATCATATCGGTAGGTCTCTGCTGGTTCCCACCCACACTATACATATGGAGGACATTTCCGAAGAGTAAAAGAAACTACAAGAACCCTGTAAACTAAAGTATTATGCCCTGCGTAGAAGAATGTACGGTTTAATTTCACATCTGTAAAAAGCTTTACATAGCTTTAGAATAATATTCTACCCAGGAGTTCTTTTCTTTAGTATGTCATAGAATTTCTGCTTAGTGAGCCATGTTCATTCCTATTATAATAGTGAATAAAATATTTCCTGGGTCTAGGTATAGACAAAACATTGTTTGAAGAATCCAGGTGAATTCTTAAATTTGATGGATGCATTTCCACAGCTCATTCATAGCTATTTCAAGCGAAATGCTAAAAGTTTTGTTATTACAGCTGCATTATAACTAAATCAAAAGTACCTTTTGGATGGGAAATTACTACATTAATCCAAGAAAGAAAATCCACAATAAATCAATATATGGTCTTTTCCTTAATGGTGACTGTATTAAATGCATTATTTTATCATGGAATTGTCACTAAATCTCAGTAATCATTTATTTAAATAAGTATTTTTGAACGATTTCTGACATTAATTACATGAATACAAAAACAATGCCTCCAAAGGAAGTAGGAGCTAATAAATATCATGACTCATTAGAAAGTCAAGTATCGTTCCTGGCAATGAAAACCAGGTTGAGCCAAGAGTGAAAAATTATTAAAACTGATTTAAGACTGCTTTTATTAATGCTGCATGGTTCCTGATCATTTCAGAGGCACACACTGAATTGATTTATGAAGAATTCAAGGACGCTACAGCATACAAAAAAATAAACTAAGGGACTGGGTGTCTTTTAGTGACAGGAAATGACATGGTACCCAAGATGGAAAAGATCATCCTAGGACATGGGAACCATGTTAAAAACCCAAGTTTTTACCCACAGGATATGGCATACATCAGATAGGTCCACAGACACGCAAACTACAGTAGAAGTGAACTCATACATGGGGCAGACACACCACTCACCGTGAGAGAAGGATGTTGCAGTTCTGAGCCCGTCGACCATCGATGACAGAGAGCTCTTTGACTTTTTTAGAGCTTAGTGCATCTTCCTCAGTCTCTTTCTATGATCACAAGGAGATACATTTCAATTAACAAAATTTCAAGGTAAGAAATTGGCAGATGACACTAATAACAGCAAAGAAGTATACAAAATTTTGTAAGTTTGGACACATTCACATATGAGTGAATTTGTTTCTCATGATCTTTAAAACCTATTGATCTATTGTACATGCTTAGGCTTACCAGCTCGAAATTTATTTTACATCTGACATTTTAAAACAAAAATGTATAAGTTGGAGTGGATAGTAAAAGAAAAGCAGCAAACAAGTGACCACCATTTATGGGAACTTCTTCAATACTGTTTAAAATCATCGTGAAGTTGGTTGAGAGAACGAGTTACAGTGCTATAACTGTAGGCAAAAGGTGGCTACTTTGAAGAAACTACAATCTAAGATAGTTAAGATCAGACTTGTTTAACATTTTCCATTATTCCTTTTGTGTTATTTCAGTTTTGATGACCATAATTCTAAAATGTGAAAAATAGTAATATTTAAGAATGAGGAGGTGTGTCCAAATTCTTGACAGGTAGTTTAACTAAAGTCGAGAAAAAACTACACTGAAAACAAATATTTTGTGGTAAATATAGCAGTTATTTTATATTAAGTAAATTCTACATTTGTTTTCAATTCAAACATGTAAATATTATTGTAAATAATATTATTTATGATTTGTTTGTTATCTTTGACTTTACTTGAAAATAAGGTCTGTAATATTTACTAGCATTTTTTTGCATGGAAATTGTTTCCTAGGTTCTTTTTTTAAGTAAACCCCACTCCAAAGAGACAGAGATGAAACAAACACTTTTAGATATCTACAACCAAACTTACCTGCTTGCTGTTATTGACCATAAAGAAGTCCTACAATGCAGGCAAGAAGCAAGGAAGATGCAGCACATGTTAAAGAGATAGTGTAGTTAGGTGAATTCAGCCAAAACAATCTCAAACAGGCATGTGCACATGATGACATTACTGGGATGGTGAATGGTGAGCGTAAGGGTGCATGAAAGCAGAGATTTATGTGGGGATGTGGATCTGCCAGTGTGTGTGCATTGCAAGATGTAAGCTAGTTGATCATGAATGGCCTGTTAACTTCAAAACATACAGTATTAGACTACATGTCACAAGCTATTAACATCTACCTCTCCAATTCCATTTTACCCAAACACTTTGGAGGATGTTTCAAATCAAGATGCTTTTCGTCCACAAGAGCAATTTGTACTGATCTTTGCAATAGCAATTTAAGTTCAAGCAAATACGTCATGTATATTTCATGTTATCAAATTTGTCTTTTTCCTCAAGCAAATCAATAAATGTACACAATGCTTCATTTCGTCCCGTGGTTTTCAACCTTTGCAGACCCTGGAACCCCTTACCCATAGTCTCATCAAACACAGGGACCCCAAAAATACACTTTATAATAAATTCCAGGAATTAAATTCACATTTGACATTATATAACACTTAGATCATTATATAACACAGATCATTAGTTAAAGGAATAGTTCACCCACAAATGAAAATTTTCTCATAATTTACTCATTCCATCCCAGATGTGTAGGACTTTCTTTCTTCTGCAGAACACAAACAAAGATTTTTAGAAGAATATTGCAGCTCTTTAGGTCCTCGAAATGAAAGTGAATGGCTACCAACTTTTTGAAGCTCCAAAAAGCACATAAAGGCATCATAAATGTAATCTATAAGAGTCCAGTGGTTAAATGTATGTCTTCTAAAGCGATATAATAGGTGTGGGTGAGAAACAATATTTAAGTCCTTTTTCATCATCCACTCTCCTCCCTGCCCAGTAGGTGGCGATAGAACGAAGAATGTGAATCACCAAAAACAAAAGAAGAAGAATGTGAAATTGTATATATATAGTAAAAAAGGACTTAAACATTGATCTTTTTCTCACACACAACTATCATATCGTTTCAGAAGATATGGATTTAACCCCTGGAGATTTATGGATTACTTTTATGGTGCCTTTATGTGCTTTTGGAGCTTTAAAATGTTGGTACGCATTCACTGCACTGTATAGATCTACAGAGCTGAAATGTTCTTCTAAAAATCTTTGTTTGTGTTCAACAGAAGATAGAAAGTCATAAACATCATGGGTTGCATAAGGGTGAGGAAATGATGAGATAATTTTCATTTTTGGTTGAACTATCACTTTAATGTTCATTCAAATAGTGATCATGTTATGACATTTTTAAGCAAATTGTGGATCACTTAGTATTAAAAACCCTGGCTTGAACCTAAAATGTTACATTTGAGTTACATTAAATTGTCTGGTATATAGTTAATGAAATTGGAGAGGGCTGATTGGCTTAATGAATATGAATAGCAAATGATTAAGCATACTTATTTAGTAAGGCCTACAATAAGTTATTTTCAAACCAGATGCAAGCACATAATGCATTGTTTTAAAGTATGATTATGAAGACAGCCAATGAAGTGAGTTCTATCTCAAGCTGTATCCAAGATAGATTTTTTTTTTTCTTCCATATTTTGGCTGTAAAGCCATAAGAAATTCTGTGAAATCGCTTTATAATGAGACCAAATTTGTGGTTTACCAACTGTAATGAGGACGGTTTGCCAATGTCTGCTTTTCATAGAAAACTCTTCAGTGCCTAGTGATATCAACAGATTTTACAGACTGCTAATCAAAACCCCATGCTTTGTGATTATGTGATGCAGGATTACCATAGACAAAAACACACAGTATGAATACCATGCATGAGAAGCAGTGAATTCTTTGCGAGATCATCCTAGAAGAAAATGAGTAAAAAATGTTTCAGTGACCTGTTGCCTCTGATATGCAGAGAAGGTCTTCTCAATGTCCGCCAAGTCTAGGATTTTAAAAACTCTGCAGTCGTCAACATCTGCCCATACAGTCCCTTCAAGCTTGCTCTGTGAAAAAAAATGGGATATTGAAATTACCATTCAGTCCAAAGTCATTCGGCTACTAAACAAATCAGAGCTGATCACAAGTTCCCAGCCATAATGATATTGTGACACAAACCTAAAGAATAAATATGCACATGCTGCATCTATTGACAAGAACTCTGAATGTAACACAATTCTGCATTTAGCAAATAATCTTGCCATCATAATAACAAAAGCACATTTGCAGGTAATTGTTTATTGTGTCCTGACAAAATCATGGTTAGTACACAGTGTAAAAAGAATATAGTGTATATGCAATTAACCATGATTTTGTCAGCAGCCAAACTTCAGTGACAGTGAAAACTGTCTTAGATTTCAATATAGCGCAACACCAATGTGTGCCAGTGGACTTCCAAAAGTGTTTCTTGATTAAAAGCAGAGCTTAAGAAACAGATGAGTGCCCGGATGAGCCAGCTTGCAGCTGTAATCCATGCCAGTCTCACCTCAGATAGCTTGGCCCAGTTGAAGGACTTTAGTGGATTGGATGGCTGAGGAATGTTTTTCTTCTTCAGGGATGGTCCCACAGGGGCTCCTGGTGGAGGTGGAGCCCCACCAAAAGGAGGGCATCCAGGGGGTGGTGGGGGACCACCAGGGGGTGGTGGTGGAGGCGGTGGCATCATAGCACTGCCTTGTGGAGGAGGTGGTGGAGGAGGCATCATGCCACCTGGTGGAGGTGGTGGAGGAGGTAGGAGAGGTCCACCTAGAAGCCCAGGGATGGGAGGACCTCCAGGAACACTGGCTACTTGTCTCTAGAAATACAAATGGGATGAACAAAGTGGTGAGACAGTGGTGGTTTACAGTTCACCATAGACGTGTGGCTGAATACAGTCTATATTAACATTGTACGAAGTTAGTGGCCAGAAGTATGTGGACGTCCAAACATTACACCTGGCTGTTAAACATTTACTTTTTAAAACCACATGCAAGGAATCCACATACTTTTGGCGATGTAATGGATTTGAGACATCATCAGTATACCGTGCTGAGGTCATGTAGTCTGACAGTCATTTCTGCCACTTGATGCTTCACCAGTTTATGCTCCCCCATTTCTCTTTCTAACTTCTCTTTCATTTTGTTGAGTGTCTGCATCATCTCCTCCTTCTCCTGTGTTTTAGCATCACACTCTCGCTCCTTCTTCTCCATCTTTTGCTGAAGTTCATGGTGGTCTACAGAACACAAGGGTCAAAGGGCAAAATATTAGGTGTGTCATTTTCTCTACAATCAATACACTGCATTCCAGCCAATTGAAACTCACTCTTTCAATATATAATTGGATCTTTACATAGTTATATAGCATTAAATCTGGACCCAAAAAACACGTCAACATGTACAATGCTGACCTTTTCGCATTTTTTCCGCCTGTTCCTTCCACTGTTTTACCTCATTTTCATTGACAAGCCTGAAAAGGGAGGGTAAAATAGTAAGTAAAGTGATTAAGAGACTGTGTAATCCAGTACAGATAATCTTGGCTGACATGGTAAAGACTTAATCAGTGGTATTTAAAAAAAGAAGAAAAAAAGAATTCTGCTTACATTAAATATACTACAGCCAGGAAAACATGTAACGGGATTATGTATTTAAAATACAAACTGTATTCCACTACATTTACGATTAGCGATTGGTAAAAACTGTATTTTGATTACTGAAGAGATTACTTTGCATTTTATTCAAGGAATAGTTCAATTCAATTTGATTAATCTTGTTTTAGAAACAACACTGAATAAGATATTAAGGTTTTTCAGAGAATGTATTTTTAACATTTATTAAACATTATTTATTTTGCCTAACTGTACTGGCAGTTTTTATAGTCAAAACAAGTGAAAAAACTACCAGTGCTGAAGAAGTAATCCAAAGTATTTAGAATATGTTACTAACTTAAGTAATATAATGAATATATTACAAACAACATTTTACAGCATGTAATCTGTAATCTGTAGTGGAATACACTTCAAAAATAACCCTCCCAACCCTGACTACAGCAACAAATGAATGCCAAAGAAAACAAATCTTACTAAAACAATTTAGAGCAAGTTGTCGAAAACAAGGGAGCAAACTCACATTCGAACCACATTCTTTACATTGAAGTTTTCTAATGGGGTGACATCATGGTCATGACCTTTGTCATTTTGTAGGACCATCTGTTGGACGATGCGGTCCAGAAGCAGCCAGTACTGCACTGTGTTCCCACTTCTCTTATCTGCAAAAAAAAAAGGACAGGTTCAACCATTTCTGTATGTATAATACCTAATATAATCTGAATAAAATGTATAACATTATTTAAATATACTCATAACAGTCAGCAAAACTTGTGGTTTCAATTATGGACTAGGCAACGCGAGGCAAGTTTATTTATATAGCACACTTCAAACACAATAGTAATTCAGAGTGCTATTAGGCATGATAAAGAGAAAGAAAAATAAAGACAAGTATAATTAAATTTTAAAATCATTTAAGCATTAAAATGCATAAAAAAAAAAAAATTAAAAAAAAGCTGTTTAAAAATGGGTTTAAAATGTATACGTAAAAAGACAAACTGAAATAATGCAGTAAAAACTCAGGATGAGAGAAAGTGAGAGCTATCAGTATGAAAATTATAGGAGAAAAATACAAAAGACGAAAGACAGAAGGTGCCAAATGGTTTCACGTGTCACTGTGTAAAGTCAAAGGTGATACTTTGAGGGGTACGCGAGATTACAGCACTTACGAGGCATGAGCAGGCAATGGTGTAGAATAGACATAAAGTGCGGGTATGCATCAGTGTGGGCCAGCTTCTTTCGAACAAGCTCAAAAACCTGTGTTGCACTCTTCGTGTCTATATGAATCTGAAAAAATGTATGGAAAAATATATAATACATTTACATCCATTCAATAAATAAATAAAATTCATACAATAATCTTAAATACAAGCAAATGTGCAAAAAACTGTAGTTTAGACTAGAGTGCCTACTTACAGACTCAAAGCGTCTCGACAAAGTAAGCTCATCATCGTTTCTTAGCATCTCAAAGTAATCCAAGTGCCTGAGAAAACAAATAAGACATACAGCAAAATCATGAAATCAAAATGTGTTAATGAGAGTTTAAAGTTTCTCAAAATAACTACTGTGAAACATACCTGTCTAAAGTACAGTTTTCATGTGACCTGAGTTTGTCAATGATGGGCTGAATCCCCAACATGAGGAACTCGTATCGCAAATGAACCCGGAACTCAAGGCTGGCCTAGAGGTTCATTAAAGAAAGACTTGATGAACAATGAACCATAGAGACTGTTTTTACAATCAAAAACAAACAAGGGTGAATTACCGAAATAGTTGCTCCGCGATTTTGTGGCCGTGTTTGCGCTGTTGCCTGTTCTGAATTATTCCTTTAGTAAATAGGGTGCCAAACCATTCTTAGTGTATTCCCCATAAAGTGTATATACTGTATATAGAACACCAGTATCAAAATTTAACTAGTATAATATTGCTGATTTTCAGGGGCTTCTTTATATACATATAATCAGGCCATTTTATATACGTATAATCAGGCGTATTTTTTCTAACATTATTTGAAATGGTTGCTACATTGTCTAAACCCTTTTCTAGACCTGCTTAGAATAGAATATTGTGAAATATATCAAACTACGTATAAAAACAAAGGGATTTTCTTCAGGGGATTTTTGGCATTTCAAGGTATTTTTGCCCCAAGCCCGGTTTCATTTATGACCTTGCAGAACACCTTACTAAGAGACAATTTGGAGAGTAAATTCTAACAGTTTAAAATAGAGGGCAGGTTGAGGGGGAAAAAAAATTGGTTAAGGTAAAAAGTGAGTCAAAAGGTCTTACTTCTCCAGCTCCTTGACTTAACACAGCGTTAATGAAAGACATAATGGCCGTCTTCAGGCTGACCTCGTCCCTGTACCGCCCAGTACTCTTGTCCAGATCATTCAGCAATTTCTGTGATCAATAAAATTATTATGGTCATGATCATAGCATAAACATTTATATTGCTACAAAGTTGCTTAACGTCGTGTCTTGCTTGGATTGAATGAATTAGCCCACCTGAAATCGTGTTCGTTCACAGGAGAACTTCTGGTAGTGCAACATGGCCTCCAGAATCTTCTTGTGTCCTCCAGGCACTAAACACACAGCACCCATGATCTCCAATACCGCCACTTTGGTCTTGATGTTCTCAGTGGCCAGGCTCTGGGCGATGATGTTGATGCTCTCAGAATGCGAGAGCACATGGGCACGACCCTGCGAGTTGTTCATCAGGGCTTTGATGCAGCCGATGAGGGACGTGTGGATCTGAGACTCTGTGGTCTCGTAGTCCATACTCTTCAAGAAGTTCAGAATGCATGTCAGGCCGTCCATGTCAATGAACCGTGTTACAAACCTATGGGTGAATTAAGCTTTCCATTAAAGATCTGTGTAGTTCACATTACATTTCACAAGGCAGGTTGCAATACATAGAAGCTCTCATTTAATACAATTTTCTCTCTAGTTTTCTGAAAAATATTTTAAAATATACATAATAGAGGGGAAGGTTTACAGTGAAAAAGGACTTCAATATTGGTCCGTTTCTCACACAACGCTATCATACGTCTTCAGAAAACTTAGCACACAAGTCGGAAAAGAGAGGCCAGTATAGGGGGCAACAGGATTGGGACACCAAAGTTAGCACCAAGGCACAATGACCACGTTTACATGCACTTGGGGCCTGGAGGAAGTGGTGAAGCGAGTAAAGACGCTGACTACCACCCATGGAGATCGCCAGTTCAAATCCCAGTGCCTGCTGAGTGACTCCAGCCAGGTCTCCTAAGCAACCAAATTGGCCCGGTTGTTAGGGAGGGTAGAGTCACATGGGGTAACCGCCTCATGATCGCTATAATGTGGTTTGTGTATGGTGAGTTGTGCGTTGATGGCACGGTGGATGGCGTGAAGCCTCCACATGCGCTATTTCTCCGCATTAAAGCGCTCAACAAACCATGTGATAAGATGAGAGGATTGACGGATTCAGACGTGGAGGCATCTGAGATTTGTCCTCCACCACCCTGAGGCGAGTCACTATGCCACCATGAACACTTGTAAACATGTAAACACATAAGTGGTGTTGTAACATGTTTTTAAGGAGTGTGCATGTGCTTGAACAGAACGAATAACAAATTCATAGGATTGAGCCCAACAACAAATCAACACAGCAGAAAGAATTCAACGTTCCTAGGATTACAGTGGGAAAAACACATACACTATAAACTATATCACCAATGTAAAATATTGACTGTCCCTCACGTTCACGCATATGTGCTTGTACACTGGGGGAATCCCAGAGGTTTACAAAAGAGGAAAACTCGCAATTCTGCAGCAGGTCATGAAAGAAAGTTAAGGAGACAAACACAGCAACAACTCTGGTATATCTGAAAATAAAGAGGAGCAACTAAATAAAACAGTGAAGTCTTCCTCGGATACCATGTTTGTCATTTACACAAGCGTCATGGGGAAATTACATTGCTGTGGATAAAGCCGTTTAATGACCAAGCCACATGTACTGTATATGGGAGTAAAGTGTACGCCGCTTATACAGTGTAAGTAAACTGGAATGCTACTTTCTCTCAATAAGCCACTTTCTTGTGTGCTAACTACTAGGCCACAACTCTGCAAAGAATAAGTGTCTCTTTTTTATTCTTTTCATGTTTATTCTTAACCACAACTGAAAATTATATACTCCATAGGTGATAAATAACACATAATTAATCAGTAGTTTGACTCATTTATGGCCCTTATAAAGCACTTCACCTGAAACACAATTGACCAAAACTGAGAAAACACTATTTGATATATGCCTAAAACACTATTAAGCCCAAAGACATCTGGAGTGCTTTGGACCAACCCCTGCAAAGGTCAGTGGTGATGACCTGACCCCAGGATCAAATGGTCAGAGCTGGAACCACTTAATCAAATGTGTGCTTGTGTGTGACGTAAGTGATCTCATTTGCTTAATGAGTCACAATTCTAAAAAAGCACACCATAGGGAAGGCATGTGTTTAATAGGGTAGTGTGGGACTAAGCAAAGTAAAAGTGACGTGTTAAATGAAAAACTGCCTTGAGACAGATGTGTACCATTTCAACTAAAGCCAACAATGTATTTGAGATATGAATGTATATGTTTACACTGGAAGAGCAACACTTGAGCCTAATGGTGACTTTTCTTCTGAATGTAAAGACTGAATGTGTGCATCTGTTTGTGTGTTAGTGTATGCAGACCTCATGGGTTGTGTCCGCAGAGCCGTTTTAAGGCTTTCAATTGTCTTGTTACGTTCCTCTTCTTCTTCCTTCTCCAAGGCCAACAGAGTCTTCCTCTGTTAGATACAAATTGGAAGCCATGCTTACACTAGAATCACAAACAGCATTTTAAAGGAAGCTAGCTAAAATGTGACAGACAGACAGACAGACAAACTACCCCCTCCTTTTGCCTTCCTTCTTGTTCTTTTTTGACTGAATTGAAAACCATTCAAAATGCAAATGATGTCTCAATTTTTGTTTATTTCAATCACTTTGGCCATTTTAAATAATCTCAGCTATATCACAGAAACATGTCTATTTCACCAATGTAGCTCTATTGCAGTTCCAGCATTTAAAATGGGCAAACTTTGCATGTCCATTTCAATAAATCCATTCCTTCCCACTAATTTCAAATAAGTTGCTGTAGTTTCACTTAAACAATTATGTGTAAAATCCATTTTCTGATTTATTTTATTTCTTTTGATAGTCTCGACAAAGTCACAACAATTGGTTCCGCACCAAAAACTGCAGATTCTTTACCTGTGCAGGTCAAACTGAACCTGAGACAATAGAAGGGTTAAGGGTAAATATTATTGAAATGGTCCTAAGAAAAACTGGACTCTACAGTACTTATAATAAAGTGTGAAAACATGAATACTCATTTACTTTCATCTTGGAAAAGGCATGAAATCACAGCATACTTACAGCTGCCATTGAATTGAGCTGGTCAATGTAGTACTCTGGCCAACTTGTAGCACCTTTATTCTCCTCTTGTTCCTGAGAGAAAGTTAAACATGAACTATAATGAACTGGCTCCTTCAGTAAGTTACATTATATCTTGAAAACATTGATTAAAATATGTTAGTATGGGTAAAAATTGCTCTCGTTTTTACTTCAAGCACACTTCATTAATCCATATGGCCCTCAGCATGATGCTGAGACACTAATCAGAGTACATACAACATGAATATGAGACTGGGAAAAGAGGAATGTGAAATAACATATCAGGAATGAGCTAGGAAGGAAAGTGTGGTTTTGGAATGTTATTGGGAATGGCATAATTTGGGCGACTTGGTGGGAATGAGACATTCCCAACTGAGCAGCAGTGAAAAATTATCTTTATCTTGAAAATGATCTTATTTTGATACTGGCCACTTGAGTGAAACCAAATATTCTACTGACAAAAGTGTGAATTACTTTGCTTCTTTTCTATATTTATCTTCCTTTTATTGCTGAAATTTTCTTTCTTGTTAGCAACATCTGTATTTGCTTATCTATTTTATCTACCTGCTGATGGCTTAATTTAGGTTGAGATTGAGGTTTATGCCTCAATACACTTGAATAACCAAAGTATCTGCACATGTATTGCTTACATGAAGGGGTGGCAGTTGGATTTTCTATAATCAATCATTCAACAATATTAACCTTGCATATATTCTTTGGTGAAAACATTCTCCCCCAACACATACAGAAACACTCCCCAGATGTATCCATGCTCTCAAAAACAAGAAAGCAGAGAGCAGATCTCAAACATCACATTCAAAGCACTTGTGGCAGAAATAGAACACGCTGTAAGTAGGCCAACACAGATTCACAGACATCAGAGAATCAACACTGCACCCAGATTGAGCCAAAAGCACATAAGCATAGCTCTACAGCAGGGTATAGCTATAGTCTTTTGACAATATTCAATATCTTAATATTTAAGTGTTTTTCTGAAATGGCTTGAACTGTGATTCTTTTAAAGTCAAAGGAACCATCATTTTAACTAAACACCCACTGTTGCCAAGTGGATTCAAAAATTTCAATGCAAGAAGTAAAGTTAATTAAACACATCAGCACATTCATCCATCATGTTTCTTAATTTCATATCGACAGCACAATCATTGCAAATATATCAATATATCACCCAGTCCTACTCTATAGTGCTGAAGCAACCATTTTCAAGATATATGGCATAAGACACCCCAAATCAACCAGCCAAAACCAGATGTAGAAGGAAAGCAGGGAGTTACAAGGGAGTAATAAATTAAAAAATGAGTTGAACTCATGAAGTTTGGCAGCTCCTCATGAAAAACAAACAGCCTGCCTGCACAGCCACTAATAAGGCAGCTTAATTGTAGCTTACTCTACGTTTTTGGAACACACAGGAAAGAAAAAATATGGCGTTGGCAATGAGATCCTTGTGGAACTTCGTAGGATGTTTCACACCCAAACATGCCAAGCCTTTAGGGAGATGATGGCACCTCACAATTGTGCATCTGTAGGGGCGTGTGCGTATTCTTGGACATTGGCCAAATGTCTGGAGAACCCCTGATCCCTCGTCCTGCGTAATTATCCTCAACTCCCCAGCATTTGGCCTTAATGAGCAAAGCATTAATGTGGATGTCTGGCAGGACTCACTGTCATGCTGTAAATGTTCACTACAGTCCTTCTTTCTGCCCTTTTCCCATGAGCACTTCATTCTTAGCCATACATTTATGTTGTGTAATGGCGGCAATATCCAGGCAAGGGCATTTTTGTAAATGTTCAAGAAATGTATAGTTCATCTAGAACCCAGAGGTCAGTTTGAAGAGTTCTTTTCAAGAACAAGCAGGGCTCACACTGCTAACAATAGTTTTCTAAATAAGTATTTCTGGCTTTTTCCAGTAAAATTATCTTAACACAAGATGAATTTACTTTGGAAATTCACATTGAATTTACATTAAATGTATCTTGTTTAAGTATGTTTAGATATTGTTACAGTACAACACAGCAAAAAACACTGATTACGATTGATTTTTTTTTGTATTGCATTGCATATTGCATGTGTACCTGTATATCACATCCACCTCCGACATGTACATAATAATGATAATTATAATTTTAGTCCTGCATCCTTTGCACTATGATCACTGCACTATTTGTCAATATGCCTATATTGTTTTTGTTCATAGTGTGTATATTTGTGTTGTCTACACTGTAGCCTGTGTCTGATTTTATTTTATTATTGTGTTATTGTATTTTTTTAAGTCCTCGTGGTGGCCTAGTGACTCGCCGGGTGGCGGAGGATGAATCTCAGTTGCCTCTGCATCTGAGACCATCAATACGCACATTTTATAACATTATAGTGACCACAAGGAGGTTACCCCATGTGACTCTGCCCTCCCTAGCAACCGGGCCGATTTGGTTGCTTAGGAGAACTGGCTGTAGTCAGAAAGTAATTACTTGCACTTAAGTAATATATATTGTATAATACATTTAAAATATTAATTCATTTGTACGTCTGTTAGCATTTCTGTGACAGCTGAAGGGTGCTTGACAGTGATTGCGGAGGAAATATAGATATTTTGAATTTGAGCATAAATCCAAAAACATTTCTAGGAAAAGGGATTTAGAAAGTAACTTAAAAGTAAAATAATTTGTAAAGTGATTACATTTTATATTAAATATTCAGTAAAGGAATCCGAATCCATTTTTAGATCAATAATAAGTCATTTGTAGTGGTTTATTCATTTTGAGTAATTTACCCAACACTGCAAATGAGGAAGATGAATCAGCCCATAATAAAAGCAATAAGTTAGTCAAGTTGTTAGTGATTTCATACCATGCCAGATTCCGTTGTTATTTTCTTGGTAAAATAAAAGCAATAACAGGTCAGCCGTGCACAAGAAAAGTATGAACCCTCTGCAAACATCTAACTGTACGAAAGTATCACAAACTGGCTTTATGGATAAAATGAGCTTACAACAGCAAAATGAACAATAAGCAATTTGTTAAAACTCCATTGTCTAGCAAACAATAACCATGAAAATTAGCTGAATAAGTTTAAATATTTTATAGCATTCAATAAAGAGATGTTACTGTTGACTCCAGTGATTAAAGTCAGAACTTTTACGTCTGACATACTGGGGTAGGTCAGATGCTCTCCATTACTGATCTAAGAATTTGTTGGCCCATTGCCCAAAGATCCCAGCCTTTCACCAATAAATAATCATGGCACTGAGTAAGAGACCAAGCTTATGATGTCGATATTTATAATCTATATCTATATCTATATATAATTTTGATAGCGATGATAAACATTTGAGTAATTTTCTATATTTAGCCTAAGTTACACACAACTAGCTAACTGAATCACAGTCATGAAATCAGCCTGTTAGGAAGTATTATCAGGCTGCCCTGCTGTCATGGAAACTGGTAATGAGGTTCGGTAGCTGCTAGCTAGATATCCGGCTAATATGATATTATTGTGTACAGAACAAGACAACACTGACGATGCAATACATCTATCGACTTAACACAACAACAACTCTGACATCAACATCAGTGCTGTTTATTTGTGTACTGTTTAGTTTAATATTTTTTCATGATCCATAGCTCTGTCACAGGCAAGAAAGTGTTTCTTCTTGTGATGTTTATTGGTGGCTGGCAACCCAGCTTTTGATGCATAACTGCCACCTACTGAGCTGCAGGGTGGAGCGTCATAAGAAAGTCTTTCAGTGGAGTCAAACGTCAGCTGAAGATGATGAAATTGGCTAAATTTAATCAAAAAGAGGTCACACGCCTTATGTAGGATTAAATCCTAAACTGAGTGTACTTTAAAGGTTGTTTACCCTCTGGAGTTTCGTTTAAATATCGTGATAATTGTTTGTTTTTTGTTGGCCATATCACCCATCCCTAATTTCTACATCAATAAGTTTTACTTGTAATAATGGCCATATATTATCAAATGTTTTTTAGGGTGTAAGTCACTGAGAATTCTTACAATTATGATTGTCATAAGGAGAGGGGCCACATTTACCTCCAAATGGTAATTCATCTACATGGAAAAAAGCTCAAACACCAAAGTGTGATTCAGTCAGATTTACTGATTACAAAGATATTTGTGTGCCTGTCACTGTGTCTGGTTTGATATATTTTTCTTTTCAATCAATGGATGAGTAGCTCACACCTGTATGTTATGTTGGTCCATAAAAGCCTGCAAAATAAATATATTGCAGTGCAGTTTCAACATGTTTTCTGCTGGGTTCAGCAAACATTTGATCAGCGCGAAAACTCTACTTGTATGTAGAACAATGTAAAGCACTGCTGTTGCGTGTGGTATGAAACAAGCCTGATAATTCAGCAAAAACAAAGACAGTATAAGAATACAACAGAATCACTTACTTTTATAGAAATCAGAAAGCTCTGATTACTAATGCTTATTTATTTCCACAATAGGGACAATTAAATTAGATTAATATCCATATGGACAATTCTTAACCTTTCTTAACCTTACTGATACTGTACCTCCAGCTTTTGCCTTGAGCCAGGAGTAGCCTGCACACCTGACTGCACTGGGACAATGAGAACAGGGCACAGGGGGTAAAGAATGACTGTACTAAGCTTTCTAAAAAAAAAGAGATGTCAGCATATTAGTTTGGAAATCAAACCTAAAATAGCCCTCGCCCTTCACAGGGGTTTTAAGAATACTATACTGTCCTGTTACCTTTCCAGAGCACAAAAGGCAGTCTGAAGGCAGTTTAATGAGGAAAAATGGCCTGATCGAAAAATGTTACTGGATGTTCTGGCGCTCAGTTCTCTGTAGTGCCGGCCAGAGGACAGTTTAAAGAGGGAGTGGACCGGGTATGTGGGGTCCAGCGTGATTCTACCTGCACGTTTTCTCTCTCTGGAGACGTACAGGTCTTGAAGGGTGGGCAGGGGGGCACCAATAATCCTCTCAGCAGTCCTGACTGTCCGTTGTAGTTTACTTATGTCTGATTTAGTGACTGAACCAAACCAGACAGTTATA
The DNA here is from genome assembly GCA_032164185.1 of Moxostoma hubbsi. Lineage (NCBI taxonomy): Eukaryota > Metazoa > Chordata > Actinopteri > Cypriniformes > Catostomidae > Moxostoma > Moxostoma hubbsi. The sequence goes on from JAVLUX010000031.1 coordinate 19,418,353, forward strand.
GATGCACACAGGACAGACTCAATGACAGCCGAGTAGATCTGTGTCAGCAGCTCCTGTGGCGGATTGAACTTCCTCAGTTGGCGAAGGAAGTACAACCTCTGTTGAGCCTTCTTCACAATGGTGTCTATATGGGTGTCCCACTTCAGGTCCTGAGAGTTGGTAGAGCCCAGGAACCTGAATGACTCCACAGCTGCCACTATGCTGTTCAGGATGGTGAGGGGGAGGGGGTATGGGGGGATTTCTCCTGAAATCCACTATCATCTCCACTGTTTTGAGCATGTTCAGCTCAAGGTTGTTTTGACCGCACCAGACAGCCAGCTGATCAATCTCCTGTCTGTATGCAGACTCGTCACTGTTACGGAAGAGGCCAATGACCATGGTGTCATCTGCAAACTTCAGGAGCTTGACAGTGGGGCCGGCTCGCTTCCATCGCATGCGTCATTTGGATCGCTTGTAGAGCTCCGCTGCACCTCCAACTAAGATGTCTAATAAAACATCTGAATATTCAAACTGATCGGGTATGAGTGACAAAAAACATGACAAAAAAGCAGCCATCTACAGAGCCATGTGTATGCAATTATATATGAATGACAGAAACCATCTGGGTGGACTGGGGAAGTTCCTTTGTGTTATGAACGTTAGAAAGTGCTGGGTATCACCAACCACCTCACGATACGATATCATGTCATTATTAAATATATTGTGATAAATCATTAAATCATAATTGGATGACAATTGAAACTGCACCAAATATGTGTAAAAGATCCAGCATGACCTTTAGAGAAAGAGTGAAAGATGCAGGTTCAGTTTCAATCAATCTCACACTTCGAGAAAATATGGTCTCAAAGTTTGCACTTATTTAAACATCCTGCTTCTTTATAATTGAAATATTGGACATGATATGAAAACACAAATTGATTAATAATAATATTGATACAATATTATGAGAAAAAGAACCGCAATATATCGATTAGGGTTGTAATGGTTTATCGTGTACAGTGCATCACAGTTAAAAAATGTGACGATGCGACGTGGAGACAGGATTTTTTTTTTAATGTAAATTATTTTAGCATCTGTTCTAATATGTGCAACATCCTATGCCTACGTAATGTGGGCAAACACATGGAAATTGCTTCGTTGGACACAAGGAGCTCTAAAATATGATTGCACACTAGCAGTCACAGGTGTTGCACTTGTACCATGAGTTAGCCTGAAAGTGAAACCAGGAGCGGGTGTGAGACGTGCCTTTTCAGTCCGAGGGATCGAATTTCTGTTTGAAGTGCAAGAGTGATCTGCTCTGACCATGCGAGAGAAAATGAAAGTTTACAGAGGTTAAATGAGAGTGCTATATTAATCTACTATATATAAAGCTGAATATGATTTATAATAATGCTATTGGGGACTATAATCCTAATGTCATGTCTGATTTGATTTCATCATATTATTATTATTATTATTTTTAATTTATGTAATCAGTGACAGTAAGCAGCATATGTACAGTATATTCAGAAAGTATTCAGACCCATTCATTTTCCCACATTTTTTATATTGCAGCCTTATGCTAAAATGTTTTGAATATTTTTATTTTCACATCAATCTACACTCCATACCCCATAATGACAAAGCAAAAAAATCATTTTTGATAATTTTACAAATGTATTAAAAAGAAAAACTGAAATATAACATTGACGTAAGTATTCAGACCCTTTGCTATGACACTTGAAATTTAGCACTGGAGCATCCCATTTCTCTGGATCATCTTTGAGGTGGTTCTACACTTTGATTGTCCACCTGAGGCAAGTTAAATTGATTGGACACACCTGTCTATATAAGGTCCCACAGCTGAAAATGCATATCCGAGCAAAAACCAAGCCATGAGGTCAAAGAAACTGCCTGCAGTGCTCAGAGACAAGATTGTGTAAGCGCACAGATCTGGGGAAGGCTACAAAAATTTGGCTGCATTTAATTTTCCCAAGAGCACAGTGGCCTCCATAATTCTTAAATGGAAGAAGTTTGGAACAACCAGGACTCTTCCTAGAGCTGGCCGTCTGGCCAAACTGAGTAATCGGGGCATGAGGGTAGGGCTGAAACGATTAGTCAACATTATCGACAATGTCAACAATAAAAAATAGTCAACAAAAATTGTAATTGTCGAATAGTCGTTTGATCTCATTTAACGTAACATGAGATCACATTAAACTGTAATGATGACTCGTGAGAGCAGCACTGCAGCTCGCGCCTGACTGAGGAGAGGAAGAATTACACAGATCACAGTCCAGATGCACTCTAAATCTCTTCATCTTATGTAGACTGCAAAGTACAAGGGAATTATACAAAAATAACAACTAAGTAAATACAGAGGCACACTCGTTGTGGAATAAGCGGAGCCAGAGCTCTTTAAAGGAAATACCCCGGTGTTAAATCTTAAATACAGTTATATTTAATGCGTTATATCTTTATTAAAGTTCAAATAATATGGAAGCTGTTCATGTAATTAACTACAAACTCCGAAATTTATTTTCAATTGCAAATTGATTGAAGTGAACAGAATGGTGAGAGAGGAAGTCTTCGCCCCATTATACACTAGTGGTGTGGAATGGTGGTGTGTAGTGGGCTAAAGCACATAACTGGTAATCGGACGGTCGCTGGTTCGATCCCCACTATTATGTCCTTGAACAAAGCACTTAACTCCAGGTTGCTATGGGGGAATTGTCCCTGTAATATGTGCATTGTAAGTCACTTTGGATAAAAGCATCTGCCAATGCATAAATGTAAATGTAAATAAACTACAACAAAAAACTTTTTTGTTTTTGATTTGCTTTGACTTGTTTCCAATAAAAAATATCTAAAATTAATTTAAAACAATGTACATTTACTTTAGGAACTATACTGCAGAAGAAAAAAAATGTTATCTGAGAATGTTGTATATAATATAAAAAATACAAATATTAAAAAAAATCTAAAAATCCTTTAAAAAAAGATGCATTCACCTGAGAAGAAGCATATAAGATATTTATACTTGCTTTTAGAGAATAGATCTTGAATATAAGTATATTTTGTCTTTACTGCACTCGCAGAAGTATAACAAAGTGAAAACACTTATATACAAAGTACACTTATATTTAAGATACATTCTCTTAAAGCAAGTCTAAATAACTTATATGTTGCTTCTCCAGTAAATTTTGTTTAAAGGATTTTTAGACAATTTTAAATGGAAAACAAGACAAAAACACTTGATAAGTTTTTTTTTTTTGCAGTGAATTTCTTTACTGAATTAAACTTAATAAAAAGCATTTTTCCCTTTAAATTAGTGAATGTCATTTAAATGTATTTTTAAAAGATTATTTTTTCCCTCTTTATTGTTAGTAAGCATGTTTAATACAACCTTTTAAGTCGGGGCACAAGCTGAATAATCGGTTAAGAGCAAATGATTAATCATTGCAATAAATGCCGAATAGTCGAATAATCATTCAAATAATCGCCAGATTAATCAATTATCATAATAATTGTTAGTTGCAGCCCTACATAAGGGCCTTGGTAAGAGAGGTGACCAAGAACCCGATGGTCACACTGGTTGAGCTCTAGAGATAATGTGTGGAGATGGGAGAATCTTGCAGAAGGACAACCATCACTGCAACACTCCTCCGATCTGGGCTTTATGGCAGAGTGGCCAGATGGAAGCCTCTCCTCAGTGCAAGACAAAACAAAAAGCACCTAAAGGACTCTAAGACTGTGAGAAACAAGATTATCTGTTCTGATGAAATGAAGATGAAACTGTTTGGCCTCAATTCCAACATCATGTCTGGAGGAATCCAGACAACGCTCATCTGCTGCGCAATACCATCACAACGGTGAAGCATGGTGAAGCAGTATCATCATGCTGTGGGGGTGTTTTTCAGCAGCAGGGACTGGGGGACTGGCCAGGATTGAATGGAACCTGAATGCAGCCAAATACAAAGATTTCCTTAATGAAAACCTGGTCCAGAGCGCTCAGGACCTCAGACTGGGCCGAAGGTTCACCTTCCGTCAGGAGAATTACCCTAAGCACACAGCCAAGACAACACAAGAGTGGCTACGGGACAAGTCTGTGAATGTTCTTGAGTGGCCCAGCGTGAGCCCGGACTTTAACCCAATTGAACATCTCCGAAGAGACCCGAAAATGGCTGTCCAACAACGGCCCCCATCCAACCTGACAGAGCTTGAGAGGATCTGCAGAGACGAATGGCAGAAAATCCCCAAATCGAGGAGTGCAAAGCTTTTTGCATCATACCCAAAAAGAATTGAGGCTGTAATCACTGCCAAATGTGCTTCAACAAAGCACTGAGTTAAGGGTCTGAATACTTATGTCAATAAGATATTTAAATTTTTCTTTTTAATAAATTTGCATTTATTAAAAAAATAACGTTATCAAAACTTTTTATTTTATTTTTTTGCTTTGACATTATGGGTTATTGGGTATAGAATGATGTAAAGTAATAATTTAAAGCCTTTTAGCATAAGGCTACAACATAGCAAAATGTGAAAAAAATTAAGGGATCTGGCTACTTTCTTAATGCACTTTATCTAACATAATTACGAATTTCAGTAAGCAGAATTATTAGCTAATATTTTCAATAAATATTATTATATATCATAATCAAAGAGACACAGTCATCTATGACTCACATTTGTAATGTCAGTGTTGAATCTGTGATTGAATCTGAGACCAGATTAGCAGCGTACAAAGACCTGGCTAATAACGACTGAGTGAAGACAGATCAATACCCTGCAGCGCTATGAACTTTGCTAAACACAGGTCTATAGTCCAGTTTGATTATCTCTTCACCATTATCTTTTCACAAATGTCATCAGGGCTTCTATTTTTTAATAAAGTGTGACAAGATCCAAGACTTCTACACCTTACTGGCTACATTCACAAAGCCAGTGTTTGGATTGACAACAGCATTTACTAGCAGGTGTGTCTCTCAAATTGTCAATTAACACTGAATAATGTCTGTATGAACAAATAATTGAAGAAAAGCCTTGAATAAAGCTTGTTACCATAGTGATGTGACTTAAGTAAATATCAAAGATGGCTACACATAGTTTAAGGGAATAAAAGGGAGGATTGGTGTGAAGAGGAGGTTTCAACCCTGCCATTTCCTAGGCTTGACAGACCCATCAAAAGCACCTGGTGTTGTAGATTACATAATCTGCACATGCAAATGAAGGCCTTCCAGTTTGCTTTGGACCAACCACTTCTTCCTTTATCCTTTCACACCTTCTTTCCCAAACTGAAGCCCGGGGCAGGTTGCACCAGCTATACGTAAATTTTAGCTTAGCCTAGTTGTGGCGCACTACAAAATATTTGAGCATTGCACCATTAAACTCGGTAGAATGTAAACCTACGTATAAACTAAATATTTATGGAAACCTACCAGGAGTAACAATTGGAATAAAAAAGCAGACTGATATTTTATGACATATTTCACTGATATTGCATGACAGGCTTCAATCCTCTCAACATACATTATGATGTTGACATTTACACACTTCTATATTTATTTTACCATTCTAACGGTGCAGTTTTCAAGGATCAATACCCTGACCATAGTGTGAACTTTAGCCCATAGTGTGAACTTTACGTCTCAACTTACATAAGACCTTATGCACAGCTGGTGCAACCCTATCCTGGAGAACATGCCGAGCCTCTAGTTTTACTAGTCCTCGGCAGGACACTGTGCTGAGTCTGCATTAATGCAGCAGCACAGCCAGGGCCCATCTCTTAACAGATAAATTCTTCCTTAATCTCATCCATCCGCTCATCATCTTAAATCTTTTCCATTGGTTCCATGCGTGGAGGCAGATCCTGGAGCATGTCTTCCCGATGCATGTAGGGTGAAATTAAATGTGGGTGAAAGACACTTATCAAAACAGAAAAAGCATACTGATATGGCCAACCATGCATTTTGATGTGCTTCCAAAAAAGAGGATCAGGTCAGAAAACAGGTTGTATATTTATATAAAAATCCTGAAACTAGAAGTCAAAAGACAATTTTTATCTCCCTACTTCACATCATGCCCTCTTTCGGCTTAGTGTCCCATGACAATGACCAATCAGGTCTGTATTTGGGACACGGCATATGTGGCTATGTGAGAGAAAATTTCCTGACCAAACAGATCATCTACCTTTAACCATTACCAACTTTTGAAGCACCACAACTCAAAGATAAAAACATCTATTAAAAATCGTAGTGAGGGACTTATGTTTTATGTATTAAATTACTGGTACATCATATGATTCCTCTATCTGCCATCGTGTTAAAGCTATGTTTAAAGAATGTAAATTCAAGAAATTCTAACATCTAGAGAAAGATCAAGGGTCAGCTAGAGTCCACCATTCCTGTTCATCCTTGTGCAGCTGTTCTGTTAAAAAACACATTAAATCATTTGACAAACACAATTATCATATAACATATAAAACCAGCAGTTGGAGCAAATGGTAGACTGTCAAATTATTTGCTTACATTTTTTTTTTATTTCTGAGCTACTGTCTGCTGACTGCTGTAGCATTAAATCAATGTCAGGTGATGGGGACTTTCCTATTCTAGAGAGCGTTTCTGTCATGGTCCTGTCACTTTGTCACTCTGGGTTATGATCTGACAGGACCATGGCATTATCGTCCTATGTCTATCTTGTGTTTTAGGTCAGTCTTGTTTCATGTCTGGAACATGGTGTCTGGATCCTGACCCTTCTGTCTGGTTCGGTTTTGCTGTCCGGACACTCATGTTTCATGTCTTGTCCTGTATTGTGTGAGTGCATTGTGCTTGTCATCAATAATCTATGTCTGTCTCTCATGACCGCGGATATCCTGGGTCAATACAAGTCAAGCTCAGTCAACATTATTTGTGGCATAATGTAGATTACCACAAAAAAATAATTTATTTTCTTAAAAAAAAGCAAAAATTTAAGTTACAGTGATGCACTTACAATGGAAGTGAATGGGGACAATTTCTGGAGGTTTTAAAGGCAAAAATGTGAAGCTTATAATTTTATAAAAGAACTTACATTATTATATAATTATTCTGTTAAAACTCATGTATTATTTGAGCTGTAAATTTGACCTGTCATTTTAGGGTTTGTTGACTACATCGTATTGGTAACAAAGTTGTAAAATTGTATATAGTGTTACACAGAAAAGGTTAGTAAGTGATTTTATCACACTAAAATTATGTTAACATGCATATTGTTTACATCTTGTAGCTATAATTTTGAAACAGTGAGCATTTTCACTTTTACGGATTGGCCCCATTCACTTCAATTGTAAGTGCCTCACTGCTACCCACATTTCTTCTTTTTTTAAAGAAAATTAGAGGCAAGTCAAAATGTATTTTTGTGGTAATGAATATTATGCCACAAATGCTGTCAATTGAGCTTAGCTTGTATTGAACCCGTAATATTTCTTAAAAAACAAACTCTGAAATGCCTTAATATTACAATGAATTGCATTATTTTGTAATGGTTTTTGAGTATTAGGGCAAATTCACCTAACCTGTCCATGTTGGCATTTGCCTAATTTGGCTAGCTTCAGCCAAATCCTTTCCATGACCCTATCAGAAAATGCCCTTTTGGGTCACAATGACAGATATCCTCAAAGCTAAAAGACATGGACCAAAAGCCACCAAAAAAATTTGGTTGGGATCTTTATGCTTCAATATAAAAGGAACTAAATGCGTGCCATTTAAATACCTGCACTTATAGACAAACATGAGCAGGATTTTGTCACTTTAATGTTTTTTCTATCACACTGCATTCCTTCCAAAGCATTGGCAGGTAACCACCGACCACCTACTCAGTGCTTCAGTGCTCATGCTGTCTTTGAGCTAAACACATGGATTCACATCAGAAAAAAAGTCAAGAGCTGGCAGGATTTGTGATGTTTGTGGCATCATGGTGAGATTGATGTCATTCTTTTCTCGTCCATCCTTAACAATCTTAAATTCACATTTCTGTTTCTGTGCTCTCTGAACTCGATTTGTTCATGGAGGACAAATGGTATGATTTGGCTGCATCCTACATTCCAAAACACACAGCATCTTCCAGTACAAATGCAGAAGTGTAATTTTAAAAACAGGATTTTGACCCACTTTATATTAGGTGGCCTTAACTACAATGTACTTAACCATTTGACACAATATACTTATTATATACATACATGTTGTTGCATTGTAATTAAATTAAATTTAAAGTACCTGCATTTAATTCCATTTGTTACACTGTAACAAATGGAATTTGTTAAAGTTACACTGTTAATGGAATTTGTTAAAGTTACACTGTTAACTTTTCCCCTAAACCAACCCTTACAACAAAACCTAACTCTAACCCCTAATCCTAACCTACCCATACCTCAACCTCAGTATCAGCAAATGTTGATATTTTGCAGAACAACATGTAGTTACATAGTAAGTGTGACCAAGGATTTTATTATTACCAAATCATGATGCTAGAGGAAACTGGAAGAATCGGTAGTGGGAACAGCAGACCCATGTGAAAGCGGGGACAACTCACACTAATTACTTCACAAATGGCAAACATGTGCTAAATACAACATGGAAACAGTAAATTCTTCTGATCTCATCACAGACCAGTCAAGCCTTTGTAGTGTCAGATGAGCATCTCCTCTGTGCATTAAAAGATTAGCTCTGAAACCTTTACTTGAAGTTGATGAAGTCTTCATCTTGTATAGGATTAGTACAAATAATGGTCTTTGGAGGACACTAGCGCAGTTGTTGCAGTGAAAATGTCTTGAGCAGAAATACCTTTCTCAAAAGAAGAATGGGTCTGTTATTGTCTAAGAGCATCACAAAGAGCCATGAATCACCATTTCTAAAGTTCTTAGATGTGGATAGGCTGACTAATACACTGCCAAACTCTCTTCACAGCTGCAAATGGAGTATCCTGAAGAGCAGTAATGCTTTGGTATGAAATTACCAAAAAGACAAATTCTCTTTATTCATAGCTGTCTTTAAAGGTCTGCCCTGTCGAGCTATCTAAAATCTTAGCTGACACTTCAGGGCACAACATCAATAAAGATGTTTTTGTAGTCAAAATCAGGACAGTAGTTCAGACTTTTTCTTACCCTGACAACATTTTTACTGATACTCTCATAAAAGTTATTTTTAGCATTTTTTGTCAGAAAAAAAAATCCTTATTTTTATTTATTATTATTATTATTATTATTAATTTACAGCAAATTATTTATTAGGTGTTTAATTTGAATAAATAGCCAACAATTATAGGGCTGTAACCATATCCATGAATAGTCATGTCAAAAGTACCGGTACTTCGACACCAAGTCGATATTAATATAAAAAATATGAAACGATGAACCAAATATGAATATGAACCAAGCACTGACTGTCTGACTGACAGACGGCTGCTAACAAATGCTCATTTGAGCGTGTGTTCTCATAATCCTTTTACACAGAAATGCACAATTAATCAAACTAAAATTGTGATATGTCCTAGTGTGATTATTAATCTGCAAATGGATGTTATTTAATTAAATATATACACAGTTTGCCTGTTCTGCATGCCGCAAAGTGAGTGTGTGAAGCTGCTCATATGCTGAAAACACAGACTGATGAAAACACCACAATTTATGAGCATTGTGCGCTGTGCATGTTGTAGTTGTCATGATCCTGTCACTCAGTCAGGCTTTTTGTGTGACAGAGTCATATCATCATTGTTCTCTTCTGGCTTGTGGTTTGTCTCCTGTCTTTGTATGAGTGCACGGCTTCGGTTGTAGTTTCCCTGCTGTGCGCTCTTCGGTCAGTCTCGTGTCTCATGTTCGGAGCATGGTGTCTGGATCCTGACTTCCCTGTCTGTTTCGGTTTCCATTTGGTGTTGGGATCCAGACACTCATGTTCCATGTCTTGACTTGTATTGGCATGAGTGCATTGCTCTTATGTCACCTTGTTAGGATGCACTCGCGTCAGTAATCTATGTCTGTCTCTGGCAACAGCGTGCGCACGTTGCGCTGTGCGCCTGTGCCGTGAGCCATCTTCACGTTGTGCTGAGGTTAAGTCACTTCAGTCTGAGGTGACGGGTTTGTGTGTGGCTGAACTCTCGTCAGGTGTCCGGTCTCGTTTTGTCAAATGTTGCGGGCATCATGTGGTGTTTGCCTCGTGATGTACTCTCAGGCTTTGACTAGTGTGAGAATGCATGGCATTGCTACGTTAGTGTTGCCGTGCATTCTCTCATCTTATCTGTCGGTTGGCATGAGTCCATGCTGCTTATTGTCTTGGCGACATACGCTCATGTCATTCGATTGTCTTTTGTGAGAGCGCGCGGCTTTGTTTTGTATCTGTTTTGCCTCGTGTCTCTCTGTCTTGCGTCATACCCCGCCTCCTTGTTTGCTTATTATTAGTTCATTAATCACACCAGCCCTGCTTGTTAACCGGTTTGATTTCTCTCCCTATTTTAGGATCCTGCCTCTAATGATTCGTGACAGTAGCAGATTACAGTTGAGAGTGTTCATTCACTGTGACATGTGGAACGCCTACAGACTATATAGTTAAACAATTACATCACAGCATTTTGCACGTGAATAATCACATTATGTCATATAACCAGCGTCTTATCCAAAAGTGTGAAACTACCGAATTCACGTGAAAATTAATTTAAAATAAAAGTTTCATGTGCGAAATTTAAGAAATTGTGAAAGAAATATATTACTAGTGTTTATAACATTTTCTTTTATATTATTATTATTATTATTATTATTATTATTATTATAGCAAGAGCGATGTTGCACTGAATAGAAGTTTTCATCTATGATGCTCTGTTATGCAGCATTTTACTTGATATAAACAAGACCAATGTTGTGATTTATGTTATGTTATATTAGATTTTATTTAATATTATATATTTATTGTTATATTAAATAGTTTTGTTCAAAAGAAAACATTAAAAAAAAAAAATCATAATTTTTAACCCAATAAATATTGATTTTAAACAAGATCTCATGTACGCTGAGCACCTAATAACATTATCTTCCCAGCTAGATAACGTTTTCCTGGTCACATATGTAAATCATAAAAATTCACAACAGCAATGTTCAGTACATTACAGATGTTTAAGTTTTCAGTGGATAACAACACTGACCCTGGGCCATCAGGCCATCCATATTACTTAGCCCTGACTCATAAATGACAATGGACAGATGAATGGGAACGTATAATAGATTAGCAGTTTTTGGAATGGCTATCAGGGGCTTTATTTCAGAATCCTGATTCTTTAAGATGGATAAGTGATTAAATTAAGCACTTTAATATATGAGATGTTTGAGAGTTCTAACCTTCTTCTTACTGCAGTATATCTGCCATTTCTTTTCTGCTGGTAAGGCAAACATGGCCTCTCTGTGTTTCTCTGTGAGGTCCAGCTCATCCTGAAACGAGAGAGAAACAGAAAGAAAAAGAAAGGTTAGATACTTTTGAAGAGATTGGCATATGGCATAAAAACTGTAAATCTCTCGAGACAGGGTCAATATCCACCCATAAACCAATGATAACATGTGGAAACCACAGAATGTTTTTTTAACTCTCACTTTACCCACAAATATTTCCTCCCGTCCTCAAGCAGTGAGGACATAAAGGAAATCCAGAAAGAAAATTGGCAGAGAAAGAACACAAATGTTCTGTGATAGAACACAGAGGTGTGATTTCACTAAACATTTGTGCCTCTTTTGCACGTGGTTGCAGCACATAACCTAACTCACTTACCACTTGCTATCCAGCTAATCCAAGTGCTAAAATAGCCTGAGGTAGCTCTTCGTTTTCAGTGCAAACTCCTTTCTGTGTATATTAGTCTTATAGATTGCACCTTATTCACAACACTATTTGCTTGTCACAGTTAACACTATTGCACTATAACCTTCAACGGAAAGCAGCAGTGAACTAAAATGTATTTATTTATTAAAAGAGATGATTGTGTACATTTTCTATTGACTATGGCAGCAGAATTAATCAATGATCAAATAATAGAAATGGGCAAGATCGGAAATTTTTCCCTGCAAATTACATTTAGCATTTTATGGCATGTTTGTGCTTTTACCTGAATTTTGTAAATCCTTTAGAAAATAGGGTGCTAATATGACACAGACCGTGCATGCAAATAAATGACACAATCAACTGAAATGTTAATTGCTGGTTTTATAAACAAAATAAATTTATTTGTGCGCATGTGTTTGCAAGCACACAAACACTGACACCCAGCACTGGCTATGACAATTAAAGTCCTACAAATATATGTCTACCACTTGTAATTTCCTTTTGTGTTGTACTTGAAATAGCACTAAACCACAACAATCACTGTGTTGTGGTTGGCCCTCAACAGTGGGTGTAATATCCACAAAAAACAGCTCTGTTGCTTTTGTTTACTTGCCTTCAACTTGGGAGTCCCATGTGAACCAATGTTTCCACTCTGATACACATTTGTACACAAACACACACAAGCAGACATGCTTTACACACACACACACAAGCATGTTGGCGCGCACACACACACACACACACACACACACACACACACACACACACACACACACTTTGTTCACATTATAATGTTTGGTGAAGAGAAATCTATTTGTTAAAATGTGCAACCAAAAACTTTCTTAAACAATCTTTTGTGACATAAGGGTGTTGTCCCACTAAATGTCCCATCACAAAGCATTAGTATATGCTGTCCTCAAGAGACATAACACAGCAAGATTTTCCCATAGCCTCCCAAAAGGATCAAGACAACACATTGTTGATGTGTACAGAAAGCCAACACTGTTGATTTGTACTGAAGTCCAGGGGCTTTAGCTAAATCGTTCTAAACACTGCTTCAAGTTATAATTTTGTACCTACACTGTTCAATTAAACCAACAGTCCATTTACCACTTGCTCTGAAGAATTTTAGCCACAATGTGTTCTTACTAGGCATGACATATGAGGTGTCTTTGAATACTATGTACTTAAGCATTTGATACAATCTATTTATTATTTTCAAACAATAGCAAGAAAAAGTATGTGAACCCTTTGGAATTACCTGCTTTTATGTATAAATTTGTCTTCAAATCTGGTTTGATATTCATCTAAGTTACAATGCTGAAGAAACACAATCTATTTTAACTAACACGCAAATTATTGTATTGTTCTTGTACATATTGAATTCATCATTCAATCATTCACAGAGTATGTTGGAAGTATGTGAACCCTTAGGCTAATGACATTAACAAAAGCTAATTAGAGTCAGGAGTTGGCAAACCTGTCATCCAATTAATTAAATGAGATTGGAGGTGTGGGTTAGAGCTACTTTAACTAATAAAAAGCACTCAAATATTTTGAGTTTGTTATTTATAAGAAGCATCAGCTGACATGCCTCGCTAAAAAGAAATCTCAGACCTACGATCAAGAATTGTTGCTTTCATAAATCTGAAAATTGTTACAAAGTTATCTTGAAGAGCTTAGATATTCATCAGTCCACAGTTAGACAAATTGTCTATAAATTGAGACGATTTAGTACTTTGGCTTCTCTCCATAGAAGTGGCCGACCAGCCAAGATGAGTCTTAAGGGCACACCGCAGAATGCCAAATGAGGTCAAAAAGAAGCCAAGAGTTCAAGACAGCTAAAAACTTGAAGGAATCATTGGAACTGGTTAACATCTCTGTTCATGAGTCTACTATCCGGAAAACATTAAACAGGCATGTGTCCATGGCAGGACACCATGAAGGAAGATGCTGCTTTCCAAAAAAAAACATTGCTGCACACCTGAATTTTGCCAAAGACCACCTTGACACTCCACAACGCTACTGGGAAAAATGTTTTATGGACTGATGAAACTAAGGTCGTTGAATTGTTTGGGAAGATCACGTAGCACTGCATACCAACATGAAAACATCATCCCAACGGTAAAGTACAGTGGAGACAGCATCATGATTTGGGGCTGCTTTGCTGCTTCAGGGCCTGAACCACTTGCCATCATTGAAGTAAATAAGAATTCCAAGTTCATCAAGATATCCTACAGGATAATGTCAGGGTGGCTGTGTGCCAGCTGAACCTCAGTAGAAGTTGGGTGATGCAGCAGGACAATGACCTCAAACATTGAAGTAAATCCACTACAGAATTGCTTCAAAATAAGAAAATCCATCTTTAGGAGTGGCCCAGTCAGAGCCCAGACATTAACCCAATAGAGATGCTGTGAAATCACCTCAAGAGACCGTAACACCAGACATCATAAGAATATGGCTGAGCTGAAGCAGTTCTGCAAGAAATAATGGTCCAAAATTCCTTGTGAACGTTGTGCAGGTCTAATTTGCAGCTCCCGGAAATGCTTGGTTGTGGTTATTAATTGGTAATTAACTTAAGCACGTTGTGTTTGTCTATACTTGAGACTTTGATGAAAATGAGATCACATTTTATGACCAATTAATGCAAAAAAAAAAAACAGCTAATTCCAATCATTATTCTTGCCACTGTTTGAGTTGTTGCATTATACTTACATTTAAAGTACCTGTATTTAATTACATCTGTAGTTACACTAAAGATAAGATAACTCTAAATCAATCTTTACCCAAAACCCTAACTCTACTCAACCTACCCATACCTCAACCTTAGTAGCAGCAAGTGTGAATCTTCTGAAACTTTTGTAGAACAACATGTAGTTACTCAAAAAATACATTGTATTGTATGTATTTTAATGTTAGTGCATACTAGTTAAAGACACCTAATATAAAGTGGGACCCAAGAAGTCACAAGTGATTTGTCTGTCCACACTTCAAGTAAAAATGCTGCATGACACGAAGCAATAACAGCCAATCAGAACATATTTGATATTTAATGTATGTGAAGCAGAACTTCTGAACCAGTGAGATTTAACAGTGGGCATGGCTACCCAGCACAACAGCAAATGCCTTGTTGTGGATAGTTCTGACAAACACTCATATTTTCATGGAAGAAATAGCTTTTATCATTGCACTATACCACGTCTGGTTTGGAAAAATTAAGGGATTTACATTTTTTTACCAACAGAACTGTACTAGCTAAATGCAAGATGGATGTTTTGAGTTTGACCTCCATGTCTTCATGCACAGACTATAAAAGTCACAGATTTGACCTTCTCACCAGAAAGAATACTCTTTATTATACTGCTTCTTTAAAACACCTGCAAAACATGATGTTGGAAAAGGAAACTGACTCAACAGTCAAAGCAGTCTAAATCTGAGACCTACATCTGAACTGGACCATGTTCAAGGAAAGAATCCAACTTCATCCTGTTCATTTCGCCAGCAGTACCAAATAAAGTGGCCTGTCAGCGCACATCTCTCTATGTAAATCCTGTATCTATCTAATGCTACAGAGAGATCTGCCTGCCAAAACTGGTAATGTCTTCCTGTCTGGCAGCTCTTGGTGACAGTGATGTTCCTGGTGCTCCACAGGGATGTAGGAGAGAGGAAGAGCTGCTGTTCCTCTCATCCGGCCTGGTGTCTCTTCCATCTCTCCACTTCCTGTGAATCCCCCAGTCTTTTGCGGAAATGAGCTGCACAGTCAGCAGAGGTCTAGACATCCCCAATACACATATGCATATAGTCTCTCATTACAGCAAAGGGCAGCCAGACTACAACCAGGATGTTCCATTCATGCAGAAACCACACATTGCCTTATCTGAAGCCAACATGCCACATCAAGCCCCAGTCATCCATCTGTGAACAAACATTAAAGCCTGGGCAATGCACATCAATCTTTCAATGCTCTCTCATGTTCTCATATAATACCACACAAATCCTTTCTCCACTCATAATGAGGTAAATCTCCATTGTAGAATCAAGATCATTTCGAGTTGGTAAAGGATGACCCCAAGAAGGTCACATGCAAACTCTTTTCGTCATTGATGGACCTCAAACATGGCTTATCATTTGAAACATGTAAGTAGCCTAATGTTAGCTACTTAGCATGGCCGCTCGCTCTAAATTTAGATAACCTAATTAAGTATGCGCTATTAGGCTTATGCAAGTGTTCGTGGAGAGTGGGGAAGCCAAATTAGCACCTCGCGTACAGCATGATTATCTTAATGTGCATTTCTCTCTATAGATTAACAAAATGTTCAGACAGTCTCCTTGCTGGTTTTTCACATTCAGAATCATTACCGCTTTTTCCGATGTCACTGTGGCTCACTTCTAGTGTGCGCTTGTAAAATGTATATTGTAAAGGCTCATTATTACGGTTTAGTATTTCTCTGTAATGTAGAACAGTGTTAGCATTGTTACTTATAAAAAATTTTCTCAGCCTTGGAACTCAAACCATTTTCTGATGCCCCCCCCCCCAAACATATATATTTAAGTTATTCAATTAATATCATAAACATGCGACAACTAGTCAGCTAATGGCTTAAACTAATGACTACTAGTCGACTAGGAAAATCTTTGGTCGGGAGCAGCCCTATTTAAAAGAGCTAACATGTTTATTAAAATAGGTCATTAATTGTGACAGTATACCCGTCTGGAACTGTAAAATATAATAGTTTATTGAATCCATATACAGTACAGTGGGGTTCAAACGTATGTGACCACATTGAACATCTGGGATTCAAAATCTAATTTAAACCTGGAAATAAACAGAAAGCTTCAGGATTCTGAAAAATGTAAAACATATCATATCAAAGCATATCAGTGACATTGACCATGCCAACTCCTTTGTACAAAAGATCAGATTTCTTTGCTTCCATTGAAGCACACAAGATGCAGTTTGGAACATTCTCAAATCGTGTTGGGATAAAATTGATCATCAGGCTTTGTAAACTTGTGGAGTCTATTCCAGGTCAAATAAAGTTTTTTTTTTTTTTTGTTCAACATACCGCTCAAAATATTATGCTTATAATATCATTTGTAACAAAAATGTTGTATTGAATTAGAAAAATGCTAAATACTGTAGACTCATTTTTACTAGTGGTCTGAAACTACTGGACCTCACTGTATAGGATTATCTTTGTGTTCATGGCTTATCCAGAAGTTAAGTTCTCTGACATAAGGGATTGTAATGCAATATGTTCAGATCAGACTCTAGCAATGTATAAATGTCATTATTGGTGGCAATCCTACCACAAAAGATCTAATCTAATGCCATGAATAAAAATATGCCACGGCTAAATCACATGAAAACTCCCCTCATGTAATGTATCTCATTATTTTCATCTAAGGTTGAACAGACTATTTGTTCAGAGTGTATTTTTAATGAGCTGAATATGATAAATTGATTACAGGACTATGCCAAGCTCAGGGATGGAGCTAAATTTGCATGATAAACAAATGACAAATAAATATTTTGAATGTTGGCTACAGTATTTCAAATAGTTAGCTAGGCATCCTTAATTAAAGTCTAAGGTTACTTCTTGTGTACAAGTGTGTAGCTGTGAATAAGCAGGCAGGTTGCCAGTTATGCAACCCTGTCTTACAAATTTGCAGATAACTTGCCAGAAAGGCACATGCTGAGAGCATGAAATCTTTCTGTAAGTGCTGTGAAAAGAGAGAGGCTGCTCCTACTTTGTGTTGTTCATCAATTCAAGCCCGAGTACAGGGAAAGAGAGGTTAAGAGAGGGTCACACCAAAAACAAGCAATTAGCCTGCAGAGCAGTCCAAGACATAAGGCCACTCAAAGGGACCCATTGAAGTGCAAAGTGGAAGCTGGCAGATATGGAGAAGGAGACGAACATAGAGAGAGAGTCTGCAGCATGCCAAAGTGCTGTGATTTCTATTCAAGTTAGGATTAAAGATGGCATCTTTACTACTGTTATTTAATTACACTAAATTAGTGTGCCAATAATGAGGGTCTGAGTATGTGGATAAATTATAATCCACATTCAGTACATAATGCTTCATTTCTTCATTAATTAGCTAGTCTGAACATGACATGTACAATACCACTGTCTATTCATACCAGGTTTAAAACACAGAAATGCCGGGTAGTGATTATACACACCCGGTCCCTTATCAGGCTAATTAAGCCTCCGAGAGGTATAAAGGCCGACTGCAGAAAGTGGTGTGACGAGAGAGAGATCGTTTACTGTCAGCTGATGAGTGTGTTGGTGTCGTTTGTTTAAGTTTATCATTAAATTATTATATATATTGTCAAGCCAGTTCTCTTTCAGTTCTTCTGCTTTCCATAAATCCCTTTACACCAACAAATTGTCAAATGTAAAAAAGATTTAATTGGTTGTTTCCTTAGTTGCAACTGAAATCTGATATTAACCAACAAAGGACTAAAAACTAGTGGTCGACCAATAAGTGTTTCATTGGATGATGCAAATACAATATTTTGTCGATATAAAAACCTTGCAATATATATTTATAAATATATTTAGAGTTGTCAAAATTAATGTGTAAATGCATGCGATTAATTAAAAGTTTAACGTTAAAGTTTTTTGTTGTGTTTTTTAATCATGATTAATGCATTTAACATTAATACAATATAAACCAGGTTGGAAGGGTGGAACCTTTGCAATGTGCCTGCACGGAGTCATTACATGGATGCACATTTCACATAAAGACAGCAGTGATTCAGTGTCAGTGATAAAATATCTTTCTGCCTAAGTAAAAAGCATTTTAATTACCACAGAAGCACAGCAAGTCTTAACTATCACCAAAATGCAGAATGAGACTTTTTTTTGTCTGCAAGCGAATTTCATTTGGAGTTCAAAGCTTGACGCTGGCGCTGACACTGACGCCCTGACGCAAATCATGTATGTGGCTTCATAATTACTGTAACAATGTGGATAGCCACAGTCTGCCTGCTAAATAATATTATGGCAGATGAGAGTTTAAGAGATTTAATGATCATTGCAATGAAAATGCATGTGGGGTCTAGACTTCGGCAAATGTTTTAATGTTACTTGAATTGGTGATATTTTAGTGCATTTCTATCTTTATACTGTGGAAGACATTATTTGGAAAATGTTAATAAAGCATTATATTGTTGCATATTGTTTTGTTTTCTTTCCTAAGAAGGTAATAAATATATTTTGACAGGAAAATAATAAATTTGAAAGTCAAATTTCAGCACTTTCAAAATTTGTGATTAATCACGATTAACTACGAACAATTATGCGATTAATAGCTATTAAAAATTTTATCGACTAACAGTGCTAATTATATAATATTCTATATATACACACAGTCAATGGCCATAAAAGTGGACTTGGATATCTTTTTGGTCCACTTAAATTAGGGTGTTCTGGGAAGCGCATGAGCAGAAGTGTGCCACTGAACTTCCCAACAAATAATTGCAAATCAGCCACACAGATCAGATATTTTTAAAGTCTGCAGTATGATACACACCACCAGCTCTGAGAACATGGCATCCAGCTCGTCATAGCTGGGGATGGGCAGTGTGGGCTCCATGGTCTGCAGGACGAAGTCTTCTCGAAGGCGGTAGGTGATCTCTGGATGGTCACTGCTCTGGAAGCAGCAGAAGAAGAAGGATGTGCCACTACCTCCACCCCCACGTTTCCGTGGTGCCATGGCTGCTTCGGACTGGGGGCTCAAGGGTGAGGGTTGATGGGAATGAGGGAGTGGTGGTCCTCCCCAGGTGAGAGCTGCAGTTGGGTCACTCAGCCCTGCGAGAAGACAGAAAGAGAAACTTTAAGTCAGCTTGTGTGACAAAGACTTTAACCCTTAAGACCAGTACAGGAAAGACAATGCAAAAATAATTGACTTAATCTGTCTTTTTGTATTGTTCCAACAAACATATCTAAATTTTATTAAAACAAGCTACATGAGAAGCTACATTTCATAAGATATTAACACTTTTTTTCAGAGAATATTTCTTGAATTAAGTTTATATTTCTTAATACCCCATTGGCAAATAGTTTTTTTCCCTCTTTTAAAGCATTAACCTCACTAAAATTTGTTAGAATTGTACTTAAAACCCAATAAAATTAGCCAAAACACATTCAAGCAAATGTATCTTTTTTAAGAATGTTTAGATATTTTTAACAGAAAACAAGACAAAAGTACCAATGAAGGATTTTTTGCAGTGCAACCCAAGTTGTTCTTCTCTCTTTTCTACACATGATCTAACAGTTTAGTCTATAAACTAAGAATCAAGATGTCAACCCAAAAAGCTTAGTCAGCACCACAAGCAGTGATGTTAAGTGCATGTACTCATCAGATCAGCTCATTCCATCAAACCACATCACAGGAGTGACTGTACACCACAATGCATCACTCCCCAAACAGTATTACAGAGCCAACACAAATGAACGCAGCTTGCATCAATGTGTGCAGGGCCACTTCTATATTTAGGAAAATAGAAAGCAATACTGGGTTCCACTGACCACAAACAAAAATAAAAACCTCTTCATAAGACCAAAACTTGACAAATAAGATTATCAGAACTTTTAACTGGCAGGCTAAATTACTAATGCCATTAATTAAGAAACACAATAATCCAAGGCCAGACCCTCATGTCTGACATGCTTCAATATGAACAGTTGCTGTAAGATCATTGTGTGCATTACAGGATACACTATGTAGTAACATCTGGCACTCAAGCCCAACAGCAGAAGGTGCATCAGCTGCGTAATGGCTTTGCAATTGGGTGTGGAGCCACAAACACATAGTTTAATGAATACTGTATCATGGTCATGACTTTGAATTGGTGAAAGCAGCACAATTTTTCACAGGGGACTGCTTTAACAAGAGATTTATTTAAGCATGCAGGTGTATGCACACACCTGTGAGGCATTTCAGTGACAAAGTGAGGAACCGTTTGCCCTTTGGACAAATGGCTGCCCTGGAGTCACTGACAAACATATGGTGGGAAAAAGTTGACAGAGTACTTCCAGAAAACAATCTGAGAGAAGTAGATTAAGGATCATTCAAGAAAAAGTAAGGAATGAGGAACATTGAAGAAAAAATTAAAATAATGGATTATAATAAGAGAAACGATTTTTAAAACCACATATTGTGGCCCAAAAATATTTGGACTTTCACTTAAACCACAGAGAAAAATGTATTAATAGCTTTATTATCAAAAACATCAAAACAAATTAAATGAAATATAACGCAAACACACTTTTAAGCAAAACATTAAAAAAAAAAAGGTTTTTTAGGTTTCAAATACAATATATATATATATATATTATTTCGTATAATGTGTGTCCAAAGATGAGATCCACACAACCCATCTGTCTTTTAATACCCTTTCTGTTTTGTACAGTCAGTATTTGATTAAAAACTACAAAAAAGAAACATTTACTTCCAATAACATGTGGGACAGATGAGATGTTTGAGTCTCTCTCGTTAACATGCACTCATTTACAGATGCTCTTAACAGAATGCGGGCTTTCTTAAAGAGACAGTACCAGTTTTTCAATAAATCAGATCAATCAATGCAAATACCTGTAAATAGCACAAATCATATTAATTGATTGAATACACTGATTTGATCATTTTTAAAAAGCTAAAATGTGACCAAAATCATGAAAACTAATAAAAATATAAAATTTTACTAATTATATTTGTATTAGTTTTTCATGAATTTGGTCAGATTTTAGCTTTTTAAAAATTAACACATTTATATTTTCGTAATGTACCTAGTTAGAAGGTCCCCTGTATAATTCACAGAATTAGCTGGGAGAGAATTTCTTTTATATGTAGGCAAAAGGGACATTATAATATGAATCAATGCTGAATAATGTTGAATTACAATCAGAATCAAATCGAGAGCTTGTGAATAGGAATTTTATCAAATTGGAAAATCTGTATCAATACCCAGACCTATTCATTACCATAGAAAATAAATTTGATTAATAAAAAAAATTACAAATGTCTATTCCAAGAGGCATGTACAATGGAAGTGAATGGAGCAAGTCCATGAATGTTAAAAAACACACTTTAAAAATGTTAGCCAAACGATGTAAACATTATATATTATACCTGTGTGGCAGGGTGGAGGACGGGACCGGGCGTGTTGAGTCACGACCTGGCCCCGCCTTCCACCGTGACACAACCTGATTTGAGTGTGAAACATTATTATACGTGTTAACACGATTTGAGTATGAAAAACTGTTCTGTACTGGAGGTAGGTCTTCATGAAGTAATACTGCATACTTCTTTACACAGACAAAATTATTTGTTGATTTGATCACACTAAATTCAAGTTAAAGGTGCTGTAAGTGATTTTTTTCATGGACATGTATGCAAAAAAATTCAACACCCTGAAAGATATCACAGAAATAAGTATAATGAGATATCTCACCGGCCTCTGTGACTGCTCTAGACTTTGTAAACAGCAAACAAAAATGTGTCCAAGGACCACTGTCTCTGACCTGTCAATCATTTTGCACGTTCTCATTGTGTTGCAGCTAATTATTCAGGCTTAATGCCATATTCTGATTTATAATTTCTTAGTTGAGGGTGCCATTTCACTACTGTTGTGTTTGACAACCGTGGGAACATCCTTTGTTTCTGTTTCAACGGTATCGGTGCAGTATTTGGAAAGAGGGGGCATGGCTAATGTCAGTCTCGTGTAAGTTAGAATGGGTAAAATCGCTTAAAGTACCTTTAACACATTTAATTGCCATGTCTTTTGGCTATACTCTTGAAGGAGTGTGTTTTTTAACGTTTATGGACTGGCCCAATTCACTTCAATATTGTAACGGTGGTAATCAGGAGGTGGTGGTGGCGTAGTGGCTAGAGCACAGGGCTGCTAATCAGAAGGTTGCTGGTTCGAACCCCACAGCCACCACCATTGTGTCCTTGAGCAAGGCACTTAACTCCAGGTTGCTCCGGGAGGATTGTCCCTGTAATAAGGGCTCTGTAAGTTGCTTTGGATAAAAGCGTCTGCCAAATGCGTAAATGTAATCATCATTATGCCACAAATGCTGACGATTGAGCTCACATTCTAAAAAACCCAGAGCATTTCTTTAAGACATAAAGCATTTGGACATTTTCTGATTGTCAAATATGCCCATAGTTAATGTGACAAACCTGTGGTTACTCTGCTAGGACACCCATGTGAACAAGAGGGGAACTGAATTCAAACATGCACTAAAAATGACCTGGAGACCACAGCAAAAATAGTTCTGAGAAAAGGTCTAGCATTATTAGTTTAAAGAAGCCACTTGATTTGATATTTTGTTATCAAATGCAATGAAATTCATACATTTTCAAGTATGAATTTAACGTAATTTAACACTAGAGTACAATACCGAACTGATGCGTCTGTGCACGCGACGGTGTGAGGAACCGAACGCGGGAAACAAATAATGTTCAGTGAAAAGTCAAAAGAAGATTACAATGTATGTCATTGAAACTATATCAGCTATTATTAATAAAACACGGGAACTCATTGCGTGGACATTTTTTGCCACCATATTTTGAATTTGGGGGATATTTTTGTCAAGTTGACATTTTATCTTTCTAAGGTATATAAAAAGTTTGTTTTTGACATAGTAGCTAGTAAACAAGATATCCCCACATATATGTCAATCTACATTGTGTTAATGTTTGATACAGTTAAAACATTGACTACCTTAAAAAACAAGTGAAGTTTGATCAGTGGTTAAACATGTTCAGATGGTTCTCTCGTACCTGAATTAATGGCTCCTTTCCACAATAAAATTAAATATGCAGAAAATCACCGTATTACAGTTCTTGTATAGTGACAGGGCAGAAAATCTTGGAGAAGATAGAGAAGAGAGGACATCGACGACAGTTTATGAGAGCTGCTGTTCCCTGCGGGCTTCCGTCGTGACACACAGCGTGTTTTAGTTTAGAAATAGATTTAGCGCTTACAACTTTATTCTTCCCAAAAATTCAGAAATATATATTGTTGTAGTAAAAATTTTGTACATCTTTATAGTTGTAGTGAAAAATAATTTGAGCGAAGTTGAGTACTTAATTTTTAATCAACTCAAGTAAAAGTAATATTATTTATGTATACTTAAAAAAAGTTGAAAAATGTACTCAAGTACTGTAATGAGAGTAGTTGTAATTTGTTACTTTCCATCTATGGTCATTTCTCTCAAAGTTTTCTGTTGAGTGGGCGAGTCTGGCACAGTTACCCATATACCGGCTGTTGGTCACCAATATAAATCGACACAGCTGGAGTACAGCTGAACACAACGCCCATTCAGCCAGCCTGTTGCCACAGTGGAATTCCCGGCTGCCCCTCCCTGGAACTAGAGTTGGTTCAATCCTGACTGCAACTTTAATCTCAAGTACAAAATGTTTTTTAAGAAAACGTTAACAATGCAGAGGAGGGTAAGCACTCAAGGCTTTTCTAAAATAATCCACGAATCATGTGTTGAGCCGTAATTCATCTGGCCCAACAGTCAACGTCTGGATGCATTTAATGATATCCTGCATACCAACAGGAGTGATCTGGTTTGGTCAACTCTGAGATCATTCCTCACACTATGATAGTTCACGAATCACCACGCATTCCTTCCCCTCTATGGTTTGATATCAAAATATATGCCCTGTGGGAGAGACTTATGGCCCTGGACTACAGCAAGACTGCTTGACCCTGCTGTGAGGAAATTCTATGCTGCTGCTTTCACACCAAAAATCACTCTAGTGAGGAGAGGGATAACTCGCTTACATTCTCTGGCTAACCTCTAGCTGACTCCAAACTGATAACATTCAACAGCATTAGAGCAGAAGGTTAGCATCAAAACAGTTTGAAAGAAGAAACTCACGAGTAATCAGTTTCTCAGCTAAGAGGAATGTTGTTGAGACACGCTAAGGAGTTTCTTCAACTACAGACACTTTTATGTCCCAGCGGATTATTGTTATTAAAACTAACTGATTTCATTTTATATACATACGCACACAGCACTGTGCAAAAGTTTTAGGCACTTGTGAAAATGTTGCATAGTGAGGATGTCTTGAAAAATAATGAAATGAATAGTTTTCATTTATCACTTAATGTTATACAAAGTCCAGTTAACATAAAAAAGCTAAATCAATATTCAGTGTGACCACCATTGCCTGTAAAACAGCACCAATTCTCCTAGGTACACCTGGACACACTTTTTCTTGGTTGTTGGCAGTTATGATGTTCCAAGCTTCTTTGAGAATTTGCCACAGTTCTTCTATTTAGGCTGTCTCAGTTGCTTCTGTCTCTTTATGTAATCTCAGACTGACACAATGTTCTGTGGGGGGCTTTGTGGGGGCCATTACATCTGTTGCAGTGCTCCCTGTTCTTCTATTCTAATCTTTTCTAGTTTCAAAAGTAATGTTTGTGAGTCTAACATTTATATTTTCTATTCACACTAAAGCTGAAGATACAAATGACCATCTTTAGACAAATGCTTTTGTGAAACATCTTATGTGCCTAAGACTTTTGCACAGAATTGTATATATATATATAATATATATATATATATATATATATATCAAGCTGCATTCTATGTAAAAGGTTTGAAAAAACTATTTGATTGTGTGTATTTATGATACTTATAATATTAGCTATAAAATGAGCATTAGAAAGGCAAAGACGTCTGCCATTTTCCGAAAATGATTCAAATGTAATTCCACTATCGACACTATGTGCTATCAAAAATAAAACATAATTTGTGGTGGAAATCTTAATCATGTTTCAGAAAAACAACATACAGTAATTCTCCTGTGACACGTGTATACAGGGTGGCCCAAAAAATGGCGCCACTATGTTTGATTGTTCATATTTTAAAAATGCATAAAAAGTGCACAATTTTTTGCCATTCTTCTATGACTTTGTGTAAACAACCAAATGACTTCACTGTGATGTCATATAAATACAGAAGTTTAGCCAAGTTATCAATGGCAGCAAACTTAGGTGCTTATCTTTCGCCAAGTGGACCCGTTTTTTTTTTAGGCCAAACTATTTTCTTATTCATTTATTTGTAGTGATGTCATTTTGTTGTTTACAAAAAGTCATAGAAATAAGCCAAAAATCATGAGAACGCCTTTATGCAATGTTAAGATATGAGCAATCATACACAGTGGCCCCCTTTTTTTTTTTTTAAGCAAACCCATACACTGCTGGACGTTGTTAGTAAACAGAGGCTTTGCTGTGCTTGCAAGCAATAAGTGGCTTACCCCCCAGAGAACACCCCCCATGACCATATTAAATGTGAAATATGTTAAACTGTGTTCTAGTTCATATTACACCAATACCTTCAACATTGTGCATTTCTGCATTTTGCATGTTTGAACAATCAAATACACAGTTATGATTCCAAGTACTCTCGTTGTCTGTAAAAAGCTGATCAGGCATACTGAAGAAGATCCGTTAAGTTCGTGTGGATGTAAATGTATTCACTTTTTATAATTCTCTGATCAGACAGTTATTTCCTCTTAAATCCACATGTAAATGAAAATGGATCAAACGGAAAAGGTGGGAAAGGGCTTAAGTACAGGGTGGATTTTGTACTTGTGTCAGCTATGGCCATTCCAGTTTGTCTCCACCTTTTTACAATGTCTGGGCAAGTGGAAGTCTGTGCTGTGGTTTATTTCGAAGTGGTGATTGGAGAGCTGCATTGCAAGTGTCCCTAACCAAAGGAGGCTAGTTATGGCTGGACTGCATAAAGGATGAAATGAATAAGCATTCAATGTACACATACAAATGACTTCCATTCTCACTTTAAGGGAATGAACAACAGTTACAAAGTGTGATATTCTAAACTGTCATCAGGCCAAACGCAAACCCAAAAATGCTTTTAGACTGCATATACTGTAAATATACAGCATTACAAGTAATTTATGTCATTATATACTTTTATAAAAACAAAACAAATTTGGTGGAGTCATGTGATGCCATGCGAGGTTCGGACATGTGAATGGCAAGCTCTGCGCTCTTTGCTAGTTTTAACACTATAATGACAAACCGGTGAGATTCAATACACTCTATTCCATAACTGTTCTAGGAGGACAATATACCAAAGAATTCAAAATCCTCAGGCTCTGGAGACATTAAAAGACACTTACATGCTCAAGTTGACACCCCCGAGAAGGCACCGAGGCAGAGATTTGATTTGGTCAGAGAAATTAGGGAAATTCGGTGAGAGATATTAAACATGTCGGCAATGCTGACAAAGGTCGTCGCTGACTTGGTGTGATAAGTTGATCGATCACTGCCATGTATACAATATTCTCTGAGGTGATTACAAGAGTGGGGGATGTCGAGAAACCGATCGATTATCTGGAGTCATCAGAGAGGGAATTATCTGCAAAGACGCTAGCGACCAAGGTGGATTTGGAGAGTGTCTGGCAGATGTTGGAGGACATGGAGAACAGTTACCGGCAGAATAACGTCCAAATCGTCTGAATTCCTGAGGCCGAAGAGGGTCAGGATATGGTGAAATTCTTTGATGGGCTCTTTCCGAGTCTGCTTGACATAACAGACCATAAGTTGGGAATCGAGTGAGCTCACAGGGTTCTGGCTCAGCGATCTGTTGAGGGAGACAGGCCCTGATCAATTCAGGCCAAATTTCTGAGATCATCTGTTAAAGATCTTTTGTTATGCGAGGAGTAAAGGAAGGCTTTCTTGGAAGAACCACAGCATTGTTTTGTTCCCTGTCTTGCAAATTCGACGAGAGAGAAACGTGATCAATTCAAGGAATGCAATAAACTCTTATATCAACAGAAGTTCATTTTTGCACTGATTTTCCTTGCCAAATTGAGAATAGATGTCAAGGATGGTCATTTGTTGCACTTATGAATCAGCCAAGTGTGCCGGCTCACTGAATGTTCGTTTGACTGTTCGTGGAAACTGATCGCCTATTTTTTTTCTTTTTGAGCTAGTTCCGCATAGCGGCTGGAGTTTGTTTTGTGGAGTAACGCACCTTTGGGATAGTTTTGTGGATGAATCTACATGCTTCTTTTGTTTATTCAGCCTATTGACTGGAGTTTGTTTTATAGATTATCTTTTGTTGTGCAATTCTGTCTCACAAAATTTGAATAGAAATACCGGGCTTAAGCAATCTGACGCATCTTTCCCCGCAGGAAGCTGAAAAATTTGGGAAGATATGGGATGGACAGGTTTTCTTTAGTGCTGGCTCAAGTAAGAGCAGCGGAGTCATTACACTGATAAGTAAGCATCTACAATTCAAATGTCTCAAACAGATTAAAGATAAATTAGGAAGAGTCATTATTGTTTTAGCAGAAATTCATGGGCAAAGTCTTATTTTGGCTAAAATTTACACACCTAATGTTGATGATCAGGGCTTTTTTATAGCTCTTGAAGGTATGTTGCAAGCCGCTTGTACCCCTCATGATATAACATTCAGAGGAGACTTTAATCTTTTGATGGACTCAGATTCAGAAGATTTGTGTAAAAATCTTGGCCTTACAGATATTTGGAGATTTTTGTACCCATCAGGTAGTGTTTCTACATTTTTTTTAATCAGTCCATAAGATTTACTCTTGAATAAATTTTTTTATATCTAAGTCCCTCATTTCGTCTGATGTTATATTTTTAATTGTAAACATTTCAGCTTAAGATCAAGCCCTGGTGTGTTTATAGCTGTTGCAACATATGGAGAAAATGGAATCATTTAGTTGACACTTTAATGTATCCCTTTTGCAAAACCCTGAATTGCAACAAATGTTAAATTCTGAAATCAGTGTTTAAATGGAGACCAACTGGTCCTCAGCATATTCTGTGGGTGTGGCTTGGGAGGCACTTATGGTGGTTCTTAGGAGCCGGATCACACATTATCCCTCATTTACCAAAAAATCTAAAGCAAGAAAACACAGAGTTGGAAGGGAATATTAAAACTGCAGAGGCAGAGCTGAAGCACCGAATGTCATCTGATGGTCTCAAAGAATTGACCAGATTGAAATACAGATATAATACTATTTTGTTGCGGAAGGTGTAGTTTGGGCTATTTAGGGCAAGACAGTAATACTTTGAGTTGGGGGACAAGGCAGGAAAACTTCTGGCTAGATATATAAAACAGAGAGAGTCTTTTTCTACCATTCCCTCAGTGATATCTGCTGGTGGTGAAATATATACCTCAGCCATGGATATTAATAATGCTTTTAAAGAATTCTATCTTGATATCTATAGTTCTACATCTTTGTCTACTGATGAAGATATTAGAAACTTTGTGGAACCATTAGAACTTCCTAAACTGACGGCCGATCAATAAAATTCCCTTGATTCTGAGATAAGTTACACCCTCTCGTTATCTCGTTATCAAAAGTGTTTAATTTGTACATTTATTTAAATGTTGCCTCGAGCATGTGGCTGAACCCAAAATTATGTATTAAAAAGTCCCTTTTCTGTTGGTGAGAGTGGATTGTGAAGGAGGTTAATACACTCAGTGACCTGTATGAGAGTGGATTGTTGAGATCCTTTGAGAATTTGGTTCAGCATTTTGGGATTCCCAGATCTCAGTTCTTTAGGTATTACAGCTGCGCCACCTGCTCGGGGAGAGGCAGTGGAGAGTGAAGTATAGTTTTAAATATGTGTGATTATATTATGAATCAATAAAAACTGTTAATCAGAAAAAAACAAAAAACAAAATGGCATTATCTAGTAACAGAAAGACCTCTTAAAGGCCTATTGACTATTTCATGGCAATACACTTCATTAATCCCATCAGTGCAGTCACAAACCGGTAAAACAATAACAGAAATAGGTAGAAAGCTTGCACTTACCCTTATTTCAGATTTCTACAAACATATATACAAATTTGGCATGTGTTTATACGCTGACAAAATATCTCTGTATTACTTAAATGTTTTAATATATACTAATATACAACTCGGGTCAGTGACATAAAGCCATGCTCACGTGAACTGAGAGGAAAACACATTATACAAAAACTTGAAAATAGAAATATTATCAGCAAAGCAATTTAAGTAAACAGTTCAAATAAATTATAGAATTTACTGGTGTTTGGTATGTTCCTGTTTCATTAGTGACAGCACTAAAGCTGGCATTTTACAAGTTTGTGCAAAATCAAATAATATATTTTATCCCAGAATAATCTAAAAACATTCGAAAGAACATCTTGTGTGCTTTAATGGAAGCAAAGAAATCAAACCATTTGTAAAAGGAATTTACATGGTTAATTCCACAAATTTGCTTATTTGGTTAGTGACCTAGAAATAGCAGGATGTTAAACACTTTAAAATAAGTTTCCATTTGTTAACAACGTAACAACATTGGATCATTAAATTTCAACATATACAAATTGTTACAAATTTAAAGTTGTTTACGTTAAAATTAGTTAATGCATGATGCACTAACAATGTTGCAACTGTTAATAAGACTGGTTTAATAAATGCTGTTAAAATATATTGTTCATTATTAGTTCATGAACTACTGTTAACAAAATGGAACCTTTTTGTTAAGTGTAACCAATATTATTTTCATAATTTAAA
Organism: Moxostoma hubbsi; assembly: GCA_032164185.1. Lineage (NCBI taxonomy): Eukaryota > Metazoa > Chordata > Actinopteri > Cypriniformes > Catostomidae > Moxostoma > Moxostoma hubbsi. The sequence goes on from JAVLUX010000031.1 coordinate 19,448,748, forward strand.
AAAGTATCAAAATCCATATCATTCACATACAGTACAACTGTTAAAAAGGACAGTTTCAAAATGAAAGTGTCCATAGAGGCATTGTCACTTGTTGGCATACAATATAATCTCTCTTTTGTACCCATTCCGCAGACACAACAAACAGAGTTGGACATGTGACCTGACCGCTTTGAATGAAGTAAAAACAAACCCCTGCTCCACCATGTGACAGCCGCAAGGCCAGTGCTTAATCTTTTACAGACAAATTACGATTAAGCAATAAGTAATTATTATCTATGCAAACAACTAAAACAGCGTCAGAGGCTCTGTGCTGTGTGTGCCTGCAGCATTACAATACAAATGCAGTGGTGTAATACTGTAAAGTACTTCCTTGTTATTTCCATAAAGGTGCAAGGTGTTCTTAGCTGGATGACATGAGCATTCTCGCACAAACACACAGGTCAAATGCTTATTCAGACACATTGGAGAGTTTCTCAAACATATATATCAGTACTCGTACTATTCCATGTACCGACAACTCTTAAAAACCACAGAACGCAAATGGTAACATGGTAAATAAAGTATCTTGGCAGAGAGTATCTATGTCAAATAGAGTACTATGGGACAATATTCTTCAAACATTTACCCTGTTGTTAAAATCTAAAGCAAAACTGAAAGAATGTTTTGTCTACATCACAAATAAACAACCAGAAAATCTATGAGCCAGTCCAAAGTAGACAAACAGGAAAAAGGAGAAGGTGATACGGTGACGTCAATGTCACAAATAATGTTTTTCTTGTCATTAACAAAACTAAAAATGTATGAGTGGTCAGGCCCTTACTAAGCATTTTCTCACACGAATACAAACCCCTTTGTATGTGACAAAATCGATAGAGGAGGGGTAATGTTACATGTGATGGATTTATACAAAGGTGATTAGTGTTGATCACCATTTTAAGCCTACTGGTGTTCACATTGTTACAGTAACTGCATTAATCTTCCAACCCAGCTCACCTCTGCCGAGGGCTTAAACTTCCCCGTGGGCCTGTCCTGACAGGCCACATTCCGCACATAGCCAGCCGATCACTGCACATCTCCGCTGCCATCACTTACCACGCTCTCTCGTCACTATTTTCTTGTCCTTGAGGCACAAATGACAAATTAGTTCAAGTCTGTGTTCAAAACAATCACTCCTTTAATGCTTCTGCTGGTCCCTGCTGACTCCCTCCCTTAAATGACACTAAGTCGATCTATCTTCCTTGGTACATGCATCACTAAACGCTAATTGTTTTTTTTTTTTCTTATTGACTTTTCAACCTATGTGACTTTTGGGGATTTTAAAGCATCAGGACTGCCATCAATCAATGTATTGGCAGAGCTGGCTCAGTGGTTAAGGCTCTGGATTACTGACCAGAAGGTTGGGGGTTCAAGCCCCAACACCACCAAGACACCACTGTTGGGCCCTTGAGCAAGGCCCTTGACCCTATCTGCTCCAGGGGTGCTGTATCATGGCTGACCCTACACTCTGACCCCAGTTTAGCTGGGATATGTGAAAAAATAATTTCACTGAATATATTCAACAACAAAAAAAAATATGTATAATGTGTGACAATAGATCAATTATATTATGTATTATATTGTGACTCAACTTGGCTACCTACACACCCAAGTCATTCTAAACAAACCAAAGCATACAAAGTGAGGAGATGCAGTAACATTTTGTGTTGTGTTGTTGATTTAGAGATTATGTATAAACACTCTTCCAGTCAGTCAGGTCATCAGGAGGAAAGAGAAATGAAAGAAAAAGAAGTTGAAAGACAGGAATGAGGGCAATGTGTCAGGAGGTAATGGCTGTGACTTATCCATTATGACAGAGAATACACCCTACACGCCATCAGGGACGCCTGAAAAACAAGGCCATTTCTGCCCCACTGTTGCTGCATGCGCCTTCTTTCTCAGTCTATTTTTCCATATTACTTCTCACCTTTTCCATATCCACATCAATCTCGTGAGAGCCAACTTTAAGACTCGGCAAAAACTAAGGGCAATTTTGGTTGGAGAAATGCCAAGATAAGTAAGGAAGACTTGACATCATACACGTGGGATGTAGCACAGTAGGTTTAAACTAGATAACAAACATCAACATACACCGATCAGCCACAACATTAAAACCACCTGCCTAATATTGTCTAGGTCCCCCTCATGCCACCAAAAAAGTGCCAACCTGCATCTCAGAATAGCATTCTGAGATGATATTCTTCTCACCACAATTATGTAGAGCGGTTATCTGAGTTAAAGTAGACTTTGTCAGTTCAAAACAGTCTGGCCATTCTCTCATCAAAAAGGCATTTCCGTCCACAGAACTGCCGCTCAATGGATGTTTTTTTGTTTTTGGCACCATTCAGAATAAATTAAAAAAAAAATATTAAAAAAACAAAAAATGGTCTGCTGTCATTCAGCTTTAAAACAAACTGTGGATCTTATCTTTTGATATTCATACACAATTTCCCTCGACTGATGAACTCTATGAAATAGTTTAATCTTTTTGTAGAAAAGATCCCTCAGACCCCAACACTTTGGTTGCTACACCAGGTCTATACCAGTTGTAAACAGGGTCACTGCCACAAAATACAAATTCAACAGAGTGGCAAACACAATATACAGTCCTATTGTTTACAGGTTTTTGCACAAGTAAATATTAGCTACACCCAACCAGAGTGCCAAAAAGCTTTAATGAGTTATTGTAGGTGAACGTAAGACTCTGCAATGTTTATATTTGGTTGCCTAGATGCAGTAACTGACCATACCCAATGAAGAGTCAACAGGACCATTTCTCAGGCGCAAATGTCATTATGACACAGTGCCCTGGGAGTGACTGGTAAATCAGATTTCTCTCAGAGTGCTGAAAATAGGACAAGAGGTAAGGATTATATCCACTGGCCCTCTCTAACATTTTGGCATATAAATATGGGAAAATAGGCATCCCGTTCCGTTATCATTTCAGCCAAAATATTGGATGCTACAGCTAACATGGGACAGGTGGCAACCCTAATGCTCGGATATTCCTACTTGATATCTCCGATCTCCAAGCATAAATGCATTCTATTTCCAAATGCTCGGAAGATGACATTTAAGGAAACAAAACTGCAATGCTCCCGTTAACTTAGCAGGTGTTTGACTGTCACTAGACATTTACTTTTGACATTGCTAGTCTCCTAGCAACCCAATTCAGAAACAATCTGCAATGCTAGCATTTAAGCTACAGGTGTACGATTATCAAAAGAGAGTATAATTTACCATGTTTTGAATAACTGCTACTCTGCTAATGTTTTTTTTAAACATGCTTTAATATCATGTAATGTAGGAACTTTGACTCATTTATCAATATTATTTAATACAAGTGAATGTTTATCATTTATTTTGTATATCTTCCTGGGTGCAGACATGATTGTGTGATGTCACGCACCTGCATCTCGGCGACATAGAATTTCTGCATGACTTTCCAAGTTGGAATTATGACTTAAAGTGGTGTTCCATTGCACTTCTCCCAGTAGGAAGTTGGAAAATCAGACTTTCTGAGTTGAATGCAACAGCATAAGATAATATGAGTTGGTAAAATGGTAAATGGTCGGCACTTATATAGCACTTTTCTTTTTAACCTTAGAGGTTACCAAAGTGCTTTACACTGTGTCCCAATCACCCATATACACACACACACACACACACACACACACACACACACACACACACACACACACACACACACACACACACACACACACACACACACACACACACACACACACACACACCAATGGCGGTAGAGTGGCCATGCAAGGCACTAGCCTTCCATTGGGAGCAACTTGGGGTTCAGTGTCTTGCCCAAGGACACTTCGGCATGTGGGCTGGGAATCGAACTGCCAACCCTGCGATTGTCAGCCGACCCGCTCTACCACCTGAGCCACAGCCGCCCCTAAGTTCCATCATATTCACTCCTATTCACTGCACCATTGTTGATTTGCATAAAGTTAAACCATGTAGTCAAAAAACTGGGAAGTCTGTTTGATGAAATCAGCTTTTAAGGTCAGTACATACCAAAACAAAACTATTATATGAAATAAAGGGGGTTAAACATATCCTCAGAAGTGCAGCACTGATTTTCAAATGTAAAATCCCCATACATTTCACATTTCTTAAATCAACATTCTGGAGAAGGACACTGGGGAACCTTGGAGTGCTCCCCCCAGGACGAAGACTCCTAGACCAGTCTGTAGAGTGAGATATAGTCCAAGGCTTTCAAAAGAGGTGTTGAGTAACACTGTGATTATGAGAAAAGCCATTCATTAATCATGAGGGTGGCGGTAGCTATCCATCTCCCCCTCATGCTACAAGGGAATCGACATGCTATCTGAATGGAAGACCAGAGAGCTCCATAGCCCAGGCCAGACAGGGATTCCACCGATCCAGCCTTGATATGATCCCAAAGCTGGGGTTCAGATTCCACACTCCCTCCTGTCAGGGGTAATTTAGAAGGAAAAACGGGAGGGGAAGATGAAGAGGTCTGAATGGGTGCTCCCCTTGCAGACGGCCTGTCAAATATGTACTGCAGACAATGAGACCACCACCATCCCCCCTCTTAACACTTGCACAAACTGCTTATACACACACACACACACACACACACACACAAAAGTACGAGAATTCCTCCCCACACAACGACACTCCCTCTGAGGGGCAAGGCAAAGCTGGGTTAAGCAGAACAGTATAATGATAATGTTTGAAAGACATTTGTTATTTTTTCAGGGGTTCATTACACAAGCCACGTTTTCTGTAAATTACCCTGACCCTTACCCGACCCTAACCCATGTACAACCAATTAAACACACATCCTGTCTTTGTTTCCTAATGAAGACAAAACTTTAAACCTCAGTTCACTCCAAAATCTAGAACAACATATCATTTTAAAGATGCACTCAGTAATTTTTCCCTCATTCCAAAAGTTGTACACCTAAAGAAACACCTAAAGAAAATATTTAAAAAATATATTTTACATTTATGAGCACTCACATGAGATGGAGACTTCAGTCACATTAGTAACCTTATAAAAGCTATGGGGGCTGCCATGCTAAAATCAGATGACCAGCTGAATCCTACTCACTTAATCTCATTTAAGAAGCTGTTATTAATCACTTTCACTCATGGATTAAACTAATTATGGCTCACTGTGACTAGTGAATTTCTCCAATGGAATCTGTATTTAAAAACCATACATTTTGAGTAATGCTGCATGCATGACGCTAGGTTTCATATATAATTCCAAGACAACACAAACAAAAAAGTTACCGAGTGCACCTCCAAGTGTAGATGTTTATTTTTCCATCAGTGTGAAAAGAAATTGGATATCCCATGGTCAAACAACAGGTGATATAGACATGCACCGTCCTTCCAAACTGATCGCAGTGTGAATTCAGCGAAAGTAGGATGAAAGTTGATTGGTTTGCGCTTATCAAAATTCAAACAACTGCCCCCAGTGTCGAAGCTGGAAGTCTTGTTGAATGCATGACCATGTGTGGGCTCCAGTTTTTGGGTGAAATGTCCTTTTTAAAAAATATATTTAAAACAGTCAACAGGAATGAATGCATGTTTTATTAACCTTACTCGCTTAGCAAAACTCCAACACTAAACCTAAACCCAAAACTGTCAATGGAGTAAAAAAAGATTTTAGGGCAAAAAAGCAACCTACGATTACTTGCTGGTTTCCATGGGACCAGAACTGGTGTGTTGAATGTTGCAGGTCATTAGAACCAGAGGTAAAGTTGATTGTGTTTAAGTTAATGCAAAAATGTAATTTGTAATTTTGCCAGATTGGGCCGATTTACTGGTACATGAACAATCGGAAGCAACATTTTATATGTGATATTGTTGAACCTTACTCTTCCAGTAGGTCAATTGGAGCACTTTCAACAGCAATCATGGGTTTGATTCCAAGAAAAAACACATACTGATTAGTTTTCGACTGATATATTGCAGAGACCGATAAATTGGCTGATATTCTAAAAATTTGAATTATCGCATTGGCTAATACAACTGAAAAAAAAACGCTTCATGTGCGCTATGAGTAAGTGTCTTATTCACTATGCATTTACATTTACACATTTGGCAGACGCTTTTATCCAAAGCTACTTACAGAGTCGCTGGTGTGGATCGAACCAGCGACCAGCAACCTTCTGATTACCAGTTTAGTGCTTTAGCCCACTACGCCACCACCACTCCATATGCACTGTATGTGCAATTGGTTTGATTCTATATTTTGGGGAAAATACTATTGCTAACGTGGACATGCTGGACATGGTTGCTGGACTACTGTGTGTACTGTTCCTTCTTCCTAATATATTAAAAATGTCTTCATGTGCAAAGAAATTACTAAAATTTTATGACTAAACAGAAATCAGAAGAAACTGCTATCTACCATTTTAAATACAATATCATTTTTATAATTGCTTTTACAAAGTTAATGTTTAGTGTGAAATTGAATAAATATAGCGCTAAATAAGAGTTTATTAATTTTTTTAGCAATTCTATGTTTTTGTTATTTACTGTATTAAATTGTGTGATATATAGGCATTGTATCAGCCTATCAGCCACCCTGTTCTCTGGATATCGGTATCGTCCATTAAAAATACCATATCGGTCGATCAATAATACTGATAATGTATACCTTTAAGTTGCTTTATGTAAAAGTATTCATCAAATTCATAAATGTAAATCGGCTAAAGCCTTTTTGCTGATATGGTGGGTCAATGTAACACATATTAAAGCGCTCAAAGACAACGGGCATGTTTGGAAATGGTAGTCTGAACTTGCCTTGATAAGGTCTATGTAAGGGCCACGCCTGTCTGTGCAGTGGCCTGGGGGCTATGAGAGCTGTATAGGCCATACAGATGAAAGGAGATCAGTAGAGAGATACAGGTGAAATCTGAGACCCTGCAATCGCAGGAAATTACACCTGACTCAAATGTATGGCTGTTCATTGGCTCCTTTGACCACTTTAATGCTTGATCCCATACTTCACCTGAGGATAGAGAATGCTTTACATCAATGCTACCATTTTTGCTGAAATACAAGGAATAAAGAGGTGTCCTTGAAGTATACTCAGATATATGGTGAAAAAGGTACGTTTTACAGTCACACCTGTGATTTCAGCCATCTACTTCCTTTCCCCCAAGACCAAATCCTCATTCAAAATTTTAACGTACACTATGAATATAAATGTAACATTGGACAGACAACAAGAATTCTCTGTGTTTAGATGGCAAGGTTAAATTCAGCGATGTGGAAGTTGGTTGGAACTGATTGATGTGTCAAAATGCTATCCGCGCCTCCCTTCACCTTTTGTTGCCATGGCAACGAGCACATGTAACACCAGCTGGCATTCAACCCTCTTTTTCGCTAATCCAGGAACAAATGCAAAAAGATTCATTCATATTTTTTATTACCTCTGCCTAAAACAAACTCATTCACATGACACAGTCAAATGAGAGCCTTTCAGCTCAATTAAAAAAGCATGGAGAAGATAAACCGATTCCTGCAATCCAGTCAGTGAGCCACACCCTCTTATTAGAAACTGTTTAATATTTAAATGAACCATTAGCCTATAATATATCTGATAGGTCAGCAGAAATTTCCCTTCGTAGTTGCTGATTTTGTTTAAATATTCACAGTAATTAAGAACACTGACTACATTCAAAGCTCAAAGATCTGAAAGGAGCTGAAATGTGGTTACCTGAATAATAATTTAGGCATAAATTGCGGTTACCTGGCAAATGTGGTCATTTGGAACACCTAGCCTAAAATCTGCTGTGTACATTTCTTAATCTATCACAAGCAAGTTTAAATTAACATGACCAAATTCTAGTGTTCTAGCTTGGTTGTTATGTGATAAGGTCTCAGTCAATTGGTAGGGGTGACAATCGCAGTAAACTGCAGAAATCGAAAGAACGAAAAAGTCCTAGATAACTCTAATTCACATTATGAAAGAAAGCATTTCTATAGCACTGAATGGAAAGAGAGGAAAAGATCTGTAGACACCACTGCATTGAAAGTATAACTGCCTCAATCCTAACCCCCGATACCTCTGAGGGTGGGGTGGTTCACTAAACAGATGTGACAGCAGAATTTTGCCTGAAAGCAAAAGAATGTAAGTAACCTCAACATGACAGCTCCAAGCAGAGGGTGGCTACAGTGTCTGAAATACACAGTAAGAAATTATCACTTTATGCTGAAGTAGGGAAAAGGCAACCTAATAACTTCTCCTTTCAAGACCTCCCATTTCATGCCCGAGAGAGAACTCACCCAAACCTAGAGAAAGAGCAATACAGTGTGGAAAGATTATAGAATTTGTGACAGCCCAATAGAAAAAAATTTATAGGAAAATGAGGCCAGTAATAAAAGGGCCATTCTGCTCAAGATAATTTCTGCTCACAGTGACCTCCTTATCTTCTCTCGCCCAACCCCTCCACATTAAAATGAAGAGCATGAAGAGAATAGTGCTGCATCTTGTCTTGCCACCAAGTGCTAATTCAAGAGCTCCAACCGGTAGATGTTTTAGCACATTATCAGCCTCTCTTGATCACTGCAGGGCTGTACACGTCCACACCGCACAGTGAGAGAATCCACACCTGCCCTTCAAGGCTTTGCAAACCATTAAAAAGCTCAGCTGACCTCGAAGAGAGAAGATCACTGAGGAATCATGCATTCCAAACCACAACCCATTAGAGCGGTACTGTCATGAGAGTGAGAAACCTTAATGACATCTAATGTAAAAGGCGCTGCTTAGGTTAACTTACCTTTTATGCCTTTGCTTATGGTCCGTTTAATTTTACATCCCTCAAGAGAAAATAAGACCGGTTGCCGAAAGAAATGACAATGACAAATAATCTTCAACAAAAGGCTTGAAAAGCATTTAAATTTAAGGTTGTCACTTAAGTAACCGGAGTCATTCTAAACAGAAAAATACCATAGATCAGTCCCAGAAGGCTTCCATTAGTGCCATGCTTGAAATACTCAAGCCGGTTATAAGGAGAAGCCACGAACACAACCAATCCTCCACGGTCAACCAGTGAACACATGCGTCTCCCTGCTGTTCAACTGCCTATCTCATACAAATGCCCTCTACCCCCTGTCTTTCCTTTTCTCTCTTTCTCCGAGCACACAGGCACAGATGTTTCTATCGACAGACCACGCCTCTTTTCAACACTCAGATCGCTTATAGGATCCAGGCAGAATTTAGACTCCACCCACAGCTCTTCACTTCTCTCCCCCTCCCGCTCTCATCAACCCCTTGTGTTCTGCTGCAGCAGCACTGTTCACAGTTTGTTTGGAGAAGGGCTGCTAAATAGACAGCTAAGGTGAGTGTGTGTTCACTTCTATTTGCGAGTGTGTGTATGGGTGGGGGGCTGTTCAAGAGAGAGTGAATATATCTTTGGGATTTAACCACATAGGGCCTTAAAAATTTAAATATGAAAAAGAAAGTTTGCTCAGAACCAGAATCTAAAAGGATATTAAGATATCTTTCATTCTTCTGGAGTCACTCCAACTATGGAAAAACAACATCATTTTTGGACTACTTTTTTGAACATCATTTGCTTATAATGCAACAAGGTGTGCTGAGGTCACCTAATTGTATTAACAGACACAGGTTTACGTAAAAATAAAAGGCTGCCACCTTTCTAAAGTTGTAGCATTGTTGTAACACATCATAAGAAAGTGTTTCACCACTGTTCAAATGCACTTTGCATCGCAGCATTTATATGTATAAATGTTTTCTATCTGAAAGGACTAAATATTAAATGAAACAAATGACAATAAAATACAAAGTAATCTCTTCAGTAATCAAAATACTTTTAAAATGTAACTGTATTCTAATTACCAATTATTTAAATTGTAACTGGAATGCAGTTAATTATATTTTGTATTTTACAAAATACAATCCCATTACATTCAGTTACTCCCCAACACTGCTCATGGCAAAGACTTCATTTTGAGCTGGGGATCTCTGGTTGAGTTAACATGGAGTAAGCCAAAATTCTTCAAAAAACAAAATCCGGTATGCTTCGAAGTTCTTCAAAAAATAAATGAAGGTGCATTTGAATGAAGAAATAATAATCCAAAAAGAAAAAGGAAAATCAAGGCACACTTCCAGATTACGCGTATCAAAAATGCTTTCTTCAGGGTGCCAAAAGACAAAAGTCTTTCTCTTTCAAGAACAAGGACACAAAAAATTTGATGACTCATCTTGCTCACAGGGACAAACACAAATGTTTCTCAGTCAAATGCTGTCTAGAATGAGAACGTCCCCTCCCCCTATACACCTGCCACTGACAAGCAATAGCAAATTATGGTTACCCAATTGGCTATGTCCTGTTCAAACTGGCTGTTTTAGGAAATACATCAACACAAGAAAGACATTTTTTTTCATCAAACCATTTCATGGGTTCTTCAAGTTCTCTACCAATCCAAATTTCACCTTTATGTAATATATCTCCTTTATTTTATTTAAGTTTTCGTGAACTTCAGTCTCAAGCACCCCTCTTGGACAGAACAGTGCTTTGACAAATGGTTCTACTTTATAGCTTATTGCCAAAAGCTACAACAAGATTTTCTTCAAGCAACAGAGAATTGGATGAATGGCTTAAATACCAAACTGAGGGAAATCTGATGGCAGTGGGTGATCTTTTGTTGGTGTTTGGCACAAGAGACTGTGTGGCAGCTGCAGGAGAGTAGGGAACAAAACACTGAAGCCACCTCCTGAGGAGCATGTGGAAAGCTTATCTGACAGTACCCTCTCCACCACCTCGGCCTGGAGCAAGTGAGAGGAGTTGTCAATCAACTGATAATAAGGCCTTGTTTGCTGTTCCTGTTTGTCAAAGACAAGTACTATGTCCATGGTAGTTAAATATGACATGTAGAGGAGCACTCAAATATGAGTCTCTACGGCAATGGTCACACTAAACCATTTTTGTTTGAAAAATCCATTTTATGTTTCCTAACATCATCATTTGTTAACAAATACAGATATTGTGATTTTGAACAGACTATTTGAGCAGCTAGTTCATTATGACAACTGCTTCAGTCCTTCTTTGCTGGTAAACAGCAGCATGAATGCAGATCTCACCAGTTTGTTGATATGCGCCTCTGAGCCCAGACTAGTGTAATCACACCGGTTGGATCGCACGTGCAAAAGGGTTAATATCCTTTCTGGTCTTTACAGTCAGTTTTTTCAATCAACAGAAACTAAAAAAACAAAAAAAAACGTAATTCTAATCACTCTTAAGCCATTCTTGTTAATGTGCACTCAACCAAAACATGGAGATGCTCACTGAATTGCTGCTATTCTTAAAGAGACAGTACCATTCAACAAATTCATGTAAATACTTATTATAAATAGTACAAATTATGCAATTTCCAGACATAATTTATTGAAGAAATACATAATTTGAACATGATTAAACAGCTAAGATGTGAGCAAATGATTAAAAACTAATAATTAAATGTAATTTGTAAAATATATATTTTCATAATTTACCAAGTTACAAGGTCCCCTGTACAACTAACAGCATTAGCCGAGAGTGAATTAAATCGAATAGAGCTTGTGAATTGCAAATAAATCGATTTGGGAAATCTGTATATACCCAATACCCAATCAAGTAGAAATGCTTCGGCATCAGCCATGATTCATTTAGGCAAGGCAAGCAGTTCCGTCGCTCCCTATACGCATATTATGCAGTCTTCGTAGAGCACTGTCCCCTGGGGGGCACCATCTTACCCAAGGGGGGGCACCAGAAACTCCATATGCTGCCCTTCCTCACACGTTATAAGTTGTTCAAGGACCCGATAGCAGTTGCGGAACACAGTCACCTCATGCATGCACAAGGCCTCACACCCCCATCCGACGATCGCGGAGCTCTGGTTAGGGCATTAATTTGGCCTGTCCTGAAGGCAAGGCAAGGCAAGTTTATATACTATATAGCAGATTTCACCAGGCTTGGGGAGAAATTGAATACATGTAACAGTGTTACGTTATCAGGATACAAAACTTGTGTAACTGTAATCTGTTAGTTACATAAAAAGACACCATATTCAGATTATAGTTACATTTGGTAAAAATTGGGATTACTAGCAGGATTACAGTTTTTAATTTATACAAAATAAAAAAAAGATCCTCCTGGCATAAAAAGATAAAGACTGCTGCTTGCTTTAGTACAGAATACAGATATGATCAGATGTGCGCTCGAGATCTCTTCTGGTTCTCTCTCGTGATTCTGGCACCACTTACTGTCCCATGCGCAAATAACACCTGTCTCACATCAACACTGCTCTCAAGGCAAACAAGGTCAAACCAATAAGGGCTGTTTCATCGTAATGGCCACTGGAGAAATATTGTTTTTATGACATGCGTTTATGTTGTAATGACAACAGTAATTGAGACAGCATTTCTTTTTTTTTTTTCTTTAAGAAAATATGGATTGTACACATGGAACTCATGGAAAGTAGCAATAAGTAAATCAAGAAACTAAAAATGTTTAAATCCATTTTATTCATGAATTAGTTAATTAATTAATTAATTTGTATTATTATTATTTAATTAAAATACTCCCTAAGCATAAACATAAAATCACCCATAAAATTTAGCTGGTATTGCTTTTTTTTTTTTTTTTATTAGTATATGCGATATTGAGGCAATTAAAAAAGTAACAAAAAATAATCTGATTACATTATTTTCTTATTTAGTTAACTGGATTACTTGAAAGATTACATTTCAAATTACAAATCCTTATTTGTAACTGATTGCACTTTTAAAGTAACCCTCCCAACCCTGTACAGTGGTACATACACAGTACAAGTAATTCTTAAGAAAATTATTTTAAATTCAACATTTTAAAACCAATTAAATGTTTAGTTCACCTCATCATTTATTCATCCTTATGCCATCCCAAATGTGTATGACTTTCTTTATTTTGATGAACACAAACAAAGATATTTAGAAGAATATTTCAGCTCTGTTGGTCCATACAATGCAAGTGAATGGTGCCCAGAGCTCCAAAACGGAGATAAAGTCCAAATAAACGGGTCCATAACAGCAGAATGGCCATTCAAAATAATAGTAAATGAAGGTACACTTTTTATTTATTTATATATATTAACACATACACACACACACACACACACACACACACACACACAGAGAAAGTGGGATGCATTTTTTGAACCCAAATGCAGAGTTTAATGAAGAATCACTAACAAACACACACACACACACACTCACTGAAATATATCAATATATAGGAAGACAATAGTTACAAGGATAAATACAACAATGAGATAAATGTACATGCTATTATGAACGAGACGATGAATGATGAAACACAATGGAATATATCCAGACATGGGAACTGACAACACAAGGAACAGCTGAGAAAACTGATAGGAAACAGGTGAATGTGATGATGATGGTGCCTGCTGAAATAGGGTGGGGACAACAGGCAGTGATAGGGGAACGGCCTCCATTGCCATGAACACGGGCAGTGATAGGGGAACGGCCTCCATTGCCATGAACACGGGCAGTGACAGGGGAATGGCCTTCGTGGCCGTGGGTGCTGGCAGTGACAGCGGAGTGGGAGCCCTTCTACTCCTCCTCCTCCTCCTCCTCCTCCTCTTCCGGGTGGCCGTGAGCATTGCTGTGGGAAGCTCGGAAGTGGAGCCAAGGGAGGCTCGATGGAGATCACCAGGACCACCGAAGCTGGGGAGAACGTTGTCTCCGTTGAAGGGAGCTCGGAGACCACTGGAACCAGAGTATCAGTGCAGTTTGAACCCAAATGCAGGGTTTAATGAAGAATCTCAGACAATATATATATATATATATATATATATATATATATATATATATATATATATATATATATACAAACTAAATGTCACTAGGAACTAGGAAGATGATAGGTACAAGGATAAATACAACAATGAGACAAAAGTACATGCTAATACAGATGAGACTAGATGATGAATGATGAAATACAGACATGGGAAATGACAACACAAGGAACATCTGGGAACACTGATAGGAAACAGGTGAATGTGATGATGAGTGTGCCTTCTGGGAATTGAAGTGTGGGGGAAAACTATAACATAAAAGTCCATGACAGTGTCAAACGAATAGTCCGTGAACGATGGTGACGTGAAGGTAGGGTGACCATGCGTCCTCTTTTTCCCGGACCTTAAAAAAGCATCCGTCCAGGATTTCTAAATTTGCAAATATGTCCGGAATTGATCCTAATGACCTGAGAGGCATATCTGCAATATATTTAGGTCTTAGGCAATTGAGTGATTTATAAACTAATAACAGTACTTTAAAATCCATTCTAAATGTAACTGGAAGCTTCTGAATGAGGACTGGAGAAATATGCTCAGAATTCTGAATGAGATTGCTGCTGTCTAATGGAAGGCATTTGAGGAGTCCATTGCATTTATTCTGAAAGTCAAAGCAACTGAATATAAAGTGGGGTGTGGTGATGTGATGTGGGCGTGGCCGAGAGAGGAAGAGCAGTAAGGATTGACACCTGTGGGAAATAACCTCTAACAGCAGTTATGTGTTGCAGTGTGAGCTGGAGATGGTTAAAAGGGCAGTCCAGACCACCAGATGAGAGACCACCAGAGGAGAGAACGACCTGAGTGTGTGTGTGCACTGCTGAAAAGTAAACAGTGTGTTATACTGAAAAGAAGTGTAAATAAATAAACACACGCTTTTCAGCACAATAACTAAACACACATACACAGCAGCATTGCTTTTCATCCTACTGACACACACACTCTGCTTCATGCATTTCTCTATGCATCTGCTGCTGTCTCCTCCGCTTAAATACTCCCGTCACTCCTCACTGGAACACAAGACAGGTGTGGAGCACAGGTGGAACTTATTCTCCAATCCCCCTCACTCTGCCGAGACACCGCTCAGCCACGCCCCCATCGCCACATAGAGTAACCGAGATAAAGAGAGCAGCCTAATATTTAGCTGGTCAAGTGATCTCAACGTGTTGGCCCCCATGAGACTTTTATTAGGCCAATGATTTAACTGGAATCTGCATCTCATGTGAGTGAACATGATTTTCAAAAAGTCCTGTGTATTTTTTTTAATGTGTAAAAGACTGTGTGCACCTTCAAATATATTCTGACTAAAGTCTATTAAGTTCCTTCCTCCATCCTTGAAAGTACATGTTGCTTTACCTTAGTATAAGAAGAATATTCTCAGCCAAAAATGCATTTGTGTCACAATATTATAGAGAGTGATGAAGTTAATAAAGAGAATGCATTCATGGAATGACAATTTAAGTGAGAAGGATAGAGACAGAAACAAATAAAGAAGGAATAGAAAAAACATAGGGTATGGTGCCAGATAAAAACCTACAGAGAATGCCTTTTAGAACGGACTGGGTAATTTTTAATCAGTGAGTATACCTGACTCTTTACAGCACCAGTGCTTAAGGAAATTCACACTCATCTTCAGGGTGCATTTTCCAATGTGCATTCCAAAGTCATGATGTTGACCCAAGCTTGTTTCTGTTATTTGGAGAGCACTTAGCTTTATAACCATTACCCTAACTGTAACTATAAACCAAATTTTCATTTTATAGTTGAACTATCCCTTTAAGGTCTGCATTTAGAACATTCATTCTAAATGCTATTCCAAAGTTTTTAAAAGGGTTAATGATGAACTTTCAAAAGACCTTACACTCAAATGCTGCCTGTGAGAACATTGAAAAAGCACCACATGCTTACGCCAGAATCCAGATTACTGGAATTTTTAGGTTAACAACTCTGCTTTAACTTGTTGATCCCAGGTGTGTGCTGTTACTTTTGATGATGGAACACATACCTCTGTAATCTCACGCACCCTGAGTGTTCTCTCTCTCCCGGCCGGCATGCTGGGAACATTCTGCAAAAGGCTCAGTCACGCTGTGTTATCCACGGGCATCACTCTGTTCACTAAGGGCCAATAAAAAGGCTGTGCTGATGATGGGATCAGAAGTTTCCCTTTCTGTTATGTGGCATGACAAGATCACATTACATAAACCTATCCATGTGAAACATCTGAATCAGTATTCCCCACCCTGCACTGCATTTTTCAGCCAGAAATATCCCAGGAAGATAAATATCCAAAAGTCTCATATTAATTAAAGCATTGCCAAAAAAATAAATGATAAATCTAATACATTTTGTCAGTCCCTTAAGTTCTGCTTAGCATTTATTTTTGTGTATAAGTGAAGAAAGCTAGTCAAAAATTGTGTGGACAATTTTGAGTAATGATGGGAGAATTTAAATAAATCAATTACATTTTTTTATTCATTTAGGCTACGTCTACATTAATCCAGATCAATTTGAATACGGCATTTTTTTTTCGAAACACTCTCCATCCACACTGCCATTTTCAAACATTTTCCAAAAGTTGCTGTCCTTGTGTTTCTCCGCGCAGAGAGCAGTTATGGGTTAAATTCTCATCGCCTTTAAAGGAATGCAAGAAGCGTGTACAAAGTAACATTCACCTTTAACAATGCCATCAAAGTGAATATCAGGCAAAACAATGCCGTTTCAACATGGGCCGCCATTTTGTTTGTTTTGGGTTGAATGGATCACATGACTGCTTCATGACAACAAATATTCCATTGTTTACGAATATCTCCATTTTCCCTTCCATACTACAACACGAAGATGGCGTTTTCAAATTTATTCATTTTGGAGAACATTTTCGAAAAGCTCTGTTTTTGCTGGACGAAAACCCAGTCTCAGTGAGCACGGAAGGCCTAAACATAGTGAAATTAATGCCCTATCAAACGAGAAAGTTTTAGTGTGGATGTGGCCTTATTTTTGGTCAATTTGGTTAGTTGATTGAGTACCAAATCTACTGTAACCCATCAAGTTAGACATGACCGAAGTTATGCTAATAGAAGTACGCTAATAAGTTTAACACTTTAGCAGGATTAGCAGGCAAATGTGTTTAGATTAAAATCCTGAACCTAATCAATCAAAATGTATGCTCAAAAATCAGTTTGAATCTATTTGAATGGGCTGACACTTCTGCAAATATCCCTGGGTTACAGTAGGCTAGCATGGATAGCTAGAAACTGTGGCAGAAAGTCTTTTAGCACAAAGGCAGACTATCTAAAAGCAGACGCACATGCTTCTGATTGTGTATTGTTGTCAATGCCAAGATACAAATTAGGGCTAAAGAAATAACCATGTGACTGTTGGGGAAAAAGGAAATGAACCTAGACATATTGGCCACTGCTGACTCACAAAGTGCTGCTAAATCCGGTTATCCTCTTAAGTGTTTTAAACCTGCCCAGCTGCACATGCTAAAGTCAAAACACACATGAAAAAAAAAAACAAGCCCCACACCTCTGAATACATTGGTAGTAAATCCTGGTGAGACAAGTGAACAACACAGTTGCTCCACCTGTCTCCTGAGTAAGAGGATAAACCTTCAGCTAGTGATGTTTACAGTTTAAGGAGACGTTGTGTGATGCCAGACTATAGACTGACCTAATGACTTACTGCCTCACAGTGAACTGTACAAACAAAAGCAATAAAACAGGTTTAGCACAGGTGGTTCAATATGAACTTTATACAACATGAACCTATGAATGAACTGTGAATGACCTATGAATGAACTGAATGAACTGTGTACAAGGTTTAGTGACACAAAAATGACATTTGTAGGCCTACATAGAAAAATAGAAATAGAAAAACAATAGAAAAAAATGTAATTGTGCAGGAACATTGCTCATCAGTGTTGGGTAAGTTACTTTCAATAAGTAATCACCACTGATTAAAATTAAAATTGCAATCGGATTACTTTATGGATTACTTAATGGTAAAATTATTCAGATTACTAATTACTTTTACTTTACTTTCGTAAAACCAATCAAACCTGCGAAAAATACAGACGTGACACTAATAGCTATTTTAGTACTTTAATATTGACTGAAAACAGTAACAAAATTACAGCAATATGACAAGACAGCAACTTGGTAAAAGAGACCCACTGCATTTTTAAAAATACAATTTATCTCAAATTGTGGTGTAGTATTAGCTTCAGGTGTGTGTGAGTGTGTACTCTACAACCTTCTTAGCTGTGTGTGGCATGTACAGTATGTGTACAGTTTGCTTTGCTGAAAACACATTTGCAGACAGTTTTGATAGTAAAACCACTGTGTATTTGAATGTTTGTTTCTTTTTGGTGTGCATATACAGGTTTGCTTGTGTGTTGCATCATGCATGTGCCCCGGCATAGATTCCAGGGGTGATTCCAGTAATCAAAACAAGTACTAATTAATTAATACTATTGTTTTAGGAATAAATGTGTAATCCAAGAAATGGAATTGTATTCATGTCTGTAACTGTAATAAGATTACTTCATTTTTAAAAGTTACGTGTTACATTACTGTGTTACCGTGAAATGTAATTAGATTACAAATTACTCTGTAACGCATTACACCCAACACTGCATGTAATGGTGATATAATAACACTGCTGAAAATAGTACTCTGTTTTGCCTCAGGTACATTACAGAATAAATATTGTGCATTATTTATGCTTGGTGTCACTGATTCAAATGACAGCGGCCAGCAAGGGAGACCAGGTTGATCAACACCTGTGTAATTATATTGCCAAACATTAAACATAGTTGTTTTAATTTTTTTTAAATGTGCAAATATCATATAAATGCAATTTTTTTAATGCAGATATTTTGTTTCTTTTCAAAAATACAATAAAACAGTGTAGAATACATTTTTTTTTTATTTCTAACACAGTAAAAACTAAAGCTAATAAAGTGTGTATTTTTTTCAATGTACTTTTTTATTAGAAACTACTCTTTTCTCAGCTTAAAGGGAAAGTTCACCCAAAAATGAAAATGTTCTCATCATTTACTCACTCTTATGCCATCCCAGATGTGTATGACTTTCTTTGTTTCTGCAGAAAACAAACGAAGATTTTAAGAAGAATATCTCAGCTCTGTATGTCTATACAATCCAAGTAAATGGTGGCCAGACATTTGAAGCTCCAAAAAGCTCAAAAAGGCTGCATAAAAGTAATCCATAAGACTCCAGTGGTGTAATGAACGTCATCTGAAGTGATCCAATGGGTTTTGGTTGAGAACAGACCAAAATGTAGAGCTTGACGTATGTGCAGAGCGATAAATGGCACTAGGAAGAGTAATCGAAGACTGCAGATGTCAAGATTTGTGGTGAAAAAGTAGTTACATTGTGGATTGTTCTCACCCAAAACCTATTGGATCACTTCAGAAGACAGAATTAAAGCACTGAAGTCATATGGATTACTTTTATGCTGCATTTGTGCTTTTTAGACCTTCATAGTTCTGGCCACCATTCAGAGAAAGAGATATTCTTCTAAAAATCTTTGTCTGTGTTCTGCAGAAGAAAGAAAGTCATACATATCTGGGATGGCATAAGAGTGAGAAAATGAAGAGACAATTTTCATTTTTGGGGGAACTGTTCCTTTAATATTGATAAACTGCTATAATAAATTAATTTATAAGTTGTTTTCCTCCTAAATCAGTGGTGCTCTC
Source organism: Moxostoma hubbsi (assembly GCA_032164185.1). Taxonomy (NCBI): domain Eukaryota; kingdom Metazoa; phylum Chordata; class Actinopteri; order Cypriniformes; family Catostomidae; genus Moxostoma; species Moxostoma hubbsi. Next base: position 19,468,366 of record JAVLUX010000031.1, read on the forward strand.
ATAACATTGCAGGGGGATTGTTAAGGAAACCTCTTTGATAACAGTCATTATTTCTGCAGTTCCATTTGATGCTGGGTGTTGCACAAATTATACATGTCACCTATAAATATGTGACATACAATACCAACTGAAGAGGACCTGTTTGGTGAACTTGTCTTGGTTAAATAGAACAGCATAGCATAGCATTGTATCTGCCTCTGTCATTTTAACATGCCTGAACAAGATGACTTGTTTGTTTGTGAGAAAAAGACACTTTGCTTTGTCCTTTTTTTTATGTTGTTTTCCCTGATCTCTGCCTGCATCACCTCAGTCTATTGATGGACTGCGATCTTGAAATGGAATACATAGACTAACAATTGCCAACAAAAGCCTTCATCAGCCAATTAACAAGGACAATTGCATCTATGTGAACTTCTGCAGTTAATCCAGGATGGACTTCAAAGACATTGGTCATTAATCTTACAGTTCAAACAAAATAAATGTTTAAACAATGACCCTTAAAACTTACTTGGTTTAATAATTTTAAACCATGACTTTAACTATACAGAGGTAATATTTACATTATATTCATGAAGTGAAAAAATCTACCAGTGCTGAAGAAGTAATCCAAAGTATTTAGAATGTTACTGACCTTGAGTAATCTAATGAATACATTACAAATTAAATTTGACAGCATGTATTCTGTAATCTGTAGTCAAATACATTTCAAAAGTAACCCTCCCAACCCTGCATGTAGGGGCCCAATAATTAACAAAATACTTCTATCAGGAAGACTTGCAGACTTGAGTGAGATTTAAGATTACATTTATTTGATGAATATAAAACAGAAAAGTAATGTCTCTCTTTGGTGTAGGCCCCGTCTGGCAGTCCGAAGAAGTTGTACTCGGAACCGTCATATCCTGCCGGAGATGCAGGGGAGTAGAGCCTACCCCCGTGCAGGATGGGACTCAACTGGTGGTGGTGGGGTGGTGGAGGTTGCCGTGTTAGCAGATCGAAACAGCAATGTGATAGATTGTGAGCAGACTTATAAAGCAACAGCTTACATGTGATTGGCTGGGAATTACCCAGCTAATGGTGTGATGATGTACTGCTGCTAGTCTTCCCGCTAGAACTACGCTGCGCTTACATTTCTGGCTGTTGATCAGTTTAAACATTAATAGTTCATAGTTGCCAATTTTGGTCATTTCTCCCCACCACTTGTTAAAAGGGATGATATTTTTTTGTTTTCCGATGTATGAGCACAATGAGACCCATCTGTAGAGGGTCATAAAGGAATAGGTGTTGTTGTTGTTTTTCTGATGAAATGCAAAAGGAAATGATAGGCAGAATGCCCAAGCTTTTTTTCTATACACATGAATTATTATACTGCCAAGCTCCACAAAGCAAAGAAAAAGCACCACAAAGCTGAAGAAAGCACCATAAATCATAAAAGCAGTCCTTTCGACTTGTGCACTATATATTCCAAGTTTTGGGATGACATACAATAACTTTGCATTGTACTTAGAATATATCACACAACTTTTATATACTACTTTTAAGATACTTTTACGGTGATTTCTGTTTTTGGATCTTGTCTGCATAAATCATCACCCACATCCTAGTACTGAAAAGCTTAGACATTCTGCCAAAGATCTCCTTTAGTTGAAAACAGAAAATCATATGGGGTTGAAATGACTTGACGATGAGCAAATGATGACAACATTTTGAATTATCCCTTGAATTCATCACAACCTTATTAGGGTGATAATTTCTCAATACTACATGCAGTATAAGCAACACTATCCTCTTTCGAGTGAGAGAAGCTGTTTGGAGATAGGTCATTGGGCAGACAAGCAGAGAGGTGGTCCTCAAGCCCTTAACATGCAGAGTGTATCAGAAGATTTCACTTAATTTAATTTTAGAAAGGGCTAAGCAAACTGTGGCAGGAAGTGGATTAAACAAAAGCAGGGTTCCACAAAAATATTGACCAGACCCTGAAAAACATGTAAACATGAAAGGGCGATGAAGTCCATTTTTAATGATCAAGCATGCCAGAGATCTTGTCCTTCAAAGGCCTAATTCTGAACAACTTGCATCGCAGATGCTTGGAGCAAAACCTCAGAAAATAGCCTTATTTCGAAGAACTAGAACAGGCTGTGCTGACACTCCAGGGGACATCAGTAATGAGTTCCACCCAGCCCATATTCTGGGTCAGAAGTGACCCAGTTCTGCATCTGCATTATAAGTTTAGAGAAAGACACAGAACTTTTGTGTACACCTAGGCCTGAAGACATTGATTCAAGGTCTATTGCAGAGAACCAGGTAAACACCACATCCACTTTACTTGACTTTTCTTGACTTCACCAAAAAAACAGGTCTTTACCACAAAACTGTTTATAAAATACATGCACATACATGTCAAACCTTCGATGTCTAGACATCCAATGTGTAATCAAACAATGCCAAGATAACTTTCACAATGCTTTCAGTACTTGAATCAGAATAGTGAATCAGTTAAAATGTATTTATATTATTATCCATTTTAAAGTTTCCCCTGGTTTATCCACAACTGCCATTCAAATGATTGATAAACTGTAATCTTAAATTTCAATGAAGGATTTGTAAATTCAATAAAATGAAAGACCTGATTAAGGGTTTGAATATTTTTGGAAGTCACTATGAGCATCAAGAGCAGCTTATTTGTTCATCTTAAGGCTATTAAATAAAAACACACCCAGGCTTAATTAGTAGAAATCAGAATGGTTAACAGAAAATCCTATTCAATTAGCCTCAAGACTGGAGACATTAGAGACTTTTTGCCCTTCACCATCCCACGTTCTTAGATTTAAGGAGACATCATGACAATTTATGAGTCCTGTTTTAACCCTGTAAGCCTTTAACATCTTAAACTTCCTTTTCACCCTTAGGGAGCTCATAATATTTTGAGTTCACATGTGGCACTGCAGCTTGAAAATTATTTTGGGGAGGTTTTCCCCGTTAAAGCCCAGAGTATACTTCGGTCAGACGGACACGTGGCACAAATCTTGTCATCAGCTGGGTGCTTGAGCACTGTACGTGTGTAGCCTGATTTTTCTAATCATGCATCTTTTAACGAGTATGCGCTTACGCCTTGAATTATTTGCACTAATTGGTGGGTCCACAAGGTGGCAACAAGCACATTTGAGCCATTGCTGTCACAAAGAAAGAAGAAGAAGATGTAATCACCGGTAAACATCGGGAGACAAAGGTAAAAAAAAAACAACAACAGTAGATGTGCACATCAAGAGCACGTGTATGAGGAAGTCAGGAGATGCCTGTGTTTGTATGAATCAAGTCTGAAGCACTATAAAGACATCTTTATGTGTCTGTATGCAGACACTGAACGTTCTTGTCAAAATCAAAGTATACTTTGGGCTTAAGCTTGTCTGTACAAGAGTGTAGAACCCTAACTAGGGGTCAACCGAACCAAATCCGATATTAATAATTTTTCGAATGATCAGAATCGTTAATTTGTCTGATCTGATTGCCGATAAATTGTAAAATGCGCTCCATTGGCTTTGATGCCACCGTCTCTCTCTGAAAGGTTACTGCTTGTAGTCTGGCTCAATGTCCTGCCCGCAGTATTATCGGATTGGCTATATGTCACGAGTATGGCCAATCAACACTGCACTCTGTATTCAAGCGGGAGAGGTTGGAAAAAGGAAAGCAGCTAGAGAAAGATACATCACTGGGAGGACACGCTGATTTCAAAGGTAAGAATGCAGATACTGAAGTTGCAGTAAACATCACAATATTCTATGCGAGCGGTCACTAATTAGCAGACCGCGGTCCAGGTCCAAACCCTGGATTTGTTCCAACCGGACTGCGAGACATCATGACATCGGTTGCCCCATCTCATGTTTCTACACTTTAGTTTGAAGGGCGACAAAACAACTGAGCTGTGTACACCGTAAGTGCACTGTGGCATAGATAGCACTGATCTTTCAGCTATATCCTTGAAAATGTTTCTCAAGCACCGACTGCACTTGCACCAACAATGCATGCGCTCCACATGCATTGCCTCTCCCCACCGGCCCGCGACATGAGCTGCTGCATAGTAAAGCTGTTGATGTGTTATTTTAATGACAGTATTACTGTAGTGGAGAAATACAGTGAGCAGTAATATAGATGGATACTGGCATTTTTGCTAAAATACACTGCAGAAAACAAAAATGAAGCAAAAACAATCTTCATGTGTCTGATATGACTCCAGCGGTTCAGCAAAGCAAGGTTTGTGACAGGACAATTTTTCATGGTTCCAGAGCACCTTTAGACTAGGAAAGATTTATTTTCCTGTCTAAAATTACCTTTATTAATAAACATGTTTCAAGCCTATTAATAATAAACAGATATTTTTTATTACATTTTGTGAAAATTAATCAAATATAACATCTCAACAAAACTTTTAAATTACGAGTTCTCTGCTTATGATGAAAAACATTTCCATTATTTGATAGTCAGCCCATTTATACTTAACTATTGAAAATAGTATTTTTAAACTGCACTATTTAGATGCACTTTGTTTGATTGTTTTTGGTAGATTTGCATTTTAAGGAAAATAAACATACATTTTCTCTCAGGGGTTACACCTGAACCCCCTAACAGTTACTTTCCTATGTATATATAAACAATAGAAGATCCCCCATAGTCCAATTCTTTGGTTGTCTTTGGGCCACAATGTGATCATTCTTGCCCAGTTCTTATGAGACTTTTTGAATGTTGATTTAAAATTTAAATTTTTACTGCAAATGTGTATCAGCCCCAAATGTGAGTTATCGGTCTCCTTGTTTACAAATAATCGTATCGGCCATATCGGTCAACTCCTAATCATATCTCTACTGTAATTAACTGCATTATTTGTAATGTTAATATCAAATTCATTTAAAATATTAATTTAAATTCTTATTTTTATACTTACCTGAACAAAGTGGTCAATGCAGGTTAGGGATGAATTTACCACATTTACCAGGAATCCAAGGTAAAAACCTTGTATAATATACTTTGATTTGAATTAAAGGTTTTTAAAGCATTTCTAGATTTATAAAGTCTGAGATGTGCATGTTGCCTTTGTAATACTGATCTAAGATCTATTCTTTGAGAACAATGATTTCCCCGTCTCGAGCTTGTGCACCAACCACAGCACCATGGCTCCACCATGGCTAAGAAAATACTCCTGATGTAATTTTTTCCACTGGATTTTATGCTGCAATACTATTGTTTTAGCCCACCCACTTTCAGCACACCTGGAGAGTCAGCTGTTCTTTGGCTTCAAATCGAGCGACATCATGGCAACAGAGATGACAGTGCAGGTAACAGAAAACATGTACAAACAGCTGCATGGAAAAAAAGAGAAATGTGGCCTCTCTGATGATGGAGGAGGATGTGTTCCTCAGGATTATACAAGACAGGATGATGATAGAATCTAACAAGCACTCAGTAACTGTTGTGCAAAATGCTTAATTAAAGCCTTTCAGTGTGGGCTCCAACAGTCAGGATTGTAATGGAAATGTGTGTCAAATCCTCTGTTAATCATACCTGTGAAATAAACCCATTCCATCTTCTACTCCCGTTCTCAGCCTCTTCTTTCCTTCAGTTCTTAAGGGTCGTACACACTGACAGCAATCTGCAGTGACAAAGCAACCTGAAGTCATTCATTTTAAATGAGAGGTGATGATTTGTGGTGATATGGTGATTAGCGACGCGACAAAGATTTAAATGAGTAGCAATGTGATGCAGAAACCACAAATAGAAGTGGAGACATTGCAGACAGTTGGATACAGTGGTCTAGTAGTATTACCTACTAGAAACCAACGGCACAGAGACCCGGAAACTTCTGAGGATTTCTTCGCTGCCAGTGTAAACGCACCTTCTAAAAGGGGCCAGAAGTCCCTCAGCCACACTTCACCTCCTTTCAAAACTGTGCGGGAGGATGATGGTTTGGTTTGTTTTGGCTGTTAGCTTTGTTTTATCTAACCAGCCCAAGCAGCATGGGGGCAGAGGAAGCACCACGTCTGTTCGCCTCCCCACAGTTAGATTTTGAGTCTCAGATTACAGTGCACCAAGAATGGCAACATCATCACTGCACACTTTACAGGAAGGACACATCACCACTAAAACTGCAGGCCCAATGCATCCCTGCAAGAAATCAAACTATGTTTGGAGCTGTGGCACAGTGAGCTGTGCAAATGCTCACAACAATAACTGTTCAGACCCAAGTTCAAATCCTGCCTGTATCATGTCCCAAACCCTTTCCCCCCTCTCTTATCCATACTTTCCTGCTTACTCTATGCTGTTCTAAAAATGAAAGGAAAAAAAAGAAAAATATATCAGATTGGATGCTCAAGGGAGGACAAACAGCAGGAAACTATCAGACGAGAGAATTTGGTTGTCGTAAACAATTGCATTTATCCAATTGCAAACTCAAAGAAAAGTGGTTCTAATTTCCAAACAATCTTGATTGACACATGTATGTTTACCAATTTTAAACACACATTTTCCACACAGGGTGAAAAGTATATGGCAGCAATAAAAAAAAAAAAGTTTTTTTTTTTTAAGGGTGTGTAAGGCACTTGGTTTAATGTTACTGAAATATTTACCCTACTAGGAAGCCACAGAATTCTAAGAATTTATTGAAAGGATATGAAAAAGACATTTCAGCGTTGACCACCTGACTACACCCAGTGGGGAGAGTAACAGAATCCATTGAACTCAATGGCAATTCATGTGAGCGTTTACTCCAAACCACACACAGCCTTATGATAACTTAAAACAATTAAAACAAATCCAAAAACAATGGATTTAAACATCAGAAAAGGGGTTGAGTTGGGGGTAAGTTGGTTTTAACTTAAGGAGGGCTCTTTCTGAAAAAGTGCTTGTGTTTTGGGACATCATTGAACTTACAGCCAGTAGCAGGAAGCACTTTCTATGTGGTCTCAGCAAATGTTAATGAAACACCTTCCAACCACCAAATGCAAGCTTCTCAATATCTTGGGAGCTAAGTTGCGGAATGTTCCAGCATCTTTCAATTAATTTAGACAGCAAGAACTATTCACTGTTTAAAGGACATGCTCCTTGACCCTGGGGCAATAAAGAAGGTTGAGCAACCTTCAAGAAGAGAAAAACCTCATGGGTCTTAGGCACTGTGGAAAGGCCATTTTACCTCAGCAACACTTCTCAGCTAGAGTGTAAGTACACTTAAGCTTCCAGAGAGCCATCAATCTCAATATTAGAAACTTGACTCACTAATACTCATGTATAAGTCATTGTACATTTTCAGTAGAAGTAAGTAGTAATGGAATGGTTTTGTTGCCTAAAATCTGTATTTGTTGTATACTAAAATGTTAAAAGGATTAATTCGCCTTAAAAAATTTAATATTTAATTTGCTCACCTTAATATCATTCCAAACCTGTATCAGGAACAAAATTTCCTTTCTGAATTTCATCATATTTTTCTTTCATTCAGGCAATTTTTCCATATAATGAAAGTGAACGAAGGACTGGGGCTATCAAGCTCCAAAATGACAAAAAAGCACCATATCATTAAAGTGGGCTGTATGGCTTATGTGTTATATTCCAAGCAGTATTGGGCAAGCTACTCAAAAAGTGTAGCTAACTAAGCTATGTATTTACCTGCAGTAGTCATTCGCTATGGTTTCTATTGAATGTGGATTCAAAATGTTTCAAAGCATGTGACCAGTCAGATTTACTATCACGTGTGTTATTCATTGCAAAGAACTGGCTCAAAAGAGTGATTTCATTTGTGAATTAGACATCTTTATTTCAGATTCAAAGCCTCCAACAATAAACACTGGACAAACTAGATAAGCAAATTGCTTCGCTATTTGTAGCAAAGCTACTGATTCTAAATCTTCTGAAGTCATAAAATAGAGTTGTGTGAGGAACAGACTGAAATGAATAAAGGAGACGGAGAGCAATCAAGCATGTTTAATCATTAACTATCCAACCATGATATGCCTGTTATATCCTAACGTGTGCAAAGTAGGAGTTAAGGCAGAAGCAATGGGAGGGCAAGAAAGAAAGAAAAAATGAAATAAAAACAAAGATACTGAGGCTGAAAGTAAGGCAGGGAAGAGATGAAAAGAAATTAGTCACCCTACTATACACCCATCATCTTCTCTGAGCAAAGGATACAAACAGAAACAGGACTATATCTGACTCAGTGGGTATCATGTGGTGAAAAGACAATAAGCTCTTGTATTACAAGCAAATGCAAGTCATTTTCTTTATTCATTTTAGCGGAGCTGACAATAGAACAGACAAGACTCAGAAGGACCCACATCTAAAAACACTGAAGGTATGTAATTGCAGTACATTTGGTACAGAATGCAGCAAACAGGAGTTGCCTGGTGACATACAGGGCCTCTGGAAATAAATGATGCAAAGTGAAGCCATTGTCTGATCCAAGTGAACCATACCACTCAAAGAATAGGACATTCAAATGGTCACACAGGCCCATTGTTATGGACAAGTTGAGTGGGGGCCTATCTCACAAGGTCTGACCGGAACCGAAAGGCTCATAGTGTATTGCCATGCTACGATCTCTCTCAAGCCCCATTAAAGAACTCTTCATCCAATTCGGTAAGCAGTTAAACACTGCCTCACTGTAAAAGTATACAGAGGCTCAAGTTGTGTGCTATACATTTCCACCAAAAATGTTGACCTTAGAGAAGCACTGTGCTTCAGTTTGGAGCAGCCCCAGCTGTGGGTGGAAATACAGAGCAAAATATGCACACTGTTAAAATTGTTATCAAAGATTTAAGATTTGTTTCATAAGCATCTGTAAACAGTGGCAGGTGTTGTAAGCAACTTGAACCAATTTGCTAACTTCCATTATTTTGTTAACTTCAACAACACACTAAAACCCTGTCCTCCAAATTCATGTAATTCAAAGCCAGAGTGTTTCTGATTGCATAGTTTTATGATAAGACTGAATATATTTTTGCATTTGTTTTCTGTTTTTAATAGTTTTTCAATGTAAACATGCATTAGATTGACATCTTTGACAGTTACACCATATACTGCTGTATTGACATCTTTGACGGTTGCACTGAATCCTGCTGTATTTTCTGTGCGCTGTGCTTTTGACAGTGAACAACCAGATTCTCCTCTCCTCTCTCTCTGACCTGGGCATCACAGGAAGAGCTCTTGGATGGTTTGAGTCATACCTCACAGGCAGATCCATCTAGGTCACCTGGACAGGAGAGGTGTCCAAGTCACACCAGTTGACAACTGGTGTTCCACAGGGATCAGTGCTTGGACCCCTTTTCTTCTTGATCTACACTGCGTCACTCTGACCCATACATAAGGCACATGGCTTTTTCTGCCACTGCTATGCAGATTATATGCAGCTCTACCTGTCATTATAGCCTGAAAACCCCACAATCTCTGCCTGCTTCTCAGATATCTCTGCCTTGATGAAGGAACGTCACCTTCAGCTCAACCTGGCCAAGACAAAACTCCTCGTGATCCCAGCCAACACTGGTCTGTTGACCATAACCTCACTATTCATCTTGATTCAACTACACTAACGCCAACCAGTACAGCTCGGAACCTTGGAGTGGTGGAAGATGACCAGCTTAACATCACTGCCCATATCTCATCAACCACTCGGTCTTGCAGGTTTGCGTTTTACAACATCATAAAAAATCTGACCTTTCCTGTCTGAATATGCTGCACAGCTCCTCATTCAAGCTCTGGTCATTTCAATACTGGACTACCGTAATGCTCTGTTGGCCAGCTAGCATGATTGCCAATGCAGATGGTCCAGAATGCAGTAGCACATCTGGTTTTTAATCAGCCAAAAAGAGCTCATGTCATCCCATTAAATTAAAGGTTTTGACTCTTGCCTTCAGGACAGATGTGGAACAACACCCTCTTACCTCAACTCACTCCTCCAGGTCTACAATATTTCCCAACTCACTCTCTGTAGTCAATGAACAAGTGCCACCTGGTGGTCCCGTCAAATAGAGGCACCAAGTCTTTTTCACAATCATTAATTTTCTCTGTTCCTCTATGGTGGAATGAGCTTCCAACCTCCCCACAATCTGCTGAAACCATATCAACATTCAAGAACCAGTAAACACATCTGTTATGAGGGCATTTAACCAATCAACACTAAATGCTCGTACTTTCTATTTAATACTATTTAAAGAAAGTAAATCTTGTCTGTCTCTTTCTTCTACGCTAGCTCCTACATTACTCCAGCCACTCTGAGAACTTGGCAGTGCTATACTGCAGATTTAGTTGACTTTTGTATGACAAATTGCTTGCTATGTTCCTCAATTGTAAGTCACTTTGGATAAAAGTGTCTGCTAAATGACTAAATGTAAATTTAGCGTGTAAAACAAGTAAAAGTGTCAAGTAAAACAAAATTGAACTTTTAAAAACTTGAGACACTGAAAAAAACAGCGAGGTGTGGGACAACAGCCAAAGACTTCTGTCTAGTACAAGTTAACAAAGGAAAATTATTGCAAAACAGCTCAGATGGATGCAAAAAACTGTTTGGTGTGAACGGCCCTTAAGGCTTTTAAAGAAATGTAATACCTATATACCTATTTCAAAATACCTATATCTGTCAGGTATGGAGACATTTTATATGTTGTATTCCAAAGAAAGTGACTCATAGCACCTTTATGTTTTTTCTGGTGTCTCACAGATCTTTTGGTTCAGGAAATTCTCCTTGTGTTCTTCACAAAGTCCTTTTTCTTGTAACCATGGCAACAAGCCAAGAGAAAGAAAGGATATGAATGGGACTAAGCTCTTGATTATTAAAGATTAAGACAACACTAAAGTTTAAAGAGTACTGATCTTGATGCATGCATTAGGAGTCCAAAGAGAGACAATATACAACTAATATGTCTGTTAAACTGGGGATTTTAAAAAACGACACTGATGCAGAGACACAGGGGAGGGAGGCAAGCCAAAAATCTAGACTGCAATGAAGACCATATTTATGTTATGTTTAGCATCAGCTGAGGTTTGCAGAAATGTGGCGGCAGTTAGAAGCTTTAATGCAGTTTTTCTAGTAAGGTTTCTATCATAAAACACATACCAAATAGCACTGCATTAAATTGTAGCACATAAAAAATAATTATACCGCACTGTTTTTGTTCTGATATTATATATGGAAACACTGATCTTAGTTATGCATGATGCATCCATATAGTACAGTATAGTGTAATGTCTAGTGCTGGTGTGGGGTAACCCCAGCTGTCCATGGACCACCCTTTCACTAGGGGAAGCAATTACAACTCCCAGCGGCGTCTTGCCTTTCTCTTCATTAACAAACATGAGCTGTGGAGGGAGGCAGCGACAGCCGCAATCATGTGTCTGGCTGGCTGGTGTAACCCTATATCTAAATAATTTACCAAACATCCTACCCATACACACGTAGCATCCAAAAATCCCTCACCTGCACCCGGACGCATGGCAAGGTTGCGGTTTGTTGATATGTTAGTCAGACAAAGGAGAACACATGCCACATGCCACACACATACACCCACCCATGAATACCTCCATAAACATAAAGGCATTTCACTGCTTAAACACATGTCTTTGTTTATTATCACTGAGTCTATGTGCCATGTTCTAGCATACTCTAACTATATAAAGAAATTCTATGTACACAATACAGGGAGAGAGAAAGTCAGACCTTTCCTCCACGTGGTTAACAAAAGTATACATCACAAGGGAGACCGTACTCAAAACTTGTCTGGACTCATGGGCAGTAAAGCTAGAACAAAGGCACTCTGTCATTAGCGGAACATAACCCTCACAAATGAAGCACTGGTAGGCACATATTCTCTTAAAACAGCTCTGAACAAGTGAGAGTTCAATAGACTTATTAGTGGGAGCTTTATCGCGTAACTCTATGTAACAAAAAAAAGTATGCAAAGAAGGCCAACTAATTAAATGTGTTGGTAAATGCAATGTATCACAATCATTGAAACTATTGCTCTGCTTGCAGCACAATCGTTATACGAGCATTATGAACTGAAAGCAGGATACTACCTGCACAGCTTTTGATCACTGATGTGATGGAAGATCACTGAACCCATTAAAGCAGCTGGGATTTAAAAAGGCTTATGTGTCCATAGAATCTCAGTGAATGCAACTCCCATTCTTAACCATTTAGCTCCAGTAAGTCTACATCCTGCTGACTGCAAAAGCAGACAAACAATGATAAACATATTGATGTTGAAGTCTAAATACAGACAAAATCTCATCAGATATCAATTATAAAATCATAGTGTTATTATGCCTGCCCTTACAAGTTAGGGACAATGAGGGGCAGCACGGTGGTGCAGTGGTTAGCACTGTCGCCTCACAGCAAGAAGGTTGTGGGTTCAAACCCCGGTTGCCCTGGCCTTTCTGTGTGGATTTTGCATGTTCTCCCCGTGTCTGCGTGGGTTCTCTCCGGATGCTCCGGCTTCCTCCCACCATTCAAAGACATGCAGGCTAGGTTAATTGATGTCTCCAAAAATTGTCCTAGGTGTGGATGTGAGTGTGAATGGTTGTCTGTCTATGTGTGGCCCTGCGATGGACTGGCGACCTGTCCAGGGTGTACCCCGCTTTTCGCCCAATGTTAGCTGGGATAGGCTCCAGCCCCCCCGTGACCCTGTACACAGGATAAGCGGTTGACGATGGATGGATGGACAATTGCTGAGACCTAAAAATACTGTAGTAGCATGGATTGCCACACATGGATGAATTTTCTTTATTAATTATAAATCACGAATGAATCCCCTGCTAAATATGATACATGTAATTAATGAAACGTCCCGAGTTCAATGCAAGTTAAGCTCAATAGACTGCATTTGCATATACTGTCAAATTAGCATAATGCATAATGTTGATTACCACAGAATATAATTTTTGACTTGTCCCTCCTTTATTTAAAACAAAGAAAAAATCACGGTTACAATAAGGCACTTACCATGGAAATGAATGGGGCCAGTTCATACTAGATATTAAAATACACACTGTTTAGAAAATATAGCCACAAAATTTTAAAATTAACATGATTTTAGTGTATTAAAATCAGTTTACTGGGTTTACCGGTGTTGTGTTGTCATGGCAATAAAGTTGTAATACTGGATGCAACTCTCCACTGATAAGGTTATTAAGCGATTTTATTACACTAAAATGTAATTTTAGTGTATTTTGACGTTTATGGACTGGCCCAATTTACTTCCATTTTACAGTAAGTGCCTTACTATATCTGCCATTTTTGTTTTATTTTAAAGGGAAGAGTCTAATTTATTTATTTTTTATGCTACAAAATCTTGTTGATTGAAATTATATTGTATTGAACCAGAAACATTCCTTTAAATTAACAGTTCAAGGTCACTGTTTTTTTATTTTTTAAGTTGGAAATCACACTTCCTTTTATCAGAGTCAAAGCTGGACCCAACATGAGGGTGCATGTGCTTCATCTTAAGGAGAAGACAAAACATTAAGTCAGGCATGGTAAACTATCACTTACAACGCAACCACTGTGCCCTCGGGCATAGTGCCCTGGTGCCCTAACTGCACCCAGTAGTGAAACTAACAGAGAACCAGACAGCACTAATTAAAATGTGGGGTGACAGGAGCTTTTGAACTGAAGAGAACAGAGTAGACTGTTATGCAGCTGGCAGCTGATGGAAAAAGGCTTTTAACTAAATAAATAAATACACAAATAAATCAATATGAATGGCTTTTAGGTCCAGGCAGCAACTGAACACTGGATTAGTGACAGAGAGATCAAACAACATGTTGCAGCTTAATTTCCATGTAACTCTATCAACCAGACTGGATTTTGATTAATGGACCATAGGCTATAAAAACAATTACAGACAGTCAAATGGCAAAACAACAACGATCGATCTAAATATAATACAAAAGGTCTAAAAATACTGAAAAATTCAGAGCAGAATTCAATTCAAGTTCCAGATGAAAATAGTAACTCCAAAAAAAATCCTTTCTTTTTTTTCTTTTTTTAAAGCAAAAATCTGTGTTTAAGTGAGGCACTTACAATGGAAGTTAATGGAATAAACGTTAAAACACACACTGTTTCAAAAATGTAACCACTAGATGTAAACCATATGAATGTTAACATGATTTTAGTGTGATACATTAGTTTACTAACATTTTCTGTTTAAAGTTATAGCCAATTTTACAACCTCATTGCCATAAAGATATAATGTCAACAAACCCTAAAACGACTGTAAAAACTACGATTTGAACTATTTTACAGCTCAACTAATACACATGTTTTAACAGAAGAATGAATGTAAGTGCTTTAATAAAATTATAAGCTTCACATTTCTTCCTTTAAACCCACCAGAAATGGGCCCTGTTCACTTTCATTGTAAGTGCATCACTGTCATCTTGATTTTTGTTTCTTCTTCCTTTTTTTTCAACAAAAGCGGTGTTGTGTCAAAATAATGTTTGTGGTAATCAACATTATTCCACAAATGCTTTCGATTGAGCTTAACTTGTATTGTGAATATTCCTTTAAATATGGTTGTGTACGTGGTTGCGATTTGTTTTGTAAGCATACAAGTGACATGAGTCGAAATAAAACTGGCTTCACAATTCAAGAGGAAAGAATATCACATGAAAATAAAATGCAAATCATTAGTTTCAAACCTCAAGACTGACCACCATCAAAAATAAAGTAAAACATAATTTAAGTGTTACTACAGAGCAGTTAACATCTAAATAATTTGCTCTGTTTTCCAATTGCTAGATGGACTTCATTGACAGTTCAGCATCTCGAGACTCATTCAGTGTGAACAGCCCCTAACTCTTCCTGTCGCACTGGTTTTGAGACTACCGTGTCCATATTCTGAAATATTAGGTTTCTGAGATTTTCGGTTGCACTGGGCAGAGCATATATGAAATATATGAGTTTCCTGTTTTGCGTTAAAGTGACACTGAAAATATTAGTATGATCAGTCAAGGTAGATGTACTGATCTCTAATGGGAGTTGTAGAGTTGTGCCCAACACCCTCAAAATATGATCACATTTGAACCTGTACAATATCCTTGTATACTGTTTGTATTGCCACCTGGTTATACAAAGTATGATGTAATATTTTTGATATCTTTCACTGCATTTACATATTTTAAAAGTAGTGTCTGTGCATGATAATAGACTATTGTTTGGCGTTGTAACAGAAAAAACTGTAGACACCGGTCTAAGCAGTTTTAACATGGTTATCTTGACTCATCTGTTGATTTTGCAAATAACAATTTCAGTATGAAGAAAGAAGCAATTATAGATACACAAAAATAACATGTTAAATGTGTACTCAGTCATTTTTTTCCTCAATAAAAAAGTTAAACTCCTTAAGGCATGAATTGTAATTTTGCAATATATGTAGGAAATCATAACCACTCACATTAAAATTAAGACTCCAGTCAGGGCTGGACTGGTAATCTGGCATACTGGGCATTTTCCCAGTGGGCCGACGCACTTTGGGGCTGATCAGGGAGAACCGAGCAGGACGATGGGTTGGCCGTGAAACATTCTGAATGGGACGCGATAAGCTAAAATGAGCAGAATGGACCACAAAACGGCGCCATGATATGCAGAAAAGAACAGCGAACAAGTTTTGAGCCAGTTGCCATGTAAAATCCCAGGCCGATTTCTCTTCCCAGTCCAGCCATGACTCCAGTCATATCAGTTGAGCTGTTTTATTCTACATGGAGAGCAAATGGGGGCTGCCTTGTTAGAATCACTTGACCAGCCTAATATTACTCACTTAATCTCATTAACCATCCTGTTATTTTACACTTTCAATCACTCATTAAAATATTAATGGCTGACTGTGAATACTACATTTCTACAATGGCATCTAAATCTGAAAATTATTGATTTTAAATGATGTTGCATCCAAACCGCCAGGTGTCAGCATAAGACCAAGATGACACTATGACAAAAGGTACTGAGTGCACCTTTAAGAGTTCACCTTCTATCTCCAATCATTGTTTGCATCTCCTTGTGCATACTCTTCATTACAAGGAGCATACTACAACCAAGACGTCAGGAAGAACAAGCTCTATTTTTTTTTTTTTTTTTGTCATTTTTTATTGAGTTACGTCTCTCTTGTTTTCCTGGCTGTTTCTTAGCAATGAGATTACCTTCTTTTTTAGGATTCCCTTCCTACTGCTCAGCCTCTTTCTTCTCCATATTGAATTAAGGAGTGAAGTTTATCGTTTGAAGTCATGCTGTTTTTCAGCTGAAGAGGAGGTGACTGGGGGATGTTTTACAGGCATTGTCCAAGTCACATGGCGCTAGAGAGGGAATCGGTGGATCCTATAAAATCTGAGGTCTTCTCAGGTCTGAGAAGATGATCTCTAAAGCGTCCCCTCAGATTTTTAAGCCAAGTGGTTTTTGAATGAATGTACTGTACAAACACACAATATCCCAGTAACAACAACAACAACAACTGTATCTTTGATTTTAAAAAAATAAAAGTATTTATCTACATTTGGTAAATGAAACTTGTATGAAGTTTTTGGAACATAAAATGCCCAAGTGGTTCACTGGCTATCAGATGCTATTTGATTGTTTTATTAATATACAAGTATATATATATATATATATATATATATATATATATATTCTGTATACTGTATATAATGACATCCGTACCATGAAACTAATATACTATAGCCACATGTACACTGCAGCTAAATTCAGTTTTCCGTTCACCTTTTAGTGTTAATCCTGTTCTGTACACCCACATTTCAATCAAATATGGGAGTGACAACTGCAATCTACAACCTCATTAAATCCCGAAAAATTCAGCTAGTGACAATCGCGTTTTCAAAAATTCCATGCAGTGTTTACAGAACCAAAATGAACCAATAGTTGTTAATGACGTGATTAATGGCACATTTCAGATGTGTCTGTCTTCTCCTGGTGCATATTACACAAACAGAGGTATGTGTCTTCATTCATACATATATTCCTGTCATCAGCCCAGTGGTCTAGGGTTAACCCGTTCAATACAGTCTTTAAATGCTGTTGTCACTCCCGAAACGTTGTAGTGGGTATGTGGCCTATTACACTTAAAGAACAAATTGCTTAATCCTAAAAAAATATATATATATAATTATTATGTTTGTAACAATGCCATGCCAAACTGTGCTGAAGTTGAAATGCTACTGGAACAATTCCTCACCGTGCTCAGAACCATCCAGCCTGATGGTGCAAGTTGCTCTAGTTTCCGTTAGGAGTGGGGCTTCAAATTTAGTCTTTGATAGTGGGGGGCCTTGTATTTAAAAAGTTTAGGAAACATTAGCCTAGGCCACGAAGTGACTTAGGATTGTCACCGGTGCCCCCTCAAAACATTAGGTGCATGACGCCCCTGTTTGCAGTCATAGTATAAAGAAGATGCTTGCGGCTCTTTCAGATCACTCACAGTCTTGTGTGTAAGTAATGTGACACTTAAAATTGTTTTTCTCATTTTTCTGTGCTCTTTATAGCCAGGAGGATAATGGCTGTCAGACATACTGGCACCCTGAGCTTCAGCACATTCTGCCTTTGTATGTTCAAGAAGGGATAAATCCTTGAAGAAGACACATCAAAAGAGGGACACAGAGAGGACAGTGAAAACCTCAATTTTTTTGCAGAGGACAGGGAGAGGGTATCTTAATAACAAACAGTAAAGGAGAGACTTAATGAAAAGTTAAAAGAGGGAGATTTTATCAAGTTAATAGTCTTTCATTATGATAATGAATTGCATCAGTCAGTTAGGGTGCTATTACGTTTATATGATTTGTGTGGAAATCAAAATCCATTTTAGATCAATTATTATGGCTTGTGGACATATGGAAACAGTGAAGTAAAAGTCAGAGTAAAGATTTCAAGGATTGTCGCTGGTCTTTTGGCATTGTCATCATGTGGAGTTGATATCTCAGTAGAATCCATGAAATCATTTGAACCACATAGACTAATCGAGGCAACTTCTTATCCTATTTTACGTGCAGTTGTTTGTCCATCAGTTCAGTTCAAATAACGTATTTTATTTAGTATGCACTATCATGGCAGAATGTCAAACAACCTTTGCTCTTAAATCCAGTAACGTACCTTCAATGTCCTCTCAGCAAGTCACGCAACCTTAAATTACTAATGGCATTGTTCAAATGATCAATTATTTTGCCCAATAATGCTGCATATTGGTAAGGATTAAAGTAAATAGTTTAAGGGGCAGTTCACCCCAAAATAAAAAAATCTGTAATCATTTACTCACCTTGATGTTGTTCCATATCCATAAAACACAAAATAAGATGTTAGACAGAATGTAGCTACCATAAACTGTCATTGCATTGGGGAAAAAATGAAATAAAGTGAAATAAAAAATCTGAGGCTAACATTACCGGCTAGCATCTCTTTTTGTGTTCCATGGAAGAAAGAAAGTCAAACGGATTTGGATCAACATGAGGGTGAATAAATTTAAAATTATATAGAATTTTCATTTTTGGGTGAACTATGCCTTTCCCTTTAGCAGTTGATTGGTATTTGAGTGTGTATGCATGTGCTAGGGCAAGCTACCTTCTGCTGTCTTATAAATCAACACTGGTTGACTTTCAAACTCATATTTCCAGTGAAATAGTTTAAATGGGATGTCTGCGGGGAGGAGGGATGGGACTTAATTTATGATCTCTGGAACACAGAGGTATTGTGGTGAGAAGTCTTGGGAGGGGCCCTGTTACCAAAAGTCAGCTGTTTATTTACATACGGGCCTAGAATTTGGCATAGAACTGCTCTAACCAACACTGATCTTCCTTCTTGGTTCACTGTATTAATAACTTCAGTACCCCTAAAGCAGACACTGATAATCTGGAGAGTAATTACAATGTGCATACATCACTGCCAACATGGAGCAAGGACATACACAGTGTTGAGCTTGCCTCTTCACTCTAGAAATTATATAAATCCTACAGTATATAAAATATATCAATGTTAATAGACTGAAATGGCTTATTGCATAAATATCAATAGTTGCAGTCACATTTTAGAATAATAGTAAAGTCAACATAAATATGGTCATTAATTATTATTACTGTTAAGTCATTAATCTCACAGTTCATAAAAAAAAATATTTTTTTTTAAACACTGGACAGTAACACTTCGGTTACCTTGTTTACTAATTTTAAACCATGGCTTGCACTGCACATAAATAACTAATATTGGCATTATATTCATGCTGTTAGAAACAGGGGAACTGGCCCCCACAGTGAGTCTGGTTTCTTCCAAGGTTATTTTTCTCCCATTAATCAACATCTTATGGAGTTTTGTGTTACTTGCCACAGTCACCTTCTGCTTGCTCACTGGGGTTCTAAATACTATTATTTAATTATATACATTTCATACACAATTTACAATCATATTTAATCACACTACACAATGATCACTCTAAGACTTTATAGATATTACAGGTGAATTTAAAAAGTTGAAGTTAAAGCATGATTTTCTGTAAAGCTGCTTTGAAATAATGGGTGTTGTGAAAAGTGCTATACAAATAAAAAAGGCTTGACTTGACTTGAAATGACAAAGTCTACGGAAACTCAGATCACCGCTCTGTACAATTGTGGTGAGAAGAATATCATCTCAGAATGCTATTCTGAGATGCGGGTTGCCGCTGTTTCAGGAAGCTACTCAATGTCAATGTTGCCCCCTATGCATTACTTATAGCCTGATGTGGCCCCTTTACCAAAATAGCCACTCACCACTCCTTTAAATGGAACAGAGCCACACACACCCAACCCCTGATGCTGTCCTAACTGTTAAGTGTTTTCTCCCCTCCCAACACCTAACAGATCTACACTTGGTCTTACTTTGAGTCTCAAAAATCCCAGAAGAAATGAGATGAGGTCAAGAGGTCTAGAACAGGGAAAGATCTGAAGTTCCTACAATAAATCAAATGTATTAGCATCTGTATTAGCAGTGACACTTTAACATCATACATTGAGGGATTTATTGCTGGGCCTCTAGGTGCCAAAGCACTTTTGTTGGTCATATCTTTTAATGAACACAAAACAACTTTTACTGTGAAATGGCTAATAACACACACACACACACACACACACACACACACACACACGGCAGATGTGATTTGTTAATTAAGGCTTATTGAAGTAATAGCCATTAATCTTTTCTATATGAGGCAAATACACTGGTAAGTGCTTCATGTGGTAACATCTAAATTAACCAGTTTTATTCAAGTCAAAAATATTGTTTAACATGGCTGAATTTGACTTGACTACATTAAGTTAGGCTACACCAACAAAACTCATTTTAAAGCTGATGCAATTTCTGCGACACTAGCGCCACCGAATGGAATTGCAAAAATAAAGTGTTTTTAAAACTGCTTTCTGAATACACCCCTGGCCTGCAGTTGTTCAAACAGTCAGATATTCCCACCCCCCAACTCACGCCATTGGTTGAGTAACGTTGTTGGGGCGGGTCTAAGCAGTCGCTCAAAATATTTTATAGTGCCACTGAGACACAGTGTTTACAGTTTGAGAAAATGAATCGATGAATGTCTTATATCTCTCTGAATTTGAAACTTGAATAGGAGACAATATTTTAACACTGAAAATGTTGTATGCTTCAGCTTTAAGAGTTAGATCAAAGTGCATTTGAACAGCGGTGAAACACTTTCTTATGATGTGTTACAACGAGCGACAGAGAAGTAAGTTTGAAGTAGGTTTGGGACACAAGAAATAGAAATAATCCTTGTGTAAATTGTCAACTTTACGCTAAACTAAAATGCTATTTCTAGCCATTTTACATGCACATGTTACCAGACATGATCATATTTTTTTTTATCAAGAAAATCCACATTAGATCGTAATTTTTTTTTTCTAGTTAGACCTTTGATATTAGGGCAAAAATCATATTCTTGATAATATTTTTTGTATTTTTTTCCTGTAAAAAATATTTAAAAATCCTTAAAACAAGATCAATTTGATTTAACTTGTTTTAGAAGCAACACAGCATAAGATTGTATTTTTAACATGTGTATTTTGTGTATTTATAGAGTTTTTATAGTCAAAACAAGTGGAAAAATCTCCCAGTGCTGAAGAAGTAATCCAAAGTATTTAGAGTACATTCTGACCTTGAGTAACCTAATGAATACATTACAAATTACATTTTACAGCATGTATTCTGTAAACCCTGATAAAGTATAGGTGAATAATTTGTAGTAATAGAATCATTTGCTGGGCTTCACGAACTATTAACCCAATATCTAGAACAAACACTGATTTGTCTCGAAATTGTGAGGTACTGAGGAATGTTTATGTGAAACTGATCTGACCTGTCATGCTTCTCTCAGCAAAACCATTTCAGTTCACACATCTGTGCAACAGAACACCTGTCTGTGAGATCAAAGCACGAGATCTCACTATAGAATCAAAACCATATTTTTACAGCATTGTGTTTGTACGCACAGTTGAATATGGATCTTAAGTACAAACATGAGACAAGATTAGTGCATATCACAGAAATACCAGCATTGGGAATACAACTTTGAAATTGTGCTTGCCATACAAGCCAGTTTTTAAAGCTAACATGAATTCATGCTGGGAAATGGAAATCACCTGCCCAGTTTCATCAATGCAACATTAACACCACAAACTCAAATTAAGTAAGCTTCCATTTTCACAAATGTAAAAAATAAAATGCAGTGAAATCAAGTTGTGACTAAATGTTCTTGAATTGTGTTGCTTTAGTTAATTTTACTGTTGTAAAATAAGCGCAAGAACCGATCATATTCTGATGGATGTCTTGTTTCTCGGAAATCTGCCACATTGCAGAATTAAATAGTTTGCGAACAGGGTTGAATACTAAAACAGGGTTGATGTTGACTACTAAAAACACACAGATTCTCAGAATCAGCGTTGTCTTTGCAAACGTACAATTGTTGTGGCTTTAGCAAAGATTCCCTTCTGGGTCCACTTCCCAGTGTCCAGAGCAAACAATTTAATTAAAACTGGACAACACAAAGTCTCTTTGTAAATGCATTTCATGTGTTTCATAAAACGTGTTTACACATACTGTTCCAAAAATTGTGTTTCTCATTGCACCATGCACTTAGTGCTTGGGAGCATTTTAGTCTTGAGTAATCACTTGTGGAAGATGTTACAGATAAGAGGAGTTGCACTTTTTTGATTGTCATACTCACATAGCTTGGACTGGTTCTTCACATTATCCGCTACTCACAACGTATGTCTAAAATGATTACATAGCATTCTCACGTTTGTTTTAGGCTGTGGCTATAACCATGATAATTGGCACAAACAAAGAGTTTCTGCAGAATTTAGTATACGGCCCTCCTTTTATCAATGGTTGATTATTATGCAGACAGGAGGGCTCACAACACGATTGTATGATTACAGCCCAGCAGACCGTTTAGTGGTTTTCAGCCCAGAGCTCTTTCCGTGATTGAAGAGTGGCTGATTGCTGATGGGCCTAATGTGACAGAAAGATTAATGGGTAAAGAGTTGCATAACAAAGCCATGGCTCTTCTCGCCAGCTGTTAATTGCAGAGGAGACACATGGCCCAATTCAGAGCCCTTGTCTTTCCAGGAAAATTGATGTTGCCAGTTACCCATAACCTGGAAAGTTTATTAATGAGCTGAACTGGGCATTTTAACATAAGGTCAGCTGTTAATTGCTAGGTCTCCAGGGACATCATGGTAATATAAATAATCGGTTTGACTGAAAATTTACACTTTTCTACATAATCGGTTATTGTGTTTTAATATTAGGTCTAACGATAAATAGCACCATTTGGTAAGTCTCTAAATAATAGCACCCAGCAAGGCCATTCACAGGTAAAGTACTTTACTTGTAGCCTATTGTTTGCATAATTACTTTTTATGTTACATATGTTACATAAAAGATGAAAATAAATTAGCGATTTAGACTGCAAAACAGCTTTATGTATTCTGTATATAATGGCATGGATAATTGATAATATTTGTTCTTTCTATTAAAGGGATAGTTCACCCAAAAATGGAAATTCTCTCATCATTTACTCACTCTCATGCCATCCCAGATGTGTATGACTTTCTTTCATCCGCTGAACACAAAAAAATATTTTTTAAAAGAATATCTCAGCTCTGTAGGTCCATACAATGCAAGTGAATGGTGGCATAATTGAATGTCCATAAAGCGTATAAAGGCAGAATAAAAGTAATCCACATGACTCCAGTGGTCTAATCCATGTCTCCTAAATTGATCCAGTTGGTTTTGGGTAAGACCAGACCAAAATGTAACTTCTTTTTCACTTTACATCCTGTAATTGCAGTCTTTATGCAAGACCATGATTTCAAACTCGATTACACTTTCTTAGTGCTTGACGCTTAGATGGCACTATAGGAAGTGTGATCAAGCTTGACATCATTATATCCAAGGAGACTGCTGTCAAGATGTAGAGCAAGAAAAAAAACAACCCTCACCCAAAACCAACTGGGCTGCTTCAGAAGACAATTAACCACTAGAGTCTTAAGGATTATGTTTATGCTGACTTTATCTGCTTTTTAGTAGCTTTTGGAGTTCTGGTCACCATTCACTTGCATTGTATTGAGATTTCATTCTAAATATCTTTGTTTGTGTTCAGCAGAAGAAAGAATGTCATGCACATCTGGGATGAGGGTGAGTAAATTATGAGAGAATGTTTATTTTGGGGTGAACTTACCCTTGAATTATCATTAATAACAGATTCCCACTGAATATTATTGTGCGTATGTTTTAAACAAATAACCAAGTTATTAGTTTGCAGAAAAGCACAACTTAAACAAAAATTAATAGTCGGTTTGCATGTCAGCGATTAGATACATAAACAAAAATCATCTGTAACATTATGAAACAGTACTATTAAACAAACAATATTGGTACATCTCTATATGATAAATGTGCCATGTAGAAAATCAGAAAGGAATTCTCTTGATTTTTATATAATTAACTTTGTCAAATTACGGAAACAAACAAGTTGTGCCATTAAACATCTGAGGCTCATTAGTATGGCGTCATTTGGAAAGATGGTCTTTGGTTGGAGCAAAGTCATTTACTGTCTCCCTGAAACTCCTCAAGCACTCCACTAGTGCTCTCAACAACAATGTTGATATTTCCCATACACAAGTCCTCCGTCATGCCACTGGAGAGTTACCATCATGCCATTTTTATTCCCAAATTCCAACTGTAATTAAACACACATATACCAGTTAATAAATCAAATGGGTGTGTTAGATCAGAGTTTTAACTAAATGTAGATCTCCAGGAGTAGATTTACGGCTGTGTCTCTGTTGCGTTACTGCCCAGTAATGGGTCAGGGTTTGAGTGGTAAGCATGGGGAGTTCACCCATGTTGGAAAATACCATAGCTGCACCATTATGTAAGCAAAAAGCATGGCTGAGTTGGGACTGGGTATGGCATACTAGTACTCTTACTGTTTCTGCTGTATAAAGATGTGGCAGAAAGAGTAAGAGTAGTATGACAATATGTCATTCCAAACTCATCACATCTTTCTCCATTGACAACCATACAAAAGTAGCCATGTATTCAGCCCAATTTTTTTTATTTTTTTGCAAGAAACATCTATCCATCCTATTCTTTGTAGAGTAACAAGGGTGCTGGATTATATCCCAGCTACATTCAGGGCGAAGGTGGAGAAACACCTGCAAATGGACAAAATTGAGAAAATTAAACAATTTTATGTTTCAGGAAAGGGTTTCACAGTGAAAGAGTTCATGTCCGGGAAAAAGATGACGTATGGTCACCCCACCAGTGATAAACTGTTGTATATTTTTTTGTATGTTTCTAATCCAGTAGATGTTTTTCCACCCTCAGGGTTTTGGAACGCGGAAGTAAGCGATTGCAGGGTAAATTTTGACAGCGGTGAATGGGAGATCTCAGTAAATATTATTTTCACTTATCCATTAGTCCAAGAGCAAAAGAAAAAGTCCACTATTACATTTGAATGACTTTCCAGAAGAAGAAAAAATGTCTCTGATTGTCTGATGGGAGAAGATGCCAAATGTACTGTCACTCTCTCCGCAGCTGTAATAGAACCCCCTCACAGCTGTGGTAATTTTTTTTTTTTTTTAAACGAATTCCGGGGTAATATAACACAAAGCATAATGTTAT
Source organism: Moxostoma hubbsi (assembly GCA_032164185.1). Classification (NCBI taxonomy): domain Eukaryota; kingdom Metazoa; phylum Chordata; class Actinopteri; order Cypriniformes; family Catostomidae; genus Moxostoma; species Moxostoma hubbsi. The sequence continues at coordinate 19,493,555 of JAVLUX010000031.1, forward strand.
AAATTACTAGATTTACACTGCTAAATACAGCAGAAACGCATCATCACAGTCCGCGAAAAAGGTCTATAAAGGTGCAATCAGTAACATCTTTGTTTGTGTCATTGGAATAACAATGACATCTAGCAGCTTGGATGCAGCATCATTGATCATCTATAGTGTTTAGTTACAGATGCCATTGTAGATATTCACTATTTACAGTCAGCATGATTATTTTAATCAGTGAGTAAAAGTGTCAAATAACAGGACAGTTACTGAGAGTGAGTAATATTCAGCTATTCATGTGATCCTAACATGGCAGCCCCCATGTGCGGACCCTCTCCATGTAGAATAAAACAGCTTTTATAAGGTTACTGATATGACTGGAGTATTCGTCTAATGCGAGTATTCATAATTTTATATATATGTTTCAAAATAATAATTAATTCCATTAGGAGTACAACTTTTTAATGAGGTAAAACGTAAAAAGCGCACTTTTAAAGAAATTACTTTCCCATTTCTTCTCCATGCTCTCACACGCAAGATCTAGACACCCACTGCCACAACCATCAATGGGATGCATTACATTTATTTGACCAAAAATGATCTTGTCTTTAAGCCCAAGTAGACACTGTTTGCCTTGAAAACCAGCTGATTTGACTTTGTTTAGCTTTAAACAGCTACCTAGAAAAGGCTTTTCTGCACTCTTGTGGTCATATTGGGCATTGCATGAAATGATCAGGAGTCATTGATCATGTTGGCAGGTGTTAAGTGAGCATCTGTATGGATTTATTTAGGAGGAATAAAATAAATAATACTGGTAGCAGTTATATTATAGTACTTCATAAAAATAAAGAGGGAATTATGATAATGTAAGAAAGAAGAGAAAAAAGAAAGGACAAAATAAATGTTGAAAGAGTATTTCAGTTCAGTTGATCCTTTCAATGCAAGTGAATGGTGGCCAGAAATTTAAATTTCCAAAAAGCAGATAAAAGCAGCATAAATGTAATTCATTAGACTCCAGTGGTTAAATCTGTATATTCAGAAGTGATATGATAAGTATGTGTGAGAAACAGATAAATATATAAGTCCTTTTTTTGGTGTAAATCTCCATTTTCACTTTCACATCTGATCTAATGTGGCACTTGTTTAGTTTCAGTTTCACATCTGAGAAAGTGGAGAGTTATAGTAAAAAAGGGCATAAATATTGATCTGTTTCTTTAACCACACCTATTATATCACTTCTGAAGATATGGATTAAACCACTGGAGTATTATGGATACATTTTATGGTGCTCTGCTTTTTGGATAATTTTTATGGTCTCTGCTTTTTGGACCTTTAAATTTCTGCATCATTCACTTGCATTGTATGGACCTACAGAGCTGAATTATTTTTCTACAAATATTTGTTTGTGTTCTGCAGCAGACATTAAGTCATACACATCTGAGATGGCATGAGGGTGAGTAAATGATGATAGAATTTCCATTTTTGGGTGAACTATTTCTTTAAACTATGGAGTATGGACTTTTCGGCAATCCATTTGAAATGAGATCTAATGTGAAGTCCAGAACACAATTTCTTGCACAAAAGAAGCTGACAAAGTTGTTTGTTTGAGATTTGTGTCAGTTGTGTTTCATTTCAGATAATTTGTGTTCCAATAAAGTTTATTTTATAATTTCCATATTCATGCTATTAATGTTTATTAAGCAAGATCTCTTGATAATTAGGAGAGCAAAATGTAAAAAGGAGAAACAATAATTAGCATTTGTCAGTTCAGTAAGATGTAGCAGTCGTTATGATTTGGCTAACAGTTTCTATAGTAAAGCTGTTTTCAATTGCCTATCCACTTTTCATTCAATGTGATAGGTATAATCAAAATGTAATTAATAAAAAAAAAAAATGTTTTCCACATAAGACAGAAAGTTTTTTTTTTTTTTTGGTGAACACCACTTGCAGCTATTGTTGTAATTCAATCACATTCACACTCATTTATGCTTTTACCATAAACCGAGCAGCCAGCCACTTTGAAAGTAAACTATAAACACGCATTGTATATAATTTTGTATATTTTGGTATATACAAAGGTTGTTACTTACTTTTTGTCATATAATAACTAACAATATAATTTTTTTTTCATCAAGCCAAAAAACCCCACCAATTACATATAATTTTGAAAGGCCATATATTTTTTTAACACAAATCTTTTCCTCCCAGGCATATTTATCTTCATTTTACTTTATATAAGCTTCATTTCTTGCAAATACATTGTACTATAGCCACATTTGTGGTTAGATTATGAAAAGCTTATAGTTGTTTTTAACTTTTCATCATAGCCCATGAAAACATTTTTTCTTATTTTGCAGATGGATACAATAGTTTCATTTTCATGTTATTGATGTAAGGAAATGAGGGATAATTTAAGCAACGTAAGGATTTAATGAGGCTGTACTGTGTTTAAATTAGTGCCTGTGCTCAATTAGGTAATCAGTTATTACTCTGCTATTGAAAGGCCTGTATTACACAGCTGGCCATCTCTCTTTTTAACTATTGTGCAAATGATACAAATGCAATTTATGTAAAGACGGTTCAGCTAATGTGCTATTATGTCTCCAAAATTTAGGTGCTCCTTCAAGCCCTAGCATTTTTGTATACACTCACATGCTTGTGGTAGTTATAATCCTTACTTAGCAACTCTGTATTTACAAATTCATTGTAAATACAGAGCTGTCTAATATTGATCATTGGTTTAAAGCTAACAAATTATCTCTTAATATTTTCATGTTCATATATGTTATTCTCATCTAGGACTAAAAACAGAACTGACAGTCTTCCACCTGTGTATATAATTAATATTGCCTGTGATCCATGTTCATTGCACTAAATTTCTTGGAATACGTATTGATGATAAATTTAGCTGGAGAAACCATACTGATCTGAGTTCATCAAAAAATAGCTAAGAATTTTTGAATACCAATCAGACAAAATTTTTGTCTGATTGGTATGATTTCTTTTTTATTGTTTTTCCCCTTATTCCTTCAATCTTTTCTTTTTTTCTCTCTCTTTTCATATATATTTTAACCACAGACCTTATTTCACTCTTTTTCTCTCTCCCCTTTTTCTCCCCAATTTGGAATGCCCAATTCCCAGTGTGCTCTAAGTCCTCGTGGTGGTGTAGTGACTCGCCTCAATCTGGGTGGCGGAGGACGAATCTCAGTTGCCTTCGCATCAATCAGCGCATCTTATCACTTGTTGAGGCTTGTTGAGTGTGTTACCACGGAGACAAAGTGTGTGTGGAGGCCACGCTATTCTCTGTGGCATCGACGCACAACTCACCATGCACCCCACCGAGAGCAAACCATATTATAGCAGCCAGGATGAGGTTACCCCATGTGACTACTCTCCTTAGCAACCGGGCCAATTTGGTTGCTTAGGAGACCTGGCTGGAATCACTCACCATGCCCTGGATTCGAACTTGCGAACTCCAGGGGTGGTGGTCAGCATCTTTACTTGCTGAGCTACACAGGCCCTGACCTTATGTCACACTTAAATAAAACTGTCCTTCTAAAACCCATTAGAAATGCCACAGAAAATAAACAGGAGCCGCTGTATGAAAATTAGCTTAATTTATCTCAGTTAACATGTCTGTGGTGTAAACCTTATGGCTCTCCCTTTGCAGCTTACTTATTTACGAGAATGTCAACTGGATATTAAAAGCTCACACATGCACTCTGAAAATAGACTTTGAAAAAGTGGCATAAAAAATGCACGCACAAGCACTCTTCATTGGAATCAGTACACAACACCATCTGCCTCTGGGCAACAAGTAAACACATTGTTCATTTGTCAATTCAGTTGTGCCCTATGTGACTTGATTTGCTTTTGGTAGTTGAGAATGAAAGTCAAAACATTCAAATCAACACGATTGGCCTGGTGACTGTAAAGTCTACTGGCTGAACATAATGAAAGCTGTCAGACCACAGAAAATCAACCTTGCCAATAAACAGCTTTTCACACTGGAATAGATGCATAGTGGGTGGATGGCTGAAAGTGTCTTTGTATTCTACACTGACATTTATTTTGTTAATGTGGCGACAGTCTAGAACATCGACGCTGGATAAGGGGATCACAAACAAACTGTCATAAGATAAGTCAGTGAAAGCATGCTATGGTATTGACAGTTAATTTATGACATGTGATGGCCATCACACTTTTGTTGTGTAAACAATTAACCGATCACTGGTTTAGGGTTTTATAACTCTGTAATATAGGTAGACTGATATATCAGTTTTACAGATTAATCGATACAGATAGTTGCTTTTTGGAACTATCATTATCGGCAAAGATCTATGTTGATAGTTGCTGACAGTTTTATTACTATTCTTTGTTCCTCTTTGGCCGGCGCTGGTGGAGAATTCTACAGTTAGAACAGCTTGGATCTATGTGGAATAATTGTTGATGGATCGCTGAATTATTGAAAAATATTGCACACCCCGAGGTAGTAATGCAGCCATGACATGAATCAATGGGCCGAAGTCAATTATTCCTCTTATACCACGGTTACCATACCTTAAGACATTTTTCAGGGTTTTATATAAAGATATTTTCTTGTTTTCGTTCCTAAAACAATGAGTTGAACTACTTTCTTCTGCCATGGATTACACACAGCTTTGATACAGCCTAAAGCTGTGTACCAAAGGACACACTACACGCTATGCTCTTACAAAATATATGATGCACACTGCCATGTAGTGTATGAATTTTCAAACTTAACGTTTTTTTACTACACGGAAGCATTCGCCGTTTAACAACTGACGGAATATATGCCCCCAGAATCATTGTCTAATGAGCATCTGGGTGCTAGTCGCTCCTATATGACAAGCGATATTGGATGAGTGAACCCACTCTAGGACATGCATCCGAAATGACCGCAGAACAAATAACTGACACGCTTAAAGCGGGTGAAAAAAATAGTGCAGAGCAAACCTGTCTAGAGTTAAGGCATTTGGCTCTACAGATATACTCTAGGTTCTTATGATAAGTCCAGACCACGAAAGATACCACTGAACCCTCTAACAAATGACGCCACTCTCCCAAGGCCAACAGACAGCCAGCAATTCTTGGTTACAGATGTCATAGTTCCATATTGCTGGTATTAAATGGTGCGAAAAAAGGCACACATATCCATCTTTCCATCCAGGGAAGAGCACTGCGACAGGAACGCTTCAACACTAACTTCAGACGCATCCAGCTCCACCATGAACTAACTTGCAGGGTCGGGTGTTACAAAAGTATCGGGGACTAACAAAGTCAGTGCGGGTGGAGGTGAGATCCGTCAGAGGTGCGGTGAGTTGGCTGTAAATCCTAATGAATCTGGGTTTTGCCAATCGGAGATGGCACTGACCTTAGCAGGGTCCATGCTCACTCCCTCAGACAAAACGATGACCCCCAGGAACGAATGAATGAAAAGTGCAAATCTCTGCCTTGAAAAACAGCCAATTATCTAGCAGTCGCTGTAGCACCTGCCTGATGTGCTAGCATGGTCCTGGATATTCTGGGAGAAGATCAGAATATCATCAAGATAGATCAACACAAAACAATTAACCATGTCTCTAAGCACATCATTTATGAACCCCTGAGAGGCGGCGGGAGGTTTGACAAATCTGAAAGTCATGACCAAATATTCAAAGCACCCATAAGGGTGTTATATTCCATCTTCCACTCGTCCCCCTTCCTGATCCGGACAAGGTAATAAGCATTGCATAAGTCCTAATTCTTTAAGATGAAAGCTCCCAGCAAGAGTTCGAAAGATGAGGACATCAACAGCAAAGGATAGTGATTGTTCACCGTTAAGTCATTCAGCCCCCGATAATCTATATAGGGTCTAAGTGAGCCATCCCTCTTCTCCACGAAAAAGAACCCTAACACTGCCAGCGATGAGGAAGAGTGAATGAGACCAGCTGCCAGAGTATCATTGATATACCTGTTCATGGCCTCTCTCTCAGGAGCTGAGAGCGAATACAGCCGTCCCGAGGAGGCGAGGTGCCAGGAAGCAATTCAATCGCACAGTCGTACGGGCAATGAGGAGGAAGCGTTGCAGGGTGGGACCGGCTGAACACCACCCTCAAGTCATGGTATGTCAACGGTTCTCCAGATTAATCTGCTGGTTCATCCTGCAATGAAACACAAGACTGGACAGGGGAGACAGCATCATTAAGTGTGACAAACAGTAAGGACTCCAAGCAAGAACAGTGTTGGTTGACCAGTCCATGTGTGGGTTGTGCATTACCAGCCAAGGATGCCCCAACACTACCGGTGCTGATGGAGACTGGATCAGGTAAAAGGACAACTGCTCTGTATTATTTCCATAGACGAAGGTGTCTGGCTTGGTGGACTGGGTGATGACAGACAGAGGTGTGCCACTGAGGGTGTGGGCGGTGATAGGTTCATCCAACTGGACCATAGGAAGCCGCTATTTGGAAGCCAAGTCAATGTCCATAAAGTTACCTTCGGCTCAGAAATCCACCAGGGCTGAGACCGTGTTACAAGTAGACCTATACTGCAGCTGGGCTGGGAGAAATGTAAGAAGCCTGGGGGATTTGTCCAAAAGTGTTGTGCTCCCCAGCAACCCCCTTCCTACTGACAAGTAGTGTCTTTAACCAGACAGAAAGCAGAGAATTGACCAGGCCAGGCACAATGAAATCATAGTTCATTAACGAGGCGTCACTGCTTCTCCTTATGTGAAATCTGAGTTCTCCCAACTTGCATGGGCTGTGGGTCAGGCGTTGATTCTAGTGGCTTGGCCAGATTAGCGGACTGGGTAGGACAGCCAGCTGCCCGAGAAGGTGGGGAGTGGCGGCGACGGCATAGAACTAGGCGTTGATTGACTCGGATAGCCAGATTCACCAAATTGTCGAAGCATGGAGACAGATCCAAATGATAGATTTCATCCTGTATGTCATCGGAAAGCCCATGCAGAAACTGGTCCCACATAGCATGGTCGTTCCAATCACAAGAAGCAGCAATAGTGATGATAGCATAATCTGAGAATCGTCGATCTCCTTGAGACAGTCTGGATAAGACTCTCACTGCCTCCCGACTTGAGCCGAGCAATCAAAAACTCGGCGGAGCTCTGTGGATAAAGCATGAAATGTGCCGCAACTGGGTGGTCTGTTGTCTCACTTGACAGTCCCCCATTCACCGGCCCTTCTGATTAGGAGTGTAATCGCACATGCCACCTTCATAGTCTCTGAGAGGAAAGCAGAGAGCTTTAACATGAAGAACAGGGACCATTGTGAAAGGAATGTGCTACAGGACCTCACCTGAAAAAGAGGTTGGAGGAGGGATACGAGCCTCTGATCACCTGCAGTTGCGGGGAGGAGTTTGAGGATGCATGCATGCCATGGCCGGGCAATGGTCAAATCTGTGAATAGTACTGTATGTTTGTAGGCACCTGCGTGCATTATGGAAGTCAGAAGCAGATTCGTAGGAATCCTCCATTGAAATGTAGTGAGGTGCAGAGAACAACGCCCAGCAGACTGGAAGGCGACTGCCGCCCAATCTTCTCTGCACCTGTATGACCGAAGCAGGAGCTTGGTTCGCATTGCCGGTAGTAAGTCAGACTTCTTCCCAGTGCATGTTGGACTCCGGCAGGGCTGCCCTTTGTCGCCGGTTCTGTTCATAATTTTTATGGACAGAATTTCTAGGCGCAGCCAGGGGCCGGAGGGTGTCAGGTTTGGGGACAACACGATTTCTTCTCTGCTCTTTGCGGATGATGTTGTCGTGTTGGCCCCTTCACACCAGGACCTTCAGCATGCGCTGGGACGGTTTGCAGCCGAGTGTGAAGCGGCCGGGATGAGGATCAGCACCTCCAAATCCGAGGCCATGGTCCTCAGTCGGAAAAGGGTGGCTTGCTCCCTTCAGGTTGGTGGGGAGATCCTTCCTCAAGTGGAGGAGTTTAAGTATCTTGGGGTTTTGTTCACGAGTGAGGGAAGGATGGAACGGGAGATTGACAGACGGATCGGTGCAGCTTCTGCAGTAATGCGGTCGATGTACCGGTCTGTTGTGGTGAAGAAGGAGCTGAGCCGCAAGGCAAAGCTCTCTATTTACCGGTCAATCTACGTTCCTACTCTCACCTATGGTCATGAGCTTTGGGTCATGACCGAAAGGACAAGATCCCGGATACAGGCGGCCGAAATGAGCTTTCTCCGCAGGGTGGCTGGGCGATCCCTTAGAGATAGGGTGAGAAGCTCGGTCACTCGGGAGGAGCTCAGAGTAGAGCCGCTGCTCCTCCACATCGAGAGGGGTCAGTTGAGGTGGCTCGGGCATTTGTTTCGAATGCCTCCTGGACGCCTTCCCCGGGAGGTGTTCCGGGCACGTCCCACTGGGAGGAGGCCCCGGGGAAGACCTAGGACACGTTGGAGAGACTATGTCTCCCGGCTGGCCTGGGAACGCTTCGGTGTCCCCCCAGAAGAGCTGGAGGAAGTGTCTAGGGAGAGGGAAGTCTGGGCATCTCTGCTTAGACTGCTGCCCCCGCGACCCGGCCCCGGATAAGCGGAAGAAGATGGATGGATGGATGGATTTGTAAATTAGTTACTGATAAAACAGTTGTATGTGCAAATTGTGACTATTGAGCAGCGATTTAATGAGCTGGGTTAATTTGTCCCTTTTAGTACAACAGTGGTACTAGACCTGTTAGTGAATTCAAGGGTTAAGGCTTGGTCATATTTACATTTGCACTGGGAAATTTCTGAAAGTGAAGAAGTCGTTGAATCCCACACAAAATTCACAAATACCTGATAAATGCAAATGTATTCACCACTGGAAGTCCATCAGATGAAATTCCTGATTGCGCAGATTTTCATTTCGCCAGCTAGATTTCGCTGTGTAAAGGTAAATGTGGCAAAGCTTTTTATCTCAACCTCCCTTGTTAGGACCTGTAATGTCTTTTTAAGGCTATTTTTGGCCACCAAACAATGTATTTGAATTATGCATTTTTTTCTTATCAAGGACAAATAAATGGATATCTCAGTTATAATAAAACATTTTATCTTTTGTACTATCACATCCTAACCTAATTTACAATTTCCCAGATAACCTGATTGATGTAATGCATTACAGATAGCCCACTGACACAAGCTAGTCCAGTATAATATGGACAGTTATCTAATAAAATTATAGCTTTCAAGGGGCACATTATTGCCAAATCCATTATAAATGTTTCTTTCCCATTGCTATTGCCAAAAAGTTCCCAGTTCAAAGGACATTTCAGACTTGCTTGAAAAAGGGAGACTGATGCAACATGTGGTGGCTTTAGACTTTTGTAAACCACAATGAATGCTTGCTGCCATTTTCCTTTTCATTCATTTCCACACATTTGATTGCAATCTGAGATTCTGCACCAGCTTTGCCCATGATTTTCATTCAATCTTAATTTCCCTCTTTAGAGTCTTAAAAGAAAACATAAATTCTCTGACTACAACAGTTATTTATTAATATACAGTATTATACATTTCAGAGTAAAAAAAAATTTCAGTGAGAAAACTTTTTTTTTACAAACATAATAGATAAAGAACACACACTGTAAAATAAAGAATATAGCCACTTGGGAAATAAGTGACAATGTCACTAATGGCTTACACAGTGACACTTGTCACATTGAGTAAGTTACGCAATTTCAAAGAAGCCCCCTGGGCTCAGTGAGACTGCTGGAATGTTGAAAGGAAATCATAACCGCCTACTGTCATGGAAACTGGTTGTAACTTTAATGGCAGTGTAATCTTCCCTACTCTACTTTCATAAAATTACTATTTCCCTACTGTAATATCATAAGCAATGCAAACATGAAAATAAAATCATAAAAAATGTATAAAACATTTCAAGACTTATATGTCTGGTAAAATGATAACTGTTGTTTAAGGCAAGTAGTGAATTGTGAGGGAATGTGGACGATGAACAACAACAAGTAGAGCGTAAAATCAGATCGGTGAGCAAAATTTAAGTGAAAGATGGGCACTAGTGTAATTAGCACGAGCGCTTGTGGCCACATTTGATAATTATTCTTTGATTTTATTATGATTTAAAATATTCTAGGAAACAACAAACACTGTGTGATGGTGGAAAATTACATTTGATATCTGAATATTTAAAGATTAATTAGGGGAAAAAAGCAATTCCTCTGCATTGCTTCAGGACACATATTTCCTTGATTTAAAAATTTCATAGGATGTCATTTTGATGATTTATGTTCTAGCTTTAATAGTTCATCTACTTATTAAAGGCTATGTACTATCTTGATAATGCAATCATACATCTTCTCTAGAGCCTGATACAGTCTCATTCCTCTGAAAGAAAACATGGCCTCTAATTACTACCCTCAAATATCAGTGTTTACTCCCTCAGCCTGGAGTTCTCTCTCTAATACGCACAGCCTTACACAGCGGATGCATTAATTACATAGGGGCTTATCAGACATGGCTGAGCACATGCTACATTGTGTGCAGCTGCTCTCTACCCACTGATTTATCAAGATTGCTATGAAGTGGCCATGACATAATGTTAGTATCTTGCCGTAGTGATAAGGTTAATTTCCCGGCCTCTTTTCACTGTAAACAACGGCAGAGGAATGAAAAAGATTCCACCATTTTCACATTTTCTGTTGACATGTAGAAATGGGTGGATATGTGTGAATATGTTTCAGTTTAACCACTAATTGTAGTGTATTCTAATTGTATAAACCAGTGTTATTATTGTTAACAAAAACTAAAACGAAAGCTAAATGAAACATTTTTTTAATGAAATCAAATAAAAACAAAATAATTAGAAAAACTGAAACTAAACTAAAATTAATTTTCATGATGCCAAATCAAATTTAAATAAGACATAAAAAATTATATCAGTTAATGCATTAACTTTGGCAACTTTAAAATACTAAAACTTAAAGGAATAGCTCACCCAAAAATTCTCTCATCATTTACTCAACCTAATGCCAATCCCAGATGTGTATGACTTCTTTCTTCTGTTGAACACAACTTTATATTTTCAGAATATCTCAGCTCTGAAGGTCCTCAAAATGCAAGTGAATGGTGACCAAAACTTTGAAGCTCCAAAAGCACATAAAGTACTCCAGACTCCAGTTGTTTAATCCACTCTTCTGAAGAGATATGATTTGTGTTGTTGAGAAACAGTTCAATATTGAAGTCCTCTTTAATTTTAAATCTCCACTTTCACTTTCACATTCTTCTTCTTGTTTTTGGCCATTTATATTCTTCATGTATATCGCCACCTACTGGGAAGGGAGGAGGATTTATAGTAAAAACTGACTTAGATATTAATATTTTTCTCACCCACATCTATCATATTGCTTCTGAAGACATGGGTTTAAGCACGTGAGTTGTATGGATTACTTTTATGTTGCATTTATGTGCATTTTGGAGCTTTAAAATGTTGGTACCCATTCACTTGCATTGTCTGGACCTATAGAGCTGAAATATTATTAAAAAATGTTTTTTCTGTGTTCAGCAGAAGACAGAAAGTCATAAACATCTGGGATGGCAAGAGGGTGAGTAAATTATGAGATCATTTAAATTTTTTGAACTATCCCTTTAAACAAAAACGAAATATACCGGAAAATAATGGAAACGAAACTAAATGGAAAATTGAAATAGCATATAAATAAAAAACTAACTAATGTAAATACAAATATTTGTTTTTGGGGTCTGCTGACAGTTGTTGTTGTTGTTTATTGCAGACATCTCTTCATAACAAGTTCTCAACCACCAGAACAGATTCAGGATGTATGTAAGGGCTGTTTATGCTTGTGATGATTAAAAACTCTAATACTGATAGTCTTGCAATTGCACTGCATCAAAATAAAAAATAAAAAGGGCCTTTTATATCTTTGTATATCTCCTCTTTAAAGTGCAAATTACCCTGATGCTATGTGTTCATTTTTGACGTCAACATGTGGGCATAAGCTTTAAAACTTTTAGGCAAACTACAAAGGTTGTTTGGCAAATGGATGTGGGAGGCTGTGGATGGCGATGTAAGAATTGGTTGGGGGAGAATTGGATGAGTGGATGTATAAAAAGGGGGAATTAAGAGTGATAAACTTGTTGTGTGAGTCACACGTTTAATCACTTGGGTTATTTGGAAGAGTGATTTTGAAGCTGAGTCACTCTTTTCCCCATGATGTGCCTGGGTCACAGAGACCCCAAGCAACCTTATTGAACAAAAAGTGAGAGGGCAGGGATGCCAATCCATTGCCTTCATCCATTAAACTAAAGCTACGCAATTTCCAAATAGTGTTGTGTCCCTTGATCATGTAAGCTAAAGTAAGGGGAAAAATGGTGCAATTAATTATGGCAGATTCAGAGCTTAAAGGGATAGTTAATCCAAAGATGGAAATTCTGTCATCCTTTACTCACTCTTATGTTGTTCCAAACTGGTAGGACATTGTTTCATCCGTGGAACACAAAAGGAGATGTTAAGCAAAATGTTAGCCTTAGTCACCATTCACTTCATTACATCTTTATAGTTCACCAAATATAAAAATTCTATCATTATTTACTCACCTTCATGTTGTTTCAAACAGCTTTGCTGTTGTTATTTTTTAACATAGCAGAAGTAGTAACAGTAGTAGGCCATTGAAAACACATGTGGTGGTTGTCTGTGATGGGTGTAATCCAATTACAAAGTAAGTAGCTACTGTAATCTCTTTACTTTTTAGTCAAATGTAGTGTAATTCATTACATTTGAAATTATTGTAATCAGGTTACAGTTACTAACTTTCAATTAATTACATTATTTTAAGGACATAGGGTTATCTAATATATTATTTATTTTAAATACATGAATAATGGCCCCGTAATGAGTCATTGTGAAGGAGAAATGTGAGGAGCTGTGTATGATTTGTGGGTAACAATGAACAAGAAATAAACAGATATTATTTTGAATATGTTGAGCAGAAAAGTGTTTTAGAAAGTAACATAAATGTAAAGTAACTTTCCAATTAAGTAATTAGTAAAGTAATCTGATTACAATTTTAGATAGGTAATTAGTCATTTGTAGTGGATTACTATTTTTAAGTAATTTACCCAACACTGGCCATTGCCATCGTTGAGTCTGGCCAATCGCGAATAAGCTGGGTCATCATCAGAGCTTGTGCTGCCGCTTTAGAGCAACTGCTCCGGCTGAGCCCGGCTCGTAGTATCAAATTGCTCTCATTGTGTTCTGATGGCATATGCAGCAACGCAGCAGTGGCGCTGTCTAAAGTTGACTAAAGTTTGACAAATTTCTAACTGACATGAACTGCTTCCAGTCTTGCGCATATCGGTCTACGCAATGCTGCATAAAGTCAAACACACCTAATAATTAATGAGTGCACCTTTAAAAAGGTGACACAGTGTAAAACCAAAATATATACGCTGTGATAGCAAATATCAGGCTATTACAGGTGGTGCACCAACATTTTGACTCCCATATGTTTTCAGTCATCATTTTTTTCATAACCTATAAACTGATACTAGGTGCAAAATTGCCACTCTACCTGCAAATATCAACTAAGGCATGAAGACAGTGGTATTGGATGAGATGGAGGAGGGTGAGTCAGGAAAGGAGGTGTTTAGAGGGGTGTAGACCAATTTAAAGCAGGAAGTTCTCATTACATTATCACTCCCACACCAATTAAATGTTAGGTCACTCTAGGGTTATTTTCAGAGTCACGTGGAGCATCATTATGGCTTGTTGAATCAACATCATGTCACAGATTGCCAATGAAGTTTGCTTTGGTGTCATTTAGTTACATTTTTTCAAATTGGGGTTGATATTTGGATAAAATTATTCTTATAAAGACTACAATAATCCAACTAAACATTACTTGTCATGGTTAAATAATACAATAAAATAATGGGAACAAAACTCTTCAGTGGGTCAACTATTGCTCATACTGTTATGCCTCCACTCTGTACTTACATGATGAATCATGAATTAATTTTGGTAATGTGCATGTTTTTATTTCACCTGTCCATTTTGTTTCTGCACTCTATTTTTCTTGACATTCTTTTTCTGATTAATCCTCTTAATTCCAATTCCATCTCTTTAACCTGTGCAGAAGATCTGATTGTTTTTATTTAATTCTTTCTGATGCTACTCTGTCATCCAGTCCCAATACACCAAAACTCCAGCAATAACCCTCTTGTAAGGGATATTCACTGATAATTTATTCACTTTGATATTTAGCGGATATTTCCCAGTGGCACTATGCTTAAATGTGTATCAAATCTCTCTCTCCCTTGTGCGTCATGATGCACAGCAACCCCCCCCCCCCACACACACACACAGTCAAAACAACAGGTCTTGTGAGCGCTTCATTTTACTTAGACAGGTGGAAACATTGAGATATGTGTTATCTTTGCATATTTCTGTGTGTTGAATGAGATGTTAATCAGAAAGACATCATTAGACCACATTCACTTTCACTGCATCACATTGCATCTGAGGGCTAAGGATTTCCTTCTGTATAATATCTCCTTTTGTGTTCCACAGTAGAAAAAAATTAATACGGTTTTGAGACAACATGAGTGTGAGTAAATGATGACAGTATTTTTATTTTTGGTAGAACTGTCCCTTAAACTCACATTCAATCTCCAGTCTCCAAACACATACACAAATACAGTATTTACACAAATGTATTCAGAATATCAACAATGCTGAGAAACGTGAGGCCAATCCCAATGCTTTGAATTTCACTCTAGAGCCCATGACACCATAATGCTTGACATTTTCATAATAATTAGGTATTGCACAGACATTGCTGGAATCGTATTATCTGTATCTACATAACGCTCAGGGGAACTACTGCCACACTGCAAAACAGGACAAAGCTGATTACAAAAGGCTGAATTTAACATACTTTAACATATTCTTTTCTATGACAATTTAACATCTTCTTTCCTGTTAATTGCAAATTTAATGAAAGTCATAGCAGAGCTCTAATTTCAATCTCAGTAGTGTAAAATAAGCACTCCCTCTGCAAGATGTTAATGCAAGGAAAGACTTCAATTTTGAAGACTTTGAAGGTAACATTGTTTCCTTGGATAAAATAAGGAAAGCAAAGGCCTGTTGACTATAAAGGAAGCATATTAAGCCTTATTTTACTACAGCAGTTCATACCCAAATCATGCCATTATTTACTAAATAAAACTTAATATTACTTGGTTTGACTGAATTCATTAACTGTATTAAAAGGCTTAAGCTTTAAATTATCTTTAGCTCTCAAAGCCCGTGTACATTGCATTAATATAAGATTCAAATGTTAATTTACACCACTGAGTGTTTATGATAAAACTTTCATAAGCTGTAAAACCAACCATATTATAGCCTATCTTTACAAACATCCCTTCCTCATTGTTCATTTAAAATGATACTATTTCTTTACTTTCAAATGCATTATATGGTGTAGGTTATACAGTACATCATGTTCTGACATAAAGTCAACCACAAATGTTACTAATTTTACTCATACATCACAGAACAATTTATTGTGTTCTTTGAAACAATTGCACCAACTGGGAAAAATGTAATTAGAAATAAATAAGATAAGAACACTAAACACCATAATGGTGAGTAATTTGTTGATTCGTGACATAAAATTACCTGCATTGATTTTACAGTAAAAGACTGAAAAGAGCATTTTATTGTATGAAATTACTGTTAAATCT
Source organism: Moxostoma hubbsi (assembly GCA_032164185.1). Lineage (NCBI taxonomy): Eukaryota > Metazoa > Chordata > Actinopteri > Cypriniformes > Catostomidae > Moxostoma > Moxostoma hubbsi. The sequence continues at coordinate 19,509,247 of JAVLUX010000031.1, forward strand.
TGTAAAATCCTGGCAATTTTTCAAAAGTTCAAACTTAAGTGTACCATCTACAGTATGTAATTGAATATTCATCCCAAAATCAAAGAGCCAAATTATTTTCATTTTGTGAAAATGTACTGGTACTTTGACTAAATACTTCAAGACAGTGGATAAACTGTGACATTAATTCACAAGTACGTTCAACAAGGGCATGATGATGTGTTGTTTTAGATTAACTGGTAACACTTTACAATAATGTTCCATTTGTTAATATTTGTTAATTCATTAGGTATCATGAACTAATAATGAACAATAGATTTTTACAGCATTTATTAGTTCATAAAATACAATTGTTAATTGTTAGTTCATGTTAGATCATAGTGTGTTTACAAATGTTAAGAAACACAACTTTTGATTTAAAAAATGTATTAGTATATGCTGAAAATAACATTAACCAAGATTAATAATTGCTGTAAAAATATTGTTCATTGTTAGTTCATGTTAACTAATGTTAACAAATGGAACCTTATTGTAAAGTGTTACTGATGAACTAACTAAAGTTGGCTGCAGTTTGTGAAAGAAGAACATTTTATGTGATTTAATGTGTAATTGTGTGACTTACAGCTACTTAAAATCACTTATAAAAACAAACAGCTACTTTAAATAACTACAGTTATTTAAAATGATTAAAGTGATAAGTCAAGACTTTGTAGTGCCTTTTGTTCTTCTGTTTTTGTCTTTTTAAATGAATGTTTTGAGTTATCTGGCATATGTATGGCAAAGATTTATTTTTATCGTTCTTCTGTATATGTTATGATGGGTGATTTCAAGCTATTCTTTAATCACCTTTATATAAGGAACTTACATGTCTGAACTATCGGATTATAAATTATTCAATCTGAAGTGAAGGTATTACTAATTTCGACAATATGGTGTGGATTTTCTCAATAAAGGGAAATGAATGTAACTGTATACTTGACTGCATTGTGCAAGATATAACTAATCTCCTTCATTCATCTTTGGGAAATCAAACATATTGCTATCTCCTGGCACTTTTGTGTCAGCTGTACCTTTCGAATACTCTATGAATGTGCATTTCTTTCCGTTTATGTTCCTGTCTGTCTTCTAGGAGATTTAGCCTTCTGTTCAAGTTTGCAGGCAATATAACAGATGAGCATTTCCTTTGTCTTTTAATATTCATAATATTTCTCTCAGGCACATTAGTGGATCACCAACAGGTTGAACACTGGGGTTTGAAGGCATGGATTGCACAAGGCCTCTAAGGAGACTTAAATAAAACAATAACAAAACAAAACAAAAAAATAAAAAAAATAAAATAAAATTCTAAGAAATGTAATTTACAGTGAAAACTGTTTGAGAAAATGCTGTCTAAATATAATTTCTGACCCTAGGGATTAGTTTCCAGTGATCAGTAGATGCCCTGTGGTCAGGATTAGGTCTAAAATCCAGTTCGAAATGAATCAAAAGTCAATATAACTGGCATGAGAGTCAATAACATGTTTTAGGAATTAATTATTTTTCAATTATTTTAATTTACAACCAGATCATTAAGCATAAGTAAACATCATAATCGGAATCACTCCAGGATTTGTATTTTCATGTACAGTGAATACCTTTTAAATCTGTATCTCAAGTCACATTAACATGTTTAAAGCATCCTAGAGAGGACAGTAACGTTTTGATAATTGGACTCACAGGGAACATTAGTCTGGTGTCCCTGTCCTGGAGCTGTCCACAGCCCATGGTGCTGAAATGCATTTCACTGTTATTCCTCACATAGATCTATGGTGGAGAAAGGAAATAGATACAGATTTCTCGTTGTTTTAATTGCTTAACATTTCTTTCCTTTTTAAATAAATATAATTAAAGATAGTAGCAGAATAATCTAGAATCATGACAGTTTATTTGATGGAAGTAGCCTTGGCTACTTTGATATAGCTGGAACACAAGTGTTTGTGTTCTCATGAGACTTCTTTTTATGTTTATGTCACTAAAACGTCCGAGTGCAGATACAATGTTGTAATTATATTACTAAAACTCGATTTTTACTATAAACGATCAAGGTGTTTGCTGACATCATCATATTATGATTTGTGTGCACGAATTCATCATACGTGTTCCTAATGACGTACTTTGCAGGTGGGTTTACGAAGAGGGTGTGTAACTCCGAGAGTTTAAATGCTTTGCTTGTGGGGAGACTGACAAGAGCCACAAGAACCCGCGCAAACTACGAGGACTGACACGCGCGAGACCATGCGGAGCAGCAATCAGTGTGAAAGCGGAGAATCTCACAGCACGAGCATCAGCGCGAGACACCTCCAGCACAGCGCGATGAGTCCAGCACACAGCTCCACCCTGATACTCGCAGTCCTCTTCATCTCCTTGATACCGATCACCAAAAGTAAGTCTTAAACAAAAATCTCCTCTACTTTTGTGCTTTTTAATGATCTCGGATAACTTTGAGTTTGAGTTTGAAGAACTTTGGTGACCTGCTACTTGTCTAGATCACAGTTCGGATTCTCATAAAGTTGCATGATTGAGAACATTGCTTCCCAAAACTAATATTATAATCATCTTTAATGTTTGTGTTCTACACAACTTGATTGTTCTTTGGAAATGAGTCAGTATCACATGCTGTGTAAAAAGCGACAACCTGTTACCTACCATAAGGATCTTTTTCTACCTGATCTTACTAAAAAATAGTTTTGTTGGTGTAACATAATGTATTTAGATTGATTCAATTAAACCTGTTCATTTAGATGTTGCTACAAGAATCACATTATTTAGGTTAACATTTGTGTAACACAATTAAACAATTTAAATTGTATTCCTTTTCTTTCTTTCTTTTTGTAATAAGAATATGCCTGCCTGATGTGGAACATAACTGGCAGATGCTCAGTGACATAACAACAGTAGTGAAAAGAAGGACAAAATATTAGTTTTAGAAGATCCGCAGAATTTAATTAATTTCCCAAATATTTAGAATTGAATATATATATATATATATATATATATATATATATATATATATATATATATATATATATATATATATATATATAGATATATATATATATATATATATATATATAGATATAGATATATGTTTCTCTCTTAGATTTGTCAATGCTGAGATCTTAAATAGTCAAAACTATTGCACTGAAAAGAAAGTTTAAACTACAGTATGTGTTTTGTAAACTTAAAGGAATATTCCGGGTTCAATACAAGTTAAGCTCAATCAACAGCATTTGCGGCATAATGTTGATTACCACAAAAAAAATGTTTTCGACTCGTCCGTCCTTTTCTTTAAAAAAAGCAAAAATCTGGGTTAAAGTGAGGCACTTACAATGAAAATGAATGAGGGCCAATTCATAAATGTTAAAATACTCACTGTCTCAAAAGTATAGACACATGGTGTAAATAATATGTGTGTTAACATGATTTACATGTGATAACATGATAACATTTTCTGTGTAAAGTTATAGCCAATTGTTTTTGTTTCCATGAAGATATAATGATGTAAACGCTTTAAAATCTGTACATCTTAAATAATACAAAGCATACGGTTTAACGGAAGAATTATTGTACTGTAAGTGCTTTTATAAAATTATAAGCTTCACATTTCTGCTTTTAAACCCTTAAAAATTGCCCCCATCACTTCCATTGTAACTGCCTCACTGTAACCTCCATTTTTGCTTTTTTAAAGAAAAGGAGGGACACATTGCAATTATTTTTAATAAAGTAATAAACATTATACCACAAATTCTGGCGATTGAGCTTAACTTGTTTTGATCCAGTAATATTCCTTTAACCTCAGTTTAATAAATATTGCAACAGGTATTGAAAAAAATCTATCAAAATGTTTATTCTGTCCTCCACTGCAATATCAGTCTTTATCGACACTGTTTTCTTTTTCATGCAATTGATATGCAAGGCTTAGATCTTCTGTCTATGGTTCAAAAATCTGCTACATTAGTGTGAAGAGTAGATGACGGCCAATATTGATCATATGCCATACACATAACACTGAAAAACTATTCTGGGCTAATGCTAGAATGAATGATTGTGATGCATTTACTAAGGGTTCAAATAGAAGTAAAAACAATGAATTATGTTGAAGAGCATCTCTCATTTTTAACATTTCTCCCTTCTATTCAAGTTGATTTTTTATTCAATGAGTTAGTTACTGTAAGTAAATAGATACAGAGCAAGTTTGTGCTGCTATTTGTAAGGTTTTACAATAAACGTGCAAACTGGAGATGGACTAAACAGTGTTACGTGTCAGATTAATTGCATGAGTTTTAATCATTACACTAGAAGGCTAAAATTACAACTGAATCATCTGTAACATTACAATAAAGTGTTTGCTCTACACAGCAAGAGCTATATATTATCACATTAGATTTAGTCACATAACTGCTAATTATGATGTCACTGAGAAAAAAGTTTGATGTGGTAGAGCATTTGAACATTTTGTCAGCAGCGCTCATTGATAAGTAATTGTGATGTCACGTAGAATTTGAAGACTGTATTGACACTATAAGAAATGCAGAAATGTCAGGAGAGATGCTGTCAGATTAGTAGTCCGGGCAACTATGTGACTCATTTATTGATACAAAAATAGAATTATATTGTCAAGTCTGACTGTTAAATGTCAGAAGAAACCCAGCGGCCGTCCTGTTGACAAAACATGAAATTCTGTTAACCAAGTCTTTCCTTTTTCTTCTGCATTGATTTATAACCAAGTTTTCAACAAAATGGTGGCTAGTTGTCCTCATTTGTTCTTATTTGATGTTTTAATTAAAGATTTAAATGTAGCCCATACACATACATCACTCATCCTTTTTAGAGTAATGGTTTAAGAAGCTAGATACAGTCACCAACACAATAGATCAATAGATGATCTCTGTTCAGTTAAAGCTTATTCCATTGAGAAAAGGAGGCCTAAATCAACAAACAATGTTAATTTTGTGACACAACTGAATTAGAATTAAACTTTGATTTCATTGTATTATTAGAATAATAAGATTTGAGATTTAATGGAATATTTTTGGTGGATTTTAAATCGAGACTTTGTAATCCATTAAAGGGCACAAAATGCACAGCTGTAGATGGTGTATAGAATGCATTTTTTTTTTGTATTGTTAAACTTTACTGTAAGTAACTGTAATAATATTAGTAATATACATGCAATGATGTTTTTTGTTTTTGTTTTTGTATAAATTGCAGGCGCTCCAGTGCTCTTTAATCCATCCTCAATAGAACATGACCAGTTACTTACCCAGGTGTGTATTATTCACTCAAATAATATAAAATACTAATCAGTCCACTAATTCTTACTGAGTTTAGCTCTGCCCACCAATTAACATTTTGTAAATAACTACCAACTACAAACTATATATAAATAAAACAAACTTCTTTGTTTATATGTGCTAACTATGTGTACATGGATGTACTTGGGGATGAAAGGCTTGAAGAACAATTCAATTCATGGTTATGGCAATGGGGAGAAATTAAAAAATACAATTTTCATGTTGAAATACACTCACTGAGGAGTTTATTAGGAACACTATGGCCCTAATAAATTGCCCAATGTACTCGTCTGCTGTTGTAGCTGTTGTGCATTCTGAGATGCTATTCTGTTTATCTGAGTTACTGCAACCTTTCTGTCAGCTCGAACCAGACTGACCATTATCTGTTGACCTCTCTCATCATCAAGGCATTTCCATCCGTTTTTTTTATTTTAGACACCATTCTGAGTAAACTCTAGAGGCTGTTGTGCATGAAAATCCCAGGAGATCAGCAGTTACAGGAATCCTCAAACCAGCCCGACTGGCATCAACAATCATGCCACAGTCCAAATTACTGAGATAAAAAAAATTCCCCATTCTGATGGTTGATGTGAACGTTAACTGAATCTCCTGACCTGTATCTGCATGATTTTATGCATTGCACTGCTGCCACATGATTGGCTGATTAGACAGTCGCATGAATAAGTAGATGTACAAGTGTTCCTAATAAAATGTTAAGTCAGTGTATTTCAAAATAATAGTCATCTTTGTGGAGTCATGTAAGCCCCACACCCAAACCCTCGTCAACTTTCCATCAACATAAACTTACATCTGCCTCTTTTGTTTTTCCTTGTAGATAACCGATTTTTGCTCATTCTTCCTCTCTGCAGACCCATCATTTAGAGTGAGTAATGTTGAAGTATTTTGGACATTTGCATCAGAGCTTACATTTTGTTTGTTTTTCACAAATACAGTGTTGGTTTGCTGTGGAAAGTACTATCAGTATAACATAGAATTGAGTTACTTGACTCATTTGGCTCAGGCTTAGACATTTAAACTGTCCATAACCTACTGCAACTTGTTTACCTTTCTCTTAACATTTGTCAGACCTCTGATGTTCTAGGAGACCTGTGTTTCCTAATGCTGGGATCACTGCAAAAATCTAAGGTGATTTTTTTGTACTGACTGCCATCTTTATTTATTGTGATATCACTTTAATATCATATTAGCCATTAGTAGGATTTAAAAAAAAAAAAAAAAAAAACATAAAATTGTTTGTAAAAGTTGTAATGTATAAATCTATGAAAAGACATGTAAGTGTTCAGTTTTCATGATTTCTTAACATTTTCTCTTTGTATGTGCAGGAGATCACAGCTCACGAGACCAGCAAACGGGTGAGTATATTACATCTACAGACATATTCAGTGCAATGACAATTCTATGATATCATAACATCAACATGCATTTTATCTTTGTATAATCCTGTAATGTACTGTATGGATGTTATGAATATGATGGTTTTTGTCTATTGCACTGTATTGCTATTGGTGTGTCTGTATGTACCGATGTCTCTCTGTATATGTTTGTGTAACTTTTTCTGTGTTTTTCTGTGTTTTATGTGTGTGTGTGTGTGTGAATGTTTGAACAGTTTTTATTTCATTACACTAAACCAAATGGTGCTGGATTGTCAGATGGCACGGTAGGTTTACTCGAGAGTTCTTTTAGCCATGTCTGTTGCTTTCAAGCCACTGCTGCTACGCTGCACTGTGTCTTCAATAACACATTCAATTGTGTACTCTAATCAAGATATGATACTCTGGAGATTAGCAAATCTTCAATCAAATTAGATTAATTTTAGGATAGTGAACCTTTCCCAGTGAGATCAGGATTGCTCTACCCCTTCAGTACATTTACTGTAACTATCTAAATCTATTGTTACACATTAGTTCCCATTCCATGCATGGTAACCTCTCATGTCCTTTGAGTCTTCCTCAGTGACAGCATCCACACTGACCAAGAAGAACCAACTAAAAGGGTGCAGTAATTGGATATAGAGCAGTGTCTATTGATGATTTACAACAGCCCAAAATTAGTGATTACAACCCATTCAAATACTGTAAAACAACACTTGATGTTCCCCAGACATTTACCCAGCCTGTCTCCTTTCTGGCAGTTTCATGGATTCATCTTAATATTTAAGCGATAGTTCACCCAAAAATGATGTCAAATTTACTCACTCTCTTGTTGTTCCAAACCTTTAGCTGACATTACCGCAGTTTGAAACACTGCCCCCAGTGGCCAATTTTTGTTGGACATATGGGCACACGTGAGCTTAATTTTCCTGCTGAAATGTCCAGCGATGGGTGCCAAAAGCGAGTTGTTTTCAGTTGTACAGGCTGTAATACAGTGAATAGGAATGCATATTTTATAAACTGTTTCACCCAACCCCCAAACCTAAACCTAAACATTTGTGGAGTAAACATTTTATGTTAGAGGAAAAAATTGAACCTCAGAATCACACTCTTCACTGATTATGCGAATGCAAATACTTCCTGGTTTCAATGTAAATTCGAAACCCAGGTCTCCTACGCTGTTCACGCAATGTGCTTCCAGTTTCACCAAAGGAGAAGGTAAAAACAGTAGAGCCGATGCAAAAATGTCCAATAAGCGATGGCGCTTGTCAGTGAGTCGGCATAATGTTGCAGATTCTAGGGTACGGGAACTCTAGGAAACTAAATTTAGACATCCCGTGTAATCATGTTGAATATTTTGGGTTGAACTCACTTAAATTGAGCATCCCATTCTGTCACTTTACGTGCTATTGTGTTGATGCTGTCAGAGAAATTAAACTATTCAGTGGCTTTTCTTCCTCACGTGAACGTCTACTGTCCATTCCTTGCATGTTCACATTGCAAAAGTGCTGTATTTTTTTTAAAAAAACATTCCTACATATTAATTAAACCTGACATTTAACTATACAGTTCACTGCTTTTGTGATATGTTTAAAATATACAGCCAGATATACTGCATATGCTACATAAACAACAACACTTTAAATGACAACCTACCTAGAATCACTTTTACACACACACACACACATATACACAAAATAATTTCTAATTTGATCTGGTTGATATCATAACCTAACATTCCCCCGCATGTGTTGTTATGTGCTCTGGCATGGCCTGCATGTGATTGTAATTTTACTGATCATCAGTGCACTGTATGTGCAAAATGAACACTGAGTCGCACTGAGGACAAATAAGAGAGAAAGTATGTATGAAATTGTGAAAGGTGAAAGTCTGTTTTCAGAACTGTGTGTAAGCGTGAGTCCTCTCTGCAACCCCTGGCTGTTCTCTGGGGGCAGTTGTTCATGGCTTTCATATCTCTCCATGTCTGTCTTCATGATTTCTTTCTATATATGTGTATGTGTCAGTCCACTGTCTTGCACCCTCTTCTGGAGCTCATACCCCAGCTTGCCAGAAGAAGAAGCAGGAGAATGAAATTAAATGTATGTATTCTGCATGCTTACCTTCACTCAGACTACTGTAGCACTGTAAGTATGACATCCTGAGAAACAGAATCACTGAAATACTCAATGTCTACATGAGAGGCTTTTCCCATCAATATATAGTTTTGGTAAATGCCAAGACACTAAATACATCTTGTCCACAAGTTTAGGAGAGTAGGCATTCAAAAGTCAGTTTAGAATTGGTTAAGTCTGTTCGGGAAATGTATCCACACTAAATTTAAAGGGGTCTTTTTTTAAATGAATAAGTGAGGTAGACTTATAATGTTTTATAATGCTTTTACAATGTTATATTGTAAAATTATTATTTTTTTGCTCCAAAAGGGTCATGATTAGTTATATATAATAACTTTCCACACTGTCTCTGTCCTTCTGCCTGAAACACTCAGCTTTAAGCTCTCTGGCCCTTTAAGACTTCAATGTAAACACCCACTGTTATAACTAACAGCATGCCAGCCCTTCCAATACAGCCATATCTGAAACGCAAGAAAGAAAATGAATAAACTCTACAAGATCACAACATTAATACAACTAAATTTCAGGATTAACATATAACCCACATCCAACACATTTGATCTGAATATATTAAACTGTTCACTCAAGCAGCACCATAAACTATCAAACAGTCATTACATATGAAATATTAATGAATTCAATTCTTTACTTACGGATTTACAGTCCAATAGTGTTTTTTTCTCTCCAATTTGGAATGCCCAATTCCCAATGCACCCTTAAGTTCTCATGGTGGCATAGTGACGAATCTCTGAGACCATTAACTCGGGCATCTTATCACATGCCTTGTTGAGCGCATTACCACGGAGTGGCGCATGTGGAGGCCTCATGCTATTCTCTGCGGCATCCACGCACAACTCACCACGCGCCCCACCGAGAGCGAGAACTACACATTATAGCGACCACGAGGAGGTTACCCCATGTGACTCTACCCTCCGTAGTAACCGGGCCAATTTGGTTGCATAGGAGACCTGGCTGGAGTCACTCAGCATGCCCTGGATTTGAACTTGTGACTCCAGGGGTGGTAGTCAGGGTCAATACTCGCTGAGCTACCCAGGTACCCCCAATAGTGTTTTTAACTGTCACATCTTTCAATAACAGTTCCTTTGCACAGCTTGAATCATATTGTGAATGGTTCACAAAAATCCACGCGAAGATGAACCAAAAACATATACAATCCACGCTGAAATAATCAGAATATACAAACATAATACAAACCACGGTGGTGTTGGGTGCTTTAACCAGCTTCAACAGGCCAAAGCAGGGATGCTGGTCTTCACCAGAGTGACACCTCACATCTTTTTTGTTTACACACTGGACTGCATGTGTTTCTCCCAATCAGTTTCAGAGATGCATTTTTAAAAGTTGTGCTTGTACCACTCTTAAAATGCAGTGTACATAGCCGGAAATGCATCAAACAATCAAAGACGTCAATCTAGTGCATGTATAAAATAGACCAACAATTAAAAATAGCACAGATGGGTGCAAAAATTGTCCAGGAAGCCTTCAAAACAGCACAATGAAACAGAATGGGGGGGTCTCATTTTTAGATAACTTGACATTGCATCTTTTAAAATGCACGATAACAGTCAAAGCCATTCGTCTAGTGCATGTTCATGTAGAAAAACATTTAAAACAAGATAGGCACATGAAGGTGTCCTGTGTGAGTTCCCTTAAATGTGTAGATGAATCTCCCATGACAGGCCCATATCTCACATCTTCACCTGTGTGACAGACTGAGTGGAAGTGGGCGCAAAAATGTTCAATTCAATATGAGCAGTTTTTGCAGCTTGGTTTGAATAAACGCTATTTTTCTATTAAGGAGGATGTTTTCAGTTCTGAAACTTACAGTATGTTTTTTATAGTACAATGACATCTTATATATCAAAAAATCAAGGAAAATTTGATTCCTCGTGTCATGACCACTTTAAAAAATGTATTCAATTTATTCTATTCTATTCAAAACAGATCCCCTATTTTATGTAATTCTGTAGTTTATACTTTGAGATGTTGCAAAGTGATTAAATGACAAAGTTAATAACCGTTCTGTTGTCAAGTTCTCAATGTGATGACACTTTGTTACTTTGCGAAAAGCTTTGTCACATTATCAAACTCCTTAACACTCTAATTATTGTCTGTCCTGCAGACATGGCACATCACAAGTGTAAAGCCTGATGTTACATGAGCTTTATACTTCCCTTCATTCTAAACAGGACGTCCATTACATGCAATATTAAAGTATGTGTTAATTACATGAATATTTGAACAAAACAACATAACTTTGCAGAGATGTTCATGGAGACAGACTGCTATGAAATAGCCTCAATATGGCTCTCCATTCTCTTTTCCACTGTGCCTGCTTCCTGAAATGCCATATCCTTTTTGATAATATCTCATCATGACTTGGCTCTCGGGGCTTCTTTTATTAACTGTTGATTTAATTAAGTGTTAATAAGTATTTAATAAGACAGTGTGTGTATTTGTGTTTGTACTCCGCATATTTGACTAGAATATATTTATATGCCTAGTTCATCTAGTTTTCTTTTATTAAGTATTTGTGTTTATATTTGTATACATACATTACACAGGAGACTAACAAGTGCATACATGTGTTTGAATCCATCTACTGTAATTCAGTGTACCGGATGTGAAATGGCTCAACATTAGATTAATTAACTAGAGTAAATAATGTCTCACTCTGACCTCACTCTGACACAGAAAATGGTCCTGATGGATTTCTGTTGGCTAGATAAAGCTTTTTTTTTCTTTTCTTTTTTTATACCCTTAACAAAACTGCCATCATTCAGTCTTTGAATCATGTGAAACTGGAAAGCAAATATCTCCTCAAACGTTTATTTTGTCAGTGTTGTTTGGACTGATTGAATAACTAGTTCTCTGGTGGAGTAAAAGTTCTGTATGTTTGTTCAGTATCAGACACAGAAAGCTGTATTTTGGTTCATATGGTGTGATATTTGGAGCATTCTTATAACATTTCCTTTTATGGACAGGAGGATATTCCAGGGCCAGACCGGATCCAGAACAGAGGGTACTTCCTTTATCGGGTAGGGTGTAACATATTTCACTCAAAGAAAATTAATTATGCTCTTCCAATTGCTTTTCTAAGTGTTGAAGGTATTTTGTCTACAGTAATGACATTGCTTGGACATTATATAGCCTGATAAATTGTTTACCTCAGGGCAGTTTCCAACCATTTTGGTGCCCTAGGCAAGATCCTTATTCCATATTCTTTTCAACATCTTTCTGATAATATTTCAGAAATTCCATCTGTCTTTTGTGATAATATTCAGCTGCTTAACAATGCGCTTAACACATTGCTAAAATGCAGTGTCGTTATGTAAAAGTGTTGTGCTCATGATAGAGCTCTATTAGTAGCGGCCATTTTCATTAATGTAATAAATTTTTCCTGTCGCAACACCTGACATACAACCCGTCACACAACAAATGATGAAAAAAAGCCCCACATAAAATCTGATTTGATCATTTAGACTGAGATGCTTTAACAAAAATCTGATTTTAATTGTATCTCAATCCACCTACTGTACAAACTTAAAATTTCAATGCAACATGATGCAGTGAGATTTTTGTGTTAGTCTTAAAAATTGTATTTGGCCACATTGCTTTGTTTAATCAATATAAATTAGTTTGGTCACTAATTGCAAAAAATTGTGTTGAGAGAATTTAACATTTCTTGTTCAGCCAGCTATCAGTTGAACTTTCATTTTGTGCCAATCGGAATTAATTTTATAAGAAGTTAACCTCTGAAGAGGGGTTTGTCTTGCAAGAAAAATAGTCCTCAATCTTTAACAAACAATCCTCAATTACAGTGACAATCAGCAAACCTCGTTAAGTTAAAAGATGAGCTCCTAACATCACCACACAACAATTAACACTTGAAACAACAACTGCATAAATAAAGTCAGCAAACATAAAAAACAAGGCTATAACACTAACCACATAATTTATTCATGTTGCAATGCATGCTGGGAACTCACAAATCAGCAACATTGTTCAAAATTAAATTGTTTGTTAAACAACTCTAGGAGGTTAGTTTGGACAACATGTGTGGGAATACTGTTAGTCTAACATATAGTTTTTATATAGATGCAAAGTAATTCACATTTTGAGATTCTGTGACTCATAAAAACCACAAGCTAAATAAAATACAATTAAAATTTTTACAGTTGAAGGTGGCTTGGATTTGGCTTATGAAAATCAGATTTCATATGCATTCCAGTTTGATCTACAAAAAACAAAAATGGATTTGTGTAGGAAAGGCAAAAATGTGTAATTTTTAAAAAAAAAATTTTTTTTACTGCCAGTCTGAGCATAGCCTAGGATCAGGGTTGGAGGGTTACTTTTAAAATGTATTCCACTACAGATTACAGAATACATGCTGTAAAATGTCATTTGTAACGTATTCATTAGATTACTCAAGATCAGTAACGTAGTCTTAATACTTTGGATTACTTCTTCAGCACTGGTATTTTTTCACTTGTTTTGACTACCTGCCTAGGATATGCATAATATCTATAGATTTGCGAGGACTAAATTTATAAGCTTGCAAACATTTTAACAGCTAGTTAAGAAACAGGTCCATGAATTACTAGTCGCATACCTCTATATTTCTTATTCTCTTCCTCTTTCGTATTTTTATGAAATTGTGCCCCCGAGGGCTTTGACCTTTTCATAATGACACTCTGACACTGACACTTGATCCACTAGGTGCGCATGGCTGCTCCCATCCCCATCTCTACCTCTCTTCCCAGCAGTAGCGCACACTAACACCAGGGAGTGAGACTGAACTTTATTGCTCTCTCAGATAATGCAGCCATAAAGCGTCACCTGATTGAACATTTTACAAATAAAATGATAATAGAAAATAATTAAACCTCCTCCCCGACTGACTATTTTGCTTATGCCTAGAAACGGCCCTGGCTTACGTTCATGGCAGGATGTCCTATCATTTTGCAAACTTAAAACTTACAATTTTATCTAATTGCTTGGGTAACCCTGCTCTGTAAATGGTTACTTTTTGTGCTAAATTACCATTTTTATGTTTTTCTTTGCAGCCACGAAATGGAAGAAGATCTGCTGAATATGTGTAAAACAATGAAGAATCAAAAGCTCAAGTATGTCATTTCTTTCAAATGAGAAAAATCTGCAAAACTGACTTTTTTCCATACTCATATGTTTTCTTAGTGTGTTGGGTCTGGAGTTACATTCATTTATTTCCGTATACTTTCTTGGTAGTTCTAGGGATAGTTTACTCCAAATTGGAAATCCTGTCATCATTTACTCACCTTCATGTTGTTCCAAACCTTTTTTTTCTTCTGTGGAACACAACAGGAGATGTAATGCAGAATGACAGCCTTAGGGTGCTTTCAGACTGGCACTTTTAGTGCACAACCGAGTTTGAATGACGTCAAATTTCGATTGGTTTGAATGATATAAACGCTGTTATCCGAACTCATGGAAGTAAACCGCTATTGATGACGAACAATTTGCATCTTTACAGGATACCAATCACCATTATAATGGTATAATGCATTTCTCATGCATGTTTGTCTCCAAATAAATTGCCTTCAAAGAGCTGCTCCCATTCTTCACATCTCTTGCATCACATCTGTGGGCTCATGGCAGACGAACGCTAACATTTTTCACATCAATGCACATTCAGTGCATCTTTGGGAGAAAAACACAAGTGTTGTTCTATACAGGTAAAGTTTTGGTGGTAAATCCAAAGAGATTAATACTTGAATAACACAGTGAAGCTAAGGTCTTCTCGAGTTTTTATCTAGTTACAGTAGACAGCTGCCGCTTGAACTCATGTTGATGACGCAATCGGGCTGCGGTTTGGACCCAAATAATATGATGTGAACAGAGACCAGTGGGGCATGGGGAGTAAACGAACTAGGGATTGGTCCAAGCAATCAAACCAAGTGTGAAACCACCCTTAGTCACCATTCACTCTCAATGTATGGAGAAAAGATGCAGTGACAGTGAATGGTGACTGCTATTCTGCATAACATCTCCCTCTGTGTTCCACAGAAGAAAGAAAGTCAAACAGGTTTGGAACAACATGAGGGTGAGCAAATGCAGTCCGAATTTTCCATTTATCTGCTTAAACTCAACAGGGCATTTGTGTTTAATGCATTAGAGTATTCATTTGTTTACTTTAATATATTTGATTTACAATGACATCTAGAAAAACTTTTTTCCACAGTTTATTCTCTTCTTCTTTAACACTTTCAGTAACAACAGACCCTGTCCCGCAGCTGTACTGATCCAGAGTCAGACGACCTAAAACATCACATCACACTCATTCCAGAGAACTCCCCCTCATTGAATCGTGATGTTGAATGTACATACAGAACCCAAATAAAGTATTTTATTGGTTAAAACGTCCTGTTTGTATAACTGTGCTGTGTCTTTTGAATTAAAAGCATTATAAAATGTTTCCTCATTGTGGCAGTGTGATTTTGACCAAATTGCTTCTCATGTACAGTATCTGAATTATTCGACCAAAGAGCAAGAAATCATAATCTGTTTCTCAGTTTGTTTCTTGAAAGCACAAGTAGGACTCACTCTCTCCTTCTCTGCGTGAGTGTGTGCATCTGTGTGTTTGTGTTATCGTAGGATCCACAACAATGAGTCAAAAGGCATTCATCAGCCTTCGCTTCCGATCACTTCCCAGTTTAATTTGATTTGTACATCTAAATGACAGCATGTTTCATGTCTCTTTTCAGTACTTCATCAGTTTAGCAGAATGCTTCTGTTGGTCTATTGTTCTCATAAATGCACATCACGTAAGTACCCAGATAGCACATCTCCAAGATGTCTGTTTAAGAGTGTTTCCACAGGAATACATCACATTCTAATTAACACCTGATAAACAACTTAAAAACAACAGATTTACCAACATCCTAAATCATAAACATCTCAACGTCCTCTGCTGAATGCAAGGGTGTAGATTTGGCTTGAATCTAAGCCCTTTGCTGAATGTCTTATTGACATCTGAGAGGAAACGTCTTATAGACGTTTTGCAGAAGACCAAGCAACCTAAACAATATGTCTTCCAGCTGTAAACACTCACACATCAAATAGACTTCTGGGTGATGTATGTGTGCTATCGGGGTATTTATTGAGCTGTATGTATTAAGACAGTATGTCACTGCTTCATTAGTGCACCTCCGCTAGGACTCTTAAACTTGTGACAGGGAAAACGTGGTTATGTAGATGTGTAGCTTGTGTCATTTTACTGGTCCTAGACAGACAGACCTTGAGGGATAATCTCAAAACACATTAGTCCTGTAGTGGTTAATGGGTGTGTTGTAGGGGGGTGGGTGTGAAAAAGGAAGCTTCAGGGTTGTAAACAAAACAACAAACCCCAAAGACGTCGAAACCAATCAATCGGAGGATATGAAAAAAGTAACAGAGTGGAAAGCACGTGCTCTGTCACAGCTGAATAACACATAGAACATGCTACAACTATATTTTGTGATGGTCTGACAGTTAACCTGGGATGCCAGCTGGGTTTAATCAGAAGTTGGGGTGACCCATGAGCCAAGAACTAAGCAGTTACATCACAGTCCTCCTAAGTCACATTTTCTCCCTTGAGCAAGACACATGTTTAGTAGATACTCAACGAATATACAACAAGGTGCAAAATTAAGACTAACTCATTTTTAAGCAATGCGTAGAGTCTTTGTGTGCACACTCTACAATTCCCTTATATATATTGGCCATATTCTTTTTTTTATGAAAATCAACTTTGCTAAATCAAATGTGACATCAAAATGTAGATTTCTCAATAAAATGACATATGTCTACTTCTCATTAGAATTCGGTATTGATATATTATTTTATGTAATACAGAAACCTTGGGTAGATCACGTTTATTTGCTGTTTTAAACGGTATTTGCACATTTAAAACAACCCACTGTGGACTCAAATAAGCTTGAATTTGATTTGATCGTAGCGCCACCGTGTGATTTACTTTTCACTACATCAGAGGGGCACTGTTGTTAAAACTTTGTACCACTGGGGGTCACGAGCTCTCCATTTATGCGCAACATTAAATTGCGAAAACATTCTATTCGTGCATTTTTTTTGTTATAGAAATATATAAGCAAATTGTACGTTACACAAAGCCCATTACACGTTAATACAATTAATTATTGCTATCGTTATAAAAATAACTAACTTAGTAATTACACATTAAGTTTTGAAAGTTCTTTGGTAGTTCTAAAAAGTTAACGATTATATCAGTGAACGTTTTATAATCTACAGAAATACAACAGACCCTGTAAAATACATAGGGTACGGCATTTTCACAAGTAGGTCTAACGTCAGATTAGATGTTTCATTACCGAGTAATCACTTGTGAAAATACAGTAACATATACACTGTAAAATAAAGGCGGCATTGTTTCCAGATTAGAAGGAAAAGGGAATTCCAATCCCTGGAGTCACTATATGAGCAGTCTGTTCTCAGGGAAGCACAAAAGATATTAGCTGATCCATTACACATATTATACACAAGAGTATGAGTTGTTGCCCTCCGGTAGATGGTACAGGAAACCATTGTGTAGGTATAATCGTTAAAAAAAAAAAAAAAACATTTTTATACCTACTCCAATTAAAATGTTAAATGACAAATGAATAATGAATGTAATACCCAGATAAGATGGAGTAAGTTTTTGATTGGTCTGTATAATGTTTTACTTTGTTATACTTATTGTAAACCTGTTTATATTGAGATTTGTATTGTGTTACTATATTTTATGAATAAATGTAATACCGAGATATGTTGGAGTAGGGTATTGATGGGCCTGAATAATATTTGAAATCGTTATATTTATTGTAAACATGTTTTTATCTTTGACGAATTTATTTAGCTACATCCTGTAATGCATTTATAGTGTGAAATGGTGGTATTATTGTTTTATTTTGTTTGTTATTTATGATTGGAGGGAACATCAAGTCATTGTGAATGTGAACACACCATAAATTAGACATAACGAAATTAATCAAAAATAAAACAGATCCTAATTAATTATTAAATACAAATACGGTAAAGTTAGAGTTCTGCATTGTGAGGACATGTATATAATTACATAATACCCAGTAGTTAGTTACAATTTGTTTTTACGTACATTCATGTAAATATGGTAAATAGCATATGATCTCATATGAAACACAGATGTCCGATAAACTTTCGTCTCAGACTCTCAACACCCCTGCCTGTTCCGCTTGACAAAGTAGTTCCGGTTAGTAAATTCCCCCGAATCGTGTTCATTAATTCTTAAAGTACATAATCTGCGTAAAAATAACAATTTAGCCTTCATCTAAGGTTAAAAAAAAAAAAAGAAAAAGACAGAAAAAAATGAATGATCTCATTAAATTGTTTAATTATTATTATTTATTCTGTTCATTTTCGCAAAATGTCTTCAACGGTAACGATTATATCAGTGAAGAACTTCAAATCTAAAGAATTACAAAAGACCCTGCAAAATACATCTGTGCGGATTTTTCACAAGTATGCCTAACATCAGATAAGATATGCAAGATCCATCCATCCATCCATAACCGCTTATCCTGTGTACAGGGTCGCGGGGGACTGGTGCCTATCCCAGCTAACATTGGGCGAAAGGCGGGGTACACCCTGGACAGGTCGCCAGTTCATCGCCAGTTCACACACTCACACTCACATCCACACCCACACCTAGGGCAATTTTTGGAGACACCAATTAACCTAGCCTGCATGTCTTTGGATGGTGGGAGGAAGCCAGAGCACCCGGAGAGAACCCACGCAGACACGGGGAGAACATGCGAACTCCACACAGAAAGGCCGGGGCAACCGGGGTTTGAACCCATGACCTTCTTGCTGTGAGGCGACAGTGCTAACCACTGCACCACCGTGCCACCCTTGATATGCAAGATACGTTTTTAAAAATGAAATAGGTCAACCAAATCATCATTCAGTAATACTTGCACGCTTTCCCACTGACTTGCCACACTATTTACATATTTTCCCCAAGATAATTAATGTACCGTGGACAAAATGCAAATAGCCTAATTAATAAACCTTTGAACGATATTGTAA
The DNA here is from genome assembly GCA_032164185.1 of Moxostoma hubbsi. Lineage (NCBI taxonomy): Eukaryota > Metazoa > Chordata > Actinopteri > Cypriniformes > Catostomidae > Moxostoma > Moxostoma hubbsi. The sequence continues at coordinate 19,528,204 of JAVLUX010000031.1, forward strand.
ATGACCCTTGGCTCGAGAGTATGTCTCGTTTAAAACAACTTTCCTTCTACCACAATCTAAAATAGTCATTTAACTTTTTGACATTGTTTGTCTTGCAAAAAATCATGGGAAGCATTTTGCCTCCGGACCGCACCATCTTTTTATTGGACAAGTGAGTCATTTAACACGTCACACTTTCCGCAGTTCGCGCGCGCGCTCTCATTTTCAAGGTTGGTTGTAGTGCGTTTTTGACCTATTTGGCATTCCGCCAAAAGAAAGAGATAAAACATGCGGGTCAAAGATTAGGAGCGTTTGTATAACTATAAAATTCACACCAAAACGCAACCATTAAAGGATTGACTGTTGACATAATTTCCGAAGCAGAGGAATGGGAGGACTTAGAGCTAAAATCCCTGTTTGTCACGAACTTGTGCATTTCCTGAAAAAATATTGCTAAAAATAATATTGATTAAAACATCTGATTGATGAATTTCAAGCATTTTACATTATTCGTTTTAGGCTACAAAAAAAAATCTTAATTAAAATTAAATAGCTGTTTTTAATATTTCTTTGCCTCACTTTTGAAATGTTCATTTCAAAGGAAAAACATTATTCGGGTACCCTTCACGTTGCACCACTCCAGGATGCTCGCATGCTAGCAGTCTGTAGCAGTCAGTTTCATGTTTTGTTTTGCAGGTTGTGTGGGATTCTGTACTGCGCATGCGCGTGGGAATCCTGGGGTAGGCCCTGCTATTTGTCCAACTCTAGTTCAATCCTACACTGCCGTCTCAACCAAAACAAGAAGCAAGAAAATCTCCCCTCTGGACGGCAAATAGACAAGGTAAGGACACAAGCCTGCTTGCAAAATAGCATTATTTTGAGAAAGAGCTGCGGAACTCTAGTGTCATATTTGTGTCATATTTGATAGCGGTGTACTTGCGATGAAATACGGTGATGTGTGTGTGTGTGTGTGTGTGTGTGTGTCTGTGTGTGTTTAATGCTAGCCTGGGAAGAATCCGAAGGCCTGGTGACCCACATTTGTTCTACCCTAGTGAGACAAGGGGAGTGTACGATGTTGCGCTGCCAAATGTTTGCGACCGATTTAAAACCCGCACATCTCTCGTGCCTTACACGATTTTGTCAGTGCAGTATATAGTTGTGGGTTCGTCTTTTAAACTTTGTTACTATATATATCACCCCTTGTATCGATGACGCGCGTTTGTCTGACTGTAAACTCGCGCTACTTCAGGTCATATTTTAACTGTATTTCATTAAGCATATCGATCGAATAAATGGCTCTGAAAAGTTGCACAAATTTAAGACTGTGATCCTGAATTTGCTTTATTTATTTTATTTTTCTTTACCATGCAACCGGGCGATTTCGCTGGGATTGCGACTGTGAAGATGGGAATTAAATCCAATTTACTCTAGCACAGCAACCTGTAGCGAGCTCGACTGAATATATACTGTCTTTTACTAATCGCGACGCGGATACACCATCCATACACTGAATTAGTTGACATGATTTCTGGCAGACGCTGTTTAACCGGAGATCTTGACATATATTGCATCGCCTGGGTCTGTTTAATTATTATGCGAGCGGTGACTGAAGCGACAAAATAAGATGAAACCGGTAATTTCATACAAACGGGTGGTAGTGCAGTTTTTTTTTTCTTTTTTCTTTTTTTTTTTGCGTGTGTATGTGTTTATTGAAAGGTTTTGGATTTTACTTAAAGAGAAAGGTAAAACCTACATATCGACTGACAGCAAGTACGAGATGTTTCGGTTTCAGTGAATTAGGCGTTGAAGCTGAATCTCTTTCGTTGTTGCTGGAACGGATTGTCTTTTTAGTTTTATTTTACATATACATACCTATATTGGTGTATGAGATCAACCTTTATGCGAATATCGTTTTTTATTTTCTATACAGTGCTGATGTTCACAGTGTGGCTCTGTCTCAAAAACCCGAGTAAGCTGTCTACTTAGTATTTTTGCGCACCACTATAGCATGAAGCATTTTGGAAATGCTTAGTGTGATGGTTAAATATTGTCTTGGTAGGCAGCTCACTAGTTTTTGAGGCACTGTGTCTTTATCACTTATGTCTGCACACAACTAAAACCAATTAACTCTAGTGTTTTTCGGCTTTAATGCCCAAAAGGTTAGGCTAATTTGTTTATTTTACTGTGTCTACTAAAATAAAATGTATTTTACATGTTACACATAGGTGAATACATTTTAATATTATTATTACCATTGTTATAACAGAAACTAGCATAGTAATTACACATAGATTTGGTAGTTCATTGTTATTACTCATTAATTACTTATGTAAATACATGAAGCAAACACTTTAAAATAAAGCCTGTCCTCCATTAGATTTAGGTTAAATCTGTATAAGGTGTGTTCATCACCGAACATTTCTTATCTAACAATCCCACGTGAACATGTGAGTTAGGAAATAACACTCCATAAATAAATGAAACACCTATATGATCCCTATAAAAAGATATTATAAAAACAGGTTGTTTTTCACCTTCAAAAATTGTTGATCAACACCGATCCTTCACTTAATAGCAAAGACAGAACTGGAGAATGTTATTCCCACAGTATGCAGTTCTTTGGCAAAGCAATTATTGAAAAACACATTAATGCCCTTGCAAAAATGTACCTTGGTAAACCTGGTTTCTGGCAACAAAAAGTACTGCTAATGTGATGTTAGGATAAATTCATAGGAATCTTTAAAAAAATATAAGAGGCTTTCAAAATATTTTCCAATTCCATTGTTTATTTTTTTATTGCAGTGGTGATTAATACTAAGTTACCATGGTTAAGTGTAATAACAATGGTATTTTGGCAGATGTTATAAACCAAATTATTGTAAGTGATCCCTTCATTAAAGTATTGATTAAATTGAAAATCTTTAGTTTGTTAATGTGTAGTTAGTTACCTTATTCATTATAGATTATTAACAATTTTATCAAATAATTGTTGTAACCCTAATTATAATTGATGATAGAATATTAAAAAAAAAAAAAAAAATATTATCCTTTTAAACCGTGGTCATGCATTTGATATATTTCTTATTAAACACAGCGTTTTGTGATACACAGAGCTATCGCACGACTTCAAGCGACTTAATAAAATTTCATAAAATGCACGAGTCATATGAACTACTTTAATTGTGTTTTTATGGTTCTCTCATGTCATTTTTGGAGCTTGACAGTAACGAACATGACTAACACAATGTAATGGATTTGGATCGGGCTCGTCGGACCGATACCCAATCCTTTTAAAAACATCAGTATTGGAGCCGATACCGATCCAGGTATTTTTTATTACTATTTTCAAATGGTCTTTGATTTAATCTCAAAACTCTCACGTTACATTACATTTTGCTAATGGCAGCATACTTTAATATGGTACCGAAATTAACAACATGATGATATTGTACCATTTAAAATTTTTTGGTATCACGATATTTCATTAGTACCTGTATACCGCGCAACCCTTTTCAGTTTGTGACAATCAAAGCAGGTTATTCAGCCCGTTTAAACTGTCAGGAGATTACTGCTCATGCTGGATCCACACTTTTTACTTCAAAGTAAAAATACTTAACGTGCGCTATGAGTAAATGTAATTTTCACTATGCACTGTGTGTACAATGGGTTTGATTTGGACTTTTATGACAAAATGCAATTTATAATGTGTATTTTTTAAAGATTATTTTTTTACAAAGTTAAAGTTTTGCGTAAAGTTTAGTAAATATAGTGCTTAAGAAGAGTTTATTTATTTTTTAGCAATTTTATGTTTATGTTATAGTATATTAAATTGTGTGATATATCAGCATCGTATTGGCCTATTGGCCACCCTGTTCTTCCGATATCAGCATCAGCCATTAAAAACCCATATCGGTCGACCACTATTTTTAAATTCTAAACAGCATAGTATTTTTTTATTGTCCTCCCTAAATTAAAAATTTTGTTAAAAAAACATGACAAATGCACACACACACATACTAGAGAATATCAGCCTCTCAACTCTGGCATGCATGGGCCTTCAGTTTATTTATAGATGCATTTGATTGTGTACTTTGCTCACTTGTTGCCATCGTTATTTGTGGGATATTTATGGGTGGTTTTAAAACTTTATGTCTTTTTATGCTTTTAGGTCGTAAACCAGCAGTTCTCTGATGTTAGCTTTCCATTCAGGAATGATTTTAGGTCAAGGAGCCAGCTAAGCACTTTTCTGTTGCATGCCGCCATTTCATAAGACTCTGAGATTCTCTTTTATGCTTGCCAAATGACATTCTGTTCAGCCCACATAGATGGCAAAACAAACATGCCCCTTTAATGAAAATTAACTTTCCATTTTGAGTACTTCAAATGCCTAGTGGCCATAACCGATCTTCTTACTGTTCATCAGTCAGAGGTAAATTGGAATGATATTAAATATTTTCCATTAAACTTTGTTGTTTTATTTTTGATGGCAGGTGACCTTAACACATGAAGGTTGTTGTCTGTACTGTGAATCTGTACTACATTGCTTTCCATTCCCTGGCAACTGATGCATTTCATTAATTTCCGATCTGTAATTGGTCCGAAAAGTACAATCCTACTCATGGTATTTTTATGCATAAAGTGATCCAAAACAGGCTAGAATTCCTTGGCATTTTAGTTTTTTCCAATAATGATCTAAAATGTATCTAAAATATCCAGCCCTGTACTTTTTGGGATGAAACCAGAGCTAATTTTGGTTCGGTATGGCAGCCTCAGAGGGACACTAGGGCCTGGCTGATGCTGGGCACCAGCCTTGTGTCCAGAGGGACATATCACTGCATTGTGGGAGTGTGGGTTGGAGTGATGAGTCTTTGCGATTGCCCAGAGCTCTCAACATCCACCCACTCCACCCAAACCTGCATGCATGCCTCCATCTGCTCACTCTACACTCTCAGGCTTTGTGTTCCACACTCTATGCTGCTTCAGAGTGCTGTGCAGTATAGTATGTGTAGTATATCAAAAGCATGGTATTAAATATTGATAGAATGCTAAAAGTAAACCCATTTTGTTTAAAAACAGATTAAAATTACTTGCTGGAGTCCCGATCGTCGAATAGTGGTCCAACAACCACTAGTCGATTAGTGACTATTTTATGTTGACTCTTTTTTGTTATTTAGACCCAGGGCCACTACTCCATATATGCAGATTATGCAGTTTACTTAGGACACCAAACCCCTAGAGAGGCACCATCTTACCTTGGGATGGGTATCAGGACTACTGCATGAGCATAAACAATTGTAAAAGAGTGATTTAGGAAGCGATACATGGAGAAACCTTACCTTGTGAAAGTTTGTGATTGTGTATCCCCTTCAAGGCTTTCTGTTGAACACATATGCCCATATGCTTAAGAAATTAAAACATTCAATAAAAAAAGACTGTCATGCCTCCGCTTTCTGATTTCATTAGTCATTTTTACACAAGAGGAACACTTGGTGACAAAATCAAATTGATTACAATTAGCGTTTGTGATGATATGCAGCTGAGTGCGATGAAGACGTTCAGATCAGCTTGACATCTTCATTTCTTCAGTAAAAGAAGAAGCTCATTGGTCACTTGAGGAGAACACAAGATTCCACTTGGCGATTGATTGATTTTTTTTGGTCTAACATTTTCTAACATCTTTTTTTTTAACTCAGCAGGGAGTCAATCAATCAATCAATCAATCAATCAATCAATCAATCAATCAATCAATATTTATTTAGGCAACATTTAAAAACAACCAAGGTTGACCAAAGTGCTGTACAGTCAAAAGTACACAAACCAAACAAGCAAATATTATGATGCACTCACAGGGAACAGAGAAGATTCAAGGAAGGTTAAAAGCCAAAGAAAATAGATGAGTTTTAAGTTGAGTTTTAAAAACCGAAATAGAAGGGGTAGTTCTAATATGAGTTGGGAGACTGTTCCAGAGTTTGAGACCTGCGATTGCAAATGCATGGTCTCCTCTGTTTTTAAGTCTGGATCTAGGGATAGTAAGCAGGTCACGACCACTAGATCTAAGAGGTCTAGATGGTCTGTGAGGGTGCAACAACTCAGAAAGATATCATGGGGCCAGATTGTTTAGGGATTTGAACACAAATAATACAATTTAAAATCAATCCTATATATGATGGGGAGGCAATGCAATGAAATCAGGACTGGTGTAATGTGGTCAAATTTAAATTTCCCCTTTAAGAGTCTGGCAGCTGCATTTTGGACACATTGAAGATGGCAAAGAGAAGAATGGGAGATTAAAAAATAGAGTTATGATAATCCAGATGTGATGAAACAAAGGCATGAATCACAAAGGCATGAATCGAAATTGCTCACGGAGAGGAAGGACTTAACTTTCATCATGAAGATGATAAAAACACGATTTAACTACAGCGCTTATATATCAAATTTTAGGCTTCTGTCAAACAGTACACATAATTTCCTAGCACACAAAGTACCATATGGGGCAAGAGAGCCTAGGTCAAACTCAAGATTGCTGTTTTCATTTGTGCCAAATAACACAATTTAAGTTTTTCTCTCGTTAAGGTTTAAAACATTGTATGCAAGCCATGATTGAAGTTCTTTTAAGTGAGCTAAGAGTGGCTGTATGGCGTGCTTGTCATTACGCTTTAGAGGGAAATAGACAGTCCCCGATATACTTCCAGAGAAGTTCATCTTCGTTCAGGGGTAAAAATAATTTCTAAACAGCTGAGCAAATATATACTAACTAAACTGCTGTGGGAGGCATTTAGAAGAACATTTAATCATGATGATGCTAAGACCACATGTAAAACCTAGGCTAAACTAACGTGACATTAAAATGTGTTATCAATGACTTTATGCCTGATTCTATAATAAAGTCAGTAAAAGAAGTTGATTTAACAACTGATGATTTAAAGTAATATATATGCAGTAGAAAATGTTTAATTGTCTTTTTAGATTCTGAGTTCATGATGCTAATGTGCTAACACACTATACATAGTGTTATCAGTGCATATTATGGCTATGTTATTGTCATTTATACGGCTTCAAAGATGTGTGTCTAAAAGAGTAGTATAAAAGAGTAATATTTGGCCAAATCCAGTCAAAAGAATGATGATAAGAGAGGCATATCTTACTTTGGGCAGATGTGTGAATGGCTTTCGCTGCAGATGGCACATGAGTGAATGGGCGCTTGAGAGTGATTGAGTAGATCTGATTCCTTTTGTAGACTAATTAAACCAAAATAAATAAATACCATAACATGGTCTTGCAGGCCAGTGTATTCACATTGAATACTGAGTGAAAAGCATAAACAAAATAGTAGGTAAAGCTTCAGGTCACACCTATCGATGATGTGGACCAATGGCAGTAAGAAGGTGTTTAGCAGCTGGTTAGAAGTTTTCCTAAAAGTTCACACAGGCGAGCTGTTCCAAACCATTAAAACGAATGCAAAACACCTTTTTGGCCAGATTTTGTTTTAATTGGACAGATTTTGTTCTAAATGACATCATACAATGGGTTCTTCGATTTCGTATGAAGTATCTCTGGGCCTTAATGCACGCATTGTCTCCCTCTGCCTGGCTGGTGATTATATTAAATTATTAATATTTAAATTATTACATTAAACTAATGCCTAATATAACTCAAAATCTTTATATGCTTTATACATATTTGAAAGACTCGATAGCATATTGGAACACTCCCCGTCGGACAATCACCTCGCAACCAACCGTTGGGCTCTTTCTAGTTGATCTTAAATGCAAGAATGCGTCTTGTATATGGCCCCTAAGGCTTTGTTCACACAGGCAGAAAAATTCTGATTTCTGACTCAAATCCATTTAGGAACAGGACAATAACTCAAAAAATTTAATTTTTACAAGCCTGATCCAAACCACATTTTGTAGGCTCTGATTTTTCTTATACGTCTCAGTCAGAATGGTCAGATCAGATTTTTATTTGTTTTTCATCATTCATTGTGAACGAAGGTTGTTTTGTCGAGAACACGTACTGCTTTCCAAATGGCTTAAATTATGCCTTTACAGGGCAATTTGAAGGGAAACTAATAGTGATGACCAAGCTGTAGGATCGCTACAAGAATATTTTCAATTCAAACTGAATTAAAAAGGGTGTTCAGAATGACCATTTTATTACCCCTTTCAGCCTTTAGACAGTGGCAGTTAAAGTCTATGAGGGGAATAGGGCATTGGGATGATCACTTCTCAATGGAAAGCACCCTTGTGTCATGTATGTGTTACACGGCAGCCAAAGCAGTGCAAACCTCTAAAATATACAGATTGGCTTTACTCACCAAAAGAGATGAGCTAAGGTGCGGCCACACGCTGGCTGCAAGCCACCACAGTGTGATAAGGTATTGAATGACACACGTGAATATGGGTCGCTTGGCTACCCACTGAAATACAGGCTCTCTCATTTTTAAGCCGATGTCTGTGATGAATATATAATTTTATTCTGCCCTTATGAAAACACCTTTAACTCTCCCACATGGTGACTACGCAAGTTTGCATTGTTACTATAACAACTAACGTGAATGTACTAGCAAAAGCGACTGCTGTCTGAACAGAAATAAATCAGATCTGTCCACAAATACCCTGCAGTTTTAACAGTCAGTCTAAAAAAATCTGATTTTAGAATAAATTGGATTTTTCCTTTGTTGTGAATAAAGGCTAAGAAACGCGCCAGCTGAACTTGAAATTAACCTAATAATGAAACAAGGCTTCCTTTAAACTGATTAGTCAACTAGTTACTCAGGAAACGCACAGACTAGTTGACTTTGAAACTATAATATTACTAATACTTAACATGTAATTTCATCCATTCCTTGTTAATGTAATTTCCTGGATAAAGTCAGTTTAATAAAGATAGTAATAGCCCAAGAATTTCGTGTGAATCATGATCTAAAGAGAGACCTCCTTGTTGTTGTGAATCATAATCGCTGTGTGAGGGAGTGAAACCACTGCCATAAAGATATTAAATTAGCATTGTTAGTTGCTACATTTTGTATTATGCAATATTCAACTTGGTTGCAAAAAATAAGCGAAGTAGTTTTTGCTCACCTTGTTTATTTACAAACAGTTTGTTTTGTAAAAAGAAATGAAGGTAAATTATGAATTATTAAGATGCTATGAATCATTGTATTGAAAATAAATATATATAAAGGTGCATAACAATGAAAGTGATTAAACCTCATTCTCCCTTGTGTTCATTTAGTGGAAAAAACTGGAAAAACATGCCTTCATTATTTTAAATGGATTTTTATTCAGTTCCTTTAAAACACTGATTCTACTTGTTACAATGGCAGCTACAATTGCTGTTGAATGGATGTAAATGGATGAAATGATGGATCCTCAGATTGAAAAATCTTTTGAGCCATGTCAGAGCAAATACACAATTATTGAGATACAGTATATACAGTATCAAATGTCATCAATTGGCCAAAAATATATAGAGATATTATTTTTGTAACCAAATTGCCCAGCCCTATATACCAGCCAGCATGGACGAATGAGGGTGTCTGAATTTGTAAAGCTTAACAGGGGGGCACTATTTCACACAATGCAAGGGAGCCCCATGAGTTGTGTGTAGGTGTGAAGACTCAGGATGACCCAGATGTTTTAGTTGTGATTTCATCTCTAATCAGAACCTCTGGGACATGTGAAAAAGCTGGAAGGCGGTTAAAGAACAGTTCTTAGAACTAGACAGACAACACACATAGACATATACACACCAGCACAACACACATGTAAACATTGACCTGGTTTGTTGACCCATTTCAGTGCATTATGATAGTCAGCAAATTGTAATAAGATGCAAAATAATAAAAATCCACATAGCTTCCCAGCATACAAACTCACATACTCACAGAGGTACTGCTGTCCTTCAAGGTTATATGTATTCAAGCCTTGAGTTTGTTGATCTTTTTGCTCTCATTTGTTTGAACTGGCCCAGTCTCTGCTCTTCTAAGATTTATTTTAAAATGTCAAAATGACATAAAGTGGATACCCCTGAGTAGTAACACTAGCTTTGAGGAAAGAGTACTTAAAAATTCCTTTTTTGCCTCCACAGGCTTTCCATTACCATTGGATTTGAGTTTTCTGTTTGGACTTAAAACTCTCAATGACAACCCACAAGACCCCCTCTGAAATGTTCCCAACCTAAATAAGGTAAGAGGAAATGCTTTAAAAACAAGATTATGTCAAATGAGTAATTTTAATATATGATTTACATTAACTGCTTATTTTCTGATGGGATTCTCTTTTGAGACATAAGCTCTGTTCAAAAACCTAATGAGCTTGCTACATGCATAACCAGCTTTACTGGTTGTGGTGTTGTGATTTTCTTGTTTACTGCAATCCAATCTTGCTGAGGGGTCTGACTCGCTCACTTTATAACTTATTGACCCTCAAACCTCTGAGATGAATCTGCAAATGGCCAAACTGGAGAAAGGTTTTTCAAGGGGGATGTGTTCTGCTGTTAGGCCTTTGTTTGATATGCTCCTTATACCAGAGATGTTTGTCTGTGACTCATGAAGTCAGGCTCAAGTCAATACAGCTGCATTTACCAATTTGGTTGTTGATCCTGTTTGGAGTGCTACATAGAGTACATATTAATACATAGTTTGGTTATTCAATGGGTTTAAATAAATGTTTACTTATTTAAACAAGGAAATAAACAAAGTTTTTGTATTTTAAATTAAGGCTGTCGATTTAATGCGTTAATAACGTGCGATTAATTTTACAAAAAATAACGCTTTAAAAAAATATAACGCATTTAATCGCAATGCTTTCCTGAGAAATTCCTGAGAAATGCAAGCTTGTAGTACCACCTGTTTACTCCAGAGGGCAGTAAATGAAATTTCAGCTGTGTGAGCAACACACAGTTTATACAGTGAACAAAACATTAATAACGCTTCAGTGGAAGCTCTTGAAGGAGCGCAATTGCGAACTAAGGGATCTCAAGATGTGTTTAAAGATTGAGTATTAAACTATATTTAACTTGACACAGTGACCTAAACATTTTATTTTTATGACGCAATACACCCATGTCTGACGCAGGTCGTATGGTCTTTACCTCACAAATATTTAATTACCAACAAGGTTAAGGAGATGTCCTTTAAACTGTTACACCGTTTTTACCCAGTCAATCTTTATTTAAGAAACATGCTCCCTGAAATAGATCCACTTTGCTCCTTCTGTAATGCTGAAGATTACTCTGCCCATCAATTTTTTTGGGAATGTGTCCACGCTGTAGTATTTTGAAGAACATTTTGTTTGTTTGTATGTACCTCTATTTTATCTATTTTTTTCTTTGTTTTATAAAAACATTTTATTTGGTTTTCACAGTTTTGATAACTTAAGTTAATATATTCTGATTAATCTGTTTATTTTTCTTGCCAATTTATGTCTATAAAGCCTCTATTTGCACTTTTTTGTAAAGACTTGAAATTTTATTTAAATACTCTTTGTACCTCCAACATCTCCAAAGCATTGAAAACCATTGCACTATGTAATGAATATAATGTCTTGGCATTATTGTAAAATATATCTGTAGTATTGTGTACTATGTATACCCCTGCCTTGTTTCTAAAAAAATAAAAATAAATGTCTGATGCAGGTGTACATTGACGGGTCCTTAAACAAGCCCTCATATTAAATCTCAAACTGATTGACAAATTCACTTGTGAAATGGATTGCTGTGAACTGTGTGTCAATGATTGTCTTATGTTCAATAATATGGTAGTAAACAATACATTGTATTCTAAGCCGTTTTTTCGTATGGTCTTATCAATGATTAACTCTTCTGCCACAAGAATGTAATGCCATTCACAGAGCCAACACAGAGCAAGCACTAAGGGAGATTAATGGGAGTATAAGTGAGCAGGAAACCACACACCCTGATGCCTCATTCATTGTTACAGGGGATTTTAACAAAGCCAACCTCAATACAATCATGCCTAAATAATACCAGCACATCACATGCAGCACGTGGGGGGAACAGGGTTCGGATCACTGCTACTCTCTCTTCCGGGATGCTTACAAATCCCTCCCCCACCCACCATTTATCAAATTGGACCACTCTTCCATTTTGCTTTTGCCCACTTACAGGCAGAAACTTAAAAAGGAAGCTCCAACCCTCAGAACGATCCAGTTCTGGTTGGACCAATCAGACTCTATGCTACAGGACTGTCTTGATCACGTGGACTGGGAGATGTTACATGTTCCACAGGGAGATGCTCTATGCTGCCTGCCTCCCTGGACCCACTACAGTTTGCATACAGAAGCAACCGCTCCACTGATGATGTAATTGTATTTACACCACACACTGCTCATTCCCACTTGGAAAAAAGGAACATATGTGAGAATGCTGTTTGTGGACTACAGCTCAGAATTAAACACCATAGTGCCCTCCAAGCTTGACATAAAACTCCAGCCTTTGGGCTTGAAAAGTTTGCTGTGCAGCTAGATCCTGGACTTCCTGTCAGGCAGACACCAGGTGGTCACAATGGGCAGTAACTTCTCCTCATCACTGCCCCTCAACACTGGATCCCAGCAGTGCTGTGTTCTCAGCCCACTCTTGTGCTCCCTCTACAAAAGACGCATGGCAACATACAGCTCTAATGTTATCATCAAGTTTGCTGGTGATAGGCCTAATCACTGACAATGATGAAACAGCCTACAGAGAGGAGGTGCACACTCTGACATGCTGGTGCCAGGAGCACAACCTTTCCCTCAACATCAGTAAGACCAGGGAGCTTGTGGTGGACTTCAGGAGGAAAGACAGAGAACACAGCCCCATCACCATCAATGGAGCACTGGTGGAGAGGGTCAGCAGCTACAAGTTCTACTGTATCCACATCACTGAGGAACTCACATGGTCCTCCCACACAGAGGCCATTGTGAAGAAGGCTCAGCAGCACCTCTTCTTCCTGAGATGGCTAGATGAATAAAGACATTTTATTTGATTTTATTTAATGTCTATGATTCTGCACTATTTCTTGGTCTAATCAAATAGGCTATTTACATTGTTAACTCCTTTGTAGGAAAGATTGGATTTCTGTTTTTTATTGAAGCACACAAGATGCTCTTTGGAGCATTCTCAAATCATGCTGGATAACATGGATCATCAGGTTTTGCACAAACTTGTGGAGTCCATGCCAGCTTGGGTGTATGGTGTAATAAAAGCAATAAGGTACCATGCCAAATGCTAAGAAATTCTGACTAAGAAAAACTCCCTATCAGCTTATTTAAAAATCTGACAATGCGAGAAATCCGCATTTACATGAGATTTTAAATCTCAGCAGTTATTCTCAGATTTTGGCATCAATCCATAAAAGGGCATCTGCACAACACTCGCTAACATTGGATAAGCGTGTAAGAACGCCTATAAAGGTGTTTGCATGCAGCATGAATTGGGGTAATAGGTCAAAATCTACCCTTGACGATCGGTATATTTTTAAATAGTTTTGACCTTTCACCACTAAAGGAAACGTTTTAATGTGTAAACATGATCACACACACTGTCAGCTTATTATTTGTAATCAGTAATGATGTCCCGATAATGATAATGGCATCGGAATCGGGTCCGATACGCCGCTCATATACTTTTAATCGTGCTGGTAAAAATGCTCTGATTTCAAAAACTGATACCAACTGACATGCGAATGTCATTTTGTAAACATTCAGTACACAAATTAAAATCATCAATTATGTTCCAGTGACATTATTTAACTGCAAAAGCTGCGATTTAATGAGATAAATATATACATTTTAAAGCTCCTCCTTGGCTCATACACAGAAAACACCTTAATGAGCATCAGAGCGCTCACAAGTACATACAGAGTACATACTTATTTAATAAAATAGCAGCCTTTTGCGGTTTAATAATCACTTTGAGCCACGTAGCGACTGGATTTTCCAGACTGACCATCATATCAACTCAGGAACACTGCAAAATAAAAGCTCAATTTTAATGAAAAAAATAAATAAATGATGCCAGAAATATATCTCTACTGTAAAGTTATGAAATATTCACTTTACTACTACTACTACTACTACTACTACTACTACTACTACTACTACTACTACTACTACTACTAATACATCAATATTAATTGTGTTATATTTAAGCAATATCTCACATCTGTGATGCTCTGTTATGCAGCACTTTATTTGACAAAAATAACTCCAATGTTGTATTTTGGGTTGTGCCTTGATGTTCTGTATAAAAGCACTTCATTTGATAAAAATAATACAATATTATGTTGAAAATTTATTGTTATTTTTAATTTGATTAAAGTTTTAATTAATTAATTTTAACACCATTTTGATTATAAAATTAAAATAAACTGTTGATATGGAATTCAGAAAAAATAAAACAAAAAAAACAGGTATTGACTCAAGTATCTGTACTCGTAGTCTCGTACTCAATCTAAAAAACAAATTGTATCAGGACATCCCTTATAATCAGTGTAAGAAAGTGCATGTAAATGTGCTCATTGATATTATGTTAGTTATTCACTCAAATTATTGTGCTGATAATAAAAATTATAATTAATAATTTTTTATTAAATGAACAAAAATGGAAATTTGAACGAAGCACCATCCTCTCGAAAAGTCTCATAACCCAATTTGTCTACATGAAAACTTCATGAATACACAACAGAAGTGATTGTGTTTACTGTGCTTTATAAAACAACAAGCCTAACCTTTACTTTAAGCCTTCACAGTATAAAGTTCCATTTACATTTCTGTGTTGCTGCAGGACTGCTTTTCTCATTGTTATTCAGATTTTGCACAGCTGGTTTGTTTAGTCTGTGACCTGCAGTGTAATTTGCATGAGGCTATCATGGTTTGCGTCTGTAAGTTATGTGTGTGTGTAGCACGGACCACTGCTGCTGTATTTCGATGCGGATGTACTGTATGTGGTTGGAGGCTGTAGTGCTGAATGGGGATTCAGAAGTGAGAAAAACTTTACTGGAGATCTCGCATTCACACACATACACACGTACTCCCCCGACTCCCTGTTTCCAGTGATGTCAGTGTCTAGGCTTCAGACCTCCTCACACATCTGTGTTTTTCTCTCAGTTGGAGGAAAAAGGGTGATTGTGCACCAGAGAAAAGTGAGGAATTGGAGAGGTTGTATGACTCTGCAAAAATCGCTTGTCCTCAATAAAAACGATGCATGCCATTTTTTGTAACCATCTCATTTTTTTGAATAAGAAGCGAATTAAACTACTGTGAGCTTGCCTACAAACAGACACATTTTGTTTAAACAAAAATCATATGTGGCATGTAAAAATTCAAAAGAAATCCAAAATCCCAATTATGCATTTTGGTTTAGTTCAAGGGTTCTTATTGAGTATTGTTGTAAATAGAAACCTTTGACACAACAGGAGAAGACATTAATGAAATGCTGTACTGGATGATGCTGGTTGATTGCATTGGATGATGCTAAGAAATGATTTCCTGCTTTTATTTTCCCTTGCGCCGACTGTTTTAATGCACTTTATACTTGCTTGCCTAAGAACAATATAGATAAACTACAGTTGGTACAATACGCTTCAGCCAGACTGCATAAAAGATCCAGGAGGAGAGCACATTCAACCTGCATTGGTTACTTTAACTGTTTTTTGAAGCACTAAATGATGTAGCACCTAAATTTCTTACCGTTTATCAAAATTTGTTCACCTCATAGTTTGAGGTAAAGCTGGGTATTGATTCAGATTTCCCAATTCGACTCCGATTCAAAAGCTTTTGATTCAGATTCGATTCATATGGATACATTTCAGTTATAATGTCCCTTTTGCTTGCATATGAAATTATCTCCCAATTAATGCTGTTAATTACACAGGGGACCTCCTTATTTGTACGTTAAGAAAATATTAATTTTACTAATGATAATTTATTAGTTGTTCACCATTTTGGTCACATTTTAGCATTTAAAAATTAAAAAAATCCATGTAGTCAATCAATAAATATGATATAATATTATATGTATTACTTATTGTTTCATGCATTATTTTTGACTATTTACAAGTTTACATTGATTTGTTGAACACCTGCTAAAACTGGTACTGTCTCTTTAAAAAAAAAAACACACAATTTCGGTAAAGAGTGTCTTTAGATGAGTACATGCTAACAAGACATGACTCAAATGTTTATTTTTTTGTTGTTTTTGAACATAAGAACAAAAAGGGTATTAAGAGAGACATTATTCAGTGACGCATGGATCTTGTCTTTGGACACGGAACAACATTTACTCTCACCACTGAATACTTCACAAATATACTACACAATTAATGGTGAGTGAAGTGTAAACATTTACTAGCCAGTTGCTTGATAAATACATTTTAATCGCATAGCACAAAGTTTGTTTGCTAATGTAGGTAGGGCTGTTTATCCAGTTCGATACATTTAGGCACCGACCGAATTGCCTCTAAACTATTGAGTATCAAAAAATGTCTTGTCATTCGGTAACAAATTTCGATACCTAAGGGGTTAATCTCGTCAAAGTTAGTGATAAGAATGTAGCATGCGAGATGTGCCCAAATCTAAAAGTGCCGGTGATTGGCTGTGTTTAGGCATCAAGGAAAAACGCTAGTTTACACCCAGAGACGCGGCTCACATGTGAGGCTGTATTGTGTATGTGGTCCAACCCCATAGATGTAAAAGATGTGGAAAAGATCAAAAGTGTGGCTACATTTCACCAGGCTCGATGCCAACAGTGCGCGATGCAATATTTGTGACAAGATAATTGCTGCAAGACCGGCAACACGACAAATCTGATGAAGCACTTGACAGTGTATGGAATAAATTAAGAGCAGAAAGTTGCTCCATCTTCGACTGCAAGAAGTCCGAGCCGGTGCAGTCACCCTCTCAGCGTCCTCCTGCCCACCACATGAGTCCTCCCCCAAAACTACTGATGAATGCAGCGGCGCCATGACTGGGAAACCGACATTGTACTTGTAGTGGTACATGTTTGTGTACTTGTTAAATTAACGTTTCTGTGCACGGTGACATAGTCCTATAAACTGGGACCTACATAACGTCAGATATTGTTTGGATGTATGACTATAGATCGCTAAATCGATGCTAAAAATTCTTTAAGGTTGACAGTAACTGATCAAGTTTAACGTACATTCAATTAGTTATCTTGTTAAACCATGCTTATCCTTAGGGTTGGCTGAATTAACAGTTTAGCTTTCTTGTTTTTTGTTTTTTCATCTTCGCATTAATGTTATAGCCGACCCTGGCATGAGGAGACCAGAAGGCTCTGGAGATGAGTCTTTGAGTCTGTAAAAAAAAGTCAACAAACTGAAAAAATAAAACCAAAGATTTTTTGAGGTAATGTGTAATGTTTGTAATCTTGTTAAAACTGATTTCGTAAAATTGGTATAGAAAAAAGTATTGTTTAGGAACCGGTATCTAAATATCAATATATCGGTATCGATATCGAATTTTTTTGAACAATACCCAGCCCTAAATGCAGGTGATTTTCAGCTCATTGACGTAAAGGGTTGCGCCATGACTTTGGTTGCGGGTAGAGTAAAAGATCGATCTTGGGACTTAAGAATCAAAATCGAGATTGTTCAATCGTTCATCGTGAGCAGTACCGCTGCTCCCAATATGTGGACTATGCAGTCTGTGTAGGGCACCAACTCCCTAGGGGGGCATCATCTTACCCTAGGAGGGCACCAGAAAGTCCACCGTCTGCCCTTACTCGCATGTTATGCGTTATTCAAGGACCCAAAAGCAGTTGCAGAACACAGATGATCGCTTCATGCTCATATCATGCGAACCCCCGCATAGGGCATCCATTTTTGTTCTGTTTGAGTGCTTTGAGCTGCATTCTATGTATGAAAGGTGCTATAAAAAAATATTATTATTACTCTTATTGGTTAATTACAGCATCCATATTTGTAATATATATTTGTTTGAATTTTTTTTGTGAAGCTTAATATGAAAGTATAAGCCAGATTAATAAATGCTAAAGACTGTGTAGTCATTTACATTTCTATTTTTGTTTTCTGCTCCCTGTAAGCAATCTCCTGTAGCATGTGAATGTGAAAATTACAGTGTTTATGAAAATAGCAGGAGTCAGACATTTTCATTTTGGAGTTCATTTTAACAGACTGAGGTGTTTTAGATCTCTTTTAATGTGTAGAATAACAACAAACTAATAGTCCACTAAAAGTCAAACAACTGCAGGGTTTATTTAAAATAATGCTGGTTAACATATTCAGGTATTGTCATTTTAATCAAACAGGGATATGCTCACAAATAGGGAATGCTAAAAACAGATTTTGTGCATGTATAATTGCTTTCACATTTATCTGAAATTCTGAGAAATTCTGCTTGTATTTAATTTGTGCCTTCTTTGATTTTTATTTTATTTTAGAAACTAGGACACTTTTTTGAGGAAAGACTGATTCTGGATTTGTTAAAGATTTGAATGGCTTCAACTACTGCAGCATGTAAACCTGCTTGATTTACTGCTACTGTTGTTTTTTTCCCTTGTCTATTATGTACAGGTTGTAAAAGGAACAAATATCACGTTTATGGTAAAATGATAGATAGATTCAGCACATTTAAACATATGGAATCACTGTGGTTTTTGGACATGTACCATGATAATACCATAGTATTCTTGAAAGTGCCTTGCAGTACCATGTAAATACCATTGTATCCACTTTATTTTGCAATGCAGAATTAAATAGGCAGCTCCAATTCCGGCAAAGTTCTGCTGTCATTAGCTGCAATGTAAATAACTAGAAGGATAATAATACCAGAATTTAGTGATATGGGCTTATAATCTATCACACAACCATATGAAGTACAACAGAATAATGTCCTAATGTCGAACAATTTTCTAACTTCAGCATTTATAGTAAAAGAGTAAGTAAATCATTCACTTGTTGCTGTGTGTTGTATTGAAGAGACAAAATCTGCTTCTTACTTTACAGAGATCGTGACGATGCAGTGTTTCTTGTCTCCATGTAATCCTCTATGCAATGTTTCATAAGCCTTTCTCGACATCTGCACGTCTGTTTACTATGCACTGCTAAGAAAGAGATAATGCTATCTGACAAGAAAAAGAATAATGCATTTTTTGTTTTGTCAAGAAGAAATAAGATGTAGTGTTTGTGCAAAGAAAGTTGAAGCAGCATTTTACCAGCGGCTTTCTGCTTTCTGTTGGTCGTGTAAAGTTTGTGGGGGCATGCCAAACGGCGCAGAGGACTGTCCTCTGTCAAAGCCTGATTTCATTAATTCTGCCTGAGAAACAGCGTGTGATGAAACAATGGTAAAATGTGATATACGGTAAAACTATACGTGCTCCGAACCAAAGTGTTAATAAAAATATTAATTAATGATAATAATATGACAACCATATATTGCAAGCCTGTAATATAAAGCAGCAAAATGTAGTATTTTTGTATCGCTGAAATAGCTGGAAGTTGCTAATACCGGAAGTGGTACACATTCTAGGTTGTAATGGCGGTGCCCTAGTTACGCTTAAAAATAAGTTGTATACAGTATGAATATGGTAGTCATTGACTACTTTTAAATGGACACCAGAAAGCGGCTTATTGCGAGAAAGTTTACATGTACTGTATAAATGGTTTACTCTTTACTCCCATATGCATGTGGCTCGTTCAGCAAGCAGCTTTTTCTACAGCAACATCATTTACCTGAAAAGCTTGTATCAGTAGCAAACATGGTATCTGAGGAAGACTTAACTATTTTATTCTTAACTTTCTATCTTGACCTGCAGAAGAATTGCACTGCAATTCTGGGGTTTCCCTCTTTTGTAAAACTCTGGGATTCCCCCAACATAGGAGAGTATGCCCAGAGCACAAGGGACAGTTGATATTTTACATTGATGTGTGTAAATGGGTATAGTTTATATTGTATGTGCTGTAGTCCCAGAAATGTTGAATTCTTTCCTCTGTGTTGACTGGTTGGGCTTTATCCTATGACTTTTCTTCTCTGGTCTGTTCCATGTACATGCGCACTCATCAAAAACCTGTTAGAATGGCGCTTATGTGTTTACATGAACATATTAAGCCTCATTCTCCGGGAGAAACCAGGATGTATTAAACATCTTTCTCTTAATCCATTAAATGGCATAAGGGAATCAGTGTTCTCAATTACATGACGTTTCAGAATGCCGCTTTCTGCAAAAACCCTGGAATAAACTATTTTCTTAAGTGCATGTAAATGTGGTCATTAATTACCATGGTATTACCTTGGTTTTTGGACATGTAGCATGGTAATACTGTGGTATTACTTGTAATAGCTTGGAGTAATATGTAAATACTCTGGATGTTATGTAGTACAATGATATATGTTATTATTATCTGATAACATTTTTGTACCAAGGGTCCACCACATTACCTTTTCTGCAAGTTTAAGACTTGGTTCTGAGAAAAGGAGGAGGAGGACAAGATAATGGATCATAAAGTCTCATTATGGTTCTTGTAAATCTTGCTTAATAGTGATTTGGTTTCATGTGTTTGAGCTGACGGAATAGGGGCCAGTGGTAGTAAAATATTTTTGCTTGATGTTTTATGTAAAATATAATAAAAACAAACTTTCTTCATTATTGTTGTATTATCCAACCCCTCTTGGCACCAGTTTAGTAGCTATATATTTATGTGATTGTGCAGTTTTCGTATGTGTGTGTGTTTGTTTGTGTGTGTTTTTTATGAGTCATGGTGGTGTAACAGGTGAACAAGGGAAAGGAAATGGAATGTTTGTCTAGTTTGATCTGGACTCAGTAAGCTGCCTCTAGACTGGGATAGGCTCACGTGAGATCAGCTATAACAATATATTGAAGCAAACAGGTACACACGTGAGCCATTCAAACTGAATTACACAATGTCTGATGTGCATACTAGTCAAACCAACACATATTGTGAGTTTGTCGTTTATCATTACTGTGATGCACTAGAGTGTCTGACTTAAAGGTCATATAATTTCTTTTGATGCTACAAATAGTTCTGTCGATCCCAGATTAAAGTACAGAGACAACAATAATACATATGACCATAGATGGTTCTAGTATGGAAGTAATTTAAAGTCAATGTAATTATAGCAACCTACCTGAATAATAAAACATGCAGTTTAATGGTGCATAATTTTGAAGGTAACTCTGCTGCCCCCTTGACTCTACAGCCCCCTTGACTGAGATTTATTACCACCACAGTAACACAGGAACACACTTCAGTATGTTCAACCAGACCACACATTGGCAATGTGTTGGCGAAGTACTTGGGTCTGCATTCACATATTTGCATAAAATATGTTTCTGGCCTTTAGAGATCTTAAAATTCCATTCACCCATTCAGGGCAGAAATTGATATTGCAACAGCAGTACCTACTGATAATATGCCTGGTCCTCATACTGTACTACTATCAGAACAGCATTCCTTAGTACACTGATCCACACAGTCATAAAGATATATGATCAACAAACCTAGATATCTATGTGAGTTCAAGCAGAGCAGTTTTAACAAGCAAGACTGACATCTTGTAAGTCAACCTCTAATCCTCCCATTCCCCTGTGCTCTCTGTCTCCCTCTGGCTGGGATCACGGCTGACCCACTTGGCGTTAATGTCAGTGGTTGGCTCCTCCCTGTGCCTCTGAAAGACCAGGCCAATGGCCACAGCAACTTCACCGCGGGGCCTCCTGCCAGCTGTGCCATGGGGCCCTGCCAGCTGCATCATGGGACCCTGCCAGTGGAAAGCCATATTGCTCTGTCGTTTTCCTGTGTGCAGACTACTAGACGTTCACGCTGAACAAAGGGAGCTTTTGTGAGATTCAGGCACAGAAGCTTGAGGTTGATGGCTTGAAGTCCACAGAAGGGGATCTAACCATGGGAAATGTTGCAAAAAGTGTTCAGGGTGTGGTGGAAAAAGTGTTTTAGAGGAAATAGAATGACCTTTCCTTAGTGATTAAAACATGCTGGACAGATGATGGGATAAGTACCAGAGTACTCAAGTAACAATGTCATATAATCTTAAAACACATAGTGACTTCAAAATATTTCACACTAAACTAAAGTAGCAATTTTATGCAAACTTGCCTAAATGTGGATGCTTGTGATTTTGTTACAGTGGCAATTTGGGCGGTACCTTTAGTTCAGCGAGCGTCACAGACGTGTTTTGGTTAAGCAGCCATTAACAGCAGCTTCTTAACCGCGTCCATGCTACGAGTGATTAGAATTTATAATTTTTTTTTTAACAACCACAGTCTGTAAAGAACATAAAGGATATTAAAAGAGACATTATTTAATGACAAATGGATTGCGTGGATCTTGTGTTTGGACACATATTACACGGTATGAGTCAAACCAAACTTTTACTCTCAACTAGCCGTGTACAAATCTTTGTGCTGTACATTTTCACCAATATGCTGCTTAATCACTGATGAGCTCAACTTGTAGAGATTGGCGCTAAAAACGGCAAGATCATGGGTTCGACTCCCAGGGAACACATAAATGGATACAATGGATACCTTGAATGCACTGTAAGTTGCTTTGGATAAAAGCAAATGTGTAAATGAGGGTGCTTTACTAATATTGTAGAAGGTTGCTGCATACAGTTCAAGATCAATCTTGGGATTTAAGAATCAATATTGAGATCAATTTAAGAGTGCAATGCATCAGAACATCAATATTTGTACCCAGGCGTACTGTTGAAGCGGTTAAGGCTCTGGGTTACTGACCGAAAGGTGGGGGGTTCTAGCCCCATCACCGTCAAGATACCACTGTTGGGCCCTTGAGCAAGACTCTTGACCCTATCTGCTCCAGGTGCGCTGTTTCATGGCTGACCCTGCGCTCTGACCCCAGCTTAGTTGGGATATGGGAAAACAACTCCATTTCATTGGCTCTGTACCTGTACTCTGCACAATGACAATAAAGTTGAAGCTTAATCTTAAATCTGTCACAAGTAAAATGGGTTGTGAATGGGGTTTCATGTACACCTAAAAAAACATAACGTTCATGCCATGAGACTGAAAAAACAGCAGTGACGCATAGACACACAGTTAAACTTATTTTAAATTTACAGATTTTAAAGTGTCACCCAACACATCCATCGAGTACTCGAGTATCTCTAATACAGATAAGCATGTCTTACTGCTCCTCTTTTACGGAAAAGCATTTGGCACAAAAATGCAAGCCATAATTGAAGTCTTATAAAACTGAATGGTCAGAAAGGAAAATGGATTGCATTACTAGATAATGCTGTTTCATTTAGAAAAATTATCATTGACGTTAACATGAATGAAGGAGTAAGATTCGTTCTTGCTTTGCTTGTAAATGTGAAAAATGCCCACACTGCCTCCATCTTCTGAGCTTCGTCTCTCCTGGCCTCTTACTAACTTAACTGTTAGGTGTAATATATTTTAAATGCATTGTTTTATGGGTATGACAGTGTATTGTTTTATGGCTGAAGTGTTGTCACTGTTTATATAAATGTCCCCTTTGTCATTGCCCCCCTTCTGCTCTGTTTGGATATTAGAGAGCTCATTATATAGATGTGTTTACTGCTGGAATCTTCTGAACCATCGCATCATTTCACTATTTCACTCTGAAATTGTGTATGTGTCCATCTGTGTTTGTTTACGACTGGAGGGTGAACACAAAAGTGTGCACGTTTATAATTTGCCTGCATTAAATATAGGCTTTTCAGCTTTTACAGTATATGTAAGTTTTGATGTTAAACTGGGCTAAAATTTGTCTGTGTTTGTGCTGCTTGTCCTCACTTCCCAGTTTGTGCATCTCAACTTTGGCTGGTTTTAAATGTCAACTGTGGCTGCTTATAAACTGATCACCATGGTAACAGTGGCACAGTCATCCCTACTCCTGCCCGTTTGACACTCAACAACAGATGGCAATCCTAGCTTTCCTCTGGAGTGCCACTTTTGCTTTGTCACTATCATCACCATCTTACATGCCACACCCATTATCAACATGTTTGTGAAAGCTCTTAGTATGAAAACTTTTAGTGTAATGTATAGAGCCAGCTATGGAAACATACAGTTTTTCAGTTTGTGGTTAGTACGTTTTATGCGTGATGTTGATATTCAGCCTTTTATAGTAAGAGAGAAGTGCTCCACACATCTAGTTTTGATTTTGTTTCCATACCATTTTCTCTATTGGCTGGTCAATTAATCATCCAAAAAAATGACTAGTCGATTGGTGAGGTTGACTACAAGTATTTTATCTTCTAGAAAAAAACAGATGGACATTTTTGGTCATTGTCAAATCGCACATTGATTTTGGTGCATTTTTAAGATTATTGTGTATCAAGGTAAAATTGGTCAGACGTTAAAAAAAAGAGTCCTCTGCATTCTATTCCACACTGTTGCACTCCATCTATTTGTTTATGAACAAGCCTTATATAAACACCCCCAGAAATGTGGTACAAACCAGGGTTTCTGTTAGCAGCTAATTACCGGTTTCTGAATACTGTTAAAATGTCCTAATTTCCAACACATTCAAACATTGTCCAACACAATGTCTGGCCAAATTATTAACATAACGCCATCATCGCGGTCACAGAGGTTTAAACTTTCCCGAAGCTTGCAAAGTCCTAATTCGTGGCTACAGTGTAAGCATAAACAGCCTACATCCCGTCACGCATGCCCACATTGAGTAGCTTCTCACTCTAGAATTGTATTCAAACAGCCTTGCATTGTCGTCTTCTGGAGGAGAAGGACACCAAGCTAATGGGAATATCAAGTTGAAGAGAAACACTGGAGACATTTGACTTCACTTCGGCAGAAAAACGCTTTTGTGCTACGAAAAATCAGAAAATACAAAAAGAGCCAAGGAAGTTAGCCAAGGTGAGAAATTCTATGACATAACCTAAAGATTTATTTTGTATTTCTTTGAATAGAAAAAATTTGTGGCAAATTGCTGTTAAGTTTTTCGCTTATTATAAAGTATATTTAAATATGATTATTCAAGTGTTTTTATCTACAATTAATGTTTGTATTGTGCAAACAAATACATTTAAAAGGGGAAACTCGTGATATGGCTGATATGAGTTCAATGGAAGACTATTTTATTTTTTAATTATATTATACAGTCATAGTTGATAATGTTTAGTGGCATGCAAAAGTTTGGGCACCCCTGGTCAAAATGTCTGTTGCTGTGAATAGTTAAGTGAGTAGAAGATGAACTGATCTCCAAAAGGCATAAAGTTAAAGATGAAACATTCTTTTCAAATTTAAGCAATATTAGTGTATTATTTGTACAATTGTTTTTACAATTTTAGAGTGAAAAAAAAGGAAAGGAGCACCATGCAAAAGTTTGGGCATCCCAATAGATTTGAGCTCTCAGAACTTTTACCAAGGTCAAAGACCTTAATTAGCTTGTTAGGGCTATGGCTTGTTCACAATCATCATTTGAAAAGGCCAGATGATGCAAATTTCAAAGCTTTATACATACTCTGACTCCTCAAATCTTGTCCCAACAATCAGCAGCCATGGGCTCCTCTAAGCAGCTGCCTAGCACTCTGAAAATTAAAATAATTGATGCCCACAAAGCAGGAGAAGGCTATAGGAAGATAGCAAAGCGTTTTCAGGTAGCCGTTTCCTCAGTTCTTAATGTAATTAAGAAATGGCAGTTAACAGGAATGGTGTAGGTGAAGTTGAGGTCTGGAAGACCAAGAAAACTTTCAGAGAGAACTCCTCGTAGGATTGCTAGAAACCTGCACAAATTAGACCTTCATGGAAGAGTCATGAGAAGAAAACCTTTCCTGCATCCTCACCACAAATTTCAGTGTCAGAAGTTTGCAATTGAAAATCTAAACAAGCCTGATGCATTTTAGAACCAAGTCCTGTGGACTGATGAAGTTAAAATATAACTTTTTGGCCGCAATGAGCAAAGGTATGTTTGGAGAAAAAAGGGTGCAGAATTTCATGAAAAGAACACCTCTCCGACTGTTAAGCACGGGGGTGGATCGATCATGCTATGGGCTTGAGTTGATGCCAGTGGCACAGGGGAACATTTCTCTGGTAGAGGAAAGAATGGATTAAATTAAATACCAGCAAATTTTTGGAAGCAAACATCACACCATCTGTAAAAAACCTGAAGATGAAAAGAGAATTGCTTCTACAACAGGATAATGATCCTAAATACAAGAGGTGCAAGCTGAAGGTTTTACCATGTCCCTCACAGTCCCCTGACCTAAACATCATGGAAAATCAGTGGATAGACATGAAAAGAGCAGTGCATGCAAGACGGCACACTAATCTCACAGAACTAGAAGCCTGGTGAAAATCCCCCAAACAAGAATTGAAAGACATCTAGCTGGCTACAAAAAGCTTTCACAAGCTGGGATACTTGCCAGGGTGTGTTGCTAAGTACTGAAAATGCAGGGTGCCCAAACTTTTGCTTTGGGCCCTTTTCCTTTTTTGTTATTTTGAAACTGTAAAAGATGGATATAAAAAAGTAAAATTGCTTAAAATATTAAAAAAAATGTGTCATCTATAACTTTATGCCTTTTGGAAATCAGGCCATCTTTTTCTCGCTTAGCTATTCACAGCAACAGAACGTTTGATCAGGGGTGCCCAAACATTTGCATGCCACTGTAAGTGAACCATAATACTACAATAGTATGTCTATGCAATG
This sequence comes from Moxostoma hubbsi, assembly GCA_032164185.1. Lineage (NCBI taxonomy): Eukaryota > Metazoa > Chordata > Actinopteri > Cypriniformes > Catostomidae > Moxostoma > Moxostoma hubbsi. The sequence goes on from JAVLUX010000031.1 coordinate 19,554,854, forward strand.
CACACATTAACACCATAAACTAAACGCATAAAACGAGGATTCAGTAATGATGGGGATAAATGGTTCTTTTTTAAACATGAAAAATATGCTTAAATATGCAGTATAACAATTACAAGAAGTCAATTTCAGAAATCATGAATATTAGTAAACATGTCACAGTAACTTCCCACAATAACATAGATACACCGCGATCAGTTAACACAAACTTCACCAAATGGATAACAGATAAACATCCATCCATCCAGACTACAGCAATACTGTTTTGAACTGTGTGAGTGTGACTGACTGAAATGAACAGTGTAGTTTCCCCAGCCGGACCATGAGACAGACGGTACTTCTTTCCTGTGTTTATGGGTATGATGTAATGACGCAAAGATAAACGACATAGGCCAGCGATTTTGCGCCTAAGCTGACCCGACACCTCAAAATACAAATACGTTTTATAGGCTTACCGTAGTCAATTGGGGTAATTTAAGGACATTATTTTAAACACTGATTGTTTATGTACTCAATCAATAATGGCAGTTTGTAAATTTGTAACAAAATAATCGTATGTAGTGCAGCTTTAAAAAAATAAATAAAATGGTTTGCACTCAAATCATGGCTTGTACATTCCTAATACAATTTTAACTTGGTAATGCAGCACTTTTCATGTTACTGAATCACTTATGTTGTAACTTCCTCATTTTGTAAGTTTGGATAAAAGCGTCTGCTAAATTAATAAATGTAAATGCATCTGATTAGGGTCAAGTGACCCCAAAACCTGCCTAATTATATAGTGTTTCCTTAATACATAATATGTCACTAGATGTTCAGGTAACTTGACAAGGCGAGTTTGAAAATATGTAGTTTTGCATATCCCTAGTTTTCCTAAATATCTTAGTGTAAAATGTGAATGTGATTTGCTCTGATGATACCGATAATCCCTTTCCTTTTCCATCCTTGTGTGGAAAGTCACTTTTGGTTGATAAGGAGTATTATTGCTGCAGTGTGTTGTCAGTTCGACCAATGTTATCTAGCATAAGGGAACTACACATGAAGATAGCACATAAATCTGCCATTATAAAAGAACATTTGCACGTTTCCAGAGAAACTATTTAGGGAAGAAGTGAGCAGAGCTATAAATTTAAACTTGATACCTATGCAAGGGAATCACTGGGCTGCAGATTTGGGCAAATCCATGGACCGTATTCAGTGCACATACTAGTCACTTTTCTGTCCTGTAGCCATGATTTTTGTGTGGATGGTAAAAATACTTGATCTTTAAATTTATCTATATTCCCACATTTGGTTGTATGTCATATTTATTATGGTGGTGGTTGAGGAGAGTCCCCTGTTCACAGTGTAAAGAGCTTTGAGTGTAGTGTCAGAAAATCACTATAAATGTAACATTCATTCATTCATTAATTTATTCATTAGATAAACTCATTTACACCTTAAAATACAATACACATGGCAAAACATGTCACTGTTCAATATTTTGTGACGCATCACAATATCATAATAAGTTTGTGATTGAAACTGCTGCAATAGCATGAGAGAGACTGAATCTGAGGAATTTTTTCAATATGTTCACTTCACTTTTGTTCTTTTGCACTTTTGTTCACTTCACTTTTGTCTTATACAATGCGTCTTAGAAAAAGGTTTGACCTGCGATGAGAAATTAGTTTACGCTTATTTAGATAGCCTGCTTCTTAATTTAACCATATGAAATGAACACATAAATTAACCAAAATATTGATACAGGGATCTAAAGTATCCATGCAAAGAATTGTGATGTATCTAGCTGATTGTGTCACACGGATCGCAGAGAACCTCTCTGTTGAAGAGGCTTTCTATTTAATTGTGTAGATTACCATATGAGTAATGAAGAAAATGCTGAGAGAGAATATGAAAGGGAAACTCTACAGTGGAGGAATTCAGCACATCTATTTTTACCTTGGTTGGTGAAAGTGGTTGCTATGGCATTGCCAACAGGCACCGTTGTCATGCAGGCATCTCCGTGCGTGCAGAGCACCACCAAAGATCCACGCTGGAGTGACTCACATCCTCAGAGCTTTACTGACCTACATCTGAGAGAGAACACATATACACACAGCAAGCCTGCAGAGACTCAATCTGAGTGAGAGAGGGGGAATAAAAGAGAGTGAGAATGTGTAGGCACCATACATGAATTTATTAAAAATGTAAAGCAGACTCTGTGGTGAAAAAAAATAAATGTGGACAGGAAGTGAGCAGAAAAAGCCATGTTTGGTTACCTTAAGACTGTATGGATACAGTTAGGGATGTGTGTGACTGAGTTTGTGTTGCATTGAGAGATTTTTCCGAGAGTTTGACTTTAAGGATGTATGGGCACTTCAAGTCATGCCTAACAACGCCCTATATTCACAGTATTCACACCATGTGCCCCACCGAGTGCGAGAACCACATTATATTGACTAGGAAAAGGTTAACCCAACGTGACTCTACCCACCCTAGCAACCGGGCCAACTGGTTGTTAGGAAGCCTGACTGGAGTCACTCAGCACACCCTGGATTCGAACTTGCGACTCCAGGGTGTGGTAGTCAGCGTCTTGCTGAACAACCCAGGCCCCCATTTTATAAAATAAATCTACAGTTTCCTTTAAATTTACTTCAAAGTGTTATTTTACTCCTTAACACTTCAAAAGTTTTATATAGAACAAAAAGCTTTAAATTCAACAAATGAAACAACTGAAAATATACATTTGGAACATCTGCTATGACTTTCTAAACTTTTTCTCCTCTCATGAGTTTGCATCCTGGTAAAAAAAAAAAAAAACACTTTCAAAATACATAATATAACGTAAATACATACTTATCGTAAGTAGGCCTATGTTGAATCTTGTCTAGGCTGAAAAACGTTTTTTGTATTTTTGTAGCTAAATTGCCCTGCCATAAACTGGAATAACATGAATCAGTGATAGCCCCTGATTATAATTTATGATTCTTCAAAAATTGCTACTTTTGTCTTCCATGGAACAAAAAACAGCATTTGGCAGATCTTGTGTGGCTGATTTTGGCAGAATAGGCAAGTGTGTCACCTTTTACAACTACTGATATCGTTCTGATCTTGTAGAAGCCCCAAAGATGTGTCCATGTAGTGACACTAGGGGTCACTCTTGGGAGCCCCAAACACCTCTGATCATTGAGAAAAGGCCAATGGGAATTGGCGAGTGGAATTTACATGCCACTCCCCCGGACATACTGGTATAAAAGGAGCTGCTCGCAACCACTCATTCAGATTTTTTCTTCGGAGCCGAGTGGTGTTGAGCAGTGAGTTCCACTACTGTTCCATTCACCTCACAACGAGAAGCATATTCTGTTGGATATACGGCATTTCTGCGGCTTTCTTCCCCTCTGCGCGATTGATGCAGAGTATGCTCCTGTGTGCTTAGGCTGCTGAAAGAGTATATATTCTTGCAGAAAATAGTATATTTTCTTCTAAAAGAGTGCGCACTGAAGGAGAGTGTCTTTTTAAAGATGCCTTTCCATCTGTGTGTAGTTCCTAGATGCGGTCACTATTTCTCCATCTCTGACGGCCACGAGCGCTGTCTCATGTGTCTGGGCCGTAGTCACGTTGAGGCAGCATTCATGATGGTTCGTGTTGTCACTGCGAGAACATGGCCATGGCAACGTTGCAGTCGCTGTTTTCCTTTTTCCGGGCAAAAGCCACTCCTGCTGCTCCCCACCCCGGGCCTTTTACCTACGGGTACGAGGTGGGGTCGGTAAGCGCTGGGGCAATTTGGGGACCCCAATGGGAGTGCTTATGCTGAGTAATCCCCCACGGACCTACCATTCCCCAGTACGCTCTTTGCCCCGGTTGAGTTCTGGGATGAGACAGGCAGTTCGCCTCAGTGCAAGTTTAATTTCTCTTTCAGAGCCTGTGAGCTGGATGAGCTCTCGATCGCAGAATCGGAGAGCGGGTTGGAGCAGTCGGACACTAAGGACTCAACTGGACTTCCACCTTTGGGTGTGGCCGCCCAGTCTGAGGCTGACGCAGAGCTGACTGCCATGCTTGCCCAGGCCACTGTGAATGTCAGGCTGGAGTGGAACCCTCCACCCTACCCTGAGCCCTCTGTTATTGATGATTGTTTCCTGGGTTCAGAGCGCTGCTCACGGCCCCATTCTTTCCGGAGGTGCACAAAGAACTCACAAAGTCGTGGCGGGCACCTTTTACTGCCCAGACCCGACTTCTGGGTTCGTCCGCTCTCACTACCCTCGATGCTGGGGCTGCCAGGGGGTATACGAAGATTCCTTAGGTGGATAAGTTGGTTGCGGTGCACTTGTGCCCACAAAACTCCACCACCTGACGGAATCGCCCGGGACTCCCATCCAGGGCCTGTTGGTCCAGGAGCGCCACCTATGGCTGAATCTGGTTGAAATGAAAGACACCGACAAGGTCCGCTTGCCTTTTCGGTGACACCGTTGAAGACTCTAGCAGACAACTGCAGAGCAGCGTGCTGGGCAACACCCAATACCTTCATGAGATCTAATAATTTTCGGGTTGAGCCGGTTTCGTCCCGTTTGTTTTCAGGTACGAAAGGGTAAGTATGCGGGGCAGCTGGCCAGGTGTACCACTTGTGTACAGCACCTTTCTCCTCCTGGAGGGGAAGACGTGTTCTTTTTTCCCCCATGTGTGTTCACAAGAGGGTGAACCATGGATGTCTTTCCTCCCTAGCCCTGTGGCTGGCGAATTCAGTGGAGGATACTGTACTTGGGTAGGTGCTCCACATGTGCTGGTTACCTGGTTTAACCCCTTGCAATGTATTTTCCACAGTATGGTTTCCCTGTTGGTAAACCCACATCTCCCTTGTGCAGAGCTCCCTCTGCCACCAGTCGCCGTATTTGTAGAGCTCCTCCCCTCCGGGTAGGACCTACCACGGCGCCTCTTCCATGTGCGGCTGGCTGACACTGGCTGGCAGCTGACGTATTTGCCACATGTTAACCTCCCCTATGGGTAGGATGTGGTCTCCGTGGTGTCTTTCCCTCCTAGGAAAGAACACCTTCCCTGACACAAATACATTTGCCATAGCCAAAAAAAATTCACTCTGTGGGGAGAAAAATAGAGAAAAAGCCTGTTCCCATTGTAGATACACCCCCCCAGTGAGGGACTGTGTGATATTTTTGGGGTCTTGGGGGAGGTTACGTGCAGTCCGGATGCACCTGCTATTAGGCACGCAGCAGCTTGCTTGCACCTTCACCGGCAGTCCATGTAACACAGTTCAGCTAGTTGAGCCATTTCGTATAGGGACCCCTAGTTTCACTACATCGACACAACGTTGAGTGAGTGACAGATTGTGAACATCTTGGTTACTGTTGTGACCTCCGTTTCCCTATGGAGGGAACAAGACGTTGTGTCCCTCTTGCCACAACGCTGTACTACCCGCTGAAATGGCCCTGTCTCAGCTCCTCAGCGCAAAACCAGAATGAGTGGTTGCGCACCAGCTCCTTTTATACCCGGCATGCAAATTCCACTCACCAATTCCTATTGGCCTGTTCTCAAAGATAAAGAGGTGTTTGGGGCTCCCAAGTGTGACCCTTAGAGTCACTACATCGACACAACGTCTCGTTCCCTCCATCAGGGAACGGCTGTTACAACAGTAACCAAGACATTTCATGGTTGCTTCAGTGTCGTCAACCCCCTCCCCACACTCTTTCCCTCATTCGCTTATCTCTTTTATTTCCCCTTCCTTTCATGATCTTAGCTCTTTCACGCTTGATTGAGAGTTTTTTGGCTTTTTATGTCTTACTTTGCTTATTATTGGCTGTTGGTTGTTTGTGGTGTAGCTCGCTGATTTGCTGATAGTGTGTCTGTGGTGACTCAGGCTACCACATGAATGGCTGCAGCTGCCTGTTGAGTTGTGATTAAGAAAGAAACAGAGCGAGTGAGAGAATCAAAAGTAGGTCACTGGGTCAGCAGGACAGTGATGCATTTACTGACATCACAGTTACAAAAGCATTGCTCAGCCTACGCTAACACCACAACTGCTCTGCAGGAAGTGCCGGAGACTGCCTTACTTCTCTCTTTTACTCTTTGCTTTTATGTCCGTTTTTACCCCAACCCCCCCCCCATTTATTTTTACAAGTCCTCCTCATTTTTTTCTTCCTATTTGCCTTATCTCTTTCTCTCTCTTACCCTCTACTGAATGAATATACTGTGTATACATATATATTTTTTTTGTAAATTGTTTAGCTAAATTGACCATGTCTCGTGAACAAAAAATAAAACACAAAATATTTCAGTCTATCCTTCGTCATATCTTAAAAAAGAGGTACCTCCTCCGATGCCTCTTTCTTGCCTCCAGATGTGCCCTTCTCATGTTTTTTCCTCAGAATCTCCCCGTATGTACCTTGAATTTCAGCGTTTTCATCCATTTGTCCAGCATGTAAATTGAGTTGGGAGGAGACATAAACTTAAGACATGAAAAGCATCAAAATAAGGGCTGTCGATTTAACACATTAATTTGGTGTGATTTAATTTTATATATGAAAATAACTTGTTAAATGAATGTACTATTATTAGGAATATTCCTACTATTAGGAATTTTCCTATTCCATACGATTCAAGCAATTCAAGCTTGAAGTACTACCTTTTTTCAGCAGGGGGCAGTAAGCGAATCTCCAGCTGTTAGGCAACACACAGCTGTACAGACAACAAACACACTTAGACTTGCTTGACAATAGCGACAGCACAAGATGAAATCTTGCTTTCAACAGCGTTCTTGCTTTCAAACACAGGAATTTTTTTTATGTTTTTTCAAACTTTTCTGCCACAATAATGTAATGTATTTGAATGATCTGAAATATTATATTTATAATATATATTGTATTTATAATTATTTAAATATAACTATTTCAAATAATTGTATAATTTTATATTGAACTATTGTTATTTGAGGGCCTTTTTCAGCAAATATTTATGAATGCAATTAATTGTGATTAATTCTATTAATAAGTCAGTATATCATGTAATTATATGATTAATATGAATGCTAACTATTGTCAGATCTCTGATTTCTGAGGTGTGTGTGTTTGCACCTCTGTCTCTTAATTTATGACCTCTTAATTTAAAATTCTATTAGTATAATGTGTCGAGTCTGCTTGTTTGTTTACAGCTGTTGGTTTCTGCTTGCCTTTTTTGTTTGAAATGCTAAGAGTTGTGTCTGAGCTGTGTTGATATGTGTTTTTTGTTTGGGTTGGGATTCGCATGAAGTGATCAGTTGGGGGACATGACTAGAGTGCTGCAGGGCATGACTAGACTTCATAACATGCAAGTAGCAAGAGACTCAAACTAAAACTAAAATGAAGGGTGTGAAAGAGACAACACCTTTCTTTTGCTAATCATGTTTTCTTTGCAAATGCTCTGCCCACTTAAACCACTTGTTCCCCGTCTGTCTCTCACTTCGACGTCGTGTCGAAGAAGCGACACTAGGGGTCTCTCTTGAGCGCCAAAAGATACCTCTGATCTATGAAAAAAGGCCAATGAGAGTTGGCGAACAGTATTTGCATACTCCGCCTCCGGATATGGATATAAAGGTGAGAGAAATACGCTCGTTCATTCAGTAATTTTCTTCGGAGCCGATGGTCGTGTTTATGCTGACTGCTGCGTGTAACACTGCTGATGCTGCTTCTGATCCTCTGACACTCTGCTGCTGTTGGATTTACGGCGCACTACAGCGGCTGTTTTCTCTTCTCTGCCGGCGTGCAGTTTGCCCCTGGGCGCTTCGACAGCGCAGAGTTGAAAGAGTTATATTTCTCATAAAGAGTTTATTTCTCTAAAAGAGCAATACATAGTGGTGTTGAACGCCCTTTTCAGGGCGCGTCTTTATAAAGATGCCATTCAACCCCTGTGTAGTTCCTGGATGCGGTAGAGTGCTCTCCGCTTCTGACGGCCACAGGCGCTGTCTCGTGTGTCTGGGCGCCGATCACACCGAGGCAGCGTTTGTGGATGGCTCATGTTCTCACTGCGAGAACATGACCATGGTAACGTTGCGGTCGCGGCTTGCTTTCAATAGAAAGCACGCCACTCCAGCCGCCCCCCGTATCGCTCCCTCTTCCCACGGGATTGAGGACGATGCGGTTGGCGCTGGAGGCGATTTGGGGAGGGCAGCGGGTGCGCTTCCGCCGGGCACGTCCCCTCGGACCACCCGCCCCCCGGCACGCTCGTTTACCTCCGTCCAGTCTCGAGGTAACGGTGACTCGCCTCCGGGCCGGTCTGCCTATCCTCTGGAGCTTGAAGCCGATGAGCTCGCCGCTCCATCGGAGAGCGCGGCATCTGGCGCTGACTCCTCCCCTGGACTGCCGCCTTCGGGCCAGCAGGCCCAGGTTGAGGCGGATGCGCAGATGTCCAACATGCTTGCCCGGGCCGCCGTCGGGGTGGGGTTGGACTGGAAACCTCCACCCTCCCCACACCCGTCACGGTTGGATGACTGGTTCCTGGGGTCTGGGCACCGCTCACAGCCATGCCCCCCCCCCGGTCTTGTTTTTCCCGGAGGTGCATGACGAGCTGACGTCTTCATGGAGAGCGCCGCTCTCCATTCGTCAAAAGCCCTGCTTGTCCGCTCTCGCTACCCTCGACGGCGGAGAGGCCCACGGGTACACGGCAATTCCCCAGGTGGATAGGGCAGTTGCGCTCCATCTTTGTCCCGGTGACCCTACCACCTGGCGCGGGCGCCCTGTACCCCCTTCCAAGGCCTGTAGGACTTCATCCTCCTTAAACAACAAAGCCTACAGCGCCGCGGGACAGGCCGCCTCCGCCTTGCATGCCATGGCCCTCCTGCAAGTCCACCAGGCCAAGGCGCTCAGAGATCTGCACGAGGGTAGCCCTGATCCCGATGTGTTGCAGGAACTGCGCTCAGCGACCGACCTCGCCCTCAGAGCCACGAAGGTCACCGCGCAGGCACTCGGGCAGGCGATGGCCACCCTTGTGGTCCAGGAACGTCATCTTTGGCTCAACCTGGTCGAGATGCGTGAGGCCGACAAAGTTCGCTTCCTCGACGCCCCTGTCTCCCAGCTTGGCCTCTTCGGCGACACCGTCGAGGACTTTGCCCAGCAGTTCTCCGTGGTGAAAAGACAGACGGAGGCCATCTCTCACATCCTGCCTCGCAAACCTGCCGCCAAGGCCACTGCCCCGTCTGCTCGCCGAGGGCGTCCCCCTGCGGCTAAGAAATCTGCTCCGCCTCAACCCGGGCCCAGCTCTCAGCCCCTGCGTCGAGCACACCGCAAGAAGCAGACGCCCCCCGTCTCCCGGACTCCCTCGAGGACCCGGAAGGCTCCCAGGCGGTCCTGAGACGGACGACCCAGCGACACAGATGTTAGCTCCGGAGGTGGTAAGACCACTCCGTCCCCCGGTGGAGTGCCGGGAGGAGAATCTTTTGTTTTCAAACAATTTAATTTGCCGCCCCCCCCTTAGATGGGGTTGCGGTACCCACATTCTCAGTAAAAGAGCTATTTCCTATGTCTCTGGGTCACCTGGCCCGCAAATGCCGTTCTCACGGCACTTTGCCCTTAGATCTCAACAGTCCTGGCTTCATGGACACGGACCACCCGTCTTCAGCCCCACGACTGTCCCCCGGCCAGCCGGTTCCGACGAGTCTAGAGGACGCCTACTCAGGACCTCCTCCTCAGTCGCTAACCTGCCCCCTGCCGGGTGTGCGGAGCAAGGTAAGTGCTTTGAGTCTTTTCTCAGCACCTCAGTCGCGGGTCGCCTCGTCGCCGCCCAACGCTGCCCTACCTGCTCCGCCTCGCTGCGAAGCCCCGCCGGGTACGTCCAAATTGACCGTCCCTTTGGTGCCCCTAGTGCAGAGGTTGGACGCGTGGCTTTCACTTCCCAACCCGTCTCGCTGGCTGGCACGGACCATCCGACTCGGTTACGAAATTCAGTTTGCCAGGCCCCCGCCCCCCTTCATGGGCGTCCGCTTTTCCGCAGTACACGGCGAACACGCCCACTCCCTGCGCGCGGAAATCGCGACTCTTCTGGCCAAAGACGTGATAGAGCCTGTCCCTCCAACCGAGATGAAGAAGGGTTTCTACAGCCCTTACTTCATCGTACCCAAGAAAAGCGGCGGCTTACGACCAATCTTGGACCTGCGAGTTCTCAACCGAGCGTTGCACAAACTCCCGTTCAAAATGCTCACGCAGAAGCAAATCTTAACCTGCGTCCGGCATCTAGATTGGTTCGCAGCGATAGACCTGAAGGACGCGTACTTCCATGTCTCCATCCTGCCCCGACACCGCCCCTAACTGCGGTTTGCGTTCGAGGGCCAGGCGTATCAGTACAAAGTCCTCCCCTTCGGCCTGTCTCTGTCCCCTCGCGTCTTCACGAAAGTCGCAGAGGCAGCTCTTGCCCCGCTCCGAGAAGCCGGCATCCGCATACTCAACTACCTCGACGACTGGCTCATCCTGGCCCACTCGCGAGAGTTACTATGCGCCCACAGAGACCAGGTGCTCAGGCACCTCAGCCGTCTGGGGCTTCAGGTCAACTGGGAAAAGAGCAAGCTCACTCCAGTTCAGAGCATCTCTTTTCTCGGGATGGAGTTAGACTCGGTCTCAATGTACTCACGTCTCACAAAGGAGCGTGCTCAGTCAGTGTTGAACTGCCTCGCCACCCTCAGGCCGGGCACAGCGGTCCCCTTAAAACTTTTCCAGAGGCTCCTGGGGCATATGGCATCCTCCACGGCGGTTGCGCCGCTGGGGTTGATGCATATGAGACTGCTCCAACACTGGCTTCGGACCCGAGTCCCGAGACGAGCATGGCGCCGCGGCACGCACCGGGTAACAATCACCCCCGCCTGCCGACAAACATTCAACCCCTGGACAGACCTCTGTTTCTTACGGGCTGGAGTACCCCTACAGCAGGTGTCCAGACGCGTCTTGGTCACGACCGACGCCTCCAGATTGGGTTGGGGCGCCGTTTGCAATGGGCACGCAGCCTCAGGCCGTTGGAAAGGGGCCCAGCTGCGTTGGCACATCAACTGCCTCGAGTTGTTGACCGTCCTCTTTGCCCTGCGGAAGTTTCTCCCGTTAATTCGGGACAAACATGTCCTAGTCAGGTCGGACAGCACCACTGCGGTCGCGTACATAAATCGCCAAGGCGGCGTACGCTCCCGTCACATGTCAAAACTCGCCCGTCGTCTCCTCCTTTGGAGCCAGCACCGACTCAAGTCGCTGCGTGCCACTCACATCCCCGGCAACCTCAATGTGGTAGCGGACGCGCTGTCACGACAACGCTTGCCTGGCGGAGAGTGGAGGCTTCACCCCCACTCGGTTCAGCTGATTTGGGAACGGTTCGGCAAGGCCCAGGTAGACCTGTTTGCCTCCCGAGAGACCTCCCACTGCCCGCTCTGGTACGCCCGTTCAGAGGCTCCCCTCGGGGCAGATGCACTGGCGCACAGCTGGCCGGTGGGGCTGCGCAAGTACGCATTCCCCCCAGTGAGCCTTCTTGCACAGGTGCTGTGCAAGGTCAGGGAGGACGAGGAGCAAGTCACTCTCGTGGCTCCTTACTGGCCCACCCGGGCCTGGTTCTCGGACCTCGTACTCCTCGCGACAGCCCCTCCCTGGCGAATTCCTCTGAGGAAGGACCTTCTTTCTCAGGGATGGGGCACGCTCTGGCATCCGCACCCAGACCTCTGGAACCTCCATGTCTGGTCCCTGGACGGGACGCGGAAGATCTAGCTGGTCTACCACCCACGGTCGTAGCCACGATCAACCAAGCCAGAGCCCCTTCTACCAGGCAACTCTACGCCCTGAAGTGGCGTCTGTTCGTCAATTGGTGTTCTTCCCGGGCAGAAGACCCACAGAGGTGCGCAGTTAGGTCGGTGCTCCTGTTTCTACAGGAGAGGTTGGAGGGGAGGCTGTCCCCGTCCACCTTAAAGGTGTATGTTGCCGCTATCGCAGCTCACCACGACCCAGTAGACGGCAAGTCTCTGGGCAAGCATGACTTAATCGTCAGGTTCCTAAGAGGTGCCCGGAGGTTAAACCCCTCCCGGCCAAACCTGTTCCCCTCCTGGGATCTCTCGGTGGTCCTCGCCGGTCTTCAGAGATCCCCTTTCGAGCCGCTAGAATCAGCTGGACTCAGGGCCCTCTCTCTAAAGACGGCCCTGCTGATCGCGCTCGCCTCCATCAAGAGGGTCGGGGACCTGCAAGCGTTCTCTACTAACGACACTTGCCTGGAGTTCAGTCCAGCAGACACTCATGTGATCCTAAGACCTCGACCGGGCTATGTGCCCAAGGTTCCTACCACGCCCTTTAGAGATCAGGTAGTGAACCTACAAGCGCTGCCCCGGGAGGAGGCAGACCCAGCCCTCTCACTATTGTGTCCGGTACGTGCCTTGCGTGCCTACCTGGAATGCACCCAGAGCTTTAGGCGCTCTGAGCAGCTCTTTGTCTGCTTTGGAGGACAGCAGAAAGGGAACGCTGTCTCCAAACAGAGGTTGTCTCACTGGGTGGTGGAGGCCATTCAGTTGGCCTACCACACCCAGGCCGTGCCACCCCCCTTACGGGTGCGGGCCCACTCCACTAGGAGCGTGGCATCCTCATGGGCACTGGCAAGGGGCACCTCCCTAGCAGACATTTGCAGAGCTGCGGGCTGGGCAGCACCTAACACCTTTACGAGATTCTACAATCTCAGGGTTGAGTCAGTCTCGTCCCGTGTTCTCTCAGGTCCGAGCCCGTAGAACTCGGTACACGTCGACGATCTGACCGGGTGAACCGCTTGTTCCAGCGCCGTTTCCCTCGGCCAAGGCAAAACAGTGCGCTTTTGTCCCAGAGGACCCAGGTCCCTGGTTGATTCCTCCCTAGCACTTTGGGCCCGCAGCAGTTCAACGGAGGAACGTGCTGGTCCAGTCCACTACGGGTACCTCCGGCTACCCCTACTGGAATAGGTGCTCCACAGATCAGGCCTCCTACGGGACTCCTCCTGTGTGTATTTCCGTGGCACGGTCACCTTACGAGCTGACCCGCGTCTCCCTTAGGCAGTCCTTCGTTGCCCTCCGGTCGCCGTGTTGTAGCAACTCCCCCCTCCTCGAGGTTGGATCTACCACCGCGCCATTTCCTCCCACATGCCCCAAGTGGCCATGTGATGTATTTTGCCACCTTTACCTCCCCTGCTGGGCGGATGTGGCCTCCGCAGGGTCTTTTCCCCCTAAAAGAATAGGAATTCAGGAATAAGACCCCCTTCCCTCGATGCGGTAAGGGCCCCGGCTGCTCTTGCTCTATGCCGAGAAAACATAGAGAGAAAAGAGGCCCAGCCAGGCTTGGCCCGTTCCCTAGTTGGGAGCGTCACCTTGTTCCCCCCTAGGGTAACCAAAAGGATGCTGACGCTTTTTCGGGGCATTAGGGAAGAGTACGTGCAGCCTGAACACAGTTGGTCGCTTGTGCACGTGCAAATACCTGCCCGCTTCTGTGTCAGCAGTACACGTACACGGCTCAGCGCATGGCGAGTTTTGAAGTGGACCCCTAGTGTCGCTTCTTCGACACGACGTCGAAGTGAGCGACAGACGGGGAACGTCTCGGTTACGTATGTAACCTCCGTTCCCTGATGGAGGGAACGAGACGTCGTGTCTTCCCGGCCACGTCGCTAAGCCGAGCCGCTGAGATGCCCGGAACACTCCCGGCTCCTCAGAAAAATCCTGAATGAACGAGCGTATTTCTCTCGCCTTTATATCCGTATCCGGAGGCGGATTATGCAAATACTGTTCGCCAACTCTCATTGGCCTTTTTTCATAGATCAGAGGTATCTTTCGGCGCTCAAGAGAGACCCCTAGTGTCGCTTCTTCGACACGATGTCTCGTTCCCTCCATCAGGGAACGGAGGTTACATACGTAACCGAGACGTTTTCTTTATAGTAAACAACCCAGCACCACACCTCTCGGCACCATGGAACCTAGTGCACTAATCACCTTTGTTTACTGTTGAGTCGAATCAGTTTGTGTCACCACTGCATCTGCATTCTGCTGTGTTAGCAGTAGGGGTGGAAATCAGTGACCTGGTGATATTAATATCTGGGTAACAATAAGATAATATTGCTAATGTTTATGATTAGTTTATTGCAATTCAAATTAGGATATATTTCTGTCTTTTACTCACTTGTTGCTCATTCATCTTCATTGTATTTAGATGTTTTGTGCAACAAGTCCTGAACTTGTTGTGAACGTGCTTTACTTAATCGTAGAGCCATAAAATTGGCAAAAACGGTTTTTAAGGCAGTAACATACCTTGGTTCCAGTGTGTTTTTATCATTTCATGAAAACACTTGCCGTCCTATAGGTTTGGAGGATCTGTGCGGACAACCTTACAAATGAAACTAGTTATAGACGTATATTTTTAGCACGTTTTGATTTAGCATTTTGGTCAAATAAAAATAATTGTGTCTTTTTGTCCACTAAAATATTAATGTGAAAAAATACAACTAAAATTATTGATTCTTGGTATTAGGGCTTCTTTGTTTTTAAACAATTGACTTGTAACATTTAATGAGTCTAAAGACTCATTAGTCTTTAGTCTGAGGCGAAGGTCGCAAAGGCAGCCCTTCTAAGGGAAGTGGGCATCTGCATACTCAACTACCTCGATGACTGGTTCATCCTGGCCCACTCCCGCAAGCAACTATGCGCCCACAGGGACCAGGTGCTCAGGCACCTCAGCCGCCTAGGGCTTCAGGTCATCTGGGAAAAAAGCATCTCCTCCTTTGTAGCCAGCAGCGACTCAGATTGATGCACGCCACTCACATCCTGGGCAACCTCAATACGGCAGAGGATGTGCTGTCGCAACAAGGTACACTCGGCGGAGAGTGGAGGCTTCACCCCAGTTGGTCCAGCTGGTTTGGGAACGGTTCGGCAAAGCACAAGTAGACCTGTTCGCTTCCCAAGAGACCTCCCACTGCCCGCTCTGGTACACCTTAACAGGGGCCCCCCTCTGGACAGATGCTCTGGCACACAGCTGCGTAAGTACACATTTCCCCCAGTGAGCCTACTTGCACGGGTGCTGTGCAAGGTCAGGGAGAATAAGGAACAATTCATTCTGGTGGCCCCCTACTGGCCCACTCGTAATTGGTTCACGGATCTCGTGCTCCTCGCGACAGCCCCTCCCTGGCGAATTCCTCTGAGGAAGGACCTTCATTCTCAGGGATGGGGCACCCTCTGGCATCCTTGCCCAGACCTCTGGAATGTCTACGTCTGGCCTCTGGACAGGATGTGGAAGATCTAAGTGGCCTACCACCTGCTGTCGTAGACATGATCAACCAAGCCAGAGCTCCCTCTACCCGGCAACTTTACGCCCTGAAGTGGTGCTTGTTGGAAAATTGGTGCTCTTCCCGGTCTGAAGACCTGCAGAGGTGTGCAGTCATTTCTGCAGGAGAGGTTGGAGGGGAGGCTGTCCCCCTCCACCTTGAATGTGTGTAGCCGCTATCACGGCCCACCACAACGCAGTGGACGGCAAGTCCTTGGGCATGCATGCCTTGATTATCAGGTTCCTTAGAGGCGCCTGGAGGTTGAACCCTCCAAGCCAAGCCTGTTCCCCTCCTGGGATCTCTCAGTGGTCCTCTCGGTCCTCCAGAGACCCCCCCTTCGAGCCACTAGAATCAGTCGAGCTCAAGGCCCTCTCCCTGAAGATGGCCCTCCTGATCACGCTTACTTCCAGCAAGAGGGTTGGGGACCTGCAAGCGTTCTCTGTCAGCGACACCTGCCTGGAGTTCGGTCTGGTAGACACTCATGTCGTCCCAAGACCACGACCGGGCCACGTGACCAAGGTTGCTATGACTCCCTTCAGAGACAAGGTAGTGAACCTGCAAGCGCTGCCCCGGGAGGAGGCAGAACCAGCCCTTTCATTGCTGTGTCAAATACATGCCCTTCGTATTTATGTGGACCGCACGCAGAGTTTTAGACGTTCTGAGCAGCTCATTGTCTGCTTTGGTGGACAGCGGAAAGGGTACACTTTCCCCTAACAGAGGCTTTCCCACTGGGTTGTTGACGCCATAGCATTGGCCTATCACATCCAGGCCATGTCCGCCCCCTTGCGGGTTTGAGCACACTCGAAGAGAAGTGTGGCATCCTCGTGGACACTGGACATCGGCACCTCCCTAGCAGACATATGCAGAGCAGCAGGTTGGGCAACACCCAATACCTTTACGAGATTTTACAGGGTTGAGACGGTTTCATCCCGTGTTCTCTCAGGTCCGAGCCAGTAGAACTCAAAACACGGAAACAACTGACCGGGTGTACCGCTTGCATCTAGCACCTTTCCCCTCCTCTGAGGTGATCATGTGCTCTCTTATCCCAGGAGATCCCACTAACTCGGCTCCCTGGATGACTCCTCCCTAGCTCTCTGGTCTGCAAATTCAGCGGAGGAATTCCCCGACCAGATCCACTACGAGTACTGAAACTACTCTGTACTGGAATAGGTGCTCCACAGGATGGGCCCCTGTGTGGATTAATCCCCCTGTGTGTATTTTCTACGGTACTGTCCCCTTGCGAGTGGACCCATGTCTCCCTTGGGCAGTCCCCGCTGCCCCCCGGTCGCCGTGTTGTAGCAACTCTTCCCTTTCAGCAGGTAGGATCTACCACCGCGACATTGTCCACATGTGGCCTGAAAACCCATATGATGTATTTCACCACTCTTTACCTCCCCTAGCCTGGGCAGCTGTGGTCTCCGCAGGGACTTTCCCCCCTGAAAGAATAGAAATTGGAAAAGAACGCCTTCCCCGATGCATGTGATAGCGTTAAGATGGCCCCAGCCGCTTTAACTCTATGCAAGAAACATAAAGAGAGAAAAGGCACGGCTGGCACGGCTGGCGCGGCTTGCTCCCATGCTTGGCACGTTGCCTTGTTCCCCCTTTGGGGTGCTGGGAACCAGAAGATTATGATGATTTTATGGGCCATTGGGGAAGGGTACGTGCAGTCTGACGCGGCCTGTCACTTTGGCACACAACTGCAGTTCAGCGCATGGCGTGATTAAATATGGACCTCCTAGTGTCGCTTCTTCAACACAATGTCGAGACGTTGTGTCCTCCCGGCCACGACGCTGAACCGAGCCACTGTTATGGCCGAAACTCATTCTCGGCTCATCAGTGCAAAAACCTGAATGGACAAACTCATTTCCCTCCCTTTATACTCATATGTCTGGGGGCGGGACATGCAAATTCTGTCAGCAAATTTCTCATTGACCTTTTCTCAAGTTCAGAGATGTGCGAGGCTCTCAAGAGAGACCCCTAGAATCACTTCTTCGACACAAGGTCTCATTCCCTCCATCGGGGAACGGAGGTTACAATTGTAACCTAGATGATCTGCCAACAACCTTGAAAAACTGTGCGCAAGAGTAAATAGGACAATTAATGCTATTTTAGAGGCATAGGATGGTCACACCAATTATTTATTTCATTTTTTATGTTTACTGCACTTTGTATGAGGTTAATTGACAAAGCCTCCTCACTAAAAACTGCCTAAAACTTTTTGCACTGCACTGTATGTCCATATTTGTGTTTATGGAAAAACAATTTTTCATTACATTTTAGTTAATCCTATTTTAAAAGCCAGCTTAGGCAGTTGCGTGTGAAATTATTTGAACTCAAAAGAATGTGTGGGTGCATTTAGGTATGCACGCTCATTCTTCTCATGGATGTATGTCATACAAAAATGAACCAGTGCCAGAATTGTAGCTCATACCATGTAGTAACTAATAAGTCATGTTAAATTTTAGTATTAGGCTAATCTTCCAGTTGTCATTCCTTTTATAGACCTTTGCCCATCGAGGACAAGCTTGTAAACAAGAACAACCGACTGATTTGGCAAGCAGACAAAAGCAGTAATGTGTTCTATCATTAGGAATGCAGGTGTTGTGCTTCTGAAAGCTTGTCATAAAGACTTTTCTCTGCAATATGTAAAAACATAGCATTACAGCAAATTTTTAGCTGTGTCATGTGCTGTTATGAGACTAAATGTTGCACATTTAAAGGCATTAGCCAATAGACAATAGACTTTCTATGAGCTTTTGTACTCTTGATAACTTAATAGAGCAGACGCGCATACACTTTGACCCAAGAGGACTGAACTTGCAAAATAGCAGTTACCCTTGTTTGTGAAGATGTATGCATTTTTACATGGGCTTCACACAAACTTATCACAGGGTTCCAATGGCACCTGGAGATATCAGAGAATTAAAAAAAATATATTTCCAGGACTGGAAAAGAGAATATTAAAATAAAATATTACAAGTAATAGAAAAGTAATGCAAATGTCTATTACAAAGAATATAATTTATTTTACAATCTGCATTAAAATATTTCATAGGCTAAATATTGCTCTTGTGTAGAGGACAACATAAGACATTTTAATGTCTGATTTTAAAGCAAATCTTTTTTAGTAAATCAGTCAAACCAGTTGGTAAATCAGTCTGAATTATTAATTAGCGATTCAGTCTGAATTTGGATGATTTTTAAAAATCCTTGCCGCTTATCACAAATGGATGGAAGGAAAATGGAAATCCATATGTCAAAAAGAGTGGAAACCCTGTTATTCATTTTCTGACTGTCTGAAAAGAACAGGATGTTGCCCTCTACATTCAGAGGTTGCCCATTGATTATTGCAGTCTCCCTTTTCAAGACATTGATACTTGATAGGTATGATGTGAAGGACATACCACACCACCATTGCTAAATATAGATATGCCCTAAGGGGTGTGTTCCTTTATGACACATGCTTTTCCTTAGACATATTGCGTTTTTTCAGTGTAACAAAACATTATGTTTTAACTAGCACACTTACTGCTTTTGTGCTTTAGGGTGTTCTACATTATTTGACAAATTCTCAAGCTTATTTTACCACACTTAGTAAGACTTACATCTAGCTACTGTATTTTCAATGTTAAATGCTGTGCATGGAGACTAGGAGGAATGGAATATATATTTATTAATGTACACTTTAAGTCAAATGTGTGGACACTTAATCACAGCTATCTCCAGGAGGATTGTTCCTGTAATAAGTGTACTTCAGATAAAAGTGTTTGCATATTAAAAGCAATACGCCTTGAGAGGCTGTCCATTACAGCAAATTTGACCATGCTAAAGGTTCGATTTTAGACACAATGAAAACATGCATCAGCAATATGATAAAACAGTAAGACATACAAGTTATAAATAAATAAATAATAATAATAATCACAATGAAGAATTATTTTGTCCACCAGTTAATTTAGTTATCTAATTAATAGCCTAGAATTCACTTGATGTGTCATAGGTGTCAGCTTCAAACATGGCTTATCTAATCAGAATTTAGTTTTGGAACTAAAGTTTTTGTTGTTGTTTATATGTATTAAATAGACTAGCCTGAAATTATCAAAAAGTTGACTATCCATGCAAAGCCATACTGTGTTTTAAAGGAGCAGACTGCTCTCACTTTGAATTCGGCAGCAGTAGTTTGAGAGTCCTTCAGCTAAAATTGGTCTGTGCTCACCGAAAATTATAACCACTGCCTCCAGTGGTGGAAGTCTTGGATTGTGTTGTTGGAAGTGTTGTTGAAGTATGGCCACATGTGAGCTCTAGTTTCTGGGTTAAATGTCCACAGATTGGCACCAAAGTGATTGTAAAGCAAGTTGTATTTTTAGTTGTAAATTATGTAATACAGCCAACAGGAATGCATTTTTTATTAACCCATACCCTAACCCTAAACCTAAACATCAGTAAAGTAAAAATGTGATCTAAGAAACAAAATGCAAGCTCTGAATCATGCTCATTGTTTAAAACTTCCTGTTTCCCATAGGACCATGTCTCTTATGGCCGTTTGTGCAAGGTGCTATCAGTTGCGCCACTGGAAAGGGGAAATGCATTTAAAGTAGGGCTGTCAGTCAATTATTATTTTTTTAATCACGATTAATTGCATATTTTTGTACTTAATCACGATTATTCACAGATTTTGAAAATGCTGACATTTGACACAATACATACTTATTTTCCTGTGAAAATGCATTTATTTCTATCTTAAGAAAGAAAACAAAATAATATGTAAAAATATATTAATAAACATTTTCCAAACATAGCCTTCCACATTATAAAGATAGAAATATAATCTATTCAAGTAACATTAAACAAGGTTGACTTAGTAATAATTTGAAATAATTAGTCCCCATAGATTGAGTATTCATTCATATATTCATTCATCTCATATTTATAGATTCATAGTTTTACATTTAAAATATTAATCTCATAGCATTATTTATGCATTTGCTGCTGCTGTGCAAATGCATTTATTTCTGCTGTGTGAAAATACACATAATTGCCACTTCAGATGCAGCTTTTGTGCCACCCTTGCTGTGTAAAGATGGCTTTGGTCCCCATAGGTTTAGTATTCATTGCAATGGGCATTAAATCTCTTAAAATCTCATCCTCCAAAATATGAATCTGTCTATAGACTGTGACTATCCACTTTGTTACAGCAATCGTGAAGCTGCGATGATTCTCATGATTCTTGTCAGAGCGTCAACGCCAGCGTCCAGCGCTACTTTGAAGTCCACGGGAAAAGTGGAGTGATAGTTAAAACTTGGCATGCTTCAGTGTTAATTAAAATGTACTGAAAATAATTTGTGTCACAAGTCCTATCTGGGCTTGTTTTGTACATCAAATAATAGCGCTAAGAGGTCCATAATTTTATCACAGACAGGGAAGAGCAGTTGTGGTGTGTGCATCAGTATAATGACTCTGGGACTCCCATTATGCCAACTTACTGACAAACGTCATCTCCCAAATTACATTTTTGCATCAGGTCCAGTGGGTTTAC
Source organism: Moxostoma hubbsi (assembly GCA_032164185.1). NCBI lineage: Eukaryota > Metazoa > Chordata > Actinopteri > Cypriniformes > Catostomidae > Moxostoma > Moxostoma hubbsi. The sequence continues at coordinate 19,575,633 of JAVLUX010000031.1, forward strand.
CTTCCCTTGTGGTCTGAATGGAAGCATGTTGTGTCAGCCGCTTGTGAGATCCAGGTTTGAATCCTGTGTTGGAGGTTGCATTCCCCCCCCAACTTTAGATTTTTGCTCCACTGATGGGTAGCTTTAGGGTTGGGGTTTGGGGGTACAGTTTATAAAACATGCATTCGTCCTCACTGTATTACATCATGTACAGCTGAAAACAACTCTCTTCACAACTCGATTTTGGCGGCACTCCATGGACATTTCACCTGGGAATGGAGCTCACACTGGCCCATTTGCCCAATAACTCTTACCGCTTTGGCCACTGGGGGAATCGTTTTGAATTTCTGGTCAGCATAGTTCAATTTTAGTTAAAGGAAAGTCAGCCTACTATTTCCATTAATTTCCATCTGGTATTTCAGGGTACTGAAACATTTGACCATGGATAGAACTGTTACTTAAGGATAAAATGTCTCAGTTTTTAACTTCAATTAAGTCATCATGTTTGAAATGTAAATGATGGTTGTAGGCCTACATGTTGGTTTTATTTTCAGCATTGCAGAATGTTTACCATTATAATTGGTTAACCTCAGAGCTGTTACCCTTCTCAAGCTTAGATCATGCCTGCAAAAGTTCATTACTGTAGGTTAGAATAATGCTTTTATCTTATTTAAGTCACTACACTGAGCTTGGCATTTCCCTGACCCACACAAAAATTATGTAAAATTTGTAATCACAAATTGATAACCAGTGCCCTCTTTCTGTTTTTTTCTCAGGAAGTGGCTTGTTCTAACATGTGGTACCTCCAGTCTCACACCCGACTGAAAGAACCAACTCCTCACAGGGACCCACAGCGGGATTTTAAACCTTGATCTTTAGGTTCATATAGAGACCCTATACACAAAAACATCAATATACACACAACTTCTATCTTGCCCACCGACTGCCCTCACCCTACATCCGTTGGCAGGCTGCTATTCCTTCTTTAGAGCAAGCATGCCTGGAGGTAAGTTTGCTTTTGAATGGATCATTGAGTTGTGTTGTTTCCTCATGTGACATAATTAATTACAATTACATTTAATCATTTAGCAGATGCTTTTATCCAAAGTGACTCACAAATGAGGAAAAGCACCAGCAATTGATCATACAGCAGTCAACAATATTAGTAGTTCCACAGTACCAAATACCATAAAACATAGTATAAAATCTAGAGCAGAAGTATAAATGTGGGAAAGGAGAGAAAGAAAGAGATTGACGATATTCAGAATGGAATACTAGCTTATAGCTTACTACTTTAATACTGTGTAGTATATACTCCATACTGCCTACTATATTTTAAAAATAGTAAGTGAAGCAGTTGCCATTTCTTCATGATAACTGACAGTTTAAAGGGATAGTTCACCTAATCATGAAAATTCTGACATCTTTAGCTTCTTTTCCACCATTGGGCCTGTGCGAGCCAGGGCTATCAGCTGGTCAGCCGGGACCATTGGCCTTGGACCTTGAGCTGCGAGATCCAACATTGATCTGTATTCCCACCATCGGCCCAATAGCCCTGTAGCATTGTCCTAAAACCCACCCTTAATACACCACCCTGGTGCCAGTGTCACACTCTCCACCCATTTCACAAGCAAGAGGGAAACTCAAGCTGAGGTATTAGACTCTGGACTCTAAGGCCATTGGCCGTTGGCCCAGAGAAAGCCCTGAGGAGGCACGATGAAGCCCCGGAAGTGACAGTTGGAACTCAACTGGCCCTGGCACGCACTAGCACGCCCTCATTTGGCCCAATAGTGGAAACCCGGCTATTTACTCACCCTCGTATGACCCTCGTTCCACACCCTTATGACACAAAAAAAGATTATCTGCAGAATAGCCTCAGTCACCATTCACATTAATTTCATCTTTAGTTTTTCTTCCATACAATGAAAGTGAATGGTGACTGAGGCTAACATTCTAACATCTAACATCTCCTTTTGTTTTCCATGGAAGAGGGTGAATAAATGATGACAGATTGTTTTGGGTGAACTATCTCTTTTAATAAATGCATTTCTAATTGCATAAACTAAATTCTGGGGTTGTTTTGCCCTTTTGTGTTACCCAGGTTAATGTACAAATGTCTACCTCACGCTTAAATGTCCTCTCTCTACAACTGCGACCCTGAACACACTACAAAAATGACCTCCAGCATAGATCGGTGAGTCCTTGGTTGACCCCATCTATTAATTATAGCCAAAATCTCCACCAAATATTAGAACACTATGCAGCAGTCAAATGGCTAATAAATATTTCCTCATTATTTTAAAATGTTTTGCTAAATGATCTTCAGAGTTAGTTTGTAACAAATCTTTTGCATGACAATGTAACATGGTTAGTTACAGCTGATGCACAGAAAGCTTTGCACCAGAGACAGACTGCTCATATTAAACAGTCTTATCATCTATGACCTTTCCCTCAACATGCAAATATGACACGCCCATGGCCAGTTACTATAGCGACAACATTGAATGGCATAACATTAAACATGCCCACCCTGTCCGCCCTCAATATGCCTGGCTTCTTTCTAACTGGTTAGGCCTGTCGAGTTACAGTGATATGGGCCATTGTAAGGCAGGGTGTGGAACTTTTCAGGCTAATCCCTGGATTACCACCACCTTTTTCCGCTCTCAAAGGTTTCCAGGTAAAATATGGGAGACAGTACATCCAGTCGAGAACATCACCATATGGCATTTGCACAATCTGGGTTTTCTTATATTCTCAATGAGTTTGGATCTCTTTAAGAGCTCTGTCAGTCTTCTATCTCAGACATACATGAACTTTAAGTGGCCGTTCACACAGAACATGTTCAATTGCATTCAAAAACTGTTGGAAATTGTCTTTTTAATTTGATACGGCTTCTTGAAGACCCAATGAAAATGGCTTGATGAGTGAAGTTTTCTTTTTTTTTTTTCTTTTTGAGTTGACACACTCACTGAGTACTTTTTTAAAACACTGTGGTATTAATAAAATGCCTGTCATGATCTTCTGCTGTTGTAGCCCATGTGCCTCAAGGTTCTACATGTTGTGCATTCTGAGATGCTATTCTGGTTGTACGACTGTGTGGTTGCCTGAGTTACCGTAGTGTTCCTGTCAGCTTGAACCAGTCTGGGCAATGTTTCCCAAAAGCATCATAAGTCTAAATAGATCGTAGAAATCTTTGGTGCCAATGGTCTCTACAGTCAACTTAAGCTTGTGATGCTTTTGGGAAACGCTGCCATGGCCATTCTCCAATGACCTTTCTTATCAACAAGGCGTTTCCGTCCCCAGAACTGCTGCTCAATGGATATATTGTTTCTGGCACCATTCTGAGTAAACTGTAGAGACTGTTGTGCTTGAAATCTCAAAAGATCAGCTGTTATAGAAATACTCAAACTAGCCCATCTGGCACCAACAATCATGCTACGGTCAAAATCACTGACATCACATTTTTTCTCTTTCTTATGATTGATGTAAACATTAATTGAAGCTCCTGGCACATATCACACAATTATTAAATACACAGCCACACTTCTGCAGGTATAAAAATCACTATATGTTGCTATATCAATAAATATAAGCAATCTTACAAGCTACAGCCATGTGCATTAAATTATCTCCCATATGTTACTTAATTTTATGAATGTAAAACTTCCCCAAGAAAAACTATTCAATAAACTGAATAGGATTAATTCCATATCTCTTGAAAATGAAAATAAGTTTTGAACCAGTTCTACACATCATACTTAAAAGTGATACTACATACTATATAAAGTGCTCAGTGAATGTATTTCCTGTTGATATAGGAAGTTTGGGTGGGACATGTCAAAGGGCATGTCAAAGGGCAAATCCAAAAATACCAAAATGAGCTTTATTGAGCGCAGAAACGGTTGATAAAAACAACTGCAGCAATAAAGCACCCTCAACTGACAACTGTTATGAACAATGTGGCTTAAAAATGCATAATGCCTAAATAATTAGCTGCAACTACAAAACTATGTATGTATTTTTACATTACTATGTAATGAGTGACAGGCAGAAAGCGTCATTGACCACGAACCGTGGACACATTTTTGTTTGCTGTTTGCAGAGTTTACAGCTGTCACAGAGACAGGTGAGATATCTCAGGACACTTATTTCAGTAATATCTTTCAGGGAGTAGGACATTTGTTTGCATACCTTTCCATGAAAAATCACTTACAGCACCTTTAAGTTGCTGATAGGCTTTTGTTATGTCACAACAATTAACCATGATTTGTTACTATCTAGTCAGTTGCATGTGTTATGGGGAGGAACATTTGTATTCTAGAGAGCGTTTGATCAGGAAAAAAAATCTCTCTAGTGCAAGCTTTAAATGTGTACATCTGCTTATAGTTTCTATTTCCAACTTTTAGGGGAACACTAGTAAACTTTAACTTTGATTTCATAGGGCCTCTAAAACTATAAACCTGAAAAAACGCATCATCCAAAGATGTCCATCTGTTGCATGTGTAAATTGAAACCATTAAAAAACGGATTAATCCTAATGCCAATTAGAACAACTATTTGCATTTCATTTTAATTATTTTTATTCTCTTTAACAATAATAGTAAACATTTACATTTAAAAATACTGCTAAAATGCTTTAATTAAAATTCTAACTCTGGTTTTGTGGCCAACGTTTTATAATGTTGTCAGCAATTATGCACTTAAGTCTGTCATGCCTGGAAGTGATGGGACAGGCCTTATATGCTATACAGTTATGCCAAGGTGAAACTACCAAAGCATTGTAGTTAATAAATAAAAGCTGATAAATGTAGACTACACTAAGCAACAACACTCTTCTAGATATCAAGAATGACTAGAACTAAATTGACTTTGAACTAGAAGAGGTGTATTCAAGTAATTGTTTTGTGTGAATATCTGCAAACCATTTAGCCTCTATCACCCCCTATCTGCTAAACATTGGACCAAGTCATAGTTTGCAAGTCATAGTCAGATCTCGCATCATGTTTCCGGGTACAGAGTTCAAGTCAGGTTATTAGTTTATAAGTTCAAATATTACTAATAGTATACAAAAATGGTTTAAAATGAATTTTACTTTAAATGAAACAAAAACTTTTTCTTTGGCTTACAATCCTGAAGTCAACTGTTTATTATGAAGTTATAATGCTGAACAATCTCATTCAGACATGAAGCTGCTCATTGTCTCATGTAGTTAGATAAAGATGTTTTTCATTTTTATGACTGACATTTTCCCCACACATACTGTATTTGAAACTTTTGAGGGACCTGCACATTTGTAACACAAGTACTGCATTGTTTTCGTTGTGCATGTCACTGTAAGTGAGGTCATTATGTAATGACACATTTAGCTACTTCTATTTGTTTAAATTAATGCTGTTTCACTATACTCAAATGAGTAGAATGATCAATCAAAACAAGTGAGTCATAATAGAGCATTCGGACGGTGGGTAGATCATGTGCCCTGTAGATAACCAAAGAAAATAGCACACTTTGCTTGTTCAGTGACTAATTTACCTGATTTTGTGGCTTCACAACAATTACATCCTTCCTGTACATCCTTCTGTTCTCACTTTAATGCCATACAAAATGTGTGTAAGGTGCGTGAATGTGTCAAAGTGAGTCTCGTAACTATGCAGAGGGTCTATTTAAATATACAAATTTTAAAGACAGGTGTGGAATGGGGAATGGAGTCATGATCCAGTACACATGCTCTTATGCTAGCAGTGTGTCACGCACAAGGCTGTAGTGGTACATGCAGTGACGCATTTGCTGGTAAATTATGAAACTTGCCCTGTGTTCTTTAAAATGTGACTAAAGCATTAATTTGCAATTTTTACTTTATATGGTGCTATTATGACTCTAAGGCAGACAAACATTTACTAGATGCATGTTACAGTATGTTAAAAATAAAAAATGTGTCCTTTTTCTTTCTGTGAGGGATGAATGAGTTAATTGATTAAAGAAATTGACACACATAAATTGTCCATATTGTTTAGCAACCAAAAAAGGATTTTCCACCCTGGTCACATGACAGGCTGTACTATTATTATGGGTTGGCTATGGAAAAACAGATAACATTTACTCCCGTAGAGACAAATAAATGTATCTTCAAACAATATTATTAGGGTTTTTACATTTAACCCTTAAATTTACTATAAAGTCTAACCACTTACCCAAACCCTAAACCTAACCATTATTGTAAAAGGAAAATAACTTTTGTGTACCATGAAAGAAAGAAAATGTGGTTGAAATGAGATGCATATTACATGCTATAAACATACATCAGTCATTTGTATTGCCTAAATAAATATGGAATGAGTTACCAGATTAGTTCACAGACATTTTCTTTCTTTAAAAAAAGTGTTGTATAGGAGGCGAGCTCAAAATGTATGCCTGTATTGTAACAATTTGAAATTCAATTTGTTGATTGGTAATCTCAATGGGAATAAAAGGCATACCTCATACGATATCCTACAGTTTTGCTGTCTCCTACAAATTATAAAGAGTTGTCATGAGATTTTGTTGAATTTATCTAACCCATAATCTGGAATGTGCAGAGCCCCTTAGTGGACAGGGCGGGAATTTTTTTTCGGAAATAGTTTTGCATGACCTTTCAGTAAGTTTTGTGTTCCCTCACAATAAATGTACCATGGTTTTAGTATAGTAGCCTTATTTTAACTTTGATATTCATAGTAAAACCATAGGAATAATGCAGTAATATGAAAACTATGGTAATAAAAATCATAATTTTGTGGTTATTATGGTTTTATCAAAACTATAGTAACCACAAGAATTTTCATGGTTAACCTGTATAGTAAATCCATAGTTACTATGTGGGTACAGTAAACTGTATTAAAAACATGGTTCCCTTTCATAGGAAGCTTCTTTATTCACATTGGTACATGCCCTGAGTGTCACTTGGTTTGAAGCCCTTAAACAGTCATGCCAATTTATTGGCTGATGGAGCTTAAGCAACGCCCCTAGGGAGCTACGTCACAGGCTCCATAAAGGTGCTTCCTTCACACCATAGAGTCATATTTTTGTGTTCTTCAGTGCACAATCTCATCTGACCACGTTGTACCAATGACTTGCAGAATTGAAGCGAGGATCATTATTATTCTCCCTTTTGAGTGGCAACACAGGATGGAATTTAGGAAGTGCTTACCTCCCTTCACACGGTTCATTGTCGGTGAAGATTCACATGACATGTGTATTGCCTGTCTGGGTTTATGCCACGTTGGAGGGTTCGGTTTGGACATTTAATGTGTGATTTAGTGAATGTCAGGATGCTCTGTGAAAGGCTCGCCTCCTTTGCAAATTCGGTTAAGCTGAGTGCTGGTGCAGACCACATTTCTGCCAGTGCCACAAGACCGTTTGACTCGTAGTAGCCAGGCACGGACACCACGGTTGAGCAGCAGGCCAACCTACGGTTCTCTCTGTCACTCTCACTGGATTCGGCTAGACGATTTCTCCTGGAGTTTACATATGGGCATTTGTACCCTAGCCCTGAGGCCAGCACTGTGTTTTCCTTCTGCGCTAAGGTTGAAGATGCCATATCTATGGCGGCATCGGATTCCGAGGATCTCGCCATCGGCCAGGCTGAAGCCTAGCCTACTAGCAGTTGGATTTCCAGACCTTCAGCAACTTATATGGAATTGCTGGAGGTTTTTACATGTGCAGTGGAAAAACTGCACCTGGATTGACCAGATGAAGTGCAGTTGGAGGATCATAAATTGATCTTGAATGAAAGCAGCTATACCTTGTAGGCCACATATTTTTCCCCGGACCTCCATCTCGAGATTTCGAAGTCCTGTGATCAAACTTCTTCGGCCAGTATTAAGAATCAAATGGCCTCTGAGTTTTCTAACATGTGCCGAGCTTCCGACCACGGACATATTTCGTTCCCAGCAATGGAAGAGATGCTGGCTGCCTATCTCTCTCCTTCTTCAATGATCACATGGAAATTGAGGCCTACTCTAACATCGACCTTGTTGAGCAAGGCTTACCAGGCTTCGGGCCAGGCGGTTTCGACTTTGCACACGCTGGAGGTTTTGCAAGCCTACAGCCCCATTTTATGAGGGATTTAGACGAGGGAGTTGGACTGGAGGCTGAGGCCATCAAGGAACTGCGCAGAGCTTCTGATTTGGTGCTAAGAGCTACCAAATATATTGCTCACACTGTTGGTCAGAATATGGCGGGCCTCATGGCAGCAAAACGCCATCTGAAGCTTACGCTCACAGATATTCGTGACAAGAACAAGGCCTTTCTAATGAACGCCCCTGTGTCATAATCCGGACTGTTCAGTGATGCAGTCTAGTCAGTGGTGGAAAAATTCTGCAATGTGAAACAGCACACTGTCGCGTTCCAGAAGATGCTTCCTTGTAGAGAGAGAAAAAATTCTGCCGGTGTGTTCACGTTCGGTATCTTTGCAACTTTCCACCAGAGAGCCACATAAGGTGACATGAGTTTTGCACCCCCTCAGAAGGATTGGGGTCCTCGTTCATTCCCACCATCACCTTTTAACCCTCTGGGGTCGACGGACACGCCGGCACGTCCTGCTGGATTTTTTCGTCATTACAGCGGAAACAACATAAAATACTCCGTCATTTTGGGGCATACAGATAAGTTTAAGACATCATTAGAGACTATAAAGGGTCTACTTTTATTTGTGTACACTCACAATAACAACAAAACCTTGTGCTTTTGTAAAATAAAGAAAATAAAAAGGGTGAGCTGTAAGCAGTCTTTGGGTTTGCAAGCAAATATCTGAAACACGTCACAAAAATTAACTGAAACTCCACGAATACTTATCACACAAACATGAAACGTTTGTCTAAAAAAAGCTTACAATTTCTACAAAGCGATGTACAGTTTTTACTGGTTCATCTAATTATCTGTAATGTGATCACACCCACCAGCAGAGCGCGCCATTCATACAGTAATTTGCTGAGACGATCAAATCAAATGGTAAACGCCACCCAACTTTGGCTTAAAAACAACAAGTTAATTTTTCTGCACGTTTGAAAGACAGCACGATACACAAGTGAGAAACTCCTGGATAGTAAGGAAGAGTTAACATTTTCCTCAGAAGAAGAGCGGGACTCCGATGAACGTTTGCATTTTGAAGAGAGACTTTATCCAGCCGAGGATACAATTTCAGACGAGTAAGAGAATTCGTTTTAATTAGCTGACATGTTATTTTATAGAAACTTGAACATATTTTACTAGTGGGACTGTTTCCAGACTTGTCAGCCAGGATTCAGAGTATTGAAATTTGAAATATGTCCTAATAAGCAAGTTTTAGTTAAATTTAAATGCTGTTTCAGCTAAAGCAGGTATTTAAAATGTATGCTGTATGATATAATTATGATATGTAATATGATATTAAAATAATATGTATTTTAATACATAAAATATGTAAATAATATGGATTATATTTTATCTAGTGTTTATGCTGCCTCATTATCATCAACAAAGCTTGTGCTTGCAAATATGTGTTCAGGTGTAAATGAGTAAAATGCACTTTAAATATGCCCATATTAGAAAATCACCATCTTATAATGATTTCTGAAGGATCATGTGACACTGAAGACTGCAGTAATGATGCTGAAAATTCAGCTTTGATCACGTATTGCATTTTACAATATATTCAATTGGAAAACTGTTCTTTTAAATTGTAAAAATAGTTCAGAATATCACTGTTTTTACTGTATTTTGGATCAAATAAATGCAGCCGTGGTGAGCAGAAGAGACTTCTTTTAAACGGTAGTGTAGGTCTAAAATTAAGTAAAGTCTTTATGTAAAGAAAATGTATAGTCAGATTAATTCTTTTAACTTAAAACTTGATTTAGATCATTAAGTCTCCTCACATTCATTCTCTTTCTGTCACATTCCTCATTGATAGGCCTAGGGGAGGGGTCTTTTGTCACCTCAGGTGTGAATTACAATCCATATTCATTATAGTTCACGCCTCCTCGCATATGACCTTTCTAACACTAAAAGTGTCTTACAAAAGTTAAATTACTATATTGTTTTGTATGAATGAGTGATCAGGAGGGTTTTCACATCGTTTTGTAGCAAATTGTTGACAAATATTTAGTATGTGTTATATGGCCTTATTTCAATGTCATAATTTATTTTATTTTTTTTCAAAAACCATGCATAAAGGTTATTTTCTCAAAAATACAAACATGTACACACATGTTGCTCACATATTATTGTAGCCCAGTTTGTGCTGAATACAGTGTTATCAGACTTTAATGTGTTTTAAGCAACTGAAAAAAGCACAAATGTCAAGGCATGTCAAAACTTCTTCAAGGCCCAAAACACCCTCAGACCCCAGAGGGTTAAATGGCCGGCAGGACACCAGAAGCGAGCCTGATGGACTTGCAGTGAAATGAAGGGTGAAACCCCATTCAGTGACCGTACAAACGTATCCGTGTCATTCCTGTTGCCCTTCAGACAGTATCGGGTTTTGTTTGCCATTGTTCAAGCTTCGAACACCCGACGGCCAGAATATACAGTTGAAGTCAGAAGTTTACATACACCTTAGCCAAAGGTTAGGCCATAAAATACATCCACAGGTACACCTCCAATTGACACCAGTTAGACAAATAGCCTAATTGGCTAATTGCCTAAAGGCATGACATCCTTTTCTGGAATATTTCAAGCTGCTTAAAGGCACAGTTAACTTAAGTGTATGTAAACTTCTGACTGGAATTGTGATAGTCAATTGAAAGTAAAACAATCTGTCTGTGAACAATTGTTGGAAAAATTACTTGTGTCATGCACAAAGTAGATGTCCTAAACAACTTGCCAAAACTATAGTTTGCTCATTTAAAATCTGTGGAGTCGTTAAAATATTAGTTTTAATGACTTCAACCTAAGTGTATTATTTACTAAGAGTAAACTTCTGACTTCAACTGTAGTTCCAGTTTCGCCTCGCAATTTGCGCTGGGGAGCAAACATTAAAAACTCACATTCCAAATTCTGCCTCTGTCTCCCTGACCTATGGTGTCGAGACATACATAACAGAAATCAATGTTCATCAAACACAAGTGTACAGAAAACACACAGTTAACATAAGCACTACACGTTGTCCCCCCCATATACAATTTTGGGATCGTTGTGGCGAACCAGTTTTCTCAAATATTTCCCCCAATGTTCATACATTTTCCCCCATTAAAAATACCAAGGAATAGGTTTATACTGTCAGCATCCCCTCAGCAAAGGCATCTCAGGGTGCTCATCTTTTATGCCTGAATAAAGGTAAAAACTTTATCAAATTCAAAAATAAGATGCATTTCGAACTGTTCTGAGAGACAATGCAGACAGACAGCACACTGGAGGTTAAGTAATTTACTAAAAAGGGAGCAAGGGGACATCCTATAGCTTAATAATAATAATAATGATGTAGCTTGATAAGCAGATGATGTTTTGACCACTTGACATGTTTAGCTGACATGGGACAATGGTAATCATACATAGATTCAGAATTTATAATGCTGAATTTATATTTTAACATGGTAGTTTTGCTTGTTTATTAGGTGCTACTAGACACAAATCAAAAAGGGAACTGAAAAAACACACAGCAGTCACGATCGGGTCTTAGGAGGCTATAACGACAAAATTATAATTATTATTACCATTGTTGTCATTTTTCTTTATTATCACTATGGTTTCACTACGAATATCATGGTTAAAATATGGTTACTGTAGTAAATCCATGGGAAATTTATTGCGAGGGCACGCAAAACCTACTGCGAGGGAACGCAAAACTTATTGCGAGGGCATGCAAAACTATTTTAGACACAAAAAATTCACATCCATCCACAATGTGTCCTTGAAACAGGTCCAAGGGGTGGTATAAACTATTTCCAACTTTTTTCCTCTTAATTGTCATGTTTAAATTATGTTGACTGACTCTTGTACACACCCACCATTTCAAGCAGATGGCTTTGAATTTCAGATTAGATATAAATAAATAAAAAGTGATGTCAGTTGTATTTGTAAAATCCAAATATTGCATTGGGCGCTGTTGGAGCCTGGTGAAATGTAGCCACACTTTTGATCTTTTCCACATCTTTTACATCTATGGGGTTGGACCACATACACAATACAGCCTCACATGTGAGCCGTGTCTCTGGGCGTAAACTAGTGTTTTTCATTGATGCCGAAACACGGCCAAATCACCGGCACTTTTAGATTTGGGCACATCTAGCATGCTACATGCTTATCACTGATGTTGATGAGATTAACCCCTTAGGTATCGAAATTTGGTACCGAACGAGGCAATTCGGTCGGTGACTAAAATGTATCGAACTCGATACCCAGCCCTAGTCATAGCAACCATGTTATGTTCTGTTTCCGTTCGTCCTGTGAAGGCTGTCTCGTATAAACAAGATTTGTTTGAAGGATGACGCTCGGTATACTGCAGCCTTGATTGGATGCATCCTACCTATCACGCAGCCTTCGAAATGAGACACAGCCTATAACTATCAGATGATTGTGATGAGGAGGAGGGCTAGTCAGCCAGGAGGGGGATAAAGATGAGCCTGAGGCACCAGTTTGAGAGAGAGAGAGAGAGAGAGAGAGAGAGAGAGAGAGAGAGAGAGAGAGAGAGAGAGACATACAAGAGGTTTAAGTCTATTTATTGGCTAAAATTGGCATATACAGTATAAATTACCAAGAGGTACATGCGCGAGTCGACTGCACATCCTAGCACAGAAACTGTTTGTGTGTAGCTGTGCATACTTATTCATAAATTGAATCTGCCCATTTTATCCATAAAAAAAAACTTTAAAAACTTTTGCCCAACTTTTAATTACAGATTTTATGGCATGTATACATATTCTTTCAACAAAGATTTATACCTGTAAAGATCAAAAATTTATACATTTTGTCTAATTAACTGAATCTCTATCTATTTACATTTTAACATGCAAATATTTCAAATAAATGATGACTAACTAAGTTCTTTGAGACAAAATATAAAATAAATATAATTATGATTATATATTTTCTAATGTTTGTTGTAATTTACCATAATTAATTGTGATTATTCACAGAAATCAGTGTGATTAGTTAGTTAAACATTTTTTAGCAGATTCACAGCCATAATATATATATATATATATATATATATATATATATATATATATATATATATATATATATATATATATGTATGTATGTATGTATGTATGTATAGCTCTGGAAAAAAATTGGTCTGAAAACACTGCATCTTTTTTGTTATTTTGACCAGTTGTCATTTTCTGTAAATAAATGTGGTAAATGACAATATTTTTATTTTGAATTTGGGAGAAATGGTAGTACTTTATAGAATAAAACAAAAATGTTCAGTTTACTCAAACTCATACCTATAAATAGTAAACCCAGAGAAACTGATAATTTTGCAGTGGTCTATTAATTCTTTGCAATGCATTGTGCAAAATTCTTTACAACCTATCTGCCAACAACCAAGAAACTGTGTTCAGGTGTACCTAGGAGAATTGGCGCTGTTTTAAAGGCAAAGGGGGTGGTTTTTGTTTACCGGACTTTGATAAATGAAAACTATTTATGACATTATTTTTGAAGACATCCTCACTATGCAACATTTTTCACAAATGCCTAAGACTTTTGCACTGTACTATATACAGTATACATGTATATGAAGGGGTGGGGTATATTTTTAAATAAGCCTCAATTATCACCTCAGTTCACTGATGTAGAGTTGCGTGGGCAGTACAATGTAATATACTGTAAAGATAAATGTACCATTTTTGTTCAAAGTACCTTGTTAAGTGAAAAGCTACTGTGTTTTACTGTCACTATACTGAAAACTAGTAGAACTAGTTATCCCCCAACACTAATACTTCCTCAGTAAATGATTGATCGCAGATCCTAAAATACTAATAGCTGTGCACAGTGAATGATGGTATGATCACATACTCCGAAATGGGTGGGGAAGGAAGCTGGTTTTGATTGGCCAGTTACACAGACAGAGTAGAGCTGACATTGGTTAAGCTGGTCTAACCTGTTTTTCTATTGGTCTGTTTTCAGGGATGACAGCAGTATATTTGATGGGTTGATGGAAGAAGATGAGAAGGACAAAGCAAAAAGGTGATTAGACATACAAAACAATAATTATGATACTAATTATTCACTTGGAATATTCTTTATCTTACTCCAAGTCAAATTCTTACTAGAAGCCAAACCATTATTACATTACTTGATGCATGAGTTGTTTAAACATGACTAGAAATTTGTATAGACAAGTACATTTCTAGGTAGATTAGCCAAAGTGGTTTTGCACCAAAAATAACAACTCAAGTCTGACATAGTTCCCCCTCTGTCACTCACTCGATGTTGTGTCCTTGGGAGCCTCACGTACCTCTGAACTTGAGAAAAGGCCAATGAAAAATTGGCAGACAGAATTTGCATGTCCCGTCCCCGGACATACGGGTATAAAGGGAAGCGGGCGTGCGTCTGTCAGTCAGATTTTTTGTACGGAGCCAAGCGGTTGTGCAAAAGCAAGCTGAGTTCACCACTGTTCCACTCACCTCTACTGGCAAGAAGCACTGCTGTGATCCTATGGCGCACTTCCAGCTGGCGTTCTCTCTCTCTGCACACTGTGCAGTCCACGCCCCTGGGCGATTCGACTGTGCTTTCACTGCCTAAAAGAGTGTTATCCCCTCTCTAAAAAGTTTGTTTCTCTAAAAGAGTTTGTTTCACTCATAAAAGACAATCTGCAGATCGATCTGCACCTGGGTAGTCCCGACCCCGACGTGCTGCAGGAACTGCACTCTACCACCGACCTCGCTCTCAAAGGTCACAGCGCAGGCACTCGGGTGGGCGATGGCCACCCGAGATGCGCAACGTTGACAAGGCACGCTTTCTCAACGCACCCCCTCTCCCAACTTGGCCTCTTCGGCCACACCATCAACGACTTCGCCAAGCAGTTTTCGGCAGTGAAAAGGCAGACGGAGGCGATCTCTCACATCATGACAAACCAGCACACCCCGCGCCCCGCCTGCCCACCAAGGGCATCCCCCTGCGGCTAAACAACAGTCAGCTCTGCCTCAACCTGGGCCCAGCACTCAGCCCCAGCCCACCGAGCACCTCGATATCTCAGTGGTCTTCTCGGGCCTTCAGAGAACCCCCTTTGAGCCGCTTGACTCAGTTGAGCTCAAGGCCCTCTCCCTGAAGACGGCCCTCTTGATTGTACAGAGGGTTGGGGACCTGCAAGCGTTCTCTGTCAGCGACACCTGCCTGGAGTTTGGTCCGGCACATACTCACGTTATCCTGAGACCGCGACCAGGCTACGTGCCCAAGGTTCCTTCAACCCCCTTCAGGTACCCCTTGCGGGTTCGAGCACACTCGATGAGAAGTGTGGCATCCTCCCTAGCAGACATCTGCAGAACAGTGGGCTGGACAACATCCAATACCTTTGCGAGATTTTACAATCTCAGGTTTGAGTCGGTCTTGTCCTGTGTTTTGTCAGGTCCGAGTCAGTAGAACTCAGTAATGCGGAACATCCTACCGGGTGTTCTGCTTGCACCCAGCACCCTTCACCAAGTTGATCCAGTGCACCTTCTGGATTCCTGGATGTTCTTCCTCCCTAGCCTTCTGGCCTGCGAATTCAGCGGAGCAATTTGCTTCCAGACCCTACTACGAGCAACAGTTGCTCTGTACTGGGGTAGGGCTCCACAGGCTTATTTCCCTTTTCAGGCAACTCCCTGTGATGTATTTTCCCCTGGTTGTTGTGCTTGTAGAGCTCCTCCGTCATCAGGCAGGACCTACCACCACACCGCTCCCACGTACAGCTTCACAACCCTCGTGGGGTATTTGCCACATGTCACCTCCACCTAGTCTGGGCAGGATGTGGCCTCCACAAGGTCTTTCCCCCTAAAAGAATAGGATCGGGAAAGACCGCCTTCCCCGATGCATTTCATAGTGCTAAGATAGCCCCAGCCTCATCACACTCTATGCGAGAGACATAGAGAGAGAAATGGCTGTGACTGCCGGGCTTGCTCCCATGCTAGTCATGTAGCACCTGTTCTCCCCTCAGGGATGCTGGGAACCTAAGGTCTGTATTTGAAATGTCTTTTGCGGGCGTTGGGGAGAGCTACGTGCAGCCGATACAGTTGCCTGTAGCACGCAGCAGCCTGCTTGCACCTGTCTCAGCAGTTCACGTAACACGGGCTAGTGCATGGCGCTTTTGAATGGGACCCCTTGTGTCACTTCATTCGACACAACGTCGACAGAAGGGGAACGTCACGGTTACTGTTATAAACTCCGTTCCCAGAGGGAGGGAACGAGACGTTGTGTCCCTTCTGCCACGGCACTAGACCTAACACTGTAAATGGCCGTACCTTTTCTCGGCTCCTCTGTGCAAAAACCTGACTGACAGACGCACGCCTGCTTCCCTTTATACCTGTATGTCTGGGGGCGGGACATGCAAATTCTGTCAGACAATTTCTCATTGGCCTGTTCTCAAGTTCAGAGGTACACAAGGCTCCCAAGGAAGACCCCTTGTGTCACTTCATTCGTCATGTCTCGTTCCCTCCCTCAGGGAATGGAGGTTACAACAGTAACAGTAACATTATGACTATTTAAACTTGAGTGCACAACCCTCATTTTCTGTATACAGTATGATTACAGTACCGTGAAATGGTTTCTCTCACTTTTGCCAGATAGATCCTCCTCTGATTAGATTGCTTCCTCTTATAATTTGAAAGAGTTTGAAGTGATTTTTAAATATTTTATACTCTTTGTCATTTTGTCTTTGACATTTCTAAAATGCCAATGAAATTCTGTTTTAAAATCAAAGACTGATTTTCTCTGCGGAATTTTCCACCTTTTGTTTTTCCACCTACAGAGTTTCTAGGAACAAGTCTGAGAAGAAGAGGCGAGACCAGTTCAATGTTCTCATCAAGGAACTGGGCACCATGTTGCCGGGCAACACCCGCAAGATGGACAAGTCTACCATCCTACAGAAGAGCATTGACTTTCTGTGCAAGCATAAAGGTTGTTTTAGTGGCATGCAACCACTAATTTAAGTTTCACATAATAGCTACCAACTCATAGGGCCCTATTTTAAGAGCGCAAGCATTATGTGCAAGGCAATGTCTTAAGTCATAACCGCAAAACCATTTGGCATGGCCATGCAGTTTAGGTATTTTCATACAAGCATGTGCTAAGAAAAATGTGATTCTCATCAGAACTTGGATGTTAAATTAAGTAATTATTATGAATCTTTTTCAACTACTGACACACTATTAATGGCTAAAAAACAGTGGTCATTTTTTTTTTAAATCGAAACATTTTACCCTCTCTTAAATGTCACTCTACGACAATTACTAGTCAAAATTAAATCATAAATACAATTGTAAATATACAATAAAAAAAATACATAAAAACATAACAAAAATAATAATAATTAAAAAATGACGTTGCGTGCGGTCGTATCACGTTGCACTGCATTTTGCGCACTCATGACAATAAAGCCCATAGTCTCCTTATCTTATTTTACGTGCATTATATATTGTAAATGAAAACTCAACTGAAGCTATAATATTATAATATTAAGAAAAAAGACTGGGTGGTATGTCTTTGGTAATTTCCTTAGTTGATTTAATCTTGCAAACGAAAAGACTGCCTGACTACATGTACTGTAAAACCACCAAACTTCACACAAAGTGGAAGCTTATTTAAATATTGTTGAAGCAGTCTTTACAAAAGTTGTACAGGGGTTGTTCACATGAAATACATTTGGGAAGTTAACATGTCTTGTAGTGTGACATACTATAATTGTATCTAGAACTATTTTAAACTGCATGTTGCAAAATGTTTTTATTACTATTATGCATGTAGTTTTAAAGACAATATTGACATGAAATCTACATTGAATATTTGTACTTTTAAAAATGTATTTGTCACACCGCAGGGCCAAATATTAACCTGTCAAAGGCAAAAAAAGATTACAAATGTTTTGACCATTCAGCACCTAAAATATAGCATTTTCCCTTATACAATATTCATATAAATTGTAACATAAACATTGCATTCAACTACTTTCTCCTCTCTATCAGAAATTGCTGCACAGTCTGAGTCCAGTGAAATACGTCAGGACTGGAAGCCTCCCTTTCTTAGCAATGAGGAGTTCACACAGCTGATGCTGGAGGTAAGAGAACTTTCTCTCACAGATATAAACACACTTGCCTAAATCCATACTCGTGTATTAATTTAGTAAAAACTGAAATCACTGGATTGTAATGTAAATCCTACAATCTGTATTAATCCCAAACTCCAGCTGAATTGACATTCTCCCTTGACTCATTTTATAGGCATTAGATGGATTCTTTCTGGCCATCATGACAGACGGAAACATAATCTACGTCTCAGAAAGCGTCACTTCTTTATTGGAACATCTACCTGTGAGTATTAGCACTCTTTTGGATGCTGTGTGCACTTTTGTAGGCGTGAGAGATGGTGATTTAATGTCTTTTTTTTTTTTCCCAGTCAGATCTTGTCGATCAGAATCTGTTAAATTTTCTTCCCTTGGGGGAGCACTCTGAGGTGTATAAAGCCCTGTCTACGCACATACTGGAGGGAGAGACCCTCACACCAGACTACCTAAAGAGTAAGAATCATCACTCATTCTGTCTTGCACTTAGATCTGGCCTTATCCACTGTTCCCAAGAGGTCACTTGACCCTATTTGTTGTACAAACAAACCTAGATAGAACTTGTGATAGAAATCTAATATTTTCAGCCTAAATAAAGTGCATTTTAATTACCACAGGAGCATGTCAAGTCTTGACTTTCATCAAAACGTAGAATGAGTCGCTTTTGTCTGCGACGCTTGACAATAGCATTGACGCTCTGACACGAATCATGAACATAGCTTCACAATTACTGTAACAAAGTGGATAGCCACAGTCTGCCGGCTTATTAATATTGTGGAGGATGAGAGTTTAAGAGATTTAATGTCAACCTATGTAGAAACGAATTCTTTCAATTAATTAAACTCCCATTTAGACTTTGGGAAGCGTTTAGTTACTTTAAATGGTGCTATTTTAGTGCATTTCTATCTTTATTTTGTGGAAGGCTTTGTTTGAAAAATGTTAATAAATCATAATGTCATTACATAATGTTTTGTTTTCTTTCCTAAGAAGGAAATAGGTTTATTTTAACAGGAAAAGACGTATAATAAAGTACAATTAAAGCACTTTCAAAATCTGTGATTAATTGCTATTAAAGAAAATAATCGACTGACAGCACTAGTTTTTACTTTTTCAAATAAAGACCTAGGGTAAATGCAGAAGAAGTGATTTGAGGAGCATTCAAGATGCAGATCATTCTAGTGTAAATGCATCTTGTTGTTCAGGCCACATATGTTAACGTTTGAACTTGATATAAATTCTTAAAATTCAAAGATCGTTTCTTTTACTTTTGCTTTGATGTTTACTTCCGTTTTGTTGTTGATTATTATGTCTGTTTAATATATTGCAATTGAACTGTATAGTTTGGGCCCTGTTGTTAAATTTTAAAAATGAATATTGTCATAATGTACCAAGATAGAAGGTTCCTTGTGTAATTTACAGCATTAGCTAAGAGAGAATTTATTTTATATGTATGTAAAATGGACATTATAACTGAAATATATCCAAATGAAACAGAATCGAATCAAGAGCTTGTGAATCAGAAGCAAATCATACCAGGAAATATGTATTGAGACCCAACCTAAACATACAGAAGTTTGAGACCACTACAAATGTATATGTGAGTGAGCAATCACGGATGAGACAGTTGCAAACTCAAACACTAATTGCCATGTGCGGGCAAAGAGAGGTTCAACAGAAACACTTTTAAACTTTTGAAACAAAATAATCTTTGAAATAATTTCCAGTGTCTGGCATCAGCATCATCACGGAACTGTATGTGCATACATGATTAATAGACCTGATTTGTATCCTTTTTAAGGAGACACACTTATATGGTCAAGTGTAGATGGAAAATGCAATCTGATCAATCAAGAAGCATAAAGTGAAGAAGTGAAAATAGGCCCTCCTCATCATAACTGGATCATTTGATTCATTCTTATTATGTTGCCTCTGGCTTCTCTCTCTCTCTCTCTCTCTCTCTCTCTCGCCCTCTGATATTGCCTCTCATTTTAGCGAGCTCACCAATCATAGACTGGCTGTGACTAATGCTCATAAATGCTATTTTCTTGTTTTTGTTTGTTTATTTCCCTTCAGCAAAAAACCAGTTAGAGTTCTGCTGCCACATGCTCCGGGGTACGATCGACCCCAAAGAGCCACCCGTTTATGAGTATGTCAAGTTCATCGGAAACTTTAAGTCCCTCAACACCGGTGAGTGTCAGAACTAACGCCTATGGCATCAGCCTGAGTCTTTCATATGGATCCATTTATTGAATTACCCAACCAAGGGCCTGATTGCTTGGCTTCTTTGTAGAGCAGATAGAGCAAGGACCATTATTTTAAAAGGAAGTGATGAGGAAAGCTAGTGTGGCAGAGAAACAGGATGACCCAGATTTCAAGTGGTGGAAAGTTGACAATTTGTGGTTCATTTCTGTATAATTTCTGCAAAGTGTGTAAATTCTGCACTATTAGCATCACCAAACAGAAGAGCAAAAATAAAGAGTGTCTTCAAACAAGTCACCTGACTTCCATTGGTTGTCAGACTTATAGTGCCACCCCAAATTAAGCCATTGTTTCAGCCAATGTTGCTATGTCAGACTGGTTTGTTGGGCTGTTCAAACAAACAGCAATTTTTATAGCACCTCAGTGTTTACACTTTTTAGGGGAATAAACCTCTTTATATTAAGCTGGTATAGGAGATCATGCAGGTGCTGCCGCCTAGTGGTTGGCCAAAAAAAACAGGTTATTGTTTAAATATTTCTCCTTCCAGCGCTTCCATTTATGAAGATTTGCTGATTGCCCCGATTCGTCTCTATTTTCTTTAGTGTCTAACTCAACACGCAATGGCTTTGAGGGAGTGATTCAGCGATCTATGAGGTCTGCATTCGAAGACAGAGTGTGTTTCATAGCAACTGTGAGGTTAGCCAAACCTCAGTTTATCAAGGTAGGCTGAGCCAAAGATGATTTGTCACCTTCTCATTGGTCCTCTGACTTTTAACATCTACCTGAAAGATAGTAACAAAACTCTCTGCTGTTTATACATTCATCATGACACTGGGTATGTGTGAGCGAGAGAACTGGTGTCTATGTGTGGGTGTGTTGATAGACATCGTGCATGTTTGTGCAAGAATTAGCTTTGTTTTGGAGACACTGATAAATGACCAGCATGCAAAATAGTCTCGCTGTGAGAAGTAGGTCACTTGGTTTCTGTTCTCATTAGAGGTTTTTCTTGTAGACATACATTAAGAATGGTTATGTGTATAATCACTGTTCTACAGGAAATGTGTACTGTGGAGGAGCCCAATGAGGAATTCACCTCCAGACACAGTTTAGAATGGAAATTCCTCTTCTTGGACCACAGGTACAAAGCCCCATTTGTTCTTCTGAATGTTTAGACATGTGGATCTTGGCTTTGCTTCACAACCCAGATATTGCAGTCGACATCAAGTGACGACGACCAAACACGGTGCCAAAATTGGTTATCATACAACAGAATTGTCCTTCAGAGTAAACATTCAAATTTATTAAAATGACCAAGAATTGCAACAATATGAAAATTACTAACATAATAGGAGGTTTGTTTTTTTATTTATAAATAGAGTATCAGCATACAGGTATTATGTATGCTGTGGAATATGCATCAAAATGCCATAGAGCATCAGAACAACTTTGTTTCTTGTTGGTTTTGCTTCAGGACCCAGATTTTACCTTCAAGTACTGACCCAAAACAGTACCAAAACTGTTTATTGTACATATTAAGCAAAATGTAATAATATTACAGTATTCAAGGATGAGGGTTTGTCAAGCAAACTTTCCATGTTGGCATCTCCATAATTTACCTAGTTTCCAAATTGCACCAAAATAACATTTGAATGCATATACAGCCTTTTAACTTCAACAACAATAAAAAACAAACATATGGGAATGCATTTTGTCTTTACCTTTTAAAAGATGATAAGCCTATTATCTTTGCCATCTTATATTTGTAAGGTTATATGTTTAATTGCATTTTATCTTTTGCGTTTAGCATAATTTTCTCCTGCTGTCCACAATCCTATCAGAACAGACCTGTGACGCATTTTGGGGTCACGACCAACCACTGGTTTAGACTTTTGTTGTGTTGCTATGGGAAGATCTGCAAGGGCACACATCACCACACCTCTCATATCTTCTCTTTCTCTCCAAAATAGAGTCCATATATTCATTCATTACAGTTCTGTTTCTCCATTACATCCCTTCATCCCCTCTCCTTTCAACTCTATTCTGCCACCTGACTCATTGTACATTACAGTATCATGTTTTGGAAAAGTCCCATGCCCCTGGCTGTGTAAGCCTGTGACAGTCACAACACACTTCCCTTGAGACTTCTATCAGTTCTGATTGTATTTAGACCTGTGTTTGTTTGAGTCAGCTAACCCCTGAGGGCCTGCAGTGGGACCAACTTGCACTTTGTTAGAGCACAATATGGCTCGGATTAGAGTCCTTAATCAATGGCTTGCGTGCAGCTATCGTTCGCCCACAGGCTTTAAGAGCTACATAAGCATCTGGTATAGCACAGACCCCATTTTTGTGGTAAAATCCTCATATGCCTTTTTCTTTGGCGAGTTTTGTTCTGTGTTTACATAAGCCATTTAGTAAAAACAGTTGCTGGGTCATCACAGCATACCACATCATATTTGGTTTAAATTGAGGATTCAGGTTAACCGGTACAGCTGCTAGGTACTGGAGTGAATGCGATTTTCTGCAGTATCATTTGTTTAGCAGAAGCTACCAAGCCTAATCCTAAAAAGTTTTGTGACGTGAATGACTCAAGGAATGACTGAAAATCTTTCTTTGCAAAAACTAAAAATGTTTTTTTTTTTTTTTTTTTTTACTGCAGTCACTAAATGGGCTGTTTTTTTTTTTTAAATATGAGTATGCAGATGCTCTAAATTTGCATATGTTATACTATGCAGGGCACCTCCCATCATAGGCTACCTTCCCTTTGAAGTTCTGGGTACATCAGGGTATGACTACTACCACGTGGATGACCTGGAGACCCTGGCCAAATGCCATGAACACTGTGAGTTGAAATTTGCTGCACTTCATGACATTGTCTTGGTTGACATGTGCAGTGTACAGTTGGGTCCTGAGATTTAAAATCTAATTTAAACCTGGAAATGAACAAAGTGTTAAGATCTAATAAGCAAATTTGTGACATTTGACCATGGTAACATTCTCAAATCATGCTGATAACATGGATTATCAGGTGAGTCAATATCAGCTTGAGTGTTGTGACTGTCATTAAAACAGAAGGGGACATACAAAATAATAAGAAATGCTCTGATTTTTCAATTCAACTTTTCACTCAAATTCTTATGCTGATAATATAATTTGTAATGCAAAAAAAATTTGCAAATACAAAACAGATGCATTTTAAATTAGTAGACTTTTGAGCCCCTCTGTATTCGAGTTATGAATTTGTATGTAAGATGAGACAATAAGACGTCTTTCTCTGCAGTGATGCAGTATGGTAAGGGGAAATCATGCTATTACCGCTTCCTAACAAAAGGTCAACAGTGGATCTGGCTTCAGACTCACTACTACATCACCTATCATCAGTGGAACTCACGGCCAGAGTTCATCGTCTGCACACACACTGTGGTCAGGTGAGTGCTACAGGATGCACTAGAGAACTTACTTTAGTAAGGACCTCCCATTTAAAGGGATAGTTTAAAATAGTTCAAAAATGACAATTCTCTTAAAAATCACTAAAATCTGAAAAAAACTCACCCTCATACCACCACAGATTTGTATTACTTTCTTTCTTCTGCTGAACACAAACAAAGTTTTTTATAAGAATATCTCAGCTCTGTTGGTCCATACAATGCAAGTTAATAGCGATCAGGCCTTTGAAGCTCCAAATAGCAGGTAAAGTCAGCATAAACAGAATGTTTAAGTCTCTAGTAGTTTAATCAATGTCTTTTGAAGCGATCCAGTTGGTTTTGGGTGAGATCAGACCAAAATGTAACTTATTTTTCACTGTACATCTTGTCATTGCAGTCTCTAGGCACAACCATGATTGCAAACTTGATTACACTTCCTAGTGCTTGACGCGTGTGCAGAGCGCCAGATGGTGGTATAGGATGTGTAGTTGAGCTTGAAAAACATGATCGCCAAGAAGACTGCTTTCAAGATGTACTGTGGAAAAGGAGTTACATTTGGTTACAACCAACTGGATCACTTTTATAAGACATTGATTAAACAACTGGAGTCTTATGGATTAATTTTATTCTGACTATCTCCTTTTTGGAGCTTCTGAGTTCTGGTCACCATTCACTTGCATTGTATGGACCTAAAGAGTTGAGTTAATCTTCTTTCTTTGTTCAGGAGACGGAAGAAAGTCAAACACATCTGGGATTTCATGAGGGTGAGTAAATGACGAGAGAATTTTCATTTTTGGGTGGACTATTCCTTTAATCAGTGTAAGAAATTAACTTTGTCATTAAGGGGAAACATTTGCCCACTGAATTTGATTTTCATGTACTTTGTTTGCCAATATTATAAAATATTTAAATCAATGAATTAACACAAACTCTCAATCTGAATAATTAAATTGAGAATGTATTACCTCAATCAGCATCAATTATATTTAATTGTATATGTATGACTAGGCCTAGAATATAATATTAAGAACTATGTCAGATGTTAGAAACAAAAAGCAGAGACATTTATTAAACATACACTTTGAATTTCATAGCATTTGTGTCACTTTCAGTCAGTTGCATTGGTGAAAAAAGCCCCGCTTAATTTCTGATCGCGGTTGTTCCAAAACTGCTGAGACCCAAACGTGACGGCTGTGCCCATTTTCCATTTCTCTTTTTGATTCGTAACAAGTAGCACCTAATAAAAATGCAATATTTATTCTAGAGTAGATAGTTTTCCTAAAAATTGATGTCCACACATAAAACATTTTTTTTTTTAAATAAAATTGTTTATTATGTTTCCAGGCATGTTGGTTATTCATGTTTTAAGACATTGCATACATTACTGCTGATTTTCCATGAAGCTGCTTTGAAACAATGTGTATTGGGAAAAGCATAAATAAAAAAACTATACAAATAAAATTATAGACTTGATTTGACTTTTATGTTACAATGTTTTTTTCTACTTTGGCAATGAAATCTTAATGTTCTCTCTTTGCGCTGTCAAACAAACAAATGATAGCCAGTTCTGAAACATTTCACTAATCAGAAATTAGCATAATTAATTTTTATTCAAGTAATGGCCAGAATCATCCAATCACTGCCAACCATGTTTAAATAAAATTGTACATTATACATTCTGAATATATGTACTAATTGCCATTGTCTGCCAACAATGTTGAGTATTTAAAACATCATTTGTAGCCTAAAACTGGATTGAATGCACTTGGCTTCATAGGAAAGCTCCAGGATGCTCTGTTGC
Source organism: Moxostoma hubbsi (assembly GCA_032164185.1). Taxonomy (NCBI): domain Eukaryota; kingdom Metazoa; phylum Chordata; class Actinopteri; order Cypriniformes; family Catostomidae; genus Moxostoma; species Moxostoma hubbsi. The sequence goes on from JAVLUX010000031.1 coordinate 19,601,239, forward strand.
TCCCTATTTAGTGAATTACTTCACCTCCAGTGTGCTGTCTGTCTGCACTGGTCTCAGAAAAGTTGCACCTTATTGTCATCCTTACTCCATATAAAGCCCCTGAAAGCAAAAACATTTTCTCAATGTGAAACTGCACAGTAAATATAGGATTTCTAAAGAAAACCTAGGGCTGTTGTCCACCATAGTGTATATTCTGTTTAGCAGTTTCGTGATAAATTGCTAAAATTTTTAAAATGGCATATCAGATGAAACTAGAGACTCTAATCTTTGGCGCAAACAGGTTTTAATGTAAAAACTTAATTAGGTTTCTTACTAGATGTAGTTTTGTTGGCGTTTCTCCCAAAGACAAACTCCACTGTTTAACGAAAATGTAACCCTTTACTGACAGCACAGAGTCTCCTGAACTGTGTTGCGTATAGTGAAGCCAAAATACAACGTTCAAGCATGTCGGTATGGTCCCGCACAGGGTTCAAGGTTGTATATTTGGCTTGAACATTGGGGGGGTTGCAGCGTGAAGTGTTTATATGGCTCTATTGATCATGATATAAATCTAAGCCCCTGACGTGGTTAAATTGTTCTTTAATTATGATAAATACTCCCTAACCCTTACACTGCATCTTACACCCTTTGGATTTTTTTAAGGTTTTAATTAGGAAATAATTTGTCTGATTGGATCACAAGTATGATTTATTACATTTGTGAGAAAATATTTAGATGTTTGACCATCATAAGTATAGCAAAACATGTGTACATGTTTCTTTGGATCACCTACTGACAAGAAAGAAACGTAATTTTTATGGTCTGATATATGGTCTCTGTGTGTTTTCTCTCTCAGTTATGCTGAAGTAAGAGCGGAACAGCGCAGAGAGCTGGGTATTGAAGAGTCGCCACCTGAGATCTCAGCAGACAAGGTGAGACATTCCTGAATTAAATTTTCAATTCAAAGTCATCCAACCAATATAACTGGAAATGTAAAGTACCATGCAATAATAATAAAAAAAATAATAATTTGGCAATCAACCACTTTCACCCACTGTTTCAGTCTCAAGACTCGGGCTCAGAGTCTCAGTTGAACACCTCCAGCCTAAAGGAGGCACTGGAGCGCTTCGATCACAGCCGCACACCTTCTGCCTCCTCACGAAGCTCCCGCAAGTCCTCCTCACACACCGCTGTCTCTGACCCCACGTGTATGTATTACATACCACAGAGAGAATGCAATGATCCAAAACATGTTTAAGAGCAGTTGACATACAATACTCTGCATGCTGCTTATATGACCTTAATTGAGAAACTTCATGGAATATTTGTACTTTGTCACACGGTAGGACCATTTAAATTTAATTAGTGTAGGCTAAAAAGTTATTTAAAATGAGAAAAAAAAAATAATTATGACCAGTCACAGCACCAAATATGCATTAGACATTCATATACATTTTTACTAAACTTTTGATGTTGATAATGTCCGTGGACCATGGATTGATTCTGTATATGAGAATATTGTAATAGTGTGGAAATCCTCTAGCGCATATGTTTGTGTGTTTTTAGCCACACAGACAAAGCTGCAGACAGACCATGGCACACTGCCCCGCCAATCAGTGTCCACCATTGAGATGACATCACAGCGGAGGTCCTCCATTAGCAGTCAGGTTTGTATATGTCATCATAATTGAAAATGTATAACCCATTGTACAAGTGAGTTAAATTTAATGAAATGGCTTCTGAAAGAACATCACCTCTAGCAAACCTGCTGCTGTTGTTATAATTTCTAGTTTAGCTGTTTGTTACGTTGTCCTTGGTTGTGTGTTGTCCCTTTTCAGTCAATGAGCTCTCAGAACACAGGACATACAATAGCCACATCTCTGCTGTCTCAGCCTCAGCAGCCGCAGCAACTGCAGCCCACTGTGCAGGTAATATAACCATCATCATCAGTGCCCGATGCAAACATATAGAGAGCAGTGCGGTGTATGTATATATATTTACCTGGCTTATATATTGGTCTATCAATATTTTTATTACTGCCCATAACGTGGTGGGTGGCTCTATGTTTGCCAAAAGTACTGATACTTCAGTATGAAGTCGATAAAATATAATGTAGCAATACCAGTTTTTCTACAGAATCTGTAGTTTCAATTCTGTATCTTATTTCTTACATGCACATATGCCGTTCTTGGCCAATATGCCCATCTAATAATAATATATAATAATCATGAAGTGATGCAAGTATTTGTATTTTATATTTCATTATTCCGTATATTGCTCAATTTCTGAGATTCCCTGAAGCACTGTTTATTTAATTTATGTCTGTTATTTTGTCTTCATTTGTTCTCTTGTCATTTTTATACTTTGCTCTTCATTATTGACTGTTCACTTGTCTTGAATCATTGAAAAACTTGAGGCAATGTTTACTCAAATAAGAAATACATAAGGCTACATGCCTTTGTTGCAACTTTTTAAATAATGCAGTGTGTTCAATATATATATATATATATATATATATATATACCAATCAAACGTAACAGTCGGTATCTGGTGTGGCCACCAGCTGCATTAAGTACTGCAGTGCATCTCCTCCTCATGGACTGCACCAGATTTGCCAGATCTTGTTGTGAGATGTTACACCACTCTTCCACCAAGGCACTTGCAAGTTCCCGAACATTTCTGGGGTGAATGGCCCTGGCCCTAGCCCTCACCCTCTGATCCAACAGGTCTCAGATGTGCTAAATGGGATTGAGATCTGGGCTCTTCACTGGCCATGGCAGCACATTGACATTCCTGTCTGGCAGGAAATCATGCACAGAACGAGCAGTGTGGCAGGATGCATGCTGGAGGTTCATGTCAGGATGAGCCTGGAGGAAGGGTATCACATGAGGGAGGTCTTCCCTGTAACGCACAGCGTTGAGATTGCCTGCAATGACAACAAGCTCAGTCCGATGATGCTGTGACACACCAGCCCAGACCATGACGGACCCTCCACTTCCAAATCGTTCCCGCTCCGTAGTACAGGCCTCGGTGTACTGCTCATTCCTCTGACGATAAACGCGAGTCTGAACCTCACCCCTGGTGAGACAAAACCAAGACTCGTCAGTGAAGAGCATTTTATGCAAGTCCTGTCTGGTCCAGCGAAGGTGGGTTAGTGCCTATAGGCGACGTTGTTGCCAGTGATGTCTGGTAAGGACCTGATTTACATCAGGCTTACAAGCCCTCAGTACAGCCTCTCTCAGCCTATTGCAGACAGCCTGAACACTGATGGAGGGATTGTGTTCCTGGTGTAACTTGGGCAGTTGCCATCTTGTTCCTGTCCTGCAGGTGTGATATTCGGATGTACCGAATCTGTGCAGGTGTTGTTACACATGGTTTGTCGCTTTGAGGACGATCATATGTCCTTCATGTCTCCCTGTAGCGCTGTCTTGGGCGTCTCACAGTACAGACATTGCAATTTATTGCCCTGGCCACATCTGCAGTCCTCATGCCTCCATGCAGCATACCTAAGGCACGTTCACACAGATGAGCAGGGACCCTGGGCATCTTTCTTTTAATGTTTTTCAGAGTCAGTAGAAAGGTCTCTTTAGTGTCCTAAGTTTTATAACTCTGACCTTAATTGCCTACTGTCTGTAAGCTGTTAGTGTCTTAACGACTTTTCTACAGGTGCATATTCATTAATTGATGGTTCATTGAAAAAGCATGGAAAACATTGTTTAAACCCTTTACAATATAGATCTGTAAAGTTATTTGGATTTTTAAAAAATTATCTTTAAAATACTGTGTCCTGAAAAAGGGGCATTTTTTTTGTTGTTGCTGAGTTTATATATATAATATTGTGTAGGTATCAGAACTTGCAAAGTCTATGGCAACTCAGATAAATGCTCTGTACACTTGTGTTGAGAAGAATAGTATCTCAGAATGCTATTCTGAGATGTGGGATGGCGCTATTTTGGCAGCACGAGGGGGGCCTACACAATATTAGGCAGGTGGTTTTAATGTTGTGGCTGATCGATGTGTACATATAAATATATATTACATAATAAGTAGTTCCGTTGACAACCTATATGGACCAACAGTGCTGAGATATTCTGATAAAAATCTTTGTTTGAGTTCTGCAGAAGGAAGTCACAACTGGGTTGGCATGAGGATTAGAGAATTTTCATTTTTGAGTGAACTATACCTTTAAGAGCCTTTGTTTTCTTGCCACAAGGTATTTTGCAGGAACTGTTTGAAGACCAATATTGTGCTGAAAGCATTAACCCTTATGTTATGATGTGGAAGTCCAGTGAGGCTCTCTTTAGCAGTCACGTGACTGGTGCTGTTCATTGTTTTGCAGCCAGTGGTGCAGTTGTCAACGCAGATGGATGCAATGCAACATCTCAAAGATCAGCTGGAACAGCGCACACGCATGATTGAGGCCAACATCCAGAGACAACAAGATGAATTGCGGCAAATCCAGGAAGAGCTACAGAAGGTGCAGGGACAGGGCCTACAGGTAAGAGTGAACCCTAACTTCCAGTAAAAGGATAGTATTAGTGTTATAAAATATATATATATTTATTGCACGTGAAGATCATCTTGTTGTCTTAGTAGAAGTGTTTAGAGGATATCAAAATAAGATTATATTAATTGCTTTCTTTTAGATCAGACTTCTGCAAGTTATTTTGTGATTTTTTTTGTTCCCCACTAAAGGAATAGTTCCTCCAAAAATAATAATTATCTTAACATTATTATTAGCTCACCCTTATGCAGTCTCAAACTTGTATGCCTTTCGATCTTCTATGAAACACACCAAAAAATATAATTTTGTAGATGTATAGACTTGTTCCACAGAAGAAAGAAAGTCATATGAGTTTGAGATGGCATAAGGGTGAGTAAATGATGAGAAAATAATAAATTATGGGTGATCTATTCCTTTAATAGAAATGGCAGTAATTCTCATATTTGGCTCTCAAACTTTTCACAGCCTTTTTATAAAATTAGACAATCCAGTATGATCTTAAATTCTTAAAAAACTCCAAGAACTGGCTTTGTGAGCAGTTTTCTTTCCTGTGTTGACATGTTGTGTGTGGGACTTATCGAAAAACTTCTCCCTTAATAAGTTTATTCAGAGTTTATGGCCTGTTTTCCCAGAATAGAAAGTACTGTAATTTTAAATGTATATACAGTGAAGGGGAAAAAGGTATTTGATCCTCTGCTGATTTTGTATGTTTGCTCACTGATAAAGAAATGATCAGTCTATAATTTTAATGGTAGGTTAATTTGAACAGTGAGAGACAGAATAACAACAAAAAAATCCAGAAAAACGCATGTCAAAACTGTTATAAATTGAAATAAATAAGTAAATAAGTATTCGTCCCCCTCTCAATAAGAGATTTCTGGCTCCCATGTGTCTTTTATACAGGTAACAAGCTGAGATTAGGAGCAGTCCCTTTAAGAGTATGCTCCTAATCTCAGCTCATTACCTTTATAAAAGACACCTGGGAACAGAAGCAATCAATCAATCAGATTCCAAACTCTCCAACATGGCCAAGACCAAAGAGCTGTCCAAGGATGTCCGGGACAAGATTGTAGATCTACACAAGGCTGGAATGGGCTACAATACCATCGCCAAGCAGCTTGGTGAGAAGGTGACAACAGTTGGTGCGATTATTCGCAAATGGAAGGAACACAAAAGAACTGTCAGTCTCCCTCGGTCTGGGGCTCCATGCAAGATCTCACACGTGGAGTTGCAATGATCATGAGAACGGTGAGGAATCAGCCCAGAACTACACGGGAGGATCTTGTCATTTATCTCAAGGCAGCTGGGCTCATAGTCACCAAGAAAACAATTGGTAACGCACAATGCCGTTAAGGATTGAAATCCTGCAGCGCCCGCAAGGTCCCCCTGCTCAAGAAAGCACATGTACAGTCCCCGTCTGAAGTTTGCCAATGAACATCTGAATGATTTAGAGGAGAACTGGGTGAAAGTATTGTTGTCAAATCGAGCTCTTTGGCATCAACTCAACTCACTGTGTTTGGAGGAGGAGTAATGCTGCCTATGACCCCAAGAACACCGTCCCCACCGTCAAACATGGAGGTGGAAACATTATGCTTTGGGGGTGTTTTTCTGCTAAGGGGACAGGACAACTTCACCGCATCAAAGTTCAAGACAATTTTATTTGTATAGCACCTTTCACAACACACATCGTTTCACAGCAGCTTTACAGAAGATCAGACATTAACAGACGATAAAACTGTAATGTCTATAATATCGATGAATCATCATTGTGTAATTAGATAAAATACGATTGTAATCGGGTTTAAAAATAAATAATTAAATAATAATTGTATTAATAACCCCAGTGAGCAAACTGAAGGCGACTGTGGCAAGGAACACAAAACTCCATAAGATGTTGATTAATGGAGAAAAATAACCTTGGGAGAAACCAGACTCACTGTGGGGGCCAGTTCCCCTCTGGCTAACATCATGAATATAATGTAAATATTACTTATGTATAGTTAAAGTCATGGTTTAAAATGATTAAACTAAGTAAGTGTTAAGGGTCATTGTTTAAACATTGATTTTGTTTGAACTGTAAGATTAATGACCAATGTCTTTGAAGTCCATCCTGGATTAACTGCAGAAGTTCACATTGATGCAATTGTCCTTGTTAATTGGCTGATGAAGGCTTTTGTTGGCAATTGTTAGTCTATGCAATCCATTTCAAGATCGCAGTCCATCAATAGACTGAGGTGATGCAGGCAGAGATCAGGGATGTGAAACGCAGTTCAACCTGGCCGGTAATTTCGGTGATGTTCGGTGTAGTCCATCCTAAATCCAAGGTTCAGACAATGGCATATGAAGTATCACATGTCTTATGGTTTGAGTTGGAATCAGTTCATCATAATAGACTGAAGTGATGTTTGGCTGGCACCGGCTGTATTTAGTCATCATCACACAGTGACACGTAGCAGTGGAGTCCAACACGAAGCAGGAATGGTGCTGGATCCAGCCGGTTCTGGTGACCTCGGGATAGCAGTCCCGAGGTTGAGACAGGGAAACAAATAAAATAATATAAGCATAGATGCCATTAAATTTATTGCAGAGATATAAATCATGATCAATGTTTCTTGTTTCTGGTTCCAGCAGACTAAACTAAAGCAGCCCAATTGTGTTTTGGAAGATAAATTATGTGTATGCCTGCCTAAATAGATGAGTCTTTAGTCTAGAATTAAACTGAGGGAGTGTGTCTGCATCTCAAACAGTGTTAGGGAGAATATTCCATAGTTTAGGTGCCAAATATGAAAAGGATCTACCTCCTTTTGTGGATTTTGATATTCTAGCAACTATTAACAGGCCAGAATTTTGCGATCGTAATGAACGTGATAGAATAGTGTGGTAGAAGTTCACTTAAGTACTGCAGAGCCAGACCATTCAAAGTTTTGTACGTAGTTAACAGAATTTTAAAATTAATACGGAATTTAACTGGTAGCCAATGTAATGATGATAAAATGGGGCTAATATGATCATATTTCTTGGTTCTCGTTAGCACTCTGGCTGCTGCATTTTGAACCAATTGAAGTTTATTTATTGATCTTGCTGGACATCCTCCCAGTAATGCATTACAATAATCTAGTCTTGAGGTCATGAGCGCATTAATTAGTTTTTCAGCATCAGCAACAGAGAGCATGTGCCTTAATTTAGCAATATTTCTTAGGTGGAAGAATGCTGTTCTACAAACACTGGTAATTTGATTTTCAAAGGACAGATTGGTATCAAATATAACACCTAAGTTCTTCACTGTTGAAGATGATGTAGTCCAATTATATTGTAGTGGCTTATTTTGAGAGTTTTTTGGTCCAATATTTAGTACCTCTGTTTTGTCAGAATTGAGTAGAAGGAAATTTCTGGCCATCCAATCTTTTATTTCATTGATACACTGCTAATTTTGAGAATTGTGAAATCTGTAAAAATATAAAGTTGTGTTTCGTCGGCATAGCAGTGGAAACTTATTCCACAATTCCTGGGGAATCTCCCAGGGGAATCATATACAAGGAGAAAAGCAGAGGCCCTAAAACTGATCCCTGTGGCACTCCATATTTACCTTTTTTTGGTCTGACAATTCCTCATTTACATAGACAAAGTGGTAGCGGTCTGCTAAATATGACCTAAACCATGCTAATGCAACTCCACAAATGCCAACATAATTCTCTAGCCTATTCAAGAGAATGTCATGATCTATCGTGTCGAATGCAGCACTAAGATCTAAAAGCACTAGAAGAGAAATGCAGCCGTGATCAGATGATAAGAGCAAGTAATTTGTAACTCTGATAAGTGCAGTCTCTGTACTGTGATGAGGCCTAAATCCTGACTGAAATTCTTCGTATATACTATTTCTCTGTAGAAATGAACATTTTTGGGAGGATACTACCTTTTCTAGTATTTTTGACATAAAAGGGAGATTTGAAATCGTTTTATATTTAGCCAGTTCACCAGGATCAAGTTGTGGCTTCTTAATAAGCGGTTTGATTACTGCCATTTTAAAGTTTCTTGGGACATGTCCTAAGTCCCAATATTAAGAAGAGGTTCTGAAATTACAGGAGATACCTCTTTTAAGAGCTTAGTTGGTATAGGATCTAAAAAACATGTTGTGGCTTTTGATGTTTCGATAAGTTTTGTTAGCTCTTCATGAACTATGACAGAGAAGGATTGAAGTTGCGGAAAATTATTAGACACTGTTTTCTGAGGTACTATGACAGATGATTGCATAATTCCAATTTTATTTCTGATTATTTCAATTTTATAAGTAAAGAAATTCATGAAGTCATTACTCTTGTGCTGCGACGTAATATCTGGATCTGTTGAGGCTCTATTCCTAACCAATTTAGCCACAGTACTGAATAAAGATCTAGGATTGTTGTGGTTATTTTCTATGAGTTTACTAAAATATGCTGACCTAGCAGCTTTTAGTGCCTGTCTGTAGCTACAGACACTATCCTTCCATGCACCACGAAATACTTCTAATTTTGTATTTTTCCACATGTGCTCCATCTTCCAAGCTGCTCTCTTGAGAGCATGAGTGTGATCATTGTACCATGGTGCAGGGCTTATTTCTTAAATTTTCTTTAATCGAAGTGGGTCAACGATATCAAGAGTGCTAGAGAGACTGCATTTATATTTTTGTTATTTCATCAAGTTCTTCTGGGCTTTGGGGTTTATTGAGTGTATGAGATAGATCTGGAAGATTATTAGTGAAGCTATCTTTAGTGGTCGAAAGAATAGTTCTACCTGAAGAATAGCGTGGTGTAGATTGAGTAACATTAGCTGATTGCAGCATACAAGAGACGAGGTAATGATCCGAGATGTTATCGCTCTGCTTCAGAATTTCTATATTATCAACATCAGCTCCATATGACAGAATTAAATCTAGCGTATGATTATGGCGATGAAATATCCTGTTACATTTTGTCTGACTCCAAGAGAGTTGAGAATATTGATAAATGCTAATCCCAATGTATCATTTTCATTATCTATGTGAATGTTGAAGTCACCAACAATTAAAGCTCTACCTACAGTTACTACAAGATCTGATAAAAAATTTGCAAATTCACCAAGGAAATCAGAATAAGGCCCGGGTGATCTATACATTGTAGCAAGGACAAAAGACGACAGAGATTTTTTATTTATATCTGATGGTGTCACATTAAGCATTATTTGTCCAAAAGACTTACATTTATATCCTGTCCTCTGAGTAACACCAAAAACTTCACTGTAAATTGTAGCAACATCTCCTCCTCGACCCTTCAGACGAGGCTCATGTTTATAACAATAACCTGGGGGAGCAGATTCATTTAAACTAATATATTCATCCGGTTTAAGCCAGGTTTCATTCAAACAGAGCACATCCAGTCTATGATCTGTAATCATTTCATTAACAATCAGTGCTTTGGTAGAAAGAGATCTGATGTTTAGTAGCCCTATTTTTATATGATGTGTATTTTTAATTTGTTTGTTTTGTTCAAGTTTGACCTTAATAAAATGTTTTTTTAAATGATTTAGTGAGGGTATTGTGTTTGGTAGTTCGGGGAACAGACACAGTCTCTATGAGATATGAGGTGATTCAGTCTCTGTGTGTTGTAGTTTATGTGACCTGTGTGACGTCTCAAGGCAGCTAGCAGACGTTCGGATTAACCAGTTTGTCTGCTTCCTGACCTGGGTCCCAGTTAGTCAAATACTATCATTATTAAGACTATGAGCCAAATTACTAGAGAGGAGAGCGGCACCTTCCCTGGAGGGATGGAGTCCATCTCTCTTTAGCAGGTCAGGTCTACCCCAAAAACTCTTCCAATTGTCTATAAATCCTATTTTATTCTTCAGACACCACTCAGACATCCAGCTATTCAGTGACACTAATCTACTATAAACCTCGTCACCACGAGGAGCAGGGAGGGGACCAGAACATATTACAGTGTCTGACATAGTTTTTGCAAATTCGTACACCTCTTTAACATTATCTTTAGTGATCTCCGACTGGCGAAGCAGGACATTGTTAGTGCCGACATGGATAACAATTTTAGAAAATCTACGTTTAGCATTAGCCAGTACTTGTAAATTTTATTTGATGTAAGACGCTCTGGCCCCCGAAATGTAATTAACAATAGTGTCTGGAGTCTCTATTTCCACGTTCCTTACAATAGAAAAGGGACGATGGACAGTCAAATCTTAAAATTGTAGACTGATCATTTGTTTGTCAGTGGGCAAACATACAATATCAGCAGGGGATCAAATAATTTTTCCCTCACTGTATCTGCTAAATGTCTCTGTCAACTTTTAGGAGTACACTAGTATACCTCAAAGCTAACAACAAAACAAAAAACAAAAATAAAATTCCATGATGTCATGGGATCTTTTAAGTGTGCAGATATCTTAAGGAATGTTGCTTGTCCTAAACCTTCTCCCGTCTCCATAGAAGTGCTTTCTTGCAACTCCTTGGTCAGACATCATTAATACCATCATACTCCTACATACTCATAAATAATGGCTGAGTCCAATTCAGTTTTTGAGTAAAAATTAGGCCATATTTTAAGCTTGCCTTCATGAAATCTATCAAGCAATCAATCACGATTCTGTTCACAGGCTTAGAGAGCAAACAGTTAAATACCTTGCTCTTGTCAATTGTCTTACTTTTTTGCAGACAGATTAAAGTTGTGGTGTACACTAAAAACTTTATTGTATGTGTAAAAGTGCACATTCTGTCCTTAAATGACACCCACTTGTGTGTGAATGCAGATGTTCCTGCAGCCAGGAGGAGGTGGTCTCAACCTCGGCTCAGTACAGTTGATGCAGGGGTCATCCGTACAGCCAGGGGGCACTCTGTCCATGCAGGGGGCAGTGGTATCAGCAGGGAGTCTGCAGAGTGGCCTGCAATCCACACAGCACACTGTAACACAGCATCTGCAGCATGCACCACCACAGCAACAGAACCTTCTTAGAGATCAGAGCTCCACCCTAACACAGGTAAGAGATGTGTGTCAAGTAATTTTTTATTGTATACAATACGTATTGTGTCAAAGCAGCTTTACAGAAAATATTGCCTTAATGCTACTTTTGAAAATGCTTAAAACCACCATTAGATATTTAGGTTAACAGAGAGAAATCGATGTTAGGAACCGAAGGGAACCCAAGGTTCCTGACTTTGCAATATTTGTTTTTGGAAAAATTTATAAATTTAATGTTTTAAATGAACCATAATTGATTGAAATCCTATATGTAACATAAGTCATTGCATTTTTATATAAAAAGTTATTTTTATTAAACAGTGACACCTAAAATTACTGAGTACACCCTTAAAATATAAATATAAAATACACAGTCCTCCCCGTCTTCAGTACGGCAAAAATAAATTTGAATACAGTAACACTTTACAGTGTTCAGAGGAGGGGAATGTGTGTACCTGTTTTAACCTATAACCACCTAACCTGTTAACACTTTTTGTTTTTCTTTATTTTATTTATAGTTGGAGTATTTAAACTTTCTTCCACTGTATATTGTAATTAAAAAAATAATAATTTATTTGATTTTACATTTTACTTTTTAGACTGTGTAAAATATATTAGACTTCAATTGCTTGAAGTTGTGCATTGGGCATGATGTACAATATCCCATTAATTGATTAATCTTATAAATAATCATCAGATTGATTATGAAAATTGTTAGTAACACTCCTAATTCAGGGTTTCCATGGTCAAATATGCCTCTGGTCTATGAAAAAAGGCCAATGAGAAGTTGGCAGACAGTATTTGCATACCCCGTCCCGGACATACGGGTATAAAAGTGGGGAAATACGTCAAGTTCATTCAGGATTTTTCTGAGGCGCCGGAAATGGTGCAGCCTCTGCAATGGCTCGGCTCAGCGACGTGGCTGGGAGGACACGACGTCTCTTTCCCTCCATCAGGGAACGGAGGTTACATACGTAACTAGACATTCCCCGTCTGTTGCTCACTTCGATGTCAAGTCGAAGAAGCGACACTAGGGGTCCACTTCAAATCACGCCATGCACTGAGCCGTGTACGTGTACTGCTGACACAGGAGCGGGCAGGTATTTCACGTGCACAAGCGTCCCTCAGACTGCACGTACCCTTACCCAATGCCCCAAAAAAATCATCAGAATCCTTCTGGTTACCCTAGAGGGGAACAAGGCGACGCTTGCCAACCTTTGAATGGGCCAAGCCTGGCTGGGCCTCTTTTCTCTCTATGTATCTCCGCATAGAGCAAGAACAGCGGGGCCCTTACATGCATCGAGGGAAGGGGGTATTACCCAGTTTCCTATTCTTTCAGGGGAAAAAGACCCTGCGGAGGCCACACCTGCCCAAAAGGGGAGGTAAAGTTGGCGAATACATCACATGGGTTTTTTAGGCAACACGTGGAACGTGGCGCAGTGGTAGATCCAACCTCAAGGAGGGGGTAGTTGCTACAGCATAGCGACCGGAGGGCAGCAAAAACTGCCTAAGGGAGACGCAGGTCCACTTCGTAAGCCACGGAAAATACACACAGGGGGAGTCCGTGTAGGAGTCCTGATCTGTGGAGCACCTATTCCAGTACAGGGTAGATTTGAGTACCCGTAGTGGACTGGGTCAGCAAGTTCCTCCGCTGAACTGCGGACCCAAAAGGGCTAGGGAGGAATCAACCAGGGACCCGGGTGGGTGGGATCTCCTGGGAGAGAAAGCGCACAGTTTTGCCTCGGCCAAGGGAAAGGGCGCCAGGTGCAAGCGATTCACCCGGCCAGATCGTCAGCGTGTTACCGAGTTCTACCGAGACTTGAGAAAACACGGGACAATACTGACTCAACCCTGAGAGTATAAAATCTTGCAAAGGTATTAGGTGTTGCCCAACCTGCTGCTCTACATATGTCTGCTAGGGAGGTGCCTCTGGCCAGTTCCCCCGAGGACGCAATACTCCTTGTTGAGTGCGCTCAGACCCGCAGGGGGGGGGGGGGGGGGGGGCATGGCCTGGGTGCGATAGGCCAATGAAATGGCATCCACCACCCAGTGGGAGAGCCTCTGTTTGGAGACAGCGTTCCCTTTCCGCTGTCCCCCAAAGCAGACAAAGAGCTGCTCAGAGCACCTAAAGCTCTGTGTGCAGTCCAAATAGGTACACAAAGAATGTATCGGACACAGCAATGAAGGGGCTGGGTCTGCCTCCTCCCGGGGCAGCACTTGCAGGTTCACTACCTGCTCTCTGAAGGGCGTGGTAGGGACCTTGGGCACATAGCCCAGTTGTGGTCTTAGGATCACTTATGTGTCTGCCTGACTGAACTCCAGGCAGGTGTCGTTAACAGAGAATGCTTGCAGGTCCCCGACCCTCTTGATGGAAGTGAGTGCGATCAGCAGGGCCGTCCAAATGATTCTAGCGTCTCAAAGGGGGGTCTCTGGAGGCCCGCAAGGACCACTGAGAGATCCCAGGAGGGGAACAGGCTTGGCCGGGAGGGGTTCAACATCGGGCGCCTCTTAGGAACCTGATGATTAAGTCGTGCTTACCCAAGGATAGCGGCAACATACACCTTCAGGGTGGAAGGGGACAGCATCCCTTCCAGCCTCCCTTGCAGAAATAAGAGCACTGACCTTACTGCGCACCTCTGTGGGTCTTCAGCACGGGAAGAACACCAATTCGCAATCGAACAACAAGCGCCATTTCAGGGTGTAAATGGGGGAAATGCGTGTTTGCGCAGCCCCGCAGGCCAGCTGTGTGCCAATGCGTCTGCTCCGAGGGAACCTCTGATCGTGTATACCAAAGCGGATAGTGGGAGGTCTCTTGGGAGGCAAACAGGACTACCTGGGCCTTGCCGAACCGTTCCCAAATCAGCTGGACTGACTGGGGGTGAAGTCTACACTCTCCACCGGGCAAGCGTTGTCGTGGCAGCGCGTCCGCTACCACATTGAGGTTGCCGGGGATGTGAGTGGCGTGCAGCGACTTGAGTCGCTGCTGGCTCCAAAGGAGGAGACGACGGGCGATTTATGTACGCTACCGCAGTGGTGCTGTCTGACCTTATCAGGACATGTTTGTCTCGAACTAACGGGAGAAACTTCCGCAGGTCAAAGAAAACAGTCAGCAACTCCAGGCAGTAGATGTGCCAGCGCAGCGGGGCCCCTTTCCGACGACCTGCTACTGCGTGCCCGTTGCACATGGCGCCCCAACCCAATCTGGAGGTGTTGGTCGTAACCAAGACGCGTCGGGACACCTGCTGCAAGGGTACTCCTGCCCGTAGAAAACAGAGGTCTGTCTAGAGTTTGAATGTTTGACGGCAGGCAGGGGTGATCGTCACACGGTGTGTGCCGCGGCGCCATGCTCATCTCGGGACTCGAGTCTGAAGCCAGTGCTGAAGCGGTCTCATATGCATCAACTCCAGCGGTGCGACCGCCGCAGAGGATGCCATATGCCCCAGGAGCCTCTGGAAAAGTTTTAAGGGGACCGTTGTGCCCAGCCTGAAAGCGGCGAGGCACCTCAACACTGACTGCGCACGCTCGTTGGTGAGATGTGCTGACATTGAGACTGAGTCTAACTCCATGCCGAGAAAAGAGATGCTCTGGACCAGGGTGAGCTTGCTGTTTTCCCAGTTGACCTGAAGCCCTAAACGGCTGAGGTGCCTGAGCACCTGGTCTCTGTGAGCGCATAGTAACTCTCGTGAGTGAGCCAGAATGAGCCAGTCGTCAAGGTAATTGAGTATGCGGATGCCAGCTTCTCGGAGCGGGGCAATGGCTGCCTCTGCGACTTTCGTGAAGACGCAAGGGGACAGAGACTTGCCGAAGGGGAGGACTTTGTACTGATACGCCTGTTCGTCGAACGCGAACCGTAAGAAGGGTCGGTGTCGAGGCAGAACTGAGATGTGGAAGTACGTGTCCTTCAGGTCTGAGCATTTTGAACAGGAGTTTGTGCATGGCTCTATCGCGTCTTTGAGTAAGAGAGTAGCGATTTCCGTGCGCAGGGATTTGGCATGTTCGCCGTGTACTGCAGAGAAGCGGACGCCCGTGAAGGGGGGGCGGAGGCCTGGCAAACTGAATTGCGTAACTGAGTCGGATGGTCCCGGCCAGCCAGTGAGACAGGTTGGGAAATGAAAGCCACGCGTCCAAACTCCGTGCTAGAGGCACCAAGGGGACGAAGCGGGGCGGAGCAGGTAAAACGGCGTCAGGAGGCTAAGATGTGTCCCGAGGCTCTGGTGCTGAGAAAAGACTCAAAGCACTTACCTTGCTCCGCACACCCGGCAGGGGGCGGGTTAGCGATTGAGGAGGAGGTCCAACGTAGGCGTCCTCTAGACTCGTCAGAACCGGCCGGCCGGGGAACAGTCGTGGGGCTAAAAGCAGGTGGTCCGCGTCCAGCGTGCTGGGACAGTTGAGATCTGGCAGCAGAGTGCCATGAGAACGGCATTTGTGGGCCAGGTGACCCAGAGACAAAGGAAATAGCTCTTTTACTGAGAATGTGGGTTGGCAAATGAAATAAATTGAACAAAAGATTCTCCTCCCGGCCCTCCACCAGGGGACGGTGTGGTCTTAACATCTCCGGAGCTAACGTCTTGGTCCCCGGGTCGAGCATCTCAGGAGCGCCTGGGAGCCTTACGTGTCCTCGAGGGGGTCCGTGAGACGGTCTGTCTGCCTGCGGTGTGCTCGACGCTGGGGCTGAGAGCTGTGCCTGGGTTGAGGCGGAGCAGGGTTTTTCTGCTTTTTCTGGGGCATGGCCCATGGCGGCAGGCTTGCGGCGTGGCAGGATATGTGAGATAGCCTCCGTCTGCTTCTTCACCACGGAGAACTGCTGGGCGAAGTCCTCGACAGTGTCGCCGAAGAGGCCGAACTGGGAGAGGGGGGCTTTGAGGAAGCGAGCCTTGTCGGTCTCATGCATCTCAACCAAGTTCAGCCACAGATGACGTTCCTGGACCACAAGTGTGGCCATCGCCTGCCTGAGTGACTGCGCTGTGACCTTTGTGGCCCTGAGGGCGAGGTCGGTCGCTGAGCACAGTTCCTGCAACACATCGGGATTAGGGATACCCTCGTGCAGATCTTTGAGCGCCTTGGCCGTCGACCAATCAACTTTCACCAGCAATTTGAAGCAGTCCTATGCTTTTCACCCAATCGGAACCAAACCAGTGCAGAAGGTCTCTCTGGAGTCCCAATATCAATAATTATTATTTTTATATTAATTATAATTATATGAATTATTAGTGGGCAAAAAGGAAATCTCAGATTTCAAATATGACAAATTTGAAATATGACATGCTGTAATAGACAAATAAATGGTATAAATAATAAATATGAAGAAAAATATGAATGTACTGTATAAACATGCATTTTTTTCTTATGATATCTTTTTATATTTTGTTTAATGGCTAAAACATTTTAATTTAAAAAACGAATTTGTCAGGTTTTATAAGATCAAGGGAATCACAAATAATATTGTTTAGTAAATCTGGAACCAAGTTCTCTTTCCGTGTGTCTGTTTCTAAGCAGTATCAGAGGCCGTCTCACACGTTGCAGTCACCTCAGGGAGCACTGCCTGCATCTCTGTATAACACCATGATGATCTCTCAGCCGACACAGGCCAACGTAGTGCAGATCGCCACAAGCCTGGCCCAGAACAGCAGCTCCAGTGGAGCTGCAGTTGGCACGTTCTCACAAGACCGGCAGATACGGTACGAAAGGCCTTGGGGCAAATCACATCAACTTCATTAGCACAGTACTGTAGCACAGTATATTATAATTTAAACACATATTCTAATACTAGACTGGCTTCAGATCAATCTGTCTTTATGGTATTTTGTATTTGCCTTTTTTAATCTATTTAGGTTCAATGTTTGTATTGGCTGATTTTGTGATCATGCTTATTCAACCAAGTACCAGCTTAAAGGGAAAATTTTGACCCAAAAATCTAAATTCTGTCATAATTTACTCTCATGTCCTGTATGACTTTCTTTCTTCAATGGTACACAAAAGGAGATGTTTGGCAGAGTAACAGCCTTATTCATATATTTTTTTTTTCATACAATTAAAATAAATAGCGACTGAGACTTTCACTCTGCCAAACATCTCCTTTTGAGTTAATAATGACAGAAATTTCAGTTTTGGGTGACTATCCCTTTAAAATATTAGCTGTATATTAGACCATTGCTACTGTATGATAAAATATGCCTTAGACACCCATGGAAAAACCTGACCATGCCAGGCACACAAACAGAAACTAATAACAAACCACTGCCTCTCCCCCTCTCACAGGTTCCCCAGTGCCCCACAGCTACTCACTAAGCTAGTAACTGGTCCAATGGCATGCAGTGCAGTTATGGTGCCTACCACCATGTTCATGGGGCAGGTGGTGACTGCTTTTGCACCACAGCAGGGCCAAGCTCAAACAATCAGCATCACCCAGCAGCCATCTACGCAGACACAGGAGCAGCAGGCCCAGATACAGTCACAGACAGCTGCAGGAACAGCCCAACAGCAAGGCCAGGCCCAGGCGCAGCTTGCCCAGCAGCAAACACAATTCCTACAGGTACCATTCAAAGTAATAGGACCCTGTTGGAAATAGAGATGACTACTTTATTTGAAAATGTTGGACAACTGTTACTGATTAAGACTAAGGTTACTGATAAATACAGGAACTAAGTTACTAAATATTTTTTTTTATTATTCCTTACTTCCTGCCAAGTAATAGCAATGTCCTGCTAAGTGCCTAGAATAGCAGATTTCTGCTTGCCCTGTCAACATTTTCACTGGCCCACCACAAAAAAAAAATACAAATAAGAACATATTATAAGAACATATTGTTTTACTTAATTGTCCAAAAACATTTATTTGTTTTTCTTTAAACATTGTTTTTGTAAAGGGATTAATGGAAAGGACGAGGCGAGAACCGGCTTGACAATATAAATAATAGTTTAATGAAGAACTTAACCAAAAGACACAAACACACACACACAGGTGTCGGAGAGAGAGAAAGAGGAGAGAGAGAAAGAAAAAAAAAAAACACTTACTTGCCGGTTCTCCGATACGCCGAAGCTTGTTCCTCGGCCACTCCTCCACCCCTCTAATGGACGACAGCCTCGCCTCCCCGGGCGGATAGGAGGCATTCCTCCGGGCCCTGGCGGACGGAACACCCCGGTGCGTTTTTGGTTGCGGGTTGGGGTCTCCCCCGCCCCTGGCAGCGGTAACCGCTCTAGGCGGTTGGTTGGGAGCCCCTCATCCCCTCGCGGCCACCAGGTGTTCCTCCGCTTCCAGGTGACCAGGCACCTCCGTCCTCTGGTGGTTGGCCATGGCTGCTCCTTTGGGGTGGATGGTAGCAGTGAAAACTCCACTACGGCGCATCCATCCTCCTTCCCGGATTTCGGCATCATTGTAAAGGGAATAATGGAAAGGAGAAGGTGAGAACTGGCTTGAAAATATAAATAATAGTTAAAGGAAGAACTGAACCAAAAGACACAAACACACACACAGGTGTCAGGCTGCTGCCTGTAAATCTCTCTCTATCGCACTGCTGTCTTCAGTCGGCCCTTATCCCTCTCGGGCTAATCAGCCCAATTAGGGTCCGGGTGTGCGGAATCATGACCCGGCCCTGCCCTCTGCCCTGCCATTATAAAAAGTTTTTAATTTGCTATAATAGATGGAAATTTTTAAGCTATAATGCAAAAAGAGCTATAAATGCCATAAACATATTTGCTGGAAAAGATTGCATAATATGTGAAACATTAATGATTTATTTACTGTTTAATTACTGTTAAAATTTTCAACCCATTCAAACTGATACTTTGCTAGTCACTTTAGCAACTGCGACAAATCCTCATCTATGTCAGCCATGTAGATATTGTTACCCCGGTGACATATATACAGACATATCAGCTGAATCCATAAAACATCACAGGAAACCAAGTGTTTAAGTTCACAAGGCGTAAAATCCTTCGCTCCAGGTGGTCGGGGAGTCCAGTCCCCACTCGCCTCGCGGAGGGCAGCCATCCTCCACGTCTGTGCGGTCAGACGGTCGGGCTACTTAGTCCCCCAGCGGAAGGCAGCGGCACTCCCCTGGGTGGACAGCATTGTCGAGGACTCCGCGACGTACATCCCTCCTCCTTCCCGGGTTTTGGCACCAATGTAAAGCGGTTAAGGGAAAGGAGGCGGCGAGAACCGGCGTGGCAATATAAATAATAGTTTAATAAAAACTGAACCAAAAACACACAAACCGCTGCCTATAATTCTCTCTCTCTCTCAAACCGTCTTCACCAGCCACCTTTATCCCTCACGCGCCCCATCAGGCTGATTGTGGACCGGGCGTGCGTTGTTCCAGCCCCGCCCTCCTCCGCTTCCACTAGATGGAAATAACAATAGGTAATCATGAAAAATAAACAAACAACAAAACTAATTTAAAGCTGCTGTACATACACTCAAAAAACTAAACTAACAGTGGTAGGAACGCAACCTCTGTCCCGACATGATAAAAGGCCGCTCCGTCAACTACCCCCAAAATTCTCTTACACATTGTGACATCCTTAATGTTGAGCCCAGTGGTCTTTAAATATATATTATATTTTTGGTTAACATATCCTTTATGTTGCAATTTTTCTCTTGTAGGCACCTCGTCTTTTACACAACAACCAGTCTGCTCAGCTCATCCTTCAGGCAGCATTTCCTCTACCGCAGCAAGGTACATTTGCAACCACAACACAACAACAGCAGCAACTGCAACAACAGCAGCAACAGCTACAGCAGCATCATCAACAACAGCAGCAGCTGCATCAGCAACAGCTGCAGCAGCAGCATCAACAACAACAACAACAGCAGCAGCAACAGCTGCAGCAGCATCAACAACAGCAGCTGCAACAACAACATCAACAACAGCAGCAACTGGCAGCTCATAGGTCAGACAGCATGTCAGGCCGCTCCAACGCACCGCCGCAGTAACTGGGCAGTGACTGATCGCAGGGCAGCAGGGACCAACCAAATTTCCACTGAGCAGTCTAGCAGCCTGGTGGAAAGAGGTTGTTTGAATCTGTATGAAATCAATAGCATTATTTGTACTGTACCCTCACAAATACACTTCCCTTCCACTTCGTGTAGGCCCAGGTGAAGGGCAAGACCTAAAAGGGGCGTTGTTGTCCAACCTTTGCCCTCTCCGACCTATGTTTTGATCAATGGCTGCTTGCACTGAATTCTGGAAGAGGTCCAACCACAAAACGCTAAATTTTCTGCTGGCTGTCGGGAGAGCAGCGGCCTGTCACCACCACAGGGGGAGAAGGTTTCCACCCTATCCTTTATTGTGTCTGTTTGTCTTTTACACCCAATGTGTGCTGTTGTCATCCTTTCACAGATTTAATTTATGCAGAACGCTCTGGTTCACGAGCTGGAGCAAGTGCTTCAAGACTTCGAAGAAGTCCTCCAGGACAAACAGCACCTCTTTCTCTCCGTCTCTCTCTTTTCTTTCTCTCTTTTTACTATCTTGCTCTTTCCTTCTCATTTTACTTGTCAAAGTAATTATGGGTAAGAAAATATTTTTAAGAATGTCATGTGGATTCAACTTTTATTGCACAGTTCACCTGTAAAATAATGTGTAAATATATGGACAAAAGGAAAGAGAAACTAATATTTTATATGATGCATGAGATGAAAAGTGTAGTCTGTTATTTGTAGCTTTGAATATTCGTTTTTTCTAATATTCAAAGGAAAAAAGCAAACTTAATACACACGATGGCTGATCTCTTTACAGACTTCAATTTTTCCAGTGGGATGGGGGTGAGTGTGTGTATGTGCTTGCGCACATGTGTTTGTTTGTTTGTATGCGTGTGTGCCTGCCAAGCAGGCAATGCTGGATCCACAGTTTGTGTCACAGTTGGTTTAAAAACTGCCTTCATATTAAAGTAAAACTGTTATATATTACAGGCAAATTTTAAATATTTTGCTTTGTGTTATGCAGTGACACTTCAGTAATTGCAAAAATATAGATCCACATATTTGGAGAGATGTTTTACCTTTGTAAATACTTAAAAGAAAAGGCTTTGGATAGGATTTAGTACATTACGCAGATAGACAAAAATATAAAAATGGTGCTTCGACTGTTGCACTGTGCAGTTGTGCACCGCCGCCTCATAATCGTGCAGCACTTAGTGAAAGATTTTGAAGGCTGTAAATTGCCTAATGGCATTTGCTATTATTCCGATGTGTTTTACTTAAAAATGAAAGCAGGATTATGAAGATGAGAAATATATTCACATAGTGTGTAACCATCTTATATATACTAACTATCTTACAAATGATACAGGTACAGTTTACTTAGGGCTAAGCCATAGTTTTCTCTAGTTTTAAAATTGTTTACAGTATGGTTGTTTACACTGTTGTACAGTGTTTTAGGGTATGATTTTACTAGGTAGGTAGCTAAGAAAAAAAAGATAGAAATATAATTTCACAGAACCAAACCTAATTGTCATTTAGAGAAGTTTGCACAGCTTTAATGCAGGAATATTTTCACTTACCTTATTTCCTGCTCGTTGGCTCTGGACAAACAATGGCATTTCAGTTACATTGCAGTTAAATGCAACTCCCGTGATTTTGCAACTAATCTTTCAGACAACTCTGGAAAAGCAGGAATGTATGGGCTCAATAAAGTACCTCTGTAACACTGACATGCACAGTATGTAGCTGCAGGAACATCATAGCAACTTCAAATCTATCCCATAGGATAGATAGAAGATGGTAAACTGGCATTTGTTTGGCGTTTTTAGGTCTACCAAAGTGTAGAGCTATAGCACAGAGGCAAATGATCAACTCTAGCGCTCTTTATCCAAAGCACAAGCTTTAGATTTTTTCTAAATGAAAACCCCAATGCTGACAATCTAAATCTAAATAAATGTGCTCGTTGTAATATAAAAATTTCAGATATGCCAGATTTACAGTAGATTCATCTAATATTTCATCTCTGTAAGTTTATGTAGAATCAAAGTCTTTTTGCCGCTGTACATTTAAGCGGCTTCCATATGATTCTTGTCGATGCGTCAACACTGCTCTATGCCTGTGTAAAACACCGGTTTGATCTCCAGATGAACTGGCTGCAGAGAACTTCTCATTTTGATATTTGCAATGATATTGCTCAAGGACGGCTGGATCACCTAAATTGTCCGAAAATCATTGGCTGATTTTTCGAAAGGTCTGTTCTCACTCTATAGAGCTCAATGGATTTAGCAGCAGTAAAGCGAGTCATGTGAAAGCACCTTTAGACATCGTGAATGTTCAAATTAAAGAGTAAAATGTTTCTGTTGGGACCTGTACCTGTTAGAAAGCTAACAGTTCAAAACTAAGATTTGTATAATTAAAGGAATCTTTTTACTCATGAAAAAAGCTCAAACACTATTTTTTTAGCTTCTATTATAAAAGAAAGTCACTTTCATTAGCACTTTTGGATGACATGTATTTGCTGATAAATTGTTCTTGTCAGGAGATCATGTTATACATTTTTAATATGCTATCTTATTGTCAGAGGTTAGTGCGCTAATGAGCAATATTGCCTTATTCAGGTTAGAAAAAGTAGCCAGATTCTGTTAATTACAATGTTAATTATATCAGACCTCAGTATGTTAGTGCCAGTTAGACTGTTTGGTTTGCTTGGGATATTTAAGCCAACAACCCCAGAGTGCTTGTCTAATCATAGTTCATAATGCAGTATACACACAATAACACAGTATCCCCAGTTATCGTTGATAATCCAGTGTGTGTGATCAAAATCTGCGCTGCCAGGTTATGCATACTCGATCAGTCATTAAGTCCTACAGAGTATGACAGTCATTAAAGGTATAGTTCACCCAAAATTGAAAATTCTCTAATCGTTTACTTTTTCAGCAGAACACAAAGATTTCTAGAAGAATATCTCAGCTCTGTAGGTCCATACAATGCAAGTAAATGGTGGCCAAAACATTGAAGCTCCAAAAATCACATCAAGGCAGCATAAATGTAATCCAAATGACTCCAGAGGTTAAATCTATGTCTTTAGAAGCAATATTATTGGTGTGGGTGAGAAACATCAATATTTAAGTCCTTTTTTTACAATTAATTTCCACGTTCACATTCTTCTTCTTTTGTTTTTGGCGATTCACATTCTTCATGCATATGGGTGGGGACGAGAATTTATAGCAAAAAAAGGACCTAAATATTGATTGTTTCTCACCCACACCTATCATACCTCTTCTGAAGATATAGATTTAACCACTTGAGTCGTATGGATTACTTTTATATGCTTTATGGACCGTAAAAACTTTGATAAACATTCACTTGCATTGTAAGAACCTACAGAGCTGAGATTTTCTTCTAAAAATCTTTGTGTTCTGCAGACGAAAAAAGTCATACACATCTGGGATGGCATGAAGGTGAGTAAATGATGACAGAATTGCCATTGTTGGGTGAACTATCCCTTTAATGTGTTAGTCATGGTTTCCATGGTCACCAGTTTTGCCATAGAATCGTCTTTTACTAAAATAGATGGCTTTACATTTCAACGCTAATGAAATCTCTTTTCTTTAATAAGGAATGTCTGTGTTATCATTGTTTTCTCCCCTAATACAGACTGATTGACTGAACAGCATGACTAAAAACAGGCAAGGCATGATTATTGTGTGAATGTAAAAATGTCTCTTAGCTTTATAGTAACAGGTATCCAGGGTGGCTGTATTACAGAAACAAACTTAAGTCCTAGAATCCTGTCTTATCTGTTGTGTAACCATTTTAATTAGAATCTCATTTCGACATTAGAACTTGTCAGATTTTTGGCCAAATCCACACTAATTTATTTTTGTTTGAAAACGCAGTGATTTTGCAACATTTCAGCATCTTATCCACACTGGAACACCGTAAATGAAGGCTTTTGTTACCGCATATTTGGGAAAATGATGAGATTAGAAAACTGAAATAATTTTCAAGAAATTTTCAAGACATTTCTTTAATACGGCCCCAAGGTGCACATTCTTAACCATTTAACACTTAATAAACAAAGCATATTTTAAAGAGGGATATATACAAAATATAGATTTTTATTTTTCTACAGCAAAGACAGAGAATATATGCAGATAGGCTATACTTGATGTATAAAACACCGGTTTAAACATCTTTTGCTAAGAAATTGAACCAATAATAAAGCTTACTCCATATTGTAACCTCAGATGAAGGATTTAAACAAACTGTGACACTGCAGGACCAGTTTAACTTTCTACCCACAATGCAGTTGGATCCTGGAAATGGTTATTTTAGGGTCTTTGCCTGTTTGTAAGAGATTGCTCCAGGCTCCTGCTTATGTTCTTGTGTATTTGAAGGTAATACATAAAAAAAAGTCTTGATTAAAAGGTATAGGATACATGCAAATTCAGGCAGGGTCTAGAATGACGTTAACCTTTGATGCATAACACATCCTGACTTTGTCACAAACTGGCATCAGATGTCGCAGTTGACAAATGAGGATGTTTAGAGTCCCGGGGGTTGCGTTTGCTCCTGCACTGATTTTTATTGTCAGCCCCAATAAAGTCATGGTGAAATACCATGGCTTCCTCAGGTTGGTTCAGAATCCTCAAAACTCACATTAGTTATTTCTCCTCTCTCTATTGCTCTATTTCATCTTGTGATAGTGACCTCTTCAGTAAAACGCTTTCTTCTGCAGCTACCAAGAAACACAAAAACAGCTGTTTCCCCTCCTTCAAAATATAGGTACCACTGAATATGATGTACCCAGAATGGTTTTTGGTGCTCAATGCAACTTCAACATGTCAGTTGGTGTTTAGTGATTTATCCAAAGAGTGAGAAGGAAAGATTGTTAGTAATTTAAATCCTGTTGAATTTGTTGTTTTTGTTTGAAAAACTTAAATGCTCATCTTAAAGATGCCCAATGGAAAAGGAGGTGAACAATGTTAAATGTTCTGTTGTTCTGATGTATGCACTAGAAGTTCTGAATGTCTATCAGTGTTCTCTCTTGCTATCATTTAATCTTTGTACGTTTGACGTTATTTGCGGAGCACTTATGTTTGGCTCATGAAAATGATCTGGTCAGTACACGTTAATGGGGGAAAAAGGCAAATAATTTAAATACACCTATAAATAGGTTTTAACTTACAATTTGATAGGTTTCACAAGAAAATTCTGAGGCCTATGGCGCTACCAGAGCATAGCTCTGTTTTCTTAAACTTACACTTAAAAAAATCAAAAATCTGTAATAAAAGAAAAAAGTGTGCTGTATGGGTTCATTTTGTGAGCCAGGCAGTTCTTACATTAACAAATAATGGAACCTTTTCAAACAAAGTTCCATTTACTCCCCTTATTCAATTTTGAAAATAAACGTATTTAAAAAATAAAACAAATGCTGGCTTGAATTCCTTTGCTTATTGTGATGTATTCTTTTAAAGGTGCAGTAAGCGCTTTTTAGCCATTCTGGAACCTCAACCAAATGTTTAAGTAGACACATCCCTTCTTTTCAAAATAGTGCCCTTTAAAGATAGCATTGAGACTGTTAACTTCTCATGGTTGTCAAACAAAACAGTAGCAAATTAGCACCCTCGGCTTACAACTGTTATGAATCTGAAAATGGCATTAAACCTGAATGTTCTGTTTCAATTACGCTAAGAGAACGTGCAAAATGAGTGACGGCAAACTCTTTATAGCATGTCAGTCCACTGGTGGCCATTTTTTGAACGCTCTAGGGAAGCTATTTAGGGAAAGACTGAAATCTCTAAAACAGTTGGTCAAGATTATGCATTTCAAATCAGCAGTGAATTCAGAGAAATTCTTAAATTCTAGAGACTGTTGTGTGTGAAAATCCCAGATCAGCAGTTATAGAAATACTCAAACCAGCCCGTCTGGCTCCCAACAATCATGCCACGCTCCAAATCAGTGAGATAAAATTTTTTCCTCATTCTGATGGTTGATATGAACATTAATTTAAGCTCCTGGCTTGTATATGCATGATTTTATGCACTGCTGCCACACGATTGGCTGAATAGATAATTGCATGGATGATTGTTGGAGCCAGATGGGCTGGTTTGAGTATTTCTGTAACTGCTGATCTCCTGGGAACTCAACGCTAAATCAGATAACCCAAAATTACAATTGTGGTGGGAAGATAATCTCAGAATGATATTCCGAGATGCAGGTTGCTACCACTCACAAAGGCTGGTGAGATATCTCAGGACAATTATTTCAAAGTTATATTTCAGGAAAAATAAACATTTTCTGCATACCATTCCATAAAAATCGCTTACATCACCTTTGAGTAAATGTCAATTTATTTAAAGTATTCTTATTCAAGGGGTCATAAAACCCACTTTTCACCTTGTCCATTGTCACAGAAATTTGATACATTTACCTTTTTATTGTATTTTATTCATTTAATTTATTAGTTATAATTCATAAAAGTGTATGAATATTGCATGTTAAATTAATCAAGAAATGGGTGGATCTAAGGAAATAAAATACATGGGTGCCTTTATGATTCTGTGGTTACAAAATGCAAAATCTAGGGTACAGCATCTATAACTAATGGCTATATTGAGTGTAATGTAGGTTTATAAATCTCTGTGCAAGAATGGATAAAATTAGAAAAGGCTAACAAATCTGTTAGAACATATTAAATATAGTACGGATTAGCCATTTGTAATACATTTTACAATGAGGACTTTTGGGGATGTCCGTACATTACAATTTGCAAAACAGTGTTTGTGATTGCTATATATATCTGTAAATTATTTAGAGGTGCTTAGACAATGCTGTTGACCACAGTATGTTCAAAAGTATACTTTTACATACATATAATATATGCTATTATTGTCATCACATGCAACACGTACACATCTGTTAACTTAAAAAATGTTCTAGAGGTTCTTACGCCTTTAGAGCTAGAATTAAGAAATAGCATCATTATTTGCTCTTAAGTTTCACATCGAGTATTCAAATTATCAAAAAGAACCACATCTGACAGTCTGAGATTTTATTCAATATTTACATGAATTACAGGTTTTTGTACTTAAATTCCTCTGTCACAGATAATTCAACACACTTTCCAAAGTTAAACAACGCCTGTCAAATATTGACAATGAAGTCCCTGAAAAATTACAAAAAAGCAAAGCTAATCCCCTCGTTGACTAATGAACACAAATCAAATTCTTTAACCTTGAAAAAAATCTCCACATTCCTGTGCTCCATAGAAGAATAAATAAAAACTGCTCAGAGGAAAAGGGGCAGACTTCAGAAATCATTAAATTACTCTTCCTTGATGAGCAGATTCAAGTGTGCTACTTTTCGAAGAGGCTGTGAAAAGCATTTCAATAAGACTTCAGTAAAGCAGAGGGGAAGGTATCAAGTGTTTATGGACATAAATGCATTTATGATTGAACAATAATGACCAATTAATAATGTGTCTGGGTGAAAGGCCACATGTGATGGACGATCTGGAAGTAAACTAAGCCCAACATAAATTCATACTACTATTGGTAAAGCAGTACGATTTTCAGACTTCGACTTTTTTACAGTATGGATAGAAAACATCATCATCAACAGGCAGCTTAGACACCAGGCGGGACTGTACTGTATTGCAAAAGCAGTTTCATTACAGTACTTTTTGTACAATATTCATAACTAGTATGTCGTTATGGCTGAAGGAATATATTACAATACACTGCTATATTGCTGAGGTTCTTACCCACGAATGCTCCTGAGATGCGAGTAGATTTAATGCTGTGCAGTGGTTAGACAGCACAGGGAGTCATGGGGATGTTGAAGGGTGTTTTTATGGCTGATCCAGTTATAGTTTTACAGTTGTTTTTGTAGTGAAGGAGAATTGGGCATATCTATAGTAGACTGAAACCAAGTTTGAAGGGCCAGTATTTACCCAAAGTGCACTGGTCAATCACATGGTAAAACAATATGAAAAAAGGTTCATGATTGGTTATTTAAAACATTATGTATGTGCCAGCCCAGGAAAATACTGTATGACTAATAGTTCAAGTCAACTGTTGGAATACTGGGGGGAATGGGGGTGTTGGAGGAATTAAGAGAAAAAAAAACTAAAATGCTCATTAAGACATGAGCAGAAAATTATTGTTTCACCCACAAAAAAAATACAAACAAGCCATCCCAAAATTTACAATCTCTCTATTTGTATCCCTTATTCTGGGTTATACTGTGATGATTGTATGTACTAAATGAAACCAACAGTCACTTCTTCAATCAGAATCCAGAATCGGGCTTGATAAAGAGGGCAGAGAATGCAAAGGCAAGGAATACGATTCCACCAATGATTGTAACTGTAGAGATGGGAGGGGATTTGATCATACCATTAATAACCAATCAATCAATTAATAATGATTTAATTAAATTAAGAAAATAACACAGCAAATAATATGTATATAGATTCTTTATTATGTAACATTAAGCATTGTAATAAATAAGCCATTATCTCACCAGTTCTAACGGATATCTTCTGAGCCACCATCCTTCCTCCAATTACAGCCAGTCCTGTGCACAGGCAGTGTCCCAAGGTTCCACCAACTGCTACTCCAAATGGATTCTGCAGTACAACACAAGTTTGGGGACTGATTAAACAACACTAAAGTGATTTGCTTGCTGCTAATAATGAGTAATTGGGAGTAATGAGATATTACAATCATTTTAATGGCCATCAAGATAATCCGTAGATAAACTCAGTAAATTATTATGTTGCCTATATTTTTGTCAGATGCCTAGTCAATTTTCGGAGATACAGTAGCTCCTTTTCCACCAATAGGGTCTATCTGGAACCATTTGACACATTTCCATTGTTAAAGAGGCAAAATCAACTCTACAATGGGCCCCAAAAACCTGCAACCAGTAACTACTAACATCAGAGGCAGTGGGTTGGGATAAAGTCTGCTTCAAGTAGAGTTTTCAGTACCACATAAACAACAACTCAATTCTGGCAAGGCTGGTGCTAATCAAAACTAGCTGCCAGCTGCATCGCTGTTCAACTCTCAAGTCAGTAGAAACCTGGACTGATTCTCACAAGAATTCTCATGAGAATTTAATAGATGTTTTTCCACTATCGGGCCAAATGAGGGCATGCTAGTGCGTGTCAGTGCCTGTTGCGTTCCCACGGTCACATATGGGGCTTCATCGTGCCTCCTCTGGGTTTCATTGGGGCCAACAGCCAATGGCCTGCCAATTTCCCTTGGGCCAAAGAAGGCCAACTGAAGATGGAAAGTGGAGTTTCACTGAGTCAGGTCAGAGGTTTCAGCACCAAGATACTCATTCCCCAATTTTTTTTTTTATCTAGCTACCAGCTTGCCTCAGCAAGATCAACAGAGAATGGAGATGCGTCAATACTGGTCAGTAGGCGAAATCAAGGCTCTTCTGAATTTTTGGGCTGATGAAAATGTGCAGATTGCCATCTACTGAACAAAGATGCAATTAAGTATACGGTCCTTGAATTTGCCATGTTGTGCATTCAGCGCACAACAGTACAGGTTTGGGAAAAATAAAATACAAAATTGTGGGTACAATACAAATCCATGTTCAATTGGAGGGCTAGCTTGTCTCCTGAGTCTAATATCTTAGCTTGAGTTTCCCTCTTGCTTGTGAAATATGCGGGTTGTGTGACGTTGGCACCAGGTTGGTATTAAGATATTAAGGGTGGGTTTCAGGCAACATTGAGGGTTATTAGCCCGGAATGCAGATCGATTCTGGTCTCGCAGCTCAAGGTCCAAGGCAATTGGCCCCGGCTGTTAATAGCCCTGACTCACACTGGTCTGATATTGGAAATGTGGCTAATAACAACTAATTCTGCATTTAAACATGCCACACTTTAGTCAGCATTCATCAATACAATTGGAACTATTTACTATTAAGAGGTCGACTGATAGTGGATTTTGCTGATACGATAATTAACGTGGTGGAAAAGGCAGATAAACGTTTAATTGGCCAATAGTTTTAAAAATGTATTTATTGAATTTAAAAAAAAAATTCTTAAGTCTTTCCTCACTAAAACAGACACAATGTAAAAGAGTCCAAAATGTATAAAATCTCAGCTGCAGTTTATTCCTCAACCAAAACAATAATAACCAGAAAAAATGGAGGTGCATAATGCGGGACTCTTAACTACAAACAAGGCCAAAATACACAGGGCCACAGAGAGATTTTTTTTTTAATTTAACAACTATCAAACTTAGATTTATGCCGATAGTTCCAAAAAGCATCTATTAGCTCAGATTCATCGGTAAAACAGATATATTGTTCTAGCTCCATTTACTTTACCTCTCTTGCAGCCAGTACAATGGTGGCAAGCTGAGAACGGTCACCCCACTCTGCAAGGAAGGTAAGGGTGAGTGCCTGAATGAATATGGGTGAGATCACACTGTGCCACTTCCTCTGGGGCAACATGGTCGCTGTTGACCCTGCCTCCACATCGGGCCCTCCATTTGCGAGCTTATAGCGTTGAAGCTGCAAGAGAGAGAATCAGCCAGTTAGAGATCAGATAAGATGCTTAAATTATGCAAGGTGTGTTACATAGCCATGTCTATGGACAAGCACTTCAGTTACAAAGCTTTTTATCACCTCCTCATCTTTTTTCTTTATCTCAGCCTGGACCTCCTCTAGCTCCTCCTGCCCTTCATCAGCACTCATCCTCAGTCCCTCCCTCAGCATCCTCAATCCAAAGATGGCAAACAGTGCTGTCGATATGTAGTAAGTGTAGATCCGTGGAATAATGGTAGTGGCATAGCCGAACAGGACTATTGGGAAGACAAATGGGTAGGTCCTTTAAGCATACAGAGAATTAATAAAAGACAAACAGTAGAGAAAAACATACAGTTATCATTTTAGCCATTAAAGGAACAGTTCACACAAAAATAAAAATGTTCTCCTCATTTACTCACACTCATGCCATTCTACATGTGACTGACTTACTTCTGTTGAACACAAATTAAGATTTTTAGAAGATTATCCCAGCTATGTAGGTCCATACAATCTGAGTGAATGTGGCCAGAAATGTTAAGGTCCAAAAAAACATATAAAAGCATCATAAAAGTAATCCATATGACTCCAGTAGATAAATCCATCTCTTCAGAAGTGATATGATAGCTGTGATTAAATATACTAAAACTTGTGTGATAGTGACAATCTCTGATTTCACAGTAAAGGTTAATATCCTATTAATGGTCAAGAATGAACTACATCATGGAAAGCTCTGGTAAGTAAAAGACAAAAACTTGACCAAGGAGTACAACTTCTCTGAATTGCAATGTGTGTTTTATAATGAAGTTTATCAACTTTTGCTTAAGAATATCTGCATTTCACCAACCTGACAAACACGTCATAAGTCCCAGAGCCAACATGGCACCTGCCAAAACCGTGAGGCGATTGTAGCGCATAGCCATGATTGCTGCGATGAAGAATGTCTTGTCTCCCAGTTCAGAGACAATGATAACTGAAATGGCTGCCACAAAGGCATGAATAAAGCCCAGGTTTCTATTACTGGGCTCATCGACACTCACTGCTGGACCAGGTGCATGACCGGTGATGGCCTTCTGGAGATAGATAGAAATTACATTGGTTGATAGATCAATTATTAATGGTAACAATTGTACATAGCCTTAGAAGCAAGCCAGAAGCAAGAGATTCTTGTAGATCACAGAATTAAGAAATAGAAAAACTGCAACTCCCATTTGGGTCAATGTTAAACTTACAATATTTGAATGACCTTGAAGGTGGATTTAAAGGGCAAGTTCACTGAAAAATAAAATTCTCATCATTTACTCATCCTCATGCCATCCCAGATGTGTATTACTTACTTCTGCAGAAAATAAAAACGTACATTTTTGCAGAATATCTCAGCTCTGTAGGTCCATATAGGGCTGGGCATATCATTTCTCTGTATTTTTAGTCTGAATGGCGAGACATAATATATATCTCAGCATTTTCTACGAAGTGGGCTAAATGTTCAGTTGT
Source organism: Moxostoma hubbsi (assembly GCA_032164185.1). NCBI lineage: Eukaryota > Metazoa > Chordata > Actinopteri > Cypriniformes > Catostomidae > Moxostoma > Moxostoma hubbsi. The sequence continues at coordinate 19,633,666 of JAVLUX010000031.1, forward strand.
AAGTCAAAGCCACATGTGAGTTGATAAATTAAGCTTGAAAGCAACTTGCTTTGTTTCGGGGCAGAAGACTTTTCAGGCAGCGACCTTTTAATTAGCAATTCGTTTTTCACACAAACGTATCGATTCACTTTAGAAGACATAACTTGATCGGTGGGAGTCGTGTGGATTACTTTGATGCTGACTAAGTGTGCTATTTGGACCATCAAAAATGTTTGTCCATTCACTTGCATTGGATGAAGCTAAAAACCTGGGATACTTTCCTAAAAATCTTAAATCCTGTTCTGATGAAGAAAGAAGGTCATTTACATCTTGGATTGTCTGAGGGTGAGTAAATTAACAGCAAATTTTCATTTTTGGGTGAATTATTCCTTTAAAAGAAATGTTGTTTGTAATGCCTTTCATTCATAATTACTATAAAAGTGAAACAATCTTTTAAATATTTTAAAAGAAGGTTTGAAATACATTCTTATATATTTTTATTTCTATATGACATTTATCTGTTATAACAGACATTTTTTAAAGACTATGTGATGCGTTTCCACCTTATTTATCATCGTAAATCTAGCACTTTTTTATATTATGCATTTTTTTAATATTGAGTGTAAATTTATAACATTATGTTTTGTTATATTACCCTGGAATTAGTTTTATAATGAAATTCCAAAGCTGCAATTACAGCTGCTGAGAGAGTGACAGTAAATTTGTCATCTCCCATTTGAATGTCTTAATCCACCGCTCTATATTTTATTAATTTTTTCTTCTGGAAAGTGATTCAAATGTAATAGTGGATTTTTCTTTTGGCCTTAAGAGCAAATGGGTAAGAAACAGGGCAGACAAGGGTGAGAAATCGGCCCAGGATTTTGAGGGGTGGTCAGAGTTCTGGCCCATCAAGGCACCGTGTTGTGGCCTGTTCTGCGTAATGTCCCTCAGTCCGGCCGGAATTGAAAAATGCGGTCCAAAACCCGGAATGTGAAAAATGTCTATAACACTGTTTATTTAAATATCTTCAACGAAAATTAATGATATTATCATTTATACAGCGATGGTGCCAATTAATAACAGCTTCGCTTCAATGCATGAGCTTGTTAACGTGTCTCGGGGGGATTGAGTGTCCCAATATTCAATGGATCAGTACCTTTACCAGTACCCGAATTCGTGTTCACAATATACTGATTCACGACACAGGAAGTTAGGGAGCTGACTGAGACTGAGAGTTTTTTTTGGCAGTGTGGACCAGTGCTGTGTCTCCCTCCATGTTGCAGGAGAACTTGTGAGTGAGTGGGACCGGGTTTGCACGCAGACGCAGAAAGAGAGTGGGACCGGGTTTGAGAACAGAAGCAGAGGGAGAGTGGGGACGAGTTTGCGTGCAGAGGGAGAGTTGGGGCCGGGTTTGCGTGCAGAGGGAGAGTTGGGGCCGGGTTTGCGTGCAGAGGGAGAGTTGGGGCCGGGTCTGCACACACTGGGAGAGGGGGGTTGTGCAGAGTGTGAGAGAGAAGAGATGCAAACATTGGCTTTACGGAAGAAACGGGTTATGTAATGCAACATCAAACTATATCGGTATAAACGGTTTTGTCTCATCCAATATCTCATTTGAAAATATATTGATATATCTTTAAAAGTTGATATACTGCCCAGCTCTGTAGGTCCATACAGTAGTATGACATGAGGGTGAGTAAATGACGAGTGAATTTGTATTTTTGGGTGAACGAGTCCATTAATTAATCTCTGAGCTCTTCAGTGTTATATTTATTAAATAAATAAAATAAAAATAAAATTGTTAAAGAATCCAGATATGTACGTTTTTATGCTTCAGGGCAATTGTGTATTCGTGTCACCACAGCAGATTCACCTTTCTGATTATAAGAAATTGAAGCGTGTCGTTTTTATGGGGTTTGTTCACCAGCAGGAGTAAAAATTCACAAATATAATATAAATAACTCAAATATAAAAACAAAACCAGCCTAAGGTGGTTGGCTAGTCTTGGCTGGTCACCCAGGCTGGTTAGTTGGTTTCAAAGGGATTTGGGGCATTTTGGTGGTCAAGATGGGTGACCAGAAAGTGACAAAGAGTAACATCTTAAACCTTATACATCTTAGGCTGGTTTTAGCGGGGCGGGGTTTTTTCCCCCTCAGTAATGAAACTAGATTAATTATCTACACAGACAACATCTCCTGAGCAATCGTTGCAAATCAAATCCGGGCCGATCCGTTTAATCTAGCCTGATAAGTCACGTGGGTATAGATCTGTGAAAGTGTAGTCAAACTAGTTTGCACTGAACGATAGCGCTAATGTGCCGCCGTAATTCCCGGCAAATTCCAGCATTAAACGAATAGACCCTCTCACTTACGTGTATTCAAGAGAGCAGATAATTAATGTTGCATATGTACCTCCACAGGCTGTTCCTCTTTAATGACTTTATTCTCTTCTTGTATTGCCAAAATTCCGGCTGATAAAAACGCGACGTTCAGGATCAGGAAGCATATAATCCTGTGACCGCCATGACGCTCACCGACCCAGTGTGGCATCTTGAGTGCTGGCTAACACGGCTTCTGGTTTGTAAATACACTGCAAATTAAGATAGTACAATTTTAAGTCTATACATCCACGTTTTGTTGTTACGGTCTTGTCAGCCCACCGTGGACATCTTGACGGAAAGGCTGACGCTAAGGCAGAAACGAACCTGCTGGCTAAAAACTGCGCCGTGATTGGTTAGTTGTGAGCTCAACCAACGTGTATCTAAGCGCTTTAGTCACTGAAACTGAGGGAGACTATTGGTTGAATATGGGTAGTATGCCATTCCGACTCAGCAAGAATTACTGTATGAGGCTCGTAAACCAGTATAATGTATAGACACCAGTTTGGCTTTGCATACAAATAATGATAAGCTAATTCATATGTCAGTAGCAAGGGGCAAACAAAAATGTTATTCAAATAAAATTTTAACTAAACTAAATTATGCAGGTCAAGCTGACATCATATAGCTCATATAGGGTAGAAACCACAACAACGTTGTTTGCTGACATATTCACACTGACAGTAACTTCCCTTTAAGAAGGAAGTTGCTGTTATTTACCTTCTTTAGTCAGTCTGTTACAGTCCTTTTCAGATATGTGTGTTTTTCCCTCCACCACCATATAGTCCTTCAAACAAAATGCATGGCTAATACATTTCAGCTCTCTCTGAAAAGAGTAGCACTGAGATCATTTATGATTTTGTGTAGTCAGGTTTATTTATTAATACAGTTCTTAATTCCATATAAAAGAGCTTATTACATAAAACAATCACAAGACAAAAGGAATAAAAGCTTTGCGTTGACGAGGATATGTTTCAAACTTTCCCCTGTAGTAATCATGACAGAGTTGGGCAGCCAGTGCCTGGTTACAAAGCACGTACAGTACCACCAGCCACCAGGTAAGTGAACGGCAGCCACAACAAACACTCATGGCAGCATAAATCAGAAGCTCAGCCAGGTAATGAGGACAAGAGACCATCTCAAACCAGCCCCCATGTGGCATCTTGTGGGCCTGAGTTTCTACTTTACCTATACATCACAGGAAAGAGTGAACAAAGGTTCAAATTCAGTCGTGGCTTTACTCACAAACAAATGTTACAATTTGTTAGCCACATTGTAAATTTGATTGATAGGCATGATTCATTGGTTACATAGTTTCTACTTTGTATACTGACATGAAAAATAAGTTGTATTACTAACGATGTACATTTACAGATTTAAGGAAGCAGAATTATTTAAGGATAGTTCCTTCTCACAGGAAACTCCATTGGTTTCTTACCTGAGCTGTCAGTTCTCAGCTTAGCCAGCAGCGAGAGTGACCGATGCTGGAGGAGTGATGCCCAGATGAAAATTAGAGTCCCAATTACATGATGCCATGTAAGATGATAAAAGGGATAGACAGATGGAGCCCCTGGCAGTGCACAAGGTCAAACATTAGATTATACTAATATATGTCCTAATTGTAAATATAGTAATAATATTAATATTAGCATTATACATAAAACTCTGGGATATCATCCAGGTACTGTACATCTAAGCTTGTCTGGTTTGGATTAGAGGTAGACCGATATATCGGTTTTACCAGTTAATCGTGCCGATAGTTGCTTTTTTAAACTATCGGTTATCTGCAAAAATAAATAAGTGTCTCCAACTTCATAACTTGTGAATAGTAATAAACCTTATTCTTCAAACCTCATTTGGTGAAATATTATATATATATATATATATATATATATAAATAATCTGGTAGATATATATAGGCTATAGAAAGTATAATATGTTAAATACTTGTAAAATATAGAGCATTTTAACAGATCCAAGTCTCTGTCTCTTCAAAATAAAAGTCCATTGTATTTTCTGTGCTTGTTTACAGTATAAAGTCCAACATTATACACCAAATCTTGATTTATTTGGGTTATTATTGGGATTTTGGTAGAATCTGGGATTTTATTCATGTCTGTGCCCATTATAGTACAGTACTTTTTTAACATTGAATTAAAAACCATTGGCCGATTAATCTGTTATCTGCCTTTTCCACCACCTTAGTTATCATTATCTGCAAAATCCACTATCGGTCAACCTCTAGTTATGGGTTTCCTTCATGGCAAATATGATGATAATATAGAACTAACCTGTTTCAGGCATAGATCCATTTACACACAGGACAGTAAGTCCAAGAAGGATGTAGTAACATAAACCGAATATATACTGGATGATATGGATAACCCCACTGGAGAATACACTGACAAACAGGCACTCCAATAGCCGCCTAAAGGAATGGATCCATAGTAACACTTGTAGAATCACGACGGACAGCTGTAATTCTGAAAATCATGTGTAATATTTAATTAGGAATTTGATATTCACATTTTGGTAAATGGGAAATTCATTATACTAAATAAAAGCATATTCTGAGAAATGTGCACTACTGTAAGTGATACAGCCTAAAGGTTTACCATGGTAACCATAGTTTTCACTAACACATCATAGTTACTAAAGTTGACATAATAAATTAAAGCTGAAGTGTGTTATGTGTCATGTCTGCACCACTAGTGGCACCAAACGGAACTGCAATAATAAACATTGTTTTCAATCAGCTTTTTACGAACACTCCCCGTTAGTGATGGCCATGTTCAAAACACAGCTTCACAAAGGTTTGAAACCAAAACAAATATTTTGTTTTCGAACCAGTGCTTCGGAGCACATCTAAAACTGGTAATGGTAATACAAAATTACCATAGTTTTATTGTAGTAATATAATATCTATACAATTTGGTGGAGATTATGGTTACGGTAATTTTTGTAAGGGAAAGTGGATTGTCTGTCTAATACATTTTTGAAATTAATAGTACCGTTCCAAGCAGCTCTTTGGCTGCCAGTCAAAAACCAAAGCGTGTCAGTCAGCCAATCAGGGAACGCCTCATTCATGACGACAGAACGAAGTGAAAGCAGTAGGAGGAGCCCATTCCACATAACCGACACCGCGTAGAAATGACAGAAAAATCTACAGAAAACACAAGATAAAGATGTTTTCATACATGGCCGCCCTCACATGCACAAACAGCGATATCTGAGGTATATATAGAGAATCACTCAAACCATAATTGAATCCCAAAGCACCTCTTTGATACATCAAAAACGAGCTGCCAGTTTGGGCGCTTGATGGTTTCCTTAGTTTTTCCATATCGGATTAAATCCTGAAACACCTGCTCAAGTTTGTGAGGCAGTTTCAACGAAAATTTACAGAGGCAAAAAGCTACTAGAAAACATAACGCTAACAAAAACCATATAATGTTTACTATTGGGACGGTGTCAAACATCACAGCATCTTTATGTTGTCCGCTCGTGTAAAGATACCGAAGGAAAACAAACACTTAAACTTTAAGGTTCCATTTACCTCACACCTCTTCGTGGTCAGGACGTGTACCAAGATAAAATCAGCAATTCATAAACCACAAAATTATTATTAATCTATAATCATTTTAAAGAAATAGTTGCAATTTAACAACGTTGAAAATTAAACTAGATCTATAATTTGTGGCTTTACCTATGAACACAAGGGGGCAGCAGGCAAAAATATTTTGTTGTGGTAATCTTATAAATACTCCCTTACCTAGACATTATGACCCAGTTAAACAGTACATTTTGCAGCTATTAAATAATTTTCAGCAATCAAAAAAAAAAAAAAAAAACGCCATGTTTTAGTTTTTTTTTCCTTCGGTATACTTTTAAGTAATGTAAAATAAGTCAAAGGGTGATTAAAATTGTGAAATACAGTTACAGTACATATAATATAATATACACCTCCCCTTTACAGTTAACTTTCATTTTCTTGTTTTCAACAAATATTTTTTTTAATTACTTTTTAATGTTATTTGTCAGCTATGCCAATTTACACGTCATACTAAAACCGAATCAGAATGTGAGTGTGAAGATGCAGACATCCTAAATTTGTTGTTAGAATTTATTTATCAAAGAGGTGATTAAGAGTATACTAAAGCTCATTTTATTATTATTGACTCAAACAATCTCACCAGGGTATTAGCTTTGTATGGTAAGATGACAAATATTTTATTGTGGCATTTTGTAGCCTCAATACAATAACAGCCAGATGTGAACCAACAGAGAACAAATGTCTGAGGTTCAAATGAAATAATTTAACCTTAAAACCATTAAAATGTGGGGGGCCTGGGTAACTCTGTGAGTATTGATGCAGACTACCACCCCTGGAGTAGCAAGTTTGCATCCAGGGTGTCCAAATTAGCCCAGTTACTAGGGAGGGTAGAGTCACTTGGGGTAACCTCCTTGTAGTCACGATTAGTGGTTATCGCTCTCAATGGGGCGAGAGGTAAGTTGTGCGTGGATCGCGGAGAGTAGCATGAGCCCCCACATGCTGTGAGTCTCCGCGGTGTCATGCACAGTGAGCCACGTGATGAGTTGCGCAGATTGACGGTTTCAGAATCGGAGGAAACTGAGACTTGTCCTCCGCCACCTGGATTGAGGTGAGTAACAGTCACAACCAAGAGGATTTACTAAGTAGTGGGAATTGGGCATTCCAAATTGGGAGAAAGGGGATATTTTGTATTTTTTTTTTTTTAAATGTTAAAATGTAACTTTAACTTTAAAATACTTACTCGTGCAAGTGTTTTGTTTTGTGGTCATATGTTTAGTTTTGTTTTTGGTAGCCTAAGTATTTTGTCTCAAGAGAAGTAGGGCATCTGAGCACACATCAAAGAGCAGCTTTTGGGTTTATTTAGGCTCATCTTCTGTCGAATCAAACAGGAACCCTGAGACTGTATGAACTCTCAGGGAGCCAGCTGTGAACGTGTGTTTTTTCATAATCTCACAAAAAACAAGACTAAACAAACACTACGTCACTAATATGCCCCAGTACACAGGGGGACTGCAGATGTTGTAATCACTCAAATTAATTTTTTGGAAATTATTTTGAGAGTAAATATGCATCCTGGTTGTGTTATTGAAGTTGCTTTCAGATGTTCACTTGATTCAGACAAAGAGGTGAGATATTTATGATATAGAAGAGAGACAATAAGATGACAGCATAGGATAAGGAAAATAAGGGGTCAGTTTCTGAAAGGGTTAGGTCACCTAAAAATGAAATTTCTGTTGTCATTTATGAACCCTCACACCATTCCAAACCTGTATGACTTTATTTAATCCATGGAACACAAAAGGAGATGTTAAGCAAAAATGTTAGAGACTGACTTCCTGAGCCACTATTCCATTTTAATGTACAGAAAAAGATGCAATGAAAGTGAATGAGATTACATTCAGCCTAACATTTCTTTTTGTGTTTCACAAAATAAGGAAAGTCATACAGTTTTGGAACGACATGAGGGTGAGCAAATGGTCACAGAAATTTCATTTTTGTGTAAACTATCTATTTACCAACAGAAGCAACACAAGGAACACAAATTTAATGCATGAACCTCTAAGTAGCCTCACTTGTCTCAGACATCTAACCATTTTTAGACCTCACAAAATGACAGATCGTTGAACATATCATTGATCTAATTTATGGTTTAAGTGTATTTATGATGTGGTGATTGACAGTGTTATAAAGTAGTAGTTAATCTTTCAATTCTTCACAGTAGTTTATGATCGATTAAAGGAATATTTCGGGTTCAATACAAGTTGAGCTCAATCTACAGCATTTGTGGCATAATATTGATTATCACAAAAATTAATTTTGACTCGTCCCTCCTTTTCTTTAAAAAATAAGTTGCAGTGAGACACTTACAATGGAAGTGAATGGGGCCAATTTTTAGAGGGTTTAAAGGCAAACATGTGAAGCTGATAATTTTATAAAAGCACTTACATTAATTCTATTGTTAAGACTTATTTGAGCTGTAAAGTTGTTTAAATATACATTTTTCAGCAGTTTCATGGTTTTAGAGTTTGTTGATATTACATTGTTATGGGAATTAAGTTGTAAAATCGTCTATGACTTTACACAGAAAAGTTTAGTACATGATTTTATCACACTAAAATCATGTTAACATGCATATTGTTTATGTCTTGTGGCTATACTTTTGAAATAGTGAGAATTTTAACATTTACGGATTGGCCCCATTCACTTCCATTGCCTCACTGCAACCCACATTTTTGCTAAAGATTTTTAGGGGCATGTCAAAAATAATTTTTGTGGTAATCAACAATATGCCACAAATGCTGTCAACTGAGCTTAACTTGAATTGAACCCAGAATATTCTTTTTAGGTCAAACTATTTTTTTTAGAAAACTAAGTTTTCTCAGTATTGATTTAAGAAGCTACATATATAATCTATGTATAATAATAGCTGAAAAGATCATCAAAAGTTGTAACTTTGTTTTATAATCTTTACTGTACCTTCCCTACATTTTTACTTTCAATAAATTCTGATATATAACAGAAAGTAAAGCAATAACCAGATTAGACTGTATGCATTTTTCTGTTTGTTTGCACACTTTGTCTGCCAATGCAAGGAAACCTAATTTCCCACTTGAGCCATTAAATAAACAGTATATGTTCAGTCAGTATAAGAGAGAGGGAGACTGTTTTTGTGTGGCAATTTTAGCTGAAGCCTCTAAAGTATTTGACACTATGATGCCTTTTAGCAAAGGCAGGTTTCCTAGCTGAGGATGTGTGCACTGTTTCCTGCCCCCTCCTGACTCTTCCTCACTTTACCCATTGCTGGAACCTCATTAGGCTCCCATCTGACTCTTTCATTGTCACTCCTCCCCTCTTTCCATCCTTTTATCCCTCTGCTTATCCATCCACGCTGTGTCTCCACACAATTCTGCATGACATTTACTGCATCCTCTGCTTTGCTATCCCAAACACTAGAATAGACACACACACTAACCCCATTTCTCACAATAGCTTAAACCTTATCTTTCATTGTTCTTTATACAGTTCCCCCATTGTCTTCCGTTCCACATACACACATTAACACACACACCCTTTGAATCTATTTTAGATTTTGACTGTAAAACTGTAGATTTACACTCACTGATCACTTTATTAGGAACACCTGTACACCTATTTTTTTCATGTGATTATCTAATCAGTCAATCATGTGGCAGCAGTGCAGTGCATAAAATCATGCATATACGGGTCAGGAGCTTCAGTTGATGTTCACATCAACCATCAGAATGGGAAAAAAAATTTGATCTCAGTGATTTGGAGCATGGCATAATTGTTGGGGACAGACGGGCTGGTTTGACTATTTCCGTAACTGCTAATCTCCTGGGATTATGTATAATGTTGCCAAAAACAAAAAAAACATCCAGTGACGGAAACGTCTTGTTGATGAGAGAGGTCAATTGAGAATGGACAGACTGGTTCGAGCTGACAGAAAGGCAACGGTAACTCAGATAACCTCTCTGTACAATTGTAGTGAGCAGAATATCATCTCAGAATGCACAACACGTCAAACATTGAGACGGATGTGCTCAAGGTTCGAAGTGACACAAAAATGTTCAAAATTTTAACAGTAAAACACAAAAAATGCTACATTAAAAAAATGTTAATTGGTTAACAGGTATTACCTTAAAATGTATGTTAATTAAAAAAAACAGATATTTAAAAAGACAATACAAGTAGTTTTACAGTAAAATTTTGTACAAATATATTTTTTTATGTAAAAAGTATGATTTTCTGTATAATTAACTATACAAATGTGTACATTGGGGTGTTCTCTGTTATATTTGATGTAGTTTAGTTAATGTTTATTACATTATTTTAATTTCACACGTATTACTCTGATGGTGTTTATTGTTTGTGTGAGTGATTATTGGTCATTGCTCCAGGCAGGGCTGGACTGGTAATCTGGCATACCGGGCATTTTCCCGGTGAGCCGACGGACTTTGGGGGCGTTCAAGGGCGGACTGGCCATCAGGAGAACCGAGCAGGCTGAATGGGCCGCGATAAGCTAAAATGAGCCGCGTGTTATGCAGAACGGACTACAAAACGGCGCCACGAAATGCGAAAAGCAAATATCTAGTTTATTATTTAATAATAGAAACGACGGTAAATATACAGGCATCAAAATTATATCCTGTAAAGCCTAATACACGGTTACTGTATTTTTTATGTTTTTCTTTTTTGTTTGTTTGTTTTTTACTGTGTACAACAGCAGAAGACACTTTAAAAAGTTCCATAGTGTTCCTAATAAAGTGCTCAGTGCGTGCATATGGTTCATATATATGAGTTATTTGATGCCACTGTGGTGTGGCCAGATAACACTACTGAACTATTGCACTCCTTTCAGCCTCCAACTAACAACCACTAAATCCTCATTCCCAGCTACAAACCAGACATTCTCAGACTTCACTTACTCACTTACTTGTTTTTGTGTCCCTGCTCTCTGGCAAAATTATGACAAGCATGCCATTAATCAGACTGAAAACAGGCTTAACTGTGATGAACTGTCAGACTTTTCACATGCAGTTCTTCTGGAGTGACTTATCACAATTTGAGGAATGATTAAAAGCTTTGAACCATATTTATAATGGGTAAAATGACTAGACACAAAATAAGGGATGATTTGTTGCTGATTATTTCTGAAAGGCATTCAGACATGATCTACAAATGCAAGAAAAATCATGTGAACCTTTTTGAATTAGCTGGTTTTCTGCATTAATTGGTCATAAAGTATAGACAAACACAATGTGCTTAAGCTAACAACACACAAACAATTATAATATTTCATGTCTTTTCTGAACACATCCCATTAAACATCCACAGTGCTGTGGAAAAAGTAAGTGTACCCTTGGATTTAATAACTGGTTGATCCTTCTTTGGAAGCAATAACCTCAACCAAGCATTTCAAGTAACTGCAGATTAAAACGTTCAGAAGGAATTTTTACTTACAGAACTGCTTCAGCACAGCCATATTCTTATTATATCAGGTGTGAACGGCTCTCTTGAGGTGATTCCACAGCATCTCTATTGGGTTAAGGTCTGGGCTCTGACTGGGCCACTCCAAAATGTGAATTTTTTTATTTTTTTAAACCAGTGGTGGAGCTAGGGGGTGGCCGTGGCCACCATGGACCAAAGCCTGGCCACCCCATTCGCAACTGCTGTTTTAGTCATTTTATTTGGTTATTTTTTAGAACAATTTAGTTCTTTAGCGATGAAATCATCTCTGTATGAATGTACAAATTTAACATGCGCGCACACCAAGGTCAAAAACCTCTCCGTCCCGGGTGTCATTGTATACCTTTTTTTCATTTTATACATAAATACAGGTAAATCCATAAGGTTCAGAAACCTTTTCTTGCCACTTTAAAAAGTTGTGGTTAAATGGTCATGCATAATACAGAGGTGTATATTCAAGCCATTGTCAAGCCTGTTTTCCCATCTTGTTGTGGTTTAAATGCAGTAGTGTTTGTACCCTGGCACAGACAGTTTCTTTAACTTCACTTATTCAAATGTATAATGTATGTAATTGACTTTGATCTTCTGTTAGAAGTCATACAAATTAAAGGTGGCCATTATTGCCATTATTGTCTTTAGCACTGTGACCACAGAATTTTTAAACCCACAGTTTTCCTGTCATGAGGTTCTGAAAGCCTATAATGCATGCCATGAGACTGTAGATAGTGAGCTTTTGTTTATACAATCCTTGGTGGAAGCCAGATTTTGACATGTTTTTGACTGCGTTCCCAAGAATTGGATTTCGACTGGCAAGATAAGCACAGTTGCTTTTAGCTTAGAGATCCATTACAGCATTAGTTGTAATATAGTACCTTTCTCCATAATGGCTTCAAACAAATCAAACACTCACAAATAGGTATAATTGTGCATTTGACTTTATACATTTCACATGATTCATGAAGTGGTAATATGCTTAGAGTGTGTTGGCCTTATTTCTCTATCACTCTATTGTCTTGTGCCAGTTGGATGTAGGAAAATTTCCTTGCTTTTTCCTGTGTTTTCTTTTCCAGTAACTAGCACTGATGACAGAGCAGGAACTGGCACACCTTAGCAAGGGCCAGTAGGATGTGGAACTCAATAGAGAATTATTAAATAATTATATCACAGTTAAAAATACCAAAAAATCAAAAAGACAAGTGTGTGCTTTTAAATTACAACATATTTGAACTCAGAACAGATTTTGAAACCTAACAGGATCAGATTTTGAATTTATGTATGAATACATTTTAACATATCAACAGATAATGGATGTTGTTATAAGGATGATGGACCTAATTATTTATGTACTCTTCAGTATGATGCATTATAGAATAAAAGCACACACACATACACACACAAATGGTTAGGTTGTTTTGTCAGACAATCTAAAATGTGCTTCATGTGGTACATATATTATTTAACAAGATTGACTAAATCTGAATGCATTCGGTTACACTGATAAGCTAATTTTAAAGGTTAGATCAAGTCGAAATAGATCCTTAAGGTATCAATTACAGGTTGCAACTTTTTACAGTGTGGTAGATAAACTTAAGATGAAAGTGGAGATTGGTAGTACAAAAGGACTTAAAAATTGATCAGTTTCTCACCCACATCTATTATCTTGCTTCTGAAGACATGGATTTAAACACTAGAGTCTTATGGATTACTTTTGTGGTGCCTTTTGGAGCTTCATAATTTTGGTATCCAATACATAAGTTGTATTGTATTGGCCTACAGAGCTGAAATATTCTTCTAAAATTCTTCTTTTGTGTTTTGCAGAAGTAAATTCATTAACATTTACGATGTCATGATGTTGAGTAAATAATGAGATAATTTTCATTTTTGGGTGAACTATCCCTTTAATCAGGTTAATAAATATCTACCCATCAGTATCACAGTCAATCTCTTGCTCTTGCTTATATTGAGAAAAAGCTGAATGTGCCACTTGATTGAAAATAACAAACCTAAAGGACAAACCAACACAAAGAGCTCCCTTTGGGGGCTTTTCCATGCCTGCTGTTAGCACTGGTCCAAACGATAGAAAGTGTTCTCCTGTTCAGAGGGGGAAGTGCTTTAGGTACTATGACTCCCAGTAGAAATGACCAGGACAGGAACCATGTGGTGTATCGAAATTCAAACTCTAACCCTTTTGTCCAAGACCCCACCTTAACCATCAAGGCTTTCTAAGACCCAAAGCATCAGCACACATTGTGCCCCCATCAAAGACAACTACAGGGAAAACAATTAAAATTAGCAATTAACAATACAAATAAGGGTGATTTTGTTTATTCGTAAGTATTATTCAGCCAAATCAGAAATAAAAACCCACATACCTTAAAGTTACTATAAAGAACAAGTTGCTTGTCCAGTTAGATTTAAGGACCATAACCATAACCATTGCATATAATTGCAGTTTCTGTATGTCAAAGACACTAAACTGTTGATTTACCATAACTGTCATGTTTGTTCTATGGACCAATGTCCAGCAGATGACCCAAGAGACAGCATTGTCCATCAGTCATACACAATTGGACTTTTCTTTATCCTTTGGATCCACCCATATCCCACTGGCAGCTTCTGGGACATTCTATCTCAGATTGATGGAAAAACAAAGGAGGTTACCCTCATCACCTCCAGAGAGAGGGGGAATAGAGACACTGTTAATTACTGTCTTGTAACACTTTATGGTATAGGAAACATGGCCACCCAGATTGTTTGCAGACAATAGTCACTTTTAGGGGGTTAAAGTGGTATCATGTAAATATAGACCATAATAGTTATAGTGCAACATTTTTCAACTTTGGCAAATACTTTTGAGACAGCAAGATGTTTTTTTTGAGGAACACATTATGACAATGCTTATTCAAAATAACTACTTCAAAAAAGGGGTTAACCATTTTCTGATAATTTCATTATTTTTGTTGCTGTTTAGTGTATCAAAGCTATCAAAAGTGCCTTTAGCCCCATTGTACCCAACTAGGAAACATTTTGTGCATTAAAGTAATAGATCGCTGTCTTTCATCCTTAACATAGAAACCAGTCGGATTTGTTTGGAGCGCAATGGCCACTCGTCAGTAAAGGAGCATAGTGTGGTAAAGTTAGTTTTATACAGTGGCGATTTCTCAGGGCCAGCAAAGCCTTCTCTGCTGTCATAACATGCCTAATAAATAAACAATTTATCATCCTTTCATTATCATTGCCATTTTTGCCCATGTATTTTCAATTGCTTTCCACGCATAATTAATCTACAAACGAATAGCAAAAAACAAAAAAAATTATCCAATCAGAATTTATTCCTCTGCTTACAAGCAAAGTGTGACAACTGTTTCACAAATCGCATGCAGAAGCCATGTTCTTTAGCTGAAGCAACACGTGATTCCACCAGGCCTTCAGAATTTCACAGAATTTCTGAGGCTGATACGATATGCATCTCGATGCATAGCTAACGATACATTAAAGATACATATGAAGCAGCTTGCGATACGATTCACCCCTATTACGATGCAGTGCGATCCGATTTCGATAAATATCATATTTTCAGAAAAATATGATGCTATGCAATTCAATATGGTACAGATAGTCCTCTTTTATTTCTTTGGTTCAGACAGACAGCAAATCATAAATTAACTTAAGTGCCTTCTGACTTCTAACGTATGGACCTTTCACAAAAAAAAAAAAAAAAAGATTAAATAAAACCAGAAGTTCTTTTCCTGTTCTGTCTCCAGTTACACTTTTAAAAGTTTACACATTTAACCGTGAAACATTTAAGGATGCTCAGGGATAAACAATGAAGAAATGTTCTGTAACTTGCCAGCAGATGAATGTGCTTTCGTGTCGGTGCTTCAAGTGTGTTGTTAAATTAGTCTTACTGCCTGTATATTTTATAGCGGCATGATATATTTTACAAACTGCATGGTTTTATCAAAATCCCCATCGCTCTTAGAAAACCCAAAGTGTTTCCAAACATTGGATTTGTAATTATTTGGTGGAAGATGCAGCTCTGCCTCTGCCATGTTAATCTATATTCTATGTCAGGGGTGCCCACACTTTTTGTGTGATGATCTACTTTTAAATGACCAACTCAATAAGATCTACCAACTAAAAAAACAGTTTCATTTAAAAAAAAAAAATGCTTGTTGGGAATACTGCATGTATCCCTACATGGAATTCATCTTCTAATTAATAAAAAAATATATAATAATGTTCAATGTTGATATCATTCAGTTTTAACACTAAACCCAAAACACCTACAGCACAATGATTTCAATATCCAGGGCATTCACCTTATTCTGATGACTTGCACTGAATGGAATCAGACAGTTTTGCATAATCCGAGCAGCAGCTGCTGGTAGCTAGTCTCAAACACTGCTAGCTTCGCATTTTCGTGCTCTGTTATCAGAAGCCCTTGGAAGGCGTGAACCTATTTGTCATGACAACTGAATAAACAAAAATCTCGCCTGGTCAAAATGTATTTGTCATGTGCAAGTCAGACAGAAACTAAAAGAAGGAAAGACATTAAATGTATTTTTATAAAAATTAACGAAAGTCCATTTAAATTCTGTACGATCTACCAGCGTTGCCTTTGCAATCGACTGGTAGATCGCGATCGGGCATTCCTGTTCTATGTGACTCTCAGGACACGCATCAGTCTCCGTAGTTTTATGAAACGTCATGTTCACGTTGCAGCAGTGGTGGAGAGACCGCGCTGGAGAAACAGTAAAGAGAGGAGAAATCAATCTACATATAAAATATTGGCCACAAATTATTGGTCACTTTCCAAAAAATAAAAGTACAGCGAATCTACTAATAATTATTTATAAATAAATCGTTTTTTACTGATACAAATATGTTAGAAATGATGCATCGCGATACAAATGCCAACTTGCAGCGATTTAAAAAGTGTGCATCGAATACATCGCATCATTAAGACAGTCTCAAGATGGCGCCGAGTATGGCTGCTGCGTCGCGAGCTCCGTCAAAACACTGCAGTTTATTGTTTGTTTTGTTTACAGTTCTGTGTTTTTCTGTCTTGGATGTTGTCTGCCTTATTGTGTACGACAGACAAACGCTTTTGGACATTGGTTCGGCAATCACACACCGAAAACCGGACTTCACATTCCTCAATGCCGACCCGCGGTTTACAAACACGCCAGCGGAGCCCTTTGTTTGGGCTGCCCGGCCGCGGAAACGCAGAAGGAAAAGAGGAAAAAGAGCCGGCGTTCTCATCAGATTAAGACGTCGCGCAAATCGCCCCCCGCTACCCAGTATACTACTGGCAAATGTTCAGTCTCTGGACAACAAGCTCTGCGAGCTGAGAGCGCGGATCTCTTTCCAACGAGAGACGAGAGATTGCTGTGTTATCTGTCTTACGGAAACCTGGTTGTCCGCGGAGATTCCAGACTCGGCCATCGAACCCACGGGTTTCTCCGTGCACCGAGCGGACAGAGCGAAAGACCTCTCAGGTAAAAGCAGAGGTGGAGGTGTATGTTTTATGATCAACAAATCATGGTGTGATCAGAGGAATGTACATTTTATCAGGTCTTTCTGCTCTCCTGATCTGGAATTTCTCATGCTTCTGTGTCGACCATTCTGGCTACCGAGGGAATTCACAGCGGTCATTATCACAGCTGTGTACATCCCCCCACAAGCCGACACAGGCCGGGCACTTAGGGAACTGTATGGGAGTATAAGTCAGCAGGAAACCGCGCACCCTGAGGCCGCGTTCATTGTTACCGGGGACTTCAACAAAGCCAACTTCAAAACAATAGCACCAAAATACCACCAACACATCAGCTTTAACACACGAGGGGACCGGGTTTTGGATCATTGCTATTCTCCTTTCCGGGATGGCTACAAATCCCTCCCCCGCCCACCATTTGGCAAATCTGACCACTCTTCCGTTCTGCTTCTGCCCGCTTACAGGCAGAAACTGAAACGGGAATCACCCGCCCTCAGAATGATCCAGTGCTGGTCGGACCAATCAGACTCTGCGCTACAGGACTGTTTTGATCACGCGGACTGGGAGATGTTCCGGTCTGCCTCCGATGACGACATCGAGGTTTACGCTGATAGCGTAACGTGTTTCATCAGGAAGTGCGTAGAGGACGTTGTTCCGACGAAAAACATACGGATCTACCCCAACCAGAAACCCTGGGTTAACGGCGATGTTCGCGCGGCACTTACTGCGCGGACCACCGCTTTTAATTCCGGGAACGCGGAGGAGCGTAAACAAGCCAGTTATGCCCTCCGTAACTCCATCAGCACAGCCAAACGCCAGTACAGGCACAAAATTGAAGGTCAGTTCAACACCACTGACTCCAGAAGTATGTGGAAGGGAATTAACATCATCACGGACTATAAACAGAATAAAAACTCCGCCATGAACACCGTTGCCTCTCTCCCGGACGAGCTTAATACATTTTATGCTCGTTTCGAGGACAACAACACCGCCCTCGCGGAGAGAGCACTCGCGGCCGATACTACAGATGATGGTTCACTCTCCGTCTCTGTTGCGGATGTAACCCGATCCTTTCGACGGGTGAACATCCGTAAAGCCGCGGGTCCAGACGGCATTCCGGGCCGCGTCATCAGAGCATGCGCGAACCAACTGGCTGGTGTTTTTACGGACATTTTCAACCTGTCCCTCTCCCTGTCTGTAGTCCCCACATGCTTCAAAACATCAACCATTGTGCCTGTACCGAAGCAAGCCAAAATCACTTGTTTAAATGACTGGCGTCCTGTTGCTCTGACCCCCATCATCAGCAAATGCTTTGAGAGGTTAATCAGAGATCACATCTGCTCTGTTCTGCCCACCTCTTTGGACCCATTGCAGTTTGCCTACCGTAACAACCGCTCCACTGATGATGCTATTGCATCTACAATACACACTGCTCTCTCCCATCTGGAAAAAAGGAACACATATGTGAGAATGCTGTTTGTAGACTACAGCTCAGCATTTAACACCATAGTGCCCTCCAAGCTTGATGTGAAACTCCGGGCTCTGGGCTTAAACAGCTCGCTGTGCAGCTGGATCCTGGATTTCCTGTCAGGCAGACGTCAGGTGGTTAGAATGGGCAGCAACATCTCCTCACTGACCCTCAACACTGGAGCCCCGCAGGGCTGTGTTCTCAGCCCACTCCTGTATTCCCTGTACACACATGACTGTGTGGCGACACATAGCTCCAATGCCATCATTAAGTTTGCTGACGATACGACGGTTGTAGGTCTGATCACTGACAATGATGAAACAGCCTACAGAGAGGAGGTGCACACTCTGACGCGCTGGTGTCAGGAGCACAAACTCTCCCTCAACGTCAGTAAAGCCAAGGAGCTTGTGGTGGACTTCAGGAAGAAAGACAGAGAACACAGCCCCATCACCATTAATGGAGCACCGGTGGAGAGAGTCAGCAGTTTCAAGTTCCTCGGTGTTCACATTACTGAGGAACTCACATGGTCCGTCCACACTGAGGCCGTTGTGAAGAAGGCTCACCAGCGCCTCTTCTTCCTGAGACGGCTGAGGAAGTTTGGAATGAACCAACACATCCTCACACAGTTCTACACTAGTACTGTTGAGAGCATCTTGACTGGCTGCATCACCGCCTGGTACGGCAATAGCACCGCCCACAACCGCAAAGACCTGCAAAGGGTGGTGCGAACGGCCAGAAACATCATCGGAGGTGAGCTTCCCTCCCTCCAGGATATATATAACAGACGGTGTGTGAAGAAAGCTCGGAGGATTATCAAAGACTCCAGCCACCCGAGTCATGGGCTGCTCTCACTGCTTCCATCAGGCAGGCGGTATCGCAGCATCAGGACCCGCACCACCCGACTACATGACAGCTTCTTCCCACAAGCAATAAGACTTTTGAACACTTGATCCCTCACAATCAACAATCAGCACTGCACTTTATTAATCCTCATTCTGTCAATATATTCTCGCTCCCAATTCAGTCAGTGTATATATATATATTTATACCCTTCTCTAGTGTGTGTATTCTACATTGTGTGTATTGTGTACATTTGTTATGTAAATTGTTGTGTAGGTATGTGTACATTTGTTATGTAAATTGTTGTGTAAGTTTATGTAAATTGTTTTGTGTAATATGTTGTTTATTGTAAAGTGGTTTATGTCTCGTCACTGTCATTACTGCAATGTTGCTCGGAACTGCACACAAGAATTTCACCTGCTGTTGCACTCGTGTACACAGTAGTGTGACAATAAAGTGATTTGATTTGATTTTGATTTGATTTGATTGATTTGCTGATGCGCCAATGCATTTGAACAGGCATCTAAAGACAGATGGTTGTAACGAATACACAAACTCGATAGTGATGATAAACCCGGAGGGTGAATTTATTGACAAGTAGCTTGATGAATAGAAAGCAATCAGCGATGAGAAGGTAACCTGGGATATCAGCGATGGAGCGAAGGAGAGTGGAGCTTGAATAATTGTCACTGGAGAGAGCCGTAGTAGATCACTGGTGAGTGTGGAGCTTGGATTGTAGCGGCTGGGGCTGATGAGCTTGGAGTTTGGGTGATCAGCGCTGGAGCGAAGGAGTGTGGAGCTAGGATGATCGTCGTTGGAGAGTGAAGGTGAGTAGAGCTGTGAATAGCAATGGAAATCGGAGTTAGGGTAGCAAGGAAGTTAGTCTGTATTCATGATCAAGACCAGACGAAGAGTGAGGGGTGAACAGTGCTTATAAGGAGTAGAGCTGATATTAATGACAGGTGCATGTGATTAGTAATCAGGGGAGAGGGATCGTTGATTGCTATTGGAAAGAGAGACAGGATGATCTGTAACATTACCCCCCTCTCCACGGACCGCTCCTGAGGGACGTAGAAGTTGACGTCGAGGACGTCCACGACCACGAGGAGCTGGGCGGTCAGGATGTGACTCGTGGAAGTGTGAGAGGAGATGGGGGTCGAGAACGTCGTCACGAGGAACCCATGATCTTTCCTCGGGGCCATACCCCTCCCAATCGATGAGGTACTCGAGACAACCTCTGTGACGTCGGGAGTCCAGGATGTCTTTGACTGCATAGGCTGGTCCTGGGATGAATGCGGTATCCCGGGGGGAGCTGGAGCTGGAAAGTGACAGGGTTAATCTGTTTGGTGATAAGAAAGGGGCCAATGAAACGGGGACTTAGCTTCTTGCATGGGAGCCGTAGCCGGATGTCCCTTGTGGAGAGCCACACTTTCTGCCCGGGATGATAGGTAGGGGCGGACGCTCTCCTGGTGTCAGCATGGCGTTTCTGGCGGCGAGTGGCCCGCAGCAGGTGTTGATGTGCTGCGTTCCAGACTTGTTCACTCTCCTTAAACCAGAAGTCCACTGCCGGTACTGCTGAGGGTTCGCCGGACCATGGGAAGAGAGGCGGTTGGAAACCTCACTTACCCACTTTAGGCGCTGAAAGGCAGAGGCGGCGTCCAGGTTCCAGGACAGAGACTTGGGTTTGGCCTTGAGAAGTGTGGTAAGTGGTGAAGTGTAGAAACTGAAATTCTTAATGAACCTGCGATAGAAGTTCGCGAACCCCAGGAAGCATTGCAGTTCCTTAATGGTGGTGGGAACAGGCCAATTGCGTACTGCTTCAACCTTCCCTTCATCCATCTGAATTCCTTTGGGACTGTTGTTATACCCAAGGAACTGGAGGGTTCTCTGATGGAAAGAGCATTTCTCAGCCTTGAGGAACAGGTTATATTCCCGTAACTTCTCCAATACCTGGTTGACGTGGTGACGATGGTCAGACTCATTCTGGGAGTAAATAAGGATGTCATCGATGTAGACAAGGACGAACTGGTGGAGGTATTCACGGAGTACTTCATTCATGAAGCCTTGAAACACGGAGGGGGCATTGACTAGTCCATACGGCATCACCCGGTACTCATAGTGGCCAGTGGGAGTAATAAAGGCCGTCTTCCATTCGTCACCCCTCTGGATCCGAATCAGATTATAGGCGCTCTGAAGATCTAGCTTGGTGAAAACGGTTGCCCCTCGTAATAGTTCCAAGGCTGCGGGTACAAGGGGTAGAGGGTACCTGAACTTAACGGTGATCTTGTTGAGAGCGCAATAATCGATGCATGGTCGAAGACCTCCATCCTTCTTGGCCACGAAGAAGAAGCTGGAAGCAGCAGGGGACGTGGACGGACGGATGTAGCCCTGGGACAGGGCCTCCTTGATATACTCCTTCATAGCCCCTTGTTCAAGGATGGAAAGAGGGTAGATCCTACCTCTGGGTAAAGGTTCATCCGGAAGGAGGTCGATAGCGCAGTCCCAAGGGCGGTGAGGTGGTAATCGAGAAGCAAGTACGGGACTAAAGACGTCCTGATAATGGGAGTAACAGGACGGAACATTCGTCGAACAGGAGCCAGCAGGACTCTCCACAGAGGTGGTGTTTAGCTTGAGGAGAGGAGGCTCTTCGACCGGAGTAGGGTGTCTAGGAGTGGGTAAGTGAGGAAAGCAAGTGGAAAAACATCCGTTTCCCCATTTCAGGACATTACCGGTCGACCAGCACAATACAGGGGAATGGAGGATGAGCCAGGGACGGCCCAAGACAATATCAGCAGTGGAGTTATCTAATATCAGAAAGGTGATTTCTTCGATGTGTAGGCACCCTACCTGAAGTTGTATGGGACCTACCCAGTGGCGAATGAGCCCCTTACCTAATGGCTTGCCATTTATGGTTTGGATGTGTAGGTTGGGCTCGCAGGGCCACTTCTTGAGCTGTAGCTGGTCGCTGAGTCCCCTGGAGATGAAGTTGCCCGCTGAAATGGAATTGAGGAGCGCTGATACTGGGACAAAGAAGTCAGAACAGATAAGAGTAACAGGAGTCATAAGCGGGGATGTGGAAATACTAGGTGTCTGTAGGAAGCTCACCAGAGGACGTTGGGGCCGTGTGGGATACCTAGCGATGACGTGTCCCTTGTTTCCACAATACAGACACAGACCTTGGGTCATCCGACGTAGGCGTTCAGATGGGGACAATCGATAAGAATCCACCTGCATAGTCTCGTTGTCTGACACTACGGTGTGAGCCGCAGGGTGCTGCGAACTGGCCTGGAGAGGTGGTGAAGTGGGCAACTCGTCTAGGCAGGACTTCATCCGGTTTGCCACTCTAATGGAGAGTTGAATGAACCGCTCGAGTCCCATGGTGTCGTCAAACGATGAGAGTTGTAGGCGTAATCTGGGTTCTAGGCCCTGGCGGTAGACAGTGAGGAGAGCTGTCTCGTTCCATCCGCTAGAGGCCGCTAGGGTGCGGAATTTTAGAGAATATTCCTTAACAGTGGTCTTACCCTGACGAAGGTTAAACAGCTGTTCTCCTGTAGTAGTATCTCCCGCTGGCTTCCCAAATACCTCACGGAAATGATGGGTAAAGCTGTCCATAGAATGAGTGACGGGCTGTTCTGATCCCAGAGCGGTTGAGCCCATTGTAGCGCCAGACCCGTCAATAAGGAAATCGTATAGGCCACTTTAGCTCGTTCAGTGGAGAAACGAAGAGGCTGCATTTCCATGACGAGAGAGCATTGGGTCAAAAAGCCGTTGCAATCCTCCGCCGAACCAGCGTAGGGCGCTGGGTTGGCCACAGGGCTGGCGGCATTCACTGGAGCAGAAACTGCGGAAGCACCATCGGTTGAAGGAGGAATGAATGAGTCAAAACTTTGAGGGAAAGCTTGCCGAATAGCTTCAGACAAGATCTGAACTGGATTTAGACCCGCCGGATTCATGTTTGTAGATCTTTGTTGGTCTGGTCTTCTGTAACGAATACACAAACTCGATAGTGATGATAAACCCGGAGGGTGATTTTATTGACAAGTAGCTTGATGAATAGAAAGCAATCAGCGATGAGAAGGTAACCTGGGATATCAGCGATGGAGCGAAGGAGAGTGGAGCTTGAATAATTGTCACTGGAGAGAGCCGTAGTAGATCACTGGTGAGTGTGGAGCTTGGATTGTAGCCGCTGGGGCTGATGAGCTTGGAGTTTGGGTGATCAGTGCTGGAGCGAAGGAGCGTGGAGCTAGGATGATCGTCGTTGGAGAGTGAAGGTGAGTAGAGCTGTGAATAGCAATGGAAATCGGAGTTAGGGTAGCAAGGAAGTTAGTCTGTATTCATGATCGAGACCAGACGAAGAGTGAGGGGTGAACAGTGCTTATAAGGAGTAGAGCTGATATTAATGACAGGTGCATGTGATTAGTAATCAGGGGAGAGGGATCGTTGATTGCTATTGGAAAGAGAGACAGGATGATCTGTAACATTACCCCCCTCTCCACGGACCACTCCTGAGGGACGTAGAAGTCGACGTCGAGGACGTCCACGACCACGAGGAGCTGGGCGGTCAGGATGTGACTCGTGGAAGTGTGAGAGGAGAAGGGGGTCGAGAACGTCGTCACGAGGAACCCATGATCTTTCCTCGGGGCCATACCCCTCCCAATCGATGAGGTACTCGAGACGACCTCCGCGACGTCGGGAGTCCAGGATGTCTTTGATTGCATAGGCTGGTCCTGGGATGAATGCGGTATCCCGGGGGGAGCTGGAGCTGGAAAGTGACAGGGTTAATCTGTTTGGTGATAAGAAAGGGGCCAATGAAACGGGGACTTAGCTTCTTGCATGGGAGCCGTAGCCGGATGTCCCTTGTGGAGAGCCACACTTTCTGCCCGGGATGATAGGTAGGGGCGGACGCTCTCCTGGTGTCAGCATGGCGTTTCTGGCGGCGAGTGGCCCGCAGCAGGTGTTGATGTGCTGCGTTCCAGACTTGTTCACTCTCCTTAAACCAGAAGTCCACTGCCGGTACTGCTGAGGGTTCGCCGGACCATGGGAAGAGAGGCGGTTGGAAACCTAGAACACATTGAAATGGGGTTAACTTGGTGGAGGCTTTGCGGAGGGAATTCTGGGCATACTCGGCCCAAGGTAGGAAACGACTCCACTGGGTCTGGCGTAGATGGCAGAAGGTTCGGAGGAATCGGCCGATCTCCTGAATCTTCCTCTCAGTTTGACCGTTGCTTTGGGGATGGTATCCAGAGGAAAGGCTAATGGAGACCTCTAGGAGAGAGAAGGCGGCTTTCCAGACTCGAGATATGAATTGTGGCCCTCTGTCGGAGACTTTGTCTTCAGGGACTCCATAATTGCGAAAGACATTGTTGAAGAGAGCTTCCGCAGTTTGTAGGGCTGTGGGGAGACCTTTGAGAGGTGTTAATTTGCAGGCCTTCGAGAAGCGATCCACAGCCACCAGAACGCAGGTGAATCCCTCGGAGGAGGGTAGATCCGTGATGAAGTCGACTCCTAGATGGGACCAAGGCCGACGAGGGATTGGTAGAGGTAAGAGCTTACTGACAGGGAGGTGACGTGAGGTTCTGGACATGGCACACTCAACACAGCCCTTGATGTAATCTTGGACGTCAACAGGGTTACGTTAATGGAAAATAAACGGATTAGCCTATATTAGAATCTTTGATTTCACACATCCTCACATTCAAACGGGAAGCAGAACCACCCCATCACATCCCTTACCACCACGTCACAATAAAACATGTGACGGGGTGGTATGTGATGGGGTGGTAAATTTTATCCCAAAATGGCTGCAGATCTCACATGTGGTCAAGTTCCTCACATAGCATAAATGCATTCAATCTGAAATATAATTTTCTTTGCATTAATAATGTAATTTTTTTTTTTATAAAAAACAGTTTTCCCTATCTATTTTGCGTGACGGGGTGGTTTTGTTTGAGCTTTACGGACCCTGCCTAACACGAAAAAGCAATAAATAAACAAAGTATAAGAATGTCAGTGCTTGCCTGCTTTTGTTCTTAGTGGCTACAAGGCTCAATTGATGTCACTTGCGCTTTGTGATGTCATTTAAAGCAACAGTGCATTATTTATAGATAAAATAAGTTAGTGTGATGGTGTAACGATTTGTGAAGGCAGTCAGTCAAGGCAAGGATGACGGTGAAAGCGAGGAGTAGGACCCAAGTGCAGCTTTACTGAGGATAGTGGTGATACAGGAACAAGACAGGAACATAAACTATGGCTTGGACTAAAGGACATCAGAGTAACATAAGGCAGGGATCAAGGTTACAACAATACAACACAATATAATACTTGACAAAGGTACAAGGGAAACATGAGGATTTAAATACATGAACAGGGGAAACAACAGCCAATGGATAAACAGGACCTAAACAGGATAATAAGGTGATAAACTAAAGCCAATGACAAAACTAGAACTGATAAACAAGCAATCAAACAATGAACCAATGAAAAACAGACACATGAACAAGGAGGGGAAACAGGACATGACAAGACTGGTTAACAGGAACATAAGAATGGTTTCAAAATAAGAGTGCAATATGGAGTTAGACAAGTGCCAGAAACTTAGACAATACGGAGTGAGACAAGTGCGAGAAACTTAAGAGTGAAAATACATAAACAAGAGACAACATGGAACGTTACAGAAGCCCCCCGCTAAGGAGCGGATTCCAGACGCTCCTAACAAAAAAAAAAGGCAAACAAGAAGCACAAGGGGGCACAGAGAAACAAGACAGGGAGACCATAACAGAACAAGAGGGCGGCAAGGAGACCATGGAGGACAGGCAGATGCCCAGGGATCCAAGGGGAGGACTTGAAGGCGGGGGCCGGGTCGGGAAGTCTGGGAGGTACGAGACTGGGTCGGGGGGGGCCAGGGAGGCAGCCATAGGGCAGGGACAGAGTCAGGAGGCCTGGGAGGAGGCTACAAGGCAGGGTCAGAAGGCCTGGGAGGAGTCTCAGGGGAGGCGGGCGGAGCCACGGAAGGCTCAATGGGCTTGGAAAGCTCTGTGGGCTTGGTAGGCTCTGTGGGCTTGGCAGGCTCTGTGGGCTTTGTGGGCCTTGAGGGCTGAGCAGGCGCTGGCAAAGCCGTAGAAGGCGGAGCAGGCAGAGCCGTTGAAGGCAGAACCGAGGAAGGGTCTGGGAGTGGAGCCGTGGAAAGGTCTGGAGGCGGAGCCGTGGAAAAGGTCTGGAGGCGGAGCAGGCGCAGGCAGAGCCGAGGCAGGCCTCAGAGGCGGAGACTTGAGAGGCTCTGGTGGCCTTGATGGCTCTGGTGGCCTTGATGGCTCTGGGGGCCTTGATGGCGAAGCTGTGGAAGGTTCTGAAGGCGGAGGCGTGGAAGGTGGAGCCATGGAAGGCTCAGGTGACTGAGGCGTGGCAGGCTCAGGTGACTGAGGCGTGGCAGGCTCAGGTGACTGAGGCGTGGCAGGCTCAGGTGACTGAGGCGTGGCAGGCTCTGGTGACTGAGGCGTGGCAGGCTCTGGTGACTGTGGTCTCAAAGGCTCGGGAGGCGGAGCTCTGGGAAGCTCGGGAGGCGGAGCCGTGGGAGGCTCAGGAAGTGCTGGCTCTTGGACGGTCGAGGCTACAGGCGCTGGCTCTGGCTCTTGGACGGTCGAGGCTACAGGCGCTGGCTCTGGCTCTTGGACGGTCGAGGCTACAGGCGCTGGCTCTGGCTCTTGGACGGTAGAGGCTACAGGCGCTGGCTCTGGCTCTTGGACGGTAGAGGCTACAGGCGCTGGCTCTGGCTCTTGGACGGTCATGGAAGGCGGAGACTGGCGAGCGGAAGCCCTTCCTCTTCTCCTCCTCCTTCTGGCAGACGAGGCTGTCAACGCCGGCACTGGGACGGACGAGGCTGGCAACGCCGGCTCTGGGACGGACGAGGCTGGCAACGCCGGCTCTGGGACGGACGAGGCTGGCAACGCCGGCTCTGGGACGGACGAGACTTCCAGCTCGTTGGCCGTGGCAGGCGTGGGCGTTGGCTCGTTGGCCGTGGCAGGCGTGGGCGTTGGCTCGTTGGCCGTGGCAGGCGTGGGCGTTGGCTCGTTGGCCGTGGCAGGCGTGGAAGAACAAGTCATGGAAGGCTGGGAGGTAGCCACTGTGGGAGGAGAGGTAGCGTCCTCCTCTGCAACACCCACAGTGAAAGGCGAGCCACAGATTTTCAGGGTCTCCTCAAGGAAGTCGAGGAGCGTCCAGCAGGGAGTCGCTGGTGGCAACCGCTCCTTAAGCTGACTATTTAGATTAGACCTGAAGAAGACGACCAAGGGGTAATCTGGGAAGTCTGATATATTTGCCAGCTCCAGAAACTTACAGACGTGGGCCTCAATTGGGTGATCCTCTTGCTTGAGGCAGATAAGCTGGAAACTTGCCTGCTGCGCTGTCAGAGCTGCTGGGTCCATGGTTGGTCAAGTATTCTGTAACGATTTGTGAAGGCAGTCAGTCAAGGCAAGGATGACGGTGAAAGCGAGGAGTAGGACCCAAGTGCAGCTTTACTGAGGATAGTGGTGATACAGGAACAAGACAGGAACATAAACTATGGCTTGGACTAAAGGACATCAGAGTAACATAAGGCAGGGATCAAGGTTACAACAATACAACACAATATAATACTTGACAAAGGTACAAGGGAAACATGAGGATTTAAATACATGAACAGGGGAAACAACAGCCAATGGATAAACAGGACCTAAACAGGATAATAAGGTGATAAACTAAAGCCAATGACAAAACTAGAACTGATAAACAAGCAATCAAACAATGAACCAATGAAAAACAGACACATGAACAAGGAGGGGAAACAGGACATGACAAGACTGGTTAACAGGAACATAAGAATGGTTTCAAAATAAGAGTGCAATATGGAGTTAGACAAGTGCCAGAAACTTAGACAATACGGAGTGAGACAAGTGCCAGAAACTTAAGAGTGAAAATACATAAACAAGAGACAACATGGAACGTTACAGATGGGGTGGTAGTAAAACTGAGGGACACACACAAATCATTAAATATTTACAAAAAACAAGGTTTATTTTGAATAAATATATCTTATATATACAGGGACACACATAACATCCTGAAAAAAAATAAATGTTTGAAAAAAATATCTAACTTATTTGGTGATATTTTAGATGCAAGTGTCATGTTGGTCAACACGGACATGTGAAATTGGCCATGTACTAATGAAAAATGATTAAAATAGTATGTTAATCATTAAGAATTTTTTTTTTAAATCATATATCATGTTACCAAGAACACTTGAATTAATAACTTTAAGCTTTGGAAACACACTTTGGGACATTTTTTGTGCCTTATGCATCACATCAAACGTTGCGGACACAAATGGTACCCGTTTCATAGAATGACCCAATTGGTATGTGCTTTTTGCATTGTTATAGCAACATCAGGAGTTTTCTAAGTGTAAATTAGACTGCTTGAGCATTCAGTGCGGATCAAGTTTTGAAAAGTAACCGTTTACCCTGACAAAAAATGTATTGCAAGTCAAATTTAAATCGCAAATATTATTACTTTTTCTTGGTATTAGACCTCCTCGGTTTTGGCTTTCGTGCGTGGACGTGTTTTTAAAATGCAATTGGTATTATTAGTTGACTGCCACGTAATGATGGCATACGGCATCTTATTCAGTGTGAAACTGTGTTAACTTAATGGCAGGAATCGCACTGAAAGCCTAGACTTAAAATGCAGTAGCGGCTGGTTTTATATTTAACATTCGTTTGACATTTGCGACAATACCCATTAAACTCTCCGTGCCTCTAACCTTTTCAAGTCAAACCAATGTGGACATGCATGAATGGGCTTTCTTTGCCAAGCACAAAGCTGAATTTTATTAGCCTATAAATCAATTTAACAATTTACCCATTTGATGTAAAGATACATTGTGCAAATAAGTCGCATTTAAGTCCGTTTGTTTAGTGTAAATGATGCATTTAGCATATCTGCACACTTCTTGCTTGGGTTAAGTGCCTGTCGTAATCTCTGATCAGTTCATCCTGCCTGCATCGGCTGTTCTGTTTAAGGTCTAGACCAATTTTCTTCTAACCTTCAGTCCCTAGACATTAAAAACACGTTAATATGTTTGATTTGTAGAGTGTAGCGCTCCTCCTTCATCCTCTCCTCTCCGTTAGCGCGCTTCCAGTCACGCGCGAGTCCATCCGTGAGCGCTCAACAGGTTTCATCCGAGTCAAGGGAACGCAAGGATTTCTCATAGTTTGTTCATTCATCTCTGCAGATTGTAAAAATATATCTTAATGAGCACAATTGTGCCGTATAAACGTGATGAGGAGCTAAAGATTGTTTTCCCCTGAGCTGTTGAATTTTGGGTACATGCCGGGACGGTGCAGCGTTACTGGCGGGCGATGGCAAAGACATCTGATGTCCTTTCTCTCGTCGAATTTCTTTTTGTTGCCAACTTGGCTATAGGTAGGAAATAAACTTCTGATTACATATGCAAATGTTAACATCACTGTTCTCTTTCTCATCATTATAGGCAACTTTCTGTAAATGTTTTAATAGTATCACACAGCTTGTCAGTTGGTGATTGACCCTAATGTTGTCATTGCTGAGTTTCAACTTTTGCATGTGTTATGCCATAAAATAGTTGTGAAAGTTGTGGATTTTGTGTATGAGAAAATGCCTCTGGCTGGCTTTTACTCATGTTTCCTGTTGTTGTATATCTGTAGTATTTTGTAATGGGTAGACAATAAAAGTTGTTTGGGTAGAAAGAAAAAAAAATCATTAAAAAAAAAGCTACTTATTGTTGTTGTTGGTAGTAGTAGTAGTTGTAGTAGTAGTAGTGTAAATCAATTCATCATTATGTTATATGTAAACATGGTATGTACAGCAATTTAGCTACTGTATGGTTTAACATCTGTGTTATAAAAAGTTGTCAGCCCCATCAGTGTCCTGCACTTAAAAGGGTACAATGAAAACCCTAATAAGTTGACTAATGGTGTCTCCAAAACTCATGTAATTAAGATCAGTTAACTTGTTGTTCATATAGAATGAACTTATCTATTTAAATTAAGGAAACTAGATGCAAGTAGACTTAACTCAGTTTTGCTGTTTAAATATTGTTATTTCTACAGTTTTTAATCATTTTATTTAACAGATTAACAGTTGCATAGCTCAAATAAAGATCATAACTGATTCTAGGTCATTAAATAAACTTAATTATCAAAAGAAATGTATATATACATACATTAATAATTTATAGAGTTATACTGCTCTTTAGCTGGACATGCTCAAAGAGAATTAGAGTCAACAGGGTTCAACATGACCAGATGGGACATAGATCACACTAATGGAGACATCACATGAAACAACTATTTGCAACATAAATAATACTACAAAAGTGCTAAAAGCTCTATAAATACTTAATTACAACCATTTAAATGCCCTCATAATTTCCATTTGACCAAGGAACATAATTAAATAATTCAAGCAGCAAGGGATTGTGGGTATCCCTAATAGCCTCAATTGTGTACTCAAAAGTTTGAGTTATTAACACTTAAAGAAATCCATAGACTTAATGTTTTAAGATAAATAAGTTCAATGAATGTACATATTTGAGTTATGAGCCCAAAATCTGACATATATGTCCAGTAATGACAACTTAATGAGTCACTTTTTCTGTTACTTTTTTCTTGTCCCAATCTGTTCTATCACAGGAAAATTTAAACTTACACAATTGAAATGTATAATTTCAAGATTTTAACATGGGGTCGACAGAGTAATATTGTTGCGCGCTTAAAAAAAATCCTCCCATTCTTCCCTGGCCTTATCTTCTAATTTCTTCAGTTTGCTCTTATTCAACAGATACAATCAGGTATTATTTAAAAAGCTTTCACCACCCAGTAATTCAAATTTTAAAACAAACAGTTGAATAAGTCAGTTTCCATGGACCGCATGTGTTTTAGCATGATTGTGTATGCATGTGTATCCA
Source organism: Moxostoma hubbsi (assembly GCA_032164185.1). Classification (NCBI taxonomy): domain Eukaryota; kingdom Metazoa; phylum Chordata; class Actinopteri; order Cypriniformes; family Catostomidae; genus Moxostoma; species Moxostoma hubbsi. The sequence continues at coordinate 19,664,844 of JAVLUX010000031.1, forward strand.
TCTTTGTGTATGTGTGTGTTCCCTGAGCAAGTTTCTCTGGAGCAGGAATCCCACCTCAAGCTTTGGAGCGTGGAGCCTTTTTGCCCGGCCCCAGCCCATCTGCCCTGGCTTCCTGTTTTGACACAGACAGGCCACTGTCCAGGTCTTGCAGCTCCAGTGGAAAAATATCCCAGGGTCCCACATCACACTGTTCCATGCCACAATGCACTGTCATGCTGTGCTTATTCCACACTTTTACATCCTTAACCATATCCAAAACCATATCAAAGGCTAGAACAGGCCATGGAGCGGCATTCATAGTCCCAACCTTGTTCTTTCCCTTCTGACTCTATTGAGTATGTGTATGCATGCTTATACTTAGAGACAAGCAGTGGCTGAACTGTTAGTTTCAGAGACATGGCTATAGGTTAAGCTTTAACCCTGGGTTAACCCTATAGGTTAAGCTGGAAAAGATCAACTGAAACATTTTATTTTTGACTGCCTATGCAAACACAAATTGTGGATTCCTTATCATGAACATTGTCAAGTTGGACCAATTAGAAAAAACATTGATGGTTGAGCTAAAAAATTAAGAGTCTGTAACCACTATAGACAATGAGGGGGACATGTCCCCCAATATTCTGGTTAAGCCCAAATGGGTTTTTCAAGGGTTTATTATTACATTCTGTATCCCAATTCTAAATCCGTAGTTACATACTTGATTAGAGCTGTTAAAAATGGCTGACACGCAGTCTTTGCATTTGTACTATGAGTGCTCTGTGTTCCATTGACTAGAAGTTGGTCTAACACATCCAAATGCTTTTATTAGAATGAACAAACACATGTCTCAGATTTAAAATATAGTATTGGTTAGATTAAAGAGGGTTCCTTTGCGATAAAGCTGGAGAAAAAATTAAGGTTAGGATTAAATTATATTAGCCTGGGCATAATATTATCCATAAGGTTAGCTGTTCTAAGGACGGAACTTCAGTATTTCAGTGTTTAGTTTTATAGTGAAATATAGTGATAGCGATATAGTTTTCTTTTCATGTTTTTAGTTACCTGTTTTTGAACAGGTTTAAATGGATTGTTCACCCAAAAATGAAAATTCTCTCATCATTTACTCACCCCAATGCCATCCCAGATGTGTATTACTTTCATTCTTCTGCTAAACACAAATTAAGTTTTTTAGAAGAATATCTACAATGCAAGTGAATGGTGTCCAGAAATTGTAAGGTCTAAATAGCACATAAAGGCCACATAAAAGTAATTCATAAGACTCCAGTGATTAATTCCATATCTTCTGAAGCGATATGATAGGTGTGGGTGAGAACCAAATTAATATTTAAGTCCTTTTTTACTATAAAAAACTTATCCTGCCCAGTAATTGGTGGCATGCACAAATAACGCAAATCGCCAAAAACAAAAGAAGAAAGTGAAAGTGGAGAGTTATAGTAAAAAAATGACTTGAATATTTATCTGTTTCTAACCAAAACTATCATATCTCTTCTGAAGATATGGATTAAACCATTTAAGGTGAATATCATCTGCTTTTTTATACACAGGCTTTATTTTATTTATTTTTTTCAGCAATGAAGCTTAGGTTCGTACCTGATCCACCAACCCTAAGCATCACTGAAAAGACTCTCAAAATCAGTGCTTCAGACACATTGGAGATCACTTGCAGGTAACATTCCTGTATTTAAATACAACAATTGAGGTTCTTTGTTTCTCTAAAGATTCTCTATTTGATGCTTTTTTTTTTTTTCATTTATGAGGGCAAAAGACACTGTCTTGGTTAACCATTTAGTTTCAAATAGTAAAATCAGAAAGCGAAATATCATAATAGACATAAACAGTGAAAGTGTGCAGTTCCCTCCGGCTGATAGTCTGATCTGCCTGTGACACAGAGGGCGCCAGATCCTGGATTGGTCAATACCTTACAACAGAACCCGTTTTGAAACCCGTCTCACCATATCCGACTGTAGTGGTGAAGGACTATTCTGCAGCACTTTAACCCTAACCAAGGCTGTAGCCAATGAGACGGGAGAGTACCGCTGCTTCTACAAAAACCTGCACATAGTGGATGGGGAGACTTCAAAAGCAGTTTATGTCTTTGTACAAGGTCTGTTTTTCATTAGTACTTATTGTTAATACATTGTATTACATGTTTGATAGATAGACAAGTTTTTGACAATGAAATACTGTAGATGTATTAAGAGAGATTGGAAGAGAGAGTTGGAGTCTTCCTTTGATATCCCTCAGGATAACCTCTTCACCTTTTCATTCTTCATGACCTCTTCATTCTGGCCTCCACATTTTACCTTCAACCATAATATTTCACATAAGCTGTAGACTCCTCACCTGTTTAGACAGACACAATAGGAAATTGCTGGTTGTTTTAAGATGGTTAATGTAAGTGTTGTTGTGTGATCTTGCACTCCACTCCATACCTATGTAACGTGTCTTGTTGTTGGCTAAATCTAAACATAACATGGACATTGCAGATTACCGCACACCATTTGTCCGAATGACTCAAGTTTATGATGTGGTGTTCATTCGGGAGAGAGAAAAAGTGGTCATTCCCTGTCTAGTATCCGTGGAGGACCTAAATGTTACACTTTACACAGTGAGTACAAGCGCACATATTTTCTCCTACAGTGGACGTACTGTTTTCTGTCACCACAAATGCACACACTCTCCCACCACTGTGAGGACAGATGTATGCACACATACATCAAACACAATACTAAATATGGACTGGGTATACATTATCTTTACCCATACTGTTTATAACACACTAATTTTAATCTTAAAGAACCTATGAAATCGCTTGATGAGTTCTCGTGACTGTTAATTTACTTGCTTTTGAAACAGAAAGTTGGGGTGGGACAAATCAAGGGGCCTTTTTTAAATAGCCAATTAGCTTTAGTTTATGTCACAGCCATGAACATAAATGAATTGCTGCTTTCTATTGCTAGTCAGAAGTACACTGAAAACAAATGTGTTGATTTCAATTAATTCAATTGATGACATTGGTTCCACACAATGAAAATTAGTTTCTATAAAATTAAATGTAGGCTCTACTCAAATACTTTTATAGTGAAAACCTAAATAAATTGAGTTTACCTAACTCAAATTCGATCTGTTCTATAAACTAAATTAAACCTTAGCTAGCAACAAATACACTAGCATGTTATATTTTTTTGTACTGTATGACAAAGATGGTGCTTTCACAAGTTTTATAATTCCCAGTCAGTCTTTATACTGAGGATTCCTCAGTATTTGCTTCATTGGAAAAAAATAAATAAATAAATTAAACATGACTGAAACTCCTCTAAATCTCTAAATAACAGAATATTAAACTAACAAGTATCCTACTTGTTTCATTTTTGTACAAAAATACAATCAAATAACACTTAACTTTAAAATATACTCTCTCAACCCATTCCCATGCAAAGCATGCTGGGAACTGAACATAGATGGATTGTACAAAATGAAATTGAGTTGAGACTAAATGTTAAAGAATTGTGTTGCATTGCTAATTTTTAATAAGTTAACTGAGCAAGCAGTTAAAATCGTGTTAAGTGACAACCATCTGTTAGAAGTCTGAATCCATTTGAACATTTCTTACAGTGTGATCATATCACATTTTGATGTCTGTGTTGAAAATCACTTGGACTTTACACAATATAATTATGATCCCATCTCAAACATAAATGAAACATTAAGTTGATTTCAAGTGTACTGTTTTAGTATTTTCATTAGAGCTGCTTTCCTTTTTTGCAGTAAAGTTGGTATAGGAGGGACGTTCTCATTCTAGAGAGCATCATTTTGGACCAAATGAGCGAGTGCAGGATGAGTAATCACTAGTTTTGATTTGATTTGATATCCCAGAAAAGAAATACTGCATTTTTAATACTTACAGCATTTTTACTACATTTTAATTTTCTCAACTTTAAGGACAACATGGACATAGAGATGCCACAGTACTAATAGACATGGACCAAAAACCACAAAACTTTAACATCGCAAAGGCCAATTAAAATTTTCCATTCACTTTGTCTTCAGGTCAACCATAAAGGCAATGAAACCAACTTTTACCAGCTTAGATACCACATTCTCTTACTATCATCTGCAAGAGCTGTTGTTCAAGTTTAAACCAGTCCTTTAAACCAATATGATATCTTGTGTACCTATCATTCTCTGTATCAGGAAAGATCGGCATCAAACATACAAACTACACAAGTGTCAAAATTGCAACAATTGCACTTTATTATTTATATACTACTCAAGTGTTTTAGTGACACACTCATTAAGATTAATTATTAAGAAGTTTTAACTTTTTGCTTTGTGATACATTACTAGTGATATACTGTAAAAAGTGGTGACCTCCAACTGTTACCTTAAGTAAGTAAGTACCTTAAGTACCTTATCTGATTTATAGGTGTTGTGTTGGTGTAACCTAATGTATTATGGTTGACTCATATATGCTAAATAATATTTTTGACTTGAACAAACCCAGTTAATTTAGATACCACATGAACACATTTTCTTGGTTAAAATTTATTTCAGTGTATCATAATAGTGTTTTTATGGTATTCGCCTTAAACAGATGTATCCAGTTAAAGAACTAGCCACTGATGGGAAAGAGGTCATCTGGGATAGCAAGAGAGGCTTCATCCTCCCTAGTCATGTGGTCAGTTATGCTGGTGTGGTCTACTGTGAAACCATTATTCAAAACGTGACCTATCAGTCCTCAACTTACATTGTTACTGTTGTAGGTAAGCCCGATTTTAGAACCCTGAATTGTAAATGAGGTAAAATTCTATACTGTATACTTGTAAACAATTTTTTTGGTTTATTGTTGTATATTACAACATTTTCATTTGGGCAGGTGAATTATCTACAACGTTTCATGAACACAAAATTGGATATGAGGATATGGATATGGATATTGGATATGTGTTCTGCATCTGACTTAAACTTCTTGTTTATTTCAGCTTTGTGAACATCTTAGAAACCGATAAAAGCTTTCTATTTTTGAATAGACGAGACTGCATGTTTCACAATAATTTGTTGAGACTATGGAATACTCTGGTGTGAGATCAGCTGCCCTGGTCTCAAGAGAACAATTCTCCACCCGGCACGTCCCTTACACCCTTTCCCTCTTCCGCAGGATACAAGATCTATTACCTCACCCTGAGTCCAGCTAATGAGAGGCTGATGGTGGGGGAGAGGCTAGTGCTCAACTGCACTGCTCAAACAGAACTCAATGTGGGAATCGACTTTCAGTGGACCTTTCCTCATGAGAAGGTCAATAATTTAAATCTCAAGCCAGTCACTTGTGTGATTGTTGATATTTGTCCATTTAGTTATGCTCACATTTGTGTTGGCCTTGAGGCACTTAAAGGGATAGTTCATCCAAAAAACTCTCATCTTTTACTCACTTTCATGCCATCCCAGATGTGTATGGCTTCCTTTCTTCTGCTGAACACAAACAAAGACTTTTAGAAGAATATTTCTGCTCTGTAGGTCCATACAATGCAGGCAAATGGTGACCAGAATTTCTAGCTCCAAAAATCACAACAAGGCAGCATAAAAGTAATCCATACGACTCATGTATGTCTTCTGAAGTGATGCAAACACTTTGGGTGAGAAAGTGAAAGTGGAGATTTATAGTATAAAAATGATTAAATATTGATCTGTTTCTCATACTTATCATATCGGTTCTGAAGATATGGATTAAACCAGTGGAGTCATATGGATTACATTTATCCTGCCTTTATATGATTTTTGGAGCTTTAAAGGTCTGGTCACCATTCACTTGCATTATGTGGACCTACAGAGCTGAGATATTCTTCTGAAAATCTTTGTTTGTGTTCTGCAGAAGTAAAAAGTCATACACATCTGGGATGGCATGAAGGTGAGTAAATGGTGAGAGAATTTTCAGTTTTGGGTGAACAATCCCTTTAACTTCAATTAATAAAATAAATTACATTTAATTAGATTCAATTCAATTTAGATGTTTATTGGGTTTCAGCAGAATACAAATTATTTACACAAATTACGACAAAGGTTTACCCCACCCAACCTGGACAATGCAAAATAAAGTACAATTGTTACCTTAAAGAATATTTCTACATGTTTTAATCCTAAGAAATTACATTTGTTGATGTAACCTGATGTATTCAGTTTGATTCAGTCATATTAAATTATTGTTTTGACTTGAATAAAACCAATTGAGAAAGATATTAACACATTAAGTACATTTTTAGGTTATCTGACATTTGTTTTAATTGTAATTAAAAAAAAAATATAGACTTGAGTTGTATTTGATCACATAGAATTGTATCAGAATAGAGGAGACCAGATATGTCTAAATGCATCCCTTTTATTAAAACACTGTCACCTTGATTTTGTTGAATTGCAATTCCTTGAATAACATCATGCAATACAGTGACTTTCAAACCTACTCTCTCCGCTTTCAGAGAAGTGTGAACAGCTCAAAACTACGGTCACGTTATGACATCAAATCCAACAAGGAGAAGCTGCGGAACTATTTGGAACTGTCCAATACCCTCATTGTACAGAATGTGACCATAAATGACACAGGAGAGTATATATGCATAGCCTCCAGTGGTCAGATGCAGATGACCGCCCGTGCCTCCCTAATTGTCTATGGTAGGACCCTGATCTCAAAGCCATTTCTTTGTAGTGGGTTGTCTAATGGCCAATAAAGCATATGGTAGCATAAAGGTCATAGTGATAATAACTGTGCATAACTCTCTTAAGTGTTTTTTTGTATATTTTTTGCATTGATTTAATAGCCAGCACATGCATCATTTGTTTATTTTGATATTTCAGAGAAGCCATTTATAGCACTGAATGATCAGATGTTGCAGACTGTAGAGGCAATTGTTGGCCAGGAAGAGGCAAAAATCCTTGTTAAATATTATGCCTATCCAGAGCCCTCTGTCAAGTGGTAAGTGGTTAGTGAAAATAGTGTAATTTTACGTAAGAGGTGAAGTATGCTGGCATGCACTACATCCCATCCATTTAAAAAGCATTTATAACAGCTTCATAAACACTTTAAATAAGGGGTTTTTCACTTTTGAAAATCTCTATTCACTCTCTGTAAGTCCACTGAATTGATTCTCAGTGTTTTATGCTTTTTTCATGCTGTATGTCAGTGTTTAAATGTATTGTCTTGTTAAAGAATGTTACTTTTGTCCATGCAGGTATAAGAATGACCAGTCAATATCCTGGAAAGATGAGTACAGGATGAAACCTGCCAAAGGATCTCTCACCATATATGGTGTAACAGAGAAGGATGCTGGGAATTACACTGTTATAATAACAAATACATTAACCAAAGAGGAGCAGAGACGAACATTTCAACTGTTGGTTAATGGTAGTTTAATCTTCTCTTCTCTTCTTTTAATTTTTCTTCTCTTCTGTACTCTGCTCTTCTCTTTATTTCTCTTCTCTTCTCTTTTTTAATTTCTCTTATTCTCTTCTCTTCTTTTAATTTCTCTTCTCTGCTCTTCTCTGCTTTGCTGTTCTTGTCTCTTCCCTTCTGTGCTCTGCTGTTCTCATCTCTTCTCTTCTCTTTTCTCTTCTGTTGATTTTGTGTGTGTGTTCATTTATACAGATCGTCCTAGGATATTTGAGAAGGAAGTACCTTTGGATCGAGATGTTCATATGTATGGCAGTAGCCCTACACTGAGATGCACTGCTAGCAGTGGATCCAGCCCTGTTACAATACAATGGCAGTGGATGCCCAGAGAGGACTGTCCAATCAGATTTCAGTAAGTGATAACACACATGAATTGGTGTTGCTCTGTTTTTGTTTGGCTTGTACCATCCCTAATGCAATCACATTACACGTGGAGTTAAACAAATCAATGCACATGTGATGCTAAAGTTTGATGGTATTTGTTTCTTGTGACCTGGGAGTAGGTAGTAGCCTACCTCAGTCCAAATAACAACCAATGAGCGATCATTTGAACATGTAAAACTGTCAGCAGCTCACTATTGCAAACTGAGATCCTGCCTCTCCTGTCTTCGCAAACAATGACTGACAGTGGAATATATGTATTCCAATTATGTATACCAGTTATTGGTAGGTATTACACTGACATTAACAAGGACATGTCCTATCCATTCAGATTGATCAAGTTGCTAATTTTCTTTTTAATAGTAAATTTTATATATATATATATATATATATATATATATATATATATATATATAAAACTAAATATGTAACTTCTCTGCTTTTTACAACTAATATGGAATGACACAGTGTACATGATGAAGCATTTCAGATCACAGCAAAAACAGGATTTCCCCATGGCCCCACAAATAGCTTGCTATTAGGAAGCAGTTGTAACCAAATTATTCTGCATTGTGCATTGAGAAACATTTTTCATATTCATACTCCCTAAATTCCATATTAATTATAAAAAAATATCAAAATATGATGTTAGCAAACAAATATGGTCATTTATATATGATGTACATTTCTGACATTTTAAAAACAAATTACATCCTGCCCTGATAAACATGCCTCTATAGTGACATGCCTCTACCTGACTTGAAAAATACCTTGTCCTATAAACCATAATATAGTTGACTCTTGCCTTAATGCATGATATTGTGTTTTGATTATGTCCGCCTGTTTGCCCAACAGCTATAACAAAAATATGAAAGGTAGAATACAATTTTTAAAAGTAAGGATTTTGAACATTGTGTTTGTAACCAACAGACAAAACCTCTGAAAATGAAAACACACATTGGACTTTTGACTTATTGTTATTGAGATTTAGTCTCTGTGAAAACTTCCCCATGTGCCAACTAGCCCCAGTCGCCCTATTTGTGTGGAATTTGTATTTGGCCAATTCCATCATTAATGAGAAGACATCAGCTTTTCAGTAGCAATTTGTTTCTGCTTTGCAAGCAGTGTAATTCATTAGCATATATTGCTCTAATTGGGCATTCATCGTGAAAGAACTGCTGTAATTTGGCCAACAAGTATGATTTGGGTTTTTCCATTATGCTAAGAAATGAGCACCAGTGAGTTTTATTTGACTTCTGAGTTTGATTTGCAGACTGCATTCACAGAACAGTTCTTCCAAGGATGTTGCGATCATGTCATGAGTGTTCAGGGCCAGCCATCACGCAAGCCTTATCTTCAGAGTGCACCCTCATCTACTTCTGTAGCTCTCATCACAACTTCTTGTTGTTCTAAAAACAGACGCATTCAAATCCTCTGTCCTTGATCAAACGAAAAAATAACACAATGTCTATCACTGCACCTCACTAACAAGGCCCTGGCACCCTTCACTTGAGTTTTTATGTGTCCTATTTTTGTGTTTTCCCTTTTTCATCTTTTTTTCCACTCTCTGTCTTGTCTCCCATGGTTGACCTAAATGCACTGTTGTCTAACTTAACAGTGGTAGAAATATAACCATCTGGAATGAAATTAATTGTAGGTTTACATTTAGACAGTTGCAATAATAGATGCATTGGGGCTTAATATCTACAGTAGATTGTTGTTGACTCCATTTGGTTGTGTTTTCTGTACCTGTTGTGAAGGCTGTGTACATGTGCTTGATGTTAATTCTTGTATGTGTTAACATTTATTGCTTTCCCTTTTGCGATATGTACAGTATCTGCCTGTGCCTGTAAAAAATAGCCAATATCACTTTTACATCGGACATCAAGTGGTGACCCAGTACCAAAAGTTTACAAAAATTTACCAAATATGACCTATATCCTATACAATTATATGGTTAGTTGCATTTTATTATTTACATCTATCAGAATAGACCTGTTGCCCATTATTGGATTGTGAGTCTTGACCCACCAGTATTTTACAGTATATCACAGTACAATAACCAATATTATTTACACCTTTAGATTTTGTACTTTTATGTATCTATCATTTCGTAGTTTTAGGTCACCATTTACTCACCTTCATGCCATCACAGATGTGTATGACTTTCTGTTTTTTTAGAAACGTATCTCAGCTCTGTAGGTCCATACAATACAAGTGAATAGTGACCAGAACTTTGAAGTTCCACAAATCATATAAAGACAGCATAAAAGTAATCCATGACTCCAGTGGTTAAATCTTGAGAAGAGATATGATAGGTGTGGGTGAGAAACAGATAAATATTTAAGTCCCTTTTTACTATAAATATCCACTTTCACTTTTACATTCTGAAAGTGAAAGTAAAAATGGAGATTTAGTGTACAGAAAAAAGGATTTAAATAGTTATATGTTTCTCATCCAAAGTGATTGCATCGCGTCAGAAGACATATAATGAACCACTGGGTTCTTATGGATTACTTTTATGCTGCCAGTATTTGATTGTTGGAGCTTAAAAGTTTTGGCCACCATTCACTTGCAGTGAAAGGACCTACAGAGCTGAAATATATTCTTCTAAAAATCTACTTTTGTGTTCAGCAGAAGTAAGTCATGATGTAAATGATGAGAGAATTTAAATGTTTTGGGTGAACTACCCTGTAAGATAATAATAATTATAATTAGTGTCTTTTCTTTGACTTTCAACATTTTTGATAACTTTTTGTGTGAAATGTGGTTGTTTATTTTCTGCAAGTTATTGTATGTTATTTACAGACCAAAGACCGATCAGAATGTGGTGAAGTGTGATAAATGGAGGGAGATATTGAACAACACAGGAAAGAATCCCATCAGCAGCCCCATATCTGTCATTAAGCGATCTCTCAAGGTAAACATCCCCGCTGACCCTCTGAACAGTAAAGCTCACACCTGTACTGTGCTATGTTTAGCTTAGAGTGTACCAATTTCACACTATTCTAATGACAAAAATATTAATAGTAAAACTGGTTGAAAATGTGGATATTTAAAATGATCCACTGCGTTTAGATGCAGAATCAATGTGTGTTCTCCCATAGACTATTAGCACACTGAAGATCCAGAAAGCAGTTGACCATGCTCTCTACAGGTGCATTGCCACCAATAAGATAGGAACGGATGAAAGAATCATCGTATTCCAAGTAACTCGTGAGTGCTTCAATGAAAAAACACTTTCCACTAAAAATACCTGCTGTTCTACATCAATGCAGCCTGCATTGAATGTATGCAGCCCTCTTATTTCTCTGCGTTAAAGGTGCACTGAGGTGAGTTTGACTTACACTGACACCTGGGGGTGTGGATGCAGCATCATTCAAATGCAACAGTTATCACTTATTGATGCCATTGTAGAAATTCACTATTCACAGTTAGCCATTATTAATTTAATCCAAAAGTGAAAGTGTCAAATAACAGGGCGGTTACTGAGATTAAGCGAGTAGTATTTGGCTGGTCTTGAAATACAAACATGGCAACCCCCATGAGGGGAACCTCTCCATGTAGAATAAAACAGCTTTTATTAAGTCTTCATCTTATGTGAGTGATCTTTCATTTATGCATATCTTTCAAATTGCAATTAATTTATTTTGGAGTAAAACTTTTTTTAATGAGGAGAAACTTAATGAGTGCACCTTTAATGCCAGCTGAAACAGAGTTTAGGACTGTACATCCCAGCTGGGAAATACCCACTTAAACCATTGCAGCTAGTGCAAAATGATTTATCACTTTCTGCAAGTCAGAACTTTCCGTTTTGACAGACTATGTTTCTTCTTCACAGGTTTCCTCAACCTGAGTGTTCTGCCGTCTAGCAGCCCTATTGAGGGAGAAGATGTTGTAATGCGCTGTGTAGCCGATCGGCTGTTGTACTCTAACTTGCATTGGTATCGGGTAACAAACATAGCCAACCCTGATGCCCTTCCAGTGGCCGTGCCCTGCGATAGCCTAGCCCTGTCACATTTCCACCAGCCTAATGTCACCATATTAGGCCTGCAGGGCACCAATGCAACACTAGACCTGCCCATACCAAATGCAACTTTGATGGACCAAGGCCTGTACGCCTGCCAAGTAGAGAACGTAGATACCAGTGAGAGAACATGCTTACTTCACAACCTTAGACTCCAAGGTCAGTGCCGCTTGCACTTGAACACAGTTGAACACAGCGCAGTGCACAGGATGCATTGCAACAATCATGTTTCAGTGTGAAAGTAGCTTGTGAATGTCTTTCCGTAGTTCTTGAGTTGGCAAGAATTGTGACCAATCTGACTGACCAGAGAGTGAATGTAAGTGACTCTACCATGCTAGTGTGCGAGGTTTCGGGTACACCAACGCCTACTGTTTTATGGACTAAAGACAACCAGACTGTTATAGAGGGATCAGGTGAGAGAAATGTATTCTGCAATAATTAAAGAAATAGTTCACCCAAAAATCGAAATTAAATCCAATACCTATTGTATTCCTTTAGAAGACTTGGAATATGGTGCAGTAGTCACATGACCTACTTTTATGATACTTTTGGGTGCTTTTCTAAACTTTACAGTGAGGCACCATCCACTGACATTGTATTGAAAAGATGGCTTGCGGAATTCATTAAGACATCTCCTTTTGTGTTCAGAACAAGAAATAAATTGTATGGGTTTGTATCTACATGAGGGAGAGTAAATTATGACATAATTTTCATTTTTGGTCGAACTATTCCTTTAACTGCTCTGTCTTTGTATCCTTAATTTTTCCACCAAATTGTATCAGTTCACTATAGTGTTATTTTACTTGCCATCCAAATAATCTGAAAATAAAAGAAAATAAATCTCTGAATGGTAACTGTCATTGGATTGTTCTGCATTTTTGTTTATTGCAACGCTATAAACAATCTAAATGTAGTGTTTGTTATATTGAATATACAGTGTTCATGACATATAGGATGTAAATGTCTCTAACAGCAACAAGTTTTCTTATCCCTTTATTTTTTCGGAAAATGTTCCAAATGTAGAACATCTGCCTCAAATTTGGAGATGGTAGTTTAGATCTGGGTTTCAATAGTGGAACAGGGTTCCCACAATTCATAGAAAACCTGGAAATATCAAGGAAAAATTTTTAGGCCTGCAAAAATCAAGGAAATTTCTATTGAGGATATAAGTTTTTCTAGTTTTTGGTGGCAACAGTGGCAAAGTTCTCTTCATCCAGGGGATGCATGGGAGTTGAGAACGCCGAATGTTAAATACACCGTGCCACAAATTGCCGCTCCAGTCACCAAGGTCTCTGCCCAGGAAATTGGCAGATCTATGGGTGGCCCGGTATCTGTGAAACCTCCTGAATAATTATTTTAGGAATATGCTTCTTGCTTTCTCTGCTGTAGTGAGCCAGGAACGAGACAACATACGGTAACAATTATATTGGGATGCTTTTCTGTTTTCAGGTGTGATTCTGAAACAGTCAAATCGTATCTTGACCATCCAACGGGTGAAAAAAGAAGACAGTGGTCTGTACATATGTACAGCCTGTAACCAACTGGGCTGTGACTCTGACGATGCTCTTCTCACTGTGGATGGTGAGTCTGTATTCAATCCTATCAATCTATCAATCTGCCTATTTGTCTGTCTGTCTGTCTGTCTGAACAGTAACTTTGACAAAAATTTGTTCACACTTTTCAAAAGTCACAAATGCCCATTTTCTATTCATTTAGTGAGAATGCAGGTCTCAGAGAGAATAGTACTTGAATACATTTGTTTTTTGCGAGATCCCAAAACCTTAACTATCATAATAATCAGTCTCACTACCTGTCAGAAAACTGGTGATCAATCGTCAGATTGGGGTGGGCACGGAGTGCTGGGTCAGTTTGGTTGAGAGAAGATCAGGTATGATGGTATTGAAGGCTGAACTGAAATCCACAAATAGGATCCTTGCATAAGTCCCAGGTCTGTTGAGGTGTTGCAGGATATAATGCAGGATATAGTAATACTGACAGCATCATCCACAGACCTGTTTGCTCTGTAAGCAAACTGAAGGGAGTCCAGCAGTGGTACAGTGGTGTCCTTCAGGTAGGCCAAAACCAGTCTCTCAAATGTCTTTATTACCACAGACGTGAGAGCGACTGGTCTGTAGTCATTAAGTCCTGTAATTGTTTTTTTGGGGGGGGGGGTTGGAATGATGGTGGAGCGTTTGGAGAAGTAGGGAACTTCACACAACTCCAGTGATCTATTGAAGATCTGTGTGAAGATGGTGACCAGTTGGTCAGCGCAAACTTTCAGATGCAGGTGAAATAACATCTGGGCCTGAAGCTTTCCTAGTCTTTTGTTTCCAAAAGACCCGGCACACATCCTCTTCAGAGATCATAAGTGCAGTTTGAGTAGCAAGAGTGTTGGTGTGTGTGAAGATCAGAGCGGGGGAGGGGTGCAAGACTGGGCTTTTCAAACCTGCAGTTATATACATTCAGTTCATCAGCCATTAGTTGACTCTCTACAGAGCGAGGGGGAGGTGTCTTGTACATGGTGATGCTTTTTAGGCCTTTCCACATGATCTGCAGGATCATTGGCTGAAAACTAGTTTTTCTGCTTTTCAGAGTAGCTTCTATTTACCACTCTGATTTCCTTAGTAAATGTGTTCCTGGCCTGGTTGTACAATGTTTTATCCCCACTTCTGTAAGCATCCTCTTTGGCACAATGAAGCTTTCTGAATTTTCCTGTAAACCATGGTTTATCATTACTGAATGACAAAAATAGTAGGGATGCACATATCCTCACAGAAACTAATATATGATGTCACAGCATCTTTGAGCTCATCCAGGCCTGAGGCTGCAGCCTTAAAAACACACCAATCAGTTCAGTCAAAGCAGGCTTGTAGTTCCAGCTCTGTTTCATTGGTCCACTCTTTACAGTCCTTACTACAGGCTTAGCTGATTTTAGTTTCTGCTTGTAGGTCGGGAGAAGATGAACCAGACAGTGATCAGAGAGTCCTAAAGCTGCACATGGGACAGAGAGATATGCATCCTTTACAGTGGTGTAGCAGTGATCCAGTATATTTCTGTCTCTGGTAGGGCTTGTGATGTGTGGTTTGTATTTTGGCAGTTCATGGGTAGAATAATAATAAGTGAGTCCGGGTGTTGTTGCTTTGTTTCTGTGATGTGATCAGCCAGCTGTTCATGCATGCTTATAATATGGCGGAACATAAACACTCACCAGAATAAATGAGGAAAACCCCCACGGTGAGTAGAAAAGAATACAGTTGATGAAGAGTGCCTCTAAATAAGGACAGCATATCTTCATCAAATCTGTTACATCTGTACACCAACTTAAGTTTATGTAAATGCATTTTCCACTACATCTCGTTTTCCCCGATAACTCCGCGATGCAATCTGCTCTGAAGAGCTGAAAGCCCGACAGATGTAACACGCTGTCCGAGATGGCTTCACTCAGCCAGGATTCTGTTTGAAAAGTCCTTATTTTTTTGAGTGAGCAGAAGCAGTTCATCCATTTTGTTGGTGAGGGAGGGGCATTCTCCAGATAAATACTCGGCAGCGGAGTCCGAAAGCCACGTTGACGAAGCTTCACAAGAGCGCTGGAACACTTTCCTCACGTACGTCTTTTGGATCGCTTGTAGAGCACCACAGCGCCTCCAACTAAGATGTCTAATAAAACTGAATATTCAAACACTGGCAAAAAATTATCAGGTATGCTCTACCGAATATTCAGCAGTTCATCCCTGGTGAAACTGATCAGGAAAGAGTGACAAAAACATGACAAACAAACAAATGTAACAAAAAGAGAGCGCCACACCGAAGCAGCCATTCGTGGCACCATCTTGAATAATCATTGTTAAGACCATAGGGTTTCTAATAAAGTGTGTGTATTATAGGTTTAATGCAATAGAAAATAACGCATTTACGGAATTTGATATTCTGGTTGAAATTCAATAGATTTGATTTACAACCTAGTTGCAGACCTAGTTTTTTAAAGAAAGAAATTAAAACCCAAATCAGCATATAATGTTTTTTTTTTTTTTTTTTTTTTTTTTATAAATATGTTTTGGTTTTAGTACAATGACATTATAAAAGCAAAGAATGTTGTTTGGAAATGTATTTTTATAATATCATGCTTACTATTTTTCGCGATAATATTGCTTAAACCAAATACTGGCTACACCATTAAAGACCACACTTTAAGAGGAGGCATTTGATTTGTCTAAAAGTGTCATGGGTATGAGGTGAGCGCTATCTCACAATGACTTTTATCCTGATTTGAGAAGTTTTATTTTTAATCAAGGCTCTGTCGCAAAAAATAGCTCTCTTTTTGTCTGTCAGGAAGGGGTCTCTGTTAGCACACATCCTTTAGGGGACTGCTAAAAGAAAACAAAGCAAAATCCCAGAGCACAAATGAAGAGTTGGGTGACCCACCCTCTCTCTCTCTCTTTTCCTCATACAACATTTCTCAGATACTTGCATCTTCATATTCTTTCCCTTTTACCTCACACACATCAGGAACAGAGAGAGAGAGAGTGAGAGAGAGAGAGAGAGAGAGAGAGAGAGAGCAGCGACATGCAAATAACAGCCATTCATAAAAAGGGTGTACGTGACTTGTCTCTCGGCATCACTGTTTCTTCTTGTCATTGCAAAGGTGACTGTCAAACGCTAGTCCCATTCACTAACAAGGCCTGCTAACAAGGAGCCCTGTACCCACTAGGAGAAAGAGAGTGACAACCAGATCAATGGATAGATATAAATTAAATCTAGTGGTCCAGTGACCAGCTGTATGATCTAGTATCGATAAGAGAACTTACATTTAGGTATGTTTTGAATCAATTCTTGCTGGTTGACTTTGGATTTGTGTTGGTGTACACTTTTCAGGCACATTTTGATTTGAAAAAATATCAGCTCAGCATTCTTAAAAGGCCAGTAGCATAGAAACATTTTCTGTAATCAAGGTTCTTCCTGGCAATTTATGGCATGTTTTACCATAAAAAATTATAAGTAAACCATTCCCTTAGTTCCTTTCCAAAAAAAGTATTCATCTGGTTGAATTCTAAAAATGTTATAGATTTTTTTTCAAATATTTTTATATTTTGTTTTTTTTGTTCTTGTACAATTGGTAGCAGAAAAGTAATACATATAAAAGACATTACATAAATATGCAAGGATTGATATTCAATTATAATCAAATGTATTATAATATTTTGTTATTATATTATCATATACTGTAAATTAGCCTAATATTAAGAGGCATTATTTTGTCTCTCTGTTAAATTAGTGAAATGAGGGAATCATTTTTGGTTATTGTAATCATTATTGTCTATGGTGGTTATACGGTAAAATATTTTTAAAGTGTCTTTGTGTGTTCAGTTCTATTGTGATTTTTAACTGATCATGTGACCCATCCAACAGGTGCAGAAAAAAAGATGAATGTGGAATTGATCATGCCTATTTGTGCTGTGGTCATTGGCATGCTCCTCTGGCTCCTCATCGTCTTAGTCATTCGCAACAGGAAACGGGTAACATTCCATTCCATCTCTTTTTATTTCCCTGTCTCATAAACACACACACATGCACACAATGCTGCTCTCTGACTGATTAGAACTGACTAACCAGGCTTGGCATGTGCCATCTCTATTGTGCATGAAGCCCACATGCTGCTCTGGTGCGTCATGTAAGCCATCCATCCATCCTAGGACCCCAGTACCCACCATATCCCAGCTGTAATTTTGACTTTGTATGTGAGGATTAAGTAGGTGCTAGAGGCATCCAGTAACTCATTAGTGGTTATCTTTATAATAAGGGGCTGATTGTGAGGGATGACAAGGGTTGAGGTTTTTGGCTTTCTTTGTCACTCAGTCATGCTCTATCATTTGTCAAATTATTCAATTTCAATGTGATTTATCAGATTTTTAATATATACATGTATGCACACAGTTAGAAATGGTGCTATGTAAAATTAAAAGATTGTGCAAATAAAGATGCAAAAAAAAAATAAAAAATATACACACTCACCTAAAGGATTATTAGGAACACCATACTAATACTGTGTTTGACCCCCTTTCGCCTTCAGAACTGCCTTAATTCTACGTGGCATTGATTCAACAAGGTGCTGAAAGCATTCTTTAGAAATGTTGGCCCATATTGATAGATAGCATCTTGCAGTTGATGGAGATTTGTGGGATGCACATCCAGGGCACGAAGCTCAAGTTCCACCACATCCCAAAGATGCTCTATTGGGTTGAGATCTGGTGACTGTGGGGGCCATTTTAGTACAGTGAACTCATTGTCATGTTCAAGAAACCAATTTGAAATGATTCGAGCTTTGTGACATGGTGCATTATCCTGCTGGAAGTAGCCATCAGAGGATGGGTACATGGTGGCCATAAAGGGATGGACATGGTCAGAAACAATGCTCAGGTAGGCCGTGGCATTTAAACGATGCCCAATTGGCACTAAGGGGCCTAAAGTGTGCCAAGAAAACATCCCCCACACTATTACACCACCACCACCAGCCTGCACAGTGGTAACAAGGCATGATGGATCCATGTTCTCATTCTGTTTATGCCAAATTCTGACTCATCTGAATGTCTCAACAGAAATCGAGACTCATCAGACCAGGCAACATTTTTCCAGTCTTCAACTGTCCAATTTTGGTGAGCTCTTGCAAATTGTAGCCTCTTTTTCCTATTTGTAGTGGAGATGAGTGGTACCCGGTGGGGTCTTCTGCTGTTGTAGCCCATCCACCTCAAGGTTGTGCGTGTTGTGGCTTCACAAATGCTTTGCTGCATATCTCGGTTGTAACGAGTGGTTATTTCAGTCAAAGTTGCTCTTCTATCAGCTTGAATCAGTTGGCCCATTCTCCTCTGACCTCTAGCATCAACAAGGCATTTTCGGCCACAGGACTGCCGCATACTGGATGTTTTTCCCTTTTCACACCAATCTTTGTAAACCCTAGAAATGGATTTGCGTGAAAATCCCAGTAACTGAGCAGATTGTGAAATACTCAGACCGGCCCGTCTGGCACCATCAACCATGCCACGCTCAAAATTGCTTAAATCACCTTTCTTTCCCATTCTGACATTCAGTTTGGAGTTCAGGAGATTGTCTTGACCAGGACCACACCCCTAAATGCATTGAAGCAACTGCCATGTGATTGGTTGATTAGATAATTGCATTAATGAGAAATTGAACAGGTGTTCCTAATAATACTTTAGGTGAGTGTGTGTGTATATATATATATATATGTATATATATATAAGCTAAAATGTATTTAATGTATAGTATTATATATTCGTTTTCAATATAAAGGAATAAACCAAAGAAGTATAAATATATTTATTCAACAAGTAATTAAGATAAACTTAAGGTGAAGTATAATACTGCACTGTGATTACCTCCAATTGTTACCTTAATGAGCTACAGTATGTCTACTTCTCTATTTCAACTTGATCTAACTCTTACAATTTTCATGGTGTATCCTTATGTATTCAGGTTGATTCAGTGATGCTAAATAATGTTTGACTTGAATCAGACCAGTATATTTAGATGTTACCATATAAATCATAATTTTTAGGTTACCACTTTGTTTAGTGTGCACTGTAAAAAAAAAAACTCGGGTAACCTAAAAATTGTGCTTCATGTGGTAACATCTAAATTAACTGGTATTAACTGGTAAATTAACTCTGTTACAGTATAAAAGCCATTATGTCTATGGAAAGTCCCCATAAAACATGGAAACACAACGTGTGTGTGTGTGTGTGTGTGTGTGTGTGTGTGTGTGTGTGTGTGTGTGTGTGTGTGTGTGTGTGTTCCGATGGCAAGTCGAGGAAATGTCACTAAGACTTGTACTGCTCCAATGAATGAGACCATTTTTAATTTGAAAAAGAAAAGTCAAGTGGCAAAAAAAATGACCTGAGCAGTAACAGAGAGTTAAAGTAACAATTGCAGGTTACCACTTTTTACAGTTTAGATGTGTTGAAAATAGTAATTATGAGCATAAATTCAGGGATGGAGACACAGATTCAAGGCAGATCACTCACTTTCCCTCATATTACACAAGCAGACACATACTGGGATACTATCACACAGGAGTCTTCGTGTTCCTCTAAGTGCTTTTCATTTTTTTGTGCTTTCCTTTTCTCTCTAATTTCCCCCCCTTTTTTCTCTCCCTCTCTTGCAGCCTAATGATGTAGAGCTGAAAACTGGCTACCTATCAATCATCCTTGACTCGGATGATATGCCAATGGATGAGCACTGTGAGAGACTGACCTATGATGCAAGCAAGTGGGACTTTCCGCGTGATAGACTGAAACTAGGTGAGGCTAAGCCTTGAAACACCTAAAACCTTTCTACAAAAATGTTATTATGCATGTTCAATGTTCACAAATTTTGGTACACTGTTTTCTAGGGGAGCCGCTGGGCAGAGGAGCATTTGGTCAAGTAGTGGAGGCAACTGCATATGGTATCGAGAAGGCCACCACCTGTACTACAGTAGCAGTGAAGATGCTCAAGGGTATAATGCATCTTATTACTTGGTTTAATTCTTGTGTACATCTGATTTGTGTGGTTTATACACACACTGATTCAAATGACAGATCTTACAGATATATCATCATTTAAAGGGATAGTTCACCAAAAAAAAATTCATTCTCTCATTATTTACTCACCCTCATGCTGTCCCAGATGTACATGACACCGCAGACCACAAACAAAGATTTTTAGAAGAATATCTCAGCTCTTTTGGTCCTTTAAATTCAAGTGAATTGTGACTAGAAAAATGACATAAAGGCCACATAAATGCAATCATAAGATGCCAGTGGTTTAATCAAATTTTTTTTAATCAAAATGTTTTTTGTTGTTTTTTTTTTTTTACCATAAATCTCCACTTTCACTTTCATAATTTGACAGAATGTGAAAGTTAAAGTTGAGATTTATAATAAAAAAAGCACTTAAATATTGATCTGTTTGTCACCCACACCTATTATATCTCTTCTGAAGAAATTGATAGCCAGGATTACTTTTGTGTGGCCTTAATGTGAGTTTTGGAGCTTCAAAGTTCTGATCACCATTCACTTGCACTGTAAGGACCAACGGAGCTTAGATATTCTTCTAAAAATCTATTTTTGTGTTCTGCAGACAAAAGAAAGTCATACACATCTGGAATGGCATGAGGGTGAGTAAATGATGAGATAATTTACATTTTTGGGTGAACTATCCCTTTAAGTCTGTGTCAGTCACAGGGACCAAAACCATTATGTGCTAAATGAGAGTAAAATTAGCTTTGGTGTGAGTCAATAAAGCTTCATTACTCACCAATGGCCAGTTTCTTTTCAAGGAATTTCAGCATAAAACATGGTTTAAATTAAGTTGTTAGAACGATAACCTGACCCAAATCATGTTTTTAACAAACTTTTGAAACAACAATGAACAAAACCTATTTTTAATAAAAAATAAATAAATATAAAATCAAACACAGAATGGCCTGGTATCCTGGCTCGGTGAGAAATATTAATGGCTAGGTCTTAATAGGTATGGAAAAAAGTTTATTTTGGGCCCTGGTCATACTGTACCTGTAGATCCTTTCTTCATGTTGTAACACATCTGGCTGCAATATTCTCCAACTCCAACAGAGGGTGCTACCTCTAGTGAGCACCGCGCTCTGATGTCTGAGTTGAAGATTCTGATCCATATTGGTCATCATCTTAATGTGGTCAACCTTCTAGGAGCCTGCACCAAACCAGGGGGTTAGTTTCCCATCTGAGCTCTTTTTCAGTACTGTAGTTGAAAAGCTCTGAAATATTGACGAAAATGACTTCTCTCTACTCTAAATACTTTTCTGAGAAAGTGGAAACCTTCCCTTTCTGTCTGAAGTTTTCTGTAGATATGTTCTTTTCAGTAGAATTTTTTTGACTGACTAAATTTCACAGTAAAATGTTGTAAGCAACACATGAAAAACACCACAATGTGATTGCTAGTTGTTGATAAAAACACAATCTTCCTATATTAAAAGCCTTCTTCCTCTCTGTCTTTTACTGACTCCTTTACAGGACCCTTGATGGTGATTGTAGAGTACTGTAAACATGGTAACCTCTCCAGCTATTTAAAAAGCAAGCGAGGAGAATACAGTCCCTACAAGGTAAATGCCCATATTCCATTAAAACCCTGTCAAAGAGCCTGTAATGTGGTTCCACAGATCTTAGGTCATCATTTTAACAATGCTCTGCCATCCTCTGATGTGGTCACAATTGACTATGATTACATGGACACAGGAGCGGCTTATTGCAAGAAAGTAGCATTCCCTTAAACATGCACTGTATAAACTGCATGCTCTTTACTCCTGTATACATGCGGTTAGATCAGTAAGTAGCGCTCTCCATAGCAATGCAGTTTCCCCATGATGCTTGTGAAATAAAAAAAATATTTGTAAATTAAGTTGCACGAATTGTTATTTCAGGTGCATGACACCCCTGCAACAAAGTATATCCAGATTAGTGACTGAATTATTATTTGTTTGTGTAATTCTGACATGTTGGTACTGTTTAACCCTGAAAAATATACTTACCAACTAACCTGACAACAGCTAAAACTGATCTACCTGTGTGCTGTTTCTCAGAGGCATACTTCACGGCCATGCAGGAGGGAAGTACAGCAGGTAGAGGATTTGTGTGAGGGGGATCTGGGTCAGGGAGCCAGCACTCAACTGGACATCTGCGCTGGCACTGCAGTATGCACCAGACTGGGAGAACAGACCACCACTACCCATGTGCAGGATGAGAAAGGTACATTAGACTACTGCTTGTTGGGTACTGGTAGTTACCAGACTCAAACTCAATATACTACTCAAATACTTCAGCTAAAAACACCTCATTTAAAGTTATTAAAAGTTACGGAAACTGCATTATACAGTAGCCCCAAAAAGTATTTGAACATTTAAGCCATACTTCAAAATGTATGTATTTATAATGTAATGTATATGTCTTTACTATATGTCTTTGCATTATATAACAATAAATAAAATAAAATCAAACAAAGTGGCATTTATTTCATTTATCTAATTATATTAACACACTTTTCAAGCAAAACATTTAAAAAAAAAAAATCTTTAATTACCAGTGTAAACATGAGGGTCCCTGACATCTACTAAAATTGACCCTTTTTACCAGTTGGTTAAAAGTAACTGAAAAAAAAGAAAAGTGAAGTTAGTTCTGAGGAACGGTCTAGCATGATCGTTTTCAATGCCACTTGGTTTGATATCTTGTTATCTAATGCAATTAAATTCACAAATTCTAAAGAGTGGCCATCTAAAAGAGTCCAAATATTGTACCTTCTTTGTATGTTTAATTAGACTTGTCTGTGCAGTTCAACAACTTAACTTAACTTATCATGAATATGTATCTATAGAGAGTTCAGACTGGGATCATCTGACTATAGAGGATCTCATCTGCTATAGCTTCCAGGTGGCCAAAGGCATGGAGTTCCTAGCCTCCAGAAAGGTAACACTGAAACACACCACAGGAGTCCACATGCATTGAACTTAAGTATGTTTCATTCGTTACAGATAACTAAACTATTACTTCATTTATAATACTGCTTTGTGTTTGGCAGTGCATTCACCGTGACTTGGCAGCTAGAAACATCCTGCTATCTGAGAACAACGTGGTGAAGATATGTGATTTTGGTCTGGCCAGAGACGTCTATAAAGACCCTGATTACGTCCGTAAAGGAGATGTGAGGACTGTTGCTACACACAATGACACCAACTCAATTCATTCCATTTGCTTTGTGAAATACACCAACTAGAGCATTGCCTCTCTTTCCCACTCTTTCTTACATAGGCTCGTCTTCCTCTCAAGTGGATGGCTCCAGAGACCATATTTGACCGTGTATACACCACACAAAGTGATGTGTGGTCATTTGGTGTGCTGCTATGGGAGATCTTCTCACTTGGTAATAAGCCTCATGTTCTAATGTAATACGATTCATGTTATGAATCTCACAGAAATAAACTTTAAATGTAAATTAAGCAATTTCACTCAAGCAGTGCTGATATTGAGTATAACAGCACGATTGTGAGTGTTTTATATTTTTATTAGAGCTTTCAAAATTAGTGCGTAAATGTATGAGATTCATTAAAAAAGTTTACATCGTTCGTTTTTCTTAATCGCAATTAATGAATTAAATGTTAATAAAGCACAAACCAGCAAAAACTCTGGTGGGACTGGGGTGGAACATTTGTCCACCTGGAGCCATTACACTGATGGACACACCACAAACAACAGCGATGGGGAAGGCTATTTGTATGTACATGTATGCAGTTCAATGGAAAGGAGGAGGTGAGAACTGGCTTGATGACATAAATAATATTTTAATGAAAAACTTAAACAAAAGACAAAACACACATATGACGGACATGTCCGTAAACAATGTCTCTCTCTCCCGCACCACTGTCCGCAATCGGCCTTTATCCCTCTCCGAGGCTATATATATATAAAATACTGGCTCATTGCCATTTATTTATTATTATAATATTTTTTATTTTCTTCCCAATTTGGCATGCCCAATTCTCAATGCACTCTAAGTCCTCATGGTGGCGTAGTGACTTGCCTCAATCTGGGTGGCAGAGGACGAATCTCAGCTGCCTCCTCATCTGAGACCGTCAATCCGCGCATTTTATCACACGACTCGTTGAGCATGTTACTGCGGAGACGTAGCTAGTGTGGAGACTTCACCCTATTCTCTGCGGCATCTGCGCACAACTCAATACGCACCCCACCGAGAGAGAGAACCACATTATGGTGACTCTACCCACTCTAGCAACCGGGCCAATTAGTGTCACTCAGCACGCCCTGGATTCGAACTTGCGACTCCCCCCTGCCTTTTATTTAATTAAATTGTTGCACTAATTTGTTATTTTATCCTTGCAATAAAAATTGCAGTTTGGTTCTGCAATTCGTTTGTCTAAAATATTGCATATAACATCTTTTTATGGGATATTACCACAAGCTTAGTCCAAATGAATTGCTGAACCTGGCTGCTATTTTTAATGCCATGAGAATACAACAGGCACAGTGATTTACATATTAAATAATGCACATTTAGACAAAACAAAATAAGTAGACTTTCAAAAACAGAATGGTTTTATGTTTGCACAGCAGTATGAAGGGTTCATGGGTTTATTTTTAAGTATTAAATTTTTGGGTGTGTATCAGCTGCACGTCCAATGCCGGAATTTGTCAGTTGATTAGTAGCTGCATCGAATGACAAAAATGTCTTCTCTAATTGGTCAGTCAGTTTTCTTCTCAGTCCGAAGAAAAAAAACAAAATTAGAACACTCTGTAAAAAAAACCTTCGGATTGTCTGAGTACGATTTGTCAGACTCAGTATGAAAATCATCCGTTTAAATCCATTGTTACCATACAAAAGCTTGTTTGGAATGAACATTCATACCAAAAAAATGGGTTTTGTGTGAATAAGCCTTTAGACTTTGGAAAACATTTACTGTTACATGAATTGGTGATATTTTAGTGCATTTCTATCTTTATACTGTGGAAGGATATTTTTTGGAAAATGTCATTTAAGCATTATATTGTTATATATTGTTTTGTTTTCCCTAAAAAAGGAAATAAATGTATTTTGACAAGAAAAGAAGTATATATAGTCAAATTTCAGCACTTTCAAAATAAATCCATGATTAATCATACTTAACTATGAAAAATTATTGCGATTAAAATAAATTTAAAAAAAAGATCGACTGACAACACAATATTTTTACAACAGTTCTAGTAACAAGAAGTTAATCTTCAGTAACTTACAATTTAGATGCAATATGTTTAGTTATGTTGTCTATTTTTACTCCACTAATGAAAGTTCCAGAAGAAGCCAAAGCAGGATCAACTGTTGCATGTCGCTCATACTAAATCTTTAGCTCTCTTGGAACGCTGCTTGTCCAATCAGATTAGAGGATTGGAACTAACTGTTGTATAACAATAAAATATCTTATGTTGTTTACATTAAAAGGAAAAAATTATTTCTTTATATATGAAATATAAAACCATGAGATGTAGTAAACAACACATTATCGATATTAACAGAGTGTGGAAGTTGCGTGACAAGGAGGACATGGAAGGAGAGTTGCTCCACTCATAGGCAATTATATTTTAATGAACACACTGCAGCGCTCACAGCTTCACAATAATGACTCTTCAGGTTTCACAATACTAATGGTTCAGAACCCAGACTCTCTCTCTCTCTCTCTCTCTCTCTGCCTTCTGCTGGTGGCATGGGTGGTTTTATCCACACTCCCTGTGCTCTCTGGAATTAGAGACAGGTGTTAGTCATAATTTAGCTCAGGTGTAAGTGACCTTACCGCTTTCTCTCTCTCCGGATGGGCACTTGACGACACCCCTGCTGCCGCACACAGTATTATCACTTACCTTGCAAGATCACCTTCTGTACTTACAGTAGTTGATGGTGTCTGATGGCTCATGTCCTTTGGTGCAGGTGCGTCTCCATATCCAGGTGTGTGTATTGATGAGTCTTTCTGCAGGCGACTCAAGGAGGGAACCAGAATGAGAGCTCCAGACTATGCAACACCTGAGATGTAACTATATAGTTCTTTTTACAAGCTTTTAGTGCAAGGACAAATTGAATGTCTATCACAATCAACAGAGACAGTGACAGACAGGGGAATATATCTTGGATCCAGGTCTTTGTAGTCCAGGACCCTATTTACACTTTATATCAGCACCATTTTGTTCAGTGGTTGCAGAACACAATTATGTTAAACCCTGGAAATACAAAAGGACTTACATATTTTCCTTCATAACAGATGTGGTCCTGTATTAAAGTATATCTACAGTATTAAAGATATTAGATACAATATTTTGGGAACATCTCTTGTTTTGGAGAATCTTGAAGAACTTATTTTAATTAATGAGGTCAGAGAAGTAGGAACCTATAAACCTGAAACTAATTTAACCCAGCCTCTTCCATGTCAATATTGAATTCTTCCAGATATCAGACCATGCTGGACTGCTGGCTTGATCGGCCTAAAGACAGGCCAACTTTTACTCAGTTAGTTGAGCATCTGGGTAATCTGCTACAGGCTAGCGCTCAACAGGTTAGAATTGACTGCAAGTGTGACATATTTATCTGTACATAATTAACTGTGTTGTGGCGTTGAGTGTTATTCCATTTGTCAAATGACAAAACTCATATTTGAATCTTTGTATTTAACTAGTATTTGTTGTCTGTTTTAGGATGGAAAGGACTACATCCCATTGACAAATGGAAACATGGAAGAAGAATCTGGAATATCTAATAGAACACCCTACATTGGCAGCACAGAGGCCCACCTCCAGTATGATAATGCTCCACTGCTGGGGTTAGTTTACACTAACTAATATATAGTTTCAGCTGTTGCTTCACAGAACAAATTTAATCACATTTAATTTTAATCTCAAAGACTCAGACCCCATTTACACATATTAAGATGCGTTTCGGGTGATCCGATCACAAGAAGTCTGCGCTAAAAAGGTGGAAACGGGATCTAAAATGTGTTGTATCAGATCACAAAAAACATATACAGAGATAGTCAAAAACAAATTTGACAACATCACATTTGTGGTGTAAATGTTAATCCATCCTGATGCATCCCGGACAGCAGTGAATCACCATCCCTCACCTGTCAATCAACCGCTGAGCTATAATAAGAGTTTAAACTTGTCCAGTTATGAGTGGCTTTTAAAGGAAATATCCATCTGATTGGAAAATTTGAACATACACAACTTCACAAATCCTCTTGTGTGTCTGATATCAACATGCAGGGACACAAATGATAAGCACACACATCTGAAGCTCAGGTTAACACAATTACTTCACTAAAACAATGGATGCTCGAAATGTTGTGTGTAGACTGAATTTCAAGTGTATCTGTAAGAAATAGCGCTCCAGTTTATATTTGTGTTTTCTATGTTTTATGACTTTTTTGTGGTTTATTATTATGTAGTAGCACACTGACATAGTGATTGATTTGCAGTGGCAAGAAAAAGTATGTGATCCCTTTGGAATTACCTGCTTTTACTGTCAAACCAGATCTGGTCTGATCTTCATCTAAGTTATATTAAAGAGTAACCACAATCTGTTTTAACTAATAACACAAATTATTGTATTTTTTCCTGTACATATTAAATACAAAATTCAAACATTCACAGTGTATGTTGGAAAAAGCATATGAACCCCTGGGATAATTATGTCAACAAAAGCTAATTAGAGTCAGGAGTTGGCAAACCTGTCATCCAATTAATGAAACGAGAATGGAGGTATGGGTTAGAGCTACTTTGACTACACAAACATTTTGAGTTTGATATTCACAAGAAACATCTGCTGACGTGGACCATGCCATGCAAAAAAGATCTCAGAAGACCTACAATCAAGAATTGTTGCTTTGCATGAAGCTGAAAAAGATTACAAAGTAATTTTGAAGAACTTATAAATTCATCTGTCCACAATTAGACAAATTGTCTATAATTGGAGATGATTTAGTATTGTGGATACTCTCCCTAGAAGTGGTCGTCCAGCAAAGATGACTCAAAAGGCACACCACATGAAAAATGAAAAAAAAACCTAGAGCGACAGCTAATCATTGTAACTAGTAACATCTCTGTTCATTAGTCTACTATTTGGAAATCTTTAAACATATGTGTTCAATAAAGACATGAACGATTATAATTTGTTGTGTGTTGTTATGATAAGCACCTTGTGTTTGTGCATACTTGTGACTTTGATGAAGATGAAATCACAGTTTTTAGAAAACCATCTAATTCCAAAGGGTTCACATACTTTTTCTTGCCAATGTATGTTGTCATGAAATCAAAGATCCTCCCCCAATATCTGAACACAGTTGAGCGATGTCTCAACTGACTAGATGTGATCAGATCACCTAAGAGTCATCTTAATACCAGGTGTAAACGGGGTCTCAGACATTACTTTGCCCCAGTTATATGACTTCTGTTGCGTATTTTGTCTACATTTGTCTACATACACGGAACTGACATTTGAGGATAAAATGTGCTTTACCACTCCTTTGTCAAACTAATTTAACAATGGTCCCACCCATTCCTCTCCTGAAAGGTTCCCACAGCAGATAGACAGTTGTATAATGTCAATAAGGATGACGACTTTTGAAGACATTCCTCTGGAGCAAAGTGCTGTAATGGTAATTGAGCTCTACATACTACAGCAAGGATCTAAGAATATACCATGTTTACATGCTCATACTTTTATGATTAATGTCCATAGTCTGGTTAAGCCTTTTTTCTGAAAAGAAAATGAATTGCAAAATACAGGCCATGAGTTACAAATATAGACAGCTGTATGGTGTTTCTTTACATTAATATTTCTTTATAGACCATAATGTTTCTTAGTGTTTATATTGCCTGAAATTCTGATTAATACAGCGATATGCAAACTGTTCTGTTCTGATTTCTAAACTGATTTCAAGAAACTAGAATAGTCATTTAATCAGGTTATGGCAATCAGGTTGACACATTTAGTTAACTAGTTTTAAGTACATTACATACAAATATTTCTAAAATAATATTGTTTGTTAAATATACATTGAGATTCTGTTACAGCTGAAGACAACAATAATGAACAAGAAAATATATACATTATTTTAAACTGTCTGTGAAAAGTGTTTTAGAAAGTAACTTAAAAGTAATTTTTAATGTCCTTACATTTACCATTAAGTAATTAATAAAGTAATCATATTACAATTTAGAGAAGTAATTAGTCATTTGTAATGGGTTACTATTTTTTAGTAACATACCTAACACTGAATATGACCAAAATCCAATGGTTAATATTGGAATAAAAAAATGTCAATTCAAAAACACTTTCATAAGAAAGGACAAGCCTTTACATTATTGAGTCCTAGAAATATTTATTATGGTAAAAATCACCCATTTTAAATGATCTTCCACCCTACAGAATGATCACATGGACTGTGGAGTGGGCTTATCATGTGAGCAGATGAAAGTTTTGGATCGCCACGTGCAAAAAACACCTATTTTCAGGTGAGATGTAGCAACATCACATTCATCCTGAAGCACAGCTTATACTTGAAACTGTAAAAACCAGGAAAATTTCACAGCCATGTAAACATGTTTTCTTTCATGCTTTCACCCTCAGCCCACTCCTGCGGTGCAAGAGTAAGGAGTCTTTAGCTTCTGAATCGTCCAATCAGACCAGCGGCTATCAGTCCGGCTACCACTCTGATGACGCAGAAGTGCCAATATACGCCAATGAGAAAATTATCCTAAAGAGAGACATTTGTAAGAAACCTCCACTGCCCAAGAGAGACGATAAATTCACCGCAGATGTCCGTTATAGTGCACCTCCAGTTTAAACCTGTGTTTATAGATGAGCTTCAATTAGTTTTCTCTTTTTCTCTTATTTAGAACTTTAACCTCTCAGCACTTTCATGTTCATTTCATGCAAGTAGTAGAAGAGTCAAAGGGTAATTTCCTGTCTAAAATGAGTAGGAACATTCAGGGTTCCCATAGTTGTCGAAAAAGTGGAAAAGGGATTGTTCACCCAAAAATACAAAATATTTTATCCTGCCTTTATGTGCTTTTTGGACCTTCAAAGTTCTGGCCTCCATTCACTTGCATTGTAAGGACCTACAGAGCTAAAATATTCTCCTAAAAATCTTTGCTTATGTTACGCAAAAGAAAGAATGTCATACACATCTGGAATACCATGAGGGTGAGTAAATGATGAGAGAATTTTCATTTTTGGGTGAACTATCCCTTTAAAATTAAATGCATTTTTTTTAAATCATGGAAAAATCTTCAAACGTCAAGGAAACTAAACATTTTAGTAGTTATATTTAGATTTAAAACCTTTAATCAGCTTGAAATTTCATAAGTGGTGTATTTTTTCATTAAATATTATGTTTTTCCTGCCATTACTCATAATGACTTTGGTATTACAACCACATGCACTGCATAATCCAAAAACATCAAACTATTTAACTGACGCCTTTTTTTTTTTTTTTATAATACTTAGTTTTTTAAATAGATGTAATTGATTGTGTTGGAAAATACTGTTTGTTGTAGTTGTATTCTTCTAATGGGGTGAAAAAGCCTTATCAAAACAATCATGTTTACAAAGAATGCAAAGCAAGAGTGGTCAAAGTGTGTCCACGACACTTCCTGAGCAGAGGCATGCTCTCTTCCTATTGATCAGGAAATAGCAACTGGAATGTCAATGTGTAAATGTTATAAAAAAATGTTCATCATTTTTACATTGTCTTTAAACGACTGATGGCCTTGTTCTCTCACAAGCAACAGACAGCCCATCTAATTATTATTATTATGACTAATTTTTTTTAAAAAAAATTTAAAGCTTTTTTTCTAGGTTGGCCTTTTCATTGTACAGTTTATGATGAGGGCCATGTCAGTATTTTGCCATTACGAGTATTATTTAGTAACACACATTAATGTAATTAGCTTTTGTTTTAAATAAATGCTCCTGCCAATCAAAATGTTTTTTTGTGTTTGCACGCAATGCACGCTAGCCTCTGTGAGCAAGACTTGCTTGTTTTCTACTTGTTTTTATATTTTAGGTTTCATGCAGTTGTATTTTTGTGTGTGGGTGACAACAATCAGACCTTAGGAAACAATGCTCACACAGCTTTGGGTGTTGTCTTAGGACTGCTGGTCTCAAAATGGCCCAGAATAGCATGCACAAAAATGTCATCAAAGTACAGTGATCTCTGAGCGCTTTTCATCTATCTATTGTTTATGTTATTATTGTATTTATGATAATAAAAATTGGGAGAGTTCATGCCACTGCCACTTCCATGGTTGCAACATAACACAGCAAGTGAAATACTTATATTGTGGAATTTTTTTTCTTGTAATTTTATAAAAAAAATGAAAATAATATTCATTATAAATAGTATTATCATTGCAAATAGGCATGGACCTGATGACCCATATTATCCCTGAATGATTTGATTGAATGAAATGAATGAAAATGTTCCTAAAATCATATTGTGTGCTTAAATGGAGGCAAGGAAACTTGACCTTTAATATAAAGGAGTTAACATGGTACATGTACATTTATTTCTTCTTCATTCTACATTTTAATTTGCCTATGTTTATCTCCAACAGATTTTCAGTGTGATTTCTGGCCTTTGGATCACACTGTAAATTCATTAAATGCATTATTTATTTGGATCAATGGATGTTCTACATCTTTTACTTGTTAGAAGTCATATTCTCAATTGTCTGTTTTCCCTCATACATAATAATCTAGTCATATTACTTTTTAGGTGCTATTTTGCACATTCCATCAAAAACCATTTTCTCTGTCCCAAAAACACTTTGTACCTCGTAACCTCTATGTACACTTCATAGTGTTTGTGTAACACTGAGAAGGAGACTGATACTTGGCACTGATACCCACTGCATGATTAATCTATACTTACATTAACCTGCAACCTCTAAGAACATAAACATCAAAGGACTAACAATAACCCGACTGCAAATCAGAAGCTGACTTAAAGGGATAGTTCACACAAACATTCCTTAATCATTTACTCACCCTCATGCCATCCCAGATGTGTATGATTTTCTTTCATCTGCTGAACACAAACAAAGATTTTAAGAAAAATATCTCAGCTCTGTAGGTACATTCAATTCAAGTGAAAAGCACATAAAAGCAACATAAAAGTAATCCATACAACTCCAATGGTTAAATCCATATTTTTAAAAGTGAAATGATAGGTGTGGGTGAGAAAAAGATAGATATTTAAGTCCTCTTTTACTATAAATCTCCACTTTTGCTTCCACATTCTACTTCTTTTGTTTTTTTGGCAAATCACATTCTTTGTGCATATCGCCACCTACTGGGCAGTGAGGAGAATTTGTAGTAACAAATGACTAAAATATTCATGTGCTTCTCACCCACACCGGCAACCATTTACTTGACGGTGAGTAAATGATGAGAGAAATTACATTTTTTGGGTGAACGAGGATGTGTGATTTTACCTTGGGTGCCTTAAGTCTAAGACCTATTGCAATGCTTACATTGAACAGCAGTACCTTTAAAGACACAAAACAAATATGCTAAAATAATAACTACAATGATTTCCTTCACAGTACTGCATTTCAATGGCAAGAGGAGAGAACAATTTTTTATTTTATTTTTTTAACAGGGTGATATTCTCACTAGCACTATCTAGAGATAAAAAAAATCCACATGCTCCTGTGTTTACCCACTAGCATGTCACTGTATTAAAGTCAATGTGGATGTTTGTCCTTGTCAGTAACATGGCAGTTTTATCTCATTTAAATATGAATTTATAGATTAAATGATGACCAAGAATTTGTAATATCTGTTTGTTGTTCATGAAAGCATACCCTTCATAGATGCAGGAAATCAATCTCATTTCCTTTGGAATGGGAGAAATATCTTGCAATGATCTGCAATGTCAGGAAATATCTTTAAACACGCACACACACTTCTGGCACCAATGGGTAGTGTGTAAGTATGTGCAAGGCAGTGGATATGGACACAAATATTCACACTCTGATATGTGGCATACATAAATCACAGAACATACAGAGGTCTGCAAACAGGCCCAGCAGTGTACTATGAAGATAAATCAATTGCAAAACTCGAGAGCTTGTAGATTTGAATTTGAGAACTTGCACAATAAATATCTGTATTCGTAAATTGAGAAATTGAGTAATGATGTGAATACTTGTAAAATAAAAATCTAAAGTTGAATGTTGTAATCTGCACTCACATACAATAATCAAAATCCTGTATTTTGAAATCTAAATTGCAGACAAATAGTCACAAATGTGTAAAATTACATTCACATAAATACAACCACAGTCACAAACTTGTATTACATTTTAACTTTTGAACTTTAATTTACTTGTGCAGCACAACCACAAATCGGCAGTTACAACCTCTCAAATCTTCCCACCTTGACATTTGCAACTACTTCTGTAATAAACCTGTAGCAAAACTCACTTGTGCACTTGTAAACCCAGATGCATGAGAGCAGACTGTCGGTGTTGGGTGGGGCCAAATAATTTGTGACCAATCACAAGAGCTGGAACAACTGATGCCCCCCAGAAGGAGGCAGACCCAGCCTTATCATTGCTGTGTCCGGTGTGTGCTTTGCGCACCTACTTTGGACTGCGCACGGCAATGATAAGGCTGGGTCTGCCTCCTCTTGGGGCAGTTGCTTGCAGGTTCACTGTATGGCCCTGAAGAGGGGCCGTAGGAACCTTTGGCTTGGGCTCCAGGCAAGTGTTGCTGGCAGAGGGCACTTGCAGGTCCCCGACCCTCTTGATGGAAGCGAGCGGAATCAGGAGGTCCATATTCAGTGGAGGGCACATAGCTCGACTGTCTCTAGCGGCTCGAAGGGGGTTCTCCGAGGGCCCAAAGGGAGCATGAAGAGAACCCGTGAGGGGAACAGGCATGGCCTGGGATGATTCAGCCTCCGGGCGCCTCTTAAGGGACCTGATGACCAGGTCGTGCTCACCCAAGGGCTTAGCGTACACTGCATCGTGGTGGGCCGGCATAGTGCTACAACACCTTCAAGGTGGAGGGGGACAGCAGCCCCTCCCACTGGCCTTTGGCCTTCAAATCTCAGAGGCAACTGAGGCTCTCAAGAGAGACCCCTAGTGTCACTTCACCAACACAACGTGGAGTGAGTGACAGAAGGGGAACACACTATTAATGTCACTGAAATAAACCAAACCACACTCTTAAAGGACTATTTCAGGTTCAATGCAAGTTAATCACAATCAACAGCATGTGTGTCTTAGTGTTGAGTACCAGAATAAATTATCAACAAATATTATCATTATTAATACATTTCAACTTGTCCCTCCTTTTCTTTAAAAAAAAAAAAAAAAAAAAAAAAGGAAGCTGCATTTGGTTACAGTGAGGCATTTACAATGGAAGTCTATGGGGCCAATCTGTAAATGTTAAAATACTCGCTGCATCCCAATTCGCCTACTTATACTACGACCTAAAAGTATGTACTCTTTTTTGAAGAAAATGTACATACTTTTGAGTGTGTAGCAAAAGAGTATGCACGTTCTGGGACATACTACGAAGACGTCATGCAATGGAAGAGAACGTGGTTGCCTAGTTACGCACACCGCGACAGTTAAACAAACATCGTCGTTGGCAATGCGCCAGTTAATGAGGCGCTCAGTGTCTTCATCGGACCCTACAAGATAAACACGGTACTTTTTTTGCACAACACAAATCCATTAATATTATGAGACAATAAAATATAACTTTAATTAGCGCTAAACGTTTAAGTTCTTACACTTAAAAACTGAGGGCGCATCTCCGCTGCCGCATCCGGCCGCCATGTTTGCATCATCTCAAAGCTCCTCCCTCCCGCACGCAATGGGTTGTGGGCAATATTAGCCGTTAGAGTGTGCATCGATCTGCACTTCGGATTCTGACCGGAAATAGTAGACCATCCGGGTATCTTTGGAACACTCATTTCAACATACTACGATTTGGGACGTACTAATTCTATTTTCGAATACTATTTAGGACGGATAGTATGCGAATTGGGACGCAGTGACTGTTTCAAAAGTATAGCCACAATATGCACATTTTCGTGATTTTAGTGATAAAATGCTAATTAAAATTCTTAAATTTCTGTGTGAAGTTGTTTCCAATTTAAAAATTGTGTTGCCATGACAACGTCAAAGTGTAAATCCTGTAATCCCGGTAAACTTTTTTTTTTTTTTTTTTTTTTTTTTTTTTAAAGTTTTACAGTAACAGAAGGATTCAATTGTCGTCATACACTTCCATCGTAAGTGCCTCACTGTAACCTCGATTTTTACTTTTTTTTTTTTTTTTAAGAAAAGGAGGCATGACTCAAATGTATTTTTGTGTTAATCAACATAATGCTATCGATTGAGATGAACTTGTATTGAACCACGTTTATTCCTTAAATATTTGTGGTACTGATCCATGAGATGTATTTCTCCTTGTATATGTATATTTATGTATATCCACCAGCATTTGTGCAAGGAGCAGCAACAAGTATCTAGTTCTGATATGGAGGAGGAAAATAAAGTTCTAACGTCACCTTGTGGTTAAGTAAGTCTGGGTGAGTAACATCTAAAGAGGTAGGAGCAGAGCCCTTCTGTCAATTTGAGCCAAAAAGATTAGCGTAGTGGCGGTCCCATAGACATTCTATTGATGAGACAAGAGACCGTTTTTATATATATGGAGATGCTTCAGTTGCCTATATACACAGTTTTTGTGAGGAAACAACTCATCACTTAATAAATTAAACGCCTTTTCGCTAATCTTCCATGTTTTACACTAAACATTTATTATGGGATGAACTGTGTGTGGAGTTTAATACGATAAAAAGGGTGTTTTATAAGAGAAGACGCGGACAATTTTGAGAGGCAGATGTCAGTGTACGGCTCCCCTTTCATTTGTATAATGTCGCAAACTGTGACTTACTGTCGTAACACTCTAGTTGACCTTTACGCTCTCTCCTGTAATAATAATAATAATAATAATAATAATAATAATAATAATAATAAGAAGAAGAAGAAGAATATAGCGACATATAGCGTACATCATTTAATACTTCTTAATGCACATAGTACATTATATTCACATATATTGTAAAATGTTTTTATTTGCATGGCAACGCCTCAGCAAATAAAACCCAGCAGACTCTAAACGATAACCGTAGGGTTGATAACGACCTGTTGGACATTTCGTCAAAAACATGCGTCTGGTGTCCTTTAAGGAAATCAATAAAAGAAGACTCACGTTGAATAATACATACAGGAAAATATGACGTGGGGAACAACGAAAGTGTCAGAAATACGTGATGCTGACGGAGAGAAACGTAAATCAGTGAGCAAAGCAAACCATCATAAAAAGTATAGAATTAAGAAATTAATTAAAACAAAACTAGCAATGGACTAGCACAGTTGATGCTTAAAAAGACGAATCTTCACTTGGAGGCACCCATAATATGTTCTCCATGAATTTGTGAATTCAAGCGACGGACTTTTGTCTTACATGCAGGTCTGTTGTGACATCTAGTGGTAAAACACGCATGCTAACGTATGTGTTTGTATGTGACACATGATCTTTGCTTGTAAAAGAGCTAATAAATGATAACCTCCCAGGGTATCAAGCTAGTCAAAAGCATTTTCACTAGCTTTTCTTTTGAAAGCTATCAGATTTCAAGTTCAACTTTGGTTTCTGTGTTGTCCATTTTATAGTGTAATGTGCTTATATTGTATACATTATGTCTATGAGATGCCATTACAAAATGTAAACCTGAATAATGCTTCAATTCAGCATTCAAGCTTCAAAAGCCAGACTTTATTGCATATACTGGTCAGTCCAGGAATGCACGACCTTCAAATGTGAGCGGTATCTCCAGAAAGGGGCGGGGTTACTTCAAAGGGGGCGTCACTTCCACTCAACTAACCCTTTCCCTAACCTTAAAGGAATAGTTCATCCAAAAATGAAAATTCTCTCGTAATTTACTCACCCTCATGCCAT
Source organism: Moxostoma hubbsi (assembly GCA_032164185.1). Lineage (NCBI taxonomy): Eukaryota > Metazoa > Chordata > Actinopteri > Cypriniformes > Catostomidae > Moxostoma > Moxostoma hubbsi. Next base: position 19,702,283 of record JAVLUX010000031.1, read on the forward strand.
CCCAGATGTGAATAATTTTCTTCTGCAGAATGCAAATTAAGATATTTATAAGAATATCTCAGCTCCGAATCCAGGGTGTGCTGAGTGACTCCAGTCAGGCTTCCTTAGCAACCAATTGGCCCAGTTACTAGGGTGGGTAGAGTCAGGTTGGGTTAACCTCTTCATGGTCGCTATAATGTGGTTCTCGGTGGGCCACGTGGTGAGTTGTACATGGATGCACAAGAAATTGTTACATGTTTATTGTTTAATTGCATCATTTGTACTATTTACAAGTGTTTTCATTGATTTGTTGAACATGTGATAAATCCAGTACTGTCTCTTTAACAAAACCATTTATTCTGTAAAGAGTTTGTTAATGAGAGAGGACTCAAATTGATTTATCTCACCTGTGCCATGAATGATTACATTTAAATGTTTATTTTTTGGATATTATAAGAGACATTATTCAATGACAAATGGGTCGCGTGGATCTCGTCTTTGGACACACATTACACGGAACAACTTTTACTCTCAACATGCAGTGAAAGGATCTCGCTGCTGAGTACTCCACCACTATACTAAACAATTACTGGTGAGTGAAATGTAAACATTTACAAGCCAGTTGCCAAATATATAAATTTTAGTCGCATAGTGTGATATTTGGTAGCAAATGGAGGGTTGAGCATGGAGTAAAAGATCAATCTTGGGATTTTAAAACCAAGATCGTTCAAATGAAGATAATTAATTGGAAAATCAACATTTTTACCCACCCCTTATGAATTGGAAATGAACTAATGAGCAGTAGACAAATTGTTTCACATTAAGAAATAAGAATCGGGAAGAATAGGGTTTTATCTTTTAATGGGCTGTCACGCACTGTGATGTTTTGATATAGCTTCCTTGTGGCTTTACCCTCAGTCCACATTTCAAAAGCAAAAAATAAATAAAGTTACAAAGAATAAAATTTGCTACATTTTGACTTTTAGATCTAAAATAAAGAAAACAAAATGGCAAAACATTTTATATGACCAGCTAACTGTCACAATACATGTAATTAGTTTTCTTATCAACAGCTTGTAATAGTCCAACTATCAGCATTTGTGATCTGGGGATTACCTCAACCAGACTGAAGCAATTGTGTTCCACTAACAATACACATTCACAGTGTTATACTGTAGCAAGTGCAGTGAGTTGGACAGGATGTGTCCTCTCTCTGCTTTGTGAGTGTGTTTCCACAGCTGGCTTTGCGAGGTCTGTAGAGAGTGATTAGGCTTTGCAGTGATAAGACTTGCTGATTATCTCAAATAATGAGTGTGATGTCATACAACTGAAAAAGGGTTTATAGAGCTGGAGAGGGTGATAGAATTTCAGGATGTTTGTTATTTATCCATAAGTATGTAGCTCAGATTCAATTTATTCCTAAAGACATTCGTTTTAGAGTACTGTAGAGATTTTAAAGATACCCGAAGAAGGGTCATATTATTTTGGTGTTTATTTGTGCTGTAAATATTTATATTTATGTATTTACATAATATATATGTAAATATATATTTGTACAGTAATAACGTCAACTAACCATTAAATGTACAGTATATTAGTTAAATATGCTAAATATACGCAAGGCAGTTTTATCGCAGTGAGAAGCCTCACTCTGTGAGAAGCATTTCTGAAACATAGGATGGCAGGGGTAGAGATAGGGTTGGGTTATACCTTCTCTGAGTGCACCCACTCAGGATAGTAGTTGCCAAATAGCATTTTGCAAGCTGCCAAAAAAGTTAATCCTCATTGGCAATTGTCAAATGGTCATCACTGGGATTCGCTTTGTGTTAAATATTTTTCCAGCAAGCTAGTCCATTTGCGTGCACGCAAATATGCTAACTCACAAAAATAATGTTATTTAAAAAATCTGACAAATAATTTTTGAAATAATTGAAATAGTTGAGTTTTGAAATCAAACTGTAAAGAGGAATGTGCACAACACTTGAGAACATGACCACACCCCAATAATGGAATGCTGTGTAATGCATTTACATGACCACATACATTGTCTGCTGGTTAATAATCAGTGTAACAGTGAGGAACTTACAATGGAAGTGAATGGGTCAATTTTCTGTAGGGTTTAAAGGCAGAAATGTGAAGCTTATAATTGTATAAAAGCACTTACATGAATTCTTCTGTTAAAACTAATAGATTATTTGAGCTGTTTAGTTATTTAAATCATACATTTTATGGTAGATTTAGGGTTTATACGTTACGTTGTAACGGCAACGAAGATGTAAAAATTGTATCTAACTTTAAAAAGTTTGCAAGCATGTTTTTATCACACCAAATTTTTTTTTACATGCATTCTGTTTCTGCCTGTTGGCTATAATTTTGAATGTATTTTAACATTTATGGATTGGCCATATTCATTTCCATTGTAAGTGCCTCACTGGAACCCAGATTTGAGCCTTTTTTAAGAAAAGGAGGAGTTTTTATGGTAATCAACATTATTCCACAAAGCTTTCGACTGAGCTTAACTTGTATTGGACCCAGAATATTCCTTTAAGTCTTTCAGCAACAATCAACGTGAGCATTCCCATTCGTCATAACATTTATATTCAGACCATCTATAATTTAGACATTCAAAATTGCCGCATCAACAAGCGTTACGACATATGTGGCATCAATGATGTAAAATACCATTGGTTTGGTTCTCTTGAGTGATGTGACTGTTTGCGACATTCTAATGTTTGGATGTATATTTTTGAAAGAGATGAAATGGCACGGCACTGGCGCTGATCCTGTGGTTGGCCGAGTACCCACAAAAAAACATGAGATATTCCCCATTCATTTTTTCCATAGGCATTTGAAAAAATAATTTAATAAATATTTCTCAGCCTTGACCAAAACCAGAAAGCTTTATTATTAATTAATTATAATTGGTAACAGGAACTTCTCTGATTGGTGGATCTCACTTAGGGATCACGTTTCCGGGGGGAGATCTTGACCCAGAGAGAGTTTACAAGACACAACTGTAGATTGAAATTTTTAATGATGAATTCATCAAGCGCAATGCCGCACAGAGAAAAAAAGGTTGAGCCTGCACAATCTTATATTCCTTCCTATTGCTTAAAGTTAATGGGCATTTGTTGCGTGCGTATAAGTGTTTGTGCACGCACTCTGCTTAGCTTTTTGACAGGGGGGCACCCACTTGGGGAAACATAAATCGGCACCTGTGCTTCACGGAGAGGAAGTTTTTCAGTGATTAGAAACCTTCAGTTTCACTCTCTTCCTCACATGGAGCTATGGTCTGACTTTGGTGATTTAATGGTCAAGAAACTGTATTTACCGGCTAATGGAAACCCTGGACTACAGTGAACTCTCTTGGCTGTTGAGTCCAGCTGTACCGGAAGTAGTAGCTCTCAGGTTGTCAGTTCCATGAGTGTTAGTATTCCACGTCATATTACACTCATCCACACAGCTGTGTTTGAGAAAAACAATGTCAGACGGAAAAGACAAACAAACTAATGAAGACACAATAGCCCACCCCCACACCATTACTCATACACACGCTTTTCTTTTCTTTTTTTGTCCTTTTGTAGCAAAAACAGATCTGCTATTGCACATAGCCTTGTTTGATTCAGGTTCACTGATTATACTAGACCTTAGCAATGAAGAGTATTCAAACTTATATCTGATTCATGTTTTTCAGCTGTTTTTGTGAAGTTTCTGTGTGTTAGTTGGCCTTAGGCTTGAGAAACTATCTTTGTATTGACAGTGTGTGAAAGTTGATGTAATCGCTGCCAAGCACAATTATTTGCCATTAACACTAATTACATATGTGGGTTAACTGTTACCAGACAAAGAGGGCTCATTGTTTGAGAAAGACAATTTAGGATCTCTGCGACTGAAACCAGTTCTATTTAGGCATAAATGGGCTGGATTACAAAAGATTTTTGCAAATGCGACAGCAGAGATTTTGAATATAATGTGAGCGTGAGACTATTGCATTGATTTCTATGGACTAGCTTTGTTTTGGATGAAGATGTCAATTGTTTGTACAAGACCAAGATTTCCAGGAAAATTTGAAAAACTTCTTGACATCCATAGACTGTAACCTGTAATTTATGTGAAAAGAAATGGCCTTTTACTGGTCGAAGTATTGTCAGTGTATGCGTGCACATGTGAGATGAATGAGAAATTTTTTCTTCCTATTTTTGTTTATGTGCTAGTGTGTGTGTGATGCTGCACCGTTTGGGTTACAAGCTTGTGAATAGATTTTGGAGGAAGGAAAGTTGATTTCCTTGTCCTGTACAGATCCAGGGAAACAGGATGTTTGTATAATGACCACAAGAATGCTTAGTGATATGATAAAAGGTGACACTCACTCTTATGTATGTTTGATGAGTCTACAATCTACTGCATGAAGCCCGGATACCCTTCAGGATGTTTTTGTGTGTGTGTTTTCTTTATCTCTTTCTCATTCGTCATGTAGCTTATTTGTTTTTTGTGCATTTGCATGGATGAAATGGATGAAGACTTGGGGTTCAAACTGATCCACTGATGTACACACAGTAGCTTGGTTTCCATCAAAATGTTTCTCATTATTTTAAGCGCATTTCTAAAAATTAGACTACAGAAAATACAAATCATTGTACGTTTCCATTCACTTTGTCATGTGCATTACTTTAAGGGAGCCTGCCTTGTCTTGATGGAGCAGCTGAATTACCTCCTTGCTTAAAGGAATAGTTCACCCAAAAAATACAATTTGCTGATAATTTACTTACACTCAGGCCATCCAAGATGTATCTGAGTTACTTTCTTCATCATCCACGCTTCCTCCCTCCTCCACATGACACTTGACCTTACGTCATCCCATGCTGGGGTTTGAACCCCCGACCTTTCGGTCAATAACCCAGAGCCTTAACCGCTGAGCTACCACTGGCCTTTAAGGGGGAGTTTTATTAAATTTATTAAAAGCTGCCAGGAGATGCCACAGAATAAGTGCAATATTGATATAATGAGGGCCAGCATCTGCATACATGGGAGTGCCCTTGCTCAAAACTGTTCTTGAAAAATGTTTCAATCACATCAAACTATTTCACACTCATAACACTTGTTCGATTGGTCAAAACATGTAATTATTTTGTGAATAAACTGTTTCTATCGCCATAATGCACATTTTAACTAACGCAAAATGCTAGAAAATCCATCTCCTCCTAGCACACATTCCTGAATAGTTTATCAAGCGTTTCCATTCTTGATTTCTTATGTGCAATTTGCAAGATTGTGTCTAGAATCAGGGCTGATCTTTTTTTCAGCACGCAGGGAATCACACATACACATACACTGCTACACTAATGAATGAGACATTCTCAGCTCTTGATGCATGACAGTGTGGCCTCTGGATTGTGAATAGCGGGCAATTCTAAGTATTCACAAATTTAAACTTTCAGAGTAGCTCATTTAAAATTACGAGTAGTGAGTATTTAGTACTGAGTTGCAAAACCTATGCCCCATGATAATGAACACTGTATACCAACTTTTAAAATACATCACTTATCTATGATAAACACTATATGAATCTGATTCCAATATATAAAAGGGAGACATGATAACAGAAATGAAAAGATAAGTTATTTTCAATTAAATGATCCCCATTTTAAATCGTAAAGTATGAAATAATTACATTAAAATCAGTTTTTGTGTAGGGTCTAAATTTCCCTTAATGCTGACAGAACGTTATTGTTGTGTATAAAACATGTTCAAACAATGCAAGGAATGCAAAAAAATGCTAAATAAGCAGGATCACTTGACACGTCATGTCCTGCAATATAGAGGCGGTAGAGCAGGCATGGGAAAATTGTGTGGTACAGGGGCTACATCACGCTTAAAAAGGAATAATTCAAAAATAAAAATTCTCTCATCATTTGCTCACCCTCATGACATTCTGGATGTGTATGACTTTCTTCTGCAGAACACAAATTAAGATATTTAGAAGAATATCTCAGCTCTTTTGGTCCATACATTGAAAGTGAATCTGTGCTAAAATATTGAAGCTACACAAATCACATAAATCAACATAAAAGTAGTCTAATCCATGTGCCTCCAGTGGTCTTGTCTTCAGAAGTGATATAATAGATGTGGAGAGAAACAGAGCTTTAATATTTAATTCCTTTTTTTACTATTAATTCTCCTCCCTGTTCAGTCAATCTCCAATTTAACTTTCACTTTCTTATTGTGTTTTTGGTGATTCACATTCTTCATACATCCACTTACTGGGCAGAGAGAAGAATTTCTAGCAAAAAAAGGACTTAAATATTGATCTTTTTCTCACCCATACCTGTCATATCAATTCATAAGTCATGGATTAAACCACTGGAGTTGTATGTATTAATTTTATGCTGCTTTTATGTACTTTTTGGAGCGTCAACATTTTGGCACCCCTTCACTTATATGGAATGGACCTACAGAGCAGAAATATTCTTCTAAAAATTTTAATTTGTGTTCTGAAGAAAGTCATAGACAGATGGCATGAAGTTGAGTAAATTATAAGATAATTTTCATTTTTGTGTGAATTATTTCTTTAAGTCAGTGTTTCCCAACCTTTTTTCTGCCACGGCACACTTTTTATGACTAAAAAAATTCTACGGCACACCACTATCCCGTATAGGCTAACCATCATCGATATTTTTCATTTTCAAGAACTTGTCCATGTAATGTTTAAAATTTGGCTATGCAAAAATGTCTCAAAAATTAGACCTTCCCATCATGCCATATTGACCGACAGGGTCGTAAACATTCTGTCATAATCTATTATTACCTTTTAATTCATTTTAATTTTCATATTTTAATGACAATAAGACATTTAATAGCTTTAATTTTCGTTCTCATTTTCATTTTTAATCATGAACTTACACAACAAGCATATAGCAGATTATGCATTTATTTATTTATGAGGAGAACAGATGAACAACAGACATCACACCAAGCAGTTGAATGTTTTTTCCCCCGCAGTGACGGAGGAGGACACTAAAACACGACATATGAACAATGCAATATACATTTTTTTAAAATAAAATATGATTACAATGTGAACAAAACACATAAAAAAATTAACTAAACAGAACTCGATAACATCGACAACTCAACACTTCCTCCTGTTCCGCATCGACTTAAACTGGGTTCTCACCTGTGCGTAATCAAATGCATCAAGGGAGACTGATGCTGAGGCAATTGACATTAGATTTAGCATTTTTGCCTCAGACAGATGACTTCTCGTGGCAGTTTTAATTTGGTTCTGGAGGCTGAACCCAGAGTCAAGCTGAACGTTCTGCCCCTGATCGGCCCAAAAGTGCATCGGCCCACCGGGAAAATGCCCTGTATGCCAGATTACCAGTCCAGCCCTGAATGTATTCTGCAGCGCTGATGCAAGTCATGTTTAAGTCCTTTAACACTTATAAATATCAGTCACTTTGGAAACATTAATCATTGCTCTTCACTATCACAAAAGTGACCAATTATGTTTTCAAAATTATGTTTTGAATTTCCCCAAAAGGTGAAAATATAATTTTTTCATGCATTTATTTATATTGTGGAATTTCGTAATTTTCCATGGCACAGTGGTTGGGAAACACTGCTTTAAGTAGCACATGGGTGGCCACATTGTCCTCCTTTTGAGATACAATGTTCAACATTGATTTAGTTCTTGTTTCTGTTAAGCCAAGAAATAGTTGTGTTCTCATTCTAATGCATGATGCACAATTTTCTGATGTTTGTGGCTAGTGGAATATTCTGCCTGAAGTATTGCTCTGCAAATGTTGATGCTTTTCTATCTTTATATAGGCTAAGCATAATTATAAATTATTTTATCATCCCTACTTTCCTGGTAATTTATTATACCAATTAACACACTTTCTACATCAGGGGTCAGTATTATTAAAAAATTAATGATATTTAAAAAATATATTATTATTAAAAATGTCTGACTTATTCTATTACATTAATACTTCTAAAGCTACTCAAGTTATTCGGCCAAAAGTAGTGAGTGGTTTTCTCGTTTCCTTGATATTGTTGTTTGATTAATAGCCTTTATATGACATAGCCTACTAGACAGTGCTCAATTTGGTTACATGTACACTTCAAGTCCAACATTTTGATGCAAATACGCTTTTGTCCCACTGTTTTAATTCAATTTATACATAAACGACTGCGTTTACATTAAATCTACACCAAGACGGGCATTCTCAGAATTATAATGCATATTTGATCATTTAGGTGTGAACCCGAATTAGTGCACAAACATTAGCCACCTATCAATCAAACATTGTGCAGCTACAGATGTCAGGAAACAAAAAGTCAATCTTTTATATTTCATCTAGATCAACCAACCAGTGGTGCTTTTGCTATCGTGATCGATGTAACGAACACCCCTGTTCTAGAGGTAGGACATAGGCTAAATACAGAATATTACTCAAAAGTTTGATCAAGGATATCTCTCTTTTTTCCAATAAACATCTAGATCATTTTATTGCCCAGCCCTATTGATAACATTGCATTAATCTCTCACAGAAGCCTAATAATCTCAGTGATATATAGTTAAATTACAGGCTACGTTATAGACACATAATCTAGTAAACAGAAATATTAAATTTACCTTGATATGTTTCTTCAAATTAGAGGCAGGATTAGTGCTGATATCTGGCTTGAGCAAGTTAAACTCACATGACACGATCAAGCAATTGGCCTTTTTCACTGTGAAACGCCCTTTCAGGTGCTCCTGTGATGTTCTACTGTAAACTGTGTATAAGGCATTCTCCACAGTTGGCGCCAGATCTGCAGCTGTCGATCAAGTTTTTTACATGTGATTTGATTTGACGGGAGTCACGAGACTCTCCCTAGACAATCATGTTGATAGATAAAATTAAATCAGTACAGGGAAGTAGCGAAAACAGACGGTGGGAAAATAGTGCAGTAAAAGTACAGTTACAACATTTAAAATGTACTCAAGTAAAAGTTAATTACATAAACGTGGAAATTTGTAATTCATTACTTTACACCCCTGCTAATCAGTCACTCATCTCAGAGCTATTCTGTGAGGATCCCCAATTTAAATCAGATTAATTTTGGTCACATTATCACTAATCACAGCAATTACATTTTAACCATAACACGTCTTCACAAATTTGCTTAATAATTAGTGGTGTGTTACAGCAAAAAGCCAATGACAGTAAACAAATCATAGATATTAATGATATATTCTCTCCACTCTGCCCCACAGGCTTGTGAATCCGCTGCCATGGGTGTGGGCATGAAATCTGGGCTGGTCTGCTGGAGCTGCGTGGAACCTTGGCATTTCCAGGCGGAGACATTGATCCGGATCCCCGATGCACCATAGGCTGCTCCTATCGAGCAGAAGCATACTGGATATCTGTGATTATTAAGGGGGTACATACCAAGCCTTGGTGAATTCAAGATGTAATCAAAACTTCTTTCATCAAAGCTTGGTTCAATCTGAGGCTTTGGTTACGAGCCGGCAGTTAAATGTAAGGTGTGTACATGGGGATGTTCAAATTTACCCTGTACTGACAGCTGTTATTCAATTTCGGGGGACAAAAGCATAGTGTCGAGGCTGCAGTTAGTCCCCGACTCACACATCCACTAATCTTGGGTATGAATTGGCTGGGATTTACTACTTTATTGAGGGGAATTTGTGTGGATGGGTCTTGTAACAAGTGTCTCGGTGTGTGGTTTGCTGGCTGGGGAGGTGGAGCCAGGGCCGTCTATGTCAGCTCCCCTAAGGGAGGGGGAAGTCTCGGCTTCCTCAGCCCTTAGAGGATTCCTTGCAGGGGATTTCCCTCTGGAGCAGATGTGAGACAAAACCCTTTGTTTTTATTTCTATTGGCCTGGCATTCACGGGGATGTTCGCTGGTGGTGTGGAGCATGCTGTGAATATCAGCTGGTGAATCCGCCGGCCACACCAAGAGCACCATTGCGCCCCCTTCCATTGATCAAGGTCCCCTTTGAAAGAATTGTTATGGATCTCCTCAGGCCATTAGAGTGGATGGCACCTGGGCATCACTTTGTGTAAGTTCTGGTGGACTATGTAACGCAATGTCCAGAAGCATTACCTCTGTGCAACATCTCAGCATATAGTGTTGCAGAGGCACACTTCAGAATAATCTCCTGAGTGGGATTCCAAAAGAAATCCTCACTGATCAGGGCATGATGTTTATGTTACGTACACTACTTGAACTGTATGAATTATTGGGGATTAAATAGATTCTAACCAGCATTTACCACCCCCAAACTGACGGCTCGGTTGAATGATTTAAACAGACACTAAAGAATATGATTCGGAAGTTCGTGCACAAAGACACTCGAAATTGGCACTCTATTATTTGCAGTTGGAGAGGTCCTGCAAGCCTCCACAGGGTTATACCCATTTGAGTTATTGTATGGGCATCGACCACGCGTGCTTCTTACGGGGAAAATTGGGAGGTGGGACCTTCAAACAGCCAAAATTAAATTCAATACGTTCTTGATCTGAGAGCAAAACTCCACACGCTGGGGCAAAAACACTGGAGAATTTGCTCCAGGCTCAAGAACATCAAAGCCGGCTGTATAATAAGGGTACTCGGCTATGGGAATTTGCACCGGGAGATAAAGTCCTTGTATTGCTCCCCACATCAAGCTCTAAATTACTTTCCAAGTGGTGAGGACCCTTTGAAGTCACACTTCGAGTCGAGGAAATCGATTATGAGGTTAAACGAATGGATAGAGGTGGAGTACGTCATATTTACCACCTCAATCTCCTAAAACTGTGGTGGGAGGTGGTGTCCGTGACTTTGGCGATGGTGGTTCCGGAGAGGGAGGAGCTCGGACTGGAGGTGAACTTGAAAGCCACTGATCGAGTGAACCCTGGTCACTTGTGGAAACCACCTCTCACCATCACAAGTCAGCTCAGTGAGGTGCCAGGTTGCAAGGAAAATTCTTCGATGTGTTCTTGCCTTTTCCCGGTCATGTGATCTCATGGAGCACAATATCGAAACGACCCCAGCGATAGTGGTATGTACTCGTCCCTACCAATTACCCAAACACAAAAATAAAGTGGTACATGAGGAGTAAAGACCATGCTAGATATGGGGGTAATAGAAGAATCACACAGTGACTGGTCCAGCCCTGTGGTGTTGGTTCCGAAGAATGACGGCTCGGTCCAATTCTGTGTGGATTATAGAAAGGGCAATGCAGCTCTAAGTTTGATGCGTACCCGATGCCTCGGATTGATGACCTGCTCGATTGTTTAGGTGCAGCTTGCTTTTATGCAACACTGGATTTGACAATGGGATATTGTCAGATCCCCTTAACTCCCATGTCACATGAAAAAACAGCATTTTCTACACCATTTGGATTACACCAATTTGTCACCATTCATTTTGGTATATTCAAAGCCCCAGCTACATTTCAGTGGATCATGGACAGAATCCTCAGACCGCATGTCGCTTATGCCGCTACCTATCTAGATGACATCATTATTTATAGTAATGATTGGCAATGGCAAATGCAGCATCTGAGGACTCACGGCTAACCCTAAGAAGTGTGCAATTGGTTAGGTGGAAGTACGGTTTATTGGCTTCCACTTGAGTCATGGGCAGGTGCGGCCCCAAATTGATAAGTCTGCAGTGATTGGAGCCTGCCCGAAGCCTAAGACCAAAAAGGAGGTAAGACAGATTCTTGGGCTGGCTGGCTATTATTGTAGGTTTATGCTTCCGTTAACTATTCAACTGTCACCAGCCCACTGATTGATTCAAATAAAAAGGGGCAACAGATCCGGTCCAGTGGACAGAGCCTTGTCAGCAGGCATTCACACAATTGAAAGCTGCACTTTGCGGCAGGCAGTTATTGCACTATTCTAACTTCACTGTCCTTTATATCTTGCAGGTGGATGCATCGGACAGGAGGTTGGGATCAGTACCCAGATGGTGGAGGGGTAGGAGCATCCCATGTTGTACATAAGTCGCAGGTTCTCGCTGAGGGAATAAGTACAACACCATCGAGAAGGATTGTTTGGCCATTAAGTGGGCACCAGAGAGAGAGAGAGACAAACCTGTCTGTGTGTGACATTGATTGGACTGAAAAGCCACTGAAAGAGTGTTTTGAATCGTTTCTTTCTTTCTTTCTTTCTTTCTTTCTTTCTTTCTTTCTTTCTTTCTTTCTCAAATTGTGTACAGTTACCTTGATTGAGAAAGCTTGACATAATCAAGTATGGCAACACTTCTGCAACTCTTCTTCACAATTTTTGTGCTTGCAAGCTTCCCAAGTGGTCCTCAAACTTCCAGAGAGCATTCAAGACTAAATCATGTTTTAATAACTTGGACTCTTAGTGCTCCGATATTACCCATGTCTTTTTATTGGAAATACAGTGACGGTGGATGCCCTCAGCAAAAAATGAATATAGAGAGTGATACCATGGACTCAACTTCCGGAGGTTCATCTGAGGGGCAATTCTTAGAAGACACTAAAAGATATTTGAATTTTATAATCAACTATATAGATTTGATATCTACAAGGAGTCATTTTGCAAAGAAAATGGAAAGGGTCTTTGAGTAAACAAAGGGTTCACAGGGTTGCTTTATAATAAGAAAGAGAAAATCTGTAGAGAGTGAACTTTAAAGTGAGAGATTTTTTTTCTCTATTTTTTATTTGTAAGCATATTGAGTAGGCATATTTTTGTGTAACACTTACCAATAATTATTTTAATCTGTTAATGGCCCTAGAATTAACATAGTCCTTTAATATACAATGTACGTAAAAAGTTCCAATCTGTTCTCATATAAACACATTACAATATATACATTTTTGTTAAATGATCACTTCATAAACACATATTTTTTGCTCTGTTCCTCGCAGAATACCATCTATGACATTGAAATTCTACTACTATAACGCATGATTTAAAAGACACTTGCATTACATATCCAACGACATTTACTAGCTTAATCAAGCACAACTAAGTTATGTGGTTGTGCAACTGATAGAGCTTCAGACTTTGAATGCAGGAGAACACAGTTTGAATCAAGCAAATCACATGAGCCGAAAGTATATAGCACCATGAAATAATGTGGTTGGTTCAGCAATTGCATTTTTGATTTCACATTCGCTTTTATAATGCTATCGGTTAGGTTTAGATGGAGGATTTATGGTAGAGACGTCAGTTTTGTTTATTTAAAACAAAAACCACAAAAACTGAGGAGGGTTTTTGCTTTTTATAATACTATTGGCTAAGGTTTTGGTTAAAGGTTTAAGTTAGGGAGGTAGGTTTTCTTAATTTAAACCTCCATAGTGTATTAACTTTTTGCAGAACATTTACCTAGCTTAAAGTGCCCCTAAATTTATCAAAATTTAAGGGTTTAGGGTTTATGTTTCAGCATTTAATCACACCTTTGCTGATACCAGAATTTAACACTACAATAATTTTCTTTCATATGTTACTGACAAGCATTAAATAATGCTTAACAGATTAGTAGTTCATTATATAAATGCACTGGCGGCCAAAAGTTTAGAATAATGTACAAATTTTGCTATTATGGAAAGAAATAGGTGCTTTTATTCACCAAAGTGGCATTCAGCTGATCACAATATATAGTCAGGACATTAATAACATGAGCAATTACTATTACAATTTGAAAAAAAAATTATTAAACTACTTCAGAGAGTTTTTCCACATGCAGCAATGGCAGCTTTGCTGATCCTTGGCATTCTAGCTGTCAGTTTATCCAGATACTCAAGTGACATTTCACCCCACACTTCCTGTAGCACTTACAATATATTGTCAGGCACTTCTCACGCACCTTCCAGTCTAGCTGATCCCACAAAAGCTCAATGGGGTTAAGACCCATAACATTATTCCAATTATTTGTTGTCCAATGTCTGTGTTTCTTTGCCCATTTCAACATTTTCTTTTTGTTTTTGTTTCAAAAGTGGCTTTTTCTTTGCAATTCTTCCCATAAGGCCTGAACCACTGAGTCTTCTCTTTAATGTTGTACACACAACTGGTGTTGAGCGGGTAGAATTCAATGAAGCTGTCAGCTGAGGACATGTGAGGCGTCTATTTCTCAAACTAGAGAATCTGATGTACTTATACTCTTGTTTAGTTGTTCATCTGGCATTCCAAATCTCTTTCTGTCCTTGTTATAGACAGTTGTCCTTTGTCTTTGAAGATTGTAGTGTACACATTGGTATGAAATCCAATTAATTTAACTTAACTTAATTTATTTTTTGGCAATTTCAAGCATTGTATAGCCTTTATTCCTGAAAACAATGGTTGACTGGTGAGTTTCTAGGGAAAGCTGTTTCTTTTTTTTGTTGCTATTTTTAACATATATTGACCTTAAGACATGCCAGTCTATTGTATATAGTGGCAACTCGAAAACAAAGACAGAGACAATGTTAAGCAACATTTAACCAAATAGCTTTCAGCTGTGTTTGATATAATAGCAAGTGATTTTCTAGTAACAAATTAGCAATTTGCATGATCACTCAAGGATAAGGTGATGACTGATGGAAATGGGGCTTGTCTAGATTTGCTCAAAAATGTAATTTTCCAAATAGTGATGGTGCTGTATTTTTCCATCAGTAATGTCCTGACTATACTTTGTGATCAGCTGAATGCCACTTTGGTAAATTAAAGTACTAATTTCCTTCCAAAACAGCAAAATATGTACATTGTTCCAAACTTTTGGCCGCCAGTGTATATATAAATGTATATATATATGTCGGAATGTACATGACATAATGCTCAAGCATTATATATATATATATATATATATATATATATATATATATATATATATATATATATATTTTTTTTTTTTTTTTTTCTTCTTTTTTTTCTTTTTTTTTCTGTAATTACTTGATTAGACCAGTGTCATTATAGTATGAAACAGGTCACTCGTATACATATGAATGGGAAAAATCATAATGCTAAATATGGCAACTGTAGGAATGAACGTCCTGCCTTACAATTAAAACAGCCAATAACCTTTCTTTTTATTCAAGAATGTGTTTGCGCATTAGATGGACCAGTCTGAAAAATAGTAATATTTGTGTGGCTTGAGCTAAATAATTAAAGAACAATTTATGGGACAATTTTTCTCAAATTTTAATTCTAATTTGAAATATACTGTTTGTATATAATTATGACTAATAGTTTTGGAGATTTTGCTCTTCCCCCATTCAAGTAGATGGGAGCTTTACTTGTATGACTAAATAGCTGCACAGAGGTTTTACAAACATGACCCGACTTGCTTTGAATGGACATGGATTAGACTCTTGTGGGACGTGAATACATTCAAAACATTTGTGTCAACATACATTTTTTTTAAGGGATTTCATAACATAACTGTAGGATTTACATCTGAAATGAAGAAAAAAAAAAAGAACAAATATATAACACATTAAACACATTAGATACAAAGAACATACAAATTGAAAGATGGCAGTAATATGTCAAAAATTTGATTCTGGTAGCAGGGTATAACGGCTAGATTAAAGGATAGATCAATTGTTTACATCCTTTATAAAGTCTGTAATCTATGGGATGTACTTTAGCATTTTTAACGCATGACAGATCCTGTGATACTCCCCTAGTAAATATTATATTGCCAAGTTAACAAATGGATAATCTCGAAGAAACTAATGGAGCTTTCAATTAGCTACACAGGATAAATCAGCCTGTCTAAAAGATCTGTAATTAAGTATGTGCATTGCATACTCACAAGCACAGAATATTGAGCTCAAACAGCCTTTGAAAAACACTCCTGTCACACAGAACCAATGCACCTGATTCTTGCTATGACCTAGTCCTCCAGTTTCTCCTTATGCATTTGCAGTGATTACATAATTGTATCTTTTTACTGATCTTATACCACACAGAATCATATGGGTAATCTGACATGCTCTTGCCTTCCAGTTCCTCCCTATGTATTTACCGAGATCACATAATAGTACCCTCTCTTTAAGATATGCAACATTTTGTGTAAACTTGCATGTATGTGATCATCTGCTTGTTCTGAGTAGCAAGAATGTGGCATCTGTGTGGTTTTAAATAGAGTTTTAACACGCTGTTGATTTTGAAGACACTTCTCCAGACAGTTCCTGTCAACATGGCAATAATTTTTTACTAACATGCGGCAAAAGCTGTACGCCCTCCTGCACGAATACTATGAGACCTGTGTTGAGATTCTCTGAAGTCACTGTTTCGTGCTTGTTTGGTTTGCATTGTCGGTTTAAAAGAAGACAACAAACTTTAAGTGGTGCTAAAGGCCATTTTTTACAAAACCCCACTACTGCTAATTTCAAATTTTGTTTTTGTCCTGATTAATGCCTTTATGGCCAATTACATCTTGGCAAACCTGCCTTCTTCCAAACACCATCTGTGGATTGTATAGAAGTCCAGGTGGAACAGACTGTTTAAAAGGGATGGTCGCCTGACAACACTTAATGGGATAGTTCAACCAAAAATGAAAATATAGAATAATTTACTCACCCTAAAGTTGCTCCAAATCCAAATGATTTTCATTCTTCTGTTGAACACACACACAAAACACTATTCCTATAATATTTGTGTCCATGACACTGTAAAAGCACAAAAAGCTAATAGAGCTGTTCAGCTGTGATGTCAATTTGTTGGCAAACCCAGAAGTCTAACAGTTCTATTGCACCTATTGATATTTTTCTGTATTCAGGTATTTAAAAATAAAATAAAATTCATACTTCAGTTAAATAATCAGCTTTAATATTTTGACAACAGACATGCTGTACAAGAATAATTTGTCACTACATTTACACAACCTATATGGATAGATATACTGATCCCTAAGGGGGAATTTAGGAATGTCATAATTGGATTGAGAAGGATTGGACTGAACCTAGAGTGTTTTGCAATACACCTCCAAACATCTGTTATCAAACAGGTGAGTTGAGCATTCCCTGCAATATCTTGTATGTGCTAGTGCTGATAGATTTTTCCTTTTTACTGTAGAAGCAGCACTAAGTTTAATATTGTTGACTGAGGCTCAGAATATTTAACTAGTGTTGTCTTGTACAAGTAATGTGAGTGTCAGCAACTAGTTAAACACAAGACAACAGAACAAAGAAAATGGACGAGGACAACAACAATGAAACTCCATAATGTATTCTTTGTGACCCCTCATGCCTCCTGTTGCATATTTAATGAGCAGACAACTGATAGTCCCACACCCAGAATGTTCTGGGACAAAACATTTGTCGATTACATCAAGATGCCAGTGCTGACCCCGTGCTAAGCATTCACCCTTTTCTTTTGAATGGTGATATATTCATGGCTAATGGATGCAAGAGAGTGAAGGAGTGATTAGTCACATTATAATGACTGTAACTTGGGTCTTTAAAGGTGCTATGTGTAATATTTTTCCTGTACTAAATCATAAAATGACCGTAATATGTC
This sequence comes from Moxostoma hubbsi, assembly GCA_032164185.1. Taxonomy (NCBI): domain Eukaryota; kingdom Metazoa; phylum Chordata; class Actinopteri; order Cypriniformes; family Catostomidae; genus Moxostoma; species Moxostoma hubbsi. Next base: position 19,719,729 of record JAVLUX010000031.1, read on the forward strand.
ATTAGAGAATTAGGAAACATGCTACACTGAAATACTGGCTTCTCTGATTACAATGCTACAACCAGTATGTTCTACTTTGAAGTTTCCATTCTGGGCTGAATTTCTGTTTATGTTTTGGCCTGTGTGATCCAACCCACTGCCCACTCACCAATAGTATTTTGACACCGCCTGGTTGCCAGATTTGAACAAGTTTGCAGGCAAACTACACAGTGTGCTGCAGCCATGGAATGGTCCACATTCTGACAACACACATGAGCTTCCAGTCTGGGGTGGGGCAGACAACTCTCCAATATTTTTAATTTGGACTGCAGTACCCATTTCAAACACTTGTTGTCAATCACACACATACTATAGCACCTTTAAAGTAGGACTAGACCTTTGTGTGTTTTTGTGTAATATCTGGTTTATTGCTGTATCGTAAGATTTCCATAACAGTGCAGTTCTATGCAGAATTCTGAAACAGTATACTTTTGTAACCAATGGGTCCAATGCATTATTACAACACTAACGTTCAAAATCTGGCTGAGCTCTTGTGAAAAGCATTTTGTTCTGTAACAGCATATATAGAACAAAATATTATGCACAAATCATTAATATTATCATTCAACCACGAAAATATGTAACATAACCCATCTTTCTCATATCCACTGAATAGAAACAAAACAAATCTTACACAACAAAAAAACAATATTTGCCCCATATTGTTCAGTGTAACTGCTTGACAAAAAGGAAAATTATGTTATCAATACTCTCCCTCATCTTGTGCGAGACCTGTATGACTCGCTGTCTTTGATGGATCGCAATAGGAGATGTTAAGCAGAATGTTCAGTCTCAGTCACCATCCACAATCATTGAATGGAAAAAGGGGCTATAAAAGTGAATGGTGATTGAGGCTAAAATACTTCATAACATCTTTTGTATTCCACGAGGGAAAAAAAGTCATACCAGGTTTTGATAAAGGGCCATTCAAACAGAACACGTACTTGCACTGAATTTTAAATAAAAAAGCTGTCTAAAAATAGAGTATGGCACTCCTGCATGAGACGCTGAAAAGAACAGCGAGATGTGGCGCAACGTTCAAATATGTCCGTCTAGCGCTTGTTTACATAGGGAAAATATTGAAAACAGCGTGGACGGACACTAAAATGTGTTTGGTGTGAATGGCCCCTAATGTCTCCTGGCCCCTGTATATCCGAAACAGTATATACAGGTTTGGAACAACATGATGGTGTGTTAATGATAACAGATGATTGACATCACACCTTCATCATTACTCTCCCATTGTTTTGTTTACATTTTGCTGAGGAGAGTGTTTAAAAATAGTATCCTATTAGCCATCTCTTCTTTATCACAGGCTAAATGAGTTCACAGGGTTGAACTCTTGGGGATGAGGTTTGTTTTGCCCTGAATTGTTAAGAGTTCAGTGCAAGTAAATTCTTAGAAGATGAATAGGAGAATGTATGTGTATGTGTGCGTTCGCTTGCACACCTCTGTTATTACCACACAACTGTTGTGTTATTAAAGGAAGTTAACTCTATTAGAGATAAACCAAGCACACATTTCCCCACTCTACCTCATCTATCTTTCCATCCTTTTCACCTGTGGTTTATTGCCAACATGTGTGTGTGTGTGCTGCTTACGTTTGTTTGTCTGTGTGTGATTTGTCATTGCTGTGAGTGACTTTTAGTGTGGTCCTGGGTTGGCTTCACGTGTCTCTTGTGGTAGTTATGCTCCTCAGTGTAAATACACACATCCAACACACACTTCCTCAGCTTTGAGCAAACAGGAAGTGGTGTTCACCCTGCTATGGCCTCCTCTGCTTGTGAATGACACACACCGTGAATGAGATAACCATATACCAATATATTGTTCACTTGCACAGCTATGAACAACCCAAAGCTACATTGATATCCCTGTATATGTTCACACCACCTTGATTTGCCTGGGGCTCTCCTTTAACTGCTCAAACACTGCTGAAGGCAACCCCTCCCTGTTTATACACCCTTAGACATTTGTGAGGGGTTCTCCAGTGCAGTTAAACTGCTGGCAATACAACGCAATGTAATGTCATGTAAACACAGGTTTCTTGTGGGTTTTTTTTTTAAATGAATTTTGATAGGTATCTGCATATTTCTGTGCATGATGCCTCAATCTTTACAGTAGATGATTGGATGAATGCTAGAAAAGAATGGCTTGAAATGGTACATTGACTTTACATAAAACAACAATCAAGAGATATTCAGACTGAATTATACATGTTTTCCAGTTTCAATAATTTCTCATTCAAACAATGTTTTTTAAGATCATATTTCCCCATATCTCATGCTTTTATCTCTGCTTGTGCTTGCCTAAATACCCAAATAAGCTACAAGGCACACAACCTCAACCCATCCAGAACATTGATAGTCTCTCATAAAGTCATAGTCATACCTTGAGTTATACAAGTTTGTTCTTCCATTTCTATATGTTACAGTGATCACTGCCTCTAAAAATGTCATTATCACTGACCTGAGTGAGTACATGGGCAAAAAACTTTATGGAGAGACCAAGGTAACAATTAGACACATCTCAGTGTGAACTCGGCCACATTAGGTTGAAAGATCTTAAGCTAAAATCAATATGTGCTTGAATTATTTTATTTCCTAATTTTATTAAGACAGATGTGGCAGTTTGAACCACTCTCTCGCTCTCTTCCTCTCTCTGTACTGCATTTCTACATCATTTAATTTAATCTTTTTGCAACACCTCTTTCATACACCCCTCCTGCCTCCACCCTTCTTGCCATCCCTGTCCTGTTCTGATCACAGTGAACAGGTCAAACTGTCAGCAATGCCACAAAAACCACAGGAGGGTGAAATTTATTAGTGAAACACACACACACACACACACACACACACACACACACACACACACACACACACACACACTAGAAGTACTTTTAATAAACATACCAAGATATTAAGCCAAGATAAGGGTTGTAAAACCTAATTCAAATACATTATGTCTAGAATAAAACAATGCAGATGAAAGTGTTTGTGATAAAAAGGTTGTAGCTTCTTCACATTTCAAATAATTTCAAAGACTATAATTGTTTGCACAAAGATAAAACAAAACCATTTAATTTACATAACCAACAATGTATAGAGGAAATTAACCCAATTTTGTCATTTGTATTTTTAGGGATGGGACGAAATGGTTATATCACAATGCGGTTCGATGTACCATATGAGGTTCACGATTCAATATAATCTCAATTCGATATAATAACACTTAGGCCCCATCCACACATACAAGTTTTCATTTGAAAACGCATTCATTTCGTTATGTTTTGGTCCTCTGTTCACACTAAGAATGTGTTTTTGTCCAACCAAAACTGAGCTTCCCCATCTGTCGCTCACTTCGACGTTGTGTCGAGTGAAGCGACACTAGGGGACTCTCTTAAAGGTCTCGGTTACCTCTGAATTTGAGAAAAGGCCATTGAGAATTTGGCAGACAAAATTTGCATGTCCCTCCCCCAGACATACAAGTATAAAGTGAGGGAATCATGCCTCTGTTCATTCAGATTTTTTCTTCGGAGCAGAGCGGTTGTGCGATCAGCGAGCTGAGATCACTACTGTTCCACTCACCTCTGTAGAGCATTGCTGTTGGATCTACGGCGCATATCAGTGGCTTTCCTTCTCTGCACGGAAGTGCAGCTTTTCCCCTGGGTGCTTCGACAACGTTTCCTTAAAGAGCAAATAGACCTGTAAAACAAGTATATTTCCTCTAAAAGAGTATACACATTGGCGTTGAACGTCTTTTTAAAGACGCGTCTCTTTAAAGATGTCTTTCCGCCTTTGTGTATTTCCTGGATGCGGCAGATATCTCTATGCTTCTGACGGTCAAAAGAGCTGCCTCGCGTGCCTGGGCTGCGATCACACGCAGGCAGTGTTTTATGAATGGTTCATGTTTTCAGTGCGAGAACATAACCATGGCAACATTGCGGTAGTGGCTTTCTTTCCTCCGAGAGGAAGCCACTTCAGCCGCCCTCCGCGCCATGCCTCCTTCCTACGGGATTGGGGCCGGTGCGGCTGGTGCGGCTGGTGATGAAGGCGATTTGGGGAGTGCAGCATGCTCTGTTTTGCCGGGTAAATCCCCAGGAACCACCCGCTCCAGCACGCTCTTTTGCTTCCGTCCGGGCTCGAGGTGAGATTGGCTTGACTCACGGGCAGTCTATTTAATCCCTCAGACCCCGCGAGCTGGATGATGATTTCGCCGCTGCATCGGAGAGTGTCACAGCTGCATCTGATGCTGATGACTGGACTGGGCTGCCACCTTCATGTCTGCTCGTCCAGTCTGAGCCTGATGTGCAGATGTCCACTATGCTTGCCTGGGCCGCCATGAACGCGGGGCTGGACTGGAACCCCTCACATCTCACAGCTAGACAATTGGTTCCTTGGGTCAGGGTGCCACTCACAGCACACCCCCCCCCCCCCCCCCCCCCCCGGTTCCTTTCTTCCCAGTGGTGCATGACGAGTTGACGAAGCCGTAGAGGCTTCCTCTTCGTTTTACTGCCTGAAACCGGCTTCCTCGCTCCTCCGCTCTCATTATCCTCGACGGCCCCAAGCTGTCTCCACCCTGCATGCCATGGCCCCCCTGCAAATACACCAGGCCAAGGCACTTAAAAATCTGCACTTGGGTAGTCCTGATCCTGATGTGCTGCAGGAACTGCGCTCAACGACTGATCATGCCCCCTGGGCCATGAAGGTCACATCGCTGGCACTCAGACAGACGTAGCCCACACTCGTGGTCAAGGAACGACATCTGTGGCTGATCCTGGTCGAGATATGGTACCCCGACAAAGCCCGCTTTCTCAACACCCCCTAAGCCTGTTCGGCTTATTCGGCAACACCGTTGAAGACTTTGCCCAGCAGTCTTCAGCAGTGAGGAAGCAGACGGAGGCCATCTCCAACATTGTGCCTCGCCACCATTCCAGTGTGAGCCGTGCTCCGTCTGCTCACTGAGGGCGTCCCCCTGCAGCTTCCAAACAACAAGCAGCTCTGCTTCAAACCTGGGCCCAGCTCTCAGCCCCAGCGTAGAGCTCCCTGCAGGAAGCTGCACCCTGTCTCACAAACCACTACTGGGACCCAGAAGGCTCCCAAGCATTCCTGAGATGAAAAAACCTGGCTGGCAGGGACCATCTGACTTGGCGACGCAATTTAGTTCACCAGGCACTCACCCCACAAGGTTGCGATAGAGCCGTCTCTCCTGCCAAGATAAAACCAGGGATCTACAGACCTCACTTCATCGTACCCAAGAAAGGTGGTGCGTGGTCGGCCAATCTTGGACCTCTGAGTTCTAAACTGGGCCTCACACAGACTTCCGTTCAAAGGTGCTCATGTGGAAACTTATTCTAACGTGTGTCCATCATCTAGATTGGTTTGCAGCGGCAGACTTGAAGGATGTATAATTTCACGTCTCACTTTGCCTCGGCAAAGACCCTTCTTACGGCTCACATTCGACGTCCCGACGTATTAGTACCAGGTCCTCCCCTTTGGCTCGTCCCTGTCCACTCTCGTCTTCACAGAGGCTGCCCTTGCCCCGCTAAGGGAGGTTGGCATCAGCGTACTCGACTTCCTCAATGATTGGCTGATTCTAGCTCACTCTCGAGAATCTCTGTGCGCCAACTGGGACCAGGTGCTCAAGCTCCTCAGCCGTCTAGGGCTTCAGGTCGACTGGGAAAAGAGCAAGCTCTCCCCGTTCAGAGCATCTCTTTTCACGGCATGGAGTTGGACTCAGTGCCAATGACAGTGTGCCTCACAAACGAGTGCACGCTGCCGGTGCTGAACTGCCTAAGTTTGCTCAGACAAGGCACAGTGGTTTCATTACGGCGGTTCCAGATGCTCCTGGGGCATATGAGACAGCTTCAGCCCTGGCTTCTGACTCGTGCCCCGAGATGTGCATGGCGCCACAGCACATACCGTGTGTATGTTCTGCCGCCAGACATCCAACCCTTAGACAGACCTCTGTTTTCTGCGTACAGGAGTCCCCCTACAGCAGGTGTACCGATGCGTTCTGGTCACCACAGATGCCTTGAAACAGGGTTGGGGCACCGTGTGCAATGGGCACACAGCTGCTGGCTCCTGGAGGGTGCCCTGTGGATGTTTCTCCCACTACTTCGGGGCAAGCACATCTTGATTCGATCAGACAGCACCACCACAATAGCATACATAAATCACCATGACGGCATTCCCTCTTATCACATGTCGCAACTCACACCACTCATTCCCGGGCAACCTCAACACGCCAGAGGATGCGCTGTCGCGACAGGGCACGCTCAGCGGAGAGTGGAGGCTCCACCCCCAGGTGGTCCAGCTGATTTGGGAGTGGTTCATCAAAGCACAGTTTGCTTCCCAAGAGACCTCCCAATGCCCGCTCTGGTACTCCCCAGGGGAGGCTCCCCTCAGAATAGATGCACTGGCACACAGCTGGCCCCGGGGGCTGAGCAAGTATGCATTTCCCCCAGTGAGCCTATTTGTACGGGTGCTGCTGCTGATGGGTCAGTGCTCTCATTCCTGCAGGAGAGGCTGGAGGTTTATGTAGATGCCATATCAGCTCACCACGATGCAGTGGACGGTAAGTCCCTAGGGAAGCACTATCTGATCATCAGGTTCCTTAGAGGCGCCCGGAGGCTGAACCCTCCCAGGCCATGCCTGTTCCCCACATGGAATCTCTCCATGGCCCTTTCAGGCCTTCAGAGAACCCCTTAGAGCCGCTAGAATCAGTCGAGCTGTCTCCAAACAGGCTTTCCCACTGGTTCATTGACGCCATCGCTTTGGCCTACAACAACCAAGCCATGCCTGCCCCCTTGCGGGTACAAGCCACTCAACGAGAAGTGTGGCATCCTTGTGGGCACTAGCCAACGGCACCTCCCTAGCAGAAATTTGCTGGGCAGCGGGCTGGGAAACACCCAATACCTTTACGAGATTTTACAATCTCAGGGTTGAATCGGATTCGTCCCGTACTCTCTCAGGTCTGAGCATGTAGAACTCAGGAATTCGGAACATCTGACCGAGTGTTCTGCTTGCACATAGTGCCTTTCCCCTCCACTGAGTTGATCACATGCGCTCTTTTCCCCCAGGAGAGTCCACTAGATTCGCACTCCCTGTATGTTCTTCCTCCCTAGCCCTCTGGTCCGTGAATTCAGCGGAGGAATTCCCCGAAAAGACCCACTACGTGTACTAAAATTATTCTGTACTGGAATAGGTGCTCCACAGGATAGGCCCTTGTGGATTAATCCCCCTGTGTGTATTTTCCACAGCATCTCACTTGGGCAGTCCCCGCTGCCCCCCGGTCGCTGTGTTTGTAGCAACTCCTCCCTCTCAGCAGGAAGGATCTACCACTGCGCCATTTCCACATGTGGCCTGAAAACCCATGTGACGTATTTCGACACTCTACCTCTTTACCTGGTGGTCGCTGTGGGGTCTTTTCCCCCTAAAAGAATAAGAGTTGGAAAAGAACGCCTTCACCAATGCATGTGATAGCATTAAGATGGCCCCAGCTGCTTTAACTCTACACGAGAAACATAGAGAGAGAAAAGGTGCGGCTGGCACGGCCTGCTCTCATGCTTGGCACGTTGGAACGAGACGTTGTTGGAACGAGACGTTTTTGCTTCAGGACAGATTTTACATTGGAAATCAAGTGGCGACCTTCCATAGTAAAAACGTAACCTTTATTTAATGTATCCTAGGTCGCATTTCCTTTTATGTTGCAAAGTTTTGTTCAAGGACATGATGTCAACAACAAAAGTAAAAAATTTACTTTTTAAAAATTGAAGAGCATATTTACTTATATGAGCCCATTATTATCCCGTTTGTTTCCTAATTTCAAACATAATTCAAACAGAACATACATACTACACAGGAGGAAAGGCTCCTCATTACCATGGTTAGGTCAACGTATCTAGTCTTGAATAATAGTAATAATAATAAATTATAGTATTTATGAAAAAATAAATACTAGCTAAAACACATCTTGAAACTTTAACTACAACTTCCACTGTGATATAAAATGAGGTCTAATAGATACTACCTTTAGATTATTTCATATGAAACTATATAAAAAAAATATATATATAACAGTTACATTTACTCAAGTAAAATCGTAAAACGAAAAAGGTGTATAATGAAAAAAAAACTAAATGAACACATAGCACAGTGTTGCTCTTTTCCTCATCAGTACTATTTGGCATATTAGGGCTGCCTACTGTTTGAGAGGTTTGACTTGACTTCCTCTGTAACACTTAACTAGAAATGTCTCACTAGAATTGAAATTGGTCACATCAGTTTTGAGGTCTGTGCTCCGCAGTATTGAGGGGAGACCGTTTGTTGCACACCCACAACAGAGGGATGAGCCAACCATGATCACGAGCTGGTTCTGTTACGCTTGTGTGAAAGTGCAGATGAGAAGCCTTTAGCTGATTGCAAGATTATCATTAAATCTGCCTCAGCAGTCCTAAATAGGCTATCACTTGAGCGGCCGCCAAAATATCTTCAATGGGAGAACCATGGCATTGTTCTTTCCCTGCTGTCCGCGACCCAGTCCAAATAGCCCACCAGTTGAAAAGCACTTCAGTTAGGGGATTTGAGCATTTTGGTAGATTTCATTGTTGATGAGCAACTTTTGGAAAACGTCAGTGTTTTGAGAGTGTTTCGAAAACAAAAATACTGTTTTCAAATTTATAATCAAGTCATTTTTATATGTATAGCACTTTTCACAACACACATAATTTCAAAGCAGCTTTACAGAAAATTATGCTTCAACAAAAAAAAAAAAAAAAACACCTGTAATATAGTAATGTCTTCGTGTCATAATAGTGCAGTTTAAAAGAAAAAGACATATTTGTAAATTGAGCCTTAATATAATTAATAGATAATAATTATTTTTATATTTAGACCTCCGGTGAACAAGCTTAAGGCTACTGTGGCAAGAAACACAAAACAAAAAGATGTTGGTTAAAGGAGAAAAATAACCTTGGAAAAAACAGTCTCACTGTGAGGGTCAATCCCCTCTAGCTAAACAGCATAAAAATAATGCCAATATTATTTATGTGTAGTACAAGTCAAGGTTTAAAATGAGTAAACTAACTAAGTGTTAGGATATTTAACCAATATTTAAACAAAAATATATTGTATTAACTGTAAGATTAATGACTGAAGTCTTAGAATTTACATTCTTAATTAACTGCAGAAGTGCAAACAGATGTATTGCCCTTTGTTATTTGGCTGATGAAGGGTACAATTAATTTATTATCTATGTATTCCATTTTAAGAGTGTAGTCTATCCTTTGACCAAGGTGATGAAGGCAGAGGACAGTAAGATGCACTACAGTTCGACTGTAAGCTTGTGGCAGATTAATTTCTGGTGGCGTTCATTTTATGTCCAAGTTTCTGGCAGTGTCCAGTGAAGTATCTCATGTCTGATGGTTGGTGCTATCATCAGTTCATCCTTGTAGTAGACTGAAGTGATATCTGGCTGGCACAGGCTGCAGTTAATCGTCATCACTCAGCAACATGTAGTAGTGAGAGTTGGACATCAGGCAAGACCGGAGTCAGACATCAGGCAAGACCGGATTTGGACATCATGCAGGACCATAGCTGGATCTGGCAGGCACTGGTAACATCAGCATATGTATCCCAAGGTTAAGACAGGAAAACAAATAGAATAACTTCATGTTGCTGCTGGCACACTTCCTGTTGCTGCTGGTGCCTTTCATGAGTCTGTGTTTGTAGCCTGCTAGCTTTTTTAGCTTTGCTTATCTATATGTTTCATAATTTATTCTTTAATATCTACCATTTTTCAGCATGCTTAAGGTTTTCCTCCACATTATTCTCTTATCACGATTCAACTGCATGCATTTTTAAACGTGCATCTGCTTTCTATTTTTATCGCGATTAAACTGCATCGAATCCAGGGTGTGCTGAGTGACTCCAGTTAGGCTTCCTAAGCAACCAATTGGCCCCGTTGCAGGGGTGTTAGAGTCACGTTGGGTTAATCTCCTCATGGTCACTTTAATGTCGTTCTCTCGGTGGGGCACATGGTGAGTTATGCATGGATGCCAGGTAGAATAGTGTGAATCCGATCTCAAACCCTCTCCTATCAGGAACAACCAACAACAACAAAGAGGTAAGTCATGGCATCAGTCACATAAATCGATGACAGCCTGACAACAGGGGATGGGAATATGGCTAGGAAACAAAGCCAAATCCCACAGTATTCCCAGGCTCAGGCCCTGTTACTGTCATCCTCACAACAAACCAAGACCCATCCATACTGATTCTGTTGACCATTGACATTCGATTGCTTTCATCCTGAGCATCGACATCCGAAAAGGGGGGAAATATGTTGGGCCTTCCCGGACAACATTAATTTCTCCTTCACTCCATTAATAATGTTTTCTTGCTATAATAATAAAGCTACTATGATTCTTAGCAATATGACTCTGTAATGCATACTTAAACATTTATTTAACAGATATGGCATGTCTGGTATAATGCATTCAGCTTCTCATATTCCTAATATTGGAGTATATGTTGTCATAGTAATATGCACAGTAATGCCAGTATAAAAAAGAATACTAAATTAAACCACAAACTCATGACATGCAAATTAACCTCTTTCCCGCCAAAACCAGGATTAACACCAGGATTAACTGAGACACCCCATGAGGAGTGTCCATTCCATTGGTCAAAAACCCACTACCTGGAACAGATAGGAAGATAGTTGATTTTCACCAGGAAGTCACAGCTCACCCTCCAGACTCTCTTCCGGATCCTCATGACCACTACTTCAGCGAGACCATCCAGCATTCTACAAAGGACTCTTTCTCTCTCTTACTTCATCAAGGGTAACAACAGAGGCAAGCATATCTTCTTACATTTTGTCATCACTAAATTGATATATTAAGCTTAAGATGCCTACTCTATTTTGTTAGAGTACAATGAAGTTAAGATTTACTGGTGGTACTCCGAGTAGTGGTCTGTCATATTTCACCAATTTCCATAATCTCAAGGTTCTAACATTCCATTCATCTTGCTTAGTGTGTATGCTTTGTATGTGTGTGTGTGTGTGTGTGTGTGTGTGCGTGTGTGTACGAGTTTTATGTTAATGTAGTTTGTAGCATTTATTCAGTGTTTTGTTCTAGTTTAATAAACAGTTGTTTTAATTCAATTAATATTGTTGCTGTGTTCACTGCTGAAAAATTAAGGTCCTTTAAACATTCCTATCTTGTTACATGCTTTGAACAATACCGTATTTTAATAAGAAAAAAAGTTATTTTCTGTGGCCAGGAGAATACATTTTTTTCAAAATTAACTAACAATTATACTGAACATTCGCTGGACGAAACAGTTGGTTGATCGTTAACATTAATTCTGCTACATCAGCTAATTCTTGCATCTGATAAAAATGTGTACAGTTAATAATGATTAATTGTTAATATTTTCCCTTTGAGATACTTTTACTACACCAGCAGTCTTCCACAGATGGCTGATAATAAGGCCCAAAATTATTTAGTTCAGGTATTAGATACAATATGACAGTATGTAGATGACAAATGGGATAGTGAGAAAAGATCAAAGCTTATATTATGTTTAGTGTGGAGCTACAGACTAAAGTTGCACTAGTGTAATATTAAATGAGCTGTATTATTATATGTAGTCCACTTTGTACTGTAATTGTTGCATGTTTTCCATTTACAAACATTTTTAATTGGTTTGTCTTTAAAGTGATGTCTCACAGTGCTCTTGAATGCAAATAAATGAGTTCGATATGGCAAATTAAAGGGGTAGTTCATCCAAAAATTACAATTATGTAATCATTTACTCATCCTCATATAAATTCAAACATGACAATTTTTGTGGTGGAACACAGAGGATACACTTATAAAAATGTTGACATTGCTCTTTTTTCCCCATACAATTAAAGTGAATGGTGACTGAGTTTGGTAGTCACTTACAATCTGCCTAACATCTCCTTTTGTGTTCTATGGTAGAAAGAAATGCATTAGGGTTTGGAACAACATGGGGTGAAACAATTGCTGTATTTTCATTGTTGGGTGTACCATCCTTGCTGCTTCTTTTGGGTCATTTTGACCTGTTTAGGAGTTTAACAAAGATTTTTAAACTATGTTTATCTTGACACAGCATCCTAAAATGCTTTTTATGACAAGAAGCAACCAAAGTGAGATGCTTTAAAGTGCTTGTCTGACACATGTATACCTAGACGCGTCCTTAGGAAAGCCATAAAAAGAAGTCTACCTTGGACAGATTGACCAATTCATTTGCAAAATTGGGACTGTGGACTTTAAGCAAATACTCTATGATATGAGCATCCAATATATTGCCTTATAAGTGGGAACCCAGTGTGCCTGTATCTTTCTCTATTGCTGTTCGATGTCATGATAGAAAGTCTAAGGCCTTCAAAAGCCATACAGCAAATCTGGTGCCTATTACACGCCAAACTAAGATTGCTGTGGGGTCAAAAAGTAAGACTGTTAAGCTAGCACTTTTAAACATCCGCTCACTTAAAAATAAATCACTTCTAGTCAACGACTTAATAAGCACATACAACCTGGATTTTATGTTTTTAAATGAAACTTGGCTAGAAGACAGCTGTAGTGCAACAGTCCTTAATGAAACATCCCCTCCTAACTTTACTTTTCTGAGTGTCTGCAGAGAAGGCAGGAGAGGTGGGGGCTTAGCTGCTCTTTTTAAAGATGTCTATCAATGTAAGCAAATATCATTTGGGAATTACCCGTCTTTCGAATATCTGGGTATTGTGTTAAAAGGTGCTCCACGCATTTTACTTATCATTATTTACAGGCCTCCAAAATACTCTCCAGCCTTTGCTGAGGACTTTACAGAACTGTTATCAACAATTACCTCAGAGTTTGACTGTTTTGCCATTGCTGGAGATTTTAACATTCACATAGATAATGCAGAAACCAATATGACAAAAGAAATCAAAACTGTTTTAAAAACGTTTGATCTGACTCAGCATGTACATGGACCCACACACAATCATGGACACACTCTAGATTTACTTATCAGTAAGGGTCTAAACATTTCATCAATTGTTATTAAGGATGTAGCACTGTCTGATCATTTCTGTATTTTCTTTGATATATTGATCTCTCCTGCCATTGAAGCTAGATCTGTGTCTGTCAAGAAGAGATGCTTAAATGAGAACACTAGTGTACTATTTATGAAGGCTATATCTTTAACACCAAGAATATCTGCTGACACTGTTGATTTTCTCCTTGATTCTTTTAACTCAAAAGTTAAAAGTGTAATTGATGAAATTGCTCCTGTGAAAGTGAGGAAGAAGAGTGGCAGTCAAAAAGCACCTTGGAGAAACTCAACAGCAGTGCAAAATATGAAAAGACAATGCAGAAAAGCAGAGCGCATTTGGCGGAAGACAAAACTTGTAGTCCATTATAATATCTACAAAGACAGCATCCATGCTTTTAATATGGAACTAGGCAAAGCTAGACAGTCTTTCTTCTCGAATATTATAAACAGCAACTTAAACAACACACGCACTCTATTTGCGACTGTAGAGAGACTGACAAACCCCCCAAGCCAGATTCCCTGTGAACTGCTCTCAGACAGCAAGTGCAGTGAGTTTGCTTCTTTCTTCTCTGAGAAAATAAATAATATCAGAAAGGCGATCAGCATATCCTTGAGTTGTGCTGGGGTCAGACAAATCAAACCACAACCTGAGAAAGTGGTTACTTTGTCTGACTTCAAAGAAATTGATGGCAAAATTTTGGAAGAAACCGTACGGCACCTTAAAACATCAACCTGTGCCCTTGATGCACTTCCAACATCTTTTTTCAAAAGTGTGTTCAACTGTTTAGAAGCAGATCTCCTAGAAGTGATAAACTCCTCACTTCTCTCTGGGAGTTTTCCAAACTCCCTGAAAACTGCAGTTGTCAAGCCCCTCTTGAAAAAGAGCAATCTGGATAAGACAATATTAAGCAACTATAGACCGATCTCAAATCTTCCTTTCATAGGCAAGATCATTTGTAAAAGTTGTCTTCAATCAACTGAACAAATTCTTGAACTCGAATGGATACTTTGACAATTTTCAATCTGGTTTCCGATCGCATCACAGCACAGAGACAGCGCTCATAAAGATAATAAACGATATTCGCTTAAATACTGATACAGGCAAATTATCAGTACTGGTACTACTCGACCTCAGTGCTGCATTTGACACTGTCGATCACACCATACTTCTGGAAAGGCTGGAAAACTGGGTGGGGCTTTCTGGGATGGTCCTAAAATGGTTCAGGTCATACTTAGAAGGGAGAGGTTATTATGTGAGTATAGGAGACCATAAGTCTGAGTGGACGCCCATGACATGTGGAGTCCCTCAAGGCTCAATTCTTGCTCCACTCCTGTTCAACCTGTATATGCTCCCAATTAGCCAAATAATGAGAAAGAACCAAATGGCTTACCACAGCTATGCAGATGACACACAGATCTACTTAGCCCTATCACCTAACGATTACAGCCCCATTGACTCCCTGTGCCAATGTATTGATGAAGTAAACAGTTGGATGTGCCAAAACTTTCTTCAGTTAAACAAAGACAAAACTGAAGTCATTGCGTTTGGAAACAAAGATGAAGTTCTCAAGGTGAATGCATACCTTGACGGTAGGGGTCAAACAACTAAAAATCAAGTCAGGAATCTTGGTGTGTCTCTAGAGTCAGACCTTAGTTTCAGTAGTCATGTCAAAGCAATAACTAAATCAGCATACTATCATCTGAAAAATATTGCAAGAATTAGATGCTTTGTTTCCAGTCAAGACCTAGAGAAACTTGTGCATGCTTTCATCTCCAGCAGGGTGGATTATTGTAATGGACTCCTCACGGGCCTTCCCAAGAAGACCATAAGACAGTTGCAGCTCATACAGAACGCTGCTGCCAGAATTCTGAGCAAAACCAGAAAATATGAACATATCACACCAGTCCTCAGGTCTTTACACTGGCTCCCAGTTACATTTAGGATTGATTTTAAAGTATTATTACTGGTATATAAATCACTCAATGGGCTAGGACCTCAATATATTGCAGACATGCTCACTGAATATAAACCCAACAGATCACTCAGATCATTAGAATCACATCAGCTAGAAATACCAAGGGTTCACTCTAAGCAAGGAGAGTCTGCTTTTAGCTATTATGCCAGCCGCAGCTGGAACCAGGTTCCAGAAGAGATCAGATGTGCTCCTACAGTAGTCACATTCAAATCCAGACTCAAAACACATCTGTTTAGCTGTGCATTTACTGAATGAGCACTGTGCCACTGTGTGTCCGACTGTTTGTACTGTGTTTTATTAGATTTTTTTTTAATTTTTTTTTAATTTTTTTTTTTTAAAATTTTTTTTTTTATTCTAAACTGTTTTAATTATTCTTATTTTATTATTCTTGTTTTTTTTTCTTTTTAATTTCTACTATGTAAAGCACTTTGAATTACCATTGTGTATGAAATGTGCTATATAAATAAACTTGCCTTGCCTTGCCTTGCCTTATAAAGCCACATTTTGTATTGTCTTTTCAATGTTTTACTCATCTACCACAATAATGTAATGTAAATTGTCTGAAATATTATCTATCTATCTATCTATCTATCTATCTATCTATCTATCTATCTATACATAAATATTTTCTAATGTAAATTTGAAGAATTTACAGTGTATAAAATTGGTAAATTCTACTTTTTTAAATTAGTGAAAGGTTGGTTATTGATTATAAAATAGTTGTTACGTGGGAAAATGTGTGAATTGTGACTACTGAACTGTGATTTTATGTGTTGGGTCAATTTGACCCGGTAAGTGCTTCGGTTTAACATCATTGCCCAAAGACATGGAAGGGTTAAAGCCAATTAAAACTAATAAGCTCAATCAATCAACCAATCAGTCAAGAATATCATATTTATTCAGGTTTCAGTTATTTATTGACATTCTTAAGTAACAACAAGAGCTACACACAGGATTTGCACATTTGTTTCCAAAATAAAAACTGTAAAATAAATATACAATAAAATACATTAAACATTATTTTCCAGGGGTGGGTTGGGGTGTTGGGGGGTTGGAAGGGTGATGTGTGTAAATGCACATGAGATCTATGCAGTCACAATTATGATTCCTGCACCATCAGCATTTTTCATGTATGTTTCATGTACTGTCATCAATCAAATGACTGCAAATACTGAAATTAGAAGCATTGCTGAATATAACATGTTAATTGATTAAATACAGTAAATAGCCAGCTGTACCTGGTATGTCTGATATCTGCACTTATGATTAAATTAATCAAGAGGCTAAACAAGGATGGAAGATTCAGCAATGATAATGAAAACGACACACACACACACACACACACACACACACACACACACACACACACACACACACATATATATATCAAATTCTTGCTGCACATAAGAGAACGTACCATGATAACAGAAAAGAAGCAACATTATGATTTACATATATCTTATTTACATACAATTACATAAAAGAGAGCAAACAGTGATGGTATGTACGTATGTAGTGGCTGAACTGAAAGTCGGAAGTTCATTAACTACAATAGTTTTATTGGAGGAACCCATCAGTCCTCTGGTATTTTAAAAGCAAATGACCTGCATTTACACATTCACAAACACAACCGCATTCACAAGCACACACAAACACATATGCGCAAATGGAAGCGAAAGTCAGTGCCCATCAGGAACAATGTTTCAGTGTCGCGAGAAGGAAAGGGGGAGCATTGTAGATGGACTGAGTTGGATCTCCCTGACTGAGACTTTGTGGAAGTGAGGCATCCGCTGGAGGAAGCAGCTGGACACAAAGAACAGTGGGAGACCTGGGAAATGAGCTACTGACTGAGTGCCTGGACTACTGATGTTTAGACATCTCTGAGTTTTCTGCTGCTGTTGACCGCAATGTTCAGAACATAGCTCATTTTCAGAAGATTACTCTGCCTTTATCCCTTTGGCAGATCCATAATAAAATGAAAATCCAATTATCTAATCTAACTAATAGAAAGCCTCTCTCTTTTGTCTTCGACAATTGGCAGATCCTTCACTGGCTATTCCTACAGAGAGCGAGAAGCCATTGGCACCCATTTCTACACAGCAGCAGCTTTCTATTGGCTTGACTTTCAACAGCAAGATTCTGATTGGCTAAAGAGCAGAAAAACTGTGTAATCTGTTAGGCACAACAGTTGTTGTGGTAAATTGAGTCAAGTCTGTAGAACAAAATAACCCTTGATTTCCACAAACACAAGAAAACAGAGCAACGATGCAATCTCAAAGCCATTTCTACTCTAAACAATCTTGTGTCTTGAGCCCCTATCTTGTTTCTGTGGTGACCATAACAGCAAAAAAATTTTCATGTACAAATAGATTGTATCATACACATACAGAACAAGCTAGAGCAAACCATTTACAAGTGTACAAAAGAGCATCAATCATCTTATCTAGCTTCACGAAAGATGCAATGAAAAGAACCAATGCTACAAAAGCTACTGCTCTTCTTCAGTTCACTATTGCAGTTACAGAGCCACATAAGACATAATCACTTCTGAAGGATTATCAATGTATTGACTTCAGTCGTGAAAAATGAGGAAAAGCTTATTTATGCCATCCAAATGAAATTATTCTTTTCTACATATTGAAATTAGTCCCAAAATGGAAGAATTTAAGATGTGGTAGATGCCGCTATTGCCACATGACAATGTTTAAAGTGATCCCTAAAACACTTTCTAAAAGTTTGATGCCTCATTAAGCTTGAATGACTGCTTCACTGGATCATTTTGCTGTCCCAATTTACTTTGTGTGAAAGGAAAAAAGACAAAACAAACCAAGAACATAACACTGATGTGTAACCAAAAAATTCACTGAGTATTTACAGTAAACAACGAGTTGTCAACTATTGACGAACTGAAATGTGCCTTAAAGCGGTTGATTTAAATGGGACAGCTCTTCTGAGATGAAACAAAACAGGTTAAGCTGCCAACTGACAAAATACTCTTAATTCTAAGCTAAACACAACATGCAAAAAGCTGCTTGTTCTTGGCTTGTGCAGCAATGTGTTCATACAGTCAAATGTAGAAAGCTGAGCCATTGCTGAACGTACTCTCCAAAAAATTGAGCCTTTGATGTGTTTGATATTTGAATATACAAGATGAATAATCAGAAAAATAGTTATTAGTAAAATAACTGTGATTCACAGGAATACCTTTTTTTTTTTTTTCCTTTCTTTTTTTCTTTTTTTTTACAAAAACACCCTTCGACAGTCTCAGCCAATATTCAATATTTTCTTTAAGGTGCATCATACTGCATTTTCTGCTAAGAGGTCAGGTCAAACTGAATGTCTAAAAGATTTCCAGTTGAAGTCTAACTTTCCTCCAGTCAAAATTTTTGGTGATTACAAAGCATGCTTATTTTTCCTTGTCTTGTGCTCAAATCAGCCTGTTTGAGTCGACAATTAGAAAAAGAATCATTAGTATGTTAATATATCACATACAATATGATAACATGTAGCAGTATTTTAAAGCAAAGAGATTCAAACAAGTTCAGGCCTCCTGTAGACTTGTGTTGGAGATTTAGTAGTATAGAGTGATACCAGCATAAACTCAAATCTATGTCCCATAAATGAAATATTGATAGGGATGAACACCATCACTGCCTTGTCTGGTGAAAATCTTATACACAGTATCAGCAAGAAATGTAATGGAAAGAATATGACTCTGATCTTAAAAGAGATTACTGATCAGTGTTTTGCATTTAAGTCCTTGTGTATGCCAGACAGATATAATGACCATTAACCAGGGCTAAGAGTTCAATAGATTAATGGAATTTGCCAGAGCCCCTGGTTTGGTAAAGAAGGCATGGGATCTTCACACTGGAGGGTGACGAGGCCCCATTCCCTCCAAGAAGACATCATTGCCTGATAGCAGGGGCTGAGTAGTGGTACTGTAACTTCCGACAGAGTTTAGCCGATGGACATGAGAACTTGACTCCTCACGGGGCCCTGGTGCCACTGGTAACTTGGAGCTGAAGTTTAAGTAAATCTACATAGAAGGGACATGAGAAACTTATCAGTAACTATTTTAGTGATGTTAAACTTTAAGTACATGTGTCCTAACCAGATGCAACTTATTAAAGCAAAAAGCGATAAAAGGAATCTCTACATTGTAAATCTTAAATTTTGTCCTAACCAGCCTCATTGAGCGACAGGACATTTTTTTGATTGCTTGTTTTTTGTATCTGCGGTGTTGCGCTGGGTAGCCTCACCCATTGTGAAGTCTCATTGGTCCATTGGTTTGTAATTTTTTTGATGTTTAAACACTTTCTCCTATTCCAGCTTAATATGGAGAAACAATTATTCTTAAATCATTTATAGTTTGATTTCCCTGAAAGTGTATACACTGCAGCTCTTTGGCACTTTCAACATTCCTCTGTTTGTTTTGAGCAATCAATTCAGCTCGACACAACAACATTGATTAAACTAATGGCATCGGATTGATGATGAGACTATCTGTTAGTTTGACAAATGGCAGATGAAGAGTGCATTCAGAAAGCTATTTGATAACTATGTTTATTTTGTGCCACAAAAACTACACACTTCAGCTTTAAGCTCAGTCAGCAATTTTGATGACTAAATCTTAGTTACTACAAAAAATTATTTTGTTTCGATCCTCATTTATCTGAAAACAAAAAATCAAGGCTACAGTAATGGACTCACAATGGAAGTGAATGGGACGATTCTATAAACATTAAAATACGCAGTTTCACAGGTATAACCACAAGATGTAAACATTATATATGTTAACATGATTTAACGTTTAGTGTAACAAAAAAAGAAAATGATTTAACAACGTTGTGCCATTTAAAAGATTATACGATTCGTTCATTTGTCATGACAATAACATTTTAATATTGTATATAACTTTACAAAGTAAGGTTGGTATGCAGTTTTATTGCACTAAAATCCTGTTAACACATTTAAAGTTTATGTCTTGTGGCTATACTTTTGAAACAGTTTGTGTTTGAATATTTATGGACTGTTCCCTTGTACTACCATTCAAAAGTTTGGGGTCACTTGCCTGAAATGTTTCCATGATCTAAAAAATCTTTTGATCTGAATGTGTATGCTTAACTATATGAAATTAGTTTTGTAGACAAAAATATATTTGTGCCACCATATTAATGTATTTCTTTACAAAACTAAAATTTTATAAAAAAAAATTAAGTTTTTGAAATGGATGACTTGGACCGAATAGTTAAGAAAAGCAGCCATGCCAAGCATAGATGCAAACTCCTTCAATACTGTTTAAAAAGCATTCCAGGGTGATACCTCAAAAAGTTGGTTGGGAAAATGCCAAGAGTACATTTCTGCAAAATCTAGGCAAAGGGTGGCTACTTTGAAGATGCCAAAATATAACATAGTTTTGGTTTATTTTGGATTTTTTTAGTAACAACTAATTTCCATATTTCCATTTATATTATTCCATAGTTGTGATGACTTTACTATTATCCTAAATGTGAAAAAAATACAATAAAAATAAATAAAGAATGAGTAAGTGACCCTAAACATTTGAACGGTAGTGTATATTTTAACTGCCTGACTGTATCCACGAGTTTTGCTATTTTAAATAAATTACAAGTTGAAATAATTTTTTTGTTTTTCTACAGTTGCAATTTTTTAGAAAGTTTTAGACCAATGGGTCAGCAGTATGTATGAAGTAAGATGACAAGGTGATGACAAGAACGACACCATCACCACAGTCAAGCATGGATGTGGATCAGTCGTGTTATGGGGGTGTTTTGCGGGTACAGGAAACGGCTATCCTGACTATGTGACTAACACCATGGATTCTTTCAGGAATCAGGCTAATTTGGCATGAAAAATGTGATATCTTCAGTATGTAAATTGAAGCTCAGTGATCACTGGACAATAACACCAAGGATACATCCAAGTTGTCCAAAATCTGGTTTAGGGATGGGTGATGGAACATCCTTGAAGAGCCCTTTCAGTCCATCATTAAAATACCATTGAAAATCTCTGTTGGGATTTCAAGGAAGAAGTAGCAGCACAGAAACCAAAGATTGTCAATAAGCTCGAAGCTTTTGCGCATGAGAAATATGTAAAACTTCTAATAGAGAGGTGTCCGAAGCCTGAAAACACTTACATGAAATATTTATTTGCTGTTATTAAGGATATAGGATGCTCCACATATGATTGACCTTGGGGGTTGAATATTTTTGACATGACATTTGTGGAGAGAATTAGTTATTTTTTATTTTTAAATTTGGGTAAACTGAACTCTTCTCAAAATCATTCAAATTTGTATTAAAATTTAGTTTACTTTTTAGTTGATGTGTTTTAATTCACATCACCAGAATGTATTGCTGGTCAGGGGGGAATTTACTCATTTTGATTGCAACTGTACATTATGCTACATTTTATGACAAATGCTCTCGATTGAGCTTAACGTCTATATCTGTGAAGTCTCTTTGGTCCGTAATTTTTTTGATGTTTAAATATTTTCTCTTGTTCCAGCTTAATGTGAAGAAACAATTATACTTGTATCTCTGACAGTGTAAACACTGCAGCTGTGTAGCAATTTCAACATTCTTCTGTTTGTTTTGAGTGAACCTTCCATCCCGACATGTAAACATTGACTCAACCAATGGCATGAGGTTAATGGCGGTGTTATCTGTTTGTTCGACTATTGTCTAATTACGAGTGAAAGCTAAATTGAAAACTATGTTTATTTTTGTGGTTATCTACATTATGCAACAATTGCTGTCGATTGAGCTTAACTTGAACTGAACACGGAATATTCCTTTAAACATCAAATATGTACTGATTGGCTGTGATTGTGCTGTGTCATTTGGTAGTTTCCTGTTCAGTGTGGACAGACAATTAGCTTGTTGCTGTAATCTTATCACAGTCATGTCTCGTTAACACATAGTGTAAATTCAAATGGAAGAGGGGGAAGAGAAAAGAAAGACATACATGTTTGGTGCTGTCTGAGATTTGCTGTTCAATCTTCTCCACTATCTTGCTAAAGGAGTGTCTCTTAAAGGGGTCAGGATCCCAGCATGAGTGCATGATCTCGTACCTGAAAAACAATAGCTCAGGTTTACAGTAAGTGGGAACATTGTGTGCATTTGCCACCTACACACAAATCATAACAAAGGATAAATGAACCCATGATTCTATTTAGCTGCCATTACCTTGTCTTGTTTCTTCTGTTGAAATATATTTTCAACTGTCAACTGATAACTGTCTTTTAATTTCAAAACAATCTACAATTACAGGCACACAGAGGCATAACCTAATACTTACATTTCACTTGGGGCAAATTCAGGCGAATCCATCCGGTATCCCTCCTTGATCATCTTATAGAAGTTGGAGTCCACAGGCATGCCTGGGTAGGGACTACTCCCTAGAGGCAAAACATCATTACACAATTATTAAACTGGTCCGAGCGGATTTTGAAAAACAACAAAAAGGTACATCACAGAGACATACCAGGTCAAACATAAATTATGAGAACAGTTTAACGTACCGAGAGAGAAGATCTCCCACAACAAGATGCCGTAAGACCAGACATCACTCTCGAAGGTGTACACACATTCAAAGATGCTCTCGGGAGACATCCACTTTACTGGAAGACGAGCCTGCACAGAGAAAGTCTCATTAAAAGCATTCCTTTCTTAACAACACATATACTGAAGATAAAGCAAAACAGCACACAGAACAGCACAAATCTCTTTATAGATTAAAATTACATCCTTTTATTTACCATCAAAAGCTGCATTTGGAAACCCCAATAATGGTATAACTTCCTATTCATTGGACTATCAACATAGTAACACAATTTGTAATTACTGAACATTGCTTTGGGCTAGATTTACACCATGATACAAAATAAGCGTGTGTAGCATAAGCCAGGAAATTAGGAAAATTAATTAACTGTCTTGATTACAGAAATTACCCTGTTCCCAGAATGTTTTTTGCATCAGTTAATGGCATTCAGACAATTCACACCTAATACATGTCTGAACATGGATAAATAGCTAATCAATGTAGTTTTGCATTACTATAACAGCTCTCTTCTTTATACACTGAAGAAGCCGGTTTAACACAATGCCTAAGTTGGCTGATAGCCTTCATTATAGATTTCATGCTATTTTGTAACTTCACATGTTAATAAAGAGTTTAGTCCTGGGTCCAAATATTTAAAACATAATCCGTGGTCTGTTCCAGCCTATTCACATAACCTTATAATTAATATATAAAATGCAAAACTGAGTGGGATAATATACAAATATACAAATATGTAGATAAAGATACAGAAACATTAATGGGTGATCCTCATGGAATCTGTCAAGAAAATGTTTTCGGAAAAAATATCTCAGCTCTGTAGGTCCATACAATGCAAGTGAATGGTGGCCAGAATTTTAAAGGTCCAAAAATTATATAAAGACCACATAAAAGTAATCCATACGACTCCATTGGTTAAATCCATATCTTCAGAAGCAATGTGATAGGTGTGGGTCTTTTTTGTCAAATAATGTCCATTTATTTATTTATTTTTTATAATTCTCCACTTTCCCTTTCCCGTCCACATTCTTCTACTTCTTCTTTTATTTTTGAGATTCACATTGTTTGTGCATATTGCTACCTACTGGTCAGGGAGGATAATTTATAGTAAAAAAAAAGTACTTAAATAATTATCTGTTTCTCAACCACACCTATCACAACACTTCTGAATATATGGATTTAACCACTGGAGTCATTTGGATTAATTTTATGCTGCCTTTTTATGTGTTTTGATCGTTCAAAGTTCTGTCCACTATTCACTTGCATTGTATGGACCTACAGAGCTGAAATATTCTTCTAAAAATCTTCATTTGTGTTCAGCAAAGTAAGTCATACACATCTGGTATGAGAGTCAACCAATTATAAGAAAATTTTCATTTTTGGGTGAACTATCCCTTTCAGTGTCCTGAAAATAATGTCACAATGTACACAAAAAACTTAGTGGTCCTAAATGTAGGCATCATATTCTTTATGCAAAATATAATTTTTCTATTTATTTTGGGTTCAATATGACCAGGACATTTTATTGGTGACCGGTTGCCTGAGAATCACCCTAAAGTTGTTCATAAGCTACATTGTTTAAGGTGCAGGTAAAAGCTTGGTAAAAGAATTGTTCATTTGTGAAACTTTTTATTCTTTACATATTTTTCTAAAGCATGTGAATCCTGCAATGACAATTAATACTCACATTGCCCTTGACAACATAGTTTGAGTCAGTGGTGATGTCCCGAGCCAGTCCAAAGTCACAGATCTTGGCCACCCGGCCTTGGGTGAGGAGAATGTTTCGGGCTGCAAGGTCTCTGTGAATACACTACACAAACACAATAAACTCACACACAGAAATACCAGAAGTCCACACTAACCCAAATATATTTTAGATTAAAGCAGTGCCTTATCTGAATTATTCATAAGCAAGAACATTCAAAACAGTATTTACAATAACAGTGCCAATATTCAAACCTCATTAGCAAAGAGGTGAGGAACATACAGATTCCAAGCTTTAGCAAAGAGGTGTTGAAATGCAGCCAGAAATCTCAGGCCAGCTCAACGGCTTGACTAATTTAGTGTCCTTCCATTAAACTGAATACTGGACCGGCTGACCAGGCTGAGAAATTTGATATTTCTCAGAGTGATCCTTAGTGAATGAATGCGTGCATGTGCTTGACAACATGGGTGTGTTTCTGACATCATGAAAACTGACCCTTGACTGGACACTGGTAATGGAATGTGAGCCTGTGGCTTAGTAGAAGAGTGAGATGATCTGCTGAATGGGATTACCGCAAACACTTGGAATATTAAACTCAGTATCCGTTACAGAGATAGAACACAAAGAGAAATGAAGTGAAGTCCTACATTTTTTGATGCCAGGAAATCCATCCCTTTGGCGACTTGGTAGGAGAAGCTGAGAAGATCTTCAGTGTCCAGAGTCAACCCATCTTCCTGCAGAATCTCACTGACAGCATCTGCATCAGTGTATGAATCACCTAAAGGGAGATAGAAGATTCAAATATCAAAAATCCCTAACAAGACTAAATAAAAAAATAAAACAGATAAAAACAACAAAACAAAATAAGAGACATTTATCCAACCTTTATTAAGTGATCTGTTTTCGGAAGACAGAATTTCCATTACCGAGGGCCTCATGGTCATGTACCCATTTCTGCTCTCGCTGCAAGCAAAAAAAAACTCTCCTTAGTAAACCCAATCAAAACCCAATCAAAAATTAATGTTTAAACTTTATCAAACTAAATTAAACTTGTTTTGGAAGATGACCGGAAATAGACAATTCAATAGACAGTAAATATCTCCCAGCTGTACTGATCATCGAACTTACCTTGCTTCTGGCTGTACCACAACATTTCTATAGTAAGAGTCTTCTCCCAATGTAGAGCAGTAGAAGGATTCTCTCCTTCTGCGTAGAAAGTTCAGCAGGTCACCGAAACAGCAGTACTCTGTTATAACTAGAGTTGGACCTGTGAAACAGAACAGTCATGTGGTGTCAAAATAATAAATAACAACAAAGAACACACAAAAAAAATGAAACTAACTAAAAATCAAGACAAATATTTAGCCTGGTCCCTTACCTCCAACAGTGCAGGCTCCTAGCAGGTTAACAATGTTAATATGGTTGCCAAGATAACTAAGCACCTTCAACTCTGACATCAGGGCCTCTTTCTCAGTGGCATGAGCACTTGCTGTGGGGAATAACACCATAACAAACAAAAGAAGTAAATAAAACAACATAAATATGTATTTTTTTTTGTGTGTTGTAATTTTGTAATTGATATTAACAATAAACTAAATTCCTATTATAAACATTTTCAAAAGCTAAATGAAAATCTTACTGGAAATGTAAAACAACCCTTTCTTTCTGGTGTGTCACTATGCATTGGCATATTATTTAAATAAACAAGCTGATTAAGTCTCGGCTGAAAAGTTGTTTTTGTGCTACTCATATTTCATACGATTTTAAGAGCACTGTGTTTCTCTTTTACTCACGTTTCAGCATCTTCACAGCTACAGTCATCACTGTGTCTGCCTTGGACATTCCATAAGCAGTGGCCTCCACCACCTTCCCAAATGCTCCAGACCCAAGAGTTTTTCCTGGGGAGCAAAAAAATTGTTTCATAAAATAGACAGTGTGCAACCAGCTGCTCTGTGCCAAGTTTGACTCTTTCTTTATACAACTGTTTACACTGGGATGAAAGCTGATCCAAAATCAGCATCCAGTAAGAACATTCAAATCTTGTTTTTGTATCAAGGAGGTGTGGCTTGTGGAAAAGCGGGATATTCCAGATCCTGTTAGATCCTGTTTGTGGACGGATACAGTTATTCCATCATGTGAAAGATTTGATACTGTCACGAGGTAGAAGATTTATTTTCAAAAGGTACCAGCTATTGCAGTGTCATAAACCCCCCCCCACACACACACAAAAAACAGTATCTAGTCTTTGTAAAGTTCAGAATGGCTTTATGCTCTTTAGTACCTTGAATGTGCACTCAGTATTTTTTTCCTTCAAAGAAATGCATTGTTATTTTGAAACATGTATAAAATTATTAGATGAAGACTCCAATCATATCAGTTATCTTATAAAAGCTGTTATTCCGTAAATCTGCCATATTAGGATCACATGAATAGCTGAATATTACTCACTTAATCTCAGTAACCGTCCTGTTATTAAACACTTTCAATCATGGATTAAATTAATCATGACTGACTGTGAATAATACATATGTACAATGCCATCGGTATCTGAAAATTATGGCATTTGAATGATGCTGGATCCAAAACCCATACACAAAAAAAATTACTAAGTGCACCTTTTTTTTTATTCTTGTGTTGTTCCAAACCCATATGACTTTATTTCTTCTGTGGAACACAAAAGGAGAGGTTAGGCAAAATGCTTCAGTCTCCATGTACTGTATCTTTGTTGTATGGAAAATAGATGCAACAAAGTCAATGGTTACTCAGACTGAACATTCTGACTAACATCTCCTTTTGTGTTCCACAGAAGAAAGAAAGACATTTGGGCTTGGAACGAAAACCTTTAAAACTTAAAGGGATAATAATTACAGTTGATTTACAAATGCAGTGTTCACACAAAATACATGTTTTCAATATTGCTTACAAAAAAGAAAAGAACTGTATGATTTACAAGGACCATTTAGACAAAGGAAATATATTCAGGGCCCTCACTCACCAAATCGAAGCTTATCTCGGGGAAACTCCCATTGGTGGTCATAAGGAAGCTGAGTGGGATCAATGTACACATAACTATTTCCATGGATACCCTCTATGACTTTCCACTGTATTTGGTATTTGGGTTTCTGCAGGAAAAAGAAAAAGAAGGAAAGAAAGAATGGGAGAAGAGATAAAAAAAAAATCAATAAGTTCAGAACAGTAAAAACATGCTTTCACATTAGATCCACAAGTACAGTTGCACTGGTGGTGCGGTGCATAGTAAACAAAGCTTACTCATAAAAGTCTCAGGTTTTAAACAGATATCTGATAACAAATGACAAGGAAATTAATATAAATTGTAAAGCGCTAATTTGCCCAGTAATTTTATATTTCACTATGCACAAGAAGAGCTTGCATGAAGCATGTTTTCCCTTACAAGCTGTGTTGCAAACTGCCAGTGGTGTGTGTGTTTGTGTATATGGCTGATTGCTTCCCTGCGCAACGGAGCTGCATCAGGTCTGATGACTTGCTAAGTAAATAATTTCTTTGAGTGTGTATTGTTTCAGAGTTCCCCTGAAGTGTGGGAGGGTTGGCAGTTGTGACAGGTAAACTGTCTGGAGTATCACCCCTGATATCAAGAACTAAAAAACAAGTTGTGTAAAAACAAATATATAGGCTACTGTATTTTTTTGGTACTGTAGGTTGAGGAGTAAAACATAAGCTAGTGGGGGCCTGGGTAGCTCAGCAAGAAAATACGCTCTCCTGGAGTCGCGAGTTCAAATCCAGGGCATGCTGAGTGACTCCAGCCAGGTCTCCAAAGTAACTAAATTGGCCCGGTTCCTAGGGAGGATAGAGTCACATGGTGTAACCTCCTTGTGGTCGCTATAATGTGGTTCTCGCTCTCGGTGGGACATGTGGTGAGTTTGCCACGGTGAATAAAAACAGCGTGTACATTTTTCACCATATACCTGGATAAAAGGAAAGTGAAAAGTTACAATGTGCCCCACCTATGGTGACATGTGCGGCACATTGTAACATGCCCATACTACAACATAAAATCCCCCTATATCAACTGTCTCTGATCTCATTAAAATAAATAGAAGATAAACTCAAATATTATGTAAATAAAAGTAATTTATTAACTTTGTCATATATAATATAGCAGCAATTTTGATACTTGACACTGAATACCGAACAAAGCCACATCTCTCCCCTACTTCAGGTTTGGAGTGTTCCCTGCATGAGTCAGCACTTTTTTCATCACAAATTACAAACTGGGAAACCATAATTATTATTTTTAAATACTCAAAGTATTACTCCATCATGGACTTTAACCGCATCATATATGAGGGGGAAATAAAGTTCTGACATTTCGATGTACTGCACTCTGTATGAAAAATGAAAAATGTAATCAGGTTGGTGAAGCAGTAAATGTAGCCGATGTTTTTTTTTTTTTTTTTTTTTTTTGTATTATTAAATAACTAATATTACAATGGAAATGTTAATTGCTTTACGTGTATATTTTTTTAAAAATCGTGAAAAAATCCTGAGTCACACAATGCTGCGAATTAAAAAAAATTCACACAGATTGATCCCGGTAATGCTACTAGTGTCTGATCCCGGAAAAGATTTTCCGGGCCTTCCAGCACTGGCTTGCTTTCACACAGAAGGGTTCCCGGTATTGATCCTGCCAATATCCTGGGATCAGAGCCCAGTACGAATGAGGTGTAATTAAATGCCTTGTTGTGTCAATATGCACTTCCTGTGTTGGGAGACAAGATATTAAATGAATGACACTTTACCTGCATGTACTTGTAGGAGAGCACAATAAGGATCAGAACAAGGATAACTGCAGCGGCAACAAAACCAATGAGTAGCGGCGTGAAGAGCTCATGAGTAACAGTGCTTTCTGTGAAGATTAAAACAACATAGGGCTACGTCAGAGTGACAGAGACATCAGTACAAGACAGGTAATCTTT
Source organism: Moxostoma hubbsi (assembly GCA_032164185.1). NCBI lineage: Eukaryota > Metazoa > Chordata > Actinopteri > Cypriniformes > Catostomidae > Moxostoma > Moxostoma hubbsi. The sequence continues at coordinate 19,749,058 of JAVLUX010000031.1, forward strand.
TACAGGCATTATTGGGTAATCAATACACATGGCTCATGCCTGAGCATCAATTACATTAACACAGAAAACCATAGTAAATCTGAGTGGAAAATTACAAATAAAATTATTTATGCATTAGTAAAGAAGTCAAAATGTATGTATGATGTAACTAAACCTTTTTATCAATTAAAAAAAAAAAGCCCATCAAAATGTCCCGCCCAATCTTCTAGGACAAAAACTATAGTCGTCATGTGATATCACAGGGTCTTTAACATTAAAGAACCATCCCCCACTACTGATAAATAAGTTCCACAGTGCAGTTGTGTCATAATTACTTGTATTTAGCGAGGTGTGAATAAACCTCACTAATGAATGATGGCAAAACTCTTTGCGACTCACTTTTTTTTTAAACTGCAGCTGTGTTGTAGGTACCGTTAAGGTGTTTGTGGTGTGCATGTGTGTGTATGTCTTCAGTTGTGTTATTGTTTTTTTTTTTTGCGCTGTTCTGAGTGTTGTTGTAAGCTCTTAAGCTATAAGAAGCTTTCTCTCCAAATCAAAGAATGCAAACTCTGCAGGAAGTAATCCCCTGTAAACCTGCCACTGGTTTTCACAGTCCTCCTTTACTCCCTCCCTCCCTCCATCCCCTCTGTCCATCCATCTATCATACAACTTTTTATCTTCAGTAGATACATGAAAAAGGAAATATTAAAAGTAAAAATATTCCATACCTCTCAATTAATACGAGGTCATAAAAACTGTATGTATAATAAAAAAAAGTAAGCAAAATGTGGTTTTAAAAAGGTTTTAAATGGAGTCACACCGTAGGACGTCAACTACACAGGCAGACAAATCTAACTCTAAACATAACTTTTACCAAAATAATGAATAAACCAGAAACAAGCTAAACTGGATGTCCTAATGTTAACTATTTTGTTCTGCCAATATCACCAGCTGGTGTGGAAAGAAAACAGATGTTTTGCAATAAATCAAAACTAACACCCCAAATCCAGTAGATAACCCCCAACAGTTGGTTATGCTAGGTTTACAAAAGAAACAAGATTAGGGATAAAACTCCAGACCTCTGTTTATATAATAGACTGTTTTTATCTTGTCCTATCTAAAAATGCTGCTTGGCTCCACAGGTTAGGTAGAAGATATAGTGGGACATATGAAATGACTGGTTTAGATTATTTTCTGGTTTATATTATTTCAAATGATGCACCTCGAGACAACTCATAGCTGAAGTAAACGGGAGGAGATGATTGGATACATTTCCTCTTGTTCTATTGCTAAACAATGCCTGGAAAACCAGAAGCACCTGGGTTTTTTTGGCTCCCACAAGACAGAGAGTCAAATGAACTAAAGATGAGGTCACACTAGACTCTAAGTATGGAAAATTACTTTGGGAATATGTTGTCACGCTCTCTGACTTCTGTATTTATTAAATATAAAATCACAATAATATATAATAATAAATGAAAGATGTTAAATATACCATCTACTCCATTTTCTGGAAGTAGTCTCATGATTGTCCCTGGATGTGTGTGAATACGTTGGTATGCGAGCACAGATTATGGGAAAGCGCTTGCAGTGTGAATGAACATAGTTTACAGTTGCCAGAATTAAATTTCCTGGGATATATGGACAAATACAAATACAAATCTGTTATATACAGGTGCAAGGGGATGAAATGCAGAAGAGGTAGGGTATGTTGGATAAATATAAATAGACTAAGCTGTGTATTGCACATAATTATTGCTCAATGGGGCAGCTTTAACTGTTCATGAGATGGATAGCCTGAGGGGAAAAACTGTTCCTGTGCCTGACGGTTTTGGTGCTCAATGCTCTGTAGTGACGTCCAGAAGGCAACAGTTCAAAAAGGTAGTGGGCTGGGTGAGTGGGGTCCAGAGTGATTTTTCTAGCCCTTTTCCTCACTCTGGAAATGTACAGTTCTTGAATGGAGGGCAGGGGTCAACCAGTAATCTGCTCAGCAGTCCGAACTGTCCTTTGTAGTCTTCTGATGTCCGATTTCATAGCTGAACCAAACCAGACAGTTACTGAAGTGCAGAGGACAGACTCAATGACTGCTGAGTTGAACTGTATCAGCAGCGCCTGTGGCAGGTTGAACATCCTCAGCTGGCAAAGGAAGTACAACCTCTGCTGGGCCTTTTACACAACGGAGTCAATGTGGGTCTCCCACTTCAGGTCCTGTGAGATAGTAGAGTCCAGGAACCTGAGTGACTCCACTGCTACCACAGTGCTGTTCAGAATGGTGAGCCGATGTTGGGGTGTTCCTTCTAAAGTCCACTATCATCTCCACTGTTTTGAGCGTGTTCAGCTCCAGGTTGTTTTGACTGCACCAGTGAGCCAGCCGTTCAACCGCCCTTCTGTATGTAGACTCATCGTCATCTTGGATGAGGCCGATGACAGAAGATTCATCTACATCTTCAGGAGCTTGACAGAGGGGTCCTTGGTGGTGCAGTCATTGGTATACAGGGAGGAGAGTGGTGGGGAGAGCACACATCCCTGGGGTGCACCAGTGCTGATGGTACAGGTGCTGGAAGTGAAATCCCTCAGTCTCACTAGCTGCTGCCTGTCCATCAGAAAGCTAGTGAACCACTGACAGATAGACATTGGAACAGAGAGTTGATGTAATATAGTCCGAAGCATTAATAATGTCTTTTTGGCCTCTCCACACTGATGCAGGGTTTTTCAGCTTATCAGAATAGCTTCTTTTAGCCACTCTGATTTCCTTTTTCAGCTGGCCTGGTTTTATTCCCACTTCTGTAAGCATCCTCTTTGGCCTGACAAAGCTGCCTGAGTTTAGCTATGAACCATGTTTTTTCATTGTTGTATGTTAAATAAGTCCAGAGTAGAAAGGCTTACATTTGATAAAGAGTGCTTCCAAATTAGGACAGCACATCTTCTTTAACATTGTTACATCTGTACACCAACTTCCATTTATGTAAAAGCACGTTACACCGCCTCTTGTTTTCCCCATTAACTCCGCAATGCGATCCGCTCTAAACAGCTGAAAGCCCGGCAGATGTAATGCGCTGTCCAGAATGGCTTCACTCAGCCAGATTTCTGTGAAGCACAGCAGAGTTTAAGTTTTTGTTTGTATGGATGAGGAGTTTGTCCGTTTTGTTAGGGAAAGAGCGTAGATTCACAAGATGAATACTCGGCAGTGGTGTTCGAAAGCTGCGCTGACGGAGCTTGACCAGCGCACCGCTCGTTCCATTGCATGCATCTCATAGCTCAATTAAACAACACTGCTGCACCTCCAACTAAACTGTCCAGCAAAATGTCTGAATAGTCCAAAACCAGGAAAATATTGTCTAGTATGTGCTGCCGAATGTTCAGCAGTTTGTTCCTGGTAACCGTTTGGAAAGAAATTATTAAACACAGGACAAATAAACAAAAACAAAAAAGAATTGGAGAGCGCCACACTGAGGCTGCCATCCATGGCACCTTCTTGGCATACAAGTATAAAAGCCATCAAAAAGGTTATCTCTGAATGCAATCATGAAACTTTCCTAAGAACCACTTCTCAGATATTGCAACATTTCTTTTATGACTTGTAGAAATTCTGGTTTATTTTGATGACCAATTATATCAAACTTAACCCCAACATAAACAAACATGACATAAACTAACAGAGAACTGAATTACATTTATGACCTGCTTGCGAGAGTCCAATAAAACATAATTACTACATAGAGAATCTATTATTCAGTAACTGCTAACTACAGCCTGTCTGAAGAAATTTGTGTTTGTCTTGATTTTGAGTGTTTTTTCCCTACCGCTGATAGAGAAGAGAGTGTATACGATTTCTCCATTGGCAGATGCCACACATTCAAGGGTGGGGTAATTGTTCTTGGTGATGTTTAGACGGCTCTCCACTGCGCCCTTCCCAAAGGGTGGATTTGTCCTAGTTACGGTTACAACATCCTCCTCCTCTTGAGTAGCATTCAGCAAATTGGAGCACCTGAAGGGCCACACAAAAGAAAACTATAAATTCTTAGTTAGTACTTGTCATGACCATGTAGTTGTTGTGTAGAGATGTTTCCAAAAACCCTGCTATGGCAAGCCAAATTTACTGTTAATCATTCACAAGAAATGAACTGTTATATCAACAATTACATTTTCACTAGTTTTAATAGGCAAAAAATACCAGTAAAATATATTTTTTATATCAATAATTAAATTGTTACTAGTGCAAATGTTAATTGTTGATATCAGTAATGAAATTGCAACTAGTGGAACTGCTAATTTTTTTATATCAGTAAATTGGTTTTCAATCTTAATTTATGACATCAGTAATGTGATTGTTACTAGTAAGAAAGCCTTTTTAGATATCTTTAATTACTCTCCAATTTGTTGATTTACAGATTTAAAAAATGATTAAATGACAATTAACTAGAAATTCAATTGTTTTTTTGTTTTTGTTTTCCCTTTTTCACTCAATTTGGAATGCCCAATTCTCAATGCACTCTAAGTCCTACACTTCACTCGACGGCGGTGTGGTCCATGGGTACACGACGGTCCCCCAGGTGGACAGAGCGGTTGCGATCCGCGCCCGGTGCTCTCCTCCAGGGCCTGTAGGATGACGTCTTCACTGACCTCCAGCAGTGACTAACCTCGCCCTCAGGGCCACAAAGGTCATAGCACAGTCACTCGGGCAGGCGATGGCCACCCTCGTGGTTCAGGAACGACATCTGTGGCTGAACCTGGTCAAGATGCGCGAAGTGGACAAGGCACGCTTTCTCAACGCGGTACACACATTCTCAATAAAAGAGCAATTTCATCTGTCTCTGGGTCACCTGGCCCTACAAATGCCGTTCTCACGGCACCCAGGTGCTGCACATTGGACGCAGACCCTTCGCCTTTAGCCCCATGACTGTTGCCCCCCGGCTGGCCGGTCCTGACGAGTCTAGAAGACGCCTCAACGGGACCTCCTCCTCAGTCACTGACCTGCCCCCTGCCGGGTGTGAGGAGCAAGGTAAGTGCTTCGAGACTTCTCTCAGCACCAGAGCCTCGGGACGCGCTTTTGCCTCCCGACGCCGTATTACCTACTCCACCCCACTACATTGGTTTGCTGCGGTAGATCTGAAGGACACGTACTTCCACATCTCAAGCTTGCCTCGACATCGACCCTTTCTATGATTCGCATTCTATGGCCAGGCGTATAAGTACAAGGTCCTCCCCTTTGGCATATCCCTGTCCCCTCGCGTCTTTACAAAGGTCACAGAAGCAGCCCTTGCCCACTTCTGAGAGTTACTATGCACTCACAGGGACCAAGTGCTCAGGCACCTCAGCCGTTTAGGGCTTCAGGTCAACTGGGAAAAGAGCAAGCTCACCCCAGTTCAGAGCATCTCTTTTCTCGGCATGGAGTTAGACTCTGTCTCAGTGTCAGCACGCCTCACCAATGAGCGCGCACAGTCAGTGCTGAAGTGCCTCACCTTGTTCAGGCCAGTCACGTAGGTCCCCCTAAAACATTTCCAAAAGCTCCTGGGGCATATGGCATCCTCCGCGGCGGTTGAACCGCTGGGGTTGAGGCACATGAGACCGCTCCAGCACTGGCTCCAGACCCGAGTCCCGAGACGAGCATGGCATCGCAGCACGCACCGTGTGTTTATCATCCTCGCCTGCCGCCAAACTTTCAAACCCTGGACAGACCTCTGTTTTTTACGGGCAGGAGTCCCTTTGCAGCAGGTGTCCCGATGCGTCCTGATCACCACAGACGCTTCCAAACAGGGTTGGGGCGCATTGTGCAAGGCCATTGGGAAGGGCCCCCGCTACGCTGGCACATCAATTGCTTAGAGTTGTTGGCTGTACTTCTTGCCCTGCGGAGGTTTCTCCTGCTAGTTCGGGGCAAGCACGTCTTGATCCGATCAGACAGCACCACTACGGTAGCGTACATAAATCGCTAAGGCGGTGTACACTCCCGTCACATGTACAACTCACCCGTCGTCTCCTCCTTTGGAGCCAGTATGCGTGCCACTCACATCCAGGGCAACCTCAACGTGGTAGCGAATGCGCTATCGCGACAGCGTTTGCCCAGCGGAGAGTGGAGCCTTCACCCCCAGTTGGTCCAGCTTATTTGGGAACGGTTCGGCAAGGCACAGGTAGACCTATTCGCTTCCCAAGAGACCTCCCACTGCCCGCTCTGGTACGCCCGAACGGAGGCTCCCCTCGGGACAGACGTGCTGGCACACAGCTGGCCCACGGGGCTGCGCAAGTACGCATTTCCCCCAGTGAGTGACAGACGGGGAACATCTAGGTTACTGTTGTAACCTCCGTCCCTGATGGAGGGAACGAGACGTTGTGTCCTCCCGGCCACGTCGCTGAACCAAGCCACTGTTGTGGCCGAACCTCATTGTCGGCTCCTCAGACAAATCCTGAATGAACAGACACTTTTCCCTCCCTTTATACCCGTATGTCCAGGGGCGGGACATGCAAATTCTGTCTGCCAATTTCTCATTGGCCTTTTCTCAAAGTTCAGAGATGCATACGGCTTTCAAGAGAGACCCCTAGTGTCGCTTCTTCGACACAACGTCTCGTTCCCTCCATCAGGAAACGGAGGTTACAACAGTAACCTAGATGTTTTTACTATTTGAAATTCCATTTTTGATATCAAGAATTTGTATTGCTATGAGTGAAGATGCAACCGTTTCATGAAAATTCGTACATATTTTACGAGTTGGCTATTTCGTACAGGTTTATATCACCTGCAAATGCACAGATGTCTAATGTGGAAGTAAGCACAAGTTTCATGCACGAGGCATTAAGGACATGCCTGTTAATATTATGCCATTACCCAAACCCCTTATCTAAACCTAACTGATCAGTAGAGTGTGTAAACATAATAGAAAGCTGTTGTGTGTGACAGAAGCAAGTCATTGTCGTGTATTAGATGGAAATGATGTCCAGCAACATTGGCTGTAGTGAAAGTCATACCAATTAATATGAGTGCAATCGTACAATTCCATATGAATTAGCTCAATTTAGAAAAGTCATATGAATCCTTACAATTTGAGAGTGAGATATATCAAGAATTAACAATTTTACTAGTGCAAATGTAATTACTGATATCAAGAATTGCCATTTTCAATAGTAGAAATTATAGTCCTGATATCAATAATAAGCATGTTAACAAGTGAAATTTGTATAGTTGATATCTGCCATTCATATTCTGCAAAAGGGCATGCCATACCCTGAATCAAAAAGAGTAAAGATAAATAATACTACAAAAATAAATAAAACGTTTTTAATGGTTTTACAGTCCTTAACATGTAAAACTATCTATTTGATAAAAAATGAAGGAAAGTGCACCATAACTCTAACTGTTGAAATTATTTAGCGTACATTTATAAAATTATTCTTTGTTTTTTTCTTGGCATTATTAATAATAAAAATTAACCAACACTGTTGTGATGGAGTGACAGTAAATTTGACATCTTTCTATATTCTGACTGTAATCCACCATTCTCTACTTTTCCCCCTTTTTTTAAAAAAAAAAAAGTATGCTGTTGCTGTTGTATCACATGAGAGCACACGTGATTTCCTATATACCAAACTGTAATGTTCTGTGTGCACTTGTTTCTCCTATAACCAAAACAAAATTCCTTGTGTATGTGAGAACACTTGGCAATATAGCTCTGTAACCGGGTTCAGGAAAGGAGGCAGGAACCGGATCAACATTCAACAAGACTTTAATTATAACTTAACATCAAACTGAACTGGACCACAATAATAAATTTCAACGACATACATACACAGCTCTGTGTATGTGTGTCTCTCTCTCTCTCTGGCATTCCCGACTCCTCTTATCTCTCACACTGATTGAGCCACTCACACTCAAGGCCCGGGCATGCCTTCCTCCTCATCACAAGCTCATTCTGATTCTGACTCTGATTGTATGTGCAGTATATGCCAATAACCCATGTATACTAAGACGCATAACTTTTGATCACTGGCTTTCTAAGTTCTAAGGATGTGATATGCATCTCTTACTACTTTCAGATGCTACAGTATGATACATGGCACCATGGCACATTCGTGCCTCAAACAAAAGAATTTAGATAAGACATGTGCAGGATTTTTAATGATCTGTGTCAAAATAACTTCATACATCTTTTTCTTAAGAAAGCAAAATTACAAGCTGCAAAGTGACAGACCTCGAGGGTTTTTTTTTTTCTGATGACATCAGAGTAGAATACAGTGCCGTCAAGTGATTTCACTTATTTGATGTTCTTTTTTCAACAATGCTTTTGAGTTATGCCAAAATTAGCTTTGAATATAAAGCCACAAAAATCTATTTTGATTTGTATATGTCTTTGTGCAGTCTCTTTATTATTGAAAGACATTTAAATTGTTTGGCATTTTGGAAACGATACATGATTTAAAAGTGAACACGCAAATGAGTTTAGAATGCCTGTGTATTAAAAAAATATCAAACTGATGACAGAAAAAGCCTTGAGCCTGCCTGACAAATGAACAAGATCAAAAGACTCATTGCACAGTATGTTTATATTCTCAAATTGAAGCAGGCTATGTTATCCTGATTGGATTTGATCATCATGAGGAATTGATTGGATGAGCTTGTGACTAAGACTGTGCTAAGGTGTTCTCTCAACACTGTGACCATCTAATAATAAACAACCCCACGGGAGTGATTTGTTCCCATGTCGTTGGACAGTGTCACATGACTGATGGCAGCCAATCATGTTTGATGTTACAATCATGAGAGAGTAAATTTACTTATCCCTATCATTAACAGGCCTTGTTGTCCAATCATCAGACATCAAATTAGCGGTTTATCTCATTCACGCTGTCACAATGTATACTTAAAGAGAAAATACATCCAACGTTGTATTGGCAGACTTCTGAAATTTCAGAAGACAAAGACCCCTAAATATGTAGTTTTTTTTGTGTCCAATGTAAAATCATGCTAATGTAAATGCAGTTATTGGGTTAAGCATCACAATTTACAGTATACCTAAGACTGTCAACAACCACTAAATGCTATAATATTTTGTATGTTTATATTAACATACTGTTTATTAAAACCGAGTCACATCAAAGTGTCATCAAGTTTATGTATTTAATGTTCATTGCTTTTTAATTACATTGCTTAAAAATAATAATTTAATTAGCAAAATTAGCATATTTGTAAACCTTTATTTTAGTTTTTCATGTTAACATTAGCATATTTCTTGTGTCTTTGTTACTACTATCTGTTGTTCTGCTTTTATTATTAATAGACACTATTTACACCATTATCGGATTGATAAGGCCAATCACAGAGCTTAGAAGGCAATGCCTCCTCTCACTTGAATTTTCGCCTGTATTTCACTGTTGTCATTTAGGTCCTACAGTTTAGGACCTCAATAAGAGAACAACGACCTCAAGGGATTGAAAAGAGATGATGCCGCCCTCTGAAATTTTGTCCACTTGTGTTGCTGTTTGACAGTGTTACTTGAGGAAAAATGGTTGATTATATACTATTTTACCTCATATTTCACAGTATTTGCTTCACTGTCAATAGTTTCTCATTCACTTTATTTTGAGGAGGCACTGTGTCTCTTGCCTTTTCTGAGAAAACACCCCTGATGCTTAACCTCGTATGACTTTGGCTCAGCTATACGCAATGCATAATTTAATTTCATTTAAACTGACTAATCTCAGGTCAAGAGACTCTGTGCTGTCAATAAAGGGTTAAACTTTCAACAGTTATGTGACAAAACAACGAGTTTGTCTTGGGAGTCACGCCAACAAAACTATTCTGGTAAGAAACCAAATACATTTTTACATTAAAACATGCTCCAAGGTCCAGTTTTGACGTTCGCGTGCCCATTGTAGACGCTTTTAGCGGTGAACATGGGTATTCTGACTGGTCTGTCAGCACAGCAGGGTGAGATGCACTGTGTGTTGTGACACATTCTTCCCGTAACCATCATTAAACTTTTCTGTGATTTGTGCCACAGTAGATCTTCTGTCGGTTTGGACCACATGGGAAAGCCTTCGTTGCCCTCGCGCATCAATGTGCCTTGTGCGGACAACACCCTGTCAGCCGGCTTGAGGTTTGTCCCTCCTCGGACCAATGTCGGTAGGTACTCACCACTGCTGATCGGGAGCACCCCTCAAGACTTGCCTTTTCAGAGATGCTCTGTCCCAGTCGTCTGGCCATAACAATTTGTCCCTTGCCAAAGTCACTCAGGTCATTACTGCTGCCTATTTCTCCTGCATTCAACACGTTAACTATGAGAAATGATTGTTTGCTTACCATCTAATCTACCGAGGCCTTGACATGTTGACTATGAGAAATGATTGTTTGCTTACCATCTAATCTACCAAGACCTTGACATGTGGCCTTGTCAGGAGATGATCAACATTATTCGCTTCACCTGTGAGGTCATAATGTTTTGGCTCATCGGTGTATGTGACTTTGTCCTCGTTTGTGGGCTTAATAAAACTTATATGACTGTTTAAAAAAAAAAAAAAAAAACGGACACATACCTTGAATGTGGTTGATCACAGTAATACCAATGGATCTGAGGGGTGGGGTAACCCTCAGCAACACAGCGCACCTGTCCATCAATTGGACCTTCATAAGACACAATCTGCGGTTTACCTAAAAGTCAAAGATTGGTTCAGGTATGTTTAACATTCCTGGTTAGTGAGATGGATGTTTATGCAGCTGTCTCATTCATGGTTACTGTGCATGCTGTCAATTTTCCAAAACACAGAAGTGATATTAAAATGGCAGCCATTAAACTCTTCATTTCAAAAGAAGTCTCTTTAAAATGTGGGCCAAATGTAAGATCTGTTTGTGGGGAAAAAAATCGTTTACAATGGGTAATCAATAATTGTAGCATAATAGAAACTGATTTGACAATGTAATCACATATTTGCAGTTTTAAGCCCAATTCTTTCTTATCTGTTTTGACAAGATTCAAGTTGGCTTCTACTATTGTTATCTGGCTATTTGTCAGGGTCTTTCTTTGGCAGTTAAGTGCTTATAGCAAAAAAAAAATGTAACTGAGGAGCACAATGCACAAGAAAATGTGATTGATTCATCCTGAACGAGAATAAACACAAATGTCATAGGTCACATGTGTTTCAAATTCTTTTCAGGCAAGCAGAAAAGCCAAATATTTGCCATTTGCATTAAATGTTCTCACTCACTTATGACATGGACTTCGAATGTTTGATGGACAGTTGTGTCTCGGTTTAAGCATGAAAAGGTGTACACGCCGCTTTCTGACACCTTGAGACGCACCAGTTTCAGCTCGCTGGTGTAACTGATGAAAAGAGAGAGAGAGAGAGAGAGAGAGAGAGAGAGAGAGAGAGAGAGAGAGAGAGAGAGAGAGAGAGAGAGAGAGAGAAATGCCTTATTTTTTAACTTTTGAGTATTTATGAAATAACAAAATAATATAATTGGAATGAAATTCAAAATGTTTCATTGCAGATAATATGCTACTACTGCATATAATATGGGCTTAAAATATGACAGTGCTCCATGACATCAGTTGTATTTTTAAGCCCTAAAGTTTGCTATTCATACTATTTCAGTCATCACATACATAATCTTTTTGGGGTCACAATCAATTAAATGTGATGTAACATAATCATAACATGCTGATTTAAAAACGTTGGACATCTACCTTGGACTTTGCAGTAGCATACCTGTTCCCATGTGACCGGCTGGTAATGACATGATCAGTAGTATTGGTAAGTTTTACTCCACTGTAGCTCCAAGAGAATGTGTGAGGTTTTGGGTAAGCATCCATTACCACACGCAGGGACAGACTTTCTCCAGCCCTCACTCTCCTAGTACTGTTATCCACACTTGTTAGGTTAATAAAGCCTTTACCTACACACAGATAATAATCAAATAATTGTATTATTTGAAACACCTACCAGTTGTATAAGGATATGATAATATTAAAGGAATAATACAACAAAATGTTTTAATTCTGTCATCATTTACTCACCCATATGTTGTACCAAACCAATATAACATTTTTTCCATGGAACACAAAATGAGAAAGACTGTACAGGTCGCTTGTTTCTATGCAATTACAATGAATGGGAACTGAAGATTTCAAGCTCTCATGAACTCTCATAAAGATGACAAGGGGTGGTAGAACAGATGTCATGATTTTTAGTGAATAATGACTCTGTTACTCACACAAAGCTATCATATGGTTTCAGAAGACATGGCATGTAGCACACAAGTTGAATGGACTTCTTTTACGATACTTTTAACATGCTTTTGCATCCTTTTTGAAGCCCGAAAGCTACAGTCCCCATTCTTTGAAATTGAATGGAAAATACATTTCTGAAATTTCTCCTTTTATATTCTGTGGAAGAAAATCATCTGGGGTTGGAATGACATGACAGTGAGTAAATGATGATATCATTTTATTTTGGGGTGAATTATTCCCTTAAAACAGTTGAATAATAGATTTTTTCAAATGAAAATTGAAAGGTCTACCATAGATGTCAACCCAGACAGATTTTGTACTTGTCCCTCTCTCATTCATTGCCTCACAGCTGTAACTTCCTGCGTCTCGTAGTGTCACAGATGCCAGGTTGAGAATGGCTGTCCTTTCGTGGGAAATAGGCTCAGTCAGGAGACGTGATGCTTGCTGCACTGATGGTTGCTTGGCACATGCAAGAGGAAAGAGAACACAAAGCTGATTGGGCAACTTTCTGGGACATTATTTTTCCCTTTATAAGAGCATGTTTTTTTTGGTAAAACTTTACAATAAGGTTTAATTTGATAACATTACTAAATGCATTAGGTATCAAGCATTTATTAATCTTGTTTAATGTTAATTTATGAGAATACAATTGTTAGGTCATAATGCGTTGCCAAATTATAAAGTATACAACTTTTAATAAAAAAAAAATATTAGTATATGTTGCAATTTACATTGACCAAGATTAATAAGTGCTGTAAAAATATTGTTCTTTGTTAGTTCACGTAAACTAATGTAGTTATCAAATACAAACTTATTGTAAAGTGTTACCATTTTATAATTTTTTCTAACACATAACGCAAATTTTGTTGTTTTGTTGCTTTTATGTCAAATACTTCAGATAAACCAATTAACTGAAGTGATCAGAAAACCCAGAACTAGACAGACCTAGAATATAAAATTATAAAATATATCAAATGTATGATAACAGATAGAAAACAAAAGATTTCAATACATTTCAAATACCTAGGACCTTTTTGCAATGAGACCCAATTGCCACTGTATGGATGTCTCCGTATACGCAGGTGTGGCCGTTGCTACAGAATAATCTTCAGATGTTTACTTTTACTGTTCTGAGTTGCACCTTAAACCAATCTAGATCTAGTGTGCCCTTAAGTATAATACAATGTACTGTACAAAGAAACAACCTTTCGTTTCAGACTCAATCCATAACACTGAACTGGTCATGAGTTATCAAAAATATACAAATTAAGTGGTGATTAATGTACACTCATATATGTGTGCTTTACAAGATCGATACTGGTGCAATGTGTACTAGAGCCTGGAGTATGTATTTATGCATGTGTTGTGGTCATGAAGAGAGTCACAGCGTCCCACAAGTGTGCTTAGGTTAACAAGTGAAAGCATGTTTGTGAGAGGGCTCTTACCACTCCGCTTGGAGCCTTCCACTTGATTGTGATGTCGCTGTTGACATTTGAGGTGGAGCAGGACAGAGAGAGCTTTTCGCTCTGGGTGAGCAGCATTTTTTGAGGCTGACCCAGTGTGATCAGAGGTGGTGCATCTGGAACTAAAAGCAAAGAAGCACGATGCATTGTATCAAAACAGCAGGAGCACAGCCGGAAAAGGAAGAGCAATCTAAAGTGGGGTAACATGGACATGCATGTGTGAGGTTTCTGATATTGTCCTACTCTGTAGTTACACAGTGCCCAAAATTGTAATTGGAGACATAAGCCAAACTCAAAAATATGTAAATTTAATTTGGTCACACTTTATTTTACAGTGTCACTGTGTATTTACAGAAATAAGTAATTAATAAACATTGTAATAGTTATTAGTCCATAACATTAAATCAAGTTTAGCATCAGTTTAGGTAGGTCACATGAGTCAAGCTCGCAATCAGCTGACACTCAGTTGATCATGACACCTACCAATACAATTCAGACGCTTATCAGAGCGGTTCTATTTAAGTCCTCCATTAATTCATTGCCGTAGCTGCCTTTACATTGCATGGATGCAAGCTGAACTTAACACCCTCCTCCATCCAGAGCTGCACCTCTTGTATGGCTGCATTGCCTGTAGTGTTTACTTGTTTGTTCTGAGCTCTTAGACTGCAATTGATAGCCAGTTTGTAATTCCTATCTGCAAAGTGTTACTGCGCCTTGTTCTTGATATACCAACTTAATATACAGCATTTGAAGTTTCTATTAAGTGTACATTTAATCTATTATGCAAATGAACAATTGTACCATGTAGCACTGACAGAAATGTAAAAAAAATAGAACAATGTTGTAGTAATTCTGCTGGATCTGTTCTGTTACCCCTGTTTTTTTTTTAACGTTTTTTTTTATTTTTTATATATATATATATATAAAGTATTCATTTCAAGTATTCAATTCAAGTATTCATTTGACAGAAGTGGTCCAGACTAAACAAAGTTTGACAACTAGAAAATGTGCAAATACTTAATTTTGAGCAGTATATGTATTGCTAAACAGAATGTTATGTTTTACTCGAATATTGTGCGAATTCTATCTTGTTTTTTACTGGCACTTGTTTGCTATTTTTTATCTAATGCAATGACATTCAATCATTGAGCCTGGCTTAAGTGTTCAAATACTATTTGGAGCCACTATATTTTTGAAATTTCTCTCCTTCTCTTTCTCTCACCGAGGCGGACATTGAGTTGATATTCTCCAGATTTAACTGTGACTCCTGCCAGAGTCCCGACGCAGATGTAACATCCCTCAAACTGCTTCCTAACATCTTGCAACGCCACACCCGTCTCAGTGCTGGTTGAATATCTCAGGCTGTCAGGTAGGGACCATCCGTCACATTTCTCCAGATGCAAGTCTGACATATTGGGGTCTGTCGCCAAGCATGGGATTGTGGCTGTGTCTCCTTCTCCCGCAACAATGTCAAACACGATGCCCCTCCTGAAGGGATTTTCAGGATCTGCTGAGAGGAATGCTAAATCAAAACCAATGAAACACAACCAAGGGGCTTAGATTATGACATTACAGCTCAGAGCAAGAGAAAGAGAGTGTCACAAAAAGAGAGAAAGTGAAAATTCAAAACTACCCAACATTACTTCCACACTAAAAAACGAACCCACACTATTACTATCAGTGATCATTCCTGGTATTACTGTCAATGTACAGCAACCCTGACAACCATCAGTTCTCAATTATATGGTTTGAGAACTATTAATATGTTTTTGATTTGATGAGGCCACAAGCAAAAACTGCCAAGTCTCAGTCCGAAGTGTTTATTATATCCATGCACATATTGAAAGAAAAAGATGTAAGAGAAAGATGTATATTCAGAGGTCATACAGGTATCTTTTCAATCTAAAAGAGCTTCTTTGTGAGGATTTAGGAAACAGATCTGTTGGCTAAGTAAAGACAAAGTGTGTTTTTGGCACAATATGTAACCACACAGGGTTATCAGAAAAACTGGTGTTTAGAAAGAGAGGGAAAGTGAGAGAAAAAGACAAAGAAACAAAGCATGAAAAGCATTAACAATAACTACAAGAACATGCAAAATCACTTGTTGCAGACATATATAGCTGAAAGTGTGATAACGTTTGTAATTATGTCAACATTAGGTTATAACCTATTTATTATCCACATTTGACTTTAAAAAAATGCATGCCAGTTTTCTCAGTTTAAGTGTTGGTGCAGTTACTTTATTTTGACTTTATAAGGCTGTATACAGTATCTCTATTCTACCTCTATCTAGACGTACACATATTATTGCTAACAGGTGTGCACAGACGGTGTGCACACCTGTTATCTATATATCTAAACAGAATATCCTGTACATGCAGGTATAATAGAGAAGGCACTTCTCCTCCCACAATTCCTAACCTTACCCTTCAGACATATCACTCAAATGCACAAAAGTCCAACTTACCTTTAACATATACATAAATGGAGCTCTTTTCACCAGACCTCTCCTCCCGACACGAATATTTGCCCATGTGTTGTGGGCCTGCTCTGGTCACTTTCAGAACTGTCAGTTGGCCCTCTCTTTGTTCCTCTTTCAGTGTCCGTGATGGACGATCTTCTCGCATCCAGCGCACTGAACTGTCACTGTGGCAAAGCAAATTGAAGTCACCGTTCAGTGGAACTGTGAGCCAGGGTCCGTCCGGGGTTATAGTTGGCCTGGACCTGCCTAAAGGTGGAACAAAACAAAAACACCTGTAAAGACGACAGCCACATGTTTAAGATAATTAACTTCAATATTTGACAAATTGACAAGAGCATAGATTATGTCATGGTGCATGCAATTTAGGGTTGTGACTCAGAATGGATTTCACTGGCAAAAAATATGCCAAACAAGCACTGTGATATATTAGAAGGTTTTGAGCCTACGCAAATAAAGTGTTGCAGTAAAGACTATTGTTGTGAACGTTCATATTGTAACCCTACCTTCTGCATAGCCTTTTTTCAAATTAAATATTACATGAACATATCAAGTGCATACACACACACACACACACACACACACACACTATCATATGCACACAAATCAAAGCCTCCTTAGGTTACATAAATGGCAGTTAAGGGTGTTAAAATAGACAGTTTCACAACTCAACAAATCCAAAAAAGCAAGTGTTCAAAGTTCCTCTCATACAAATTTCTTAAGAAATTACCATTTGACTTGAGACAATTTTGCAGAAGTCTACAGAAAACAATAACAAAAACAAAAAACATTGGATTTTTGCTTTAGGCATCTTGAATCATTCTCCATTGAATGTGCTGCATTGCACTATGCAACTCATATCTGAATACTAAGAATGTTTGTTGATGATGTGAATGTGGCAAGGCCTGAAAAAAAATCTGTCTATGAATACATAATACCATGGAATAGCGACCCAAAACACATAGCATAGGCTATTTCCCAGTGAGTTCATCTGATTGTTATTATATAGTATATAAGGATACAGAGTAAATAGGGAGCAAATGGCAAGTAAACACATGGATTGGCAGGTAAAGGATTGCATGGATATTCAAGGATTATAGTAGTAGACTAATGTGTTTACTCTTGGTTCCTAGTAACTGGTGAAAACTGTGTTTTCCCATATACATTATATATATATATATATATATATATATATATATATATATATATATATATATATATATATATATACACACACACAAACACACACACACACTCACTGATATATACACACACAAACACACACACACACACACACACTATGGTCCTAATAAAGTGCCTGACGTGGTATTCTATTGTAGCCTCTCAAGGTTTGACTTGTTGTGCATTCCGAGATGCTGTTCTGCTCACTGCAATTGTATAGAGTGTTTATCTGAGTTACTGTAACCTTTCTGTCAGCTCCGAAACATTCTGTGCATTCTCCATAGACCTCTCTCATCAACAAGGCATTCCTGTCCATAGAACTGGCACTCACTAGATGTTTTTTTGTTTTTGGCACCAGTCCAAGTAAACTCTAGAGACTGTTGTGCGTGAAAATCCCAGAAGATCAGATGTTACAGAAATACTCAAACCAGTCCGTATGGCACCAAGAATCATGCCACAGTCTAAATAGATTTTTTTTTTATCCATTCTGATGGTTGATATGAACATTTACTACAGTATCTACATGATTTCATGCCCTGCACTGCTGCCACATGATTGGCTGATTAGATAATTGCATGAATAAGTAGATGTACAGGTGTTCCTAATAAAGAACTCAGTGAGTGTACATATTTATGTACATGTATATACAAACAGTACTGCTTATATTTCTAATTTTCCATTTGCAACTATGTAGGGAAATTATTTAAAATGCCATATATGCGATTAGTAATGTCCTCAAAACTTTATCTATTTCAGTGGTGACTAAGAATTTATCCCAAAAAAATATTTCTGAGAATATGAGAAGGAAAAGGGGTATTCTATGGCTAGTTGATTCAGGCTAAAATGAGATAACCTAATAAAAACTATAACTGTGGTTTTGCCAGATGGGTAGCTTGCCTCAATTCAACCGACACTCTATGGCAATTAAACGACATTTGCAAGGTCAGGTGATCTACCAGAGAAGAACATAACAACCGTGCATGTATATTTGTCTTTTCCAGTCCAAACATCTCCGCAAGTCAGTTTTGTGCAAATAAGAAGAACTGCGTCTATTAATATCCTGTACCATAGTAAATTGACCAAAAAAGACCAACTGTTCATAGTGCAACGTTTTTCTCAGGAAAATGTAAACCATGTAAAGAGACCTCACTGATTACCTATTATGAGTTGTTTTACAAAAGTGATGAAATGGACTGGACTGTTTATCAATGTAGCTTGATAAGGATGCACAAGGCTGAGGACATAAACCAACTTTAACAGATGTAGGGTAAATATGGGCAAAGTGGGACAAAGGGTAAAGTGGGACAGTAAGCTGGTTAAAAATCATAACTAAACTAACCATTGGGAGTTTAAAATGTAAAGAACTTTTGTTGATGGTTACATCAGGGGGCATGGCAGAGCTCATTTCATGACCACCGGTGGGAAAAGCAATGGTTATAAAACGTAAAAGTTTACTTAAGATTTTTTAAATGTTATGTAAAATGATTTATAATGTGAAAGTGCACCAAACAATGCAGAAAGCAATTCCAAATAATTTCTAGATATTTTCTATAAAATAGTTTTAGGCAAAGTGGGTCAGGGTGATACTGGTAAAGTGGGACATCTGTGATAATTATAACATTTTTAAAATCTTTTTAAATTATTTATTCATTTGGTTAGTTTTTGTGCCTGCACCTTTGTGTTGTGGACGTGCATGTTTTCTGAGGCTTTCTATTCATCTTTGAGCAATACACTGGTGCAAGCAATATTATACTATATTCAAAAACTGAACTGAACTTGTGGGAAATTTACAAAAATGTAAAACACATTACAAATGGTTAGTCATACCGAAAATATGAAGGAGAATATTGCAACTTGAATTTGTTCATTTTTCATTGAACAAGCAGATATTTTAATAATGTAACCCTATGTTGCAAACAAAATCAAATAAATACAAAAAAACAATTTTCAAGTACAAGTCTAGAGTGTTTAAGAGGGGCCACATTGACAATGCAGGTGTCCTACTTTACCATGACTGCAAAAAAAAATAAAAAAAAAAATACAAAATTCTGGGATCTGGTCTAAAGAGAGTCTTCAAAGTTTCTTCTTTACAGTATTAAGTATACATTTTCTAAATGTGTGCATTTGGCTTATGTAAAAGACACCTAAGCTTTCTATAAATCTATAACGTCAGGTAATATGCAGCTTTTGGATCATAATTAAAAGGACCAGGAGAAGACAAATTGCATACAATGAACATACCTATAGAATTTTAACAGAACTAAATATTGTAAGTATCACCGTATTCACTGTAACAGTAACTCAGTTTATTTCCATGTAAATTGTGTTCTCATGGTTCTTATCTGAAAGCCCGCAGCACTGTGTTTGAAGAAACCCGACGCAAAACAGTCACTTGAGCGCTGTAGCCCTCTGGCGTTACAAAGATGTTCTTCAGATTGCCTTCGTGAGAAAACCACAAAGTTAGCCTGCATTGTGTTCAGGGTTGTCAAACCTGGACATTTGAATTCATTGAAATGGTCCATTTAAAAATGTCGCTTGAGTTTGGTTACCTTAATCGGTTTTCTCACACTGCATCATCCAAGCACAAATACGTGCAAAATGCGAGGAATGTAAATAAGGGAATGCAGTGCAGAACAATGAAAAACAGAGAATCTGGGTATAGAAACGTGTAGCTGGAGACAACCTAGCCAAAAAAAAAGACATGGGTGGCATTTTTGTTTTTCCTAAGTGCGAGTTACAACGGGACAGACGTAACTCTGACCACATGAAACCAATGGTCTGTTAACAGATGCAGCCCAACTCGTCTCTCATCTTTCAAAACAACCTTAAGGGCTTATCCGAGCACTACAAAAGACCATCTGATATGTCCATGAAGAGCAAGCGGGCGAAGCCCAAAACAAATCATAACAAAAAAAGTCTGGTTGTAGCATGCGGAACATCTTTTAAGAGCTTTCAAGCGTATCATCTGCATGACCTGGCCTCTCGCTATTATATCAAACAAACTATCTAAAGTTAATAATATCAGCATACGAGTGTTTTTGACTCAATATTATTACACTTGTTGCCGCGCGCACCTGTACCCGAGACTGACACGCGCCAGACAGAGTGATTAATTATTGAGAGAAGCGCGCGAGGATAAGCTATGCTTTACATTCTCACATGCAGCTCTTCGGATCAATATCTTATTTCAATTATCAGTTCCTGTAGCCGCTTAAATTGT
The DNA here is from genome assembly GCA_032164185.1 of Moxostoma hubbsi. Classification (NCBI taxonomy): domain Eukaryota; kingdom Metazoa; phylum Chordata; class Actinopteri; order Cypriniformes; family Catostomidae; genus Moxostoma; species Moxostoma hubbsi. The sequence goes on from JAVLUX010000031.1 coordinate 19,769,593, forward strand.
CAGCCCATAAAGCCACAGCGCTGTGTCCATATGGTAAGTAAGGGAGATATGATTCATTAGGATTGTCAGTGGAAAGTCTCACACATAAAGTGGCAATTCAACTGAACGACAAGACTGAGTTCTGCAGTAACAGAATGAGCTCTAATGAGATGCGAAACCGCAGTACGATTAAGGGAATGTCATATATTCATTATGAGGGAAAACAAGTGCCTCCCTGAGAACACGCATCCCTAAAGCACTTTCATGTTTACACTCAGTTTAATGCTTTTATTTAGTTTAACCCACATTACTCAGATAGCTAAAGCTCCTTGCATTTACAAGGTTTTACAGTTTGCTATTACTTTGAGTGATACATTTAACAATAGGCTAATTCAAGAAGGTTGTCTCACATAAAGTCTAATCTAAAGGTGTATACACAGCAAGAGCAGTGCATCCCTATTCTCTTGAATGAAAAACTTTCTGGAATCTTTCGTCTACGCTTCAAAAGCAATTTGATTCCAAAAATGAACAATAAATGATACAAATAGCGTCCTACCTGGTTGGACGATTAACTGTAACAAAACAGTAAACAGAACGCAGTGATATTCCATTGTTATAATTCCATCTATCTCATGTGTGCGTGAGTCCGCTTTGTACTGTAGTCTCGGGCTTGGTAATACCGCGGAACGGCCGCCTGTGAAGCGAGCACTCCCGTCTTAAAGGGCCAGCCTTGTTTTCTACCTCGCATTCTGCACACGGGGTCATGCGGGACGACGTGCTCAGCTGCTCATTAACATGGGCGGGGGCTCATGTAACAGTTGTAGTCATACCTGAGAAGCTCAAGACTACACTGAGGTTAAATAAAGTGCCAATTAATCGCAAACTTCACATGGGGCTTATCAAAAAGACACTCAGTGTTGATAACAAATAACATGATTATGGCTAGATTAGTTTGTCTGTATAAAGGTTGGGAAGGAGTTAGTTATTTAATTGGAAAAAAAAACAAAAAACAATCATATTATCACATCATAAATCATATTATAATCTGAATAGTAATGTCTGATAAAGCTGCCCTGGCAACACATAGTATATTCATGACACTAAACACAACATTTTAATAAAAATGGACATGGCCAGGAGTGAAGCCCTATGAATCAGAACAGAAACATATCCCAGTTGTATTTTTTCCATCTGGCAAAAGTAATGCTAATAAATGATATAACGTACTAAAATAATAATATATGAACTTATCACAGTGAAGCAATTATGTTTTCACTATACATGATTTGAGACAAATTAATTTTCTTCATAGAATAACATTGCTTTCTTTTACTGTTAATGCCAAAGAAGACAAAAGTTCTCAACTTTTATCCATTTTGAGTCCAACAAGATGACTGCATAATATAGTCATCTGTACTGCTCTTGCCTTGTTCTTTTAGTTTCGTCAGAGAAAGAAGAAACATTAAGAAACAAGATGCAACAGATAGTAGAAATGATGATATCTTTTTAATGTGTTTGTTTGTCATTATTTTCTGTAGGAGGTCTTCTCTGTTTCTTTACCATTCTGTTCTCATTATAGGAGATCCATCATTGTGAATAATATTTGAATAGGCTTTCTAGCATGCCATAATTTTTCTTATTATTTTTAATATGCTTATAATTTTCTACTTATGTCTTTAATGCGCTAATAAAGCCAACATCGTTTTTCTGCTGTTCTTCCAAGGCTTTTTTTTAATCTTTTGACACCTCTGACCTCCCTGTCCACCCAATTATTCATCACTATTTCACACTGATTGCCTAAAGGTCAAGGCACATAAGTGCTGAAGGATCATTCTGGTCTGACATTTGTTGTATTCTTTTCAGTCTTCTTTCATATTCAAGATAAAATAAACAAGTCTGAAATGAAACTGTTGACCAAGTTTTACAAGGATAATAAAACATTTAGGTAACTAAAAAGTAATGATTCTCAAATGTTACTACTGATTGTGCTAATGGCCAAGAACCAATGAAATGCAATAAGTATGACAATATATATATATATATATATATTTGTTTTTTGACATATTAAATGTCTGTAATTAAATGAGAATTTTACACCTAACTAACAATTAAATGTAGAAAATACCATTTGGTTTGATTCCAGTAAAGATTATTTATTAATAACTATATATATATATATATATATATATATATATATATAGAGAGAGAGAGAGAGAGAGAGAGAGAGAGAGAGAGAGAGAGAGAGAGAGAGCGAGAGAGAGAGAATATGTATATATAGTACTGTGCAAAAGTCTTAGGCACATAAGATGTTTCCCAAAACATTGGTCTTAAGATGGTCATTTATATCTGCTACTTTAGTGTGTCAATAGGAAAAATAAATTTTATACTCCCAAGTACTTATACTTTTGAAGACAGAATAGAATAGAAGAACAAGGAGCCCTGCAACAGATGGCATGGCCCTCTCAGTGCCCACAACTGAACTTCGGGGTCAGTCTGGAATTACATAAAGTGACAAAAGTAATTGAGCCTAAATAAATAAAAGAACTGTGGTGAATACTCCAAGAAGCTTGGAACATCCTATCTGCCAACAACCAAGAAAAACTGTGTCCAGGTGTAAGTAGGAGAACGTCTCGGTTACGTATGTAACCTCCGTTCCCTGATGGAGGGAACGAGACGTCGTGTCGAAGAAGCGACACTAGGAGTCTCTCTTGAGTGCCGAAAGATACCTCTGATCTATGAAAAAAGTCCAATGAGAGTTGGCGAACAGTATTTGCATACTCCGCCTCCGGATATAAAGGCGAGAGAAATACGCTCGTTCATTCAGGATTTTTCTGAGGAGCCGGGAGTGTTCCGGGCATCTCAGCGGCTCGGCTCAGCGACGTGGCCGGGAAGACACGACGTCTCGTTCCCTCCATCAGGGAACGGAGGTTACATACGTAACCGAGACATTCCCCGTCTGTCGCTCACTTCGACGTCGTGTCGAAGAAGCGACACTAGGGGTCCACTTCAAAACTCGCCATGCGCTGAGCCGTGTACGTGTACTGCTGACACAGAAGCGGGCAGGTATTTGCACGTGCACAAACGACCAACTGTGTTCAGGCTGCACGTACTCTTCCCTAATGCCCCGAAAAAGCATCAGCATCCTTTTGGTTACCCTAGGGGGGAACAAGGTGACGCTCCCAACTTGGGAACGGGCCAAGCCTGGCTGGGCCTCTTTTCTCTCTATGTTTTCTCGGCATAGAGCAAGAGCAGCCGGGGCCCTTACCGCATCGAGGGAAGGGGGTCTTATTCCGAATTCCTATTCTTTCAGGGGGAAAAGACCCTGCGGAGGCCACACCCACCCAGCAGGGGAGGTAAAGGTGGCAAAATACATCACATGGCCACTTTAGGCATGTGGGAGAAAATGGCGCGGTGGTAGATCCAACCTCGAGGAGGGGGGAGTTGCTACAACACGGCGACCGGAGGGGAACGAAGGGCTGCCTAAGGGAGACGCGGGTCAGCTCGTAAGGTGACCATGCCGCGGAAATACACACAGGAGGAGTCCCGTAGGAGGCCTGATCTGTGGAGCACATATTCCAGTAGGGGTAGCCGGAGGTACCCGTAGTGGACTGGACCAGCACGTTCCTCCGTTGAACTGCTGCGGGCCCGAAGTGCTAGGGAGGAATCAACCAGGGACCTGGGTCCTCTGGGACAAAAGCGCACTGTTTTGCCTTGGCAGAGGGAAACGGCACTGGAACAAGCGGTTCACCTGGTCAGATCGTCGACGTGTACCGAGTTCTACGGGCTCGGACCTGAGAGAACACGGGACGAGACTGACTCAACCCTGAGATTGTAGAATCTCGTAAAGGTGTTAGGTGCTGCCCAGCCCGCAGCTCTGCAAATGTCTGCTAGGGAGGTGCCCCTTGCCAGTGCCCATGAGGATGCCACGCTCCTAGTGGAGTGGGCCCGCACCCGTAAGGGGGGTGGCACGGCCTGGGTGTGGTAGGCCAACTGAATGGTCTCCACCACCCAGTGAGACAACCTCTGTTTGGAGACAGCGTTCCCTTTCTGCTGTCCTCCAAAGCAGACAAAGCGCTGCTCAGAGCGCCTAAAGCTCTGCGTGCGTTCCAGGTAGGCACGCAAGGCACGTACCGGACACAATAGTGAGAGGGCTGGGTCTGCCTCCTCCCAGGGCAGCGCTTGTAGGTTCACTACCTGATCTCTAAAGGGCGTGGTAGGAACCTTGGGCACATAGCCCGGTCGAGGTCTTAGGATCACATGAGTGTCTGCCGGACCGAACTCCAGGCAAGTGTCGTTAGTAGAGAACGCTTGCAGGTCCCCGACCCTCTTGATGGAGGCGAGCGCGATCAGCAGGGCCGTCTTTAGAGAGAGGGCCCTGAGTCCAGCTGATTCTAGCGGCTCGAAAGGGGATCTCTGAAGACCGGCGAGGACCACCGAGAGATCCCAGGAGGGGAACAGGTTTGGCCGGGAGGGGTTTAACCTCCGGGCACCTCTTAGGAACCTGACGATTAAGTCGTGCTTGCCCAGAGACTTGCCGTCTACTGGGTCGTGGTGAGCTGCGATAGCGGCAACATACACCTTTAAGGTGGACGGGGACAGCCTCCCCTCCAGCCTCTCCTGTAGAAACAGGAGCACCGACCTAACTGCGCACCTCTGTGGGTCTTCTGCCCGGGAAGAACACCAATTGACGAACAGACGCCACTTCAGGGCATAGAGTTGCCTGGTAGAAGGGGCTCTGGCTTGGTTGATCGTGGCTACGACCGTGGGTGGTAGACCAGCTAGATCTTCCGCGTCCCGTCCAGGGACCAGACATGGAGGTTCCAGAGGTCTGGGTGCGGATGCCAGAGCGTGCCCCGTCCCTGAGAAAGAAGGTCCTTCCTCAGAGGAATTCGCCAGGGAGGGGCTGTCGCGAGGAGTACGAGGTCCGAGAACCAGGCCCGGGTGGGCCAGTAAGGAGCCACGAGAGTGACTTGCTCCTCGTCCTCCCTGACCTTGCACAGCACCTGTGCAAGAAGGCTCACTGGGGGGAATGCGTACTTGCGCAGCCCCACCGGCCAGCTGTGTGCCAGTGCATCTGCCCCGAGGGGAGCCTCTGAACGGGCATACCAGAGCAGGCAGTGGGAGGTCTCTCGGGAGGCAAACAGGTCTACCTGGGCCTTGCCGAACCGTTCCCAAATCAGCTGAACCGAGTGGGGGTGAAGCCTCCACTCTCCGCCAGGCAAGCGTTGTCGTGACAGCGCGTCCGCTATCACATTGAGGTTGCCGGGGATGTGAGTGGCACGCAGCGACTTGAGTCGGTGCTGGCTCCAAAGGAGGAGACGACGGGCGAGTTGTGACATGTGACGGGAGCGTACGCCGCCTTGGCGATTTATGTACGCGACCGCAGTGGTGCTGTCCGACCTGACTAGGACATGTTCATCCCGAATTAATGGGAGAAACTTCCGCAGGGCAAAGAGGACGGTCAACAACTCGAGGCAGTTGATGTGCCAACGCAGCTGGGCCCCTTTCCAATGGCCTGAGGCTGCGTGCCCGTTGCAAACGGCGCCCCAACCCAATCTGGAGGCGTCGGTCGTGACCAAGACGCGTCTGGACACCTGCTGTAGGGGTACTCCAGCCCGTAAGAAACAGAGGTCTGTCCAGGGGTTGAATGTTTGTCGGCAGGCGGGGGTGATTGTTACCCGGTGCGTGCCGCGGCGCCATGCTCGTCTCGAGACTCGGTTCCGAAGCCAGTGTTGGACGGTCTCATATGCATTAAGCCCAGCGGCGCGACCGCCGCAGAGGATGCCATATGCCCCAGGAGCCTCTGGAAAAGTTTTAAGGGGACCGCTGTGCCCGGCCTGAAGGCGGCGAGGCAGTTCAACACTGACTGAGCACGCTCCTTTGAGAGACGTGCGGACATTGAGACCGAGTCTAACTCCATCCCGAGAAAAGAGATGCTCTGAACTGGAGTGAGCTTGCTCTTTTCCCAGTTGACCTGAAGCCCCAGACGGCTGAGGTGCCTGAGCACCTGGTCTCTGTGGGTGCATAGTAACTCTCGCGAGTGGGCCAGGATGAGCCAGTCGTCGAGGTAGGAGTATGCGGATGCCGGCTTCTCGGAGCGGGGCAAGAGCTGCCTCTGCGACTTTCGTGAAGACGCGAGGGGACAGAGACAGGCCGAAGGGGAGGACCTTGTACTGATACGCCTGGCCCTCGAACGCAAACCGCAGGTAGGGGCGGTGTCGGGGCAGGATGGAGACGTGGAAGTACGCGTCCTTCAGGTCTATCGCTGCGAACCAATCTAGATGCCGGACGCAGGTTAAGATGTGCTTCTGCGTGAGCATTTTGAACGGGAGTTTGTGCAACGCTCGGTTGAGAACTCGCAGGTCCAAGATTGGTCGTAAGCCGCCGCTTTTCTTGGGTACGATGAAGTAAGGGCTGTAGAAACCCTTCTTCATCTCGGTTGGAGGGACAGGCTCTATCGCGTCTTTGGCCAGAAGAGTCGCGATTTCCGCGCGCAGGGAGTGGGCGTGTTCGCCGTGTACTGCGGAAAAGCGGACGCCCATGAAGGGGGGCGGGGGCCTGGCAAACTGAATTGCGTAACCGAGTCGGATGGCCCGTGCCAGCCAGCGAGACGGGTTGGGAAGTGAAAGCCACGCGTCCAACCTCTGCGCTAGGGGCACCAAAGGGACGGTCAATTTGGACGTACCCGGCGGGGCTTCGCAGCGAGGCGGAGCAGGTAGGACAGCGTTGGGCGGCGACGAGGCGACCCGCGGCTGAGGTGCTGAGAAAAGACTCAAAGCACTTACCTTGCTCCGCACACCCGGCAGGGGGCGGGTTAGCGACTGAGGAGGAGGTCCTGGGTAGGCGTCCTCTAGACTCGTCGGAACCGGCCGCCCGCGACAGGTGGTAGGGTCACCGGGACAAAGATGGAGCGCAACTGCCCTATCCACCTGGGGAATCGCCGTGTACCCGTGGGCCTCTCCGCCGTCGAGGGTAGCGAGAGCGGACGAGCAGGGCTTTTGACGAATGGAGAGCGGTGCTCTCCATGAAGACGTCAGCTCGTCATGCACCTCCGGGAAAAACGGGACCGGGGGGGGCGTGGCTGTGAGCGGCGCCCAGACCCCAGGAACCAGTCATCCAACCGTGACGGGTGTGGGGAGGGTGGAGGTTTCCAGTCCAACCCCACCCCGACGGCGGCCCGGGCAAGCATGTTGGACATCTGCGCATCCGCCTCAACCTGGGCCTGCTGGCCCGAAGGCGGCAGTCCAGGGGAGGAGTCAGCGTCAGATGCCATGCTCTCTGATGGAGCGGCGAGCTCATCGGCTTCAAGCTCCAGAGGATAGGCAGACCGGCCCGGAGGCGAGTCGCCGTTACCTCGAGACTGGACGGAGGTAAACGAGCGTGCCGGGGGGCGGGTGGTCCGAGGGGGCGTGCCCGGCGGAAGCGCACTCGCTGCCCTCCCCAAATCGCCTCCAGCGCCAACCGCATCGTCCTCAATCCCGTGGGAAGAAGGAGCGATATGGGGGGCGGCTGGAGTGGCGTGCTTTCTATTGAAAGCAAGCCGCGACCGCAACGTTACCATGGTCATATTCTCGCAGTGAGAACACGAGCCATCCACAAACGCTGCCTCGGTGTGATCGGCGCCCAGACACACGAGACAGCGCCTGTGGCCGTCAGAAGCGGAGAGCACTCTACCGCATCCAGGAACTACACAGGGGTTGAATGGCATCTTTATAAAGACGCGCCCTGAAAAGGGCGTTCAACACCACTATGTATTGCTCTTTTAGAGAAATAAGCTCTTTATGAGAAATATAACTCTTTATAAAGGAAGCTCTTTCAACTCTGCGCTGTCGAAGCGCCCAGGGGCAAACTGCACGCCGGCTGAGAAGAGAAAACAGCCGCTGTAGTGCGCCGTAAATCCAACAGCAGCAGAGCGTCAGAGGATCAGAAGCAGGATCAGTTGTGTTACACGCAGCAGTCAGCATAAACACGACCATCGGCTCCGAAGAAAATTACTGAATGAACGAGCGTATTTCTCTCGCCTTTATATCCGTATCCGGAGGCGGAGTATGCAAATACTGTTCACCAACTCTCATTGGCCTTTTTTCATAGATCAGAGGTATCTTTCGGCGCTCAAGAGAGACCCCTAGTGTCGCTTCTTCGACACGACGTCGAAGTGAGCGACAGACGGGGAACTGGTGCTGTTTTGAAGGAAGAACTGTTCACACTAAATATTGATTTAACTTTTTTTCTGTTTACTGAACTTTGTATGACGTTAATTGATTAATGAAAACTATTTATGTCATAATTTTTTTAAGAAATCCTCACTTTGAAAGTTTTTCACGAGTGCCTAAAACTTTTGCATGGTAGTGTATATTTATACAATAATTTTAATACTTTCATTTTTATTTCCATTGTAACACATTATGACAATATGTTCTGTTGTCTTAGCCCATCCGTCTCAAGGTTTGACGTGTTGTGAATTCTGAGATGCTGTTCCCCTCTCTACAATTGAACAGAGCGGTTATCTGAGTTACCATAGCCTTTCTGTCAGCTCGAACCAGTCTGTCCATTCTCTGTTGACCTCTCTCATCAACAAGACGTTTCCATCTGCAGAACTGCCGCTCACTGGATGTTTTTTGTTTTTGGCACCATTCTGAGTAAACACTGAGACTGTCGGGTGTGAAAATCCTAGAAGATCAATAGTACCAGCCAGTCAGGGTATTTATATTTAGGTATACTCTAACTATTCACAGTACATTTTTAGTACATTTAGTAATATGTATCTCTCTTACTCCTATAAAAATGTGCATGTAGATCCACAGTATCTGGTATGTGGCCAAGGCTATTTATACTTATGTACAGTGAATATTTGTTGTTCCTTTTCTGTCATTTACTTTAGAAATTTTAATTGTTATGAAGGCGGCACATTTGGAATAGTTACAGGCTCAGCAAATCAAATCACACTTGGTTTTGTAAAAGTCACTTGTTACTCTTCAGATTAAGAAATGTAACTAATTATCTTCTATATTGTAAAAGATAGAAACATTAAAGTTTGTAAGGCGTTTCTGCCTACTGTAGATTGTTACTGGATTAGGAGAATTCGCTATATTTTAGAAAGAAAGAAATGAAAACTGTCATCATTTATTCATTGCAACTATTTAATTTTTATTTTTGGAAATTATTAAGGTGCTTTGCTATCAAGCCAATATGAAGTCACTTTAATGTTATCTTTTAATTTTGTTTGTACAACTAAGGCAAATTCTGGTTAAAATCACTGGTAAATTTAGTAAATGTGCTAAATGTTTGGGAATGAGGACAAACATTAATGTTTGCATGAATAATAAATTATATATTATATAATATATATTGTACTATATAATATATATTGTATTTTGGGACAATCTTTACTAGATTTTTAGATCGTTATTTGCCGTTTTCCATTCTGTGTTACATCTACAGAGAAAACAACACATGAGTTCAGAGACCCTGTTCCAACAATACCATATTTCAGCAAAGCAGTCATTAAGCAAAACAATAATTTCCAAGAATTCATTTGGTCATCCCCAATTCTTTTACAAAATTTGTTTCAAAATGTTTGGTTGAATGGCATCTAAACTAAAATCTTACCATTAAGAACATGGGTTAGATGGTGCAGGCTCTCTCAGTACAACATATTATTCAGGATCTTCTGGCATCCAAGAGGCCTGTGGCTTGTGCCTGGACATGCTTATCAAGCATGACATGAGATGAGTACAAGCTCCTGGACTCCTCGATTCATTCAATTCCCATGAACAAAGGAACTGTTTTTGATTATGATTGCTGTGTTAAACATAAAGGCAGAGGGCAGTTAAGGTAAACACGTGATAACAGTCTGGATTTGCCTATATAATTTTATCATTTATTGTGAAATATTTTGCATTTCAACAGATGTCTGATAGCTTGAAGAAAGGAAAGGTAGGAAAACAAGATGACATATTTATTAGGATGTCCAAGCTGTTCTTTTATATTCAATAAAAGTAAAAAATAAAATTATTCCAAGACTTCTAAAACCATATTTATACTTTAGCTTTGTGAGGATAAAAATGTAAACCATTATTCACTGATAATCTTTACCTCTGCCAAAGCTTGCCTGTATTCAAACATGGTGTGTTGCATAAGGTTACAGGACAGATTTGAATGTTTGCAAGCATGAACAACATTAGAGAACTATGGGGAAGATATTGAGAGAATATCAATTTGACAACCAAAGGTAACTGTCAAATGACTAGTAAGATTTTTGCACACAATTTTATATAACGAAGTAACAAAGCTTTCTCTCCTTCTGATCAGTGCAGAGTACGCCCCTGGGTGCTTTGACAGCGCTAAAAGAGTAAATATTCCTGTAAAAGAGTATTTATCTCTATTAGAGCAAAACACTTTAATGTGAACGTCTTTTTATAGACGTGTCTTTTTAAAGATGCCATTCCGTCTTTGTGTGGTTCCTGGGTGTGGTCATTATCTCTCCGTCTCTGAAGGCCACAGCACTGCCTCACTTGTCTGGGCAGCGAACACATTGAGGCAGCGTTCGTGGATGGTTCATGTTCTCATTGTGAGAACATGACCATGGCAATGCTGTGGTCGCGGCTTTTCTTCTTCCGGGCAAAAGCTGCTCCAGCCGCCCCCTGCTACCTACGGGTACAAGGCCGGCTCGGCTGGCACTGGAGGCTATTTGTGGACTTCAGCGGGAGTGGCCCCGCCGGGTGAATCCTCACCTCACCACGCTTGTTTGCCCCCGTCATGTTCCGAGGTGAGTCCAGCTCGCCTCAGGGCCAGTTTAACATCTCTTTCGGAGCACTTGAGCTGGATGAGATTTTGATCGCTGCATCATCACTGCACCAGCGCATTGGAGATGTCGGACGCCGAGGAATCGACTGGGCTGCCAACTTCGGGTCTGCCCACCCAGTCTGAGGCTGACGCAGAAATGCATTTTAGTGTTTAGTGTGTGTCTGGCATAAAGATTGGATCGCAGCGGTAGACCTGAAGGACGCGTACTTCCACGTCTTGGTTCTACCTTGACATAGACCTCCAAAGGGTCCTCCCCTTCGGCTTGTCCCTGTTGCCTCACTTCTTTACGAAGTCACAGAGGCAGCCTTTGCACTGCTTGGGAAGTGGGCATTCACATCCTCAACTACCTTGATGACTGGCTGATTCTAGCTCACTCTCGAGACCTGTTGTGTGCACACAGGGACCTGGTACTCAGGCACCTCAGCCGTTTAGGGTTTTGGGTAAACTGGGAAAAGTGCAAGATCTTCCCTGTTCAGAGCATCTCTTTTCTCGGGAAGGAGTTAGACTCAGTTTCCATGACAGCATGCCTCATGAGTAGCATGCAGCTGCTGGCTCCTGGACAGGACCACGACTGTGTGGGCATATCAACAGCCTCATGTTGTTTGCAGTAAAGCTCGTCCTGTGGAGGCTTGTGCCATTGATCTAAGGCAAGCGCAAGTTGGTCTGGCTGAACAACGTGGCGACAGTGCCATATATAAACCACCAAGGTAGCTTACGTCCAAGTCACATGCCACAGCACGCCTGCCATCTCCTCCTCCGGAGTCAGCAGCGAATGAGGTTGCTGCAGAACACTCACATCCCAGGTGGCACCAACCGTACAGCGAATGTGCTGTCGTGGCAGGTGACACATGTAAAAATAACAATCATGAATAATAATATTTACTCATAAGCATTCATTTTTACATTTTACATGTACGATTTTACAATCATGACAGAGGAAGAACTATACTAATGCTTGCAGTTTCTAGAATGGTCTGAACACTTTCAGAAGTTTGTATTTATTTACACAAATTGTATCTAAGTGTGAATAACTTGCTGATGAATGGTGATGTCAGACTGACTTTGTCAGACTGATCTCACGCAAAATTCACGACAGGAGGTCTACTTTCCAAATTTCTAAAATGCACTTGTCACTTGTCCAGAATTTGGCACATCAGGTCTGAATTTGGGTGTGTAAAAAAAACGGAACATTTCCTGTATAATCATGAGGTATGTATAACTGTAAAGCTTTTTATCACTTCAGTTTTACTGTTTCTGTTGTTTCTGTTCTGGTTGCATGCCAGCACCAAGGAAAGATGTTGCTTACAGTGTATCAAAGCAGTAAAGGTGTTTGCCTAATAGAAGAACATGCTCTAAAATGTTCTTCAAACCACTGCCCTAAAGGCAACCATTGATCAACTTTATCCCAGTTGTAAAATAAAAAAATGTAACCTCCACAGATGATCTGATGTTGTAGGTTTGCACTCTCATGCTATTTTAAGAAGCTCCTAAACTCTGCTCGAGAGCACACTAACATCTGTTTGAAAGGAACTGGCACAGCCTACAGCAGGGTTAGAGAGCATCTGTTTCAAAGGTCAGATGAATCTCTTTCTCTGATACTTCAACACACTTTTTAATGACCTGTAAGAAACGCTATGTGAAAAGTCAACACAAAAGTGAATACGGTATTTCTCAGTCATTTTCCATCTCTCTCAAATAATGTAAAGAAGGCTTTATTGGCACTACAACAATACTTTTAATGTCAAAACTGGTAACTGATTATCACCAAGATTAATCAAAGATTCTAAACATTAAAGAGTGTATTTACTTTAATGCACATTTGGATGACAAACTGAGCTCTCAATAAATGACTGCAGGTGTGTGGAATACAGGGCGCTAAAGAATGTTTTGTTTTCATAAATATTAATGCAGCTGCATGTATTATTTTTGTTAACACTATTTAATTAAATGCTTACCACCCACCCTCCACTCCTTAGCACATATTGCAACAGTGGATGTCTCTCTCTCTCTCTCTCTCTCTCCCTCTCTCTCTCTCTTTCTATCTCTCACACACAGTCAATAAAAGGGGGTCAGGCGGTTAGCCTTAAGTGGAATATGATCTCCATCTAAATTTAATCAGATAGCTTAAAACTATTAACCTTCTCCAAATGTCCCATAAATATGGGGCTCATAACACCAATCATCGATCCTCCATCCCAATCTTTACCAAACTCTCCTCTAATCACTTACAATAATCAGACACTCAAAGTACAACATGCATGGCCCAGGGGATATGTTTCTTCTGTTTAGGTAACAGAGATGTGTTATATCAATATCAGGCCTTCAGGTGCACTTGCAGGCACTGTATACATTGTTGTAAGGGTATCATGTTTAAACGGCGCCATGCTTTAAAATACATTAACGATAACATTTAAAAAGCATCACAAGATAGAGAGAGTGCAATAAAATATTTATGATACAGCTTCCATGGCTCAAGCAATGACTAGCGCTGTCTGATTTGACTAAATTTAAAACTTGATTTGTTAAGCTCTCTAGAAGTGACAATGCCCCCCTATGCCTGCCCTTGTCTTACTTTCACACACCCCAGTAAGTTGGGACAGAGGCCCCTCTGTGTGTGTTTACAGAGCCACCCCACACCATGCGTGTCCCCAGGCAAAGTACAGAAAGAAAAACTATTTTTGTGTGAGCTAATAGCTCACCAGTTTCTATCAAATGACACATGACTGTGCAACAGATATGTCTGTGAACTTAAGTAAGAGGGAATGTGTGTTGCCTCTTTGTGACTAACTAGATAACATCCATCTTTGATACACCATTATATTCATATACACTGGTTACTTGAACGGAAATAGATACTGTACATGCAGTACTGACTTTGTATCCGAAAGCAATCTTTAACAATTCTATCACTTTTTCCAAGCTGGTCAAACATGGAAATCTTTCTTTGTACATTAGACTTACAGAGCTTGTGTTAGGGTTAGGCTGATGGTTAGTGATCCTCTTTTAGCCTAGTGCATGTGATATAGTAAACATGTGCCCCGGGGCAAGTCTCCTGCCTGCTCCTTTCCACGAGGCAGACAGCATAAAATTGTCTCATTGTTCACACCCTCTGCCCAAATGGGTTTAAAGATGTTTGTGCTCCCTTCTCTCTTCTCATCATGGAGAATACAAAGATGGATAATACATAAGAGGAGAAAGAAAAACAGGATATGACAAGGAGACGTTTTGGTGCTGACATGTCTTTTCGGTTGGGGTCACTTAGAAGGTTCTAGAAGAACTTTGAGGGACAGTTTCCATGAGAAAAGTGGCCTGTTGTGGTTCTTGTATCGTCATTGTCATCATGTACACTTAAAGGAACGATTCACTTAAAAATTATACTTACCCGTATGCCGTCTCAAACTTGTATGAATTTCTTTTATACGTAGAACACAAAGAATATTTTGAGACATGATGTGTTTATTTCCATATATGTCTTCTGAAGTGAACCGATTGGTTTTGGGTGAGAAACAGACCAAAAAATAGCTCCTTTTTTACTATAAATCATGACATCTGCAGTCTCCTTGATCATGATTTGAAGTTTTCATGGTGTTGGACCCCACTGACTTGCATTGTATGGACAAAGTAGACGCATATCTCCATCAAAACATCAGTTTGTGTTTATCTCTTCTGCGAAAGTCATACGAGTCTGAGGCGGCATAATGGCGAGTAAATGATGCATGACCATTTTGGGGTGAATTATTCCTTTAACTAAAAATCAAACTTTATTAATTTCATAAAAAAATTATAAATGTTTCAAAACAACAATAATTGAATCAAAACTACAATAAAATAATACATTTAAGGTGAACCAGACACATCTTGCAGCTTATACGTACACATATTTACTGTAACCATAAATTATTCTTTTCACTCATAGTTTTTTGACATGTAATCACTTAAGACAATCAGCTCACATGGTACAGATAATAGGTCCTATGACAGTCCCATCCTCACATTATAACACCTTAAATTTATTCCGACAGTTATTGTATTTCACTGTCATGCATTTATTGCTGTCTACTTTGAATGATTACAGACATGTAAAATTTCACGCACAACAAACCATGAGTGTCTTGTTCAATCATTTGTTGGCATTTACTGGATTTTAAAATCAGAAGACCAAAAAAAAAAAAAAACAACAACAAAAAAACTAGTGGTTGAAAATTCTTTACTGTATGACAGCTGGAATATTGTGGCTGTGGTTGATTTCAAATGTGCACACATTTGTTCAGGAACTCAACAATAACCCAAACTGCCATTTTCATGTATAGTATAATATAATCATTTATTTGTTCTGGACCACTTCCTCCAACTTTATATGTATACATTTCTAACTTGAATGATACAAACAAGTCTGTGTTTATTTTAGAAATTGTAAAGCTGTCACCACAGTCCTGATGAGGGCAGTTAAAATGTCTGGCCTGCCGTGAGAGAGGGGAAGTCTAGATTTGCACTTTCTTCTGTTCGGGAAAAGGTGTCAATAGCATTCAATAAAAGTCTATAGTTTGGTTAGTCATGTAGAGGTCAAGGTTCAGTATCTGTAAGTGTGAGTGCAGGAGCCTGTTTGGTCATAGATAGCACTACAGAAGAAGAAGTCCAAATGAGGAAGTGGTCTGAACTGTTATTTTTTCTTCCAGAGGTGTGATAGGGTGATGTAGAAAGCAAAATATGAAATACAATTTTGTAGCATGTTGAACAATAGCTTTAACCTGTAGGTACGCAATCGCTCACACATGGTAGTGACATCACTCTGCTTACATTTAATATATAATTTACTGTCTATAAATGTAATTAATTTTAACAAATTATAAATCTTTTCAAAGGTCTAAGGGTTCAACATTGATATCCAATCTCTGTTTCACAACAGCAAAGCTCCAGAAACAGAAATTTAGTTATTTGTGCCAGGAGTACAAATGAAAACATGCAATATCAAAACGGGACTTCATACCAATGTTATGAAAAAGTGATCGCCAGATGAATCCAGTTCACCACACTTGGGTCAATTGTCCATGTCAAGCGTTCATTGAAAAACATCCAATAGCACTTTTTGTCGATAAAAGTGATAAATCTGAGAAATATTGATATATTCTCCACTGTTTACATGAGATCTCGCTTGAAAGTATTACTCTTCGTTGTCGTTCTTCAGCAAACTATGCAATCTGAGCACATTCATGTTGTAAAACTGTATATTATCTTCTATACTACAGTCTCGTAAACAAAATGAGTGTATCTCCAAAGTCTATTTTTAAAAATTTGGCGTAGTTTTATTTATAATAGCCAAGCAGTGCAGTCAGATTTTGTGTCGTCTTGAAAGACAGATCCTTAATTTTACTCTGTAGGCTTCCAGTGATTTTACGGAGAAAAAAAGCTTGCAGGAACCTACTTTTTTGTTATATCATCTTCAAATGTGAAACATAACTTCTTTAGACCTGTAGCTTTGAGGACATTGTATATCTGGGTTGTCTTGACACTTTTAATATTGTTTTTTTAGGTTAAAAAAACATGTTCAGCACAAAATATTTCCAATACTATAAACTTCAGCTTCTTTAATTTAAAAAACAACATATATTAATAAAATAAATCCCAAAGTGTCTTCTTTCAAAATATACTACAACTGTGTCCATACTCCAAAGGGTCCAGTAAATACAACCATTTAAGTTCAGGTATGTCATTTTCATGGTTTATGCTCAAAAAGTGGGTGCGTATCAACAGGTTAATAAATAGATTTTGGTAGGTAACCTGCCTTTACTTAAAGGGATAGTTTTAGTAAAGACACCCTCATAGTGTTTTTAAACCCGTATGAATTTATTTCTTGTGAGAAAGAATTCTCTTTACCCTTCCAGATCGCTGTTGATGCCAGTGCTACCGGAGTTGGAGTTGTTCTATTGCAAGAAGGTTTTGATGTTATTGACTATCCGTTTTGCAACTCTTTAAAGCTGTTTTTGAAACATCCGATGAATTACAGTACCATCAAGAAGGAAGCTGTAGAATTGTTGCTGTCCCTTCAGCACTTCGAGGTGTATGTGGGATCTAGTTCGATACCTGTGGTAGTTTATCCTGACCACAACCGTCTAGTTTACTGTTGTAACCTCCGTTCCCTGATGGAGGGAACGAGACATTGTGTTGAAGAAGTGACACTAGGGGTCTCTCTTGAGAGCCGTATGCATCTCTGAACTTTGAGAAAAGGCCAATGAGAAATTGGCAGATAGAATTTGCATGTCCTGCCCCCGGACATACGGGTATAAATGGAGAGTGCATCTGTTCATTCAGGATTTTTCTGAGGAGCCGACAACGAGGTTCGGCTGCAACAGTGGCTCAGTTCAGCGACATGGCTGGGAGGACACAACCTCTCGTTCCCTCCATCAGGGAATGGAGGTTACAACAGTAACCTAGAAGTTCCCCATCTGTCGCTCACTTCGATGTTGTGTTGCCCAATGCCCCAAAAAATCGTCAAAACCTTCTGGTTCCTTACACCCCGATATGGGGGGAACAAGGCAACGTGCCAAGCATGGGAGCAAGCCACACCAGCCACACCTTTTCTCTCTCTATGATTCTCGCATAGAGTTAAAGTGGCTTGGGCCATCTTAACGCTATCACACGCATCGGGAAAGGCATTCTTTCCCAGTTCCTATTCTTTCAGGGGGAAAGACTCTGTGGAGACCACACCTGCCCAGACTGGGGGAGGTAAAGAGTAGTGAAATACATCACATGGGCTTTTATGTCACATGTGGAGAATGGCGTGGTGGTAGATCCTACCTCATTGGGAGGGAGGAGTTTCTACAAACAGGAGTCATCATCCAGGAAGCCGAGTTAGTGGGATCCCCTGGGATAAGAGCCCAAGGTGTTGCCTCAGTGGAGGGAAAAGGCGCTAGGTGCAAGTAGTTACACCCGGTCAGTTGCTACCGCGTTACCGGAGTTCTACCGGCTCGGACCTGAGAAAACACAGGATGAAACCAACTCAACCCTGAGATTGTAAAATCTTGTTAAGGTATTGGGTGTTGCCCAGCCTGCTGCTCTGCATATGTCTGCTAGGGAGGTGCCTTTGGTCAGTGCCCAAGAGGATGCCACACTTCTCGTTGAGTGTGCTCAAACCCGCAAGCAGGTGGGCACGGCCTGGGTGTGATAGGCCAATGCTATGGCGTCAACCACCCAGTGGGAAAGCCTCTGTTTGGAGACAGCGTTCCCTTTCCACTGTCCACCAAAGCAGACAAAGAGCTGCTCAGAATGTCTAAAGCTCAACTGCGACTGCGCACCTCTGTGGGTCTTCAGCCTGGGAAGAACACCAATTTGCGAACAAGCGCCACTTCAGGGCGTAAAGTTGCCTGGTAGAGGGAGCTCTGGCTTGGTTGAGCGTGTCTACGACAGCAGATGATAGGCCAGCTAGATCTTCCACATCCCATCCAGGGGCCAGACGTGGAGGTTCCAGAGGTCTGGGCACAGATGCCAGAGAGTGCCCCATCCCTGAGAATGAAGGTCCTTCCTCAGGGGAATTTGCCAGGGAGGGGCTGTCACGAGGAGCACGAGATCCGAGAACCAAGTCCGAGAGGGCCAATAAGGGGTCACCAGAGTGACTTGTTCCTTGTCCTCCTTGACCTTGCATAGCACCTGTGCAAAAAGGCTCACTGGGGGAAATGCGTAATTGTGCAGCCCCGTGGGCCAGCTGTTTGCCAGCGCGTCTGTCCCGAGGGGAGCCTCTGTTTGGTCATACTAGAGCGGGCAGTGGGAGGTCTCTCTGGAGGCGAATAGGTCTACCTGTGCCTTGCCGAACCGTTCCCAAATCAGATGGACTGACTGTGGGTGAAGACTCCACTCTCTGCTGGGCAAACGCTGTCGAGATAGTGCGTCCGCAACCATGTTGAGGCTGCCGGGATGTAAGTGGCACGCAGCGATTGGAGTCACTGCTGGATCCAAAGGAGGAGATGAAGGGTGAGTTGTGACGTGACAGGAGCGTACGCTGCCTTGGTGATTTATGTACACTACCGTAGTGGTGCTGTCTGATCGGATCAAGACGTGCTTGCCCCGAACTAGCGGGAGAAACCTCTGCAGGGCAAGAAGTACAGCCAACAACTCTAGGCAATTGATGTTCCAGTGCAGCGGGGGCCCATTCCAATGGCCCACGGCTTCGTGCCCATTGCACACGGCATCCCAACCCTGTTTGGAAGCGTCTGTGGTGATCAGGACGCATCAGGACACCTGATGCAAAGGGTCTCCTGCCCGTAAAAAAGGTCTGTCCAGGGTTTGAAAGTTTGGTGGCAGGCGGGGGTGATAAACACACGGTGCGTGCCGTGGCGGCATACTCGTCTCGGGATTCAAGTCTGGAGCCAGTGCTGGAGCGGTCACATATGCATCAACCCCAGCGGCGCGACCGCCACGGAGGATGCCATATGCCCCAGGAGCTTTTGGAATTGTTTTAGGGGGACCCACATGCCTGGACTGAATGAGCCTGGTGCTCGTTGGTGAGGCGTGCTGACATTGACACGAGTCTAACTCCACGCTGAGAAAAGAGATGCTCTGAACCGGGGCAACTTGCTCTTTTTTTCAGTTGACCTGAAGTCCTAAACCGCAGAAAGGGTCGATGTGGAACATACATCGTACGCATCCTTCAGGTCTACCGCTGCGAACCAATCTAGATGCCGGACGCAAGTTAGGATGAGTCTTTGCGTGAGCATTTTGAATGGGAGTTTGTGCAAGCCCGGATGAAAACTCACAAGTCCAAGATCGGTCGTAAGCCATGTCCATTTTTGGGTACGATGAAGTAAGGGCTGTAGAAACCCTTCTTCATCTCGGCTAGAGGGACAGGCTCTATCGCGTCTTTGAGTAAGAGAGTCGCGATTTCCGTGCGCAGGGATTAGACGTCTTCGCCGTGCACTGTGGTAAGCGGACGCCCCTGAAGGGGGGAGGAGGCCTAGCAAACCGAATTGCGGAACTGAGTCAGATAGTCCTGGTCCGATTAATTTTGACATACCCAGCGGGGCGGAGTAGGTAATACAGCGTCGGGAGGCAAAAGCACATCCCGAGGCTCTGGTGCTGTGAGAAGACTCGAAGCACTTACCTTTCTCCGCACACCCGGCAGGGGGCGGGTTAATGACTGAGGAGGATTTCCCATGGAGGTGTCCTATAGACTTGTCAGAACCAGCCAGCTGGGGGACAACAGTCGTGGGGCTGTAGGCGAAGGGTCTGCGTCCAATGTGTCAGGACTGTTGAGGTGTTGCACCTGGGTGCTGTGAGAACGGTATTTGCGGGCCAGGTGACCCAGAGACAGAGGAAATTGCTCTTTTATTGAGAATGTGCATACCGCAGCCTGAAGGGGGTGCGGCAAAGTAAATAAACTTACCTGAATGATCCAGTGCTGTTTTATGTTTTGCTGACCATTTTCTAATGTGTTAATTTTCTCCTGTGTGTGTGTGTGTGTGTGCAGTAATTTCCTAGCACCGAATCATTGATTGATTTGATGAGTGAAAAATTTGATAGCTCCACCCCTCAGTGATAATGGCTGGCTGACTAATTGGCATTGTCGGCTTATATTTGGGAGAGCTACTCTCTGAAAAGGGGGTGTTGTGACTTTGGGCTTGTCACTTAGGGCTTGTCAATTATTTCCATGCTCCCAGACCAACCAGCAGATCAACAAGAGCCACAGCGAACTGTGTTATATTGTTTTCTTGTGTTAATCGATTTACACTCGCCTAAAGGATTATTAGGAACACCATACTAATACTGTGTTTGACCCCCTTTCGCCTTCAGAACTGCCTTAATTCTACGTGGCATTGATTCAACAAGGTGCTGAAAGCATTCTTTAGAAATGTTGGCCCATATTGATAGGATAGCATCTTGCAGTTGATGGAGATTTGTGGGATGCGCATCCAGGGCACGAAGCTCCCGTTCCACCACATCCCAAAGATGCTCTATTGGGTTGAGATCTGGTGACTGTGGGGGCCATTTTAGTACAGTGAACTCATTGTCATGTTCAAGAAACCAATTTGAAATGATTCGAGCTTTGTGACATGGTGCATTATCCTGCTGGAAGTAGCCATCAGAGGATGGTACATGGTGGCCATAAAGGGATGGACATGGTCAGAAACAATGCTCAGGTAGCCCGTGGCATTTAAACGATGCCCTATTGGCACTAAGGGGCCTAAAGTGTGCCAAGAAAACATCCCCCACACCATTACACCACCACCACCAGCCTGCACAGTGGTAACAAGGCATGATGGATCCATGTTCTCATTCTGTTTATGCCAAATTCTGACTCTACCATCTAAATGTCTCAACAGAAATCGAGACTCATCAGACCAGGCAACATTTTTCCAGTCTTCAACTGTCCAATTTTGGTGAGCTCTTGCAAATTGTAGCCTCTTTTTCCTATTTGTAGTGGAGATGAGTGGTACCCGGTGGGGTCTTCTGCTGTTGTAGTTCATCCGCCTCAAGGTTGTGCGTGTTGTGGCTTCACAAATGCTTTGCAGCATACCTCGGTTGTAACGAGTGGTTATTTCAGTCAATTAGTTTGTATGTCATTAGTTTAATGCAGCAACCTGTATGGGTAACCTGTCCTTTTCTTTTGAGAACTCTTTTGACTTTGTTTATTGTCAGTTTAGTTAGGTTAACTGGTATATACTGGTATTTTTCTTTAAATTTTTTAGGTAATATATTTTTCTGTCTTTTTAAGTGGGTTTTGTTTGTTGTTTTGGACCTTTGGTTACCCTGAAGCCAAAAGAGGACTACTGCTGCTTTAACTTTAAAGAATTATTTTTGTAATTAAATAACAACAGCATCTACTTTTTGTTGTCGCATGCATTTGATCTGGCAGTTGGATGCAACATCTTCTACTTTATTAATCCCTCACCCCCTAGATGAGGGATCTTAATAATTGATCTTTCAATGAAAGCCTAACATGCCCTTTTCTGTTCCATGGAATAAAGAAAAAAATACACGTTTGGAACAACATAAGGGTGACCGTTTACAATTTTTCTCAATTGCTGAGAAACATTTCATGAAGCATTTCACCATTATCTCAAAACTATAACCGCATTGGAGTGGTGGTGGTGTAGTGGGCTAAAGCACATAACTGTTATTCAGAAGGTCGCTGGTTCGATCCCCACAACTGTGTCTTTGAACAAGGCACTTAACTCCAGGTTGCATAGGGGGGGATTGTCCCTGTAATAAGTGCATTGTAAGTCGCTTTGGATAAAAGCGTCTGCCAAATGCATAAATGTAAATGTATCTCAAAACTACACATCACATACCTCAAACATCCATGTAAATATCAAAATTTTTTATCAAAAACATAACTTCAGTCAAAATTAAACATTTGTTTCAAATGACACACAAACCAAGCATACACAAACTTTTCGACCAGCTAGAACACATCAGTGGGATCAATGCTACAAAAACCTAAATCAACCAGAGAGAATTTTGCAGATCAATCTGTAAATGTTTTACAGTTTTATCACATCATACTGCATACAATTTGGAAGTTTGCAGGTGAACAGGCAATGTTCAAAAGGTTTATTTGAGTAGCCTACATTCCAGTACTGTAAAGTTATGTTGGGTGAAAAGCACTGTCAATATTTTTAGTTATATTACAGTAATAATGGGTTTCAAAATACAGAGAAATAAGCACTACAAGAAATATAGTGTACTGCAAAACTGTAAGTAGAGTTGTGACAAAAAAGTCTTGCAGTACTACTCTGCCTTGTCAAAAGCCCCTCAGTTCTCACAGAAATACAGCACATTACAGAAGAACAAGTACAGTAAAGCTAAACAAACTGAATATACTGTACATTTTCACAAATGATCAGTATGTGTCAAGAAAATGTGATGCAGAACAACATTACACAGTCTGCTGTGAAATAGAGATATCATCTGGGACAGCAGTTCTTTTGGCCCTTCATTTCTTTGCCTTCCAGCTCTTCAAACATGGTTGGTATTCATTTTTCCAAAGCACATAATCACTTGTGGCCCTTTTTATTTATCATCAGATTCTGCTTGGTGTGTGAAAAGTTTACTGCTTGGTGTTCTGTATGAGAACCTGGTTGAACTTGTGCAAAATTAGGACATTTGTGTATAGAGTTTTTACAGAAAATTTACATGTGTGAAAATAGGTGAATTGTGTTTATAGTTTTAATAAATGTGTCTGTTTCGAGAGTTGAAATACACAGGAGGCCAAAAGTTTGGAATAATGTACAGATTTTGCTCTTATGGAAATAAATTGGTACTTTTATTCACCAAAGTGGCATTCAACTGATCACAATGTTTAGGACATTAATAACATGGAAAAAATGTTTAGTACTTCTTAAACTACTTCAAAGAGTTCTCATTAAAAAAAATATCCTCCACGTGCAGCAATGTCAGCTTTGCAGATTTTTGGTATTCTAATTGTCAGTTTGTCCAGATACTCAGGTGACATTTCACCCCACACTTCCTGTAGCACTTGCCATAGATGTGTTTGTCTTGTCGGGCACTTCTCACGCACCTTACAGTCTAGCAGATCCCACAAAAGCTCAATGGGGTTCAGATCCATAACACTCTTTTCCAAATATCTGTTGCCCAAACCATTTTTGACCTAATATTGACCTTAAGACATGCCAGTCTATTGCTTACTGTGGCAACTCGAAAACAAACACAAAGACAACGTTAAGCTTCATTTAACGAACTAAATAGCTTCTAACTGTGTTTGATATAATGACAAGTGATTTTCTACTTACAAATTAGCAATTTAGCATGATTACTCAAGGATAAGGTGTTGGAGTGATGGCTGCTGGAAATGGGGCCTGTCTAGATTTGATAAAAAATAGCTTTTTTTCAAATAATGATGGTGCTGTTTTTTACATCAGTAATATCCTGACTATATTTTGTGATCAGGTGAATGCCACTTTGGTGAATTAAAGTACCAATTTCCTTCCAAAACAGCAAAAACATTTGGCTGCCAGTGTAATAATTAGGGAAATTGGGCCAATAGGGCAAAAGGAGTCTTTAATGGTAAGTTATCCTTGTCTTAATGCAACACTAACTAGCCCAAGTGAAAAAAAAATATGAATTTCCAATTATTTATGCTAGCAATGCAGCTCAACAAAAACTAACCAAAACACAGTTATCAGTGCCGCAATAATGACCAATAAAACACAGGTCTGAATTAGTTGCAGTGCGTTACCACAAGCCCAGCTTTGATAAATGATGCCATTATGTGCTGTCTCAAACAATAAGGGAGGCTAAATGTGAAAAGAGCTACTTGGGGGGGTCGATAGGTTAAGAGCATCCAGCTCATCAGTGCATTGATTTACTGTTCTCACTCACAGTTGTACTTAAATGAACATCAGCAGGGGTATTGATGAGAGTTGTCTCTTGATTGTGCATCATATCATGATGATAGAGCATTAAAAACTATATCTTCAAACTATATAATTTGTTTTGTGTTTTTCAGTCACCAAAGTACTGTTGAAAAGAGCAATTTACTGTATTATACATTCGCTAAACACCTGTTCACCTACATATTCATGTGATTATCTAATCATTGAATCATGTGGCAGCAGTGCAATGCATAAAATCTTGCAGCTGAAGATCAGGAGCTTCAGTTAATGGTCATCAACCATCAGAATGGGGAAAAATGTGATATCAGTTATTTCAACCGTTGGTGCCAGACGGGCTGGTTTGAGTATTTTTGTAACTGCTGATCTCCTGGGATTTTCACACTCAACAGTCTCTAAAATTTTTTCAGAATGGTGCCAAAAACAAAAAACATCCAGTAAGCAGCAGATCTGCGGATTGAAATGCCTTTTTGATGAGAGAGGTCAATGGAGAATGGGCTTGTTTGAGCAGACAGACAGGCTACGGTAACTCAGATAACCCCTTTGTACAATTGTAGTGAGCAGAATAGCATCTCAGAATGCACAACAAGTCGAACCTTGAGACGGATGGGCTATGCAAGGGGGTTAAATGGAAAGGAGGAGGGGAGAACCGGCTTAACAATTTAAATAATATTTAATTAAATAAAAAGATACACATACAGGGCAGCTGCCCATAATTCTCTTTCTTTCGAAACTGTTGTCACTGGCAGCCTTTATCCCTCGCGCACCCCATCAGGCAGATTGGGGACCAGGTGCGTGTCGTTTCAGCCTGGCCCCGCCCTCCTCTATACAGGCTACAACAGCAGAAAACCCCATCTAGAACTTTATTAGGACCATAGTGTTTCTAAAAAAGTGCTCAGAGAGTGTAAACTTTGGATGGTGAAACCGCAGTTGGTACATTTACGTGCACTTTAAAAGTCTGATTTGAGATAGTTTGTCTTTTCAAAAACATCATGTTTTAGTCAAAATGCTTTAGTCACAGACATAGATAATGCGATGGTAGCTCAGCTACATCAAGCATGTATACACACTAACTGGACCACAACTGGCCTTTGTATTGTGCACATACTTGCTCTGAAAAACAAGTGGCACACACCTAGAGTTGCCATTGTCAACTGTCCCATATTTAAGGGAACAAAATTGCATTCCATTAAAATCCATAGTGTGTCACACCCAAATAGCTGAGAACGTTTCAGAATTTATTTGCATTTGAATTATTTTCTCATTCAACAGTTAATGTTAAAAAATTCTGATTATAATGGAAAGAAAACTGAGAAAAATGAAACACACACTAATACTACTACAGGGAAAGAAAGAAAAACGGCAGAGACTGTAGTAAATTAAACAGAAGAATGGACAACTCTTAGGAACAGTTAAGTTGGGTAGATCAGGTTGAGGAGAGAATTGATAGCTTTCTGATTTATTAACAATATTTCTTTCTTTTCCTGTTCTTTCCTCTCTCACACAGATAAAATGGTTAGGGTGAACTATCCTGTTTAGTTAAACATTTACTCAGACCATCTAAATGTAAATAATTTCATCCTCATCTTCAAAACATCTTTGTTTCCATCCATTTATTTGATCTGTCATTTCTACTTGATTTCGCGAGTTTTCAGTCAAAAGTTTCTTCATTTTCTTGTAACCTTGGCACCACTTTGATTTTACTTATTTAAAGCACCAAAAATGTTATATTATAGTTGGTTTAATTTTTTCAGACACAAGTCTTTAAAAGGCCTTTTAAATTTATATATAACAAAAATAGTAATATTTTTGTAGTTCTCCATTTAGAGATTACTTTGGAACAGATGGACAGTGCCCTTGTTTATTCAATAAATTAAACAGAAGAAAATGGATTTTCTTAAAATCTGCAAAATCAGCCATGCTGTCACAGCAGTTCTGCAGATTCCATGCCTCTAACAGAGGATTAGGGAGAAAACACACTGAAAACAATGGGGAAACTGTTAATCAGATCATTATAAAGAACACCAGAGCCACTATGTGAGCTGTGAATCAATCACTCATTCACACACATTTCAACGGAACATCAGAATGATACATTAATGTACAATAAAGTGCAACATTTGGGTGCAACACCCCTGTCTGATGAGCCTGATTATTTTCAACACCCCCAATGATTCATGCATTTAAGCACCGAATTAAACATAGAACTATGTGAAGTTGTGGGTGATAGCACAATTGTTGCTTCCTTTAATTGTGTTTCCTTTCCAATGTACATAAACTCTCCCAATTTCACAATGACACCATTGTCATTCCTGTCTGTTCCCACATGTGGGGGGACACGAAACAATTTTGCAGTTGTAAAACTGTCATGGTGATCTTTATGAAAAATAGCATGCACTCACCACAATGCTGGCTTTCTTTATCTGGTTTCAGTCAGACAGGGATGCCATTTCAAATCAGAACTACAGGCTATATATGCGAGAGATCTGTAAATCTCATATGCTCTTGATAATATATTATGTCTCCACTAAATGTTTTGATGAGATGGCCAAACCCAAAACAAATTAGTAAATCAGATTTCCATCTTAATTTGATTATGGACAAGAAAAATAAGACAAAAAAATACACTTTCATAAAGAGAGAGAGAGAGAGAGAGAGAGAGAGAGAGAGAGAGAGAGAGAGAGAGAGAGAGAGAGAGGAGAGAGAAAGAAAAGGAAAAGAAGAGAAAGAATCTATAATCGTGTTTAATGCTCATTTGATGCTCATTTTAAATATTGCTTTGCAGGGCAGACAGTCCTTTCCTCTTTGCAAATGCAGCATAAACAAAGATTAAGTGAATGCCAGTAAAGGCAAACAGTTTCAGGTGCCCAAATCTTATTTGTTAAAGGTGGACTATATGAGTTGAGAATGGAGAGCAAGGAACATGAAGAATATTAGCTTAGAGAGGAGCCAATGGACAAATATTTCACCACAAATCAGTAGGAAAAGGCCTCAAAAGGGAGTAAACCGCGTACGGGGAGTTGAAAGTCAGAAACGGTATAGAAGTTGTCGCCAGCTTTACCACAGACATTTTCCTGCCTAGATCCCACTCAAACTTATTACATTCCATGGAAAGAATGGACAGTCCTCTGGGTAAAAACTTTATTTGTTTTCTGAGGTGGATGGGAGAAAAGAGGATGTAAGAGATCAAAGAGGAGCTAAAATCCGATACTGCAAGCAGACTGAAGCGTTAGCATTGCTGTAGCACTATTATTGCTTGGCTCTAAGCTAAAGCTTGGCAAATAGAGGCTCCAGTAAGGTTTAGAAGCTACTCTGCCTCTCAAATGCTAAACTGTTAAAGTCCAGAAACAGCTGCAACTCTAGCATATAAAATGCTTAATGTTTCTGGCAGCGATGCACCAATGTATCTGCCAATCATCGGTATCGATGTTATTTTAATTTTCGGAAATTGGCTGATCGTTTAAAAACAGCCAATGTAAACAGCGGGAAAACGTGTCAGACGATTAGCCTAAAACTTGGGCAACTGAAACTGCGTGAAATATAATGTCAGTCATGTGGAATTACTTTGAATTGAGTGACAATGACAGCAGAGTGGCAATTTGTAAGGTGGAACTATCGTTAAAACTTTGAAAGACCCCGTCAAAATCAAATTGAACGTTTTTCAGCTTTAAAGCCATATCAATTAGCTTTAAGGTCATCTATATGTTGGTGTACATCTACATTTTGACAAAAATAATTTTCAGAAATAATAAGCATTTAAAATCTGCAGTCTCTTTCTTCACGCTAAAAAGACACAGGGACATCCATGACATCACATAGAGGTTGAGAAACCTTGTCCAATTAAATGCTTTCGAGAACGCACCCTCCCCCTACAACTGTTGATGTACAAGTGCATCTGGCTATGTTCGAATTGGCGCTGATCATGCTTTCGCATGGCACTTTGAATGGAGCACAATCCATGCTGTAGTATTTCTCCAAACAGATTAACAATAAGAATCCATTAAAAAGTGAGTTCTGACTGACCGTTATCACCTTTCAGCCATTTGAAGTGCTCACAGTGGAGTGTAATTGTCTTTGAAGGGAATAGGTCATAGGGACGATCACTTCTGAATGGAGTGCACCAACACGGGAGCTGGATGCCAGGAAATTTGCTGGAGTTATTTGTATTTTTTGTGCAACCGGAAATTTCTTGTGATGCTCAGTTTGAGTAAGTGTTTTTATGCTTAGTGTATTGTGTTTCAAAACATGGATATAGGATCTTTTATTTGCTTTTTCTCATTCATCTGAATTGATCCACCTCACCATAAGCAAAGACCACGATGTCCTGTGTGTGTTTGTGGGCTGGTTATGGATTAATGTTGTCAGTTAGATCATTGTTCAGTTCTCAACTCTTTGGAAAAGCTGGTCATTATTGTGATTGCTTCTCAAGTGTCCCCGGCAAGCGAATCTGACATGAGCAGCATGGTGAAAAGGGGTGTGTGTGTGAGGCTGTAAACTAAAGATAATGGCTATTTCTTTTAAAAAAACGCTGTCTTTGATAATATCCCTAATGGGACTTTAAAGCAACTCATTTCATTACCTTAAAATGTGACTCAGCAAGGAATTTGATGAGTTTGTCTAAAGCAGAGGTCGGGAACCTGTGGCTCGCCAGGTCTCTCACCATTCACCAACAGTCCAATGAAGTCAATGACACTGTTTTGGTTTGCTTTCTCCCAAATTTTACAGTCTAGTTCTGGTGAACAAGGTTTGAAATGGACACCCGCCAAATGCAGATTTTTCATGCCGAGTATACTCATATTTCATATGGGTACCTGCAAAAGATATCTCAGAGTGACACATGACAAGAAATGCTGACGTGTTGTAAGAAACACATTTTGTTATATATATAAAACAGTGCACGTGTCTGATTCACTGATCAGAGGCATGCAACGGGACCCTGTCTTGTGAAACAAGCTCATGTAAAGAGTTATCACTCCTTTTTCTCTGTTTCATTCAACTGAAACCTGCAAGTATAATATAGTCTATGAGAATGCTGCAAATTATCTCTGATCATCTTGTGAGGTACTGCAAGTTTAGTTCGCTCTTACACATTGTGAACACAACTCTGCAAGTTCAGTAATATATACAGTTATCTTTGTATTAAATGAACAAAGACAAAAGTGTTTAAATCATAAGGTAATACATGTTTGCCTTAAACCTAAAATTGAGTTCTATTTTTTTTCTTTAGGCAGCATAAATATGTCCAAAACGTAATAGAAACACATTCGATAAGAACACACATTTGGCAGCAATTTTTGGGAACACAAGAATTTTTAAAAATTATTTATTATGATGATTATTATAATTATCTTTACATTTATAATTGTCTTTAGTTCTTAAGTTGTATGCTAGTAATTTTCACCTGTTGCTGCATACTGATACATGTGTGAAGGCAAATGGAGCCGTTGGAGATGGTAAATGTTTGGATTTGGGGAGGTGGTTATATATAAGATTTTTTTTATCACTTTGTTATTTGTATTGCTTTTTCGTTTCGTTTAAAGTGCAATTTGAATTTAGAAATGCCTTTTGTACAAGTTTATCATGTTTCAATAAATTAATTACATTTTTAAAGCAAAATCAATAAAGCAAAAATATTCACCGACCCTGG
This sequence comes from Moxostoma hubbsi, assembly GCA_032164185.1. Classification (NCBI taxonomy): domain Eukaryota; kingdom Metazoa; phylum Chordata; class Actinopteri; order Cypriniformes; family Catostomidae; genus Moxostoma; species Moxostoma hubbsi. The sequence continues at coordinate 19,799,365 of JAVLUX010000031.1, forward strand.
GGATTGACCATATATACGGATATTGATATTATAAATGTGATTGTCATTAAAAATGTCTTTTTTACATATCGCCCAACCCAAAAGGGAAGTAAAATTTTTCATGAAGAAAAATTAAGTAATTTTATGGAGACCCACACAAACATGTGTACACAATTCCATATTGTAACATGTTACCTATTAATATTTGCATAATTGCTTGTTTATGAGTTTGTTTAGTCTATGGGAAATATAAACATTGTATTTTATTGAAAAACTTAGTAAAATAGTAAATTATTCATTTGTGGCATGCTCTTTCGAAAAAATGCATCAACCAAAAATGTAAAAATTGGCTTCTTAGTGTAAAAAGGTTCCCGGTCCCTGGTCTAAACTAAAGTGGATGCTGCTTCAGGGGACTGTAACATTGGTACTGGAGAGGAAGAGTCACAGGAGTAGATACTTTATAACAACACAACACAACACAACACAACACAACACAACACAACACAACACAACACAACACAACACAACACAACACAACACAACACAACACAACACAACACAACACAACACTTCAAGGACTAACAATCAATGAACAAAACTGGAGGGTATTTATACACAAAGGAACTAATAAGGGGATGGAAGACAGGTGAGGATGATGAGGAACAGCTGGAAGTGATGAGGGCAGTGCACTATGGGAGATGTAGTCTGGGAGAACACTTCAAAATAAGAGTCCAAGGGAAAACATGAGGGAGACAGACTGTGACAGGGACAAGCTTCATCAATTAGAATTAAGTTAATCTTAAATTTAATCTTAAAATAAATCTTACTAATTTAATGTGAGCCTGACAGGAGGCTATTCAAAATTCAGTTAATGTGAGTTGGTAATGTGTTTTTTTTTCTCCCCAATTTAGCATGCTCAGTTCTCAATGATCTCCAATTCCTCATTGTAATACAGTTACTCGCCTCAATCTGGTTGTCGGAGAACGAATCTCAGTTGCCTCTGAGACAGTTAGTCTGAAAATCTTATCACGAGGATAAGTTTTAGTGTGTGTGGAGGCTCACACCATTCATCACGGCATCCATGTACAAATCACCACATGCACTATTGAGAGCAAGAATCACTGAATCCACAGTTTTCCTGAACAACAACTGGGCATGGTGGTTCTAATTGTTTGTTTCTGGTCTCGAGATGCAATCGAAACGAGTGTTCTAGATGGAGAACAACAAGCATTTATTGTTATTTGGAGTAAAAATGAATTTCACACTCAACTAGTGCATTTGTCACGAATATACACTGATGGGGTGAAAACACTGGAAAACGGATAATGAAAACAGGCGAATCGTGGAACACTTCAGTTTCAGGAAAAAGGTGGATATCGACCATGAGGAAGGAAACCCAAGTGACTATACCCTCCCTGGCAACCAAGCTAATTGATTGCTTAGGAAGCCTGACTGGAGTTACTCAGCACACCCTGGATTCGAACTCATGACTCCAGGGGTGAAATTCAGCGCCTTTGCTCACAGACCTACCCAGGCCCCAATAATATACTTTTTGTTTAAAACCAAGACCAGCTATGCTAAAACATGGAAGACATGTAGAGATATAGAGAATAAAGTTATATATATATATATATATATATATATATATATATATATTTATTTTCAAAGTTTTTAATTAATAATCAATTATTTGAAACAAGGTAGCACAAAAAGGCAGAACCACCAAACCATCGGTATCGGCAGATGCTGTTCTAAATAATCGAATAATCAGAGAAGAATTTTGGAATAAATTAACGTCAAGTGTGAGCTGAGCCATTTGAGAACATCTTAAGATGGTTATTTATATCTTTAGCTTTAGTGTGTTAATAGGAAATATAAATGTTAAACTCACAAACATTACTTTTGCAAATAGAAAAGATTAGAATAGAAGAACAGGGAGCCCTGCAGCAGATGTCATGGTCCCCACAAAGCCCCCCACTGAACATTGTGCCAGTCTGAGACTTCATAAAGCGACAGAAGCAACTGAGACAGCCTAAATAGAAGAACTGTGGTGACATTATTCAACATTCAATATATATATATATATATATATATATATATATATAGTATATAGTATATAGTATATTCTAATATATACTGTACATTGCCTGCCACTAAATATGTTAACGTGACTGGTGCAAACATAAAATCATTCTACATATTAGACCACTAAGTTTTACGGGGCAATAGCTGGCATCTTCTGCCTTCAGCTTCAATCTATGAGAAATCACATGATATTCATGCACACAAATACACACACATATAAACTATTCAGAATGGGAGGAGCCTCAGGTCAATGTCCCAGAATGCAACAATAAGCACCAGTGTTTGCTGAGTCAAAGCACTTACTTCAACTATGTCACAAAAGGGGTTGTTAAGCCAAGGGCCTGACTTTTGTGATGTACTGAAAATACCTACAAGCTCTCAGAATTAAAATCCATCTTTCTATCCCTGAAACCATCCAGATGAGAGATGGATGTGAAAGGATTATTTGTTAAAGTTTTCTATGATTTATGGATTCACATCAACATTTCATTTACTTTTTGTCATTTAGTAGATACTTTTATCAAAATGCAGCTTACAAAATGAGGAACATAAGTAAAAAGTCATACAAAATTCAACAATATCTGCAGTATCGCACTGCTAATTTATAATCATAGCTGGACCAGTACAGAAGTTAGAGCAGAAGAAAGAAACAGTTTTTTTTTCTCCCATTCATTTAGTGAATATAACTTTATCACACTGTAAACATCAGGGAATAATTCACCCAAAATTGAAATTGATTAATTTTATAATTCCTAACCCATAAGATGTTCTTTTTAATATTTTAGACATTCAGAATCTCCATGTTACTCTTTTCTATACAATGAAAATGGATGGGGAAGAAGAACAGCTGTGGTCACTATTCAGTTACATTGTATGGAAAAGAGCAGCCTCGAGGGGTTTTACAAAAATCAAATGTCTTCAAAAGACTTGGAATATGACTCACAAGTCATATGAACTACTTTTATGACACCTTTGGGTCCTATTTTAATCTTTGAAGGAAGGCACTATCCACTTAAAATATGGACCAAGATATTCATTAAAAAATCTCCTTTTGTGCTCAGCATTCAAAAGAAAGTCATACAGGTTTGGAACGACATGAGAGTGAGTTTATTACAACAGAATTTTCAAATTTCTTTAAATTGCATTTTAAGCCATTATTTCTCATTCCTGGTACACAGGACCCTAACACTGCAGATTTAAGGTTTACTTATTTAACCAATTCTACTGATTAGCTCACTTGTAGAGACTCCATGATCTAAAATGGATGTGTCAGATTAGAGAAACATCCAAAATGTGCATGTGGTCATCTAGGACCAAGACTGAAAAGATAGCTGACATGTGCACTTTCCAATTGCTTTTATAAGAATGCATCTATAAAACACACACACACACACACACACACACACACACACACGTACGCAAAGGGTTAAACTCAGTCCTTGATGCCCTAAATGTATCAAAATGGACAGTTTTTACTCATTGTCATACATAGCTCTTGTGGAAGTCCTTTATATTTGATAAAAATAAATGGGTAAACCGAAATAATGTGTCATGTGTGATATCTAAGGGAATAAATAAATGAAATTGTTTTTATATAGACATTTTAGAATTCTGTTCAATTAATTCCATCGTGATCATAGTGTTGTTCCAAACCTGTTTGACTTTCTTTCCTCTGAGGAACACCAAGAATTTCTCAGCTGTACAATTCAATAAAAGTGAATCAGCAGTCAAGCTCCAAAAAAAGAACAAAAAAGCACCAGAAAAGCAGTCCTATATATCCTATAGTCCTATATCCTACAGTCCTATGTGTGCTATATTACAAGTCATTTGAATCATGTGCGGAACAGACCGAAATTTGAGTTTTTATTCACTGAAAATCTTGTTTGACAGCACTGGCGTGCAGTGTGGACATTACGCAATAACTCCTTGGTGATACACAGAAGAAAGAAACTCATACAGGTTTCCGAAGACATGATGAAATAATGAAAACAAAAATAAAATTTTTATGTGAACTATCCCTTTAACAGGGATCTGAAAAAAGGAAGATACAGTACTTGTAAACTTGAATGTTGGTCACTGGAAGGCAAGTTTCTGTCAAGAAAGATTTTGCTTCAGCCAGTAGTTGGGTTTCCAGTATATCAGTATAATACAGTCATAGTGAAAACACTTACATTTATTCAAAAATTCCTTTGTTATATCATGAGATACAACAGTGAATTATTTTACTTTCTGCCTGTATGTGTCTGTGTGTGAGAGAGAAATAGTGTTTGTTTCTGAGCTTTTACTTCGCCTGTAGCTCATATTCACATGATAGAGAAAAGCTTGATCTTAGTCATAAGACCTAATAGTCCTTTTATTATTTGTCTCTTACCTACTTCATCACTAAATTACAACAGGAACAGAGTAAACAACAGGGTAATTATATGTGTATATAAGTATGCTTTGTGTTTGTTGCATGTGTACATAATGCTTTGTTCACTTAACATGTCTCAAGGTAAAAAGTCTAGACCTGGTGACAACTGGCCAACCGTTTTTAACCTGCCAACATATTGAATTGTGGCAAACTGCAGATCTAAAATTACTGGATTAGCATAGAATAATCACAATCACAAAAAAACAGCATCACAATTGGGCAGCCTTAATGCATGCTGTGAAAATAGGTTTTGAGTTCAGTTCAAATGACATTATGACAAATAATATATAAAATAACTGACATTTCAGTTATTTACTTGTAAATACCTCTAATAAAGAGTATGTAGAAATGCACTGCTGGAAAATATGTTGAAAATTTGTTAAAATGATTAAAGCACTAGTAATTTTGTTTCAGTTATGGGTGCCTTCCCTTGCAGAAATGTACAAATATAACCATAATTTCTGCCATAATATCATATTTATTACAGTTATTGTTAGTAGCCTTTATAATTTATTATGGTTGTAGGAGTAATGGCAAGAAGATGCAAGGGACTCACCACACATTTAAAGATGTCCAGCAACAAAGTTTGGAGCAGCATAGGCCACAAAAATCATAGGTAATCAAATCTGATGTTTAGATGAAAAGCAAACTTGAAGTGTGTTAAGTACCAACACACTTTTAAAGTCAACACTAATAAGTCATGTAATCTAAATGTAATAAATTACCCATAAAAAATGTGTAATCTGATGACACACATTAAATTTTTTTTAATCATGGAATTACATGTACTTTATTTTTGTAATATGAATATGTAATAAAGATTACATGTAGTCCATTAATACCCAACACTGGTATTGCCAAGTGTTTGTACCATGGTAATACAATGGTTTTTAGACATATACTATGGTATTTTTTTTAAGTACCTGGGAAAACCATGTAAATACCATGTTAAATGAGTATGGTAATCATTCAGTACCATGATTTTTATAGGGATGTCCTGATACTGGTATTGGAATCGGGTCCGAGACCATGCTCATGCACTTGTACTTTTGCTCGTAAAAATACGCAGATACCAAAAACTGATAACATCTGACATACGAATGTCATTGTGTAAACAGACAGCACACAAATTAAAATCATGTTATGTCCTAGTGAGAGTATTTTACCACAAAAGATGTGATTTAATAAGATAAATTATAGTTTGAATGTGCTGCATGCTTCAAATGTGAGTGCTTGAGATTATGTGAAGACAGTGTTGTGCCAACACCATTTGCAAACACCTTTTAAAGGTCCTTCTTGGCTCATACAGAGAAAACACCATCATGAGCATCATGAGCCTTGTTTGTAGTAGATGACCGTGAACAGAGAGAAAATTCACTTTGTAGCGTGAGGCACATGCAGACTACATATTTATTTAATTAAATAGCAGCCTTTTTCAGCCTTTGAGTTACATTGTGACTGGCTTTTCCAGATTGACGGTCGTAACAACTTCATTTGACAAAAATAACTTGTAATGTTGTATTTTGGATTGTGGCGTGAGGTTCTGTATAAAAGCTCTTCATAAAAATAATACAATATTATGTTGGAAATTAACTGTAATATTTTCATTTGATTCAAGTTTTAATTTGTTAATATATTTAAACACCATTTTGATGCTAAAATTGAAAAAAATAATAATAACAATTAAAAAACAAAAACAGTTATTGGACTCAATATTGGTGATTACCAAAAAGGAAGTATCGTACTAGTACTCCTTAAAAGAAAAATGGTCACGGGACATCCCTAGTTCCTCTTCTATCGCTCACTCAACGTTGTGACAATGTAGTGACACTAGGGGTCTCTCTTGAGAGCCTCGTTACCTCTTATCTTTGAGAAAAGGCCAATGAGAATTGGCGAACAGAATTTGCATGTCCCTATCCCGAACATACGGTAATAAAAGAGGAAAGTGTGCGTCTGTTCAGAAAGATTTTTTTCTTCTGAGCTGAGAGGTTGTGTTTCAGCGAGCTGAGTAAAACCCTCTGCTGTTCCACTCACCTCTAAAGAGCATATGCTGTTAGAAATATGGCGCATTTCAGCGGCTTTTCTCTTCTTCTGCATGCCAGTGCAGACTACGTTCCTGAGTGCTTCAACAGCCCTCTAAAAGATTATATTTTCTGCACTAATATAGCACATTTTTCTAACCTTAGAGGTTTCCAAAGCGCTTTACACTGTGTCCCAGTCACCGATTCACACTCACACTCATACATCAATGGCGGCAGAGCTGCCATGCAAGGCGCTATTCTGCCATTGGGAGCAACTTGGGGTTCAGTGTCTTTCCCAAGGACACGTGGAGTCGTGTGGGCCGGGAATTGAACCGCCAACCCTGCGATAAGCAGCCGACCCACTCTACCACCTGAGCAACAACTGCCCTATTTCTCTAAAAAAAAGTTACATCTTTTTAATGATGCCCTTCCGTCTTTGAGTCATTCCTGGATGCAGTCATTACCTCTCCGCTTCTGACAGCCACAGGAGCTACCTCTTGTGTCTGGGCAGAGATCACACAGAAGCAGTGTTTGTGGACAGCTTATGTTCTCACTGCGAGAACATGACCATGGTAACGTTGCAGTCACGCTCTCCTCTTGTAGCCACTCTAGACTGAGCTAGCACCTACGGGTGTTGCGGCCCAGTCTGAGGCCGACGCCGAGCTGTCTGCTATGCTTACCCGGGCCACCGCGGGTGTCAGGCTGGACTGGAACCCTCCATCCCCCCATCAGCCCTCATGGCTAGATGAGTGGTTCCTGGGTTTGGGGCGCCACTAACAGCCATGCCCCCTCACCAAGCCCCCAGTTTGTTTCTTCCCGGAGGTGAATGATGAGCTGACGAAGTCTTGGAGAGCACCTTTCACTGCCCGAAACAGACCCCCTCGCTCGTCCGCTCTCACTACCCTTGACGGCAGGGCGGTCCACGTGTACACAGAACTCCACCAGCTGGATAAGGCAGTTGTGGTGCACCTGTGCCCGCAAAACATGAGGGATCGTCCCTCACTCCCCTCCAAGGCCTGAAAGTTGACATCATCTCTGGTGACCAAGGCCTACAGCGCCACTGGACAGGCCACCTCCACCCTGCATGCTACAGACCTCCTGCAAGTCCACCAGGCCAAAGCACTAAGATATCTGCACTTGGGTATTCCTGGTCCTGGTGTGCTGCAGGAATTGCACTCGGCGACCGCCCTCGCCCTCCAGGCCACGAAAGTCACAGCACATGCACTCTGACAGGTGATGGCCACCCTTGTAGTCCAGGAACGCCATCTGTGTCTGAATCTGGTCAAAATGCAGACCTCTGTATTCTACAGAGAGGAGTACCTCTACAGCAGGTGTTCAGACGCGTTGTAGTTACTACGGACGCCTCCAAGTTGGGCCTTATGCAATGGGCACGCAGCTGCTGGCTCCTGGATAGGGCCCTGGATGGGTTGGCACATCAACTGCCTAGCGCAGATTTCTGCCTTTGATCCACGGCAAGTACGCGTTGATTCACTTAGACAACACAGCGACACTAGTGTATATAAATTGCCAGGATGCCGTTTGCTCTTGTCGCATGTCGTAACTCGCCCACCATCTCCTGAGTTTGTGGCACGCCACTCATATCCTGGGCAACCTAAACACCACAGCGGAAGTGCTGTCACATCAGGTAATGCTCAGCGGAGAGTGGAGACTCCACCCTCAGATGGTCTAGCTGATTTGGGCTCGATCAACAGAGCACAGGTAGATCTGTTTGCCTCCCAAAATTCCACCCACTGCCTGCTCTGGTACTCTCTGACAAAAGCCCCACTCAGCAAATACGCGCTGGCACACAGCTGGCCCCAGGGGCTGCGCAAATATGCATTTTCCCCAGTGAGCCTACTTGCACAAGTCCTGTGCAAGTCTGGGAGGTCAAGGAATAAGTAATTCTTGTGGCCCCCACTGGCCCACTCGGACTTGGCTTTCGGATCTCATGCTCCTCGAGACAGCACCTCCTTGGCAAATTCCCCTGAGGAAGGTCCTTCCTTCACAGGGAATGGCGCTCTCTTGCATCTGCGCCCAGACCTCTGGCGCCATGTCATCTTGGAATTTCAGTGACATCTAGTGGTGTGGATGCAGCATCATTCAAAATCAATAGTTTTCAGGTACAGATACCCTTGTAGAAATTCACTATTCACATTCAAACATGATTAATTTAATCTAAGAGTGAAAGTGACCAAGAACAAGACGGTTACTGAGGTTAAACGAGCAGTATTTAGCTGGTCATGTGATTCTAAAATGGCAACCCCATGAGGGTGCCCCTGCCCCATGTAGAATAAGCTTTTAAAAGGTCTCTGATATGACTAGAGACCTCATCTCATGTGAGTGGTCATGATTTTATACATAGATTCCAAAATTGTAATTCATTTCTTTAGGAGTAAAACTTTTTAAAGGGGAAAAAAATTACTGAGTGCACCTTTAAATAATTAAGAGTCTGGCAAAGGGAAAGCAATTGATTGTTTTTGATAATATTAATATGTAATTGAGATAACACAGCCATAGAAAAATTAGTTGTTAATTAACTTTTGCTGATTTTTCTGTAGTTAATATGAGTCAATTTTGCTGCCCAACTTAAAATCAATGCTTTATTATTCTATGTGACAAAAATTTTGCATTAATATAGTTAACTGCATTTGCAATTAAATAACAATTTCAGTATTATTATTGTTTTCTGTCCTTTACTTTATAATACATTTGTTTGTAGCCTATAGAATATGTTGCGTTTGTAGGTGTAATTTTGGTAAAATTCTTGACACCTCACCATGGACCTCACTAATTTCCGGCCCTGATGGTACCACACAACAAATTGTTCAACAGTTAATAAATATGGTAATTATGGTTACCATGGCAAATCATTTTAAGGAAGTATGCCTCAATAGATGCCTTTCATTTTTTCTTTAGGATTAGACAGTAACTGATTCATATGTACTAAGATAGAGCTGTTTTTCCAGCGTACCATCGGTCATTGTTTTCAGTTTGTATTTCATTGCGGCTGTTATTGTCTAAGTGATAAATCAATTGAGGTATCGCTTACAGATATGGCGTTTTAATCTGGACGTGATACCCTGTTTCATACAACAAGAGCCGTCTGAACACCGGGCCATGGAGACGGACTGGTAATGAGAGACAGGCTTTGGGGAGGTGGCAGGGTCCAGAGACGAAAAACACAACACAAAAGGCTGTCCAAACTCTCTCTGAGCAATATTCTCCCTACCAAGCCAAGCGATGTGAGGTGATGAGAGAACGGCACTATTAAACCAGGGATTAAGTTACACCTGAGAGACTGTTGGGCATCAAACAAGCTGAAAAGATTACTAATGTGATTATGCTCCACATGCATCTGCAGCCAAATACATCATAAATCCAATTCTACCCCACTGCTTTTCACATAAAAACCAATATCTTATTTCACTTCATTGCTCTCCATGGATTGAGTTAAATCATTTCATATTTGATATGTTACCCTTGCAAGAAAGTGGCAGTCCTTAAAGGAATATTTCAGCCAAAAATGGAAATAGGCTACTGTCATCAATTTCTCAAATTCATCATGTTGTTCCAAACTCTGATCACAAAAGGAGACATCAGTCATAATTTTATTGACAGACAGAATCAGACACTATTCTCTTACATTGCATCTTTTTTTTATTTTCATTCAATGTAAGTGAATGGTGACTGAGGCTGTTGCATTACCACTGGCATGTGAAGCATATACAATGGTTATGTTTACAAGGCCTGCAAAAATCCCTTCTTTACCCATTCATACCTTCTGTTCAGCCATCCACAAAGTGTTTTTATTATGGAAACACAAAGTGAACTAGCTAATGCGTTATTCTCTGTGGTGATGTCATACATAGGCAGGTCTGGAGTGGGATGGCAGGTTGATAGATAAACTAAAGTATGTAGCAATTTGGTGGGACTATTTCTTTCAATAGTCACTAAGCTTTTGCTCAATTTGTGAGAAAATGCGTAAGATATAACAAATATTTTGCTTTAACACACATGCACACTTTTTCTACCAACTACTAAAAAGAAATGTATAGGTGTGGCTAAAGCAACTACTTCCTAGGTGGAGCTTATATTTTTGTTGGTGTTATTTCATATCTAGAAGTTGGTTGATTGACCTTCCAACACTAAACTGACAAACTCTGTAAAACCACTTGAGCATGAAAAAGAGATATGCTTAAAAGGAATTATCCATATAAATATGACAATATTCTCTCATCATTTACTCACCCTTAAGTCATCCCAAACGTGTATGAATTTCTTTCTTTCATGGAACACAAATGAATATATTTTAATGAAGATATGATGTTGGTTTGTACATACAATACAATTGAATACAATACAACTCCAAAAATCATATTAAGGCAGCATAAAGGCAATCATAAGACTCCAGTGGTTTAATCCTTGTCTTCTGAAGAAATCCAGTTGGCTTTGGGTGAGAACAGACCAAAATATGACTTCTTTTTCACTGTAAATCTTGACCTTGCAGGTCTCTAGGCAATTGAACTTGAAATCATGATCGCCAATCTTACCTAAAATCAATTGCCTTTATGTGCTTTTTTTAGCTTTAAAATGTGGTCACCATTCACTTGCATTGCGTGGACATTACAACTATTCCTTAAAGCATAAACACAAACACACTATTTTTAAACAAAGATACAAATAAGTACTTGCACACACATCTGTGTCTCTTTATGGTTTATTCCCTCTTTCCATCTCTCACACACCCTTGTCTTTACATGAGATTTGCAATCATTCACTGGGTCCTCTTTTGCATAGAACTGTCTATCGGTACTATGCAGTTTTGCAGTTTGCATATGCACACACACACACACACACACATAGGTTTGCTGGAAGCACCTCCCATTCCCATTCCCTGGAAGGTGAACCCAGAAAGTTCTTTAAATATTACACCAGATAAAAAAAGTTTCAAAGCCTTTGAATCAATAGTGAAACCTTTATACTGTTCTGACCATCAGAAGAATCATGAATAATCAGGTTAAAACACAACCTCTATGATACTCTTGATGTTTTGGCAGCAAATATTTTATTAGCACACAGAAAACACTGGATTTATTGCAATTCAATTTGAAGTGATAATAAATGGGATTCAAATTTGTTTTTATTATTTCTTTAATCTACCTATAAGGCCAGAAGCTAAATTTAGGTTGTTCAGTTTGGGAGGCTGTTACTATAAATAACAAAAATGAGAAAGAACATTTGGAATGAATAAATTAACCATGCAAAATTGTGTTTCCCAGCAACATTTCTTCAAATCTTTTACACAAATTCTTGATACTGCACTGATGCAGATATGACTGTGTGAGCTCAAATTAATCTCACATTTACTATAGAATGCACACTTTGTTCATTCTAGACATCATTATTAGTGTGAGTTGAGCCATTAGAGCATAACTGACACAGCTAGCCATAATTCATCTTCCACTATCAATATTGTGAGCAGTAATTGTTTTTGTTTTTTTGCTACCTACTGGCGGAAAGATCTGCAAAAATGTTAACTAAACAAACTGAAATGAATTAACATCCCAACTTGTTTCAATAAATCAACCCCCCAACCATTAGTTTCAAAGCAGTTCATTGAAGCTTAAAATCTCATTTGTGAGGGATTTGTATGTCAAGGATGTTTCCCCATATCCCTTTTTTGAGATGATGATAAATGAGTATGAAGAATGAGTTTTAGAGTATAAATTACTTAGGCTATGATATGTTGAATCAATGGCACCAAAATCGCCAACAGAACTGTTGTTAGTTTTAAATGTCAAATCATTTTATTCAAATGGTGAACTTTTCACCGGTCTCCATTCAGTCCAAAATGGACTTGTAGCATGAAGTATAACAATAATAACATACTAAAAGTAAATATGAACACACAAGTTTACTTAGACATGCCAAGGCAAATATTTTGATCTCATAGCTGTCACATTGTCCTCTTCAATGATGAACCAAGTCATGATGCACGAAAGCGATTCAAACTAAAAATCAATTATTTAATTTTCGATTAAAATCGAAATTGCCTTTGGACACCCTAAACAGGCCCTATTAAGAACACAATCATTAAGCGTCATTTGTTGTCACATTCCAGTCTAAAATATCCAACAGCTCACCCTTAAGGGCCCTTATAATGAACTTTACTCAAAGGTAAACCCACTGGACATTTTCCACTAGACCCTGAAACACTTCTAGAATTCTATACATAAGCGATGTTTGTATATAAAGTATATTAATAACATTTGTAAATACTAAATTTCCTCTGCAACTCTTTCCTGTGTCCCTTCAGAGCTGTCCTTTTAAAGGGGCTACCCCAAACTAGTATAGAGATGACTGTTTTGAAATTGATTTTACTTTTACAGTAAATGAAAAACATTTCCTGGTACCTATAGAACAGTTTTCATTACTGCCCCTTTAAGAAACACAAACACACTTACACCCTCTCTTTCTCTTCTGTAAGCTATACATTTGCATATCCTGCAGTTGTAAAACTAGAAACAATCAATGTTTAACTTTGGGATCACATCACAAGGTAACACGAAGGTGGTACCACTGGAATTTCATCTTCAACTATATTCAAACAAACCACGCCTAAAAAGGACACACACACACACACGCACGCACGCACGCACGCACACACGCACACACGCACACACACACAAACAATGTATTTGCGCACTCTAGTGGCCTTATGGTCACACTACAATATCATTCTTTGAGATCTCACTCCCCCGCGACCCTGTACAGGTTAAGCGGATGACGATGGATGGATGGATGGAGATCTCACTCTGACTGCACACAACTGTCCAAAGAGTTCCTTTAATTTTTAAAGTAACAATGTTCTGTACATTTTACATTCTAAATGGGTTTTAAGGCCTGATTGTTGTCACACTTTTACTCCAGTGAATATTTCTCAGATTAGGTACATATATTGATTAGAAATGATGTATATGTACATACCTTAATGTCTTTGGTTACCTAAATAAATAAATAATAATAACAAATAAAATGATAATAATAAGAATAAAAACAACAACAACAATAATAATAATTAGCTATTTAACTTTTTTAATGAACATTTTTGATGTTAGAATAGTAGGGTATGTTGTCTCACTCTATGGGGTAATTTGTCACTGTTGGAATATCCCTTTAAATGTAATATTATAGCCTGTTCAGCCAAATTTAAATAGTTAAGCAATTATGAAACAGAACAATCTATCTGTGTCTGTCTGTCTGTCTGTCTGTCTATCTATCTATCTATCTATCTATCTATCTATCATTTAACTTCACCTTGATGTTTAGAGCCGATCTCAAGGGAAAATGGGATAGAAGAGGAACATCACTAACTAGACTATTTCACAACCCAAAACTTTAACTATTAAAATACCACATCTTCAATGCAAATACTTTATTTACTGTAAGTTCTGGGTCTGTTTGGTTACCTCTTGAAAATCTTTGGACAGTTATTTGCAATCAGAGAGAGAGAATATCTCAAACAATATTGCCGTTTTTCTCAATCGCTTACTGTAACCTCATCTTAACATTCTATACAATAAACTGTGTAATTGTCACAACTGTTTATGGGACATCACAACGCTATTGCATGTTTGCAAAATATAGTAACCCAAAAACATTTAATTCATGCTTCAAAACCTAGTTATTGTGTCAGTAAATTGGCCAATGCCACCAAAATTATTATTATAAATTTTTTTGTCATTGTGTGAACCGTACTGGTCAAAATGGTTAAATGTTTTTTCACCATGGCAGTCAACCCTGGAAATGTTTATTATATAAAATTTTCATTTTTTATCTACTTTTTTGTTGACACTGACTGCTTACTGTACTATTCAAGAATGTCAGTTTTGTCTAGCTGAATGCTATTGTGTATCACACTGAGCTTTTTAGATCCCGATTTCAACTGTAGATAAAAGTTTACTGGGAAAAGTCAATACTGTAAAATACTGTGGTACACAGAAAAAGGATATGCACATTTATATGTATACAGTAAATTTATTTTTGTAGCAATGTGTTTCATATAAACAGAAAATTCACATTTGCATGCCCATTTTTACACATTTCTTATATGTTAAGTCATATATAGTGAACAGAAACTAGCCACAACAAAACCCTGCAATATTGAAAATACATTCCATGTCATGGATATTTATGAAATATACATGTACGTCTGACAGATTTTGATAATTGAATGGATAATTTAGTATGTGATGGCTCACACAATGAAAGGATGTTTAGAAGTTGTGAAGGGTATGACAATTTAACTGAGAATCAACTCATCAGTTTTGATCAGCAAGCCATGTGCATTTAGTTATTGTTTACATTGTAGACAATTGTACTTTTTGCACAATTGTGCCAAACATGTGCAATTTGCTTATCTGAGTAAGAAATTCAACTCTGGTTTTAACAAGAAACTAATTGTTCAGAGGTTTGAAATTAATGTTTTGAAAAAAAAATAAAATAAATTATTCTCTTTCGAGAATTGAGCCAAAGCGATTGAGAAAACTGTAAATATATTATACCGTAAACATAGACATAAAAAGTCTTGACCACAGAGTACATTTTTAAATCTCATTTATTGAAATATAAATCTTCTTAATGCACATTGTCATAATGCATATTATAGCAAAAGGATAACATCTGTAAAAGAGAATAACTACCAAAAATTATGCATATTGTACCATGGAATATATTTCATACCTCTGTTTTTCCCTTCTTCCTCCACAACGAAAACATTCACTCTATTGTCTCTTTAGAAATACATAATTTGCCTTCTTTTTTATCATCTTAAATTTGAAAGGTCTACACACAACAAAAAAGCAAAACAAAGAAATGCAAGAATACAATATTTAAAAGGAGAGTTTTAAAAGTGCAACAGTTTTTATTCCTCTCGTCGTGCCCATGGAACAGACCACAGCAGAGGGAAAAGACGTGGGCAGGCAGTGATATGCTGATAGTCCTGATATACAATGATACACATTTACAATGAACAGTGATGTACAACATCCAAAAAAACAAACAACAACAAAAAAATCTTAATGATGTGTCTCTTAGATACTTCAAGACTACAGGATTTGGCTGAAATGTAGGCTTGTGTAGGCTGTAACTATCTCTGTAAATTTCCACTATGGTTTTCAATTGCTTTGCTTTAGGGGAAACATAAATCTTAAAAAAGCTGTGAGTTGGCACTTCTGCCAGGACATGATTTGCAGTTGGCTTAATACTTATATAAGATTCACACCACAGACTCTCTGAAAGCAAAAACAAATATAAAAATTTAAAAAAAATGGAATGACATTTAAACATGAGCCATTACATGCCAAAAGCATTATAGTCTACAGGTAATGTTACTGAATCACAAAAAGACTTTCATCTTTTATGTGTTTATAGGAATTTAATATCACCATTACTGCAGTAAGGTTTTGAGGTAAAAGCACAAAAAGCTGACATGACTAAACCATGCAATAAGCCATTTCATTTTTAAAAGTTCAACAAATCAATGTTAACCAGCATTATATTACAAAACCATTTTACCAGCTTATTCAACCAATTTGATTAAGGATGGTTACCCCTCAAGACCTGATGCTTCCTAAAATCACTAGGGTCTTCACAGGATAAATATAGCTGTGTACTAATGTGAAATTGTAGCTCTGCTTTATACCCTATGGACAGAAAGGTAAAAACTTTGGCCAGATATAATAATTTCATAAATAGCTTTGTATCAGCATCTAATAATGGCTGAAGTCACACAAATAAAAATGTGACTCACAAGTCAAAACACAGTTATCAATTTCTTTATTTAGAACTAAACAATTTCACCCTACCAAACACAATTTTCACACAAATTCACATCTTTATACTATCTAAAGTGTAAAAAAATAAAATCCAAACTGCCACACTTATTGAGACATTGACGATATTTGATTAGTTACATAAAATCTATATGTAGTCCGGGGTTTGTGCTTTTCAGAGGATGCACTGCTCCTCAAGTTACATAGGATGAATCCTGTAAAATTGTGGGAGTGAGGAAAAAACAGGCCTAATCTAAAAGGGAGGTCAGATTGTTTGGCCTGGTGAAGGCTTATTTTTAAAACTCTATAGTGGTTTTTGAAGCTCAGGTGGTCTGCGTTGGAAGGGAGCAGTTGTGAACTTGGGTCTTTGACATGGTCTTGCTTATATTGCTGATTGGAATGCCCATCAAAATAAACTTCCGCACAAACCACTCACGTACACACCGACATACGCACACACATACACACATACACAAACACGTTAAAAACATACAGAAGTTATATACAGAAACAAATATCTTCCCCACTCCCCCTCCATAATAGTCACTGAGCTCCATCAAGAGTGCTCACAAAGTCCTGTGCTACACTCCTTATTCCTCCAGACCGTTAGAGGGCGATGTCCATTCTACAAAACCTAGGCACGCTCAATGACATTCACGCATCAAAGTGTATTTTTCTTCAGAAGGATCCAAGAGATTGAGGTGAGGAAGAATTGAGTAAAGAATGCAGAGAGAGAGAGAGAGAGAGAGAGAGAGAGAGAGAGATCAGTCAACTTGGAATGAATAGGAGGCTGCTGGAGAATGCCAACTTTTGTCTGTGAGGTGTCCCTCTCTGCATCTTTCTCTCACAGGAAACTGTCCTCCACCAGGTCTCCTGAGTCCAAGCACATCTCGTCCAGAAAGTTGATGTCTTCCAGGGTCTCTCCCTCACGCTTTGTCATTGAGCTGCTAGAGCCTGTGCCTATGGCGCTTTCTTCTGATGTCTGAGAACTACAGAGAGATAGAGGGGAGAATTCAGCCATTTATATAGTATTGAGTAATGAATAGAAGATCAGAGGTGCGTTTCCAGTTCAACAATGTAACTCACTGCTTAACCACCATTGTACAGTGCATCATTGGAGAAATTAACAAGCTAGTCAAGACTGTTTCCTGAAACTGAAGCTACAATTTTGCACAACCATCATTTGAACCACATTGGTTTAACAATATAGAGCTGTTGTTAATGAAGTTATGCAGGGGATGGAGTAATAACTTCTGTGGATATTACATTATAAAAGCTGATTCACACGTACTTCAGAAAGCTGTTTAAAGCGAGAAAGCTGCTGAAGACAGGAACGCTGCATACACTGTGTAGATACATACTCTGTAATAGATGGCTTTCCTTCTACATCAAACTTTGGGGTTCCCCTGACGTACTTGAGCACATACACACATGCACACTCTTCAAAAACATAAAATGGCACTTATTTGTCAACATAAACATATATAAAAGCCACGTTCTCCAACAGAAAACGTGTGTGATAAAGTGCTTTCTCTTGACAGCCTTTAATCCATTAAACGACGGCATTCGTGTTAATGTGACGTTTCAGAACAGTGCTTTTCTGCAAAACTAAAAAATGCTAAAAAAAAAAAAAAAAAAAAAAGTGTTGACAGAATTAAAAAAATTTACCTCGAAGAAGTTTGTGAGATGGGGGTGTCCGCTTCCTGCGGGTAGCTCTACACTGGGGTGAGAGCTACCCACAGGAAGCGGACGCCCCCCATTTTACGGACCTCATGAAGCTTTCGGGTCCTCGAAGAGGTTCTTGAGATGGGGGGTGTCCGCTTCCTGTGGGTAGTTCTCAGCCCCAGTGTCTTTGAGCGCCACCCTGACCCGAGGAACCAATCGAACCAAGCTGAACTCCCCAAATCGCCTCCATCGGAGTGGAGTTCCCATTAAGTAAGGAAAGCTGCGACCGCAACAATGCCATGGTCAAGTTCTTGCAATGAGTACATGAACCATCCAAAAACGCTGCCTCGGTGTGATCGTGACCCAAACACATGGGGCAGCGCCGATGGCCATCAGAACCAGAGAGATATCCGCCATATCCAGGTACAACACAAAGGCGGAAAGGCATCTTGAAAAAGGCTCATCTTTAAAAAGACGTTCAATGCCAATGTGTTCACTCTTTTAGAGAAATTGTTGCTCTTTTAGAGGATTATTGCTCTTTTACGAACGCTGTCGAAGCGCCCTGGGGTGTGGACTGCACTGGCGTGCAGAGAAGGGAGATAGCCGCTGGTAATGCACTGTAGATCCAACAGCAGTGCTCTAGAGGTGAGTGGAACAGTAGTGAGTTTCTCAGCTCGCTGATCACACAACCGCTCGGCTCCGAAGAAAGAATCTGACAGAACAGATGCACGATCCCCACCTTTTATACCCGTATGTCCAGGGGCAGGACATGCAAATTCTGTTCGCTAATTTTTCATTGGCCTTTTCTCATATTCAGAGGTATCCGAGGCTCTCGAAAGAGGCCCCTTGTGTCACTACAATCGACACAACTTCGAGTGAGTGACAGAAGGGGAATTGACAATTCTCGATACCAGCTTCAATACCACAAAACATAATAACACTAACTAATTTACTATTAATGTAAGAATTATTTTAAGTTCTTAATTATTCAAGAGTAAACAGTCAGTAATAAAATAATTTAAATAACAACAATGAATAGAAATAAATTAAAAATAATTGAACAAAAAATACAAATTAAGAAAACAGTGCTTTTTTAACAGCTTTAAAAGTTTTAAACAGCTGTATTAAGTATTCAAGTAAACATTAAACTACTGGTCTTCCCGGTATGATTATAATACATTTATTATTTTTAAACCTACTAAAGTTACCCAGTCAAAAAGCATTGAGTGGTTTCTTGTTTTCTTGTTCTGGTTATTTGAGTAAAACGAAACACATCAGGTCTATTACAATACATTTACTTACAATTCTTTGATACAAATACGCTTTCTCTCAAAGGTTTACGTTCACTTTAGACAACTCACTGTGTTCACATTTAATAGAAATTTGAAATGTGTTTGAGGCACATATCTGTATTATCATGAGCGGACAGCGCACAGCTGATACTTAATTACTAATTCATTATAAAAATACATTCTCTAGATTATTTTCAACAGCAGAATGAGAATATGATCTTTTACAGTGACACAGGCCTAGGCTATATCACAACTGTAGTTGATTATTTGTACATTATTGACATTTTAATCAGGCTACTTGTTCGGTCGTACAAGTAAAATTCTCTTTCACTTGCCCCTTCAAAAATCAATTTGTCCCAGACAATGGTTAATGTTGAGTCCTTCTTAAGAACCTCATCTGTTTGGGAGAACATTGAACTCACTTTTAGCAGCACACAGTGCCAAGATACATGTGATGAACTACGTAATATATTTTTACAAAAATGTCATATCATTTTTATGAGATTAGGGTGCACACCTTATATCGCTTTGGACTACATTTTGTTCTGCTAATTAACAACCTTCAATGGCTATTAGTATTGGTGCTCTCCACAGTTTTATGCAACATAACATTGTAATACCTTGTCCAAACCAGCCACAATGCAATAAAGCAACAAGCAATACAAATTTGAATGTGTGAGTTTTTGTTCTAAGGAGCCATGACCATGAAAAGCAATAAGCAACAGCAATGTATGTTGGTTGCTAAGTTTCTATTTCTATTGCCCACAGTGAAATCCTAGGCCCAAAATCCTGCTCCACATAACTTTATCCAGTATTAAACATAAAATACGTTGACAAATTTCTTGGTGTATCACAACTGGTTAGAACATGGTGTAAGTTTTGCTTAATTGTTTTCAACTGGAATATATGTATAACACAAAACACATATGAATCATTATCCTAACATGCAAGAGTCAGAATGTGGTTGGTTTGCTACCTGTGTCGGTTCCTTTTGCTGTAGTCTTCATTTGACAATGGGTCGAGGTCTGGCAGAGGAATGATGTAGCCACTGTCAGAGCTGAGTCTCTGTTCATCAAACCCACTCTCGCGATCCTTCAGTTTGCCCTGGTTCTTATAGAGCACACCCATGTATGCATCATCATTGTCAATGCACTGGACTCGGGTCACAGCAGGGTGGTCGCTCTTCAAGAAGTCATGATTCACGCGTTCATAGCTCTGCGCACCAATACAAATATTATTAGAAGATGATCAGCTGAAAGATTATTAGTGCATGTTTGTTTCTGTGCACGCAGAAGGCCTGCAAATTAAAAAAAAAAAAAAAAAAAAAAACATTTTTGTAAGATAAACATTCCAGTTGTAAATTTACAATTAATTGTAAATTAGCCATGCTTTTGTCTCTTTTAATGCATAATTTTGAAGGAAATGAGGGAGAAATTGACTCATTTCTGGTAGTTGTAAATAGCACTTCAACACCACCATAAACATGGCTCACCCAAAGTTCTGTACCATTTGTGCAAGCGTTCTGTGGTCACTTCAGGGTTTGGAAGCCCATTAAGAACCGCATTTCCCACCACACCCCTGCCCAATATGCTATAACAGGAGCTAGTTATTCCCTGAGCCATGTGACTCTAGGAAATTAAGTTTTGAAGTACCATGTGTGGTGTCTGTTTAATAGAGCAATTATGGCTAGCTGGCGGACGCTTACTTTAAGCTCCCGGTCATTAGCACTGCTGGGTTCTGCCTTGCTGGGGTGTTAGCCAGCTGGAGCACTAGTGCACTAATCGCTGTTAGTGGTCTGGCAGTGTTGGCAATGGTAAAATACACATAGCCCAGGCCTCAAAGACCAGAGAGACACTCTTTATTTAAGCTAAAGTAAGTTGGAAGCCATTTCCACCATATTTTTATTGGGGCCAATTTTCAGGTCATGGTGGAATATGCTTAAGAGACAGAGAAAGAGAAAGAAACAGAGAGACAGTGAAAGAGAATGGAGAAAGCCATTTAAGAGGATGCGAGAAAGCTACTTAAAAAAAAAAAAAATACAGTTAATAATTAATTTAGTAGATATTTTTATCCAAAAAATGAGAACAGAGGAGATAGGATGAAAAAATCCAACCCACTAGAAGTTGAATGGCTGCCTTAATTTTTAAGTAGTTTCAAGAAGTGATTTTCAGAATGACTTTAAAGTTACAACCTGCAGTGTTAAGTTCATTACACTTTTCAACCACTTTGAATTTAGTTATCGATTAAAAATCGAGTAGAAATGACAGTTAAATGCATGTAAACATGTTATATTTATGACATTATTATGAAATATTTCTTACAGCGATGAGACAGATTGAAAGTAACACACAGAAAGAACAGAGAAAGAGAAGCAGCTGAAATCTTATTGACAGACTGCAGACTTACCCTCATATATCCTGAGGGTAACAAGGAGGCCACTGTCTCACTCAGGCCGTGGAAGGACGGTCTCTTCTCTGGTTCACTGTTCCAGCACTTCATCATAAGTTCATAGCTAGAGATACACAAACAACAACACAACAGTCAGACATCAGCACCAACTGGAGGAAAGCACGAAAAAAAAATAGTCATACAAATACATTTGAGGCTGAACATACACATTACTGGAAGCGTGCTCGGGTTTTGTCATTCGGTATCCACTCTTAATCTTGTTGTAGAAGCTGGAATCCACAACCATACCCGGATAAGGAGTCCCACCTACAACAACAAAAACAAACATATTTAGCCTAATCACATGTAAATTACATGACTGTGGTGGCTTTTTTGCAAAATTATATTACGTGGTTCATTACAATTTGTGCAGCAGTTCAGAGGTAGTCTCAGCCTGGGGACTGAGGAGCCCGACCCCCTGAAAGTCTTTGTCTTTTGCTTAAAGTTAATAACTAAATTATTATTTATACTGTTAAGCCGGTTCTTACTTCTTCCTTTCCCTTTTACCCAACACATTCTCACACCCAACTCGTCACATATTGACGGTTTTGACAGGACCCCTTGGCATCACATTTTAACGCTTTGGGTATACCTTTGGCATCATTTTTCAACGCGTTGGGTAGACCGATAGATTTCTATAGAGGATTTTAAAAATAAAAATAAATAAAAACTTTGATTAATTGAACAAAATTTTAAAAATAAAAATATAAACTTTGATTAATTGAACACAATCGTAGCATATTATATATATTTATTAACATCAACAAACCTCCGATAAAAATACGTTATCCAGCATGCTCTCTAAGAAAACGCTTAAACTGCTTACTTGCACACGCTGTGGAGCGTTGTTAAACTCACCTTTGAATGCGGTTTTGGTTAAGACTACCCAACGCGTCGAAAAATGATGCCAAAGGTATACCCAGGGCGTTAAAATGTGACGCCAAGGGGTCCTGTCAAAACCGTCAATATGTGACGAGTTGGGTGTGAGAATGTGTTGTTTTACCTTGTTACAACCTTCCTTCCGACCCTAAACCTTAAACCTAAATCTAACTGTTATTGTCATAAAAAGTAAATGTTAGATGAAAAATTAAATTGCTGAAAGAAACCATGTCATTTTGTGGTGCTTCTACGATGATGATGTCGACTTGCATGTTCTTCAGGACTCGTAATGTTGTCCTTTGTAGTGTAAGTGCAATGTTCCATCAGTTGAGCTAGCGCACAGTTTGATTAGCTGGTTTGTAGTGAAAATGTTAAATTGTATAACCCTACAAGTCATGCGATATAGTTAAACTTTTTAATGTCATAAGACATTTATATCATAATCTGCTTTATCGTGATTTGTGAGAGTTAATAAAAGTTGTTGTTTTAGTGCCTCTAGTGTTTATTTCACACCTACTGCAATATGTAGAACTAGCCACGTAAAAATCTTTTTGCAAAAATTTAGGTTTAGTAACATGATTCTCTAAAACCAGACCGAACACATTATACTTTCTTTACATTCAATTTATATTTACTTTCTTTACAAATCCTTACATTTTATAACCTAAAATAAGTTAAATGAAAGAGCAAAATAGTTGTTTAGTAAAGTTTAGTAAGAAATATTACGGTAATAAACAAATCTAGATACGTACCGAGAGAGAAGATCTCCCACAATAAGATCCCATAAGACCAGACGTCACTTAGTGTAGTGTACAAATTATCAAAAATACTCTCAGGAGCCATCCACTTCACTGGAAGGAAGGTCTGTGTGTGTATGTGAGAGAGATTATTATTCATTGGCAAATATTCTCAAATTTTGCACAAAAAAGGGCTTGTTAAACATTTTGAAAACATAAACAAATATTTATAATCTTAAACAATCTATTACAGACTACCCGTGACAAACATGCACTCTGTAAACTCCAGCTGTGTAGCACAAAAAAACAAAAAACAGAGACATGTTAGGACTAAGAGACAGGCACTCACGCTTCCTTTGGAGACATAATTATTATCATGCATAATGTCTCTGGCCAACCCAAAGTCGCATATCTTCACTATCTTGCCTTGAGACAGCAGGACATTGCGTGCAGCCAAGTCTCTATGTACACACTGTGAGAAACGGAGAAATAGAAAAAGAGAGAGAAGCGAGCAAGTTTGTGTTAGAGAGAGATTTAGTTCCATTTCAGAACGCTATTTATACTGTATATATATATATATATAGAAATAATAATTTTCTTTGAGATAATTGTAGTTCTGGCAATTTGAAGTGGTCAAGCGTATTTATTTCCCTGTTCCCGTTTCTCTCCGTCTCATGTACTCTAACCGTTACATGCTCTATTCCCTTTCCTGAACTAAATCCCTTTCATCCAATCTCTCTCTTTCTTCAAGGGTGGCCTAGAAACTCTACCTCTGTGAGATAATCTTTGGTAAACTCTCTGTTAATAGATTTATAAACACAAACATTTTAATTATTACTTACTTTTTGCTCATATAATAAAATTGTATAATAACATTGTAATTACAATTGAAAAATATTATTATTGGCTTCAGTCTACACAAAACCAGGCTATTTCAAACTCTCAATCCTTCCTATTTAAACTGTACAACCACAAGACAAAGGCAACCATTTTCTCAAACACACTAAACATAAAACCTGCCATCAGATCACCTCCCCTATAAGGACACCCAGAATCAAAAGCTTTAATGTTATGTCTGAACAGATGATACTGAACTAATGTATAGGCGACAATCAAAGTTTTGTAAAGTAAATGTTTACAAACTAGATTGGCAGAGGCAGTTATCCTGCAATTAGAGACAGACAGGCTTTAACTTACATTCTTAGAGGCCAAGAACTCCATCCCTCGAGCCACCTGATAGGTGAAACTGAGGAGGTCCATTGTCGTCAGTCCTTCATTGGTGTCATCTGAGAGAAGACTCTCAACTTCACTCTCTGTTATTCACATACAAACACAAAGACATTCTGAATAAGCAATGCATGATTATAAATTATGTTTCTGTGTATGTTTAAGTTATAAAAATGTCTTTGATTCCATCCATTATACTTCAAATCAAATCAAATCACTTTATTGTCACACTACTGTGTACACGAGTGCAACAGCAGGTGAAATTCTTGTGTGCAGTTCCGAGCAACATTGCAGTCATGACAGTGACGAGACATAAACCACTTTACAATAAACAACATATTACACAAAACAATTTACATAAACTTACACAACAATTTACGTAACAAATGTACACATACCTACACAACAATTTACATAACAAATGTACACAATACACACAATGTAGAATACACACACTAGAGAAGGGTATAAATATATATATATACACTGACTGAATTGGGAGCGAGAATATATTGACAGAATGAGGATTAATAAAGTGCAGTGCTGATTGTTGATTGTGAGGGATCAAGTGTTCAAAAGTCTTATTGCTTGTGGGAAGAAGCTGTCATGTAGTCGGGTGGTGCGGGTCCTGATGCTGCGATACCGCCTGCCTGATGGAAGCAGTGAGAGCAGCCCATGACTCGGGTGGCTGGAGTCTTTGATAATCCTCCGAGCTTTCTTCACACACCGTCTGTTATATATATCCAGGAGGGAGGGAAGCTCACCTCCGATGATGTTTCTGGCCGTTCGCACCACCCTTTGCAGGTCTTTGCTGTTGTGGGCGGTGCTATTGCCGTACCAGGCGGTGATGCAGCCAGTCAGGATGCTCTCAACAGTACTAGTGTAGAACTGTGTGAGGATGTGTTGGTTCATTCCAAACTTCCTCAGCCGTCTCAGGAAGAAGAGGCGCTGGTGAGCCTTCTTCACAACGGCCTCAGTGTGGACGGACCATGTGAGTTCCTCAGTAATGTGAACACCGAGGAACTTGAAACTGCTGACTCTCTCCACCGGTGCTCCATTAATGGTGATGGGGCTGTGTTCTCTGTCTTTCTTCCTGAAGTCCACCACAAGCTCCTTGGTTTTACTGACGTTGAGGGAGAGTTTGTGCTCCTGACACCAGCGTGTCAGAGTGTGCACCTCCTCTCTGTAGGCTGTTTCATCATTGTCAGTGATCAGACCTACAACCGTCGTATCGTCAGCAAACTTAATGATGGCATTGGAGCTATGTGTCGCCACACAGTCATGTGTGTAAAGGGAATACAGGAGTGGGCTGAGAACACAGCCCTGCGGGGCTCCAGTGTTGAGGGTCAGTGATGAGGAGATGTTGCTGCCCATTCTAACCACCTGACGTCTGCCTGACAGGAAATCCAGGATCCAGCTGCACAGCGAGCTGTTTAAGCCCAGAGCCCGGAGTTTCACATCAAGCTTGGAGGGCACTATGGTGTTAAATGCTGAGCTGTAGTCTACAAACAGCATTCTCACATATGTGTTCCTTTTTTCCAGGTGGGAAAGAGCAGTGTGTATTGTAGATGCAATAGCATCATCAGTGGAGCGGTTGTTACGGTAGGCAAACTGCAATGGGTCCAAAGAGGTGGGCAGAACAGAGCAGATGTAATCTCTGATCAACCTCTCAAAGCATTTGCTGATGATGGGGGTCAGAGCAACAGGACGCCAGTCATTTAAACAAGTGATTTTGGCTTGCTTCGGTACAGGCACAATGGTTGATGTTTTGAAGCATGTGGGGACTACAGACAGGGAGAGGGACAGGTTGAAAATGTCCGTAAAAACACCAGCCAGTTGGTTCGCGCATGCTCTGATGACGCGGCCCGGAATGCCGTCTGGACCCGCGGCTTTACGGATGTTCACCCGTCGAAAGGATCGGGTTACATCCGCAACAGAGACGGAGAGTGAACCATCATCTGTAGTATCGGCCGCGAGTGCTCTCTCCGCATGGGCGGTGTTGTTGTCCTCGAAACGAGCATAAAATGTATTAAGCTCGTCCGGGAGAGAGGCAACGGTGTTCATGGCGGAGTTTTTATTCTGTTTATAGTCCGTGATGATGTTAATTCCCTTCCACATACTTCTGGAGTCAGTGGTGTTGAACTGACCTTCAATTTTGTGCCTGTACTGGCGTTTGGCTGTGCTGATGGAGTTACGGAGGTCATAACTGGCTTGTTTACGCTCCTCCGCGTTCCCGGAATTAAAAGCGGTGGTCCGCGCAGTAAGTGCCGCGCGAACATCGCCGTTAACCCAGGGTTTCTGGTTGGGGTAGATCCGTATGTTTTTCGTCGGAACAACGTCCTCTACGCACTTCCTGATGAAACACGTTACGCTATCAGCGTAAACCTCGATGTCGTCATCGGAGGCAGACCGGAACATCTCCCAGTCCGCGTGATCAAAACAGTCCTGTAGCGCAGAGTCTGATTGGTCCGACCAGCACTGGATCATTCTGAGGGCGGGTGATTCCCGTTTCAGTTTCTGCCTGTAAGCGGGCAGAAGCAGAACGGAAGAGTGGTCAGATTTGCCAAATGGTGGGCGGGGGAGGGATTTGTAGCCATCCCGGAAAGGAGAATAACAATGATCCAAAACCCGGTCCCCTCGTGTGTTAAAGCTGATGTGTTGGTGGTATTTTGGTGCTATTGTTTTGAAGTTGGCTTTGTTGAAGTCCCCGGTAACAATGAACGCGGCCTCAGGGTGCGCGGTTTCCTGCTGACTTATACTCCCATACAGTTCCTTGAGTGCCCTGTCTGTGTCGGCTTGTGGGGGGATGTACACAGCTGTGATAATGACCGCTGTGAATTCCCTCGGTAGCCAGAATGGTCGACACAGAAGCATGAGAAATTCCAGATCAGGAGAGCAGAAAGACCTGATAAAATGTACATTCCTCTGATCACACCATGATTTGTTGATCATAAAACATACACCTCCACCTCTGCTTTTACCTGAGAGGTCTTTCGCTCTGTCCGCTCGGTGCACGGAGAAACCCGTGGGTTCGATGGCCGAGTCTGGAATCTCCGCGGACATCCAGGTTTCCGTAAGACAGATAACGCAGCATTCTCTCGTCTCTCGTTGGAAGGAGATCCGCGCTCTCAGCTCGCAGAGCTTGTTGTCCAGAGACTGAAATTTGCCAGTAGTATACTGGGTAGCGGGGGGCGATTTGCGCGACGTCTTACTCTGATGAGAACGCCGGCTCTTTTTCCTCTTTTCCTTCTGCGTTTCCGCGGCCGGGCAGCCCAAACAAAGGGCTCCGCTGGCGTGTTTGTAAACCGCGGGTCGGCATTGAGGAATGTGAAGTCCGGTTTTCGGTGTGTGATTGCCGAACCAATGTCCAAAAGCGTTTGTCTGTCGTACACAATAAGGCAGACAACATCCAAGACAAAAAAAAACACAGAACTGTAAACAAAACAAACAATAAACTGCAGTGTTTTGACGGAGCTCGCGACGCAGCAGCCATACTCGGCGCCATCTTGAGATCATCACTTGTGACCATATTTTCTGTCATTTCTATCCAATTCAATTGTGAGTAAAAATGATCGTAACACAATTGTGTGATATTCTTCATCATAATACAATTCAAAGAGGTCAAAAAAGCACTTTGATTTTGTTAAAAAAGTTAAGGTAACAATTCAAGTTTAAAATTTTAGTGGGTCAAAAATGTGTTTGTTTGTGTTTGTGTGTGTGTGTGTGTCCGACAGGACCTGACAGGTATAACTTCAGGTTCAGATCGGATACAAGTTTGTAATGATTGAAAAATGATGCACTCGCAGACGAGTTAGGAGCTATAAACAACAAACGTATTTTTGCATGTGTCTGCATTGTTTTCAATTGTTTTACTACTTGAGACATCTGCTTTCTGTTTCATTTGTTGTGCTGCATCTAGATTTGTTTTCAGCACAGGTTGCATGCAAGAGCATGTTTAGTGCACGTTCTGAAGAAGTTCAGGTAGCAAATAGTGTAATGTGGCATGTGAGTGTTAAATGATTCCACACTGTTTTTCACACAGAAAAGCTTCATTGCCTGAAAAACGGTAATCCAATCTTTTTTTTAGGTTTACCTACATTATAGGGGCGAAAATATTCGCACATTGTAGGAAAAACAGACATAAACTAAAAAGTTAGGGCACCCTAACTGTCCCTGTAATACAAACGGCTAAATAAACATACAAAACAATGTTTAAGTAAAATGTAAAATTACAAAAAGGTTCCTGTGAGGGTTAGGTTTAGGGGCTGGGGTAGGGTTATGAGAGCTAAATATCATTAGCTCAATATAAAAATGATAATATGGAACTTTCAGTGGAAGTTATTGTAAAGATATCAGTACCAATGTATGTGTGTGTGTGCGTGTTTGTGTGTGTGTGTGTGTGTATGTGTGTGTGTGCGTGTGTGTGTGTGTGTGTGTATGTGTGTGCGTGCATGTGTGTGCGTGCGTGTTTGTGTGTGTGTGTGTGTGTGTGTATGTGTGTGTGTGTGTGTGTGTGTTTGTTTGTAACATTGAAGGAATGGCAGGCAGATGTATGCATTAAGATGTCTGTGCTAAATTACCCTCTGTAATTGTAGGGTGTACAGACTGCAGTGTTCCACTTAAGCAGAGGCATGGGTGGACCTCTCTGCTATCACTAACTAAACATTGTGCATGTTGCTGTGTGTGTGTTTGACAGCAACTAGTCAAGCCAAACCAGACTACGGTGTGCCAAACCAACCACAGTACGTGCAGAAAACGAGGGAGAGAGAGTGAAAAATAAAGTCCAGAGAGGAAAAAAATCAGGAAATTTGGATTAAGAATGGCCAAACTGAAAGAAAAAAAGAATGGAAGTTGTAGTTACGGTTGTATTTTTTCTGTGTTTGAGAGAGCTTTCTCACCATTAAACTGTCTATGAGAGGGAGGGTGGTCATAGTCTGATCTCTGAATGGGAGAGTATTTTGAAGCTTCGCTCATTTCCAGCATGGGGACGTATTGCATGGTGTCCGCTTGCTTCATGTCCATATATTCACCTTTCCCCTCGAATGACAGGATGACATAGCTGCACAAACATAAATACAGAATGAAAATGATGCATTGATTTTAAGAGTCACGGTCAGCCAGTTGAGATCATCATTATGAGTAAAACCTAGTGATATAACGAAAATACGTGTGTGAGATCACATCTAGCTGACAGTATACTCAAAGGAAACATCCCCGCACTATCTGCACTATCGGCTATGCTAATGAATGATTAGATCATTTTGTAGTAGATCATCAAAAGGGTCTGGTGAGTTGGCGTGTTAGTGAACGTGCAGAGATTATATCACCCATGTTCTCACTGTTGTTTTCAGCCAGTGACTATTCCCAAAACAGAGACAGACTACTTTTATTAAGGCCGAAACATAGTCTACGCAAGTAAGTGAATGTAGATCCTTCTAGCTATGCAAACTAAATTTCGTGTAGAGATGCATTCCAAAATGTGTCAGATTGCATTTCATAAAACAACGTAAGTACACGTTGCATTTCAACAGTGCCAAAAGAGGTGCTATAGCCGAAATTAGTGTGAACTGTCCACTTCCACAATGTTCTTTTTTAAGTAAACTACTGTGACAATGGAGTAACAATTTGAAGATAATGTTGCTGATTAATTAAGTTATATTTATATATTTATAGCAACTTACCTGGCACAGACTTTTAAAGATAACTCTATCCTCCCTTGATTACTGAGGTATGTTACCAGCACAGTAACGCAAGAACAGGAATTATTACTTATTAATTATTAACGCCTGGAATTATTTGCACTAATTAGTGGGTCCATAAAGTAGCAACACTCACATTTGAGCTGTTGCTGTCAAAAAGAAGCGCTAGAAGATGTAATCGCAGCTAAACAACAGGAGACAAAGGTGGAAAATACAGCAATGGGTGTGCACATCAAAAGTACGAGTTTGAGGAGGTCAGGAGATACATGCATTTGTATAACTTAAGTCTGAAGGAATATAAAGTCCTCTTTATGGGTCTACACTCATGAGGAGAAATAGGCCAGTATCTCATAGCAGTCATAGAGCACATGTGCTAACCGCCTGTGTATGCACGCAGTCAAATGGAGGATACTTTGACAGGCTCGCACTCGTGTACTTGCGTAAAATATGTTCCTGGCCTTAGTATCATTGTATATCTCTATTTCTCTACTTATCTGTTATCTCTCTCCTCCATAAATGACTGCACTTACCCAACTGGACTGAAATCCTGAGACCCTTATTCCTCAATAAGACATAGTGACTAACTATATGAGATTTTGACAAAAAAATGAAGGTTTATATGATACACCACTTCAGTTGTTCTGGGTAAGATTTTGCCTACTATGTGGGGACCAAAGGTACAGTAAACCTGAAATTACTTGCTTTGTGAGGACCAGCAAGCAGTCCTCATGAGGACGACTGCTTATAAACATAATAAATTATGTCTAAATGAGAGGGTAAGGTTTATAATGGGCAGGGGGGAAATTAGGGTTAGGGGATGTAAAATATAATTACTTCAGTATAAAAAGAATAGATGTCAAAGGAAAGTTTCCACCATGTTTGTGTGTGTGTGTGTGTGTGTGCGTGTGTGTGTGTGTGTGTGTGTGTGTGTGTGTGTTTGCTGACCTCCTGCTGCTCTCGTCAGCCGGGTTGATGCCAAAGATGTCTAAATCTTTTTTGCCCTTTTCTGTGTGCCGGCTGAGAAACCCATCTCTGTTCTTATGCAGGTAGTTCACCAGGTCTCCATAGAAACAATACTCTGTGATAATGTAGATTGGTCCTGAGAGATGGGAAAAAGAGAACAAGAAAGAGAGAGAGAGAGAGAGAGAGAGAGAGAGAGAGAGAGAGACAAAGAGAGAGTGTAAATAATGCAGGTCTAATCTTATCAGACACTTGTACAATGTCTAAAAGCAGAAGGTTCAAGTTCTACACTGCACTTAACTCAGCCTGTTAAAACACCACAAAATAAAAAAACCCACAAACCAAGAGGACACCACCCTAGAGACTGTTTGCTGTTTTTTATCTGTGGGTGTTTATGTGTACATTTTCACCTGATTTGGTGCATGCTCCCAGCAGGTTGACAATGTTCAGGTGAGGGCCCAGGTGAGTCATAATTTTCAGTTCCGACATCAAAGCTTGTTTCTCACTGGAGCGCGCTGTCGCTGAGGAACCAATCATGATAGCCAATTAACTAATGATCAAACAAGTCAAAATGCTTGAGCATTAACAAGCACAAAATGCACAGAAAAGTGCTTTCTTTCATCATAGATACAATGGTGTTGTAATAAAAAGTCAGCTACACTATAATTGTTTTTACTTTTTTCATATCAGTCATTATGTTATAACAACATGTATGCTGCTATCCATTTAACTAAACACAATAAACACAGTAATGACACAGAAACACAATCATTCCTGTCATTTCTACTTGATTTTGTGAGTTTTATGAGCTTAAACGTTTTTTCAAAGTGGTCTAAAATTTTTCACTTAAAAATGTAAGACAGAAAACTAAAATTCTTTTTTCAGTTTCAGTGGGTAGACATTTTTTACAGTGTTTTAAAGGAATATAAATTATGTCACAAGGTTATTTAATTCCAATCATTATATATATATATATATATATATATATATATATATATATATATATATATAATTATATAATATATAATATAATGATTGGAATTAAATAACCTTGTGACATAATTTATATATATATATTATACGAAAACCATAACTGCTAGTCAAACTTGTTAAAAATAACAGTCAACTCACGTTTAAGCATTTTCACGGCCACTTTCATAACAGGCTGAGAACGACTCAGTCCATAAGCGGTGCCCTCCACCACCTTCCCGAATGCGCCAGAGCCCAGGACACGACCTACCATACACAACAAACACATAAACACAAACTTGAACTAATTTGAATGTAACCAAGTGTTAGAGTGTATCCAAACATGAAGAGCTTTCTGTAACTTTCAGCATTACTACAAGGGTTTCCTGTTAGTGCAAGATTGGTTTTGATGTTTGAGTCAAGAACCTCAATCACTCTATACAGTCACCACATAAAGCACCTAAATAAAATCTGCACAGTTGATTGTCATGATGTCTGATTGGGAAAGCCCAACAACAAGACCACAATCCAATCAAGTACATGACCACATGAAGTGCCACATATACATTGTTGAACCAAACTGAATTCACAGGACAGGATTAAGAGTGGCTGGTTTACCATGACTCACCGAGAACAAGGCCATCCCGGGGGAACTCCCATCGGGAGTCATATGGAAGCTGCATGGGATCCACATAGATGTACTCATGACCGTCAGGACTGACAGACTCAATAACACGCCATCTGATCTCATAACGTGGTTTCTGTATCATAAAGAGAAGAAAAAAATGTGCTCAGGTGGTCCATTAAAAGAGCTGATACAGATGCTGGAGGAAAGTCAGGCTGTTCCACAGACTGGAAGGCACACAGACATATACTGCAGCTGATGGGGAAGAGAAATTGAATTCACACACAATAAAAAGTGATTGTTGTTTTTTAACTTACACTAATATTTCAGCCCTCACGAAAGTAAAAAATGATGAAGCAAATTCTTAACATGCCTCAAATTTGGCTGCATGAATAAATGAGTGAATGACAGAGAATTTGCTAGGAATTTGAGAGTGTATGAAGGTGAATGAAAGCAAACCCAAATAAGCGAACATAACAAAGAATGAATGCATTAGTTAGTGAGTGAGTGTGTAAGAGAATTGGAGAATGAGTAAGTGAGTGTGTGAATAAGTGAGTGTATAAGTAAATGTGAGTGACTGAGTGAGTGAGTGAATTAATTAAATGTGAAGTAAATGTGAGTGAGTGGGCTAAATAGTGAATGGGTCAATGAGTAGGTAAGTGAGTGAGTGAGTAAATAAGTGAGAGTATGCGTCTGTGAGAGAATGGGTGAATGAGTGAGTGAGTGACTGAGTGACTGAGTGAAAAAGTAAATGTGAGTTAGTGAGTAAAAGAGTGAAGGGGTGTGTAAATAAGGAAATGTTAATTATTGAGTAAGCAAGTTAATGATCAAATGAGTGAGTGAGTGAGTGAGTGAGTGGAGAATGAGTGAGTGAATGGGTGAAAAAGAAAGTGAGTGGGTAAATGAGTGAGTGAGTGAGTGAGTCTGTGAGAGAATGGGTTAATGAGTGAGTGTATGTGTGAGTGAGTCTGTGAGAGAATGGGTGAATGAGTGAGTGTATGTGTGAGTGAGTCTGTGAGAGAATGGGTGAATGAGTGAGTGTATACACAAATATGAGTGATTGAAGGAATGAATATATGAATGAGTAAATTGGTGTGTAAGTTAGTGAGTGAGTGAAAATGTGAGTGAGTTAACTAGTTAATGAATGACTGAATAAATTGGGTGAATGATTGAATGGGTGAATGAGTACCTGTTTCCAGATAATGACCAGCACAATGAGTGAGATGATGACAATGACCAGCAGCACCAGAACAGCAGCAGCCACAGTGAGCTCCGAATGTTGACCTGAACACACCAGCGACAGCAGTGAGGAGGAGGAGGAGGAGGTTGTAAAATGAAGGATATGATACAAGACTGATGTGTGACAAAACTGTCATAAAGCAATACTAAAATACAGGTTTCTTTTCAACATACAGTATATAACATGGCTTATCTAACTTATAAACTATTAATACAATTAAGGGTCAATAACTTTACAGACAGATTACAATGCTTGTAGTGTTTCACAGAAATCACAACAGCTGTAAATTTGGATGTGTACAACCCTGATCAAGATTGCAGTTGTGCCCTCTACCACTCCTATTTGCAGTATTAATGAAGAAACCCAGTGCGAGCAATTAATATAAGTTGAAATTCAGTAATGTGAAACCCTGACAACAAAAAACTAGAGTAAACACATATGGATTTGTCTAAAGACTGTACATCTGAGAAACCTATCACAGAAAAATCTACATGGGGAGCCTGACAAGAAAAGCACAGTTTACAAAATGAAGCTAACAGATGTAGGGCTTCAGAAAAGCAGCAATTGTTGAGTATACAGCACCGCTGAGTGATGACATTTTCTATCCCCTAACCCTAAACGTAATCCTTGTTTTAGCATTTTTGCATTTGTATATTTTCTTTAAGACATTTTTATTATGTTTATAAAGCATTTTTTCCTTGTGTGTGACTTCAGATTTGACTCTCATTGTCAGGCCATTTGGTTCTGATAATATAGACAAAATATGACCTAATGCACGCAATTTCAAATACAGAGATAAACAAAATGGTCAGATTGTCCTATAGTATGGCTGATGAGAGAGCTGCTGGGCAGTAAACATCTTAGCAAATATCTACTTAATCTCAACAAACAAAACAAAACCTCAGTACGGATCTAATCCCTGCCTCAAAGCTCCCTGCCTCCTTCCCTAAATAAACTGTACACCTGTGATTCAAATCAGCTTGAGACTTTGTATACCCTGTGAATCCATGGCAAACGGTGATACTAGGAGATGCTAAAGGTATTAAAAGCAATTCAGATGAATGGACTGATATCAACTCAGTTGCTCTAAATTTAAAAGAGGAGTAAAAAGAGAGACTAGATCAGGCCTCTTACCACTTGACACTAGTTTAACTTCCCGTGAAACAATGCCCATGTCATTCCTGGCCAGACAACGCACAGCAATCGTGCTCTTAAGATGGCTGAAGACGACCTGACTCTCAACGTGGTTGTCCTCAATGATACGTAATTCCACCGAAATGTCTGTAGAGTTGGTCTGAAGAGGCAACCACTGGGAGGAATCGTTGGCACAGCTGGTGGAGTGATTACAGAAGTTAGAACAGTGTGCGGTCATCATGATGGCATGATGACTTTTAATTCTAGTGATGTACCTACATGTCCCCTACTTTCTGTTTGCTCATAAGAAAAGAGTGAGAAATAAGGATAAAACAAAAATAGTACGAGGAATCCTGCTTACTGTTTAATGTTTTTGCAAATATACCACTCCATGACAGGGATGGGGAAACCCCCAGCAGTACACACCACTGCCTGGCCAGCAGCAGAACCATGGTGGAGATCCATCAGCTCCACGATCACAGGTGGAACTGGGAGAGGTCACAGACAAATACTTGCTAACACACAAGAGATACATAAAAAAACAGTCCCCATGTATAGCATAACACATGTTCCTTAGCTACAAATAGATGAACAAAGATTCTCCAGTTGACAACAAGAGAAACATAAACAAATATATGTAAATAGTGGCCATGGAAGATGTAGAGGTGCACCAAGATAAACAGCAAGCAGAGACAAAAGCAAACACATGCAAATTGTGTTAAACAAAGCAGTGACAGAGAAAACCTGTAGATAAAAAAATGGAAATGGTCCCACCTTTAACCTGAAGGTAGAAGCTGTTGCTGGTAGTCAGGTCATCTATTTCTGCTCTGATGGTATAATTCCCACTGTCCTCTGCTTTAGCCCTGATCAGGGTCAACACACCCTGGTAACTGCACACACAACACAACAGCTTCAACAGGAAAGTTATGTTACTTTCCAAAAAATTGGAATACTAAGTTCCAATTGTGATATGAACTTTTAATTAGTAAAAATGGTATACTTTACCCAAACATCTAAATCCTCTCATCAGATACTCACCATCATGTTGTTGCAAACCTCTGTGGGATTTCTTTCTTCAATGGAACACAAAAGGAGATGTTAGGAAGAATGCTATCCTCAGTCACCATTACATTTCCTAATATGGACAAAAGATGCAACAGGAGTGATAGGTGACTGTGTATAACATTTCCTTTTGTGTTCCATTGAAGAAAGAAACAACATGAAGTTCCTTTTCTGGGTGAATGTTCTCTATAAGCAATTTAAGTCACCTGTAAATTACAGAACCTTTAAACAGGCCACAATGGTCACCTGGTCTCACTGATTTTCAGAAGATTGGTGTTTATTTCTGCTGCGACATCTCCAAGGATGGAACCATCCTTTAACCATGTAACTTTTGGGGCGGGCAAAGACTCTATGTCCACCCGGAACTCTCGAACCTCATCCAGCATAGCAGTCTCCATTGCACCAAACACTGGATTCAGGTGCACAAACTCATGATCTGCAGGCAAAACCCATAAGGGAACATTAGGGTTACAATCACTGGAAATTAGTAACCATCACTAAAATCAATGCATATGAGTGTCTAGTTTGGTAATGATATACACTGTATAAAGATGTAATGTACAATTGCTCCCACAGGGATATACTTCTTCTTTATCTAACCCCTACAAATTAATTTGACTACATAACCCTGAATTAGTTAGGTTCATTTAGTCAAATTAAAATATATTTTTTACTTGAAACCAGTTAATTTAGACTAGTTACAACATAGAACACATTTTTGAGGTTACCTGACAATACATTGTTTGTACAACCTAAAATGTTCGTCATGTTTTAGCCTCTAAATGAACTGGATTCAAGTAAAAATATTATTTACCTTAACCGAGAGAGGCAGATATAGCTCATTAACCTCATGAGACTCCTCGTACACATGCGAGGATGTTGTATTTTGGCTTTACTATACGCAATACATAATTTCAATTAATTTTAACCCGCTGATCTCAGTTACGGAGAGTCTGTGCTGTCAGTAGTGTTTAACTTTCAACACATGGAGTCATATGACAGAACAACATGGCACTAACCACAGTGGAGTTTGTCTTTGGGAGAAACGGCAACAAAACAACATTTGTTAAGAATCCTAATTACGTTTTACACTGAAACCTGCTTGCGTCAAAAGATTAGAGTCTCTAGTTTCATCCAAAATGCCCTTTTTTTTAAAAATATTTGAGTGATTTATAGCAAAACGCCTCATTGCTACACACAATGTACACTAATGTGTACTCTACCGCATTTTGTTCATAGACATCCTGTATTTACTGTGCATTATCACACTGAGAATCAATGGGTTCATGCACAAGCTTTCAGAGGCTTTATATGGAGTTAGGATAAAAATAAGGTGCATTTTGAACTGTTCTGAGACCAGTGCAGACAGAAAACACACTGGAGGTGAAGTCATTCACTATATAGAGAGCAAGGGAGCAAGAGTGAATACTATAGCTTTCCTATTAAGTCAAGTGCATTAAATCCAAACTTCCTATAAAAAGTTCAGTTTCAGGCTGCAGATGCTGTTCCTCTCAACATGTTTGGCAGACATGGGGAAAACATGAATACCAGGTTCCCACTTTTTACAGTGTACTAATCATAGCTAAATATTAGATAATAACAGTTTAGTCACGTACTTAACAAGAGGTCAATTTGCCATATACAGTGAAAATCATGCATTATTGTGTATGTTTGTGTGAATGTATATATGGTTTCTGTACCATAGACTGTAATAGTGAGCTGTTTGTTTTGGCTCTCATTGCTCATAATGTCAGTGATGAAGCAGGCGTAGATACCACTGTCTTTTGCTGTGGCATTAAACAATTTGAGAGTATAAAAGATCTCCAGATCTTTCTTATTCTCCTTTACTGTCTTTACGCCTCGATTCGCCTGAGAGAGGAGAGAGGGATAAAATGAACTATATCTTATTCAACCAAAATGAATAAAAAACAAACAGTTAACAACCTGAGATGTATACACTTAAAGCAGAGTTCTGCAAAAAAAAAAAAAAGGGTCAATATCCTAATTCAAGGATTCTGTTATAGAAATACAATGGGCAGGTTAGTAATTAAAGATAATTAATGTTCATACATATGTGCACTTGGATTAATATCACTTTTAGGCACTGCTTTGTAGCTGTTTATCTCACCAGTTTTCCAGGGTACTTCCAGTGGTCCTCCAGCATCTCACTGCCTCTAGCCACACAGTCCACAGTGATGGTCTCACCCACCAACAGAGCCCTCTTCTCTGCCCGTAGCTCAATTCTCAGCTCAGAGCCTCCATTAAACAATATAATTAAGAAAGTCATTTCTGTCTTACAGAATACGGTGCCTCTTCAGCCATAGCTAACAGGTCTTTACAAGACCAAGACTAGATACATACAATATATATAACATTTCCATCTCTCTTTCATTCTGACTGCTAATCTTGATATTAATCTGCATATCTTACCTGTCCAGCCATGAACAATGTACTCTATACTATCGTGCTCCTGTCCACCAATGAGGGCTTTGCAGACGTATGTCCCAGCACCAAAGAGGCCAACAAAACCTCTCTTGCTGTCATAGATGCTGGGCAAAACCTGATCCGTCTCAATGTGAACCAGAGAGACACTGGTGCTGGGGTCTGTCACACGGCATGGAATTTCCATTTCCTCATGACTTGACAGCACATGGTTGTCAAAGGCCATCATGGAAGGTGCAAACGGTGTTTTTGGATCTGAATGTATTGTTGGGTAAAAGTGATTGAGGGAAAGATAAACAAGGTCAGTTTGCCATGTATAGTTTTAAATGGCTTAATTCACATGAAAAGATTAAAAGTTAAAACAACTTCACATTTTACAATTCAACTTCATTTCTCTTATATTTTCTGTCATCTCTTAACTTTCTATATCAATAACTGTGCGTTCACATCATGTGGTGAGTATCATAATTACAGGATTCTGACATGTAAAAACCATTTACTGTAAATCTTTGTCAAACTCGTAATTGAAAGTTAGAAACTCCAACTGGACAGTTTTGACGTCAAGTAAAAAACAAAAAACGAAATTGAATCCGTGTCCACAGTTAATGGTGCCCTCAGTAATTATTTCCTCAATAAAAAAGTTGAACTCCCATATACAGTACATGAATTGTAATTTTGCAAGATATGTAGGAAATCTTGACCGTTCACGTTAATATAAAGACTCCAGTCATATCAGTAACCTTATAAGAGCTGTTTAATTCTACATGGAGAGGTTCCGCACCTGAATACTACTCGCTTAATGTCAGTAACCGTCCTGTTATTTGACACTTTCAATCACTCATTAAATTATTCAAGGTTGACAAGCAATACTACATTTCTACAATAACATCTGAATCTGAAAACTATTGATTTTAAATGATGCTGCATCCAAGCTGCTAGGTGTCAGTGTAAGTCCAATATGACACTAAGACAAAAGTTACTGAGTGCACCTTTAAATGTAGTTTACACATATTTCTGTTTGATATGCCATTTTATTATAGCAGGTGTTGCCTGTTGCCTTGCTTTTTTAACATTTAACAAGAGCATAAAGAGGAGTAACGTAATGATTTACAGTTTTTTACTATTGGTTATGTGTTTTTTTCAACACAGAGTACACATTTAACTCTTTATATTATCAACACCAGTGTCTGTGGACTGAAATGTGGATCATATTGCCAATG
The DNA here is from genome assembly GCA_032164185.1 of Moxostoma hubbsi. Classification (NCBI taxonomy): domain Eukaryota; kingdom Metazoa; phylum Chordata; class Actinopteri; order Cypriniformes; family Catostomidae; genus Moxostoma; species Moxostoma hubbsi. Next base: position 19,839,295 of record JAVLUX010000031.1, read on the forward strand.
CTTTAATACAAAAGGCATTCAATGACCACATCAATCATATAATCTTTTCTCACTCAAAAACAAGCATTGGATAAAATGTGTGTATTTGCAGTCAATTTTGCACACATTTTCCAGAAATATCAAATGTATGTTCAAAACAGTAAAAATATCTTCAATTAGACATCAATATGCTTTAGGCTATTTCTACTGTAATTTCACACTAAACAATACTCAAGGTAAAACCTTCCACAGCTGAATATTTGGTTAAAAAAAAAAAATATATATATATATATATATATACATTTAGCATTGAATGTTACCAGTTGCTGACTGTGCATGTTTGCTATGTTATGGTCAAATGTGCCGATTTAGAGGCATTTATGAAGTGTTGTGGTGTTGTTAGTAAATTTTGAAAGAGAACTTTACTGACGTTTTTTTTCTTCCCCAAAAATTCAGACAAAAAAAAAACGCTCTGTAGTATCGCAAATTTTGAATAATGATAACGTTAGGAAAACTGCATTTTCAACAGAAAACGTATTAGTGTGGACGTGGCCTCAGTGTACATTCATAGAGTTGTCTTGTAATTACAGTAATTCTGACATGATGTGAACGCAGCATAAGAGTCACAGGAAGGCCAACCTGGAACATATATGTAGATGGTGCTCCCATCAGTGTTATTGCTGGCCTCGTAGAAGCAGGTGTACTCTCCAGTGTGGGCAGCTGTTGCATTGTCAACAGTCACAGTGGATATGAATAGTCCTTTTTTTTGAGTGTAGGTCTGATTATGAAGATAGATGGGGCCCTGCCAGGAGAGCTCTTCCTGACCCCGACATGTGAGTCGGAAAATGGAGTGGAGAGACACTTCCATGCTCTCCCTCTGGGGCCACATCACTGGAGCCAGCACCATTAGTGGCGACACTTGGTACACGGCTGTACAAAGAAACACATTGATCAACACAGACAATTTTCTATGAATTTCTCTTTCACATCTCTGTTGATACACACTGTTGCTTTAGATGTCGATTTTAAAATCTGGCATTCATACGTAGTTTGGCTTTGCTTTAAATAATCATACCTTCTACCAAGAGTTTAAATGAAAATCTTGAACTCCTGGAGCCAGCAGATGCAACAATCTCATAGATGCCGCTGTCCTCCTCAATGGGGTGTTGGAGAACAAAGATATTCTCATACCTTTGTCAGAAAAAGACAGATCTTGAGACGTGTTGGATTCTATTACGAAACATATATTATCCAATTCATAGAGATTATTTTTAGAAAGTATGTGCCAGATGTGATAGATACCTATGAAATGCAAGGTCTCCATGTAAGAGGAACTATATTGTGAAGTTTTACCTGAGGCCTTGCAGATGAGTGGTCTTGGTGGAGATAAAACTTTCATCCAATGGAAGGCCATCTTTGAACCAACTGACCTTAGGTTCAGGGTCAGAATCTATGTAAATGGTGAACTCTTTGTCTTCCAGAAGAGAGACAATCTCCACTGGCTCAATACCATTAGATATAACTTCCACAAATTCGCTCTCTGAAGTTCAGACAGAAAGAAAGAAAGAAAGAAAGAAAGAAAGAAAGAAAGAAAGATACTGTAAGCACATTGATAGATTGTCTACTACACCACATCTGTTCAGCCCATTTCCTTTTACTGGTTTTAATGGTGAAAACAGGGGTGTGTGAATCTAAGTGAGAAGGTTTAGACAAAAAGAAAAGGACATACTGTGGACTGTGATACCCAGGTTGACAGACTTGGTACGTCCAATGATTTGGTTAGTTACAGCACACTCATAGTGTCCAGAGTCTGCCAAAGAGGCTTTTGGGATGCTGAGGATGTACTGAACCTTGTCCGGGAAAGTTAATTTAATTGGAATAGCCTCTCTGGCCTGAATTGATAGAGAGAACATTGAGACAGAAATTATGAGCAGTTCATACACAGAAATAAGTGCATTGTGTATTTTATGAATACATTCACTGCAAAAAGCGTTAACCTGCAATGTGTACCTTAAGGAGCTATTTCTACCTGATATAATCCTTAAAACTTGTTTTATTGGTGAAACCTAATATTTTCAGGTTGATTCAGTGATGTTAAAAAAAATATTTTTGACTTGAATCAAACCAGATCATTTAAATTTGGTCTATATGAAATTATGATTGCTGATTTTTTTTTTTTTCCCCTTCCCCTTCTTTCCATTTTAGTGTAGCCTGTTGGAGATAAATCATCCCTACAAGAGTATTTTAAAGGGCTGTGATCACAGAAAAACACTGCAAACCCATCAACAAGTTCAGCAGAGCCCAGTCCAGAAAAGGACTTAGAAGGACTCTACACAATTCCACAAAACTGGTCTTTTTTTCTTTTTTTTTTTTTTAAAGATAATGCTTCTTAAAGACTAATTTGAAACTACATTATAAATTCCATCTTATAGTCACATGATTCCACAAGAAAAAAAGACGCAAACACATATGGACATTCACAAACTGCCCCCAAAAATAATTATATTATATAATAATCTTATCATTTACTCACCCGAATGCCATCACAGATGTGTATGATTTTCTTTCTTCTGCAGAACACAAACAGATTTTTTTAGAACAGTATTGCAGCCCTGTAGGTCAATACAATGCAAGTAAATGGTGACCAGAACTTTGAAGCTCCAAAAATTAGATAAAGGCAAAATAAATGTAATCCACGTGACTCCAGTGGTTAAATCCATGTCTTAAGAAGTGATATGATAGGTGTGGGTGAGAAACAGATGTTAAAGTCCTTAAATATTTAAGTCCTATTTTTATTTTTAAATAGGATTGCATTATTGATCTGTTTCTCACCCAATGTGATTGCATCACTTCAAAATACATATATTAAACCGCTAGAGTCATATGGATTACTTTTATGCTGCCTTTATATGCTTTTTGGAGCTTCAAATTTCTGGTCACAATTCACTTGCATTGTATTGACCTACAGAGCTGAAATATTCCTCTAAAAATATCTGTTTGTGTTCTGCAGAAGAAAGAAAGTAATAAACAACTGGGATGGTATGAGTAAATGATGAGAGACTTTTTATATTGGCTGAACTCTCCCTGTCACCTTAAGGTAACAACTGCATGTAACCACTTTTTACAGTGTCCTGGTTTAATACAATTATTTTGGTAAACATTGAGTGATATTTATAGAGATTGCAAGTGCGCATAATGTAACTAAGTAACGTAATAACTAAAAAACTAGCCAACTTACAAACTCACTCATTAACTAATTAACTACGGCACACATATTTCACAGAACGAAAAGTGCAGCCTCTTACAACTGAAGCATACCTCAAACATGCTCACATATATTTGGTTTAAAGTGATTTCCTACACACTTTTCCTATGTTCCCGCACACACCTGCGCATTAACAAGATCACAGAGGGCTCATAGAGGTGAGAAACACACATCTGTCTCAAACACTCCAAGGACATGCAGGTCATAGTTCAGAGTGTGCAGTAAATTAGTGTCACTTCTTTCCTTTGAGCTTTCTACCATCACTTTTTTGCATTTGACCAGAATGCACCTCTGCACCACACCAGAGGGTTTAAACCGCAGTATTTTCAAAAGTATGTGCAGTAAAGCTTTTTACACAAGTCTACTTTATTTACATGAAGGACAAAACTGATAGGGAAAGAGCAAGAGATAAACAAACATAAAGAAAAGAGATTTCAGATCGCAAATAAGGCCCTTGCCTGTTTTTGGGGATGCAGCCATTGTTGGCGGAAAGCATGTCCAGGTGGAGTTTCACAGGTGAGATTGAAAGCATCCCCCTCTTTCAAATCCTCCATAGTGGCTCTTAGCTCAATGCTGAAGTCCTTTAGTTCATCCGCATCTGTGTGTAAGTTCTGATGTGTAATCTTATCTTTAATCAAAATAAAATAATTCAAAATATTAACAAATGATGTTTAACTCTCACTCATTCACTGTTAATACAAATCATAATGTGTGCATGAGTGGAATAAGGAGCAGTTGATTTGGTGCAGATTAAATTCAATACTATAAAACTAGTTCTAGTAAGTTCATTTTAGTCCAGCGCCATGATTAAATTGTGCCATGGGACAGACTCTTCATATCAAGAGTATCATACACAGTATTAGTCTCCAAATATAAACAATTTTTTTTTTAATTAGTCGTTTTGTTAATTAGTGTCTCAAAATCGGTGAGAATGGACAATTCTTTCAGTAACAAAAGTGTGATGCCATCTCCCTTAGCACTCATTATGTTATGTTAAAGCTATGACCTAATGCTTTGCTTTCCTTTAAATAAAAATTAGAAAACTCATATTTTGAATCAACCAAACCACTATTTGAAAAGTCTACACAAGCACATTATCATATAACTCTCTATTTTATTATGCACATCTGTGCATCACTTACCCATATCATTCATCACATTACAAATCATGCTCTGCACTGCTCTCTCTCTCTCTCTCTCTCTCTCTCTCTCTATATATATATATACTTTTTATTTCTATTGTATTTGCATTATATATTGTGTGTATTGTTTACTGTACATTGTATATTATTATTGTGTTCTGTAATTATGTGTACATTTGATATGTAAATTGTGTTGTGTAAATATGTTGTTTATTGTAATTGGTATATGTCTCATCACTGTCATGACTGCCATGTTGCTCGGAAATGCACACAAGTCTTTCACCCACTGTTGCACTTGTGTATATGGTAGTGTGACAATAAAGTGATTTGATGGATTTCATTGATTGATTTGATATCACAACATGATCAATCCAGGGCAGTTATTCTAACTCTATATTTTAAGTTATGATAACCAGAAGGCAAACAATTTTTTTTCATTGTAACAATGAAAAATTTAATTCATAATGCTGAACAAAATATATTGTTCATTTTAATTCATAATACCTAATGCATTGACTAATGTTAACAAATACAAGCTAATTGCAAAGTGTTGCCAAACAAAAAAAGAAAAAGCTTATATGACTGTAGCATTATATATTCTTTCTTTAGCTAAATTTGAACATGTTTCATTCTTTCTGTCTGTTGTCCCTTCCATGTACCTGAAAACACTCCTAGTAAGACAATCCCAAGAATGAGATGTGTCTCCAGAACTCCCATGGTCAGTTAGATTGTGCTCAGCTGAGGGGACAAAAAATAAATAAAATAAATAAAACAAGTGTTAGAAGTAAAAACATGATACTTTAAATGAATAACATGAGTGGAAAGAAAACATGCTATTGGGAAAAGACCTCATAATTCTTTAAAACATGAAACGCACAGTTCCAGTTTTATTTATTTCATTTCTTGGTTAATTACTACTTGAACTTTTCTCTTGTGCTTAATCCATTGTACAAAACGAACCTCTATCGAGTAATAGGTCAGATTGTCTGAAGAGACCATTTAATCACCGGCAGCAGAAAGTTTTGGAAAGGTTCAATGCAAGACAGGTCTTTAAAGACGTTGGACGCTGTTCAATCAGTAAATTGACGCCAGCCACTGCCAAGGGAACGCTTGGTTAGTTTGGTTCATCTTTCTTACACCGCCAGGGGGAGACACAGTACATAATATCGCGAAGCACACTGATCGCCGCAGTGAGTGTAGTCAAGAGAAACGAGTTGAAGAAATGCAAAGATGAAAAGATTGTGTTTTCTCACCTAATCAGTACAAAAAAATAAATAAATAAATAAAATAAAGAAAATTACGTATAGGTATAGGTCTAATCCAAAATTAGAAGCCTAAAGCAAAAAAATAAATACAAAAAAATTAAAATAAGATGTAACTGCTTATTTGGCAGCATCATTGTTATGCCTATGCCTAATTTAAATATGCATTTTGAACAGTTTACCAAACTTTAATAGTTTAATTTATTTTAAATAATTTTTTTTTATGACGTCGCAATGTTCTCTACGTGTATAAATTCAATCGCAATCCTACAACACAGTCGTTTTTTGTATTCCGATAAGTGTGTTCTCGTTATTTAAATAGCTCCGTCAACTAGTTTAAACGCTTGTCACGGAGCTCATTGCAGTGTTTCTAATCAGACATTCCGCACGTCTGTGTTTTATCTCTGTCTGTCTGATCCTCGGACCCCTGGATTCCATCAGCGCTTCAGCAGACAGTCAGTGCCACTCAATCTGAAGTGGTCAGTTTATGGCAAACTGTAATTATTCTGAAGACATGCAGGATTTAGTTTGTATTTTTTTCCTCTGATAAAATGGCAAAATTCTTCTTATTATTTTTTAATTGATTAAGGGTTATGTCTGACTTGTTTTGAATAGTCTGTGCCGCAAGGTCCACTTCAAAGTGTTGTCAGACCCTAGAAATTAAAGAAGAAAAGAAAAGTCTAATCTGTTTTTACAGCCCAAAGAAGACTTAAGATCAGCCGTTTGCTCATCTCAGCCCTCTCAAGTTAATTATCCTCGGTGAATTCGGGGGTGTGGAGTAAGACTGTAATTAGTCGACCCCTTTCTGTCCCGCAGTTTGAGAATCCGCTGCATTGCCGTGGGGATCCATGCCTGAGACACTTTCTGAAAAGAACATCCCGTCTTTGAAAAGGTACGCTTCTTGATAACACTCATCGGTCTGTTCAGCGGTGTTTTTAACCCACTGGAGCGCGAGAGTTGTGCCACTTTTCACCGTGCACCCCCCCCCCCCCCCCCCCATACACACACACACAGATGCGCAACTGGCTGCCAACGACAAGCGATCGGCTGACACTTTCGAACAACAGCTGAGCAAGGGGTGTCCTCCAACACCCTAACTTCACGCAAACCCATAAGTGAATTTCCACGAGAATAGTAGAAACTGGTTTAAGGATATTCTTGCAAAGTTTCTGGGTGCATCTGTGATTATTGCAGAGAAAAAGACAATTCCAAGAAAAGGGGAAAATGTGTGATTGACTTTTAAAAAACAAACAAAACAAAAACAACCACAAAAACATCAGTTTTCTTTATTGCACTATCCAAAGTTTGTGTACCAGCCCAGACTTGATTTATGAGTCCGCGTAAAGCAACAAGGTCTCCCGGGTACCTAAATAGTAGCAAATTAATCCAGATGTGGGAGACGTTTGGCCCATTCAAAATGTTGTTTCAGCGTGCCAACATTTAAAGCGAATTCAATTCGCATCATCAAAATCATTCTTGGTGGCGGAAGGCGCGAAAGAAGTTTTTATATAATCTGTGATTTGACTCCAACATCCCACAATAAACAAGTCCCACAAATTAATCCAAGCTGTACGGCATTCCAGTATGGTCATCGTGAACATCCAATTCAAATATTAGGAGGCAAACGATTTCCCAAAGTCGAAATCCCCCGTCTAAAATGTGTTTGCCATTAGATTCCAGAGCTGCGCCAATCCACGGGAAGAGACACCTCCAGCTGCGCGCCTGCATGGGCTCAAATTGAGATTCAGTTTTGAGTTAACGGTGACATTGTGGATCCTTGGGGGGAAAAATTGTGTAATCCCGTTCGAAATAAAAGTGCCGAAAAATCAAGCTTCGAAAAAGCACATTTTCCCTATGAAAATAATGATTTAAGTATCCATTGTAAGAGTAATTAAAATCCACGTATCTTCTGAAAGTAAATTACTTAGCTTGTTGAAAAATGAATGGCTTTGAATGTTAAAATCCATGTGTGTGTGTGTGTGTGTGCCTGTTTTTTTCTTCTTTTCTTTTTACTGATTGTTTCAGAAATAGTAAGGCTGCCTACTACAACTAGCCTAATTAATTTAATAACGCAATTGCTCAAAACTAAATTATCTTTAATTAGTTTTAAAAAGTTCAATAATTGCCTATACTTAAAGGTTTAAATGTTTCAGAACGTCTGTAGGAAACTTTGCACGAAAGAACTACAAAGGAAACTAATTATCCTAACTAAACCAATTTAAACATACAATACCTTTTCTTAATCCTTTTGGTTGTTCTCCTTAATGAAAGAATAGGTTAAATCAATTGTAAAGCTCTTGTAAATACTCTAATCAGCCCAAGGGTCCTCAAAGCAGCAGTAATCCTCTCCGTTGTGCTGTGCTCCTCCGTCCCGCACTACGGCCGCTCACACAAATGCGCCTCTGCAAGAGTGACCTGTAATTGATTCAATGTTACAGTCCATCCTTCCCAGAGAACTAATCATCTGGCTCAAAGTAAATAACTCTCAGGAAACGGCCCCTCCTCTCCCTCTGCCCAAGGCGCCCTTTCAAAATAAGAGTCAAACTGCAATTTCAAAAAGGAGTCAGATTTCTCCGTGCTCTGCTAGGAAGGAGGTGCATGAAAATAAGTTGAGTTGGGAAGAAAAGGTTCATATGTTTTTGTAAGTGTAAAAGGGTCCCTTTTGAATAAAGGGATATTTTTGTTGGGACAATGAAGTCAAGTGTCCCATATAAAGTGTTTTTTATAGAGGCTTAATGTAGTCCAAGCATGAAAGAAATAATAAACATTATGATAAAAAAGAAAAAAAAATTAGAAATGGACAGATTTCATTCAGCAACTCGATTAACATTGCCATTGCGCTCTCATCATGTCCAGCTGTTACATGATAGCAATTCGGGATTTAGCTTTAAATGTCGGCCGTTTCAGCTATTTTACCTTTTCATTTAAGCTCATCTTCAGGAATTACAAGAATTTCTGCAACATTTACATTTTCGGTGTTTGTCCTGCAATGTCTGATGTTAGATCAAGTATAGGTCTCTAAATATAAAAAGATGAATGCCTGAGTCTTACAGATAAGTAAGCTGCAGTCTGACTGTGAAGCGGTCCATTTAGCAGAGACAATGGCAAAATAGGGTCCCGTCCAACGGATGTAATGACGCTTGCAGGGGGCGCTCTAACATAAGGAACAAATTCATTATAGTGCGCGTCCCTCAATCGTTTTTTCGTTATTATATATATATATATATATATATATATATATATATATATATATATATATATATATATATATATATATGAAATACAACTGCAGACAGTGCAAATGATCGCACAACTCCATATAAAGCTCATATTAAATGAGTCGTTATGTCTTAAATGTTATATATATATATATATATATATATATATATATATATATATATATATATATATATATATATATATATATATATATATATATATATATAAACATTTAAGACATAACGATATTTTGTATCGTTGATAGTTGATATCTGAAAGATGTGTAGCTACATTTTCATTTAAAAACGAAACTTCCTCTCCTCTTGTTGTTTGCCCTTCAGCCTTTCTCAAAGAAATCCCAGCTTCCAGATAATGGCTCATTATTACACAACGTGTCCCTGCATACGGTGTTTCGGAGCTCTTTGCGCAGATGACTGACCCGGTATGTGGTGAAAGAAGCCCCGGGGCAGGCTTGCCCCCCTCTAGCCCTCTCCGTTCTTTCTGCAGCCGGTTCAGAGGAACGTCACACTCACAGAGAAACACACATCTCCAGTCGCTCGGTACAATTATTTCCACATGTTTGTGCCGCCAGGGCGCTCAAAAGAACAGAGTCCCTTGTTCTTGAAACAAAGGACTCTAATCTCTGAGACTAAAATTGGTCGAAGCCTTCAGAAATAGCATGCCTTGATCGGTGCTTTAGCTTGGAACAATTTAAAAGCACTGAAGTGAGCAAACAAAAGTCTCAATACGCGCAATTATGCAGCTCTAATTCGACTGACAGTTTTTTTTTTCTTAAGATTACTGCACTTTGTGACTTTTAAGGTATTTCAATAAATAGTCACATAGACATATCCACAGTTTATCATTTATGTCTAGGGCAACATATTCAGAATAAATGCATATGACTGCCTCAAAAGTTAATGTATAACTGTAGAGTGTTTTTAAAAATGATGAATTGTAGTTATAATCCATCATTAACAAATTGATCGACAAACTTTAGTTCGTTCTCAATAATAATTCAGAAGACGAGTTGGTGAAGCTGACGGTTTTATTCCATATCATTTCATTAAAAGGCGATTGTTCAGAATTTCTCGTTTAAATTGAGGAAAATGTCTGATATAAGACGAGTGCGTGAGCATGAGCAATAATCTTTGTGTCAGTGATGGGACATCAGCACTTCAGACTACCCCATCTCTGACTGTGTTTGACGCAAAGAGTAAGCATTCGAAGATACAGCCACATGGTGGTGTATTTGTCCATCTGTGGAGTAGGCCTAGATATACATCAGTCTTGCCTTGCAACTCTAGTCCATTCAGTATGAGAGAGAGAGAGAGAGAGAGAGAGAGAGAGAGAGAGAATTTAGGCTCCCCTAGGAGTGATACAAATGGACTTAGTATATAAACCACATTAGAACAAATTAATTTAACTTTATTAACATGAATTGTTGCTTATAAAGTGTGTAATATCAACGATTTGAGGTTTGACATTTTGACATGGGGCGGTGTGTGTGTGTGTGTGTGTGTGTATGTATGTATGTATGGTGTATTTGTGTGTGTGTGTGTATGTATGTGTGTGTGTGTGTGTGTGTGTGTGTGTATGTATGTTTGTGTGTGCACTGTAAAAGTAACCTTGCATTGCTTCTTGATCTATGTTTAACACCTTACCCTACCCTGAGCATAAACATAACCATGATATTAATGTTAAAAGGCCTGAGGAGTAATACAGAAAACTGTGACACTTCTGTATTCCAAACGTGTGTTATTGAAGGGTACGACAAGGCTAAAGGCACACCTTAAGAATGATTTTTTTCTCTCATAAAGTGTATCAAGATTGAAAAAATAAATGTAACTTTACAGAATAATGATGGAGTAACATATATTTTTTGAAAAGAAAAATAATAATAATAATAATAATAATAATAATAATAATAATAATAAGGTTGTATTGATTAAAATTATGATTATAATTTTATTCAAAGGCCCCCACACTTGGGGTAAAGGGACATTGGCGATATCATGTAGATAGGGACAAATGTTATAGTGCAAATTTGTCAACGTAGGCAAATAGTTGTTAAAAAAGAACTGATTTAATCCCCTCAAACAAAACAAATAGGTATTTTGACTCAAAATAAATATGATAATGCCAAATTGTATTATTGTGATGAATTCTCATGTCTGTGCTGGATCTAACCCTTAAAATTAGTTTTGTTGGTGTAACCTAATGCATTAAGTTGAAATGCACCAGTTAATTTAGATGTTACCACATGAAGCATATTTTTGTTGCAATGTTAAAGATTTTCTCATCTAAAAACAGTAAAGAATAATATACGTTTCAATATGTCACCAGCTTTCACCAAGATGATATCATGATTTTAAATGTTCATTTTCCCCTAATGCCTTGCATAGAACAGCTATTTACTGTAAAACTAGTAACTTCATAGTGAGCCTGCTCTTGATCTCCCAGAATGCACATTTTTAACAGCAAACTACTGTATTTAAGAATCACAGTAGATTGCTGTATGAAGAGGGAGAGAGAGAGAGAGAGAGAGAGAGAGAGAGAGAGAGAGAGAGAGAGAGAGAGAGAGCTTATATTTGGTGTAACATTAGGCCAGCAAATGTAATGCTGGCCCACTTGCCATTTAAAAGTCTGATGGTTTCCCTGGTGCAGGCATTAACTTCTAATCACAGTTAATTGGAACACTCAACAAACATGATTCTCTCATTAATTACTTAATAAGCTCATTAATTTGACAGGACATCTTAGTGCGTGTGAAGTGATCCAATGATCCAATATGTCAAAAAACTAGTGCCTTTCGTAGGTCCGTATCGTCAAATTGAATCACATAAAGAGTTCACCAGATAGGACTGAGTACACATTATTACAATCGTGTAAGATGCAAATATACAATCCATTTTATCACACTATATGATCCATAATATAATCATGAACACATCCTCAACATATATATATATATATATATATATATATATATTATACATTCAAAATATCACTAAATTCAAAGCTAAAATAATTATTTTAATTTAATTTCCATTATTCTTTTACAGTAGGCCTGAACTTAAATAACTTTCCCATCCTAATGGTAGCCTTTACAATTGCTGGGTAATTGGAAAATTGCTACATAGGTGTTAGTGTGGCTGATTGACTCATCCCAAATGTAAAAAAGTGAAACATCTGAGGTCAGTTTAAACTAGGGGTCCAATAACAAAACATATAAAACATCAGAAATGACCTACTGAGAAAAATGTGAAAGAAATGTGTGCTCTGCTGTAAAACATTTGTGAAAATGATAAATTTCAGTAGTGGCTCCTGTACAAAACCATCACACATACAGTAAAGCCTATATAGCCCTACTGCTCGAATACATTTCAGAAGATACCTCACTATTAAAACCCCTCACTATTTGTTTCTGTGAATTGATTAAAAACAGATACGGTGAGCAGTAGTCAGTAGTGTTATGTGATCAGGCATACTCTAATGGTCAGTTTTTGAGACCACTGATCGCACTGACGCGCTCTTTTCACTACACGCGCTGTCCAGCGTGCTGAAGCTCATGGTCGCAAGGACTGTGTGGACAGTGGAACCCGCTGTCATCCCATACTGAATGTTTCAAAGTTTTCATATAAGCAATATATTTATGGGCGGGAGAGGTTGGAGGCGGGTCTGCTCTGTGCGTATAGGAAAAACAAAATACTAAATAAAGGCTGCCCTTGGATGCAAACTAGAACTGCGTCAGAAAATGCGCTCAGACAGGGGCACACACACACACACACACACACACACACACACACACACACACAGACACACACACACACACCTATCATTATGAGGACTTTCCATAGACATAATGATTTTTATATTGTACAAACTATAGATTATATCCCCTAAGGCTAACACAAACCCTAAACCTAACCCTTTTTACATTTCAATAAAACATCGTTTAATATGTTTTTTTAAGCTGTTTAAATTATGGGGACACTAGAAATGTCCTCATAAACCACATTTATAGCATAATACCCTTAATATATAATACCCATAATACCCTTAATTACCAGTTTATAATCTAAAAAAATGTCCTCGTAAACCACATAAACATGCCCAAAATATTTTGCCTCAAAATAAATGTGATAATGTCAGAGATTTTCATTGGCTAGCCTATAAAGCGGCAAGATTTACATTTAACACTTGTTAAATATTAGATCAAATAAATCTTTGAACATTGCATCCAATGACCTCATGGATTTTGCAGTGTATAGTGATAAACAGGTGTTTATGGAAGTACTGGGGTAGGCCTACGGTTTATTGCTATTTAGTTTTTTGGTTGAAAATAAAATCAAAAGTTCCTTTTTATCCATAAATCGTTTGTTTTTGTATGAATGAAGTCGTAAATTTTTGCAGGAGCCGTACATTTCGGTATGATTTCGTAACCACGTCGTATTGTGACGAATTCTCATAACACTCTGTTGGATCTACCCTAAAATCCCATTTGCATGCAAAATGATCATAGACATATTTGATCAAAAATTGCATTACAAGATATAATAAAAACCGCAAGTCTGCCTCATAGAGACATTAATTACACACCATGAATTCTCTAAAATTCAAAAGTTTATTCACATATAAGCTGTTTTAAATATAATTGGTTTCTGTTGTATGTGCAATAGATTTAGACATTAAAAAACGACTGTGTATTTATATTAAACAAAATAATCTTCATGACACAGATATCAACATAATCATTTTGAAGTAGACACGAGATAAAAAATCATAATAGAAAGCACTGACCTTTTGATTCAGAACATTGTCAGGTCTACAGGGCATTTCATATGAAATTTAGATAAGATAAATAGCCGGCAGTACAGCTATCAACATGGTCATTCTAATGCCAACTCAACAATTGTTACTACTTTATGTAAAAAAAAAGTGGAATTATTTCAAATCTTATAAAAATTATTCTTGTTTTCATATTCTGGTTCGTGGTTCCATTCTATTCACAGTTTGTAGTTATATACATTTAGGTAAGTCATGTTTTTGACGTTGCACCGGCGTTGTGGTCTTTTTCTTGATGCTCCATCCCTTTGTGTTTCTTTGACACATCCTTTTTCCACTTCATTCGCCGGTTCTGGAACCAGATTTTAATATGCCTTTCCGTCAGGTTAAGTATCGTGGCCAGTTCAATCCTTCGGATCCTGGAAATGTACTTGTTTAACAGAAACTCTTTCTCTAGTTCCAGAAGCTGAGCCCTGCTGTACGCGGTCCTGTTCCTCTTGTGATATTCTGAGTCCTTGCAGAAGTACTTTCCTAAAATGTATGTGTTTGAAGAATCGTGAAGTGTTTCTGATTCGTTCCTATTATTTCTCACGGGCCCCAGGCCCACTAATTAATTTTAATAAATCAGCAGAGGAAACAAAAAGAGATTGTATTTATTTACACTCCAAAATATGATATAGAATTCAGTTTAGGAAATCACACACCTTTAGGCAGTCGTTGAGATCTTGAAACACTCATCCATGGAAAGGTCACCTGTTCCCAAGGCTCCTCAACACCACGGCCCGGCTCATTAGTCAAACGGCAGTCGTCGATGCATAGGTCTTTACCCGGGATATAGCTTGTTGAATGCCACTGTCCTGGGAACGTGTGTTGACACGTCGACAGCTCATAGGGTACGTCGACTCTCTCACGGTTGTCTAGTGAATCATATGGCGGTCCAGAATACGTCCCCTGCACTCTGCTTCGTAAATACCAACACGGAGGTGAGTTCGGATCATAGATGTCTTGTGTCAGATATTCGACGTTTTCGTTGTATAACATATCAAGAGAATCCATCTTGGACTTGACTCTACACCTGTAGATACCCAATCGATCTTCACACATTCGTCTAAAGTGTGCGTGCACGGAAACATGCCTTTAAGGGCTGCAACCTCAGGTGTGTTCCTGGTGCCAGTCACGTGGTTGTTGCAGTGTGGATAAAAAGTCAATTATTCATAATGCCAACTTTCATATTGACTCGACAGAGCAAGGTGATGGTCTCGTCTGTCTGCTCATTGTCAACTCTGGTCATCTAGAAGTTTTGCGATGAAGACAGCAGCTCGTTTATATCTCGAATGTTTGGATCAGTGTCACACTTTGTTTAATGCAAGATGACACGGGTATAGGAACACCTCACCCGCATATTCTAATCAGTATGGCTGACAGGGAGAGATTGAATGAGCGTGTAAATATATAAAGCTGCCAATCAAAATGACGTTGGTGGAGAGAGCATAAAACTAACTACAAGTTAAAACATCGACCGCTCGCTTTCAAGATATAGGATACATGGTGGTTTATGGGTCACTTATTAATAATTACAGAAATCAGTCTCCTTCTCCTCCCCCGCATGTGACAGAGGTTCAAGTTTTCTTCGGCCTATATTTCAGTTGTTTCAAGCGAAAAGACTGTAAATCCTAAAGTTGATGCTAAAAAGTTGTTAAAAGCCTACTGAAAATATCAAGTTGTCTTAATTAAGTATTACTTGAAATGTCAAGTTTTGGGCTCATAACTCAAATATTTAAGTTCATTTAACTTATTTATCTTTAAAAAAAATCCATAGACTTAAGATTTGAAGTGTTAATAACTCAAACTATTGGTGCAAAATTGAGGTTATGGGGAATACCCACAATTATGTTCCATCATCAAGTTTTGGTCAGAGGGAACATATTGGGGCACTTAAAAAGTTGCAATTAAGAATTCATAAGTGTTTTTACTTTGTTGTTGTTGCAAATAGTTGTTTCATGTGATATCACCATTGTGATCTGTGGTCAATTTGGACCCTGTTAACTCTATTTCCGTTCTCCTTGCGCATGTGCAAATGAAGTGCAGGTAAGTATATGCATTTCTGTGGAGAATTAAATGTATTTAATGACTGACCTAGAATCAGTTATGATTTATTTTAGCTAGTATGATCTAAAATTGAATCAATTCAATACGTAAGTATTAACGACAGCAGAAACAACACAATTTAAATAGCAAATCTGAGTTAAGTCTACTTGCATCTTGTTAACTCAACTTAAACTATTAAGTTCACTCTACTTGAAATCCAAGTTAAATCAAACTGAAATACTCATGTTTTGGGAGATTCAATTTCTCAGTGGAACTGAAGGAATGTGTTTGTTCAATCAAATGAGTGCAATTAACTTATTGGGGATTTCAGTTTGAAGATTGAACCTGTCGTCAGTTCGACAGTTTTCACACTTTTTTGCTGCAAAACTTAAAAAGCAGGCCTAAAATACAGACTTTGGTACTGACTTGTTATTTGCCCTTATGACTTTGTCATGGGGTCCACATCAAACTGCTACTGGACCACTTATACGAGGCCCTGATCCCCCTGATTTCCACCTGAATAAGTTTGCCAAAGTAATGAATAATTTGCTCTTCTCTCCTCTAACATTGTGTGACGGACATAATATAATCATATATTATCTCATTCAAAGCTGACCTCTTTTTAGAAAGCCACTAAGCACACTTGATTATATAGTGGGCATGCTCAGGAGCGCAACAATGGGACGCCTTAAAGAGGAGCTGACACGTCTCAGAAAGGGCCCATTCTAGAGAGCCTTACAAAAGCTTTTGGGACATATTGTGTGCTGACCAAGTTCCCACTAAATTAAGTCATCATGGACAGCACTGATGGGACACGTGTCTAGAATTCCCAGTTTCATCATTTTTGAAACAATCGGTTTTGGACGGGCACTCAGAGTCCTGAAGTCCAAACCATGCTGAAAAGCCCGGTGAGGGTGTCACATCAACCAAGTTTTTCAACATTGTAAACTGCAGTTAAACTATTAAAGAAGCGCTTTCCGCTAATGAAGACAAAACAGGTTTGGGAGGCATTCATTACCCGAGTGCCCCACTTCTCTCAAGGCGAAAGCAGCTGCAAGCGCTTTAAAGGGGCTACTATTAATTGCTCTTTGTCATGCGTAATTGCACATTTTGCCACAATGCGTAATCTGTGGAGAGCTGATTTGTACTTAGTTTCTGTTTAATATTTGGTTTTCGGCATTGAATTTTCTAATACATCTAGTTCTCAATTGCACCACCTGTACAAGTGATAGACCAATTAAATATCATTACACAAACTAAAATATTGTTTTATTGTTATACCTATACTCACATCCCAAATATAGGCTACATTATAGGATAATGCACTTTTCCTTAACCTACAGAGCTAACTAACTAAATAATAAATAGAAGCATTTTGCAAAATTCAATTGTACAATTGAATTAGGTGACCTTACTTAGATTTTTAAGCAGTCTCTTTGCATACAGTTCACACTAGTTACAAGTAAACTAATATGTGATTAAAGTGTTGTTGTTTTTATTTAAGTATTTAAATAGACAAATCACAACTTTTAACAAGCTACAGCAAAACAACAAAAATAGTAATTAGAATTAAAACTAAATAACAGTTGTTAGTATATTTCTACATAAGTTCCCTTGACTTGACCAAAAAGCACAAGGACTTATGTACCCACATGGCCACAATATTGTGCTTGATAATTTTGAGATAGCAGTACTTGAAAGAATATTTGAGTTATGATTCCAAAATGTGACATTTCAGGTACTTTTTAATTAAGGCCACTTGATTGTTTTTATTAATCACAAATTTGGGGTTGAGAGAGTAATGGTAAATTAATTAAAACTAGTAAGACTTGTAAAAATAAAGCTTAAGTTGAGTCTTCTATTTTTTTTTTTTTTAATTAAAATTTTTTTTATTTTTTTTAGCTAACTATTTGCATTTACAGTTGTTGAATGTCTTTAAGTATTGTTAGTAGTACAAATAAGATGTTGTGGTTATCATGAGCACACTCAAGAGTTGATATTATTCTGATATTAGTAATGTGACAAGTGTCCGGAGTCAGCCGTGCCATGTGTGAAAAACGGGAGTCAGTCCCGAACGGGCTACAAACTCTTTTGTCGGGCGGTCTTTCTCTCACACACCTGCGAGGGGTGAAGTCTAATTCGATTAATAAGAAATTCAATATATATTCATTAGGTGCCTTCCCTCGATAATATATGATCGTGAAGCGAGACGTGAAAGGAGGCCATTTATCCCTCATCTGAAAGGACCTGCGTGGGACCAAATTTTCACCTGCTTTCCCTCTCAATTAGGAATCTATCCCAAACTCTGACGGAACACGAGTTAAATTAAGCGTTCACTAATTTCCTATCACCCCTCCTACGTAATCCCTCAATATTCAGCATGCCCCCTCAATTTGCCCCAAGTTGAAACGTTCAAATAGTGCCTAATGAAACAGTGACTAAATCGTTTTCTCGCGCGCGGAGGTACCCTGTAGACGTCTCGTGAAAGGCCTTGAGCTCGACGCCGTCGGGGGTCCGTCGGCTAAATGCGGGTTCCTGGCAGGACAATCTAACCTGTCAAAGCCTTTGGCCAGCTCTGCGTAGCTTTCTTTCCTCTGTCGCATTGAAGGAATTGCTACATAAGCAACCAACGTGGGACAAAAAAGTGCAATTAAACTTCTTTTCGGATTTACTTAACAGGGGGACAACGGTTTCTTGAAAAGACATAGAATAGGGGCCTGGAGATCAGGCGACGCATAACTGAGTAGCATATCACCTGGCCTGTGAGATTCAAATTCTCCTCTTTAAGGCTTTTGTAGTGAATAGGCCTATATGAGAACACTGCACAAAAAAATAAAAAAAAACAAAAATACATTTTATATGAAAAATTATATACTGTTATAAAAATTGCCTAAACTATTTTTTGAGTGTGGAAAAAAATGTAAGATATATCTTCTAATGCATTAGTGATAGCCTACTGTACATACAGAGTTTTAATTAAACAATTCTCAGTGGGATTGGGGGAACTTGTTTAGCATACTCAATCAAATAAGTGCATTGAGGTTTTCAGTTTGAAGTTTGAACTTTAATTTAATTTAGGTCCGTTTTCACACTTTGCTAAAATACAGATTTTGGTAATGACTTGTTATTTGCCTTTATGACTTTGAATAAAATGATCAGGGTTTTCACAATAATAAAGCAACAGAAATGCCAACGTGAACTGAAATTTGGGCTATAAATGACTAGTTATATGCGGAACCTTTACGGAACCTTAATGGAGTGCTCTTGTGTCGTCTTTGAAAATTGTTCGAGGTGAAGGAAGTCTTCGTGGTGTTTTAAATGAAAAGAAATGTTCTTGTTGGTAAAATCTGTTTGGCGTCTTGTTAATACACCTGTAAAATAGCTCACTTGTTAACACAAAAAAATACAAAACTTAAAATGTTGTATTTTGACTCACAAAAAGTTATCTTTGCATATCGAATATAATTGCGCCTATAAATTGCTGATCTTGAATTCCAGTGTTAAAGTGGCGTGTTATAAGGCCTATTCAGTCGCCTTAAACATGGCACACTTTTCTCAACGTGTTCCCTCCGTATTGACAAACTTTATAATGCAACGCCCAACTCAATCTTAATCAGGGCAAAGCTGTCAATTAAATATTAATTTCATGTAATCACTTTACATAATTTAAATATCTACATACGTAAAATGCACGTAACAACTTGTATTTGATATGCAGCTTTCATGAAGAATTGTGTATTGGAATGGTTTTCAATTCTGCCAGTTTGAACAGGTTAGTTCAAAGTGTGTGTGGTAATCAATAAGATCCAGAACGCATGAATGTTACACATGAAATTTTATTTATTTTTAAATAAATACAAATATACACATTTTATTTAATATGCACATAAAATTCAGGTGAAAGGAAACTCAGTAGTCTAGAACAGATTAACAGTCTGCATATTTACAATATCACACAGGAAATATTTTCTCATCTCCAACATTGAAAATGTCCAACAAAGTCCTACCCTTAAAAGAACAGGGGTGACAGCTTGCCAGTGGTCATTTTGAACAATTTCGACAGCATTTTTACTTAAAACAAACTGTAAAACGTTATTTCACTTAATTATATTTTACAATTAGTCCATAAAATGCAGCAAGATAAGAATAGTTTTTGCAGGTACAATTGGCAGGTAATGGTGGCTGTAAAAACGATTTATTTAGAGTAAACAGGGATGAATTCACAGTAAACATCCATACTTTCTGGGTAATGGAAAGATGGAAAGACATCGTCCCTTAAATTCAGTCGTTGAAATGTGCAATGTGTGGTATCAAATTTAAGTAAGTGATGTTCCTGTTGGCCCTAAATGGGCGAAGTCCTGCTTTTCCTCTGTGACTGAGACAGGTGACAGGGATTCTTCGTCTTCTGAGCGCGGATAGTGTGTGTGATTGCCCTGAGCATTTGCATCCTGCAGGCGCACTTCGCTGTGTACCTTTGCCTTCTTTCTTGTGTTTAACGCGGCGGTTTTGGAACCATATTTTTACCTGTTTCTCTGACAAGTTTAAATACGTTGCGATTTCGATCCTGCGTAAGCGCGACAGGTACATGTTAGATGAGAATTCGCGCTCCAACTCAAGCAGCTGAGTGCTGGTGAAGGCAGTGCGCATCCGTTTGCCGTTCTGTATGTGGCTGTTATCAGACGCACCTAAAGACAAAGAGAGACAAAAACTGTTTAAACAAAAAGTGCATACATTTTGCTGACGGTTTTCATAAATGCTGTTAATACACCAGTTCACTTTTACAGTGATAACAATATTTTTAGTATGGAGATGTCAGGGTGCTATTCATTTTATTTTATTTTATTACATTCTGTACATAATTGTTTTTCATTGTCAAATAATCAAAGCTCACGCGCCTCGCGATAAGGAGGAAAATGTGTATGCGTGCGCACTCACTCACCTAGAGAGAGACAGTGATACCTCCGAGGGTCAGTGACGCTGTAGCTTGTGGGCGTGCAGACCGGCGCGTGTCCGTGTCCCGGGTGCGCTAAAGCGGGGCTCTGTTGGTGTGCTACCCTCTGACAGAAAGTCACGTCACCGGCGGAGAAGCCCTGTCCCTTCAGTAGTGGGAGTCCGCCCCGGTGAGAGTGGATATGCGAGGTGACGCAGAGCGGGCAGACACAGAACGTGCCGGTCTTCCGGGACGGGCAAACAGGTGCAGACACGCTCATCACGCCGGGAGAGTGCATGCTGATAGGGATGAGAAAATCTTGACCCGTATGCTCGCTCAGAGCAGGGCGCACAGGATCCTTGATAATCAAAGAGTCTACGTAGAAAGACCTCGACATGATTGCTCCTGGCTGCATAAGATGCTGATGCTGACCAGCAGAGATACCACACTGGTGGGGTTGCGCAGTACACAGTGGTCTTAACACTGTTCTGAAGCCCACGGGAGCTGGCTTATGTTTGATAGTTCAACAAAAGGGACCCCGGAGAGGGCCGGCCTTAACGTCACCCACGTGCGCTCACGGCCTAGGGGCTTTAGTACCTCTAGCGTCCTGAGACACGTGACGCCCATGCGTGCCTCCAATCAAATCTTTGCCCATAGTCCGGTTTGATCCTAGATCCGCTCCTCAACATAGGCAGGCAAACAGCTCTATTAAGTACTGGAGAGCTACTGGCAACTGAGATATCAACAGTTACGCCAAACACCTGCCTCCTATTATAAACCGCAAGTCTGATAAAGATTAATATTCTTATGATATTGAAGAAAGGTAGGCCTATATTTCTCAAATTGTTTACGCACGTACTTCACGTGGTGGTAACGGTAAATTTTACTTGAAATCACCATGGTTATTGCCCAAATATATATATATATATATATATTTACATCACTGACTGATACCCTTGTGTATTAATCTAGAAATGTGTCATTATATAAATCTATAACTTAATAGGAACTATCCTAAACATCTTAAAAGATGTGTATCCATCTAAATTCCAGAAGGATTCCACAATAAAGCTGCAAATAACTTAAACGTTTATTTTAATGCATTTAAGAACTTTCAAATATCTGTAACGGAAATCAGTGTTTACCAGTGGAGACTATAACAATGAACGGACTATGCTTGTATGATGAGACTGTAGTAACTTATTTTTTTGCCAAGCAGGCCTATTGTTTGTAAAAAAAATAAATACAAAAATACAAAATAATAATAAAAAAATATATAAAAAATTATATTATATATTAATAATAATAATTATAATAACAATTTATACAAAAAGTGAAACTGAAACTTTGTGTAGAATCGAATCAACTCATCTTGGTTCACTTGGGTCTCTGTGGATAACATCTAACGGCTGGGAATTAAAGATTTATGAATCTCAGTGGAGACTGGGCGCTTGCAATTTGATAGCGATTAGGATTCAATTAGAAAGTGTTTATTGTGGAGGTCTTGGAGTGAATAAACAGCCAGCTATTTCAGAAATGCGTTAATCCCTCATCTTGTGACAATAATAAGCGGGTTTGATCTCTAGGCGGGTCAGCAGCGGGTTGAACTTCCACTTTCATCTGAGCGCGAATACCTCTTACCTCAAGACACAGCGCGAGGAGGCCAGTGGCACGGGCGAGGTCAAGTCTCTCCAAAATTGTGGGACTGGTATCGGCCCTATTTTACCTTCTACCCAGACTTAACCTCGTCAAAGCTTGTCTGCAGACCTCAGGGAAAGTAATGCTGTCCATCTGAAAGAACCACACGGCCTGTGCATGTAGATTATCTCTGCTCACATTCATTTACAGACCCGACACCTGAGCTTTTGAATAACATGCAACAGTAAAACGAGCCCTCATTCGGCGCGGCTTTTATGGATGTATGGTAGAACTGAAAGTAATAATGATGATTGAGGGCAAAGGTCAAGCGCCGTAATGACGATTTCATATCAGCATTTAGTGCTAATGCCACTGGGTGCTTTGCTTTCATAGTCTTTTAATTGCTAAAATCAGCGGCATGTCTTCTTTCTAAACGAGGTAAAATATTACTTTAAATTGGGCTGAATAGAGAGGCGAAAATAACATCTGTCATCCTGGCTGTAATTGTTGTAATGGAGGAAACGCGGCGAATGAGGCATGAGAGAGAGAGAGCGAGAGAGAGAGAGAGAGATTCAGAGAGAGAACGAGAAGAGAGAGAGAGAGAGAGAGAGAGAGAGAGAGAGAGAGAGAGAGAGAGAGAAAGAGAGAAGGAGAGAGTGAGAGAGAGAGAGAGAGAGCCCATGCGGAATGATTCGAGGCGCGCGCCCACATCATACTGTCCAGTCTTGAATATTGGGCCTATTTTTACCCATAATTCTTCACTATAAAAATTTCATTGTCTATTAAGTAATGCCACAAATGAGAGTCTTTATGAGTCTGTAATTACCTCTAATTGCTACGACTAGCCGGGGCACGTGGAAGGGTTTAGGATTTAAGCTCTGGTACTGTTCACAGAGTGTTACCTAGCCATTGCTTTCATAATTCAACGGGAAAATTAGCCCATTTAAAGAAAAAAAAAATCCTTTGATTCATTTCCTTCTGCTCTGGGTGACAGGAATACATCTCCTAACAACTGCGTTTCAAAGTGCCTGTTTCTACTATAGTAATGGTGTAATGCCAATTTGCACCTATAATGCCAGTAGGCCTATTTGTATTTTATCCCTTATTCTTTTTCCATTATTTTCTATACTTTTGTATCGTTGGGCCTAAATTAAGTCTGGGGTTCTGACTTTTAAATTCAAGCTCTAATTACAATTAACCAATACAAGAGCTGAGTAATAGAAACCGACAACTGCTTAAAGGAATATTCCGGGTTAAAGGCAAGTTAAGCTCAATCGACAGCATTTGTGGCATAATATTGAATACCACAAAAATACAGTTTGACTTGCCCCTCATTTTCTTAAAAAAAAAAAAAAAAAAAATTCAAAAATCTGGGTTACACTTGTTACACTTACATTGGAAGTGAATGGGGCCAATCAGTAAATGTTATAAAACACGTTTCAAAAGTATAGCCAATATGCATGCTATCAAGATA
Organism: Moxostoma hubbsi; assembly: GCA_032164185.1. NCBI lineage: Eukaryota > Metazoa > Chordata > Actinopteri > Cypriniformes > Catostomidae > Moxostoma > Moxostoma hubbsi. The sequence continues at coordinate 19,863,080 of JAVLUX010000031.1, forward strand.
TTAGTGTGATAAGACTTTATCAGACTACTATCATATAGCCAATTTTACAACTTCTTCACCATGATGATGTAATTGAAAGAAACCCCAAAATGACTGTAAAATGATGATTTAAACAACTTTACAGCTCAAATAATCAATGAGTTTTATCAGAAGAATGAATGTAAGAGCTTATCTAAAATTATAAGCTTCACATTTCTGCCTTTTAATCCTCCACAAATTGGTCCCATTTACTTCCATGGTAAGTGCCTCACTGTAACCTCAATATTTGCTTTTTTTTTTTTTTTTTTAATAAAGAGGAGGGACGAGCCAAAATAATTTTTTGTGGTAATCAATATTATGCCTCAATTGCTGTCGATTTAACTTGTATTGGATTCGGATATTCCTTTAATTTCTTGCCTATATATAACTAGAAACTGCTTATTATTACACTTTGTTAAAAGTGTTGTTACAAGTAGGCAAATATGAATTGTATATAGGTCTATACAATTTTGTTTGATATGTGTAACATAGGGAAACCCTGATGTAAAGTAACCTAGTTGAAGTGAACAGTAGTCACCTTCAGTGCAATGTTGCACTATAAGAGGTCCATAACTGCCTTATTGGAATAAGTGTCATTAATTTGTGTCAACGCCTCCTGACAAAAGTTGCATTGTGGCACAAGGGGCCAGCCTGCGACCCATCCCTGATACAGTGGGCGATTCCCCCCAGTTCCAGTAACTAAGCAACACATGGTGAATACTGAAAACTGAAAAGAAACACTCGGGTTTTCAATATAGTCTTCAATAGCAAGGGGAAAATGAACAATGATCCCGCAGACAACATAATGCAGTGCAGTGACTTTTCATTGCCAATTATCTCCTTCATCTGAATAGCAGCTGCAGGGTCTGCTCTTCATTTCATCGTTTTGGGGGGCTGAGTGGGGGGGGGGGGGGGGGGGGGGGGGGCTTAAATTCAATTGCCAGTGTGTCAAAATCTAATTTATGTCTTAATGACGGGTTCAATTTTTATGAAAAGGAGACTGAGCCACACACATAGGAATTTCTACAGCAAAATAACTGTTGCTAATTCTTCACTTTTGCAAGAGTGTGCCTATAAATGAAGAAGTGAATAAGAGAGTGTATTTCTCAATGCACAATGAGTATGAGTGAAAGAGAAGCCACATAAACACAGCACAATTAGGAGAGGCCAGAAAATGAGACAAATGCCGACAGATTCGGTGATGCTGAACTCAGTGATAACGTTTAATGTTCCTGCCTTTCATTCTCCAGAACCTCCACTAACCTCATTAAAAAATCCTCACTTTCATCACCTTATTAGAGCACCCAACTCTTCCTATTAGCCAACAGTTCTTTCCAAATGACTAGGCAAACATTCATGACTAAACCACATCAGGCGAGAGGCAGGACCAAATAGCCCTTATACCGATTGCGTTGTGCTTGACATGCTGAAATAAAATCAAGTAAATATGTAAGGCTCTTAATCAAAGGGCCATAGAGAGCTACAGAGTTATTTCAGAGGTTGCCTTATAAAAATGTAAGTATTTGGGAGGTCTGGTGCTGTAAATTAGGCACAATAGATGTTTACTGGTTCGAGATAAAGTCATGGCCATATTAAAATGATCAAATAACTGTTTGTTAACTTCTCTTGTGTTAAATGACACAACTAGGATTAATCTATTAATATAACTTCAAAATTGTTATTATTATTATTATTATTATAAAAATAATAATATAATAAAAAAATAATAAATTTTACATTGTATGCTACAAGCAGATTTTTTTATTTGCATATATATATATATATATATATATATATATATATATTGTCCTCATGTGATAAGTAGCTTATCATTAAATTGACATTTCATTGTTTGTTTCCATTTGTCACTAAAATGTACCAGAGATTATCTGAAGAGTTATCTGAAATCAACAAAAGAGAAAATAAGACCCCCCCCCCCCCCCCCCCCACTTTGATACAAGTACAATAAATAAATAAAATAGATAAATAAATAACACAACTAAATCGACCTGAATACATTACACCAACCAAAGTGTTTAAATGTTTAAATCAGGTACTGCTCTTTCAGTAACAACATGTTACATACCATTTTTTACAGTGAAGTTCTCATGAGTTATAAAAATGCATCAGTTCAATAAAAGCAATAGATAAATTAGTCATTAGCAAATGATGAGGCATTCATAATTTTATTCGTCTTGGTCTAATGCATGTGGTCAAGTGAAGTTTTTCCTAAGTAGAGCGATCCACTAATCAATTAAATTAATTTAATTTCAATTAATATCACAGTTAGGCCAAAAGAGATAATCTACAGAATAACATTAATTTTTTCTCACTGGGTTATGTAAATCTTCATCCCAAGCTATAGGGAAATAATTTATTAATTTGTAATATATCTATACAATGCAGAGTATAATTTTCTTTAGTAAAACTTTTTAATTTTTTTTTAAACCAAAATAAAAATGTGTAAAACAGAACAAAGTAAGCAGCACTCAAAATGTCACTGGAAAGTTGGTTGAATGGTGTCAGAGTCTACAACAGAAAGGACATCTCAATGTTCCAATTGTCAGGAATTTCCCTAACAACCAGAACTGTGAAAGTTTACAGAACACAGATTTAGCAGACACTGTTCATTTGTGCTCTATTATTCTGATGAGAGTTTCTTCTCTTCATTCTTGTGAGCAGATGCACAATTTATGGACTGGCTCCATCATGACGTTATGTGAGTGTGGTGTTATTCTGTCAATTACAGTTATGTTTATCATGGCTCATTACTGCACATCATTGTTATACACTTTTACACACAAACACACACCACTTTCTCCAGATCGGCCTCTTCACTGTTTGACTTTAATGACTGTGTTAACCAATCCCCCCCATACTGCACTCTTTTTTCTCTCCATCGCTTTTTTTCAGGATGAGCAGGGCTCATGTTATAATTGTGGTTTTGTTGGCATTTTATTATATCATCTGCTATGTTCTCCTACTATCATAGTTAGATCTATTCTAAAAGCAGGGGGCTGAATATGATTTTTAGATATTTTTTGAGAGAGAAGATGGGAAGAGAGAGTATGTGTCAGGGTTGTGCTCTAAATTGGGATCTGGCCATTCAGAGCCCATTTGGTCAATCTTAGGGACACCGTATAAAGGAATCTTTAGGGTTCAATTCAAGTTAAGGTCAACTAACAACAATTTTGGCATAATGTTGATTACCACAAAAAACTATTTCAAGGCAGTTAATGGAAGTAAACGGGGCCAATTTTGGAGGGATTCAAGCAGAAATGTGAGGTTTATGATTCGACATAAATTTACACAGAAAATGTAAGCATTTATCACACTAAACTCGTTAAAATACATATATTTTTTACGTCTTGTGGCTTTGAAACAGTAAGTATTACGGATTTTACAGATTGGTCCCCTTCACATCCAAGTAAGTGCCTCACTGTTACCCAAATTTTTTCTTAAAAAAAAAGAAAAGAAAATAAGGGACAAATTGAAATTAATTTTTGTGTTAATCAATATTTTGCCACCATTTCGGTCGATTAAGATGAACATTTATTGAACCTGGAATATTCATTTTCTTGTCAATCTTTCTCAATAACTGTTATTATTTTCTTGTTGCTTGTGTTAATTTTTGGGCTGTTACAATGTTCTGCACTCTGTGTATTACTGGGACCACCAAAACCCCCTCAAATCCCCTATACTTGTGCTTGGGAAAGCAAATTTCTATTCTAACCACAGACATTTTCTGAACACACATGAAAAATAGAAATACTTCATAGTAAATGATCATGTTTCAGGACAGAGATATTTGTTTGTCATTAAATAGATGACAAATACAGTAGATTCAGTCTCTTCAATCTTCGACATTGCATCAAGTTAAACATGTAGGGAAACATCTGTGACACCAAGAGTCATTTAAAGTAAGAAGAAAGTCCTACAAGATGTATATATGAAAAATATGTTGTCTTAACAAGTAATTTGCATATCATAGCCTGATTTTCTTTACTTTTATTATGGACATAAAATAAAATACATTTTGGCATTCGGTTTTGCTCCTTCGAACTTGCAACCTTGGCAGCAATAATCTCAGCCAAGTGTTTCTGTAGCTGTGGATTAGACCTGCACAACGTTCAGAAGGTATTTTGCACCATTCTTCCTTAATGAACGGCTTCAGCTCAGCCATATTCTTAGGAATTCTGGTGTGAACGGCTCTCTTGAGGTCGTTCCACAGAATCTCTATTGGTTTAAGGTCTGGGCCACTCCAAAAGGTGAATTTTCTTTTTTTTTAAGTCATTCTGTTGTGGATTTATTTCAATGTTTAGGGTAATTGTCCTGCTGCATCAACCAACTTCTACTGAGGTTCAGCTGGTGCACAGCCATCCTCACATTGTCCTATAGAAAATCTTGATAAACTTGATAAATTAATTTCTTGATGGTAAGTGGTCCAGGGCCCAAAGCAGAAAAGCATCCTCAAATCATGATGCTCCCTCCACTGTAATTCAACATTGGGATGATGTTTTCTTATATATATATATATATATATATATATATATATATATATATATATATATATATATATATATATAATTGCTTTTTTATTGTAGCAGCTTAAAATAAGAAGGAACATTTTCAGCTGTTGCCATGGTTACATTATTGCTTTGATTGCAGACAATAAGCACATAGAGTAAAAGGTAAAAAAAAGTTAGAATAATGATAAGAAATCGTATGAAATAAAAAAAATAAAAATAAAAACAAATATACAGGTATGCAATGAATACAATGTAAGCAATAATAACAGTTATAATAATAAATATTGCTGCAAGCAGCAATATCGTGGTCAAGCCAATTATAGGCAGCATGAGCAGCGAAAGAAGCATTGTGACACATATTGAATTCTGATGAATGCTGTTGGAGTTAAATGTAAATAAACCAAACATCTATGGCCATGTTTCTCAAGATACACTACTATTCTATTTGCATGTACAAGTTGCATATTAAAATCTCTACCATTAGCAGAACTAAAGTGCTTGCTCTTTTGGCTATTAGTAAATTGATAACAATTTGATTATTAAAAAAAAAAATTCGAATTGATTGAAATATTTCAAGTTAGCACATTTAGCCATTGTTTACTACAGGGCATTTAGAAGTCACAAAGGTCCTAAAATATTTGAATTTTACTGAGCAAATGCAACATTATTAATTCCTCTTTGGTATTTGTTATAAATATGGAACTTTCACATTTTTTAAAATATTTTCAGGCATGGTCTGAAAATAATCAGCAGATTTAAATTTCATGTTGATTGGACAAATGTTATTGGAGTAATAGCAACAACAAAATGTTTACATAAAATCAAATCATGGCCAACCATGGAATCATTGTTCTCTGAATGACCCACACAATCTAACAAGACCAGTCTCACAAAAATGCAAACATACAGCCTCAAGTCCATGACGATTGACCAATGGTGGCCATGTTTCTCAATGTATAACTGTCCTCATGATCAATGATAGCAACTCCAAGACACTGCATAAATTAATGGGACCAATGTTTCTAGATTTAGAGCCACTTTCATATTTTTCCCTGTTATAGTGCCACCAAATGGCCAAAAATATAAGCAAAATATAATTTTTTGCTATCTCCTGACCAGTAGGGGGCAGTATGATGAAATGCTGCAAGTGACCTCAAGGCATAATGAGGATGACACATACCAAGTTCTGAGATACAGCATGAAGTCCATTTTGGTGTGCTCGCCATAAACTTTGTGAAACCATTTCTCAGGAACGATATCAAGCATCGAAAAAAGTGATAGCTTTTGTGTAGCTCTATCTCACGTTCGCTTTAAAAAAGAAAAAGTATAATAAGAACACGAACGATTACAACAGGGGTCTTCGCCCTTTCAGGGCTTGACCCTAATAATAATAGTAATATTAGTAAAGATAACCATAGTAGTGATAAAAATAATAATATATACTCATAATGTTAATAAAATATCTGACAATTGTACCTCTATCTTTTTTTTTAAATCCCAATCTTATTTAAAAACTGCTCTTTACATTCAATGTAAGCTCGGCGTAGTTCTAGCAGGAAGACTAGCAGCAGTACATCATCGCACCATTAGCAGGGTAATTCCCAGCCAATCACATGTAAGCTGTTGCTTTATAAGTCTGCTCACAATCTATCACATTGCTGTTTCAGTCTGCTAACACGGCAACCTCCACCACCCCACTACCACCAGTTGAGTCCCATAAATAAGATAATTTTTCTGATTGTAATCTAAGGAACACTTAGCCTCTCCATCATATAAATCTCATATACAAATCTTAACCAGTCATTGATTTCTGGTGATTCTGACTGTAATCCTAGTGATTTTTTTACAAGTTATCAGCAAAATTCTCATTAAATGTTTATCTGAATGATTTTCTAGGTTAGGTACTGAAATGCCTAGATATAAAGTTAAAATATTGAAGGGCACAGGAACTTTGAATACACACTCCAAACACTTGTGGATTTCTTGCCAATATGATGGACACTCCCAAAATACATGGTAGTAGTTGGCTTCTTCCGAGCGACACAGTTTCCAACAACTTGCTCTCTTGCTTTGGTATTTTTTCTGTATAGGAGTGATACAAAATCGAACAACATTTTTACATCCAAATTCTCTCCACGTCAAGGAATGTGTTGATTTCCACTGTGATTTGTAAATGGTACCAAATTCCCTTCCCTTTCCCATTTACTTTTAATATAATTGGTATTTTATGGTGCTCCGGCTTCCTCCCACCATCCAAAGACATGCATGCTAGGTTAATTGGTGTCTCCAAAAATTGCCCTAGGTGTGGATGTGAGTGTGAGTGTGTGTCTGTCTATGTGTGGCCCTGCGATGAACTGGCGACCTGTCCAGGGTGTACCCCGCCTTTCGCCCAATGTTAGCTGGGATAGGCTCCAGCCCCCCGCGACCCTATACACAGGATAAGCGGTTGACGATGGATGGATGGATGGTATTTTATGGTTTAACATCCTTCAATATAATTTAGCAATTATTTTACATTTATTTTCTGATTTATATGCAGAGGTGAGTATTTTAAAAAATACAATCACCTGTCTATTTAGAACTCTCCTAATAACATTTTTAATCATATATCTCACTTGCAGATACCTATAAAATATTGATTATTCAATATATACTTTATTAGGAGTTTCAAGGTCTTTCAAAGTTCCCTGATGTAAGAAAGTACAGTATGCAGAAAGTCCTTGAGTAGTCCATCATTTGAATCTATTGTCCGTGTTATTAGGAGCAAAATCATAGTCATATGCAGGCCATTTCAATATTGTGTCTGTACCCTTTAAATTATATTTTTTAACAACTTCCTGCCAGAACCCTAACATGTTTTTTATCCACTAATTTTTTTTTTTATCTATGTGAGTTTTAGTCAAGTGACAATCAGCCATCATGGCTTGCATTGGTGGTCCACTTAAGTTATCGTTCTCCATTTCTTTCCATCTGTCAAAGAAGTTTGGATTGCACAGACAAACTAGAGGTCTTAACTGGGCTGCTTAGTAATATTCTTCCAGACATGGAAAAGGCATACAACCTTTCTCTTATAGTAATTGTAATGTCTTATATTTCATTCTTGGCCTTTTCCCCGCCATATATATCTTGATATCAATTTGTCCCATTCAATGAATTGCAGATTACTTATTTCTATAAGGAAGGTTTGGAAAAGGTATAATAAGTGAGGTAGTATGTTCATCTTAACTGACTCAATCCTGGAGGACAGACTTGGAAAGGGTAAGAGATTCCATCTGGATATGTCTGACTTGATTTTAGACTGCAGTGGTTTGTAGTTAACATCATATAATTATATGATGTCTTCAGGTATATAAACCACCAGGTATTTCAATAAGTCCTCTCCCCAGCTAAATTTAATTTGTCTTTAAAATCCTCAGTTGGTTCAAAATTGAAAGTTAAAACCTGTTTTTTTTTTTTTTTTGTATTTTTAATTTATAACCTGACAACTGACCAAAATGCTATAACATGTCCATCAGAGCCTGTAGTGACTTAGATGTTAGATGGATTGAGATCCCTGTGTGCTCCCTCAAAATGTAGGCTCATATCAGCAGGGAGTTGTAGATTTTCTGATAGTAGGTGCTCAATAAAAGCTATCATGGATGGGAAATCTTTCTCTGATCCCTTAGGTACATAGTAGATTCAGAGATTATTTCACCTGTACATCCTTCCTGGTCGATTTGTTTAGCTTTGAGTTGAACTTGATGTTTTCTTACCTCCATTATTGCTTCTTCCATTGATTGTAGTCGTTCCTCCATAGTTGTTTTCCACTCTTCGGCTTCACTGAGTCTCTGATTAGTCCTGTTTATGTCCTCCTTGAGTTCTTGAAATAGTTTCTTGTTGTCTTGGCAAATCTCTTTTATTTCTCTAAATATAGTTTTCAAATCAACCTCCATTTCTTCCTCATCTTCGCTATGATTAGCTAGTGAGGCGTCAGCGTTATTAGCCTCAGGTGCATTTTCCGTGATTTGTATGCTTTTCTTTCTTTTAGATTTATTTTGCCTGTCTTTTGTCATGGCCCAATTCTTTTTTAAATTATTTTGAGAAGTTTCAATAGTGTAGTGATAAATGTTAAGGGCTATTTTGCCACACTGTCCGGAGCAGTTAGATCTCAAGCTGCCATCTCCTTATTGCCTAAACCAAAAGTCTCTGAATGATGTTTTCATGTTGGTATGCAGTGCTCTTTTTACACAATACATAGTCCTGAGTGGTCCTCCCAAACAATTTAACCTTAGCTTCATCAGTCCACAAAACATTTTCCCAGGAGTGTCAAGGTGATCTATGGCAAACTTCAGACATGCAGCAATGTTTCAAATTATTACTGTTCATTCACCATTGTGAATCGGGGTAAGGCAAGAAGTTTTGAACAACAGTTTTCAATAATGGTATTTTATAACAAACAAATGTATGACTAAATATTCTGTTGCATACCCTTAAGAACTTTTTTGCAAAAAATGTTTCAAAAGTATTTTCTAATGAAACCTCTCATATTTTCAGTCTATACAAGTTCAGAAAAGCAGCATCAATGTGGTTGTGTGGCACTATACAAGCAGAGTTTTACTCTGTTATGTTTATTCCTAATTCAGTTCCCAAGGTTAGCCACACCTATCATGTGTCAGCGCGTCATACTACTTATTGAGTCATTTGAGGTTATCCATGTTTACATAAACATTAGCCTGCACTAGGAACCTGCGTGTTCTGTATAGGCTTCCCTTTGAAGCTAGGATAAGTAGTTCTGGAATGAATTGAGCAGTGTCGGATAATAAGCTAAATCCGGGCTAAGTAATTAAGTGCTTGTGTTTTTAGTATAATCTGCTCATTACAGAAATAATTAGTCTAGTGCTGCATACAGACAGGTTAATGCCACTCAGATTTGATATGCTATATTCAAAGGTATTAGTTTGTTCATTTGATAGATTATTTTTATATATTTTCTGGTTTGAAATATAAAATAAGTCTGGGTTGGATTATGAGTAAGTGTTTAATCCTTCTAGTGAATTTTTTATACCTATTTTAACATAGATTTAACATAGAAGATTCAATGTACAAGATTTGTTATGGCCATAATTTGATTAAATGTATGCAGATTTCAATGATACATGGTTTATGTTTTAGCAAGTAAGTTCCCGGTGTCCCTGCTATAGACTGAAACCAACAATAATCTTTTGATGAAAAGTTTAGCTTGCATGCACATATTGCCAATACACTTTTGAACATTTTAAAAACTCTATCATCCCCCAGTTGATCCAAGATACCTTCTCCACTCCCACACTCGTGCACGCTTCACCCCAATCATGCTGCAATATAAGTACAAATTCATGACACACTAACATTGCTAAAACATTTCTTGCTAAACAATCTGATCACCATTTTCTCAACCACTATAAAACAGTGATGTTGTGATTGTTGTAGCTGGTCAATTAATTGGTGTGGGGAAAAGCACTCTGCAGTCTGGGGTGCACTTCACATAGCTGGATGAAAAAAAGGGCTAATTGAATTATCACAACTCTTTAAAGTCTTAAATACAAGCTTGAGGATAAAGAAGCCTTCTAATGCTGAATGGAAAGCTTCTGGCAGTGTTTCAGCCACCTTGGGATAAGGTGTTTTCCCTGTGTCTTGTTAATTGTTGCAGGTTTGTGCTTACTTGTGTCATAAATAGCCGAGAGGACCTTAATGTTGTGCATGTACAGAGAGGAGTGGGTATTTTTGAAAGGGCTGTGGTGTGCCCCTCTCTCCCGCACTCTGTCCTGTTTAACTAGAGCTGAAGAGACTTTCAAGTATGGCAATGTCTTTGTGTTGCCTTCATCCATTTCTGTCTGTGTGTGAATATATGTGTGCACGTGTGAGTGTTTTGGGGGCAGGGGTGTGAAATTTGTATGCAAGCAACAGAGTTGGAGTCCCACACTTTCTCCCTAGAATTTGTATTCCCTCACCTGCTCGTTGAAGTGAGGCTAGTTCAAGTCAAGCGGTCTAATGTGGATGCACATGCAATGGCTTCTCAACACCTGCCTAAGTCTCTTCTTTCTCATTTCTTCCTCCCTATCTTGCTCTCTTTCTCACTACCTGATTTCTCTGTCATTGCACATGCTAATCAAAAAGCACATTTGTACTGTGAGTATATTATTAGTGGAATTATACTGATTTATTTCTTCTTTATTTATTAAATTCCAAATTTACATCAGATACAACTTATTTCTAGTTGTGCATAATTAATACTGGTATCTATTTAGCTGGCTGTGTTACAATTATCTAAATATTATATATTATAAATATAATATGCAAACATACGAATATTATGTCTGCTTTGATTTAAGTAAAATAATATACTTCTTTCAGTTTCTGTCATTCACAATCACCAGGGATGTAAAAAGTACAGGAAAAACTTTGCAATATGGTTCCATTAATTAACATTATTTAATGCATAAAGTGTCATGAAGTAACAATGAACAATATTTGTTTCAGCATATACTAATCTTTTTTAATGTTAGTTAATAAAAATGTAATTGTTCATTGTTATTTCATGTTGGTACATAGTGCATTAACTAATGTTAACTTATACAACATTTGATTTTAAAAATGTATTACTAGTCTAGACAATTAACATTAACCAATATTAATTAATGCTGTAAAAGTATTGTTCATTGTCAATGCATGTTAACTAATGTTGATAACTAATGTTCCCCTTCTGTCACTCACTTGACGTTGTGTCAATTGTAGTGACACAAGGGGTCTTCCTTGGGAGTCTCGCGTACCTCTGAACTTGAGAAAAGGCCAATGTGAAATTGGCAGACAGAATTTGCATGTCCCGCCCCCGGACATACGGGTATAAAGGGAAGCGGGCGTACGTCTGTGAGTCAGATTTTTGTGATCAGCGAGCTGTGTTCACGAGTGCTTTTCTCATAAAAGAGAGTGATTTCTATGAAAGAGTATATTTTCTGTAAAAGAGTTTATTCTGGTAAAAGAGCAACATACACAAGCGAGCGCTGAACATCCTTTTCAGGATGCGTCTTTGTAAAGATGCTCTTCTGCCACTGTGTATTTCCTGGATGTGGTAGATATCTCTCCGGATCCGACAATCATAGATGCTGCCTTGTGTGCCTGGGTCGCAATCACACTGAGGCAGTGGATGGTTCATGTTCTTACTGCGAGAAAATAACCATGGCAATGGTGCGGTCGCGGCTTTCGTTCTTAAAGACGAATGCCACTCCAGCCACCCCCGCGTCGCTCCTTTTTACCACGGAATTGAGGACGACCCGGCTGGCGATGGAGGCGATTTGGGGATGCCAGCAGGCTCGGTTTCGCCAGGCATAGCCCCACGAACGCCCAGACTGAGTCAGATGGCTGACATGTTTTCCCGGGCTGCTGTGAGCATTTTGCTGGACTGTAACCTTCCGTCTTCCTCCCAACCTCGCGGCTTGATGATTACCAGTCACCCCTGCTACCGACCTCGCTCTCAGAGCTACGAAGGTCACAGCGCAAGCAGTCGGGTGGGCGATGGCCACCCTCGTGGTCCAGGAATGCTATTTGTGGCCGAACTTGGTCGAGATGCGCAACATTGACAAGGCACGCTTTCTCAATGCCCCTATCTCCCAACTAGGCCTCTTCGGCGTCACCGTCGACGACTTTGCCCAGCAGTTTTTGGCAGTAAAGAGGCAGACGGGGGCCATCTCCCACATCATGCCACGCCGCTGCAACGTAGGCAGCCCGTCGTCTGCCCACCGAGGGTGTCCCCCTGCGAAGATACAAAAGGCAGCTCCACCTCAACCCGGGCCCAGCTCTCAGCCCCAGCGCTGAGCGCCCCACAGGCGGCGCATGCCCCCTCATCTCCAGGATCTCTTCTAGGGCCTGTAAAGCCCCTTTACGCTCCTGAGATGATGCACCAAAGAAGTCAGACGTTTTCCCCGGTGGAGGGCCAGGAGGAGAATCCAGGAGGAGAATCCAGGAGGAGAATCAGTTCTCCCTTTTTCTTTCGCCGCACCCCCCTTCGGGCTGCGGTACCCACATTTTCAATAAAGGAGCAATTTCCTCACTTCCTGGATCATCAGACCGGTGCATGCTGTTCTCACGACACCTCCTCACCAAAGCTTTGCAGTTCTGGCTCCCCGTATGTGGCCATCTCGCCTATGGACCCACGGCTACCCGACCCCGGCAGGCCAGCGCCAACGAATTTCAAAGACGTCCCTGCAGGACCTCCTCCTCTGTTTATGACTCACCCCTGCTGGGTGCGTGGAGCAAGGTAAGTGCTTTGAGTCTTTTCTCAGCACCCAAGCCTCTGGATGGGCTTTTGCCTCCCGATGCATTATTGCCTGATCCCTCATACCGTGAAGCCTCACCCGGTACGTCCAAAATGACCGTCTTGTTAGTGCCTCTTGCATAGAGTTTAGACGCATGGCTTTCGCTACCCAGCCCGTCATGTTGGCTGGCCAGGACCGTCCGATTCGGCTATGCGATTCAATTCGCCAGGCTCCCACCTCGTTTCAGCGGTATTCACTCCACGTCAATGCGTGCCAGCACCTTACAAGCAGAAATTGATACTCAAGGACACGATAGAGCCTGTCCCTCCAGCCGAGATGAAGAAGGGTTTCTAAAGCCCTTACTTCATCATACCCAAAAAAGGCAGAGGGTTGCGGCCAATCTTGGATTTGCGAGTCCTCAACCAGACTTTACACAGACTCCCGTTCAAAATGGTCACGCAGAAGCAAATCTTAACCTGTGTTCGGCATCAAGATTGGTTTGTGGTGGTAGACCTGAAGGACATGTACTTTCAAGTCAAGTCAAGTCAATTTTAGTTGTATAGCGCCTTTCACAACACACATCGTTTCAAAGCAGCTTTAGAGAAGATCAGCATTAACAGACGATAAAACTGTAATGTCTATAAAGTCGATGAATCATCACTGTGTAATTAGATAAAATACGATTCTTTATCGTGTTTAAAAATAATTAAATAATAATTGTATTAATAACCCCAGTGAGCAAGCTGAAGGCGACTGTGGCAAGGAACACAAAACTCCATAAGATGTTGATTAATGGAGAAAAATAACCTTGGGAGAAACCAGACTCACTGTGGGGGCCAGTTCCCCTCTGGCTAACATCATGAATATAATGTAAATATTACTTATGTATAGTTAAAATCATGGTTTAAAATTTCATGTCTCCATTCTGCCTCGACACTGACCCTTTTTGCGGTTCGCCTTCAACGGCCAGGTGTATCACTACAAGGTCCTAACCTTCGGCCTGTCCCTGTCCCCTTGTGTCTTCACCAAAATCGCAGAGGCAGCCCTTGCCCCACTACGGGAAGTGGGCATCCGCATACTCAATTACCTCAATGACTGGCTCATCCTAGCACACCTCAGTCATATGGGACTTCAGGACAATCGGGAAAAGAGCAAGCTCTCTCCGGTTCAGAGCATCTCTTTTCTTGGCTTGGAGTTAGCCTCAATGTCAGCGTGCCTCACAAACAAGCGCACACAGTCAGTGCTCAGGTGCTTCTCTCGCTTCAAGCCAGGCACAGCGGTTCCTCTCAAAAAGTTCCAGAGGCTCCTGGGCATATGGCATCCTTGGCCACGGTCGTGCCGCTCAGGTTGATGCACATGACACCACTTCAGCACTGGATTCAAACTCGAGTCCGAGATGGGCATGGCGCCGCGACACATACCATGTGTTAATTACCCCTTCCTTCAATCAGACTTTCAACCCTTGGACAGACCTCTGTTTTCTGCGGATAGGAGTCCCCCTATAGCAGGTGTCCAGACATGTCATGGTCACCAAAGATGCCTCTCAACTGGGTTAGGGTGCCGCTGGCTCCTGGACGGGGCCCCACCTGCGTTGGCACATCAATTGCCTCGAGTTGTTGGCTGTATTCCTTGCCCTGCTGGTTATTCCCACTAGTTCGGGGCAAGCACGTCTTGATCTGTTCAGACAGCACTGCGACAGTAGTGTACATAAATCGCCAAGACGCCGTGCGCTCTCGTCATATGTCACAACTCGCCCGCCATCTCCTCCTTTGGAGTCAGCCGTGACTCAGGTCGCTGCATGCCACTCACATCCCGGGCGACCACAACAGTGGATGGCAAGTCCCTTAGTAAGCATGACCTGATTATCAGGTTCCTTAGAGGCTCCCGGAGGTTGAAAGCCTGTTCCCCTCCTGGGATCTCTCACTGGTCCTTGATTCAGTCGAGCTCAAAGCCCTCTCCTTGAAGACGGCCCTCCTCATTGCACTTGCTTCCATCAAGAGGGTTGGGGACCTGCAAGCGTTCTCTGTTAGTGACACTTGCCTGGAGTTCGGTCTGGCAGATGCTCACGTCATCTTAAGACCACAACCGGGCTACGTGGCCAAGGTTCCTACGGCCCCCTTCAGGGACCAGGTTGTGAACCTGCAAGTGCTGCCCCGGGAGGAGGCAGACACAGCCTCTTCATTGCTGTGTCTGGTACGTGCATTGCATATCTATGTGGGCCGCACGCAGGGCTTTAGATGCTCTGAGCAGCCCTTTGTCTGCTTTGGTGGATGCTGGATAGGGAACGCCTTCTCCAAACAGAGGTTGGCTCATTGGGTCATTGATGCTATCTCCCTAGCCTAACACAGCCAGGCCGTGCCCGCCCCCTTGTGGGTTTGAGCACACTCTACCCGTATGCTGGGGGCGGGACATGCAAATTTTGTCTGCCAATTTCACGCTGGCCTTTTCTCAAGTTCAGAGGTATGCGAGGCTCCCAAGGAAGACCCCTTGTATCACTACAATTGACACAACGTCTTGTTCCCTCCATCAAGGAACGGAGGTTACAACAGTAACCATGATGTTAACAAGTGGAAACTTATTGTAAAGTACAGATACATTATACATGTTAAAGTATGGTTACTGTGTTGGGTGAAAGTAATACAGATTCTACATTCAATTGTAATTTATTATTAAAAATTGCGTAATATATATATATATATATATATATATATATATATATATATATATATATATATATATATATATATATATATATATGTCTTAGCTTCTGAGATGAGAGGTGAGCAGATGAGAGTTTCCAATTTCTTTGATACAAAACTTTGTAAGGTAACCTGTTTGATCACGAGTGTCTCATTGTCTTTACTTTGTAACCCTCTAAGACTAAGCCATACCAAATTTATTTAACTGCTCTAAAAAAAATATTCAGCAGCATTTGTTTGTAGATTGAATTCTGACTTAGGTCAAGTGTGCCCATTGATGGTTATATTTAAAATGCATGATTTAAAGCAATTGCTAGAGGTCAGATATGTTGTGCTGGCTGATCTCTTCACAAGGAAAGTGTACATTTTTACACTGAAAAGGATTTTGTTAATTTTGGTAAATTGACTTAATTGTCTTGTTAATGTATTGAGATGGGAAAAAATGTAATGACAAAGTAATTGATGAAATAATAGTACATTTAATCCATGCTGACCTGTGAAACATGGAGGTTAAATAAATTTGTAGCAAGTAAAAATTATGATTTCTTTTCTTGGAAATGGAATTGAGTAAGTTTACTAAGTTTAAGTTTAAGTATTAATTTCCACTTGTTCTCAAGTAAAGTCAATTTCCAAAAATAATAGGATATAAAGTAATAAAAATTAAATGTGCAGTTACTCAAGTACATTACACTACTGGTAATCAAATGTGAAAAAAGCCAAAAAAGATAGAAATTCCACAAAAAAAGAAGAAAAAGGAGAACCTCAGGACCACCTTGACCTTTGCCCTTTGGCTTCTGACTTATGGCCCTCACTGTTGTGTTAACTATACTGATGACAGCAGCGGCTAAAAAGCAGAGGGAGTCTAACAGATTTATCCTGAGAAAGAGCGTGAGTGAGAGAGAATCACCAAGTGAGGAGATATTTTTCACCCAATGACAGGTGGATGGAAGGATGGAAGTGAACTATGGATAAATGATGTCTCTGACAGGGAGACAGAAAGAGAGTGACAATGGAAGATGGAAATGGGGACATAAAATCTGAAAGACAGACAGACATAGGCAACAAATGCTGGAAAGGGACATGAGAGGAAAAACAACGACAGTGACAGGCAGACAGAGGTCCGTCCTTTCAGAGTCAGTGAGCCTGGTTAACGCCAACGAGTCTCTATCTGGCCGAATACACAGGCATTCAAAGAGGTCAACCCCATTCAGCCTCCAAAATGCTGTCATTATAATCCATGGCAAAGATCTCAGCCAGCCTTTAAAACAACCTTGGAATTTTATACACTCCCGTCCCTTTTCTTTCCACACGTTTTCCCCCCTCCCTTCCAACGTTCATCCTCAAATCTCTCTAACCCAGTATTCACAAAGTCATTAATGAGACATTCAAGGCTTTTTGAATTGGCCAGAGACATTGTGTGTCAAAGAGCGAGAGACAGAGCGAGAGAGTGCGTCAAAGAAAGGGAAAGGGGAGTAGAGGGTGAGAGCAAATAGTGGAGAGTGCCCAAATGTACTCGCAGCTGAAAGCAGTTAGATCATGTTCTTTTCATGGTCCGATTAGAATCAAATCGATCCCCCAGCACTACCGCCCCCACCACCACCAACCACACACACACATAACTTTCTGGATTCTTCAAACAGTTCCAAAACCAGACAGAGCAGCCAGCCATCCACCTGAATGGTAATCAACTACCCCCTGCCAATAAGCCATGCATTTTACAAACCAAAATGTGTTTGTAAATGGGACATGCATTTAAAGGACAGATTAAAAAGACTAAAAAGAGAGAAAATCAGAAGGGCTGTAAAATGTTGGGAATTTCTATTTTCCAAAATGCCACATTCAGAATCAAAAGAGTGTGATTGTTGCAGTTTATTGCAAGTCTGAAATTTGAATCAACCCTTTCTTTTTATCTGTTCAGTTAAACTTATGGGTTTGTCCAAAACTTTGGGTACATTTTGGCCATTGAGATATTATTTAAAATAGATCATGAAATTATTCTGTTTTACAAGAAAACTAAATGTTGGCTGCAAACTATACTGATAAAGTTGAGGGGTGGAGCCTTTTCTTTATGATTCCATCTAAAAACGTTAGTAGTATTGTTTGGTTGGTATAACCTACATTGTGATTTAGTTGAGTGGGTATTTATTCTTTAGATCAGAAATGTATTGGGAAGAATTTGTGCAGGAGTGTTTTTGTATTGTGGAAATTTTGTGTGCAAGTGGCATTGTAGAGATATTTAGTGGGTTAGTAACGTGACTGTGGTCTTTTTAATGATTAAAGCAGAATTGTGCAAAGGGTATTTAGTGTCATAGTACCAAGTGCCATTAGACTCAGTCAACCAATAGATGACACTAACATTCTCTTAGCAGCTGCAGGCACTTCAGGGAGAGAGAGGATCGAGGGAGCATCTAGAGAGGCAATATTCACAGAGGTACGTGGACTGCTGATGAAATTTGTATGGGCGTTAAGACGAAGAGGCACTCCCGATTTGTGATGGTGGGTCTTTTTCTGTGTGTATAGATACACAGGGAGAGTTCATAAGGGTAGCGTGTAGTGCTGATGACCTGCGTCTCTAATATGGACACTTGCAGCTGGGCCAAAGCCTGGCACCCCTCCACTTTTGTTTACATTTAAATCCAAGTTCAGCTCTTTGTGGTGCTAATGGGTTACAATATATAAAAAAAATAACAATTAACCAAATAACAAATATCTTTTGTTGGCTGGTGGCAGGGTAGTAACCACCACAGACATTGAGGTGAACATGTCTCCCCCAGTATTTAGATCATTGGTTAATCTATGTGTTTACATGCACACAAATACACTGTTAACTATCAAAAATCAGCTTATTAAAAAAAAATTACATTTCTCTGCTTTTGATGTCAAAATATAAACATTCATGCAGCCAACACTTGAATAAGCTGGTACGAATGGCAATAAAGGTGTTTACATGCAACATATACATGCAACGGTGTTTACCGTTTAAGGCAAAGTTGGTGTAATATGATGCATGTAAATGCTTTCATATTTCTTTTTTTTTAATGGCAGATTATTAAACTTGTACAATTGCTATTCTTTTTTTAATGCATTCTTGTTTTGTTTTTTTACTTGACACAGTATCTAAGGGTGCTTTCACACTAGCACTTTTAGTGTGCACCTGGGACAAATGACATCAAAGCTCTACATGTGAACATGTGGTACATGTGAACTCCAGTGCGGTTCACTGTTGATGTCAATGCAATCGTACCATATCGCAGAATTGAACTACTATTGATGATGTATATTTCAAATCTTTGCAGGCTCACGTTCGCAGTTATTATGGGGCAATGCTTTTCACATACCTGCTTGACTCCAAATAAATCGCCATCAGAGAGCAGCTTACATTCTTCACATCTCTTGCAACGCATCTAGGGCCTCACGGCAGACAAACGGCAACATTCGTCACATCATTGCTCTTTCAAGGCATCCGCGGGAGACAAATGCAAGTGCTATTCTGTGCATGGGACGTTTTTGTTGTAAATCCAAAGAGAAAAACTTTAATACTTCACTTAACACAATGACATCTTCTTGAGGTGTTTTCTAGTCACAGTGGTGAACAGCTGCCACTTGTACTCACACTGATGACGTAATCGGACCACAGTTCAGACCCAAATAATATGATGTTAACAGAGACCAGCTGGGGCAGCAGGAGTGTGAGGGAACAAACTCAGGTTCGTTCCAAGCAATCATGAATGTGGAAGTGTGAAGCACCCTAAAAACATAACTCTTCTGTGCGAGATGCTGAAAAGTGGTGATTCGCGATGCAACGGTCAAAGATGTCTGACGTCTACATACATTAAATGTATTCGTTTACATAGAAAAATGAATAAAAACAGCGTAGATGGCAAAAACAACCTGGTCTCACAGAATCACATTCCTATACCTACATTTTCGCAAATAATTTTTATGTGGCTCAATATACGTATTGCAGCAGTTTCCTGGTGAAAGAAAGAAACACTAAAGGCGCTACAACAACAATGACTTTTATTCACTTTGACTCAAGTCACAAGTAAAATGGCAGATTATCAGTTCATAAATATGTACTTTTCGCTGCAGTAGCTCAACTGATAGAACATTGCACTTGCAATGCAAACGACCGGGATACAAGCAAAAAAGAGCACGCAGGTCGACATATGATCCAAAAGTGTCATAGAAGATTTAGTATGACTTGCCAAAAACATCTGACTCGCTTTTAGCACCACACAGTGGGCATTTCACCATAACTGCTGTGATACATGTAATGAACAATGTAATGTCATATTGCATAAATATCGCCACAGTCAGGTTATTTTCATCTCAGCCATAGCAAAAACTTGTTTAGAGTGAATGGCCCCTTAGATGATAGAATAGTGAATACTGTACAATCACACTGTGTCCATGCTCTTTCCCGTACTTTCTCTCTATCTCTGGTTGCTGTTTAACTGCTAGGCAGCTGCTCTGTAAGTAAGTGGGTGGGACCACCCTGCACACACATTACATTGACACCACTCTCTCTCTCTCTCTCTAGTCTTCCCCTTTTCACCTTATCCTTGCATTCATTCATCCTGCAGCTGCATTACCCGACCACTCTCTCCCTTCAACTCTCTGTGTCTGTATTTGTCTCATCCAGTCCAGAAGATGGATGGAAGAGGCACTAAAACAGGCCAACAATAGTTGCTAGCACAAGGTGAGCTCTTGCAGCTGTGCTAACTGGCTAGCATGAACGTCACAGTATGGCAACAGTATGCTTTTGTTCTGGCTCCCAGCCTGAAAAGGGCCATGGGGGGTTTGCATAGTGCGCTAGTGCTGGGTAATTTTTCTCTCTTGTTGCCCGTAATACCCTTCTGCCCCTGCTTCTCTCTCTCTCTCTGCCTCTGCAGCTGTGTGTGTGTGTCTGCTAACGTTAGTGGGAGGAAATGTGAGGGCATGGGGATGATGGAATACGTGCGTGCGGCGGGCGGTTGGGGCCTGTTTTGGGCGCGTTTCCCCGCCGCCCTATTAGAGGCTTGTTTATTGGCCTTGTGATGCCATTGTTCTGCGTGTTCAGGGGCGGCCACACTGCGTAATTGGCCGATTGGCCATGCTCTGCAGCGGCGGAGGTGATTTATAATGTGCCCTGAATGGGGCTGACTTCATAACGTCACAGAATAACGCTGAATAAACGCCAGAGAAATGTTAATGAAAGGATGAAACGTCCACCGATCCCTTTGTGTCGGTGTGAAATCGGCGATTAGGACAAAGAGAGTCACTGGAGTCCCTTCTTTCTCCCTCAGTTTCTATTTTTCTTCACTTCTCCCTCTTTATTAATCTCTCTTTCTCTCCTTTTCTTCACTGTTTATCTACATCAGTCGCTCTTTATATTGCTCTTTCTCCTTCTTTTACGCCTTGTCTCTCTCGCTGTTTTTCCATCTCTCTCTGTCTTGGCTAACCTCTGGCCCTTTTCTCTCTCTCTCTTTCTCTTCTTTGGCCTTTGTACTGTCTTTGTTAATGCCTCTGTAGTTGAAGTTGTCGGCTCTCACTTATTCTCTTCCTTCTCATTCAGTCTCCCTTGTTTTATCTTCATTTTTCAGTCTTTAAATACGCCTTCTTAGTACCAGATTCCTGTTTGACAGGAGTGATGCCAGGAAATCTTCACCTGCACGCCACCACTTTTCCCATGAACAAAAACTGTTGTTGCCCATTTTATCTTTTACTCTACAAACCCAGATGGGAATGTGTTACATTTACAAAATTGTAAATAAAGGTTAATCTATTTAGGCCATTGCCATCTAAAACGTACCAATTTGTTCTCTAAACATATTTATTCCTCATTTGATGTTACTTTCACTTGGCAAAGAGCATCGGAACACATTTGTGCTATGTGATTTAATGCAACCTAGAAACGAATGGCCCAAATGCTCTAGATTTTCAGCTGGAAAATATGTATTGATCCCCTTTCAAAATATGATTCTAGTTTGGCAATTACAAGCATGATTCCAGTTCATCAATCAATGACATGAAGTTAATTTAATAACATATTATTTCTAAGTTTGTGTATTATCTGTACTGATGCGGTGAAGCAGAAATAATTAAGAGAGTCCAGCACATTTCTTTACAAAGTTGCTAGGATGATCATATTCTTCTGGCTCATTACTGTAATAGGTCAGCTGTGGGTTTGTGTGTGGCAGTTATAAAGCTAATAGCTTGCAGGGGGCAGGTTTTAATGACCTCCTAATTAAGTCTAACCCTCCCACCATTGACCAGATCATGTAGTGGAGGTTAAAGGTCATTTACATAGAGACTGGTAACCAACGTCGACTACCACACTAATTGAAATGGGAATTCTTACACAATATATACTTCTATTTTTCTTTCCATATACAAGGCCTACTTCTGTTTTTATAGTTAATTCCCATTCAAAATAAAGAATCGGCCTTATTTCTCTTTCTCTCTTGCACTCCCTGTCTTGACCATTAGTGAGTGCAATGTCGACTAGTCTCATGGCTTACAGAGCACTTGGTTTTTAAAATAAAACGTAGTTGTACATTTGCTATGCTGAACTGGACTCTGAAATGGAGCTCATATTTCATTCCTGATAATAACTAATGCAAGTAATACCCAGAATGATTTTCCCTAAGGCATATTTTTTTTTTTTTTATCTCAACCAAGAAATTCCAAGAACAAAAAAGTCCCCAATATTCACCCTAAATCCATATTGTAAAGACATCTGGACTGGTGAAATTTGTTCTCATTACTTCTTTGTCTTCATGAACTGTTGAAATTTTGAAGTGATCAGTGAGCAGACAAATAAATAAAAATAACAAATTGTCAATTTTTATTGACTTTCTTTGTTCCCTTGGGACTTCAGAGACTTCAGGGGCCTATCCCATCTTTCCAGCCTCCACACTTCCCCCCTGCCCTCTAATGGGAGGGTGTTAATATAGTCGCTTTTCCCCTGGTGTTAAATAGGAACAGTTTCTCTTGTGTTAATTCTCCATTTTGTCGCTATCTGTGTGCAAGACCTTTCAGTGCCCAGTCTCTTATTCTGCACTAAACGTTCAGCCACCCCCTCCCCTTCCTCTTTCCATTTTCCCCTCCCTCTTTCCCCCTTTCCCCCTTTCTTTTCAATCTCCCGTCTCTTTTTGTGAGGCCATCTAGATTATGTTGCTAAGGAGATTTTTTCCCTTCTCTCTCTTTTTGCTTTTTTTCACTGTTTTCCATTGATTTGGTGTTAATGCATTTTGAATGCCCCTTGGTGTGTGTTGGGGGAGTGGGGGGCACTGCGAGTGCAGTCTTCATACTCACTAGAGGAATTTAGCTCTGAAGGGGTCGATGGAAGGGGGGCTGCCCAAAGAGAGGCACTCAAGTGAAAAATTAGGTGATTTTTACCAAGCATGGGAGCTGGCTCACCAAGACGCACACACACGCTCACCCACACAAACCAAGTAGCATAGTGACCACCCACCCCTGTTGCATCTTGTATCCTCTCTTCAGAAAACACTCACAGGTGGACTTACAAGGGCTGCTATTCTCCTCGCTTGTGCCAGTAACTGTATGTGGAAATGCCCATCACTCTTCAGGAGGCATGTCAGACATGTTAACTGAACTGACAGGCTTTGGATAAAAATCAAAGGAAAAATATAATAAGCTAAAATAAGAAAAAGGGTAATTAAAGAGATAGTTCACCCAAAAATTACAATTATTTTACTCACCCTCATGCCATAAACAAAGATTTTTAGAAGAATATTGCAGCACTGTAGGTCCATACAATGCAAGTGAAGGGTGACAAGACCTTCCAAGTTCCAAAAATCACAAAGGCAGCATAAAATGAATCCATATGACTCCAGTGGTTTAATATAAGTCTTCTAAAGTGATGTAACTGAAACAGATCAATATTTTAATCCTTTTTTAGTATAAATCTTTACTTTCACTTTCAGAAAGTTAAAGTGAAAGTAGCGATTTATAATAAAGGACTTAAATATTGATCTGTTTCTCATCCACACCTATTATATCACTTCTGAAGACATAGATTTAACCACTGGAGACATATGTATTACTTTTATGCTGCCTTTATGTGATTTTCGGAGCTTGAAAGGTTTAATCACCATTCACTGGCATCATATGTATTTACAGAACTGAGATATTCTTCTAACATTTTTTATTTGTGTTCTGCAAAAGAAAGAAACGTCTGTATATGTTCTAGCAGTAGCAAGTCTCCGTACTTGCTCTGCGGTAGCAGCTGCGTAGCAGATCTAGTCCACTAAGACCAATATCCTATCAATATGTCCTACATACCAACATTAACATGCTAAATCTTTCCGAGAGATGTCATGACTGAACTAGGTTTGTGCATTTGAATTAGGTCACTGACGTAGCCTCAGTGGCATTCCCCACTCTTCATCGACTCTCTATACAGCATATCATCATAAATTACATTTACATAAAGAGTATACAATGATTTATGAAGGCAACATAAAAACTTCTTGCATGAAATGTCCCAGGCATCTTTTTCACACGTATCTGTACTGTAATTGTTTCCTTCCTCTGTTGTCAGTCCCTATGTAATTAGTGGTTGCAGTGATGGTGTGAGAGGTAACCTCAATGGTTTTCCAGTGTTACTTACTACGATTTAATGAATAATGTACACTTCTATAAACTTCAAAGTCTTCTGGTTTTTATCTCTATGTTTCTGTCTCTCCCTCCCTTCCTGTCTCACTCTCCCACAAACACTGCAGTATTCTTCTTCACCCATATATGCAGTGGATTGTAATCTAGTGACCACTCTGGATTCTCCAATTAAATTAGCCAATCAGAAAGGAGCTAAATCGAGAGTTGGCAGTAATTGGAGACGCCAGTGCCCACTTCAGCTGCAGACACTACGAGGTCATGATAGGCGTCTGAATTTGTATGTATTATGAGCTTCTTCTGTTACCCCCCATATATGGCCTCCCATCATTAAAGGAATATTTCACCCAAAAATGAAAATTTGCTGATAATGTACTTACCCTCAGGCCACCCAAGATGTTTCTTTCTTCATCAAAACAGAATTTAAGATTTTTAGGATTTCATTTAAGCCTCCTCCTTTAAACAATGTAATTGAATGTACTCCAATATACATTTTGATGGTCCAAAATGCATATTTAGGGCATATAAGTTCTTCTGAACCCAAACTATTGATTATTTTTAGAAAAAAACAATACTAATATACTTTAACTACAAATGTTCGGTTCCGTACATCTAAGAATTTACGTACATCTAGAATTCCGTACATCTAGAATTTACAAGTTTGAGATAGACCCTTTGTTTTTTCGATGGTTTGAAATCCTCAGGGGTAAAATTTTTATTGCACACCCTCCAATATTTGAGAGAATGTAGGAGTATACAGATAGTCAGGTTCAGCACGATAAACCAGAGCTTCAATCGCACTTGTATAGGCAATCGCTGAAAAGTTAATATTTTTCCCGGCGTGCATTTCCTTTGAGGTTTCTGAAGGTTGAAGCACCCAGGATAGACACGCCAAATAAACATTTTGAACAATACACTTATACAAATACAAATCTACAGCAAAGACAATTAAACTTTTTTACAGAGCTCCTTCTCTTGTAAACAATTAAGTACATCCTGCCTCCTCCTCCACTTGATGCGTTACCTTACCAACGAGCTTACGTCATCCCTCTCATGAATGCATGTCACAGAGATGTACATATGCGAACATTTGTAGTTAAAAAGTATATAAGTATTGTTTTGTTTCTAAAAATAATCAATCGTTTGTGTTCAGAATAACTTTATTTGTCGACAAGGGTCATGTGGATTTTTATACCAATAATATTTTCTGTTTCAGTAAGGGGTGGACATTTCCAGCATCTAATGCACCATCATTTTTATTTCCCTGCTAAACGTAAATATATAAATTTACTTTTAATATATGCAATTAAACTTTGTGTAAATACTGCTGGACAACTGTGTCTCTTAATTATATAAAACGGCATTTTCCTCATGTTATCATATCGTTTCAATTTATATTTCTAAGTAGGAAAACAATTCACTATATTTCACTATACACAGAAAAGCACATTATAATACAAATAAAACAAATAATCATTAATTCTTACAGTTGTGGCCAAAAATATTGGAACCCTTGATAAATATGACCAAAGAAGGCTGTGAAAAATATGTCTTTATTGTTTATCCTTTGGATCTTTTATTCAAAATATTCACAAAAATTAGGGGGAATCTCATGATTAAATAAATATTTTTCTCCAAAACACATTTGCCACAATTATTGGCACCCCTAGAATTCTTATGAGTAAAATATATATGAAGTATATTCCCATTCATATTTTACATTTTTTAGTACACCTGGGTGACTAGAAACATTGTGACTAAAGGCATTATTCAGCCATGACTTCCTGTTTCACATGGGTATAAATATGAGGTAACATATAGGCCAAATTCCCTTGGCTGTGTCTCGTTTGGAAGGATGCGTCCTCCGAAGGTCTCATTTGTTGGCCACATACGTCATCGAGGCTGTATCGTTTCATAAAAGCGAGCAGGACACTTTGAATGCAGATTTGGAATGTGACCTTCTTTTATGGGAATTGAAGGTGAGGTGTATCCTTCGTGGGCACTCACAACCCACAAATCTTTGCTTCCAATTTGCCTGTAAATATGATGTTCAAATGCAAGTAATGTTAATTTCAAGTTGAAGTACCTCAGTAGATGGGTGTAGAGTATATATATATTTGTATAATTATATTAATATATAATTAAAATAAATTATTAGACTAAAAGTACACCTGTAAAATCTATTTTCTTTTCTCTTTACATCATTATAACTCTCCTAAATTTGACCTCATACATTCCCTTCCTAAGGGACTTTGTTCCCTTCTCACTCAAAGCGCTTGCACTTGTTAAAGAGTGGTGTGCTGTCATAGCAAACATGATACATTCCGTTTCCGTTTGTTCTATGAAGTCCGTCTCGTTTAAATGATACTTGTTTAAAGGAGGATGCTCGGTACACTCCAGTCTTCAAAAGACGCATCCTACCCAGCACACAGCCTTCCAAATGAGACACAGCCACAGTCATCCACCACAATCAGGGTTTTTCCTGTCTCAAAATGAGGCAGAGGTGATACCATATGGGTCATGTCCACACATACACTTGTAACATGCCTTCCACTGGCTGAAGCAAACACTTACAATCAACATATTTTAGGTGTTCTAATAATTAGATGACTGAAGAAAATGACAATTATCAACTTAAAACATATTTAATTAAAAAAGCTAACCTGTTCAACAGTAAATTAATTAAATATAACATTACAGCTCATGTCTTCATTTATAGTTAACAAACAGCAAACTTGATTAACCTCGGTATGTGGGTTATATGGTGGGAAGGGACAATGTGTAGAGACCAATCGGCAACTGTTTTATAGCTTAGATTGACACGTCTTTATATACCATGCACACAACTGAATGTGCTGGATCTTATTACTTGTTACTTATTCTATGTAATTATGTTTCTGGTTTATTGTGGCATTTACAAATACAAGTAATTCTTAGGTTCAGTAAAACCCTGAGATCATTTGTTTGGAGAGTTATTTGGACTTTTGATAAAAAAGGCTACCTTGGTTCCAAATGCCATAACTTGTTTTGTGATAACAATAAAACATTTTGCCCAGATAATGTTGACATTTTAGTCATCATGTCAAGCATGAGTAATGAAAAAGTGAATAAATAAACTGCATCATTTTCATCAGAAGTGCTAAGTGTTAAGAAGTTCCAAACAACTGGAAATGAATCATCCTAAAACAGGAAGTGTGTCTAGATTGTTTCCACACATGGTGAGGAGGATGTTTGAGTGGTCAAAAATTATCCAAGGATCACAGCTGGAGAACTGCAGAAATGAGTTGGGTCTTGGGGTCAGAAAGTCTCCAAAACCATAATCAGAAATCACCTACATCACCACAAGTTTTTTGGGAGGGGTTCAAGAAAAAACCCTTTGCTCTCATCCAACAACAAACTCATCTTCAGTTAGTCACTACTGTTACACACTACTGGAACTTTAAATGGGTCCTATGGTCAGAAAAAAAACTAAAATAGAGCAGGAAACACCAGAGATGGGTTTGGCACACACAGAGAGGTAGCCTTATGGAAAAGTACCTCATGCCCACAGTTAAATATGGTGGAGTATCTTTAACATTATGGGGCGTTTTTTATGCCAGAGGTGCTGGACCTCATGTTCAGATACTAGGCTCAGATAAATTGTTCATGGACAAATACCAACAGATAAAAAATTCAAACCTGACTACCTCTACCAGAAAGCTTACATTGGACCCTGGTTGGATCTTCCAGCAAGACAATGATCCAAAACAAACATCAAAATCAACACAAAACTGGTTAACTGACCACAAAATCGTCTATTGCCCAATTTATTTCTGAAAAATGCATATTCAAATTATCGATGTGTGAAAAAGGAATCGATCCTAACCCTAAATAAAAGTAATTGTTGGTGTAATGCCTCTAGTGTTAATTTCACCAGCATAACTGCGGCAAAACTTTCATCAAG
The DNA here is from genome assembly GCA_032164185.1 of Moxostoma hubbsi. Taxonomy (NCBI): domain Eukaryota; kingdom Metazoa; phylum Chordata; class Actinopteri; order Cypriniformes; family Catostomidae; genus Moxostoma; species Moxostoma hubbsi. Next base: position 19,891,158 of record JAVLUX010000031.1, read on the forward strand.
CCATGCAAAAAGAATTTTGCAAAAATGTAGGTTTAATAACATGATTCTATGTGACCAAGTTTTCTTATATAAAACAATCATGTGCCAAATCTGTCTGGAATTTAGTTTTTCTAATTTTCCACCCATTTCTCAGTTTTGCTGTGTAAATATTGTTTGAATAATAACGTTTTACGTGTGTAAATATTCTTGACCTTTGCTGTTTACATTGCTGAGATACTTTTCCAAGTAAACATTTTTCAGTGAGACTATTTCTAACACTCCTTATCTCTTCTAACACAATGATTGTGTGTCTGTGTCTGTGCGTATGTACTCTACAAAATGACACATTTCTGATTGACTCTTTATTGTTTGTAATGAGAGTGTCTTAGACTCTAAGATTAGAGAGAGAAGCCTAGAAGAGCTGACAATGCCAGCATTAATCATGCAGCTTTCAGCGAGTTTGTTTACTCGTATTATTATAGATAATAACATAATGAGAATGAGCCAGGAGAAAATGGTAAACATGATACTGGCTGTCGTACACAACTCGAGATGGCCCGGAGGGAACCCAAAGTCCAGCCTTTAAAAAGCACTGCACAATCAAACAAACTATGCTTATTAGCACAGCCATGAGGTTAATAAAACAATGTCTTTTATGATTAATTGTGTTTTACAAAATGAAATGCTTTATGCTGTCAATACACTGCAAACTTCTTCAGGGCAAATGCTGTTACTGTGGGAAAGTGACGGACAGCCCATTAATGTTATTGAAAAATTTAAAGACTGTCAGACTCACACCTGTTTACTCTGAAAATATGTTAGCAATCCCATACAAACACACTCACTTATAGCACCTGTTTTGTTGCAACCCACACTCAGGCACAGCACACTCACACGGCCTGTGAGAACAAGCTCCTTTCAGTCAGTGGAGACATTGCCATTCATGATCTATTTGATCACTTGTGGGAAAAACCTTAATTCTGGGGGACAGGGACTGAACAACAAAAAACAGCAAAACTGATCTAATTTTTATTGTCCCTTATAGGATGGCCCATTCTTTCTTCTCCCTGGATGGTACAAATTGGGCAACTGTGGACCCTTTCTCCTCAGACGGAGATGTAGGATGGAGCAGGGCTGAGATCTCAATCGGGCATTGATGTGAACAAAGTTAATCCCTCATTGGTGCCAATGTGACCCGAAAAAATTGGCTTAAAGTGGCTCCGTTAAACTGGACACAGTTTTGCCATTCAAAGGCGGCACCACTCCCCCCCCCCCCCCCTTTCCTCTCTTCTACCCTCTCTGCCACCCACACACACTAATAGTGGAGCATTAAGACAAATACATTCATAACCCTGCTTTATTAAAGACTTGGGGCCCCTGGGTGTTGTGTAGGGGCCCTGGGGGTTCTGCTGCGACAGTGGGGCGATTAGGATAAGCCTTTCCATGAGGGACATGGACACGGCACAGCAGCAACTGGGCCCTAAGATGTCTGTTCCCCTCCTACCTCGAAACTTAATCCTCTATTTCATGCACATTAGTGCTGTGTAAACGGTTCCCTGCGCTGCCTTTACAGTGAGTTCTGCTTTAAAAGAAAGATGCTGAGAATCAGACAAATTTTCACAGGTGCAAGGTAGAAAGCAATGCAAAGAGTACAAAAAATCCATTACATAAAACTTTTTATATATAAACAAATAATACAAATAGGATTCCAAAAATATTACAAGGTAGCATTCCTGTGACAAATGTTAATAAAAAATTGCCTTTTTTTATTAAAGTCGTGGAAATTCCCAACCACAATATTTTATTTTTTTTCAAATAAAATGGCAGAATCCTTTGTCTTGCTACAGATAATTACACAACTAGCAATTTTTGTATCCTAAATACACAAAATTGCGTAATATTTTCATACTTTCAAAATTACAGCTTGTTTGGAAATGACATCCTCTTAAAATACTTTGCTTATAAGTTGCTTTGTTTTCTTCAAATATTACTTCTTCACTGACAATTTTGTCTAACAATGAACAATATATATATATGTTAACAGCATTTATTAATCCTTGTTAATGTTAGTTTATAAAAAATGTAATTCTTCATTGTTAATGTATGTTAATTCATAGTGCATTAACTAATCATATAACATTTTTGATTAAAAATGTTTTACTATATGTTAAAATTAACATTATCCAAGATTTAAAAATGCTACAAAAGTATTGTTCATTGTTAATTAATGTCAACTATTGTTGAAATAATTAATAAATGAATGAATGAGTTAATAATTGCTTCATGATTCATTCATGTTTACATGATTAATGCACTGGGATATTTGTTCTCACGTTTCACTTCAGTGGTTTTGTGGTTGCATTCTTTAATCTGCATTAATGGTATGCTGGAGGAGGCTTAATCTCTGTATATGTGTATTCATGCCTCTGTGTCTGTTTCTGATCAATATGATTGAAGGTTGTGTGTGGGCCTAAGTGATGTGTTTTAAATTATTAATAGTTCTAGCATGTGTGTGTAAGGCCTTTGTCACTCTCTGTAGTACTTATGTGTATGCAGTAAGTCTGTGTGGGTAGTCCTGGGGCGAACTTAAAGGGATAACTGACCCAAAAATTGAAATTCTCATGTGGTTTTAAACCCATATGAGTTTCTTTCTTCTGTGGAACACAAAAGGAGATGTTAGCCAGAATGTTAGTCACCTCAGTCACCATTCACTTTCAGTGCATTGTTTCAATGAAAGTGAATGGTGACTGAGGCTAACGTTCTGCCTAAAATCTACTTTTGTGTTCCAAGATGATTTTTTGGGGGGGTGGGTCGATTAAGATGAATTGCATATGAAATGAAAGATGCCTCTTTTGGCATACATTTAAACTTAAAGATTGCTGTCCAATGTAGAGTACTTATACATTTGTGTAAAATGCTGCATGGTGTGGAGGCCATGCCATCAGTTGCAGGACTCCATGTTCTTCTATTCTATTATATAGAAGTATAGATTTGCAAAAGGAATGTTTGGGAGACCAAAATGTATATTTTTTATTGACACACTAAAGCTGGAGATATAAATAATCATGCCTTATGTGCCTAAGAGTTTTGCACAGTACTGTATATGTCAGCATTTAAGTGTTAAACGTATGTGTGTGTGCTTAAACTGCTGTTTTGTTGTGGTCAAGAGTCTGAGATGCTCTTGAAGCCGAGGCCTTTGTGTTGTTGCCTTTTTTAGTGTCCGAGTGTTTCAGAAAGATTCAGTGAGATTTACTTGGCTGACACAAAAGGCAAACCCTCTCTAAAGCCACTTCAGAAGTGTGCAAAAAAAAACAAAAAACATTTTTTTTCTCAGTCCGCAATTCACTTTGATTTATGCTTCTCCTGTCACTGTGAGAATACACAGTAACAATCAGCACTTTGTGTTATCGGCAGAAAAACCATTGAGAGGAATTTGTACAGTAAATAGAGAGGAAAAAAGTTTAATTTATGTAATGTATATGTATTGCATTATATATACTGTACACTCACTGAGCACTTTATTAGGATCACCTGTACACCTACTTATTCAAGTGATTATCTAATCAGCCAATTATGTGGTGGCAGTCTAATGCATAAAATCATGCAGATACGGGTCAGAATGGGGCTAGGTGGTGGTGGTGTAGTGGCTAGAGCACAGGGCTGCTAATCAGAAGGTCACTGGTTCAAACCCCACGGTCACCACCATTGTGCCCTTGAGCAAGGCACTTAACTCCAGGTTGCTCCGGGGGGATTGTCCCTGTAATAAGGGCTCTGTAAGTCGCTTTGGATAAAAGCGTCTGCCAAATGCATAAATGTAAATGTAACTACTGAACTCCTGAGATTTTCTCGCACAACAGAATGGTGCCAAAAACAAAAAACATCCAGTGAGCGGTAGTTATGGGGATGGAAATGCCTTTTTGAGAGAGGTCAACAGAGAATGGCCAGACTGGTTCAAGCTGACAGAAAGGTTACAGTAACTCAGATATCCACTCTGTACAATTGTAGTGAGCAGAATTACATCTCAGAATGCACAACACGTCGAACCTTGAGGTGAATGGGCTACAACAGTAGAAGACCAAACCAGGCACTTTATCTGGACCATATTGTTCCTAATAAAGTGACCAGATATTGTATATTTCTTTCAAAATAAATACAACAGGTTTGATATTTTGTTATCTAATGCAATGACATTCATACATTTTTAAGTGTGGCTGAAGTGTCCAAATACTTTTTGGGGCCACTGTATTATTGTATTTCAAAAATTACCATTAGCTTCTGAAATAAAACTGATAACCAATTCATCGAAGGTTTAATAAACGGTATACATAGATGAGAAGAAACGTTTGCATTCCCTTTTGTCTCATAAATGTTCACACCCCTTTCATAATTTATACAAATATGAGACACATTTTTTTATATTTAGTGCTACCCTTCAGAAACTACATTACAGATATTTACATACAATAGTCTCTAGTATGAATATAGCGTGTTGTCTTCTTGAACATCAATAAATGTTGCACCTTGTGTAATAGTTGTGTACAAGTCCCTCAACTGTCCTAAGTGTCAAAAGCTTGATCTCTCTCTCTCTCTCTCTCTCTCACACACACACACACACACACACACATGCACACACACACACACACACACATATATATATATATATATATATATATATATATATATATATATAAAATATTGCCTTAGTCTTTTTTTTACTGTTACCGGATGGCTCGGACACAGAGACTACAAGAGTGAAAATTGAAAGAAATCCCAGATGCAGTTTACACCAATCCCAATCAATAATTACCAGAAGAAGGAAAAAAAGCAGTAAACAATATGTGACTTTTAATTATAAAGAAGCCGAAATACACATGGGACTTTAATTTTGAAATGGCTGCGCTCCCAGTTGTGAGCTCACTAACGGCTGATTCGCTGAGAAAGTGAATATATTTCAAACTGCTAACCTGAGCTCTTGAGTTCAAACTCTCAGTTCGTATCGGGGGATTCATGAAAAAGATCTGGTTCAAAAGAGTAATTTGTTCACGATTCTCGGTGGGTTTGTTGTTGCGTGCAGTGCCACGAGCTTGTCAGAAACAGAATGGGGTGAAAAACGTCTGTGCGTGCTCTAAAAATATATTCCATAACTCACAAAATGATGTCTGACAAAACTATATATGAATGCAGACAATCCGACTGTCCCAAACAATCAATTATTTTTGGTCACATTTGCGACCATTTTAGTCGCAATGTGGAGCCCTGACATATACACCACAATTCTAAACAATGTAATTGTCATTCTGTCAATCTCTTTCAATCAATCAGTCCCACACCCACATAATTCTGATATTGAATTAATTCACCCTCTTCAGTTGAACTGACAGTGATCTGACACCTGGCCAACTTTCAGTGGTGTGTTTGTTTTTCTGCAACAGAAAAAGAATATGAGATCAGAGAGAAAGAAAATGTGTGAGTGTTAGGCATGAAGCAGCGTGCCATAAAGTGAGATTAGTGGTCATAATCTGTTAATGTGTGTCTGTGTGTGGTGTGTGGGCCCAAAGGCGAGTCCTATGGCTTCTATTCTCTCACCCAGACAAAAGAATCCAGTAGATTACATACAAATGCAACATGTTAGACACGTTCATTCCTGGACAGTTGCTTTTTGCCCTGTGTCGTGAAATAAATCACATTTGAAATTAAGATTTGAATTAATTGGCACTAAATTGAAGCATAGGACTTCTCCCATCTCCCATACTAAGGCACCAGACTTTTGGATATTTTTAGTCACTGTCTGATAAAGTGTGTTGAATAGCAATTAATGTTGTGTGGGCTTTCTATAGTCAGGGCTTCTATTATGTTGAAATTATAGGCTTGTTTGTATAATTACAACAACACTATACAGAAAATAGTTCACATCCCATTTATCTATTGGTTCTCACACTAAGAGTGACAATGATATGTAGGTCTATTCCCAGACGCACACAAATACAGACATACACAAAAAGGGTGGTAAAGACTTGAATGAACCGAGAATATGAAAAGAATGGAGGGATAATTCTGAAAAAGAGAATAAGACTGAGATAAATAGAGAATGAGGCATATTACAAGCATAAAAGCCATCAGTGTCTTCTCAGACAAAATGTGGACAGTTGTATCCCAGGCATGCATTGAGACAGTATACAACATAATACTACTTTAGACTGGAGGGGAGTGCCAAAAGACACACATATGTGCCAAAAAGTTTAAAAAGTGAGGAGAGAAAGATATTTTGAAAGAAAAAAAAAGAAAAGATGAGGAAAAAAAAAAAGAGTAATAGACATATTGCAATTATCTTGTTGTTTTCAGTCTAACAGTAGTGAAATTCAATAAATTGTCACCTAAAGTGTATAGAGAGATTTAAAGAAGTGTTTCAATATGTTTTCCTATTTACATTATATTTTCATTATTGGCAAGACAACCGAAACTTCAAGCCTGATACAGGGAGCATCCTTAAATCCTGGTGCATTCCAAATGCCTGGATTATATCTTCTTGAGAGAAAGAACCTAAAAGAAAGATAAGTTGTTACTCACTGTTTTCTTTATACATTTCCCACCATCAGCAAAGTATAAAGCACACCAGAAGACCAAAAAGATGAGAGGAACAGGAATTGAGAGCAGTTATCTCCTTTCTATTAAACCATGTTCATTTAATGGGACATACTGCCCCCTAACGGTCGATAGGAGGAATACACATTGTATTGTAAGCAGTGAAATAATTGATTAAGAGTAGCATCAGTTCGCGATAGGGCTCATCATTTCTCAATGTGAGATATTTTTATTGTCACTTTATTTTTTCTCCCTCTTCCACTGTGGACGAATTTGAGACGAGTATTTGTACTTATACAGCCCAGCTTTACTAAGCAGTGTGTTTTTGCACAACTAAATTGTTTTGTGCAATGTAAAAAAATCTAAATCTGAAATAGGAAAAGTTAATTAATGATAGTAGGCTAATTATAAAAAGATATGCATTTCATAGGCCACATATATTCTTTACGTGTCTATATTTAACATCAAAGTAATTAACACATCAAACGGAGCTGTATGTTAGGCTATATTGTGAGGTTTCTATTTCAAACTATCGGAAAGATGAGCCGTGGAGGATGTAACCTACAGAGATGACCTGCCGCTGTCACAATGCTGCTTTTGTCGCCTCATACAACAATCCCCATTCAGTTTCTCACTAATGAATGCGCATTGTGTATAATATAGCTACCTTTGTTTCCGCATGGCATCTCAAATTAACCCCATCCAAAAATATGACACTCTTGAATTCGACTGTTTTTTTTCGACGAAGCATACTAAAGGGCAAATAAATGAACCTATGAGGGAGGAAATAGATCTGTGATTAATCTAAAGCTATTTTCAATATTGTGGAGTGCGACGAGTCATAAAAAGAGACACGCTCCCGCTGAGTGGAACTTCCGGTGCTCCGGAATGCGAGTTGCGTACAATTCTGAGAAAACATGCAAAACAGTAGGCTAACTTTCTTAATGTCTTCTCTCGCTTCAAGCTCCTTTACAGCTAGCGATGATCCAGCCGCAAATTAATGTTTGATTGTGTTTTTAATTCTAGCCCTGACTTTCACAGAGAAGTCTGTCAGATAGAAATGATGGCATAGTTTAGAAAATATATGAGCATTTCATATTCTGGCATGCGCAAAATTTATGTGGTGGTCTTTTTGTGGACGGCTTTGATGATTAGTGAGACAACTTAATTCAGCCTCTGGATCAGAAATTCTATCCTTAAATGTAATTCTGTTTATAATGCTATTGAGCATTGCAAGATTGGCATGGTCGCCTAAATTCATGCCTCCCATGTCGTTAAACCTTTATAACACCTCCCTGTTATCTGTTTTTTCTTCTATCAAAAGAAATAATAATCACAAATGAGATCTCTTTAATATTTTAATTCTTCGCTGTGTCTCCCAGAAGATAAAGTTAAATAGAGAACAAACAGAGACTTTTGTTCTCTGTAGTTCCCTTACGACTCAATACAGTTGACATTGCTTTTATTAAGGCATACAGGAAGTGCCTTCTTACACAACCTAGTTGAAACCTCTCTACAATAACGGCTATATTCCAGGGGCGTTTCTAGGACTTGATGAGTTTTGGGGTTTAGCCCGGCCCCATTAACGTGGGTATGGCTTTAGGTGACCCCCCCCCCCCATCTATTTTAAATAAACACGTTCTACCCTTATGTTTTTTTTTTTTTTTAAATTGATTCACACAGGATTTTGTGAGAGTATGGGGGCGGACCTCCAATCCTCTAGGGTGGTTCGGGGGCATGCTCCCCCATAAGAAATTTTGTAAATTTGAAAGTTAAATACTTCCATCTGGTGCACTTTGTGAGCAAAATTAAGAGGCTAGTGTTGTGATCTGGTAAAACAATTTTGTGCTCTTAAAGCTGCAGAAGGCAACATTTAAATAAATTGAATTGTGAGAAACAACGCCCCCAATTCTTTCCCATATACATGATGCTCTTCACTCCCAGCCAGGGTTTAATTGACAGAGCCAAGGCCTGCCTCGCAAAAAGTGATTTGCTAAAAGTAGCTGGATTGACACTACCCGACCCACAATTTTCACTCAGAGCTAGAGTCTGTGGTGCTAACTAATCTCTCACAGGGCCTCATTTAACTTAGATAACATGCCTCTTCCAACTGGGATGTCAGTTTCAGCTTTGTATCTTTTAACGTTACCTCAGATTGCTAACGATAGCTAGCTAGTGAAGCCATACGTAGTGTCAATAATATTGTTATATATAATATAACTTCGGCAATAATATTATTTGTTTGCTCTTGTACACTGATGATGATGATGAAGTGCAAAAATATTTCAGATGAGAAGTGTAAAAATTTATGTTTTTGGTTCATCATGAGACCGTGGCGGGGGCAAATGAGACTGTGGCGGGCCGCTAGAGTCTAGTCAATTAATGGGAAACACTGAAGTACATCAGTGGAAATTTCAATATGTACCTCAAAAATTGTAAATTTCCTGTTATCATTAAACAGTAAAACAATTTATTTTGGTATCAATCAGTCAGTCAGTTGCTGGTTACTAGCATAAGTGGACTAGCACACCCCATGCAGACCATTTATAAAAGGGTTCAAAACAGTGCTACTATGAATGCAAATTTTAATACAGTGTAAAAGACACTCTATTAGTATAACATAAATATATATATAAATAAATATAAATGTCCAACATTCTTTTGAATGTCCATGTACTAAAATAAAATATTTTATGCCATGTGTGTACCTTCATTTACTATTACTATCATTTTGAATGGCCATATAAAATGAAGCAATGTGATAAGAGTTTTACCTGGTCACAAAAAGTAGTTTCATCAATTTCATCAAAACTTTCACCTTTTGCTGACACTTTATGCATCGCAGAGCTAATGTTTGCTTCTAAATCACATAAGTGCCAGCTTTACATGTCATACATTCTGCTTCCCACGGATCTCCACCTGGACGAAAGCATGGGGATTATTTGTGCAAATCTGTAAATTTACACTTTCGTTTGGGCGTTGTTTCCACTCAGCTGTCATTTGCTTGATGTTTGATGCCGAACACAACAGTGCTTCGCGTGTTCACGGAGAGATTGACAGGCAGGAATTTGGCCAATAGTTGCTACAAGCCCCTTATTATCGACCAATTGGTGTGCGAGAAGGCGGGACTTAAAAAGATGGGTTAAAGCAATGCAAATATGCGTGCACACACAATGAAGTATTAGACAAGATGCACATCATAATGCAACTAAAGCCGAAAGCAAATTTAGAAATCCCGTCCGGAAGCTTTTCTAAGGTCCTAAAAAGATGACATGTCTGGGAAAAAAAGAGGACGTATGGTCACCCTACATTTGGACGTCCTTGACCAGCCCACAAGTTTCTAAACATTAAGCTAAACGTGTAGGGAACATCAGTAAATCCTCACCATTAATCTTCTTTTCAGTAAAGTCCAAGAGGCTGCGTTGCAATTTTTCTTGACTTTTCATTTTTACCCGCGGAGGGGGAGGGTGTCACTCTACGTGAACTTCAAACAAAATGTAGCAATATTATTGCGAGTAGCCTACATTCTTCGAAGACTTGCATGACAGGCTGCATCATGAATATTGTTGCATATTCATACAGAAATATTTTTGTTGTTGTTATTGTTGTTGAGCTGCACCTAAACTTGTGTTGCCTACATTTGAAATTACATTCGGGGCGCCATGTTTATTGTCATACAAAAGTCATACATTTCAAATGCTTCAAGTCATAGCAAGTCATGTTTGAAATGTATACTAAATAAATAATATTATTTCAGAAATATGTGTAACTATAGAAATATACTTAAAAGTAGTGATGCACAAAATGAAAATTCTTGGAGAAAACCCATGGCCAAAAACTGAAAATTATTATTTAAAATTACACTTTTGTTGGAATAATTTAACAAATTCTAAATGTTATTATTAGGGGTACACCGAAACATCTAGGTTACGGATGTAACCTCCGTTTCCTGATGGAGGGAACGAGACATTGTGTCGAAGAAGCGACACTAGGGGTCTCTCTTGAGCGCCGAATATACCTCTGATCTATGAAAAAAGGCCAATGAGAAGTTGGCAGACAGAATTTGCATGTCCCGCCCCCGGACATACGGGTATAAAGGCGGGGAAATGCGTCTGTTTCATTCAGGATTTTTCTGAGGAGCCGGAAATGGTCCGGCCACAACAGTGGCTCGGCTCAGCGACGTGGCCGGGAGGACACAACATCTCGTTCCCTCCATCAGGGAATGGAGGTTACATCCGTAACCTAGACATTCCCTGTCTGTCGCTCACTTCGACGTTGTGTCGAAGAAGCGACACTAGGCGTCCAATTTCAATCACGCCATGCACTGAGCCGTGTATGTGTACTGCTGACACAGGAGCGGGCAGGTACTTGACGTGCCAAAACGACCGGCTGTATCAGACTGCCCTGAGAAATTTAACGATGTAAGACATTTTTAAATGATGCCAGTAAATGCCTCTGCTTTTGGCAGCCGTGAAAAATACTAAAACTAAAATAACTAAAACTAAAATAAAAACTAAACTGAAACTGAAACTGAGACAAAGAAAATTAGACCAAAACAAACAGACAAACTGTGGAAACTTATGAAAACTAAAACTAATTTGGAATGGCAGATTGATATAAAATAGAAATAAAAACTAAATTAAAAATCCAAAACTTTAATAGCACTGACTTGGAATGTGGAATAGATTCTTCAGTGGATCTCTTTTGTGTTCATTTTAGTTGTGATATCACATTACTCAGTCAATTTAAATATTATTGTAATTTAATAATGATCATTATTATAATGATAATTATGATGATAATAAAGTTATATTACACAATAATACAGTTTCAGTTGTAATTTCTCAACTTTAAACCCTTTGGCTTTTATTTTGGTGGAACATTCCAAGAACAACTTTGAGCTGCACTAAAAACAGTAGCGCTTCACGAGCCGTGCCTTCACGTGCTATGAGTGTGTCAACAACAGAGCAGTGGTCATTCATGTGCTGTACATGCAGACGATATAATTACCTATTAAACGCAACCTTTGCGATTCACAAAGCTATTTTATGGCTTCAAGAAACTTGAATATAATGCATGAGTCATATGGACTACTTTAATGGTGCCTTTATGCTTCTTTAATGTCACATTAGAGCTTGACAGTAATGGCTATGACACATAATAACATACTTTTCAACGCTCTTTGTTAGTGTGCTAATAACCAAGAGAGTGGATGTGAACTTTAATTTGCTACATAAACAATGTTTTTTTCTCCATGTGAGTGTCTTTGTTACCAGATTTTAAAGTAAAAATCTTTTTTTCTCTTTCGCCCAAAACCCAATAATAACATCCTTACTTAAAAGCAGTGTTGTAGTCAAGACCACCTAAACAGAGACCAAGTCAAGACCAAGACCAGAGTGTATCGAGACTGAGAGAAGACCAAGGCTTTGAGGGGTTGAGACCAAGTCAAGACCAAGACCAGACCAGTGCGAGTCCCAAACTGCATGACACACTTATGATAAAATGTGGAACATGCAAAACATAGGCACTCCTCAAATTGATCTGAAAGATCCTCATACCCTTAAAAACACCCATAGAAAACAAATGAAGTTTCCTCTTCATTCACCCCTTTTATTGCCATATGTGTGTGTGTGTGTGTGTGTGTGTGTGTGTGTGTGTGTGTGTGTCAGTATACAATGAGAAATGTTTTGATAAAATAATCAAAAGGCATTGCAGAGGTGAATTTTATGTGTGTGAATTTTCCTTTTCTTTCTATGAGCAAACAAATAACAATAAGGAGCTGAATTCAACTTAACCATCTTTATTCAACAATTTTCAAAATTTTGCCATCCACCTAAAACAATCAAAATTGTGTGCAAGTATCGCATCAGGTTTTCTGGATGACTCTTCCCTTTGTTGAACTTTGTTATAGTTGAATGGAATGCTGCAAGAGGCAGATTACTAATGTTAGCTAGATAGCTTTGCTAGCAGTACTTACACATAGCTTGTCTTTCTTTTACACTTTTACTTACTGCTGTGTGGGGGGTTTTTTTGGACGCTTTTTAACAGATGAGCTTAGTGGTTTAGGTCAGAGTTTCCTAACATTTTTTCTACCATGGCACACTTTTTACAATTAAAAATCCCATGGCACACTATTATCCCACATAACCATCGTTGATAGTTTTCCTTTTCAACAACTTGTTTATGTTTTCTCTCTGTCTTAGCTGAATTTCAAACATTACAGTTCACACAACTATGCAAATAATGCAAGTAACATAGTTACACTGTATAATGAGGTCACATGTGACAAGAGCGCTAATTATTATGATAATGAAACACCAACAAATGCATAACAGCAAACGAAACCATATAAATGATCAGATATAGTGAATAAATGTACCATATTAATAACCTTACCAATAATTTTATAATAATATTAATTGTAAAGAAACAGTGCTGTTTAGACTCTCCATACACACCACTAGCAACCTAACCGCCAGCCACTGGTGACATGCATTGACAAAGTAGCTGGCAGTGTGAACGCAGCTTAAGTCGCACTGACAGAGGCTGGATCCAGAAGGCACTAGGACCCGAGAGCAGCCGCACGGCGTCCATTCACTGATTCAGATGTCAAATGCGCTCTGTGAAGTTTGCAGAGAATCTACACATCGAATCACTGTGTTTTTGGTATTGTTTAAAACAGGAGAATGAGCTTTTAGTAATCGTAAGTTTCTCATATTCTTTTTATGTTTCATGAGAGAAAAGAGACAAATCCTCATCTGTTCATAACATCTGTAACTATGCTGGTGCACAAATGTTGCATTCTATTCATTCATTCGGTTCACTGACTGAATGTTTTTACTACAAGTGTGATGATGAAACATCATATTGTGGGCATGTGAGTTGCGTTTGACAGCGGACTAGAGTTTGTTAGAACAATTTATGTTATGATGGACAAAATATTTAAACTGGATGCATACAATACTTTGTAAAGGAAAATATACTGAATTGGCAACTTTAAAACTCTTCTACCGTCTCTATGCCTTCACTAAAATACTGGGAAAAAACTGTATTTATTTATTTTGAGGAATTTAATAATTTTCCATGGCACACCTGACAATCTTTTACGGCACACTAGTGGGCACAGTCGTTGGGAAACAAATAGGTAGCCAAATTGTATTATAGAAGATTTGGCTGACATCTCTCAGACAGCTGCTGTTTCTTCTCCTGTATCCCGCATTCACTTTCTTGGAGTGTGTGTGTGAAGGGGTGTGGAGAGGTGACTGCCATTAACAGTAACAAAAATGTCTAATTATAAATGACTCAAGTTATGGCTTGCATTTGAAACAGGAAGTTTTACATCCAGTCACATTAATGATGTTAACAAATAACAAATTATTCGGACAATGCACAGGCAATTTAGAGATATCCCCGCATTGTGGTCTTGACTGGTCTTGAAATAAAATCCTGAGCCCTCTTTGTCTGAGACCGAGACAAGACCAAGTCAAAATGCTGTCAATTCCGAGACGAGAACAATGCTTAAAAGTAATTAACTAAATTGGATGTTAGTAACTTTAATCTGATTATGCAAATTGAAAATGTAATTGTGGTGGCAGGGGCATGGTTGAGCGTTCATCTGGAGAGAGAGAAATCGGTAAGGGTACACACCTGAGTGCTAGAATGTCTAACACCTAAATGAGCTGTGGGGCGAGGTGATCAGGCTGATGGGAATCACCTGTGCAGGAGAACCAAATTGAAATGCTGGGGAGTGTTGGAAAGATGATGAGTAAAACAGTTGATCTTCTGTTTCCCTCGTGTTCGATTAAAGCTGTAATGGAGCTCAAGTGGCATGAAGTCGGAGCCGCGCTCGTTCACGGATGCAAGCTCACATGATGGAACACTTCGGGTGGAAAGTTTAGATCAGAGAACATGCAAACATGTATACAGCGCATAAGCAGCCAGTTTGCAGAAGCAGCTTCATGCTATGTTCTGCTTCGGCAAATGGAAATTATAAAGATATACAGAATATATAGTATACTGAGAGTACAGAGCACTTTAAGTGGTAGTGGCCAAATGCTGCAAAAAAACAAAACAAATTTGCTGTTGTGGCGGCTTCTGCTGAATAGCAAGATTATTTAGACGGAAGCTGTTCTGATGGTGGCGAATGCTTTGCAGCAGAGTAGCATTCAATGATCTGAGTCTCTCGCTCGGATCTGTTCATGGGGAAATGTGCAGGGCCAAATTCCGGAAGGCTCGACGCCATGTAGAAGTATGCAGCTGTTTATATAGGCTTGCTCTGGCAGTGTGATTGGTCGGATTAAATGAACTTGCTCCTCCCCACCTTTGTTAATGAAACTTCCTTTTAAGAGAAATATCTGAGAGAAAGGTCTAAGCTATAAAAAAGCAATACAATGTTCCTCTGGGTATTCCTATAATCTAGTACACGTACAGATATATATGCACACATACTGTATTCTGAACAACTTGTGTTTCCCTAATCATTTTTGACCAGAGAAAGCCTTTGGGATTTCACACTCTCTATCTTCCCTGACTCTTTTTTTTTCTCTCTCACTTCTCTTTTACAGAGATAAGTTCACACTGTCTGCTATCTCCTGATAGCCATGTCTCTTTTGTGTCTGTCTCCTTAGGTTCATTTCTGCATGCCATTTAAAACTATACCTTTGAACAAGCACTCATTATTTGACAGGTCACTAACAGGATAGCAACCCTATTCATTAGAAAATAGACAGCTCATTGCACTCTCTCCATCTGCATCCCTCACAGCCGTCTGCTCGCTCTGGAGATAAGAGGAAAGTGAGCGACGGTCTGGTCTGAAATGCCAGGGATGGGTGACGTACAACAGCCATAAACAAAACACCCAAGGGAGAAGATAAGAGAAGACGGCTCATTAACATGCTCACACATATTCACAAATAAACACATTGACACAGGGATCAAAATGTCCACATGCATTCAATTCTCGTTAGCATTAGGATGTGAATTATTTATTTATGCTTGCAAACAAATGCTAAAAAAAACATTTTCAAAGTTCCAAATTTAATTTCGCCAATCACAATGCAAAAGATATTCAACAGCTGCTAACCAAACTCTAATGGCAATTGCCCTATCATCTCTCCACATTCCCTGTTCCATCTTTAATTCTATTTTCAACCAGGTCTTTGAGGATTTTAAGAGTCATAAGAGACGACAAACATTTAAAAAAAAATATTATTCGAACATAATGTGGAAATGGAGAGATGGAGACTGTCCATTTTTTTTCTTCCAATTATACACTGTATATTTTGTCTTTTTCTTTTTTTCTTAATTTATGAACTGTTTTGTTTTTGACCTCAGGTTCACAACACACCCTGCCGGAGCTCAGCTCCGTCTCCCTTCAGCACCAAATATTGATATTTCACTTTAATTATTTTTCATCTCCTGACTCCTGGCAAATACATGGTATATGAGATTGAATAATTAGCAAGACTACACAGAGACACCCAGGCTACATGGAATTTTCAGACGTCATAAATACATTAATCGCTGGTTTAGCACCCCGCCCACAGCCATCAAGGGAAAACTGTCACATTCTAAGTATAACAGCGACATTACCATGGAAACCTGCTAACGGCTAAAGCGATCGAACAGCTACCACTGAAGTCCTCTGTTCACAGTCTTGAACCTCTCTCTGCCTCTTCTGGACAGATGGTGCCTCTCCATTGCTCCGGTAAGTGATAGGAAAACAATAAAACTAGGTAAAAAAAAGTTTGAGCTGAAAGAAATGTTAGCTGTCTGTATGTTTAACCGTTCAATTGAGCTAACGTTAATGTTAGCGATCTCAGTAACGTTAGCTACGTTAGTTGACATTGACGCAAAACAAGATCCACCGTGGTAAAGTTGGTTTTATATTGGACGCTGGATATTCGACACATTCGAAAAATCTATTATGCAGCTTAACCTTTTGACCTACCCTTGTCAAAACACTTTTGGTGAACTCAGCTAACTGCCTTACACATAACACAAAGCTTCTTTTTTCAAAAAACTTATAAATATTTTTTAATGTTAAAAAAATGCTATAAATCTATCTCTGTTGATAGTTTAAAAAAAAAGGATTAAACATAAGCTGACTGTGTTCATTCAGACGCTGAATAAACATGAAGCGGACCCTGGAAGTTTTTTTTGGGGGGGGGGGGGGGGTAAGTTAATGCTGCAATTGCCATATCAAAAGAATGATAGCGATTGAAGTTGAGTAATTACCTCCCGTGTCAGTGTGATGAAATCAAACATAACATAAACTGCCAAAGAAATTGACCCTGATCCTTTTAAAGTGCTCATATTATACTCATTTTCAGGTTCATAATTGTATTTAGAGGTTGTACCAGAATAGGTTTACATGGTTTAATTTTCAGAAAACACCATATTTTTGATGTTCTGCACATTGCTGCAGCTCATCTTTTCACCCTGTGTGTTGAGCTCTCTGTTCCCACTTCTGTTCCATCTTTGTTGGGAGTTGCACATGCTCAGTAGCTAGGTAAGCACTGCTAGCTAGTCAGTTGCAGAGTATGAGGGCGTGCCATGCTAGCAGCTAGGTGAGCATTATAACATGTGTTACAAAGAGATGCACGTTGGTCACGGAAGTAAAGGCTGGACTACAAGAGAGCTGTTTGGAGCAGTTTGTGAACATTGTTTTCTGTTGGAGATAGTAAGTCCCTTTGGGCTGGAATTTGTAAACCTATAACATGCACAAAAAAGATATATAACACAATAAAGGAAAGAGAAAAAGCCAAAAAGCATAATATGAGCACTTTAAATCAACATAATTTTTGTATAAAAAGATGTTTACATATTTGCCAGGCAATTTTTTCAAACATGTTCATTTCATATATTTTCCGAGGGTGAAAACCGTTGACAGCCTGTTAACAATCAAGGTAAAAAATAATAATAAAGTAAGTGAATTGTAAAGTATTTGTCTTTGTTTGAATAACTACTCAACCCTACCTTACACATTATTACTGGAAAAAGAGCCCCTTTGGTGTAAAAACACATTGTCATTTTATGGCGGGATTTTGAATGATGACCGTTCACTGGAAATAAGGGCTCCCACTCCATACAAAAGCCAATTTAACCACTGAGTACATCTAAATTTCCATAACTTTTTTAATATCTCATTTCCTTTTTGTCCTATCTCTCTCTCTTAAATCAATGTGAAATGTTCTCATTTATATGGTCTAGTCTTGATTTTCCATTCATATTACACTCATTTTCTTTGCCATTTCCTTTCTTAGAATTCTCAGTAGTGATGTTTTCCTTCTTTTATCTATTTACCTCAGCTGTAAACTCCTTTTAGAGAATCATACTCCTATTCTCTCTTTTTTACCTCTCTCACTCAGTCTTGTTGAGTTGAAATGTGTACTGTTTCTGGTTCCCATGCTGGGGGTTTGGAGTTATTGGCTGGCCTGATCTAGAGTAACTGAGTCCAGACTGTGATATCCCACTGATTTATGGTCAGTACTTCCTGCCCTGAGCTTAGCCTGCAACATTACGACCAAACAAGCAAACTGTTTGTCAGAAAAAACATCTTTATTTAGTATTTGTGGAGCCATTTTTAGATTTGTTAGAACTACTCCATGAATCTGGCACTTATTTCTGAACACATTTCTATTTATTTTGTCTTACATTTCTTCACTTCTCTTATCTCATTACTTTACATCTGTAGTTTCATTCATTACATTCTGTCATTCATTCAGTCACTTACCTAAGTCATCCTTTCCCTGATTTTTGCACTCTCCCTTTATCTCTCTTCTCTGGTTGGTCTGTACACTGTCTCTGACACAGTGTTGGGCTTCGTGTTAGTGTCCATCTTGTTGCTTCATAAACTAACCTTACCCCAACCCTTCAGGGTCAAAGGTCAAGACAGCATAAACACTGAGACAGGCGGACCAGCCCATCAGTCATGTGGCATCTCATCACAGTTAAACTGGAACACCCATCGTTTCACATCCTGCTGAACAGAAATGCGTATGACATTCTTCATGAGGGACTCATCGCTGTTCCCCATATTCATGTATCCCGTAAGGAGATGTGTACGCCCTGTTATTCATTTGGAAACAGCCTGTTCTGTGTTCAGCATTCCAAAAACAGCATTTTTATGAACGTGTTGGCAGTCCACTGTCCTGGCTCAGAGATAGAAGGGGCTGGAGAGTCTGCTAAAGTCATTGTTCATAACTGACAAAGCTCTGAAATGATTTACCATTACAGAAGAGGGATATGAGGAGATAGCAGGGCTAACCCCAATACTATGAACTGCCTTCACCAGACAGAGGACAGTATTCATCTTTTGCGCCAGAGTAATTAAATTGTTTAAACAGTCTAGTGGTTGCTATATAGAAATCTATGGTGTTGATGTAAAAGTGTAATTAGCTAGTGAAGTGGATTTAAAGGATATAGTGTTGTCAAAAGCTATCATGATTAGTTTAAAGTGTTCAGGGGATGTCTTAACAACTGGAAGAGCGGGGAGATTTAAAAAAAAGCGTTCTTCAATCATAAATCCACAAGATTTATCCACAAGTCCACGCTGTGGACATACTGATGTGCCTCTGTGCTCACAAAACTCCAAGAGACAACACAAAGACATTCATACTATCTCGTATGACACCTCTGACCATCTTCTCATGTCATTCACCCATTGCGTTATAGTTAAGTCGAGCAGATTTTTTGAGCATTAACCGGGTGTGTGTGTGTGTGCACGCACGCACACGCGCGCACACACACACACACACACACACACACACACACACACACACACACACACACACACACACACACACACACACTTACCTAGCAATCTAAGTGGGTACTTCTTCTAGTCTAAAAGAAAAAGAGCATTGTTTACTTTATTTATGAGCAACCTTTTCCTTTGAGAATGCCCCCAATAGGAGTTTTGTCAGATTTAGCTAAATTCTGCAAGCATTATTCAACTTATTTATCTATAAGATTACCGAGAGACTATAAAACATGCTCTTTGTAAATACAAGTTGCTTGTCAGACTTGGAGTCTGAAACAGATTCATGAAGGTCCTTTGGGCACACATTTATAACAGCACATATAAGATTCTGGGCTATGTGTGAGTGTGAGCACACAATTCAGTGAAAATCCTATAAATGTAATCTCTTATTAAAACCCAGGTTATAAAATGAAACATATGTCTATAGTTACAATCAGGTAGTAGCTGTTGCCAGCATCACACATAAATTGTTGCAACAATTTTCTTCCAATTAGTATTTGTAACTGAGCCCTTATCGCCTGCCTCTAGATTTTCTTGGTCTCTAATTGGCAAATGGGTATTTTACCTTGAGTTCAACTCTCATCCTGTGGCAGTGGGCTGATGTTCAATTACACCCATGTGGGACAACTCGGCAACAGCCCAGGGAGGTCACTGGGTCATTACAAAAAAAACAAACAACAACCATCATTTAGTATGTTTTTTAAGTAATTTGAAATATGGGGACTCTAGAAATGATAATAAACCACATGTATAGCATAATTCCCTTGTAATTACCAGATTGTAACCTAAAAAAAGTCCACATAAACCACCCAAAGCCACCCACATATACATGTGAAAGTGTATGTTTAATTTTATATTCTGTTTACAATTGTTATAATCACATTTAAGCATTTTAAAATGTGGGGTGACAAATTCATCTGAAAAAGTTAAAATGTCATGAAATGATATGAACTTGTACGTGAAATAATACGAGCCGCCACTGTTTGAAATTTAATGTCAACTACACATTAACACACAAGTTATTAACAAGCTAAAACCTAAAAGGTTTAGCAGAATTGTATCATGAGAAAGTGCAGTGTATCATAGCTGTCTGAATGTGATTTGCCAGGTAATATGTGTCGGAAAACAAACTTTTACAGTGACAGAAAAAACACCACACTAGCATTTTCACGTATTGTAAGGGTTGTGTAGACTCACACCATCAACTCCTGGGGAAAAATACTTTCTGTGCACTGCACGTAATCCATTTTGATCGACTCTTCTCAGTTGCTTCAATGTAAACTGGAGGTTAAGAGACAAAACGCGGAAGCGTAGTGCGCTGAAAAGTGTCGGGGCTAAATAAGGTGAATAGACACACAAACACGTTTGTTTCACTATATTAGTGAGGACATCTTATAGACAGAATTACTTTTGTATGGAGGCAATTTCATTTTCTATACACTAACCCTGCCCCTAACTATCAAACATGTTTATATCAGCAAGACATGATTTGGCTGATTTATGAACTTTTCTTTTTAACTGATGAGGACCACTGAAAATGTCCTCTCAAGCTAGTTTTTATCAGGTTTCACTGTATTTGTGAGGTCATTTTCAAACATTTGGCTCTCACAAGCATAGCCAAACCTGTACACACACACACACACACACTTACCTAGCAATCTAAATGGGGACTTCTACTCTAAAAAGAAAGAAAAAGAGCATTGTTTACTTTATTTATGAGCAACCTTTTCCTTTGAGAATGCCCCCAATAGGCGTTTTGTCAGATTTAGCTAAATTCTGCAAGCATTATTCAACTTATTTATCTATAAGACAACCGAGAGACTATAAAACATGCTCTTTGTAAATACAAGTTGCTTGTCAGACTTGGAGTCTGAAACAGATTCATGAAGGTCCTTTGGGCACACATTTATAACAGCACATATAAGATTCTGGGCTATGTGCGAGTGTGAGCACACAATTCAGTGAAAACCCTATAAATGTAATCTCTTATTAAAACCCAGTTTATAAAATGAAACATATGTCTATAGTTACAATCAGGTAGTAGCTGTTGCCAACTTCATACATAAATTGTTTCTACAATTTTCTTCCAATTAGCTCATAGTATTTGTAACTGAGCCCTTATCGCCTGCCTCTAGATTTTCTTGGTCTCTAATTGGCAAATGGGTATTTTACCTTGAGTTCAACTCTCATCCTGTGGCAGTGGGCTGTTGTTCAATTACACCCATGTGGGACAACTCGGCAACAGCCCAGGGAGGTCACTGGGTCATTACCCTGACGACCAAAGATTAATGGGGTTTTTAAACTCAGTTGGTGTTTGAGCAGTGTGCAAATCTCTCACCACAGAATCATACACAACACTCTTTCTCTCTCTCTCTCTCTCTCTCTCTCTCTCTTACTTACACTGATAGTGAACGCTCTAATAGAGGTGTTAAATTGACTATACTCCTCAAGCTAAAGTTGGTATAGGAAATCTTTGAGCAAATAATCATGACATAGGAAATAACACAAGGTTTCACACACAGGACAAATATAGTATATACATCTTTACAAGGAAGGATTAAGAACTGAGAGGCCCATGGCCGGTACACCGTTGAGGCCCCCATTACGTGTCACATGACTACGTTCACGTTTATGCGCTACAGAGCACTTGTCAGATTTGGTTGGATTTTTCAAATTGACAGAAGAAAAGTTTGAAGCAATGTCTTGCACTGCCAGTTCATGCATTATTAATAGGTATGTGCATGGTATTCAAATACCAAAATCACCATTCGGTTATTCTGCATGTGTTTAGAGGTCTTCAACATGATCTGAGTCTGACGGTACCTGACAAACCTACAGGTTTTGGGCCAGGTGCGAGCCAGTTTTTCAAGTAGGCTATAGGGCAAGTTATGGGCTGTTGGCACGTACGTCGTGGCCATGTAAACACACACTGAACGGACGTCTTTGATCGTTGTGCTCACTGTAAAGTTTAAAAGAACTTTAATATTTATTAACGCATCTCGAGACACCTGTATTCTGTTTCACAATTTGTAGCACTGCATCAAGCTTTTTCAGCGCTGGTGTCACAAATCGACATTCTGTTGAAGTTCAGGTTACAAAGAGGACTTAATTTGACTGTTACACATTATTCCAGATTGCTTTTCACCTAGCATTTTCTGTTAAAAAGTGAGCCAATGTTTTTCCCAATTTTGCACTGGTGTGCAGACAATAATTACACAAGTTAAATGCAGAATCATTTAAAAATCTAAATCATCCCGAAGAAGTCCTATAAACCGTAGCGTTCGCTGTCTCATGTAAAGTGAACCTGTTCAGGCAGAATTATGCATTTTCCATTGATTAAGAATAGACATACTATGTTGCAAGCAGTGACTGAGATTATTTTTGTTGGGCATTAATGTGATTTTATCATATGAAGATCTATGTATTTTGCTATTTCAGATAATAGCTCATTGTGCACTTTGTTCCCTTCTAACCTGAGATTGTGTTTGTTACATCCATAGCAATAAACTTTCTTTATTCCCGAGTCTGGACAAATAACAGAATAACCATTCGTGAACTCTTGCAGTTAACCAAATATTACAAAAGGTTACCGTGCACATATTAAGGGTATTAAGGCATCTTTCGCTTTATCATTAATCAATAAATGCATGCAGGACATCAACATTTTAAAGTCCTCTATGCTGTTGCACGAATTTTGTCGCTTATATTAATTTTATCCATCAGCTTTGTACACAGCCAGTGTATACTGCACCTTATCTATGTTTTTGGAAGTGTTTTGAAAATCAGACTCTGTTTTCTGTAGTCCTCAAAATAAACACGATGCACCTGTGAGATGCGGGTTCCCTGAGTCTGCACTCAAGTGCCTGTGCGCTGCTGTAGTCCAGCACGCATTCGGCCGAAAAAATTGTATTTCACACAAGGCTGATATTTACGTGGATTTATAATATCTATCTCAAAATAAATAAGTATTTGATTTAGAGCTCTGGGCCCTTTGGGTTTAGAGGCCCTTGGGCAATGGCCCAAATGGCCCAGTGGTTAATCCGTCCCTGCATCTTTATCACATTGACCAAATCCACACATACCCATCCCCTGAGTTTAGTTTAATACCTAATCCCTTTGGTTTCTAAGACTATGAACCCTTATTAATAGCAAACTGTAAAAAACACATGTACAACTCTTGTAGTACATCCACTAATGTTTATTTGTTTAAGCATGTTGTTCTTGTTTACTGTAGATGTGATCTGTTTGTGCAGATGGTTGGGATGTAGTAACATATTGTTACGTCTCCTTTCTCTGTCTGTAACAACGATGACCCCTCACCCTCAGTTTATATGGAGCCAGACTGAAGCCATGGTTGTCTACAACAGGGGTTTTCAAACTTCTGATGCAAATTACCCCCAAATATGATTATGCCCATTGTGATGTCCCCTTTCAAAAATATACAGTAAAGGCAGAGATATATTTTAATGTATAAAGTCCCAAAAAACTTTACCTTTAGGTTGACTATCTCTTTCTTTACCAACTATTACACTACAGTAAAGTTGGGTTTATAACCTGTAGAGAATTTTTTTGGGGCTCAATTTAAATGCATCTTTACGGCGATTTACACAAAATATACTGTTTCAAAGCAGCTTTACAGAGAATATTGCCATACATGCCCAGTGAGCAACTGAAGGGAATATTGGTGAGGGGAAAACATGTCTGTATATAATAAAATAATTAAGATAATTTATATAATGTTCAACCAGTCTTCAGAAAGAAGAATAAAACAATAATGTAAAATACCTTAAATATTAACCTTTGTACCATTTTCACTTTTTTTTCTCTGAAACTTTCAGCAGACAACCAAATCTTGTGGCCCCATGGGGGTTTCTGGACCACAGTTTTAAAACCTATGGTTTCCGGATGCAATATATCCATTTAAATATTTCTGAGCCAAGTTTCTTTATTAATTAATTTGCATGATTAATGTAGAAAAAAATGCACTTCCGCATATCATTTGTTTAAATGGAAATTTTTCATCATCTGCCCAACCTCATGTCATCAAAATCACTATCACTAGACCAAATACATGTTCAGGAAACAAAGTTTTAACTTCTTTGTTGTTTTATTTGTTTCATTTCTTTATTTGTTTTATTTTGTTATTTCGCCTTGGGCACTTTGTGGCCAGGACTGCCAATGGTGCCCCTTAAAAAAATAAATAAAAAGGTGATTGTCTTTATAGTAGCTGAGGACATCTCTGAACTGAAACCAACATCAATCACTGTTATCAACCTCTATGAGATCTTAAAGGGATAGTTCACCCAAAAATGTAAAATATCTCATCATTTAATCACCCTTATGCCACCCCAGATGTTTATGATTTTTTTTCTTCTGCAGAACACAAATGTAGATTTTTAGAAGACTATTTCACCTCTGTGGGTCCATACCATGCAAGTGAGTGGTGACCAGAACTGTAAGATACAAAAATCACATAAAGGCAGCATTAAAGTAATCCATTACACTCAAAAGGTTAATCCATATCATCAGAAGTGATATAATATATGTGGGTGAGAAACAGATCGATGTTTAAGCCCATTTTTACTATAAATGTCCACTTTCACTTTCACATCTTATTTTCACATTCTGAAAGTAAAAATTGGAGATTTATAGTAAAAAAGGATTACAATATCGATCTGTTTCTAACCCAAATTGATTGGATCGCTTCTGAAGACCAATGGGGTCATATGGATTCATTTTATACAGCCTTTATGTGATTTCTGGAGCTTCAAAAGGTCTTGTCACCATTCTCTTGCATTGATAGGACCTAAAGAGCTGAAATATTCTTCTAAAAATATTTGTTTGTGTTCTGCAGAAGAAAGAAAGTCATAAACCTCTGGGATAGCATGAAAGTGAGAAAACAATGAGAGAGTTGTAATTTTGAGTGAACTATCCCTTAATGAGTAGTTTTGCAGCCCATTTATTCAGTAAACCATGCAGTGTAATATTCCAAGCATAGTGTCAGCTATCATACCTGTCTTTCTGAGGTAGCCAAGTCATGAATTTGTGACAGGTTTTTCCAGATACACTGCATAAACCTGGAGCCTCAATCCCACGTCTGGACCATGCTGTGGGACATGTGGTCTGGCACTGTTGCCAGTGTTGAAAAACAACTAGAAGATATGAGGATTTAGGGGAAACCATTGTGATGATATTGTTAGCTAATCTGGCCCAGGGGATTGTGTTCAGCACAAGTTTTATTAAGTATTTCACCATACGACTCCAAACAACACAGTTACAGAGCAACTGAAAGGAACGTATTACTTAACTCTTTTTTTCTCATATTAAACTTTAACATGTTTGATGTAATGTTGGCTATTTATCTTGTAATATCGGATTTATAGTGTCACAGTAGTGTTAATTTCGGGTAAACTAACCAGTTACAACCAGTCTAGCCCTGTGGGGTTGGGTGTGGAAGACTTGATGGATGATATTTCATGGTCGGTTTGTTTATTCTCTCAAGGAAAATATGCAGATTTGTTCAGTTAGGCAGTGAACGCTTATTTGATTAATCATGTGTGGAATGCCCCTCTAAAGACAGGTTATGGCAAATGTCTGTTTTTCATTGTAAAGGTTATTAACCCAGTATATCTGATTAGCCAGATAATTGCCATTTGAGTAATTCCTTTATTAATTTTACATACACTTACAGAAAGACAGTGCCTTCTTAGTCCAAATATTTGCTGCATGTCAATATTCTTTCCATCAAGTTATACACACACACACACACACACACACACACACACACACACACACACACACACACACATATTTTAACTTTTCTTTTTACAGGCATTTTTGGGCAGTTCCATCTGCATAATGGACATTGGAGAATGTTTATGGATTTGGTATTGCTATATACACACAGAGAATGAGAGAGAGAAAGTCTGAAAGGCAAACAGTACACAGCTATGGAAAGATAGCATGGTATAATGAGAGAAATGAAAGGGGGCTTGGAGAGAGATGAAGTAGTGGACGGATGGGGAGAGAAAGGTGGAGTGTGTTTTAACAGGATCCAGATGGTGAGGTCCAACCCGCTCAGTGTTCTGGGTGATGGCTCCCCAGTGAGAGAACTGACCAGTCATAACCCATATCAGGGCCCCAATGAGCCTCACAGTCCAAACACTCACACACTCACACACATAATCATGCACATACTCACCCACACATTGTGATATACTGTATGTACTGTTAGTAAATTAGTTTCAACACACTGTTAAACAAACAATATTTGGCCCTCCATAATGCAGGAATAAGCCACTAGAGGCTGTGTGTTACAGTCAGTATGTTTACATGCGCAGTTATAATCAAGCTATAGTGCATTTGGCATAGTTGCACTGCAGTCTTCATTTGTCCAAGTATATACAAATCAGACTGGTATGATTTCAGTCAGATTACCCCTGTGTTGTGTTTGTTCTGACACCTTTTGGGTTCCCAATCAAAAATGACCGTCCCAATAAGATTGTTAATGAATCTCTCACATTGAATAAATTATCCCAAGATAATGTATTAGATCTTTTTGTCAACTTTTTTTGTGTGATTATGACAGGTTTTGTACTTTTTTTTTAATGTATTTTCACGTTAAATATGTAAATTTATGTATATAAAAATATGTATATTTTTAATGATAGAAGGATTCATTGAACTGAGCTAGTGAGGGGCACTCCCTGCAGGAAAAAATACAAAAAATATTATAATTATGTAATAAATTAATAACCACTTGCTTGATCTAAAGCTTAGAATCTGTACTTTACATTGCATATAGCTGATCCTACCAATTCTAAAATAATGACCTTTCATTTTCTAAAAAAATAGAACTGTTTTTTTCTCATAATTTGCTAATTTGTTATAACAACAATTATATTCAGAGTTGGTAAAACCATAAAAAAGATGAGATAGACATGTGTTATATATATTGTTGGAAAAGTCTCAATTAGTAAAATGCAATGAGCAAACTTGTTTCACTCAGAGGCCAAACTGCAGTGAGTATTAGAGTATGGCTCTTTTATCTTTTATCACTGTTTTCCTTATTACATCATGAAACAAACATAACATAGACAATTACATATCGTAACTTACAGCAGACTATCAGAATTCAAACAAGCACAAAGACAACATAATATGATAAGTACATCTTGAAATATTCCTCATTGTGTACATGGAATGACAATGCATAAAAGGGCACTCAACACATGTGTATGTGTGTGTGTGTGTGTGTGTGTGTTTTCAGATAACATATCTGAACAATGTCAATTGAACAAGTCTAAAAATGACATAACACAACATAAGGGTTGAGCCATTTTAAAATGACAAATTATTGTTTTAGTCCAAGTAAAATGTAACTTTTAATGTGCATGCAAATGTACTGAATGGTGTTACCATGGGTAATGGGTGTTCCAAGGCACAGTGCAAAGTGGAGTACTTAAACATTACTGTAACGCATGGCCTCTCATGGATTATTGCATTTATTAAACAAAAATGATAAAAACTTGCATTTTCAAAACTTCAAATGCAGCTCATACAGAGTCAGAACAATCCATTTTATAATATGCAATTTATTTTTGTGATTAGTAAATTTGTCTCTTTTTCCTCAAATGGAAGCATTAGATTAAGTCAAAAAGAATTTAGCTGAGAAGCTGGAAAACCACAAATCCATTAAGTTTTTACCCATTAAAGTCCTTCTTTTAGCTTTCATTGATGCATGTAAATGAGGCAGATGATTCGCCCTCTCATTAAAGAGGATTACAGCAAAAGTCTGTGTTAGTCTGGGTCTCATTTCAAAGCCCAGAATAAATCTCTGTCCATACGGAGATAAGGAACCCCCATTCTCTCTTTCTGTCTCTCTCACACACACCTTTGCAGTCACTGTCATGCAAATTAGATTATGTGAATTTGCAAGCACAGATGGCATTGCCTAATGAATTTTGCTTATTTAAATAATCTGAATATTACAAATATGTCTTCTTGTGTTTGTGTTGCGTGAGAGTTAGTGTCTTTATGTTTATGGGTGCTTACGAGATCAAAATAGACAAATTCCTTGTCAACAGTTATTTGTGGAATTCATGGCATTTTCACAGGGAAAAAAATATCTTCTATACCTGGTCACCTCTTATCAGGAGGGCCTGTTCTCAAGCATGAAGGAACACACACTTCTTCGGGAAAGCAATCTTTGGGCCACATCTACAAAATCTCAACTTTGGGCCACACTGCCATCTATAGAAACACAGCCAGGTCTGTATTAACTCTGCCAACTATGGATTTACTCATTTTGTTAATCTCTATCTACTAGTGTTAGAGTGTGTGGAATTATTCTATGAATTATTTAAGCAGTATCACATGGGCAAGAATGCTGCGCTGAATATCAACACAGCTGTTATTCGTCCATAGAGACTAGGCCGCAGGCTTAAATTTTGTTTCTGACAAAATGTGTCCAGTAAGTTTTTTTCTCTCCAGAAATGCAAATAATTCCAAGTATTTCAGTATTTTTGATTCATCCTCTGTATGTCTCTGTCTTTTTATTTCCAGACTTCAGCTGTAGATTACTAATGACAAGGCATCATGTTAACTCAGAACTACCTGAAGCTTTCATCAAAAAAAAGTAAGTTGACATTTTTAGGACATCTTAGACTGACATTTCTGAATTGAAAAGCTTCACAAAAGAACAAAACTGAAAGGTAAGCACAGTTAGAGAATAAGGGAGCTATGTAAAATGGACATTCTGCTTCTCCCGCATAAACATATGTAATAACTGTCAACAGTTTATTTCAGGAGGTCTTTGTGTTACCATTATAACAACATGCAACCATGTTGGTGCAGCGATGGATGTTTGTTTCTCCAGATGTGTGTGGGTGTTTTGTTTATACAAAAGTGTGATACAGCACCCAGTATAATGACAAATATTAGTTTAACAAAAGGCATGAGGGTCTTTAGCTTTGGAAATTGATACACAAAATGGAAAGAGACACAGACAGAATATGAAGAAAAGGTAATGAAGAAAAAAAGGGGACACATTTGACTATAATCTCTCTTTTTGGCAGAGGGGCTGTTCTAGTCACTATTTAATAACACAGTTGCTTTAAAATTCACAAAATAGCTACTTTTTTCCTCAACACTTGTGCATTCACAATCTCCTGTGTGTAAACATATTTAAATACACTATTTTATTATTCATAGCAGTAGAATCTGGCCTGCCAAGCATAAACTTTTAGAAATAAAAGTAGGCTGTTCAATCGCCTGCCTTAACATCATATTCTGCATTAGTCTCACACATGAGAGGGGGTGTATTTTGGGGTGGAAAATGTCTCCTTTTATCGTAGAATTGCAAAATTTAAGTAAGCAACGTTGTACCATTTGTTATGACTTTGCATTGCATCAATGTGTATATTAAAGCTTTGTATTCTGCCAACCCCTCTCTGAATAACAAATGAATGAATTAATGAGTTCTTTCATCACCTGCAAAATCTTAGATTTGGGTTGCCTTCCAGCTCCCTGTTAAACACCAAGTGACACCACAAGATCCACACACACACACATATATATACAGTACATATATATATATATATATATATATATATATATATATATATATATATATATATATATATATATATATATATATATATATATATATATATCTCAAGTTCATGTAACTCCTGAGTTGATTTATGTATCCATAATATTATTAGACCCCATGATATGAGAGTTTTATGATGATTTCACAAGTCTGCCTTGTGCTGGTTACACTGGAGGGGTATAATGGAGTTATTTATAGTATTATGGAGCAGAAAGTGATGGCCATCAGCACTTCCATGTGGGAACAAAGAACAGTCTTGGAAATGGTTTTATCCACACTGGTGATATTAGCTCTTCTCCATGAGGCATTAGATTTTTTGGGGGGGCTTTTTTCTTTATTGTATATTCTGTAGATAGTGATAGAAAGACAGGACAGAGAGGGAATGGGATAGGAACATGTCAAGCCATGGACTCAAGCCTCTACTTACCTCAATTTCAATGTGTTATCACTGTTCCCTTTCTGTCACTCACTTGACGTTGTGTCGATTGTAGTGACACAAGGGGTCTTTCTTGAGAGCCTCGAATACCTCTGAACTTGAGAAAAGGCCAGTGAGAAATTGGCAGACAGAATTTGCATGTCCTGCCCTCGGATATACAGATATAAAGTGAAGTGGGCGTGTGTCTGTCAGTCAGATTTTTTCTTCGGAGCCGACCGGTTGTGCAGCAGCAAGCTGAGTCTCACTACTGTTCCACTCACCTCTATCATAGCATTGTTGTTGGATCTATGGCGCGATACCAGCAGCTTTCTCCCTCTCTGCATGCTGTGCAGTCCATGCCCCTGGGCACTTTGACAGCGTTTCTATAAAAGAGTGTATACCTCTAAAAGAGAAGTACACAACGTCTCGTTCCCTCCATCAGGGAACGGAGGTTACAACAGTAACCATGACGTTTTCTTTTTATTTCTTTTAATTAATTAATTTATTTTGTATATAGACAGTAGAGAGACACATAATAGAGAGGGAACCTCTGGATTAGAGGATTACAACCTGTTTATGCTTTATTTGATTTACAGTAGACAGTATAGAGAGAGAGAGAGAGAGAGAGAGGGAATGGTGTTGAGAATCAGGACACATTGCAGGTCAGATTCAAACCTGTGATACCTACATAAGCATCACAGCTAAATGCATTTCCAGTGTGTGCCAACCACTTCTCCAAAACTCCAAACTCAACCCTTTCTTATTCTGCTCTAAGTCTCAATGATCTGAACCAGAGCAATACCCTGATTCCACACGTTTAGTGTATTCCATAGACATGAATCCATAGACAAAGAGCCTAATGCAGTTAACGGTACTACAGATGAGAATGAGAAGAAAAAGTGCACACAAAATGAAAGAGAAAGCTACAGGGAAATTAAAGAATATATTTTATTTTTTAAAAAAAAAATTCGCATGGAAACTGTCCGAAAAGGGACATCTATTTTTTAGCAAAGACATCCCCTTGAATATCTCTGCGCACTCTGAAGCCTCGGATAAATATTTTGGCTTCCTCTAAAATATCTAATAAAACAGTTTATATTGCTTCCCCTGTGTCTTACACAGGAAGGATCTAAAAAAAATTCAGCCCACCAAAAAAACGACAGAAAGTTTAAAAAAGCAATAAAATATACAGAGAGAGAAGGTCAGAGCATACCTTGTGTAAATATTTGAGTCTCTGTAAATCTAGGACATTCATTTAGTCAGAGAGATGATTTAGTTCTTCCTGTGATAAGCCTTACGCTTCACCTCTTTCTGCTGTCTTGAAGGGACCATACACCTCTACATCTAAACAAGAATAAAATACTCGAATGACCTTTTGCTAGTGTCATGCACTGAAGAGCAAAGACATCATTTAGAATTTGTCTACAATTTCAAACACCACTCAGTAACACATTTTTCACAGTCAAGAATTCAGGAAGTTTTTTTTTTTCCTAAAGACTTTTATTGTTCAGGAAGCATTTAATCTAGACATTATTAGAAGGGAAACTCTCAGTGGAAAAACTGTTTAATTTAACTCAGAGACAGTTTGATTCAAAAAGCTGGCAAGATTAAAGACTATTTAAGTATGACTGCCTGAAACTTTTGGTGATTTTATTACTCCGCAAACTGTTTTGATTTATAAAATGCTTTTAAATATCCTGTCCTTGAAAAAGGGAAATACGATAGTACACTTATGATGAAATGCGTTTAGTGGGTTATCTGATTCCAGGCACGTCAAACCAAAATAAAACCAATGTCCAGTGGACAAATAAATGGTCCAGACGATTGATTACTGTAAAAGTTTCTCTTCAGAATTACAACTAGATGTCCTCCATTTAAATAATGATCATGTCAGAAAATTGTCCATCCACAAGTTTGGTTAAACGTGAAGGTTGAGTGACTCACCTATGATCATTTGGAAATATTAGAATAAATAAGATGACTGACAAATGGAGACACAGACATAAGACACAGAAAGATAAAGACAGAGAGAAGAGAGGGATGACAAAAGGGAGAAGAAGTGATCTGGACTGATAGGGAGAGATAGGGAAAGAGAGAGAGAGAGAGAGACTCCTCTAGGCCACCTGCTGTCCCTTAGTGAGCCCTGCGGCAAAATTTCTGTAACATTCGCTTAAGAGATAGAGAGAGAGAGAGAGACAGTAGAGAGAGAGAGAGAGAGGGAGAGAGAAACCTTCAAAGACATCAAACTTCTCTCATCATCGCATACACGTGCACAAACACGTGTATATGAGTGTTTGATGGCTTAGAGAGTCTTATGTAAGCTGCATCAATGAATGAATATTTATGCTTTGTTTTGAGAGAACGGTATTTATTTATTCATTTGACAGTGGGCCGTGGTTATGAATCTGTATGAAGAGACATGTTACATCACCCAGTCTAGCTAAATTTAGAAGGCTGACAAAATTTTTTGCAAAACTTGTAGATTTAAATTTGAGAAGTTGACCAGTAAATATTTTTACTTGTGAGTTGAAATGTACACTCACAGCCCCGATGTGAAAAGTAAAATAAAAATCTGAAGTTGAATGTTGCAATCTATGCTCTACAAATCTACAAGCTCTCAAATTTTCCTACTTTTTTATCTTCATAAATACCTATGAAAATGGGGTGGCATGTCTATGGTATAATATAGTTTAATGATTCTATGAGACCAGGTTTGTTTCTGTTTGTCTTTAAGAACGTTTTGTCCAATGATTAAATGTTGACTAGATTTTAATAAAATGGTCTGAAATGTACTTTAAAAAAAAAAAAAAAAAAAAAATCGAATAAAAAAATCGAATAAAACACCATATATACTGTGACTAGCACTATTGCCTTCAATACAAACTGACGCACACACACACACACACACACACACACACACACACACACACACGTTTTGTTTGATATAATTTTGGGGACTTTCCATAGACTTCTATGAATTTTATACAGATTTAACGATAATTTCTATGCCCTAACTCTACCCCTAAACCTAACCTTTACAGTAAACATTTAGCATTTTTACATTTTCAAAAAAACACAATTTAGTATGTTTACTAAGCCATTTCCCTCGAGGGGACTGCTGGGTGGTCCCCACAAAGTAGGTGATCTCAGGTGGAGGTTAAACCTGTACACACACACACACACACACACGCACACACACACGCACACACACACGCACACACACACACACACACACACACACACACACACACACACACACACGTTGGGTTTCCATGTTTTATGGGGACTTTCCATAGACATAATGATTTTTATACTGTGCAAACTTTATATTCTAACCCCTACTCCTAAACCTAACCCTCACAGAAAACTTTCTGCATTTTTTAATTAAAAAAAAAAAAAAACATAATTTTGTATGATTTATAAGCTGTTTTCCTCATGGGGACCAACAAATTGTCCCCAAAATGTCAAAAATTCGGGTTTTACGATCCTTAAGGGAACATTTGGTCCCACAAGGTGATAAATACATGCTCACACACACACACACACACACACACACAGACTAAGATTATGTCACAGCTCATTGAATGCCAGCAGCTTGAGAACTCAAGAATACATTGCCATGGTTACACAACCTTTCTTAAAAATGGTTTGAGAGATGGGTAGAGAGCTCTCATATACATATATTATGAGTATTAATGCATACAAGCAAAGACCCTGATCCTCCTTTTGGATCTTTCTAGCAGAGATGTATAGATCCCAATGAGGATTCCAGTATGTGTTATTATGAACTACATCAGTTGTACCATTCATTCTCTGTGCTTTCTGCATTTCCTCTGATGTGGTCATGTGCTCTGTATGCTAAAGGACTGAGAAAATCCTTTGTTTATAGATTGTGATTTACAAATTAACAATACGCACATAATGACCCTTATTACGGTAATACACAATCACTCGTGCCGTTGCATGGTTGTTTTTCTTGCTTGAGTATTTAAACACTGTGCAAGCTGTTGTGCAACAATTAGAAAACAATCAAACCTAACCTGCACCCCCCCCTTTAAAAAGCCACAACTATGAACCTTGCGTGCATTTTGTGATCAGTAACAGCAATTAATTTTATTGCTGTAACTGTATTATGTGTAAGATGTTAAATAATTGATGAAGGAGAGTTGAAATTACCTTCTGGTACTGTAAGCATTGGTGAGTCAGCAAAAAAATTGAGCATTTCATATTTAAATACTGCTCTTTTTTTTTTAGGTAGCATTATCTGAGGTGTGAGGGCTTTGGAGCTTAGTTTTTAGAGGCAAATGTTAACGAGCTTGATGAGGTCAACAGGGGCGAATCTATTAGCTTGTATGTGTTGGCTCATAAAAAAAACATCCACATAAAAAATGGACAAAAAGTAAATAAACACACATGTGGGCTGCTGTGTAAGTATTTTGTGCATGTTTTATGAACTTAATGGATTCTGTGTTATGAATGGCTGTGTCAGGGTTTTAGAAAATTTTGATTGCATGAGTGTGTGTGTGTATGTGTGCATGATTTTCTAAGGAGTTAAAGCATATCTTGAAACAGGTTTCCTGAACATTCTACCCATCAACAATTGGTCAGACAAAAAGATAGCCCCGCCCCAGTGTTGTGAGGGTTACTTTTAAACGTTATTTCACCACATATTACATAATACATGCTGTAAAATTTAACTTGTAATGCATTCTGTTAGATTTCTCAAGGTCAGTAACTTAAACTAAATACTTTGTATTACTTCCTCAGCACACATTTTCACTTGTTTTGACTGTAATAACAAATGAAAAATAATATGCCAGAGCTGTCAGGCAAAATACCTGTCTTACACAGTGTTGCTTCTAAAACAAGATTGAGGCAGGGCAGAGGGCGTGGCCGGGTGATGATTCTACATTCGCCACCGTCCACGAGGTGAGTGGGGACTGGACTCCCTGATCGGCTGGAGCGATGGAGCCGCTGCCAGGGGTGGAGGAGAGCCCTGCCATCCCCCAGAAACGCAGAGGGATCGAAAGAAGACCGCCGTCCACGAGGGGAGGAGGGAAGTGACTCCACACCGCCTGGAGCGGTAGGGCCGTTGCCAGGGGCAGAGGAGTGTCCCCACGAGTCGCCAGGAACGCGGAGGGGCATTCTGTCCGCCGGAGGTTGTGGGTCTGACTCCGGTCCGACCGGGGAGGAGCGGCTGTCATCCACCTGAGAGGGTGGAGGAGTGATCGAAGACCATGCGACGGTGTATCAGAGAACCGGCGAGTAAGTTCTCCCCAGGAATGTGGCTGGGCAGAGGGCGGGACAGGGTGGTGATTCTACACACCCGGTCCCTTATCAGTCTAATCAAGCCTCAAAGAGGGATAAAGGCCAACTGCGGAAGATGCGGAGAGATCGTTTACGAGCATGTCCGTCATGTGTGTTTGTATCTTTTTTTTAAGTTTTTCATTAAAACTATTATTTATATTATCAAGCTGGTTCTCGCCTCCTTCTTGCCCATCTAAATCCTGTTACAATGATAAAGTTAATGTATTTTATTTTAAGGATTTTTAGATATTTTAATTTTTTTTGACCAGAAAACAATACAAAAAATCTCTGCAAGAATTAGATTTTTTCTGTACAATACATATTTGTCCTATTATCAAAGGTCAAACTAGAGGGGAAAAAACGGATGTGCGGATTTTCTCAATAGAAAAAATTTAATTGTGCCTGATAACAGGTGAATTTATAAGGGATAGGAGCATAATTTTAGCTTAGCATAAAGCTAAATGTTCACATGGCAATTTACACAAGATTAACTATTTCTGCTGAACAGTATGAATACAGCTCATGAAAGTGTTTCACTGCTGTGCAACACTCCTCGGATCGCATCATTAATATGTATAAATGTTTTCCAATTGAATAGATTAAATATTTAATGAAACAAATGACAATAAAATACAAAGTGATCTCTTCAGTAATCAAAATACTTTTTGAATGTTACTGTATTCTGATTACCAGCTATTTAAAATGTAACTGTAGTGGAATACAGTTACTAATATTTAAATATATAATCCTGTTACATGTATTCTGTTACTTCTCAACCCTGCCCACCCCTCACTCATTTCATTGGTTGAGCCATTGTTGCTGTGTCGAGTTGGTTGGTATGCTCATACAAATAGAGTATTGTTTTGATAACACAACAGAGCCACAATATTTACACTTTTAGGGAATAATCAGTACAGTATACAAATGCTTTCTTATAGTTGTCTCTACATATTAAGATGGGATCATAGAAATAACTTTGAATGCCTAGGTAAATAATCTTGTTCTTGTTCATGTTCCAAGTTAAACTCCAAGCACTTAAGTGTATCTATGTGGTATTACATGGGCATGAACATGGCAGAAAATGAAAGTATGTTTGCTTGTGTGTGTATGTGTGATTGTGTGTGTGTGTGTGTGTGTGTGTGTGTGATTGTGTGTGTGTGTGTGTATGTGTGATTGTGTGTGTGTGTGTGTGTGTGTGTATGTGTGATTGTGTGTGTGTGTGTGTGTGTGTGTGTGTGTGTGTGATTGTGTGTGTGTGTGTGTGTGTGTGTGTGTGTGCGTGCAGGTGGGTGGGTGAGTGGTTGTTGACAGTTTGTCAGTAATGGACCAGAATTGAAAGCGTAGCTGAAGAATCAGTGGATGCCTGAGGGAATGCCGGGAATAAACCGCCATCAGTGACGCACTTTCTTACACATCACAAAGACACAGAGGGAGGGAAATGTGTGTGGGGGGGAAAGGAATGAATGAGACAGGGCAAACTGTAGGGATGATATAAGAAAGGCATGGATGGAAATGTCAAGTAAAGGAGAGACGTGGGTATGAGAGACATGAGAAGGAATGAATGGATAGTTAGATTTACAGAGAGATAGGCAGAGGTTTCTCTCTCTCCGGAGCATGAGGAACACTCTGATAAGATCAATTATTGACCATACATCAGGCTTTTAGCTGTCAGATGCAAAATTTGCCCAGTGCACTCTAAAAGAGACAGAGAGAGGGTAAAAAAAAAAGCCAAAGAGGAATCACAGTCATCTTGTGCTATATTCTTCCATTAACGGATATGAGGAATGAGTACTTAGACTAAATTCATAGAGTTCAGCAAAGGGCCTTATACCCCACTAATATCTTACATCACCGAGCTAGATGACACACACAGTCTTCAGTCTAAACAAGTCCACATTTACACAATCATCCACCAGCCTTTTCTAAATATTCTTATACCCTGCTATCAGTCTCACACTGAGAAACCAGAAATGACTACTAATGCCTAAGGCACAAAACACATCTGAGTTTGACTGGACTGACGTCAATGAACAATTATTGACGCAGAGATTAATAGACTCACCTGAGTCCCAGCGATATCTCTTCATCTTCTCCTCTATTCTTGCCCTTCTCATCCCTCTCTATAATAGTTTAAAAGACCTTTTACACACAATTAAATTAATCACATAAACTACTGCTCTGTCTGCCCCGAATCAAGCACTTTATCTTAGCAGAACCATTAAAACATATCAGAGATCATCTATTTAAAAAAGACATTTTAATCTTCATTTTATGGATGTCTGATGTCAGAAATACTCAGCTGTAAATCAGAAAAACTGGAGAAAGATGTCTTGAAGAGAAGAAAAATCACTCCTCACTACGGTGTCCCTCAGGGGTAAACACGAGCTTTGCGTGTGCCAGCCTTTTTTGTTAGTGTTTCATTATTCCCGCAATGCACAGCTATCTGGTCCTTTCAGGTATGCAGGTAAAGGTACTGTCAAAATAGAAGATAGAATAGAATAGAATAGCTACAAAAATATGCACGAATGAGAGCGAGGTCATACAAAGAATTTATGCCATTCATATTTACCTTAAGACAAGAGTAAAAGTCTCACCATTTATTCAGTCATTAAAAGAACATTTGGAAGTTTAAATGTCTAATGCACAGACCAAATGTAGCTAAACAACATATTTGTTCATAGAAAATATTCACAAAAGTATTCACACTAAGCATTTTAAATAAATAATTAGTCATTTGTAATGGATTCATTTTGAGTAATTTACCTGACACTGGAAATGACACTTTTAGGGAGCAGGTGATGCCAGTTTGTCCAGATAATGCATTATGAATCAGAATCAGAATCAGCTTTATTGCCAGGTATGTGTACACATACAAGGAATTTGACTCAGGATTGTACATTGCTCACGATGTGCTTACACATACAAAAATACAATAACACAATAATAAAATAAAATCAGACACAGGCTACAGTGTAGACAACACAAATGTACACACTATGAACAAAAACAATATATGCATATTGACAAATAGTGCAGTGATCATAGTGCAAAGGATGCAGGACTAAAATTATTATTATCATTATTATGTACATGTCGGAGGTGGATGTGATATACAGGTACACATACATGCATACGTGTACACAGTGCGATGAACCATAGTGCAAAGGATGCTGGAATAATAGTAAAAGTATTTTGTGCAGGAGTTGTGACTTGAGGTAGGTGGAATTGGTATACAGTATATACAATATGACAATAAATAATATGAACAGTATGAACAGCTCTGAAATAGAGAATGGTGAATAGATAATAAGTAGTAACCAGTAAATAGGTGGCTGATTAGAGACAGTTACTGGGTTATTGCATTGGAAATTGTTCCTGACACTGCGAGTCAGAAATCAGCTGTTCATCAGAGTGATGGTTTGTGGGAAGAAACTGTTTCTGTGTCTGTTGGTTTAAGCTGCCTGAGTTTCGCTGTGAACCAGGGTTTTTGGTTGTTGTATGTGCGGAAGGTTTTAGTCGGCACACACATGTCTTCACAAAAACTGATGTAAGATGTCACAGTGTCGGTTAGTTCGTCCAGGTCAGTGGCTGCAGCCTCAAAAACACTCCAGTCAGTACAGTCAAAGCAGGCCTGTAACTCCAGCTTTGACTCATTGGTCCATCTTTTCACAGTCTTTACAACAGGTTTAGCAGATTTCAGTTTTTGCCTGTGTGACGGGATAAGATGAACCAGACAGTGATCAGAGAGTCCCAGGGCTGCACGGGGTGCAGAGCGATAGGCGTCCTTTAATGTAGTGTAGCAGTGGTCCAGCGTGTTAGTGTCTCTGGTGGGACACTTAACATGCTGTCTGTACTTTGGGAGTTCATGGCTGAGGTTTGGTCTGTTGAAGTCCCCAAGAACAATGAGCAGGGAGTCTGGATGTTTTTTATCCACGTTAGTTATCTGGTCGGCCAGGTGTAGTAACGCCTCACTAACACAGGCCTGAGGTGGAATGTAAACAGCGACCAGAACAAACGAGGAAAACTCCCGCAGTGAATAAAAAGGTTTACAGTTTATAAATAATGTCTCAAAGTGTGGACTGCATGATTTTTTCAACACTGTGACATCTGTGCACCAACCTTCGTTTATATAGAAACAGAGTCCGCCTCCCCTTGTTTTTCCCGTGAGCTCCCTTTCGCGATCCGCACAGATGAGATTAAATCCCGGTAGGTGAAGTGCACTGTCCGGGATGTGCGGGGTGAGCCAGAATTCGGTAAAACAGAGGGCGGCAGATCTGCAAAAGTCCGAGTTAGTTCTGTTGAGGTGAAGCAGTTCATCCATTTTGTTGGCCAGAGAGCGGACATTCGCCAGGTGGATAGAAGGGAGCGCACTGCAAAAACCCCGCTGTCTCAGCTTTACCAGTGCGTCTGCACGTTTTCCCCTTCGGCGTCTTCGGATGATCCCAAACAGAGCTGATGCTCCTCCAACTAATAACTCCGGGAAAGTTCCGGGTTCGATAAAGAGTGGTGGAATAGTATGAGCAGTTGAAAGTCCAATATTTAAGAGCTCATCGGCAGAAAACAGCATTAATAAACAAAAACACAAAAAGCACTAAGGAGCGTAATCCAGAGGCGGCCGTCTGCAGCACCATTTTTAGCAATTTCATGTTCAAAAGTGAACATGAATCACATCAATGTCTCAAATCTCATTAAGACTTTACAGTAAGATTTTATTCATTAATATTAATAAATGTATTAGGTATCATGAACTTACAATGTTAGTATTAAATTACAGCATTTATGAGTATTGATTAATTTATGAAAATACAAATCACTCATTGATAGTTCATGTTAGTTCATAATGCATTAAATAATGTTAACATATACAATTTTTTATTTTAATATTAGTGTTAGTATGTTATGCTGATATTAACATTAACCAAGATTAACAAAGGCTGCAAATGTATTCAGTGTTTTTCATGTTAACTTATGTGGTTAATTAATGTTAGCAAATTGTAATCGTATTAATTAATGTAAATGTTAGCAAATTGTAAAGTGTTACCCAATTCTCCAGATTATTCTCTAGTTTTCTCTTCTTATTTATTATAACAATTTCACAGTTATGGACAATCAGTACTATCTGGGCATAAAGTGACTGACGGGAAAGTGCATTTGGAATGCCACAGTGCCTAGAAATAAAGGGTGTCACAGTTGTTCAAGGGTAAATGTAAGATAAGAAGTTGCATATTTGAATTCTGGAGTTGTTTAGAAGCTTCCACCTGGCCTATTGAGCGATAAGCAGCTGTTCCTCACAAAGCAACTGATAATGATGCTTGACTGGAGATGACGAATATTCAGTGCCATACCATTTCACAACTTTTAAGACCATGAAGTTACAGAATTAATCTCATATCATACAACATTACAATATAGCTGTCTGGAATAAATAAATAGCCTACACAAATTCAGATGACTTCTGTTGGCATTCAGAGCATACACACAATAAAACTTCTATTTACAATGCAGGACACTTAGTCCCTCTTTAATCTAACTCACATCAACATTGTACCCTGCTATCTCTCTACTGGCATGTTTGTGTTTGTGTGTGTGTGTGTGTGTGTGTGTGTGTGTGTGTGTGTGTGTTTGTGGGCAGTTTTGGGTGGTTTACAAGGACATTAAGGTATTATGCTATACATGTGGTTTATGAGGACATTTCTAGTGTCAACATAATTGAAATAGCTTAAAAAACATACTAAACAATGTCGTTTGGAAAATGTAAAAATGTAGAATGTTTTTTGTGAGGGTTAGGTTTAGGTGATAGACTCTATAGTCTGTACAGTATAAAAATCATTGTCTATGGAGAGTCCTCATAAGGATAGCCGCAACAACAACACGTGTGTGTGTGTGTGTGTGTGTGTGTGTGTGTGTGTGTGTGTGTGTGTGCGCGCATCCACAGCCAGACAGAGCACATAAATCCTGTTGGCTGTCTGGAACTGACCCTTTTATACATTCTGGCTTAGTGTTTCAAGAGTCAAACTGTGAGGAACATTTTGAACTTAAGGAGGTTATAAAACTACCAATGCATATTTAATAATTCAATCATTCAAAATTCAATCTATATATTAAAACTGGCTATATACTTGGGCAACATTTTTTCAATTATTCGATTATTCATCTTAATAAACATACAAATTAATCAAGAAAGTTTGTGTGATGGTTAGGGGGAGGGGTAGTGTATAGAAGAAATCATAAACTCAGTATAAAAACAACAGAAGACAATGGTAAGTTTTCTGAGGATAGAAGAACAAATAAGTGTGTGTTGCCTTATAGTGTTCCATTCTTGACTACATGGCCTGCTGGTTAGCACAAGCAAACCCAGCTCAGGTCAATATAGAAGTTTATCAAGAAATTGGTTAAACTGTTCTGAATTAAGAACGTTGTATTGCTCTTAATGAATTTTTATTTTTTTACTAAATAATTAAAAAAATATATATATATTTTTTAAGAATGTTGTTTCTAGAGTAGCAAAGTCACTATATAAACTCAATATCTCACTGGAAACAAATCTAAAATGTCAATAAAATAATTGTATACAATGGCTGAGAAGAAAGCAGGGAAGGCTGTCATCAAGGGGCTGTGTTTGATTTCAATCAAACTGCGCACACATGGGTCAAGTGCAGGTGGATCTGTCACCATCTTTGCTGCCTAATAGGGGTGTAACGTATGATAACCGAAAAATTACCACATTATTATGGTTTCACTGTATTTAGGTGCATTGAAAATATTAAAAGCAGTTCAAAATGTGGTTATAAAATAGACTATTTCTAATAAACACACAGATAAATATTTTGGTTATAACAAATATTTGATTGGAAAAAATATTTTGGATTTCTTGAACTTTAATCCTTTAAATTTTGATCTTGAACATTAGGACACTCTCTTAATCCGACAAGGTAAAAAAAGAAAAAGAAACATGTACAGTAGTCAGATGATTATAAATAAAATTTGAAATAATTTTGTTATTCTTATTTTATTATTTATTAAATTTAATTGTAATCATTTGTAATGTTTATTGTCCAGGATAACACTTCAAATATGCATTTGCATGCATTCAGTAATTTGTTGCATTTGTGATTTAGTTAAATTCTACAATATCTACTGAAAATATATTATTCCTGTGCAGTTTATTTATTGCCATTTTGTCTAATACTGAAATTGTCTGCCACAGTTTCACTGTCAATTTCTTGCATGCATATTGTCAATTTGAATTTCCTGACCACCAAAAGCCTCGCATTTTGTAAACCCTATTTAGTACAATGTTTTACAAATAAAACATATTATTAGCATTATCAAACACATTGGCCTGCTGTTGCGCTGCACTTAGGCAAAAGAACAGTTGGCTCATCGTAAAGTTGAACAAGGTTTTAAATCCATTTGTTGCATTTGTGAATGTGACGGAAAGCATAAACATAGCTTTAGCCTAACTAGTCATTACAAATCATGTAAAACTACATTGAATCTTGTGTTCCCCGTCTGTCGCTCACTTTGACGTTGTGTCAAAGAAGCGACACTAGGGGTCTCTCTTGAGCGCCGAATATACCTCTGATCTATGAAGAAAGGCCAATGAGAAGTTGGCAGAGAGAATTTGCATGTGCCGCCCTCGGACATACAGGTATAAAGGTGAGGAAATGCGTCTGTTTCATTCATAAATTTTCTTCGGAGCCGATGGTCATGTATGCAGCGAGCTGCAAGTCACACACCTGTTACTCTTCCTCTGAGCGATTGCTGTTGGATCTACGGCGCACTTCAGCAGCTTTCTCCTTCTCTGCATGGCAGTACAGTTTGCCCTTGGGTGCTTCAACAGCGGCGGCTTATGACAGATCTTGGACTTTGCTTTGCACAAACTACCGTTCAAAATGCTCACGCAAAAACACATTTTAACTTGCATTCCACGTCTCAATATTGCCTCGACATCGACCCTTTCTATGGTTCGCGTTCGACGACCAGGCGTATCAGTACAAAGTCCTCCCCTTCGGCATGTCCCTGTCCCCTCGTGTCTTTACGACGGTCGCAGGACACCTCCCACTGCCTGCTCTGGTATGCCCGAACAGAGGCTCCCCTCGGTGCAGATGCACTGGCACACAGCTGGTCCTCGGGGCTGCGCAAGTACGCATTTCTCCCAGTGAGCCTTCTTGTACAGGTGCTGTGCAAGGTCAGGGAGGACGAGGAACAAGTCACTCTGGTGGCCCACCCGGGCTTGGTTCTCGGACCTCATACTCCTTGTGACTGCCCCTCCTTGGCAAATTTCCCTGAGGAAAGACCTTCTTTCTCAGGGACGGGACACACTCTGGCATCCGCACCCAGACCTCTGGAACCTCCATGTCTGGACCCTGGACGGGACGTGGAAGATCTAGCTGATCTACCACCTGCTGTCATAGACACGATCAACCAAGCCAGAGCCCCATATACCAGACAACTTTACGCCCTAAAGTGGCACTTGTTTGCGAATTGGTGTTCTTCTCGGGGCGAAGACCCACAAAGGTGTGCAGTCAGGTCAGTGCTCTCATTTCTGCAGTAGAGGTTGGAGGGGAGGCTGTCCCATCCACCTTGAAGGTATATGTAGCTGCTATTGCAGCCCACCACGACGCAGTAGACGGCAAGTCTTTGGGTAAGCATGACTTGATTATCAGGTTCCTAAAAGGTGCCCGGAGGTTGAATCCCTCTCGGCCAAGCCTGTTCCCCTCCTGAGATCTCTCAGTGGTCCTCTCGGGCCTTCAGAGACCCCCTTCGAGCCGCTAGAATCAGTTGGACTCAGGACCCTCTCTCCAAAGATGGCCCTGCTGATCGCGCTCGCATCCATCAAGAGGGTCAGGGACCTGCAAGCGTTCTCTTTTAACGACACTTGCCTGGAGTTCGGTCCGGCAGACACACATGTCATCCTAAGACTGCGACTGGACTACAT
Organism: Moxostoma hubbsi; assembly: GCA_032164185.1. Classification (NCBI taxonomy): domain Eukaryota; kingdom Metazoa; phylum Chordata; class Actinopteri; order Cypriniformes; family Catostomidae; genus Moxostoma; species Moxostoma hubbsi. The sequence continues at coordinate 19,935,757 of JAVLUX010000031.1, forward strand.
GCCCAAGGTTCCTACCACACCCTTCAGAGACCAGGTAGTGAACCTGCAAGTGCTGCCCAGAGAGGAGGCAGACCTAGCCCCTTCGTTGCTGTGTCCGGTATGTGCTTTGCGTACCTACTTTTACCGCATGCAGAACTTTAGACGTTCTGAGCAGCTCTTTTTCTGCTTCGGTGAACGCTGTCTCCAAACAGAGGCTTTCCCACTGGGTAGTGGACGCAATTTCATTGGCCTAACGCACCCAGGCCGTGCCCCCCCCCCCCCCCCCCCCCTTTATGGGTCTGAGCACACTCAACAAGGAGTGTTGCATCCTCATGGGCACTGGCCAGAGGCACCTCCCTGGCAGACATATGCAGAGCAGCGGGTTGGGCAACAACTAATACCTTTGCAAGATTCTACAATCTCAGGGTAGAGTTAGTCTCGTCCCATGTTTTCTCAGGTCCGAGCCAGTAGAACTCGGTAACAGGCTGAAGGGCTGACCGGGTGAATCGCTTGCAGCGCCTTTTCCCTCGGTTGAGGTAATACCGTGCATTTTTTTTTCTCAGGAGATCCCATTCACTCGGCTCCCTGGTTGATTCCTCCCTAGCCCTCGGGGTCCGTAATTCGGGGGAGGAATTCGCCGACCCAATCCACTGCGGGTACTCAAATATGCCCTGTACTGGAATAGGTTCTTTGCAGGTCAGGGCTCCTACGTGGACTTCCCCCCTGTGTGTATTTTCCGCGGTACGGCCCCCTTACGAGTGGGTCCGCGTCTCTGTTGGGCAATTCCTGCAGCCCCCCGGTCGCCGTGTCTGTAGCAACTCCTCCCTCCGAAGAGGCGGGATCTACCACCATGTCCAATTCCCACATGTGTCCTAAAAGCCCATGTGGTGTATTCACCACTCTTACCTCCCCCTTTCTGGGCAGGTGTGGTCTCCGTATGGTTTTTTCCCTGAAACTGGGTAAGACCCCCTTCCCTGGTGCGTGTAAGTGCCCCAGCCATTGACTCTATGCAAGAAACATAGAGAGAAAAGAGGCCCAGCTAGGCTTGGCCCACTCCCAGGTTGGCAAGCATCACCTTGTTCCCCTGTCTAGGGTAACTACAAATATTCCAACGACTTTGTGGGGCATTGGGGAAGGGTATATGCAGTCTGATACAGCTGGTCATTTTGGCATGTCAAGTACTTGCCTGCTCCTGTGTCAGCAGTACACGTACACAGCTCAGCACATGGCATGATTTAAATTGGACCCCTAGTGTCGCTTCTTCGACACAACATCGAAGTGAGCGACAGGCGGAGAACGTCTAGGTTATGGATGTTGTGTCCTCACAGCCATGTCGCTGAGCCGAGCCACTGTTGTAGCCGGACCATTTCAGAAAACAGAAAAACAACAGAAAAATCTTGAATGAAACAGATGCATTTCCCTGCCTTTATACCCATATGTCCAGGGGCGGGGTATGCAAATTCTGTCTGCCAACTTCTCATTGGCCTTTTTTCATAGATCAGAGGTATATTCGGCGCTCAAGAGAGACCCCTAGTGTCGCTTCTTCAACACAACGTCTCGTTCCGTCCATCAGGGAACGGTGGTTACATCCGTAACCTAGACGTTTTTATGAAACGGGCTATAATTTATTATCATTTATAATTTTATTATCAGTCTGACAGTGCTGATAAAAACTACAGCACAAACCAAACCTGCAGAGGACCATTTATGTTCTATATAGTGTCTTTAGGGGACACTAATGGCGGTCCTGCTTTTGTTTGTGCAATAATTGAGATAGGATACAGTAAAAGAAAAAAAAATACAAAAGGATCAATCACTAAAATACATTTAAGTCAATCACTTTGACCCTGCGTCAATAGCTGATGCTATGGAAGCCCCTTTCAGGAGTAGCCTACCGTTCTCTGAATACCCTATAAAATCATGGAAATTATATTTTGGCAGGTGACACTTGTTGCTCCGCCCCTGTGCACGCATATATGGCACAATGCCACATCATCACAATTTTCCTCATCGTCTCTTGTTCTCTGTAACCCAAATCAATGTTTATTGTTGTTTGGATCTGCACCATTTCAGCAGAGTGAATTATCTTTCTTCTCCCTGTGTGTTCCATTGGAGAGCGTATCTTTTGAACACTTGCATATTTGATATTGATTGTAATGTGTTGCTTTGTGTCTGTGTTCCTTTTTAGTGAAAAGAAACTAAAAGAGTTTTTTTGCTTGCTGATGTCTTTTTAAAGACTGTGTTTTGCAAAGGTTTCCACAAGCAATATATCCCTCTGTTTGATGGGCAGACTGATTGGTGAGTCTGATTGTGTTCACTGTTCAATGCATGCAAATTAAGACACTTCCCTCTCCTTCTGTGGCTTCAGAGTGATCACACAAGGGAGGTGCGTGAGAATGAGATATAGATTTGTGGAGTTTTTTGGAGGATTTCTCACTGGCCCAAGCCTTGAGTCCCTCCTTTCCTCCATATAAATTGCTGTTTACTGCCTGGGGTGAGCCCACACTGATACAGCACTCGCTGAGATTGAATGCCTTCACTGTGAGCACATTAAACTCAAGATGCTTTGCTCTTGGCTCATTTTGTTCTGAAGGCCGAAGCCTATCCCTTTCCTCCTGCCATATTCCTTCTGCAGCAAGCGAGGTCAGGATATAGAGAACTGAGAGTTTGAGGATGGTTTACTGCCAGCTTGAAACTTGTGTCTCAGTTTGCTTGTTAAATTCTGCTGTAACAATCTGCATCCCACTTGAAATGCATGATCCGGTCACATTCGGCAGAGATTATAATGAGGGGGTTGCAAAACATTGGGAGGAAAGGGGACCGGTGTCAGCTTTCCCAGAAAGCAGGCCAAGAGCAAGTGGTTTGAGTGTCATGTGCTAGCAATTAAACACAATTAATCTCTGACATGTATGGGCTCAGGTGAGGCTCTTACTATAATTTTTATAGTTTTAATTTTTATAATTTTAAGACAAAGTAGCCTCTGAGATTTTCTCTGGCGCTACTGCCTTTGTGGTCTTTTTAAACATGCCACACCACAAATTGCCACTCTGGGCACAAAGGTCTCAATTGGCAGCTCTATGAACGGCCCGGTGTCTTTGATTAAATATGTCAGGAAATTCACTTCTCGTTTTCCCCGCTGTTCGAGCCAGGAACGAGAGTGTGACACCTCTGTAAAACAAGATGGTTTAGCCGTTTTTACTATTGCTGACGGCATTCCAGAAGACTGCCATGTCAAAACACAGAGATTTTAGATGCCTTCATGTTGAATAACATCCCTCTCACTTTACCCGCTGTCATGAGCCTGGAATGAGTTCGCAGCATGATTTGGGTCACTTCGCCTGTATTGCTGTTGTTAGCGACACGCCAGAAGACTTCCATGTCGCAACACAACTTAAGATGTATGCAGTGTTTTTCCCCACCCTTGTCAGGACCTGGGCAGAGAAAAACACCTGTGTCCCCGATGCAGCCCTTTTGCTTTCCCCACTTTCATGAGCCAGGACCAGGTTGGCTGCATGACCCAGGTCACCTTCAGTGCCTGTTTTACTATTGTTGGCATCGTGTCAGAACAATGCTATGTCACAACATGGATATTATAGGCATACACAGTGCTTTCTTAAAAAAAAAGTGTCCCTCTCGCTTTCCTGCCATCGACTGAGCCGGAAACAAGAACACGGTCACAGTGTGTTGCAGTTGGCTCCATGTCATGATTGTCATGTTCCAACAAAGTTTTGTGCTTGGAGGTACAATATCTCCAAAGATGCGATAGATACTATTTTCTGCTAGCACCAAGAAGGATGGTGGGTTGTGGCCTATGCTAGACATCAGAGGCTCGAATCGGACTCTCATGAAGTCTCTGTTCAAGATCATTACTCAGAGAATGATTTTTTCTCACGTCCATCTTCTGGACTGGTTTGAGTCAATCGATCTGAAAGAGGAATTCTTTCTTGTGCAGACAGCCCCACATCACAGGCCATTTTTGAGATTCACTTTGAGGGGACTGCATAACAGTTCAATGTCCTGCTATTTATAAAATGTGTCGATGTGGCACTCGCTCTGCTGAGAATGAGCAGTGTCTGTGTACTACCTTGACAATAGGTTTCTTTTAGAAGGTATCTGCACAGGTGTCTGTTGCTTACACATCTGGAGCATTTGGACCTCAAATTAAATTTGGCAAAAAGTTTGGTCTTGGACGTTTTAGCTCACAAATGGTTGCAGCAAAACTGTGTTGCTGGTTGTGCCACAGTGGCCCAACAGTACTTGATTCCTGGAGCTGAAAGAGATATTGGATGCTCTCCCATGGGAAATTTCTGTGAGGAACGATCTGCTCTTTCAAGCCAGAGACAAGATCTATCATTCCCTGCAGGCACAACAGGGTTGTCACAGTCGGTGCTCAACACCATACTACAGGCTAGGGCCTCAATGAGGTGCCTATATGCCTTAAAAAAGCAACTTTTTGCTGACCTGTGTTCCTCCCATGAAGTTGGCTCAGTGTGTTGCCCTGTGCAGATGATATTCTAATACTTGCTAGAGTGCTTGGATGCAGGACTTACTCCACCTATGATTTAAGCATACATCACTGCCATAGCAACCAGCTATGACCCTTTGTGTGGTTTGTCTGTGAACAAACACCCTTTGGGCTGCATTACCCAAAAAAATCGCAAGCTTAAGTTGATCGTAAAGACCATTGGTGCTAATGGTTTCTATGATCTAATTAGGCTTATGATACTTTTGAGAAGCGCAGCCATGGTCAGTAAATTTTTGCATGGTGCGAGAAGGCTAAGACCCTATCGTCCTGCTACCGTCCCGGTCTGGGACTTAGCGCTGGATATTAAATGACTCATGGGTTCCCTGTTTGAGCCATTAGAGGTGGTAAGCATAGGCATATTCTCTTTGAAGACTACTGCTCTGTTAGGAAATAGTCAAATGTGTTGGGGGTCTTCAAGCCTTTTTGGTCAAAGGCTCTTATTTGAGATAGGACCTGGCCTATCAAAAGTCATTATAAGCCCAGAGAGGGTTATGTGTCCAAAGTGCTGGTCACCCCCTTTAGGGCTCAGGTTGTTACTCTGCAATAGTCCTCTCCTCCTCCTTTTGAGTCAAAAGAGGCTAAGAGAATGCAGATGCTTTGCCCTGTGAGGGCATTAAGCATATACATTGAAAGATTGAGTCAATTCAGGCTGTCTGAACAACTCTTGGTATGCTTTAGAGGCTATTCAGAGGGTTTGGCTGTCTCCAAGCAAAGAATTTACCACAGGATTGTGGAGGCCATTGGGCTCGCTAATGTGTACAGTGTCGCATTGGTGTTAGGGCTCATTCTACCAGGAGCATGGCCTCCTCCTTGGCATGGGCAAAGGACGTGTCACTTCCAGCTTCAGACACTGAGGCAGTTGTTTGAATTTCGGTAAGCACATTACAGCTGAAGAACGTTTGACCTATTATCACTAAATTCACCATGAGATCACTTTTATTGCATGGACAAGAGCAGTCTTGACATTTTAATAAAAAACACATTTTGTGTTTCATATGGAAATTAACGAGTTTTCAATGGCAGTTTTAGTCAAACTATCCTTTAAAGCAAATGCACCGCAGATGGTGCGACTCACTTTGTCTGATTTAGACATGGTATTTGTATTTGTGTTTTTTTATTTTTGCTATTGTGTTTTGCAAATTGTACAACTAAATTATCTTCATTTTGTTTTTGTGAATTTGCTCACAAGATCATCTTTGATTATGAAAGGGCATGATGCTTCTGATGGCATGAGTAAGGCATGTTTTTTACTGGTCAGAAACTAAATTCCAGTCATTTTTATATATGATGTACATGTTTTTGTGTCTTTTTAGCATTATTGTATGATAATAGAATGTGTCTAGACTCTGTGTACATGACTGTAATTGGTATTCTCTTGATGACTGCTAAACCTTGCTGTCAGCTTGTCACCAATTAAGGCCATCATTATTCAAGTAAGACAACTAACAACCCCACAAACTCTCACTGTGCATAGCGCTGTGCTAATACTGAATGCCACACAGCCCAGTGGACTGAAACAGAGGCTCAGTAAGCCAGATCCCATGGAAACAATGCCATGCTTGCAGGGATATTGCTGTTCATATCTGTATTTTATTAGTTGTAATGCTGGTTGCCTGTCAACACTGAGCCTACTGTAGCCATGTGTTTAACGATACACAGTAGGGCAGAATGTGGTAAATGCCACAGAATTATATGTTAATACAAGACAAAAGGTTAATGAGGCATACAGGTAATTGCCGATCATTCAATGTTAAGTTACATTGTTGTGCTGTGCAGTGGGAACAGTATATATAAGTTATCCCTGAGGTGAAATCCCATTGTAACAGTTTGATTAGAGAGTGATTCAGAGCACAGTTGCTAGAGGGGAGACTCCCAGTTCTTTTTCTCATAGTGACAGAGGCAGTAGGTCATTGAAAATGTGTCAGGCTGTTCTCTCTGTACATGATGGTAATCTAATACACACTTTTGTGTATTCATGTAGACCTTTACATCATAGGCATGTGAGTGACTGATGGTAGGAGACAGAAGCCACATTCACACATGAAACCCATCAAATTGAAGTACCATGTCTACAATTCAATTCTGCTACGTCAAACACATACATGCTTAATAAGTTATCTTACGGCTCTGATCACACATTGCACCAATATGCCAGTTTATCAGAAAGGTTCTAGCTTCTTATGATGGCAAATTGCTGGTGCTGATTTGCCATCATTTCAACAGCAAGTCCTGTTCACACATGATCTATAAATGGAAAAATGTTGTTACATTTATGGAAAAGGCTGTACTGTATGTGTGAAAGTGGCTAGACAAAGAGAAACAGAAAGGGCTGTATCAGTCCTGTTTACAAACATTATACATTGTTATAAACATTGTTCCTTTCCATCTCCCATTATTTTAATTCTCCATTCTTTAAGCTCTCAAGTTATTGTTTTTACCATTTTGGTCTGTCCTATCCATACTATGATTGAGGTGTTCCTTTATGACTAGGGTTTTCAGCTTCATAAAATCATTGCAATGGGTTTGTCGACTGATATATAGTATATTTAAAAATGTGTTTAAATTGATCTTTATTTAAAATCCACATACCCATTATATTGTCTTTGTTTAATTTAGTAGATTCTATAGAATGTAAAACCATTATTAAACAATTGTAAATGTCTATCTATGAGACAATGGTGCCAGGACATAGCAAAGTGTGTAAAAGTAGTTGAGAAACTAGATCAGTACTTTTTTGCAATATTTGCTTTTGTTATTAATGTAATATCATAGTGTTCCTAAGAAAAATCAAGCATTTTATAACAGTCCAACCGGGGCTTACAATCCCAGCTCTTTGGCATAATGGCAGGTGATTGAAACTTAAAGCCAGTTTTTTCTTTCTCTCTCTCTCTTGATCAATGCCCTTTGCCACAGATAAGACCAGTAATTGTCTGGAAAATGTATTTGTGGCACGGTGGAGGGCGGGACCGGGGCGTGATTACGCACGCCCGGCCCCGTATCAGGCTAATTGAGCCGTCAAGAGGGATAAAGGCCACTCGCAGACGGCGATCGAGAGAGAGAGCTTAATCAGCAGACATGTCTGTTGTCCTATGTGTTTGTTTTAAGTTCTTCATTAAAATATTATTTATTTGTCAAGCCGGTTTCTCGCCTCTTCCTTGCCCATGAAAATGATCTTCTTTACATTGGTGCCGAAAGCCCGGGAAGGAAGAGGGATGCGCCGTAGCGGAGTTCTCGCCACTGCTCAGTGGAGCAGCCGCGGCCATCTGCCGGGGGACGGAGGAGCCCAGCCGCCTGGAGCGGAGGAACGCCCGCCTACCGCGAGGGGAGGAGGGGCTCCTGGCCGACCGCCTGGAGCGGTTAGGGCCGCTGCCAGGGGCGGGGAAGTCTCCTACTAGCCGCTGGAACGCGGTGGGGTTGGAGACTGCCGACCGCGTGCGGGGAGGGGCTCGCCGCCGACCACCTGGAGCGGGAGAACCGCTGCCAGGGGCGGGGGGAGGCCCCTTCGACACCCCGGGAACGCGGCGGGGCGTTCCGTCTGCCAGGGGCTGAGGACTGCCTCCGATCTGCCCGGAGAGGCGCGGCTGTTGTCCTGAAGAGGGTGGAGAAGTGGCTGAGGAACGAGCTACGGCGTATCAGAGAACCGGCGAGTAAGTTTTTTTTTTTTTTCTCCTTTAAATCTCTCTCTCCTCTTTCTCTCGATACCGCTCTGCGTTGGCCTTTTCCCTCTTTTTTAAATTCTGGTGTTCGTGGGAGGGGAGGTACCACCCAGTGCAGCAACCGATTACGCACGCCCGGTCCCGTATCAGGCTAATTGAGCCGTCAAGAGGGATAAAGGCCACTCGCAGACGGCGATCGAGAGAGAGAGCTTAATCAGCAGACATGTCTGTTGTCCTATGTGTTTGTTTTAAGTTCTTCATTAAAATATTATTTATTTGTCAAGCCAGTTTCTCGCCTCTTCCTTGCCCATGAAAATGATCTTCTTTACAGTATTATTTTCGAAATAAGTATTAAAGACTTAGCATGTTATCTGATACTTTCAATTTTGAATCCCACCAAGGACACATGCTCCCTGCCCCGTTGTGCACTGCTCTGGCCATGTTTGTGTTAAAAGGGGAATAATGACAGCATGGTCCCTAGAGACCCATCACTGCTGTCAGTGGAGAGCAACAGGAAATGCTCTGGCTTTAGACCTACCAAAGGAGCCTTTCAGAGTGAACAGAGCCACACTGTTGGTAAAGAAGACTGCAAGTGATCCATGCACAAATCTACACACACACACACACACACACACACTCAAACAAACATTAAGTATTTGCGTCAACCACCTTGCATGTTCAAGACAGCTTAATGAGGCTAGATTTATGAGTATAGTTTAAGAGAAGGAGCTCACATATTTCAGCAAGTTTATTTGGTCCAAGTAGGGCAGGTCTGCAGAATGATAGATTTTTCTTAGACTTCAGTGAAAACTCGCATGGACAAGACGAGAATATCAATCTGATCCAAGATCATTATACCTGGAAAGCACCCCTCAAGTCTTGTAGAGTCTAACTACAGGAAAATCACTCCACTAGTTTAACTGTACAATCTAACTAAAAGAAAACACTACTCTAGTCTACCAGTGCACGCTCTTGTCTAGTTTCACTGTACAACCTAAAACTACAAGTAAAGCACTAATTTCTCCTGATACAAGCTATAAGTTTTGTCAGTATGAATCTTGAGGTAATAATACAAGTAAAACATTTAGCACTTTGCATACTGGTATAAACTGATGAGCCAAAACATTATGAACACCTGCACACTATACTGTTGGTCCTCTGCGCGCCACCAAAACAGCATGGACTCTACAACCCTGAAGGTGTTCTGTGGCACCTGGCAACAAGACATTACTTGTTAGTCCAGCACAAAACACAGACGCTCAATCAGATTGAGATCTGTGGAATATGGAGACCATTACAACACTTTTAATTCTTCATTATGTTCCTCAAACCATTCCCAAACAATGTGTGCACTGTTGCATTATCCTGCTGAAAAAGGCCACTGCCATCAGGGAATACCATTGCCATGAAGGGGTGTACCTGGTCTGCAATGATGTTTAGGTAGATGGAACGTGACAAATTGACGTCTACGTGAATGGCCGGACCCAGAGTTTCCCAGAAGAAGACTGCACAAGCATCAAACTCCCTCCACCAGCTTGTCGTCTTCCCATAGTGCATCCTGGTGCCATCACTTCCGCAGGTAAATGGTACACACGCACACGCACACATCCGACCACGTGATGTAAAAGAAAATGAGACTCATTGGACCAGACAACCTTCTTCTACTGCTCCAAGATACAGTTCTGATGCTTGCATACCCATTGTAGGCTCATTCGATGGTGGACAGAGGTCATCTTGGGCACTCAGACTGGTCTGCGGCTATGAAGCTCCATACGCAGCAAGGTGTGATGCACTGTGTTTTGACACATTCCTCCCGTAATCATCATTAACATTATCTGTGACTTGTGCCACTGTAGACCTTCTGTGGGTTCGGATCAGACAGGATAACCTTTGTTGCCCTCATGCACCGATGAGACTTGGGCACACAACACCCAGTTGCCACTTTGTGGTTTGTCCCTCCTCTGACCATTGTCAGAAGGTAATCACCACTGCTGACTGGGAGCACCCCACAAGCCTTGTCGTTCAAGAGTTATTGTACCAGTCATTTGGCCATAATAATTTGGCCCTTGTCAAAGTCACTCAGGTCTTTACTCCTGCCAATTTCTCTTTCTGATTATCGCTTACCATCTAATCAACCTAGATCTTGACATGTGGTCTTGTAAGGAGATGGTCAATGCTATTCGCTTCACCTGTGGGTGGTCATAATTTTTGGCTCATCAGTGTTTGTAAACACAGGTAAGACATAATTATTGCAAAGGTGTACAAATAAGGTTTTTGTTTTTTGTTAAAATATGTGCCATTATCTAAAACAAATATATAATGTTTTTTAACTATTTGAAACTTTATAAAGATACTTTATTAGAAAGAGTTATATAAGTACCAGACAATGCCACTCTATGGTATGGTACTTCACATAATTGTCCATATCTTCTGCACTGTCTGACTTCCTGCCCCCACCCCTCGTAAGAAGATGAAAGACAAAGCGCCCTGCAGGAGTAGCAACCATCGATAGCCTGTGGGGAAACAGGTATTAAACACACTGTGGCAGAGAGTGGGGGGGATAAAATAAAGGTAAGAGGAGGAACAGTAAGGAATTGTAAGATTGAGCATATTATGAAACATACAACCCATTCATAGCGTGAGTATATAATGACAGAATTTTCATTTTTCGGTGAACTATCCCTTTAAATGTTGCACTAGTTTCCTTAACTCTGCAATGTGTAAAAATGACAATAATGCTGAATTTGAAACTGTGAAAATAAACTGTTAATTCTGTATTTTGTTTCTCATGAAAGTTAGTTTGACATTTGCATGGACTAACTTTAGTAGCCTTAGTAACAGCGACTTTATGAAATCACAAAGCGCTTAAATGCCCACTGCATACTCTCAGACAAGGCTATTTTGCTCTGCCTCACACCAATTATGATGACTCATGCAGTCACATAAAAAACTAACGCTTTGACACCAAACCTTTGCTCGCAATCATTTTGCAGTGAATCATGTAAAAATTGCGGAGCACTTAGGGGGTCTTTAAAATAGCTCTGAATGAGAGGGGGCAGGACACAAACACTTAACAAGTGGATGATGAGCTCTGAAATCACTCAGCCTTTCCTCTTGTGATTAGTGGCTAATTAGCAATAATATATTGCAGTGTGCTAAACTACTTTATGTAGAAAACGGGCACAGAGTAATGAGTCCTCTCGCACCGTATTTTAATTTAATCTCTATCAATTATGGAGTTATGAAACCCTTGAAAATACGGTGCTAAGTTAACATGACCACAGCCTCGTTTTCATTAATTCGTAAAAAATTAAGGATGGTGTTTCTGTGAATAAGGTTCATATGGAAAAATGTTTGGAAACCAACTTCTAATTAACAGGATTGGCTATTCCTTAATTCAAGACAAACCTTAATGAGAAGGGGTCCTGGGGCATGCTTCCCTGTGACTTTGTAATATACAGTATCTTTACTGATTAATCTCCCTCTGCTTCTTTAACTGTCTAAGTTTGTACTTACATTGGGAAATATTGTAAGTTCCATTTATCCTAATGCTATAATAATAACAAGACTGCATCATTAACATCTATAGGCCAATACCCTGTCAGCCATCAACACATCCTTGTACTACATTTAGATTGCCAAGCTTTTTTGATTAAAAGTGCATAATATCAGTTCAAATTAATACACAGATACATAGAAATTCATATTCATAGCATACTCTCAAATAATTGTACACTGTGTATATTGTCAAACTTTTTTCCCTTTCAGAAAATTACAATTCTATAATTTCTATGGATGCCTTAACATCTCAACAGAACACATGACTTGTATTACTCATGCTATATACTGTAGCTAAATTATATTGGCACATGTACATGGGGGCTTTAAGACGTTTTAAGACATTAGGCATAACTTTCTGAAAAGTTGCTTTTGAAATGTGTAGGCCTATTGTTAAAGGTACTGTACAAATACAAATTACTTGATCACTGGTCTTTTCAATAGTGTTTGTTTGCCTCAGTATTTTATTTATTTAATGGCATCTTTTCCTGATCAACTGTTCCTCTTCTCCCTCTTCTGACTGGACTACCCTGTGGCTACATTCACCTCAGAACAGATATAAGAAGAACATGCCCAATGCATATCCACATAAGATGTACACTTTCTACAGTAAAAGTGTACAAATAATCAAAATAAAAATGAAAGTGTTTGGCATCACACCTACCTGAGGATGTTCACGTTGAAAGCTTCACATCACCTCAGAATGTTAAGAAAACATGGGCCAGACATAAACAGCAGTTCAGTGGATATCTAAAATAGAATCCGGTGACCGTAAACCAAAGGTGCAATGCGGTGTGATGCAACGCAAAGGACACTTCCAGTGTGAACAAACTTGTTGATTGTAATGAGAGCTATTTAGTTAAAATACAGTTAAAAGTAAAGCTGTGTTTACTCTAACTTGTTTTATTGATAGTCGTGGGACTGAATTGAAGTAGTTAACTAGTTATAGAATAGCTGAAGTGTTGTTAGTTAGATTACAGTACAATCATACCTTATTTTTTTACGATCCCTCAGATTGATTTTTTCCAATACTGCTGGGCTGCACTTCTTTTCATCTTGTCGTCTCTCAAAAGAAGATTTTTGCTGCTTGTTCAATTTACCAAATTAAGATAAAATAAAGCAACACAATTCTAGAACATTTTTTCACAACTTGATTTCATTGCTATGTATCCATTTCAATCCATTTGACTTGGGACTATATTCATACTTTTTGTCATGTTAATGTAGCACTGATGAAAATGGGCAGGTGATTTCCATTTTCCAGCATGCTTTGCATGTTTTGTACGAGACTGAATATGGAGAGTAAATGTTAAAAATTAAGTGTTATTTTATGTGTTTCTGTGCAAGGTGAACATAAAGGGTGATAATAGTGTTACTGTTTTGTTATGTTGAGATTTAGAAGAGTTTCTGATATGTTGTTATGATATGCTAATAAACAACACTGTATTAATTCCAGCAAGCATTTATTAAGCACGCTAACATTCACTTTCACTAGTTAGTACATGAAGAAATAAAAGAGATTTATTTGAGTTATAGTGACACCAGATTCAACCAGATTCTTTCTATACAAATAGTTTGTGTTGAAATTACAGTAATTTTAAGTTAAGAAAACTACATTCAAACACGTGGAACCACTGTCCTTGATTGAATCAAGTTCAGCCAAAGAGCTTTTTTTTTTCGAGTGTGTGCAGTGAAACAGCAGTAATGATGCATGTTGTTAGAGGAGATTGCGTGACACTAGCTGGGCATTACCAACTGGTACAATGGAGGGGGGACTTCAGTTTTTGTTTGATTATGACAGACGCACAGTCACGCCATTGCCTTAGACTCCATTACTATATTTTCAATATTGATTAAAAATATTTAAACAAGGACAGACGCATGATTTGGGGAAAATTCACCCCCGTCGAAGCATTCTATGCCATTGGGTATAGTACTTGGGTGTCATACATTTGTCCATGTAGTGTAACTACAGAGTTCCTTTAACTAATGCACACATACTTTTAGTAAAACATAAGACTGTTTTCTGGAATCTAAGGAACCTTCTTCTCAACATAAATTTACTGTAAAGGGGTAAAACACAGACTGAAGAAGATTAAATCTCTTAGATCTAGTTTGTCTCTACCCATCTCTCTGCAGATCTCTCTACAGAAGTTTATGATGTGACTCAGGCACAAAGTCGTCAAGTTCAAGGGTCATGTGCATGTTAACAAGATGACAGTATGCAGAAACTATGTCTGCGATGAGGAAAATTCCTGAACTCTGACCCTGCTTTTGTGCCATGCTGTGGTTGGCTGGCCTTGTTATCTGATCCAACTGTGCCACATGTGCATTCAAACACAAAATATTGATATGCAATTTTTTTTATAAAATCTAGCAGAATATTTTAAAATTGCCTTTTAACATGCCATACTACTTGCAAATCTCCATTTGCATTTTTCTTTCTGTTTATGTGTGATGAGATTTCCAAAACCTCCTGACAGAGGGAAACGTGAGAATGCCAACTGAGGAGTCTAGGTCCAAATCCCTGGATTAAGTAGGAACTATTGCTTAGCAACAAGATAGAGGTAGAACTGAGCAACAATGGCCATGTTAGATGACTCATTATGGCTGAGGGTCTGATTGTGTATGTGGTCTGTGTATCAGTTGAGACTTTTTGTACTTGTGTATAGACACAATGTGTAACATGCACAAATGCATGTGTATCCGTCTAAATGTGGTATTGACTTTTTTGAAAAGAAAAGTCTTATTTAAATGATCGGACTGATTACTTTAATATCAACATTTTTATATTTGTTTATCTATGAGGATATTGCTGAACTTCACCTGACACACAGATAAATGCTCTTTCTAAGTTAGTTTTGTATAGATTTATGATGTATTTCTCAGACAAATAGATTTGTTGATCTCACTTCCATTATCGTGCAAGTCTTGTTGAAATTACTGAAATAGATTCCCGATTTCACATTCATTAAATTTCAATTCTGCTGTAAAATGAAGCACTGCTACATTTTCACAAAAATACATTCATGAATAGTCTCTTCTTTGGAGCTAAAATATATCAGTAGAACGTGGATGCACAAATGTCAGCATGGTAATGGGACATAAAATCTGTGTGAGTCTGTTGATGTCAATTACAAAATTATTTATGTGTGAATGTAAAAATTTATATTTTTGGTTTTTAGAGAGTAAAACAATAATTGGACCCACTTTATATAAGGTGTCTTTAAGTACGATGTATTAACTTTAAAATACATACCTTAAACTTACTGTTTAACTACATGTTCTGCAAAATTCTCACAAGATTCACATTTGCAGCTACTGAGGTTGAGGTACAGGTAGGTTTAGGAGTAGGGTTGGGGTTTAGATTAGGGTTAGGGTTTTGGGTAAGATTTGGGGTAGGGTTAGGTTTAGGATTTGAAGTGTAACTACAGATGTAATAAAATGCAGGAACTTTAAATATAAGTACAATGCAACAACATGTATGCACATAGTAAGTATATTGTATGTATGAGTGGTGGTGGTGTAGTGGGCTAAAGCACATAACTGTTAATCAGAAGGTTGCTGATTCGATTCCCACGGCCACCACCATTGTGTCCTTGAGCAAGGCACTTAACTCCAGGTTGCTCTGGGGGTTTTGTCCCTATAATAAGTGCACTGTAAGTCGCTTTGGATAAAACATCTGCCAAATGCATAAATGTAAATGTAAACTGTATCAAATGCTTAAGTACATAGTAGTTAAAGACACCTAATATAAAGTGGGTCAAAATAATTTCATCACAGTACACTGTATAATGTATTCTTTTTATAATAATTAAGAAAAATAATATTGCACTCTAATCTCTGTCTTGGATAGTATTTTTCTGATGCAATTGAAACTTTGTAATGCAGCACATTTCGTACTGTCTCCTTAAGATGGATTGCTCATTTTGGACAAAAGCGTCTGCCAAATGAATATATGTAAATGTAAATATATGGGCTTGTAATTGTGATTTAATTCGTTTTATCACATACAGTATAGCCCACAAAGTGTTTTATATATCTCAGACATAAAGTTTGACAACAACACGGGTGCAAGATATGCTAAGTATAAACCTGCTTCCACTTATTTCTCTGTTTTAATCATCCAATCACAGTGCATGTCTCATGTGCATCAGTGACATCGAGCTGTTTAATCTTCAAAGAAAGTTCGGACACTCAACAAAAAGTCCTTCTCTTTTTGACTTTTGAGATATACACACATATACACAAATTCAAACACACTGATACAAACAGTACTGCACTGTTGTGTAACCTACAGAGGAAAGGTTGTACCATCATGGTGAACAATAAGCCCTTGATCAGCAGGAGAGCAGTTAAAGATCTCTCAATGGACATGCAGATAATCAGTGAGAGGAAGCCAAGAGCCCAAAGTGGGTGGTTTAGCATATTAAGAAGGCAACTCTGTTAATGAGGTGTCTGGATCCAGTCCTATCAGAGTGAGTTTGCTCAGGATACTAATGGAGCTTTTCCACTGCATGGTACAACTCGACTAGTTGACCAGCTACTGGAAAGCTTGCTTCTAAAACAACCAAGCCAATTTAAATGTTACACTTGTGTAAAATAACCATGCAACAATTTCTTTATGCAGCACAATGAGCTGGTAGCTAACAGTTAGCGGTTGTTATTGTTTTTGTGTTTGTGTCATGTTTAAGATGATGTCACGGCAGTAGAGACAGCGCAACTATGATGATCAGCCTATAATCCCACCCACGTTGAAGCGGTGCTAAACTGCAATGGAAACGCAAGCTCAGAAAAATAAAGCAAGCAGAGTTGAATCGAGTCGAGTTAAACCATAACGTGCAGTGGAAAAGTGCCATAACAGAACAAATTACAAATGTAACCTCCGTTCCCTGATGGAGGGATCGAGACTTTGTGTTGAAGAAGCGACACTAGGGGTCTCTCTTGAGTGCAGAATATGCCTCTGATCTAAGCGACGTGGCCGGGAGGACACATGTCTCGTTCCCTCCATCAGGGAACGGAGGTTACATCCGTAACCTAGACGTTCCCCGTCTGCTGCTCACTTCGACGTTGTGTCGAAGAAGTGACATTAGGGGTCCAATTTAAATCACGCCATGTACTGAACCGTATAAGTGTTCTGCTGACACAGGAGCGGGAAGGTATTTTATGTGCAAAGGCGACCAGCTGTGTCAGACTGCACGTACCCTTCCCCAATGCCCCATAAAAGTCGTCGGAATCCTTCTGGTTACCCTAAACAGGGGAACAAGGCGACGCTTGCCAACCCGGGAATGGGCCGAGCCTAGCCGGGCCTCTTTTCTCTCTTTGTTTCTCCGCATAGAGTAAGAAACGGCTGGGGCCCTTACACGCATCGAGGGAAGGGGGTCTTACACAGTTTCCTATTATTTCAGGAGGAAAAGACCCTGCAGAGGCCACACCTGCCCGAAAGGGGGAGGTAAGGGTGGCGAATACATCACATGGGTTTTTAGGCAACATGTGGAAAGTGGCGCGGTGGTAGATCCAGCCTCAATGAGGGGGGAGTTGCTACAACACGGTGACCGGAGGGCAGCTGGAACTGCCTAAGGGAGATGTGCGTCCACTCGTAATGGGACCGTACCACGTACACACAGGAGGAAGTCCACGCAGGAGTCCTGACCTGTGGAGCAGCTATTCCAGTGCAGGGTAGATTTGAGTACCCGCAGTGGATTGGTTCGGAGAGTTCCTCCGCTGAACTGCGGACCCACAGGGTTAGGGAGGAGTCATCCAGGGAGCCGAGTTAGTGGGATCTCCTAGGGAAAAAAGCGCACAATTTTACCTCGGCCGAGGGAAAGGGCTCTAGGCGCAAGCGGTCCACCCGGTCAATCCGTCAGCGTTTTACCAAGTTCTTCCGGCTCGGACCTGAGAAAACACAGGACAAAACTGACGCTACCCTGAGATTGTAAAATCTTGCAAGGGTGTTAGGTGTTGCCCAACCCGCTGCTCTGCATATGTCTGCCAGGGAGATGCCTCTGGCCAGTGCCCATGAGGACGCTACACTCCTTGTTGAGTGTGCTCGGACCCGCAAGGGGAGGGGGACTGCCTGGATGTGATAAGCCAATGTAATGGTATCAACTACCCAGTGGGAAGTCCTCTGTTTGGAGACAGCGTTCCCTTTCCGCTGTCCTCCAAGGCAGACAAAGAGCTGCTCAGAACATCTAGAGCTCTGTGTGCAGTCCAAGTAGGTATGAAAAGCACGTATCGGACACAGCAACAAAGGGCTGGGCCTGCCTCCTCTCGGGGCAGCTTCGCTTGCAGGTTCACAAACTGGACCCTGAGGGGAGTCGTAGGAACCTTGGGCACGTAGCCCGGTCGTGGTCTTAGGATCACATAAGTGTCTGCCAGACCAAACTCCAGGCAGGTGTCGCTGACAGAGGACACTTGCATGTCCCTGACCCTCTTGATGGAGGTGAGTGCGATCAGGAGGGCCATCTTCAGGGAGAGGGCTTTGTTCGACTGATTCTAGCGGCTCGAAGGGGGGTCTCTGAAGGCCCGGGAGGACCACTGAGAGACCCCAGGAGGCGAATAGGCTTGGCCGGGAAAGATTTAACCTCCAGGCACCTCTTAGGAACCTGATGATTAAGTCGTGCTTACCCAAAGACTTGCCGTCTACTGTGTCATGGTGGGCCGCGATAACAGCCACACACACCTTCAACGTGGGAGGGGACAGTCTCCCCTTCCGCCTCTCCTGCAGAAATAAGAGCACTGGCCTAACTGCGCACCTCTGTGGGTCTTCAGCCTGGGAAGAACACCAATCTGCGAACAAGCGCCACTTCAGAACATAAAGTTGCCTGGTAGAGGGGGCTCTGGCTTGGTTTATCGTGTCTACGGTGGCAGGTGGTAGACCAGCAAGAGCTCCCGTCCAGGGGCCAGACGTTAAGGTTCCAGAGGACTGGGTGCAGATGCCAGAGCATGCCCCATCCCTGAGAAAGAAGGTCTTTCCTCAGGGGAATTTGCCAGGGAGGGGCTGTCGCGAGGAGTACGAGGTCCGAGAAATAGGCCCGGGTGGGCCAATAGGGAGCCACTAGGATGACTTGTTCCTCGTCCTCCCTGACCATGCACAGCACCTGTGCAAGAAGGCTCACTGTGGGAAATGCATACTTGCGCAGCCCCGCAGGCCAGCTGTGTGCCAGTGCATCTGCCCTGAGGGGAGCCTCTGTTCGGGGATACCAGAGCGGGCAGTGGGAGGTCCCTCGGGAGGCAAACAGGTCTTCCTGGGCCTTGCCGAACTGTTCCCAAATCAGCTGGATCGAATGGGGGTGAAGCCTCCACTCTCCACTGGGCAAGCGTTATCGTGACAGCGCGTCCACTACCACATTGAGGTTGCCGGGGATGTGAGTGGCATGCAGCGACTTGAGTGTGGCGGGAGCGTATGCCGCCTTGGTGATTTATGTACGCTACTGCGGTGGTGCTGTCTGACCTGACTAGGATATTTTCCACAAGGCAAAGAAAACAGTCAACAACTCTAGGCAATTGATGTGCCAGCGCAGCGGGCCCTCTTTCTAACAGCCCGCGGCTGCATGCCCATTGCACACAGCGACCCAACCCAATCTGGAGGCATCGGTCGTGACCAGATCGTGACCAGGACATGTCGGGACACCTGCTGCAAGGGTACTCCTGTCCACAGAAAGCAGAAATGCTGCCTTGGCTATGTTCTCGCACTGAGAACATGAACCATTCAGCTGCCTTAGTGTGATCGCAGCCCATTCACGCGAGGCAGCTTTTATGACCATCAGAGGTGGCGAGAAATCAACCGCATCCAGAAACTACACAGAGGCGGAAAAGACATCTTTAAAAAGACCCGTCCTGAAAAGGATGAACTATTTTAGAGAAAACAACTCTTTTAACTGTGCTGTCAAAGCGGCCAGGGGCAAACTGAACTGCTGTGCAGAGAAGGAGAATGCCGCTGAAGTGCGCCGTAGATCCAACAGCAGAATCAGCTCAAAGAAAAAGGAACAGGTGTGTGACTCGCAGCTCACTGCATACACGACCATCGGCTCCGAAGAAAATTTCTGAATGAACTCGACGTATTTCCCCACTTTTATACCCGTATGTCCGGGGGCGGGGTATGCAAATACTGTCTGCCAACTTCTCATTGGCCTTTTTTCATAGATCAGAGGCATATTCGGTGCTCAAGAGAAACTCCTTGTGTCACTTCCTCGACACAACGTCGAAGTGAGCGACAGACGGGGAACATTTATTTTTTCTGTTGTTGAATGTATTGAATGATTTAAACAATAGTTGTATTCACACATACAGCCTTTTCCAGATAATTACTTTCAATTTCCAGATTAGAGGACATGTGTGAACACAACCCTTTTGAAAATACTGGTAAATTTTGCTTTGGCAATTTTCCCTAATGCAAAGTTGTATTATTACCAATAAATGTCCTTATTGATGTTATTTGTGAACAGCACATTTGGTGCATTTACCAATAAAGGCAACCCAACGATTTTCCTGTAATTTACCTGGCTGCATGATGTTATATGGATTTCAAGCCACGAAGGAACCCAACATCATGTTTGCAAATCTACACAGCTTTAGCTTTTCCAAACTTATCAGAATGATGGAAACCAAACTGAAATTCCATGGCAAAAAAAAAAAAGAAAGAAAAAAAAAAGAAACCAGCAACAACAACAACATCCAAATGCTTTAAACCATTTACAACCACCCTCATTCAAGAACACAAGAATCATTTCTGACATCACTGTTTGGCAATTCGGATTGTTGAGGAAAATATGAATCAGACTGGATACCCATGAGACTTTAGGAAATACGTCAGAAGAACCAGAGCTGGTGGTTTGATATCTGGCTATGTCGTTTTTTGAGGTGGAGATTGTGAGTGCATAGGAGATGATTCAGCCATTAGGAGGTTGGAACAGTCCTGCATGGGACAGAGAGAGAGAGAGAGAGAGAGAGAGAGAGAGAGAGAGAGAGAGAGAGATGTGTGTGCTACTAAATGGGAAAAAGCTTTTAGTAGACATAACTACCAGACCTCCCTTGATGCATTTCCTGTGTTCCTGTTGTGTGGATGTGCTTAGAAATAACCAGATAAGACTCTCTCAGTTTCGCACAAGCTTTCCTTTAAGCTCTTTTGCTGATATCAAATTATCAGATAAATATGTAGTACTAGGATCAAATATTGCTTCTCAACACTTGTACTAGTTCACATCGTCTATAATCTGAAAATTCATCAAACATTGCTATGCCATTCAGCTGTCTGTAGTCTCAATTTATGGTTTACCTTTGTGTCACAATAACCTATTCTGATTTTTTCACCAATGTCTGCATGCTTACAATAGTGGTTGTACACCCAATACGTATCTGATATCTGATGGCAAAGGGGAAGTGCATGTGACCACAATACCCCATCCCTCCCTGGACCAATCAGCACTATATTTTACTTGTCTTCGCTCACCCTGCATGGTAATCAATCTGACGTGTGACACAACTATTCAAGAAAATGTGAGACCCTTTAAGATATTTAAAAGCAATGGTGGCTTAGCACTATGAGAAGTACAAATAAAAGCTGACTAGATGACTAGAGTGCTGTCTGCCTACTCTGTCTTGGCAGGGTATTAATGTAAACCTAGTTGGTTTTGTCTGAATGTAAATTGGCTGGAATAAAAAAATAGGATGTGTCAAAATATAGAATCTGTGTATTAGGCCTTGAAGTGTAAAATGTGACCTTGATATTTTTTGTATTTATAGCCACAGACTATGTGCTCATTTAAAGGGGATAAAGTGGTGAACAGTATGGACATCTGGGGCAGGGGTGAATGGAGAGACACACAAAAGGGGATGATCAACTTTTTCAAACTTTTTCAACTGTGCGCTCAAGTTCTCACATACACTCAGACATCTCTCAGGGGTTCAGGAGGTTAAGGTTAGTGTTGAGGGTCACATATGTGGACTGACCCTACTTTCTGACAGCTTTGAAGACACATCATACATCAAGCGGAATACTTTTTCAGACAAGATCCATCTTTTTAGTGTGCTTGTGTGTGAGAGAGAGTTTGTAGACACCACTCAGAGGCTAAGCCTTATCTTAGTATATATACATTACATAAACACAGGTTTGTTCTTTTGAAAAACTATTTTTACGTGGCTCGTTGTTCATATCACAGCAGTTTCCTGGTGAAATAAACACCAGGGGCCTGATGTATTAATGATGTGTGCTTGGGAAATTGCATATGCACATTTCAATACCTATTTTGTGCATATAAATTTACAAAAAAACGTATTTATCGTAAATATGTGCGCGCCTTCCACACACTCTTGACTGTTTGTGAAATGGCGACTCCAACTGGTCAAGTAATGAACTGAAAAGACTGATTATAAATGCTTTTCATTTAATAACCCACATATAGAATAAAATTTATAGAGTTATGCATTTTAATCAGAAGTAGCTGTTATGCAGCTGGTTGGGGAATGGCAGGTCCGTGATTGGGTGGGCCAGGCCCCCCAGTGGAGCCGGGCCTGATGGATGCGTTACTATTGGAAGACTTTCCAGTGGGCACCATTCGGAGGGAAAGTAGCCCACTCTACTATTGTTTCTCATGCAGTTAACACTGTAGTTTAACTTGTCTGGATGGCAACATGCATATGGTAATTTTATGTAGATGTGTTTAATGCATAGTAAAAACAGGCATTTTGTGGAGACAGGGTGGGGAATAAATCACGTGCTTGAACTCACAATCTTCCTCTAAATGGAATTTATAAAGGGAACTCTGCGTAGGTTCTGGCATATGTATGATTTTACAAGCCTAAAAAGTTTTGTGCACTTTGAGAATTTAATCTATGACAACATACATGAGGACCCCAGAGGCACTACAACAATGACTTTTATTCACTTTCACACAAATAGCAACTAAAATGGCAGATTAACAGTTCGTACACACATACTTTTTGCCATGTTCCTGACACAATGCTGTCTTATGACGTGCATGAAATGTAAGGCAGTGCATTTTAACATTGCAATACATAATCAACTACATTTACAGTACAAGTTTATTCGAACAAGTCCCAGGTTTGCGGTAGAGACCAAGTACAATGTGAAAGACCAGCGTATGAGTCTTGATGAGTACGCAAGTCGACATGAGCTGAAAGTGTCATGGAAACCCCATAAAATAAGAGTAGGGAGTAGGGACAGGACGATATGTTATCTTACAATTCAGTTTGATACACGATATGAGGTTTACAATTCAATATAACCTTGATTCTAAATAATAACAGGTAAATGACTAAATATTAAAGTTTTTTTTCTTCAATTTGTTTTTTTAGCAAATACACAATAATTTCTCATCAAAGTAAAGTTCTATAATGTACAATAATTCTGGTTCTGCATCAACGAGAATCTCTCTGTTTCTTTAGCACATCCATGCTGTGTGAGATTAAATATTTCTTTTAAAAAACAGAAAGTATATTAAGACATTATTCAATGAAAGTGGAGTTGCCTCATCTTTGATAGACACACATTACACGGAGGAAACTGTTTGTTTTTATCTCAAGCACTTTTCATTAAATCAAGGTGATTTTACAGGTATTCCAGTACTTCAATTTCTAAAAGCTAAATTCAAGCACTTTAAGCACATCAAGGACCTTGTTTGAACCCTCCCTGTAAACAGTGTAGAAAAAGCGCAGAAGTGGTAAAATCAAGCAATAGAGAGATTATGATGTTTGACAGGTCATTTAATTTATGATCACATGGACAGAAAACAAAGTTGCAAATTTCGAAATATTTAGCTATGCCACGATATAGTTCGTAATCTTTTTGGTTTGCGATATATCGAAATTCAACATATTGTCCCATCCCTAGTAGGGAGGTAGGTTTTGTTGATTTTAAACTCGATTGAGCCTTAAAGATTTAATTTGTTCGGAAAATAATTTAATTTTATAAAAGAAATTTCAGTTTCTGGATAAGAGTTCAAGATTAAAAGCCACTTTTTGGAGAATAAACTGAATCAGTCACCTTCCCTCTGCATACCCTGCACTTTCTTTCTCACTCTCTCTGCATCTCTGCTTTATCTGTTTCCTGGATGTCTGTGTTCCTCTCTTTATTCTGCTCTTTTTTTTCTCTTATTCCACTTGTACACATTCCTGATAAGTTTCCCTTTTATCTCTTATAGTCTTATCCTCTCTCACAACTTTTTCAACAATGGCTTATTCCCTACCTTCTGTTACCTTATTTCCTCCCTTGCTAAAGGAAGAAAAATATGTGTTATTTTAGTTGCAGTGTGTAAGTGTGTGTGTGCATGTTTTACGTAATGCCTCTGAGGGAAAATGTTTCTGTCTGTCAGAGTTGTCTCAAGGGACACATCCAAAATGCCACTCGTTCCCCTCACTGTTCCCCTCGGTGTCTCTTCAGTATCCTTCAGTCCCTGACATTTTCACTACATACTAGAGCCTTTACCACACCTCACATGGGACACACACAGAAAAAAGGGAGAAGGTGAGGACTGAGGAGATGGAATCAGGTAAAAGAAGCAAACATCAGAGAATAATAGATGCTTCCAGAAAAGCAGGCAGCAGAGGAGAGGAAACCTAAATAAAGAAAACACACATTCAACTGATCAAAAAAGAAGTAAAACCAGGATGGAAAGACAAATTTATGTAGGGGCAGAGAAAGAGGAGTTATAGAAAAATATCCCTTCTCCCCCAGGGACTCTCACTCGCTCTCTTTGATTCATCCACTACAAACATCACAACAAAAATAGTATAATTTATGCTGAGCCATCATCCTAAGGATATAAATAAAACTAAAGAGCACCTCTGTGAGTAACCAAGAAAATATATAAAGAGTTTGAAAGGCTCTTACAGATTTTGTTACGGATCTAATGAAAAGTGACACAATTCTTAAATCAGTTACACAACACCCCCACGCATATATACATACTTGATGAGCGAGTTCTCTATAAGCAGATCTTATATGATCTATATGGTAGCTGGAAGGTCAAAGCCTGCGGTAAAGCACGATAGAAATAGAGAAGATGAGCAGTGACTTCTCAGTATGAAACATGGTCTCATATTGTGAAAGTACTATAACTATTAGTTACAAAATGAACATCATTGAGCTGCACCATCAGGAAAGCCAGTTTTAGCTTTCACTTAGGTCAGTCTTACTCAGTAAACTCATCACTCCATAAATATTTTTTTATTTATGGAACTATTAGTACAGCGTTTCCCATACTTTAGTGTTATGGGCACAGCCCCATCATAAGGCTACACAATGTGTGCAATTGTTTGTGTGTTTGTACATCTTTATTGATTTGGTGAGATAAAAATATGAAAAACAAAATCTATACAGTATCTAATTGATTTAACAGTCTATGAGAGTGTTCTGCAGACAGCTTTGATTTTTAGGTTAAACATTCAACTAAGGCTCCTTGTGTTATGCTAATATTAGCATGCTAGCTTCCTCCATATAGCATCAAAGTTATACTCAATGTAGTTATAGCCTTCTGTTTTTTTATCTTAATCTGCAGAACGGACCACAAAATGGCGCCGCGATATGCAGAAAGGATAGCAAACAACCCGCTCAACAGTTGGGCCAGTTGACATGTAAAATCCCGGGACGATTCCTCCAGTCCAGTCCTGATTGTCAGGGAAGTGTAAAGTTAGATTTTGTCTTCACTTGTCATTAGTAATTTGTTTTGTCATTGCATTCTGGAGTACCACTGGTTTGGTTTTATTCAATATTATCATGTTATTTGCCCCACTGTGAAGACCTAGCATTTTAAACTAAATGTACAAAAGAACTGGATTGATTCAGTATGGGACACACAGCATTTCACATTTCAGTATGAGACTGCACCGTGTTATAATGATAGCAACCTTAAACTATTCAGAAAATAGAGGTATGTACTATCTGTTTATGTAGTGACAGTCATGTAAATACTAGTGAATTTGTTTATAAGCATTACTCAGAAGGTTTGCACCTGTAAAATTATGTTGATGTTGTGTTCTTCCTCTTAGTCACAGAGCTATCTACATGCATACCTGCTCCACCTCAACACCTGTTTCTGTTTGTCTCAATCAGAAGTGCTCACACTCCACCCTGTCAGTGCAGAGGTTGATTTAGAGACTTTTAACAAAGGAACATTAAAGCAACAAACATAGGATGATCATTAACCTTTCAAAATTGCTCTCTCTCTCTCTTCCCATATACAAAAGCAGTTCTAGTCTGTTTTGAACAAAATCCATTGTACAAAACAAATAGAATGAAAGGACTTTCTAAAGGCTGCTTGTCCTATTCTACTCTCCTTCCCTCATCTCTCTCTCTCTCTCTCTCTCTCTCTCTCTCTCTCTCTCTCTCTCAATTTCAATTTCAATTTTAAAGTACTTTATTGGCATGATTGTGTTTACATACAATATTGACAAAGCATTAATACACAAAACAGATAATGACAAGACAAATAATAATAAAGATAGAATTAAAATGAGGTGCCAGGTAATGTATAAAATAAAAACTATAATAACAATATACACTATACAATATAAAATAAAATAAGCATTTAACAGGACATTATGAACATAAGAGAATAAAAGTACTGTGACTGAAGTACATTAAGGCAGTGATTGGTTTCTGAGGGTGTGCATCTCAAAAATGAATTTTGCTTCAACTGATGCATGATGGTCCTCCCCCAGTAACACCAGCATCTGATCTGTTTCTGCTGAACTGGGAAACTGTGGCATGAGGTTTGAGAGTTTGTGGAGGTATTTCTCTCGCACCTCTGTAAATTTCTCACAGTGAAGGAGAAAGTGTCTCTCTCTCTCTCTCTCTCTCTCTCTCTCTCTCTCTCTCTCTCTCTCTCTCTCTCTCTCTCACACACACACACACACACACACACAAATCTCTCACAAATATCTAGTTTGAGTATTTCATGAATAATGTATTTAATCAGTGCATTGTCCATGCATGGTGCTGCTCAGTGTTAAATTGCAGAATGGTAGATTGAAAATTATTTCTCTCAAAGAAAATTAAGAACCAGCTGTGTTGTGCAAAAGAAACATTCCTAGGCTAGAATCCACATCTCTGCCCTGCATCTAATCACTGTAAAAATATCCCAGAGTTTTAACTGAAAAGCTCTTAAGTTTAACCTAAACATGCCTTATCTGTCTCTCTTCACTAAGAGTACTTTTGAACTTATGAAACTACAGCATGTTGTTTGCATACAAAACCATTGTAAATTACTGCCAGATTAGCAGGTACACTGACTTTGCAATGCTGACTCAAAGTGCTGTTCAGAGAGCTCTAACTTAAACATCACTCTTCATGTGGGTAAATTAGTATTCATTAAAAAAATTATAGCTACGATATGATGGACAGCTTAAGATCAGAAAAGGGAGAGAGAATTACAGATAAAGGGAGAGAAACAGTTAGCTAGGTTTGAAAATTGTATATGTTGAATCATCTCAAACATGAATATCTACACTCACTGAGCAATTTCTTAGAAAAACCTGAACAATATTAATGAGATTATCTAATCAGCCAATCGTGTGGCAGCAGTGCAATGCATAAAATCATGTAGATACGGGTCAGGAGCTTCAGTTATTGTTCACATCAATCATCAGAATGGGGAAAAATGTGATATCAGTGATTTCGACTCTGGAATGATTGTTGGTGCCAGACAGGCTGGTTTGAGTATTTCTGTAACTGCTGAGCTCCTGTGATTTTCATACACAACAGTCCCTATAGTTTACTCAGAATGGTGCCAAAAACAAAAAACATCCAAAGAGGGGCATTTCTGTGGATGAAAATTTTTGGGTTACTTGACTGTAACCCTTGTTCCCTGATAAAAGCGGAACGAGATGGTGCACTGAAATAGCGCTCTGGGAACAAATTTAGGTGTGATCAGCTGTGACTATGTGTGCAACACGTCAATGAACATTGACCGGAATTTATAGCCTCTGCTGGTGTAATCATTGGATGCACCTGGGGCAGGGCTATAAATAGATGCGTCACAGGAGCATCGTCAGGTATTTTGTCTGAAGAGCAGTCCAGGGGCATCCCAGTGTGGCAATGAAGCGCAGCATCTCGTTCCGCTTTTATCAGGGAACAAGGGATACAGTCAAGTAACCCGAGACATTCCCTTTCAAAAAGCTACACTTATGATGCTGCGTTGAAATAGCGCTTTGGGAACGAGAATACCCACGCCGCGGCACTGTGGATATCTGGACCCCCCTACGGTTGTGTAGTATGCTCACAAGAGCACGAGAGGTCTCGGAAAAGAGCTTGTGATGTCGACTCAAGGACATAAGAGCCCGGAGTGGCATGAACATGCAAACTAAAAAATCTAATGAATGTGTGCGGAGAGGACCAGCCTGACGCATCACAAACATGCTGCAGAGGGACACCTCTAGCCAAGGCTTTAGAGGAGGTGATCCCCCTGGTAGAGTGAGCCCTGATACCTACTGGCGAAGCTTGACCGTGCACCTCGTAGGCCAGGGCAATAACGTCCCTCACCCAATGCGACATAGTCTGCTTGGTGGTGGCCGCCCCCCTGTTGCGGCCACATGGCAAACGAATAGTTGCCCTGACTTACGCCACTGGCTAGTGCAGTGGACATAAGTCTGAAGGGCACGGACTGGACAAAGTCTGTGAAGTCTCTCCTGCTCCGGCATTGTAAATGGCAGGGAGCAGAAGGCTTTGAGTGTGACCGGATGTAAGGTCGAGAAAGGCACCGTAGGCAGGTAGTCAGGATTGCTTTAGCCATTCCTGGGGCAAACTCTAAGCAGGCTGGCAAGACAGACAGAGCCTGTAGGTCCCCAATTCTCTTTAGAGAGGCAATCGCCATAAGGAAAAACATCTTGAGTGTCAGAAGTCTATCAGACACTGACTCTAGAGGTTCAAAGGGGGTCTCAACCAGACCCTCAAGGACTATTGCTAAGTCCCATGAAGGGGACATGGTCCTAGCAGGAGGCCTCAGTCGCATAGCTCCACGAATTGAGTGAATAGAGGATGTCTCCCCAACGGCACCCCGTCCATCATGGTGTGGCAAGCCGAAATGGTGGCCACATAGACCCTGAGAGTGGCTGACAGTTTTTCCTGCAGAAAGTCCAGAACTGAAGCAATCTGGCAGTTAACAGGACCTGCATTATGTGCACTGCACCATCTTTAAAAGACACCCCATCTATTTGTGTAGATTCTTCTGGTAGCACTTAAAATGGTCTCCATAACCTCAGGTGAAAACCCTGTGCCCCTCAGTTGGTACCCTTCAGGAGCCAAACATGAAGGTTCCACAGCTCGGGCCAGGGAGCCGTCGAGGAGAGACATTATCTCCGAGAACCATACCATTGGGGTATGAGGCAAGACCCTTGCTGGCGAACTCTGGCCAAGACTCCCGGGAGCAGAGAAACCGGGGGAAATGCATACAGACGCTATCTGGGCCATGTATACGCCATCACGTCCAGACCCAGGGGGGCTGGGTGACTCAGAGAGAAGTAGAGTCTGTAAAGAGGCGAAGAAGTCCACTTCTGCCCTGTAAAATCTCACCCAGATTTGTTCCACTACCTCGGGGTGGAGTTTCCACTCCACCGTCAGTATTTTATGTCTGGACAGTAAATCTGATCCCATTCAGGCATCCAGGGATACAAGCTGCTCTGATTAACAGGAGCTTGCCCTGGGACCAAAGGAGAATCTGCCGTGCCAGTCTGTTCAGCTGGCGTTAACATAGACCTCCTTGATGGTTTATGTAAGAGACTACCGCTGTGTTGTCCACCCAAGCCAAGACATGGCAACCTCTAAAGGATGTATTTCAGGGCCACTTTCAGGCTGATGACTCTCCCATTCCCCTTGAGCTGGACGACCACTTAAGACCACTACCCAGCCCGTCAGGGAGGCGTCTGTCGTTAGCAACCTGCTACGGCAAGACACACCTAGAGTGGGACCCAAAGTGAGGAACCGGGGTCTGAACCACATGGAAAGGGTACATAGCACGTGGTGCGTAACCCTTATCAGCCTAGGGGATTGGCCCTTGGATGAAATGCCCTGGCTTTTAGCCACAACTGAAATGGTCTCGTGCAAAAAAGGCACAAAGGGATCACCGAGGACGCAGTTGAGACTAAGCCATGAGACCTAGTAGTCGTTGATACTGACAAACAGTGCAAACTTGGCCTAGCCTGACCTTGCTCAGGGTGTTCTGAATGAACTCGATTAGAGCGGGAGACAATTGTGCCTGCATCGTGATCGAATTCCATATGATCTCCAGATAGGTAGTTTTCAGAGTGGGAGAGAGAACGCTCTTTTGATGTTGAGTCTCAGACCCAGATAAATCAGATGAGCCAAGACGATATCCCTGTGCTGAACTGACAGTTCTTGAGACTGTGCTAGTATCAGCCAGTCGTCCATGTAATTCAGAATGCGGATGCCCCGGAGTCGCCAAGGAGCCAGTGCTGCATCTATGCATTTTGTGAATGTGCGGAGTGATAGGGCTAGGCTGAATGGAAGAACCCGATATTAGAAAGCTTCACCCCCGAAAGCAAACCTCAGGAACTTCCTGTGTTGTGGCAGACTTTCTATATGAAAGTACGCGTCCATGAGATCGAGCGTGACCAACCAATCGCAATGTTGGATTTGAGACATGACCATCTTGACGGTTAGCATCTTGAACTTGAACACCCTTGGAGCAATTCAAACCTCGAAGGTCAAAGATCGGACACAACCCCCCATCCTTCTTGGGAAGTAGGAAGTATCTGCTGCAGTAACCTGACTCTCTCTCTGGAAGGGGAACATGTTCTATGGCCCCTTTAGCCAAGAGATCTTGCAGTTCTTTCCACAGTAAACATGCTTTCTCCGGTTTCACGGTAGTGGGAACCATGCCATTGAAATGCGAGGATGGCGAACAAATTAAATTCTGTAGCCTTTTCTACTGTTCTCAGGACCCACATAGAACCACCTGGCAGAAGTTTCCACGCTGCCAGGTTCTCTGAGATGGATATCGATTCTGACACTTCCTGTTGAGGGGATGTCAAGTGTCCCGTGTCCTGGACTAAGGCAGGAAGCAACGGAACACCCAACATTTTGCTGGAAACCGCTATCTCCCGAAACACCAGAGGTGGCGGGATTGGAGTGGTTTCGTGGGGTATCGGTAGCCCCCCTTGGGACGGGTTTAACGTGACCCGTCCCAAGGGGGGGCTACCCCCACAAGGCTGGGTGCAAAACCGTCAGGGTTTTCTTTTTTTTTTTTTAGAAATAACTGCCCTGAGGTCTTGCTTTGGGGGCTGCTGAGGGTGATGGACCGGCCCCCTGTCTTTACGAGGGGGAGCACGATTCAACACGCTTTGTTTTTGAGCCTCCCGTCTAGAAGGACCGGGGTGTGGCTGGGTGGCAAACAGCCCCTCCCCCTGATTGTGGCGAGGAAGGAATTGCCCGAAGAGTTCCTCGTGACTTTTTGCCTCCTGGAACCTGGTGATAACTATATTCATAGCATCACCAAATAAGACAGAAGGCAAAACCGGGCATCGAGAAGGAACGTTTTGTCCCTGTCTCTGATGCCCGATAAATTAAGCGATGATGCCTAGCCAGGCGAGAGATAACCCACATGTGTCTCTTCTACTGGCGGCATCACTGAATACTTCAACAGCTTAACCTTGTACGCCTCTAACATAGTGTGCAGGGCAGCACCAGCCTGACCTGCTGCCTGATAAACCTTCCCCACAAGCGTGGAGGTGGTCCTGCACAGCTTTGTGGGGAGAGTGGGTCTCTTTAGCGGTGATGCTGAGCCAGTCGAAAGATAACCCACAAGTGTCTCTCCTACCGGCGGCATCAACGAATACCCCTGAGCCTCAGCACCCACGATAGTCGAATATTTCAACGTCGAGGGCACGAAGACATGGGACGTACAAGGATTCCTCCATGGATGAGAATACTCGTTATGGAGGTCATAGAAGAAAGGAAGGGACTGATATAACGTTCCCTTACCCTTTTTTTATTTATTTCATTTTATTTATTTATTTATTTTTGGCCACCAGACAGAAATCTGTCTTCTAGTTTGGAGCAGGGGGGGGTGGGGGGGGGGGGGTCTCTTAGTAATTCCTCAGCCACTTTTTATTGTGCGTGGCATGTACAGAGGTTCAGCGTCCCCCTCATGAACCGAAGAGGCGCTGAGGCACGCTTCAGGCTTACGAGAAGGATCAGCTGAATCTGGGGAGAGAGCGAGCGATAGGGATGGGCCCGTCTCTTGCTCCTCAGCCAGATCTATGTGAGAGCCCCACAATGAAAGACGAGCAAGCGAGACGAGTGTGAAGCATTTTGACTGTAAACAGATTGCAATGCCTTCACCCGCCCTGCTGCAACGCAAGAGCAGCATGCTCTTCTCCCAAACACACAAAACAAAAACTGGTGTGTGTCCATTTCAGCCATAGAGCATAAACATGGGATCACACAGCACTTGCTCTGTCTTTCAGTCATCGTTTTTTTTGTTTTGTTTTTTAGAGACAGATGAGAAAGGTTTTCTGCGCACTGCCTAACAAATTCTAACTCCTAACAGAGGAAAAAAGTTCTGACAGGCTCATGAAGCACACACACACAGAGTGATCTGAAGACAAAAGATTTGACGATGCGCCTGTGACGCATCTATTTATAGCCCTGCCCCAGGTGCATCCAATGATTACACCGGCAGAGGCTATAAATTCCGGTAAATGTTCATTGACATGTCGCACACATATTCACAGCTGGTCACACCTAAATTTGTTCCCAAAGCGCTATTTCAGCACAGCATCACAAGTGTAGCTTTTTGAAAGGGAACCTTGTTGATAAGAGAGGTCAACAGAGAATGGCAAGACTGGTTCGAGTTGACAGAAAGGCTACGGTAACTCAGATAACCCCTCTGTACAATTGTACAACAGCAGAAGACCACTCTGTTTTATACCCCTAACTCATGTGATCACACTCACAACACTTACAAGTTACATACTGTAATGTTGCCCAAAGTTGTTTGAACATTCCCTGTTAGGTGGGATTTTTGATTTTCTACTCTAAGTGCCTTATTGTTTTTTTTTAGTTTGGTCTGCAGATGCACTAATCTAAACCTCTGTGACCATAAATCTCACTTTCTCTCTCTAACTCTCTCTCTCTATACCTCACCATAGCTGTAATTGCCCCTCCTCAATGGCATTATTTTGGGCTGCTGGGTGGACCAGTGTTCATAAATGAGGAAGCTGTAATCTGTATGATATTCTCTCATGGGATTTTATTTGTGTCTGTTTTGTGTGTTCTGATGAGTCTGGGAGGGTGGGTGGGTGTCTGTTTGTTTATGAAACTGATGGCAGCTGGCTCATCCCTCGCTGCAAGTCTCTGAGCAATGCCGGTAATTACCCAGCATTCCAGAGTGATTGCGCTCTCTAAATTGCTTACTGAATAAGATGCTCATTTACAACTCACACAAGACATACTGGGTATTTATTATGAATGTGTGTGTGTGTGTGTGTGTGTGTGTGTGTGTGAGTGTTATAGAACATGATTGGCTGAGTATACTAAATAAAGATCTTAGTGATATGTGTAATTAATCAGCCTGGCTGAGTTTAGACTCATTTGGACATGCAGAAATTATATAACCACTGTATATAGTATATAGGCTACACACTCACACAGTTGATGCACATCATTAAAGTGCATGAGACTGTGCTCACTGTCATGGCACACCAGTTATATAACATATCTCAAATGGAAGTAATGCAACACATTCTTATATTATGGTTTAAGAGTGATCATGTTCACCCAAAAATTTAAATTCTGTCTTCATATGCCCTCATGCCAATCCAGACTCATATTACTTTTTTCTTTTGCAGGACACAAAAGAAGATATTTAAAAAAATATCTGTTTTGTCCTTTTAAAGTCAATGAGCTTCTAAACAGTCAAGCTCCAAAAGACATAGAGGCAGCATAAAAGTAATCCATCCTTGAATGTGCATAGAAGTTCTGGGCAGAAGTGAAGATTTATAGTGAATAAGGATTTAAATTTTTTTCTCTCACCCAGAACTATTATGCTGCTTCAGAAGACATTGATTAAACCAATCGAATCGTATGAATTTCTCTATGGCCTTGTTGGAGCTTTACATTTTTGGACCCATTGACTTGTATTATGGACAAGCTGAGATATTCTTCAAAACAGCTGAGATATTCTTCAAAATATATTTTGTGTTCCACAGAAGACAGGAAGTCAAACAAGTTTGGATGGCATAAAGGGGCGCAAATGACAACATAATTTTCATTTTGGGGTGAACTATTCCTTTAAACGCATGCCTGTCAATGTTGTTTTGTTAGGACACTCAAAGAAACCAAGAAATTTTGAAAGTGCCAATGAGCGACAGCGTTTACACTCTTCAGAGATATCAACCAGCAAATGGCTTACTTATAGTTGGCTCTACACATTAAGCTGGGAATTGAAAAAAATAAAAAAAATAAAATGTAGCTCATCACAAACAACTCCAAACAAATCCTACAAGAGTGAGCAAGAAACTAGTACAGTGAAATGTCCTCATCATTTTCTCCTCCATAAATCAATCAATGTCTGATAAGCAGAAATACAAATTATTTTTTATATTAAATTTAACATGCAAGACAAATAACCAATAAAACTGGTTCTAGATTGAATGGAGAAAACTTTTCTGATTATCTTATTCAATTTTTTTAACTGTGTGTTTGTTTCTGTGCTCCTCATGCTGCATCTAGCAGCGTAGCGCAGGAGATATATGTTAAGATTCCTCGGCTGATGGTTAGAGACAGTCACCACACTCCACTGCTGAAATGGGTTATTTTAATGGGGACTATTTCACATCTGCCACAGAGCCATTCATCACAAATCAGCTGGGAATTACACTGCAAAGAGATCCTTTTCTCTCAATTTTACTCACACCTTCCCTCTCTCTCTCTCTCTCTCTCTCTCTCTCTCTCTTTCTCCCCAACTCTCCCTTTGTAGGCACAAGTTGAAATTGCAATTCAGACAGAGTTTTATCGCCATGACAATAAGCATATTGAACCCTTGCTGCATTCAGTTTCAGTCTGAGTAGGAAAAACATTCCCTCTCTTGTATTCACCTGCCTGAATGTATTCACTCCTTGCTTTTATATGGCAGCTCCCTTAAGCTGGTGCTTGAGAAAAATTCTCAGAGGGGTAGATGAGAGAGAAGCAGAAAAAGAGAGAAGAGCGGGGGAGTGTGGGCTTCTCTATGTCGCGTTCAGAGAAGGCAGTAACCCCTTTGTCGTTTTTAATTAAAGCTCATTTAGCATATGGCTAATGAGGAATGGTTTTAATCAGTGGGGCTGTGAAAATAACAAAGGGAAAGAATTTAATTTATTCAATAGATGATTTAAGCTCTCCTGCAGTCTAATTGCTCTAGTGAGTTCTGTAGTTCCAAATATCAAAAGTTTCCTAAGGACATGGGGGAATGTGTTTAAAATAAGGCTATTCTCGGATATATATGGATCCCTATCCATAATTTCATTTCTATCAGGAAGACTCGCAGACTTGAGTGAAATTGAAGATGACATTTTTTGATGAATATAAAACAGAAAAGTAATGTCTCTCTTTGGCGTAGGCCCCGTCTGGTGGTCCGAAGTTGTAGTACTCAGAACCGTCATATCCTGCCAGAGATAGGAGGCAGGGGCGAGGATCCTACCCCCGTGCAGTACGGGACTCAACTGGTGGTGGTGGGGTGGTGGAGGTTGCCGTGTTAGCACACTGAAACAGCAATGTGATAGATTGTAAGCAGACTTATAAAGCAAAGGCTTACATGTGATTGGCTGGGAATACCCAGCTAATGGTGCGATGATGTACAGCTGCTAGTCTTCCTGCTAGAACTACACTGCGCTTACAAATCTGCATGCAGGGGTGTCATGTACTAATGTTTTTTTGAGGGTGGCACCAATGGCAGTCCTGGCTTACTTGGTGCCCTATAGGTAAGATAGCACTTGAGCAGAGGGAAAAAAATGGTACATGTTTGGTTATTTTTTGGGGAACCGATTCCTAACATTCTAAGAACATTATTTTAAAAAAAATTTCCAAGAACATTCTAGAAACACATTTGTTTTTAGCTGGTTGATCTGCATAAGTTGCAACTCAGTTGGACTGATTTAGACACATGACTGTGTTATTGCTTTTAGTGTTTTAGACTACCCATTTTTTAACTTGCAGTAGATGTGCAATTAAAGTATCTCAATTATTTCAATTTATTTTAGGGAGGTGACATATGAAATCCACTCAGAAAATCGTTTGGGGGTATTTCACTTGTGTCCCCTCAGTTTCAACAAGCTTGATACGGGCTTGATGTCTGTGTGCACAATAATTCTGTTCTCAGCTTATGCCGAGTTTTCACTATACGATTATAAGCCCTATTTTCACTCAGCGACAGTTTTGTGCAGATTGACTCCTGTGAGCGACGATCACAATGTATGAACTATCAAAGACGCGATTTGAGAGAAGTGCCGATGCGTCGCTGATGTCAGCGAGATATCTAGAATGTTAAATATCTAGACCTGTCTGCGATTCCACTGTGCAATGTGAAATATGTTTTGACTGAATACAACTGCACCATTGACCTACAGCCAATGAGAGAGCCTGATGTACCAGCAACAGAACATCAACTAGCATGGCTGTGGTATCAAGAAAGTCTCATTGGACAAAAGAAATGGAGGAAAAATTAGTGGAACATTGGTAGGAGCACCAGTGCCTATTTGTTGTTTCATCTGAACTGTACTACAACCGGTTGGAGAAGAGTTGGAGAGAAATTCCCAATTCTCTTGGACAGTCAGGTAAGCAAATAGGTAGATTATTCAGTAGAAGGTACTTTTTAATATTGTAACCAATAAAATATATGATTAATAACATACACATCATATTCTGAAATGCATAACATATGATCATACATTTTTTTTGTATCTCGTATCAATTCTCGCGTGTACTCTGTTGTGAAATGTAATTTGGAGTCCAGGCAGAGTCGATGGGGATTCGCCAATAGTGAAATGTTTTGTAATGTGTTCACCCCTGTTGCCGATTCATCATGTAATTTGAAAATGCTACAACTTCCATGACAAGACAGACAGTTGTGTAATATGAACGGTACCACGATCTGATGTCTTTGAAATTTGTGTAGCGTGTAGGAGGCATTAGTTGATCACATAAACTGACAATCTCTTGTAGTACTTGGTTTATGTGTCTCAAAGTTCCTTGGGGCCAACCTCTGGAAGACCATATGGCTTCAGTGACGTCACTCCTGTTTCACTTGATCAACATATTGACCAGCTGTATATTATGTAATAATATAATTGTGAAAATAGCCACTTCCTGCAACCAGTCACATCTGTCATTTACACTCAGTCAAATCAGTACCCTTCAGGATTAGTCTCCAGACATTCGATTATAATCTCAATGGTATATGTAAACTACGTGTATCTATAATCTGAGTAGGCATTGCTAGTGCCATGCTCTACCAGTATAGCTACATGAACACTTTTTCTATACTGTTTTCATGTTAATTAATTATCTTTAATATTTTAGTATGTGTTTGTGTTGTGTCACATTTAAACTGTGTTGGGCTGTGAATATTATGTTTAACTATGCACTAAATTCAAATAGAATGCAGTGAAACGAAGAACCAAACCTGCTAAAGAGGCAGTCACACTAGGCTTTGAGCACGTGCATTTTTTTCGGACAACACAACGGACTAGAATATAAGTCACATGGGAGAACTTTTGGTTTGAATAAATAATACATCACAAATAAAATTAAATAAATTATATTATATTTAAAATATCAAAATATATTGTCTACTTAATTTTGTTCAACAATAAAACACACAGCTTTGAAATATGTATTCTTTGCTTTGAGCCAAGATGTCAATTGTGACATTTCAATCTTCTATTGGTTATGGGTCTTCTCGTCATACGGATTCCCAGGTCAGTATTCACCAAACGTACAACAAAGTACGTAAGTTCTTCGTATGAGCTTATAATTGGGAGTAAATGGAGTAAATAAGTGTAGTGTGTCTTTGATCTTGCTGCATTTCTAGCATCTTGTGCTATCAGTGCAGCTTTTAAGTCCACCGGCTGCCCTTACTCGCACGTTATATGTTATTCAAGGACCCGAAATCAACTGCTTATCACAGACGATCGATTCACACTCATATCACGTGAACCCTGTCCACCTTGAACTCTGCGTAAGGCATCAATTTGGTCAGCAGCGGCCCTGCAAAGATCTTCAACCTTTTAAAAGGTATCTCGAGACATTTGTGTTTTGTTTCATGCATTGTGCTGCATATTGATTTTTTAAAGCAAGAATGTGTTCTGTGTGACTGGCCCCTACATCTTTATCTGCATTCTCTTCTGTTTTTCTCTCATTCTCATGCTGTCTGTTCTATTATGTGGTTGCGCTTGGATGCAGACTGAGCTGTGATTGTCTCTGTGGCGTGCTGCTAGTGTAGCGAAAGCAGGTATTACCCTAGCATAGCGCTGTCAGGAAAAAAAATCTACACACATAAAGTAGAGAGTAGAAAAAGGAAAGAGAATATTTAACCTGCCAGCCCAGAAAATTTATTTTTGAAAGGGCAGATGCATACTGCAGTTACATGACAAACAATGTCATTTAAATTTCTCCCTCGGCTGTGTTTTCACTACACTTCAGTACAAGTAATTTAATAATGAAAATCACGTGTTGTCATGATTATATTTGTGAAGTGAAAAATTATTTTAAAATGCTCTTCCATTTTCATGGATATGAATAGGCTTATTTGTATAAACAAATACACATAATCTATACAACTCTTATTGTGTAAAGGTGGCGGTCACTGTGAGTCTGGAACTCACATGCTGTGTCATAACTGCAGATAACATTAATGTTCGATAGCAAACAGAGATCGTATTATGTGTGTACTGTGTGTATATATATATATATATAGGCGTAGGTATTTTCTTTAACCACGGGTGTACATATTTTATTATTACAGGATATATTATGGAGATTATTGAACAACAAAACTTGAAATCTAGGGAAATTAGTTAATGCGTTTCTGCTATGATTTTATTTAGAATTGTCAATGTAGGCTACTTACCTTATGAAAGTGTATTGCATACAGTCCACCTCAGCTGCGAGTCACGCCAGCTCCCCCCAACAACAATAAAAATCTAGGCAACTAGATTTGAAATTTGAAATTTTTTCTGTAATAACTGTGTATTTACAGGGTAAGTGCAACATTTGCAGGCTGTAAATTGAAGTGTTACCCCTTTATTCCCAAATGTTGCATATTGTTCCCTTATACCTACAAGTAAGTACTGTGTACTTACACTATTAATACAAAAAGGAACACTGTAAATTCGGTGTACTTACAATTTAATTTGCGTGCTGTAATCTAAAGCATTACCTAATATTTTTTTTAAATACTTTATCTTTTCAGTGTAAAGTACTTCTTTTCTCTCATATTGTATTATTTTGAATGTACAGCACGCACTTAAGTGTTTTGGAAAAAATCATTATAGTCAATTTTTATAATATATTATATAATATATATATATATATATATATATATATATATATATATATATATATATATATATATATATATATATATATACTGTATATACAAATATAATGTTTATAATAGCAATCTTTTGTTAGACTGCTGCATACTTAAGGTGCAAAACACACCCACCCACCAAAGTGAGTAGTATAATCCATAAGCACATCAGTGCATAGCTGGTTCTTAGTAAGATCTCTTCATATAGAGAATGTATCATTGTGATGCAAAGCTACAATTCTGAGAAGAGATTGCATATGTTTGGTTGCAGCACTTTCATTTGATTTCTTAAGTTATTTTTATTCCTCAGAGAATTGAAGAATTTAGTTTATAGTTTTATAGTCTATATTTAAAGTATTAGTTTAAAAGTTTCAGAAATGTGGTGTAGTTAAATTTAACAGTTTTTTTCAGTTTTAATGTTTTTTCTTTTATAAACAAAACATTTAAAATGTATAAAAGTTGTTTTTGAAGTGTGATTCTCTAAATGAAAAATGTTTAAAATATATTTTGTCTGGCACAGACATTTTCTATTTATTGTTTAATCTTTTTCTGTTTTCCTGTTCAGGTCGCAGTTTTAGCAAGTAAACAACTTCAAACAGCTGTCTCTCTCTCTTCACATTCACAGAAAACGATCAAATGACAATGAACATTCTCATAATCATTGCTTGCTACCTCCCTCACTCTCTCACTCTCATTCCCTACCTCTCTGAGATATAAGGCAGACTAAAAGTCCCTGAGAGAAAGAGAAGAAAAGGTGTCCTGAATATTTATGAATAGCAATATTTTCTAAACTCTGAATACATACTCTGAATGCCAAACTTTGTATGTTTAAGGAAACTGTATTCAGACAGGTGCATTAAAAGTGCAGAACACTGTAGTATGTGCATGTATGTAATTTATTTTACACGTGCAACCTTTGGGTTTTGAATGATGTTACAGACTAATGGGCCATATTGTGCTGTATGTGCAACCTATTGGCTGTAATTCTCTTTGTATGTACAGTATGTGTACATTTTTGTAGTTCATGGTGAGAAAGTTAATTGTTAATTAATTCTGGATAATAGAAAACTTGCATCCAGACAACTACATACAACACACATACATAGAGAAAAAAACATCCTTTTCAATAAACTTTTCACAGCAAGCAGATGTTAATATCAATACAAAGAAATGGCACACTTATGCACTAAACAAACATCTGAAGCCACATTTACTTAATATCTGGGATTTAAAGTTGAATATAACCCTGGAACTAAACAAAAAAGTTTAGCGGTTTTAAAAAAAGTAAAACAAAAAATTTATGACATCAAAATAATCTAAAGATTTATGATTCTGCACTATTTTTTCATCACTAATCCATAAGTAGATTTGTGACATTGAGTATTTTTGTTCACAAACAGTCAGATTTCCTTGATTGTAAATTAATTTAGATGTTTCAGTTCAAATGGCACAACACAGCCTCTTCTTTATTATGCCACTCAGGTGTTTCTTATTGTTGCCTACTTCCGGTGTTTTTACATCATACGCTGGGCTGTGTCTCGTTTGGAAGGCCGCGTCCTCTAGAGGTCGCATATGTTGGCCGCATACTTCATCGAGGCTGTCTCGTTTCAGAAAAGAGAGTAGGACACTTTCTCGGGGTTTGAAGGATGCATGAGGTATATCCTTCGTGGGCACTCACAGCCCACAATTCTTTGCTTCAGGGGAAATGTAAAAAAAAATTAAGCCAATTTTCCCTTTAATATGATGTCCAAACGCAAGAAATGTTAATTCCCAAGTTGAAGTACCTCAATAGACGGGTGCAGAGTATAATATGTATAATCATTTTAAT
Source organism: Moxostoma hubbsi (assembly GCA_032164185.1). Lineage (NCBI taxonomy): Eukaryota > Metazoa > Chordata > Actinopteri > Cypriniformes > Catostomidae > Moxostoma > Moxostoma hubbsi. Next base: position 19,976,842 of record JAVLUX010000031.1, read on the forward strand.
ATATAATTTCAATCAAGGATTATAAATATTTATTTTAAAATATTATAAATAAAAGTACACTTCTTTTCTTTTCTCTTTACATCATTAGAACTCTCCTAAATCTTACCTCATAAATTCCCTTCCAAAGGGACTTTGTTCCCTTCTCACTCGAAGTGCTCGCACTTGTTAGAGAGTGGCATGCTGTCATAGCAGCCATGATACATTCTGTTTCCGTTCATCCTATAAAGGCTGTCTCATTTAAACGAGACTTGTTTCGAGCCTTCAAAGGATGAATCCTACCTAGCACGCAGCCTTCCAAATGAGACACAGCTGCTATGCCTTGCTTCTCCAAGCAAAAGTCACTTCATGTCGTGATCTACTAATCATGATGTTCCTCATCACAGCTGTTCTCCATCAGGAAATACGCTAAATTCTCCATCTATTGTTCTTTGGGAGAACAATTCTCAATGCAAATGGCTGGTGGTTGATGGGGTTCTAGGCTTTCTGTTATCAATGTTCTCAATTATGTATGCATTTTTTCCCTTATACTAGGGTGACAATATTGTGGTTGTCCAAAGAGGACACAGTGGAGGGGGCATAGTTTTTAATATATTTAACACATTTATTGTAATGTATATTTTTAAAAATGTATACTATTTTTATTAATTTGAAATATGTAAATCTAAAAAAAAAGATTTTTTTTAGCATTGAAGTACAAGCTTTACAGGTTGCACTACAAATATCATTGGAAGGGCTTGTAAAATTTGAATCATGGCCTATTTTATTCATTGTATTATTTTGCGTTTCCCTGATAAGTAGTATATTTCGAACTCAATATTTTTTTTTTTCACAATTTACATTATTTATAATTCTGATTGAGAGCGTGTCTGGTGATATTTTGCCTACACACATACAGTGTGTGGCTGCGCACACAGAAAACAAGCAGGCAAGAGAGAGAGAGAATGTTTTATAAAAGACTGCACAGTAAGGGTGCTTCTCAAATGGAAGGCTGCAGCCTAGTAACATTCCTTCTGAGGCTGTAGGCTAGACTCCTCCTTAGCACTCAATGCTAGAATGAGACAGTCTTGTAAGTGTACATGGCGAACCATAAGCTTAGAACCATGTGATATTTTACTTTGTTTAGAAAACTTCAGAAAATTAGAAATATGTCCATAATCCCATAATTATTTTAGCAAAATGTTTTATTTAAAGTTAAGAGTCATTATTTAATGATTAATTAATTAATTAATTAATTAATTGTTATTTAATACATTTTGCAACACTGATCTTAGAATTTATATTTAAACCAAATATGAAAAAAAACTGAAACCTAGACTTGTTAAATCTTTAAAAGTTTTAAAGCTTTGCAAATTTATGTAATTTCCCTTTTATTAATTGTATTATTTTGTGTTTTGTATCTTCTAATTTGTTGTATTATCTAAACTACTTGCATTTTCTATTTTTCTATATGTTGTCTAGCAGCGTCATAAATGTTTCATGCCTCTGCAGTCATGCAACTCCTTTTCCACCCTTTTTAAAATAATTTGGGACATGTGCAAAGAATTGTGGGTAACCGAAGGCCACAAAGGATCCTCCAAACTATGGCAGAGAAGGCTATGAAACGAGACTGCCTTTGAATTATCCTCACAACTGAGACGGCCTTCGATGGTGTTTGATGATGTGCAGCAGAGATATCCAGCCTTCCGATTGAGAAACACCCTTATGGCACTTTTCCACTGCACATTACGGTTCGACTTGACTCGACTCTGCTTGCTTTACTTTTCTGAACTTGCTTTTCCACTGCAGTTTAGTGCCACCTCAACATGGGTGGGATTATAGGCTGATCGTCATAGTTCCACCACCTCTACTGCCGTGACATCATCTTAAACGCAGCACAAACATTTGTTACCATAAACAATAACATGACCACTAGCTGTTAGCAACAAGCTCATTATGCTGCATAAAGCATAAAGCATGTTTTAAAAGCAAGCTTTCCAGTAGCTGGTCAACTAAATAAAGTGAAGCATTCAAGCAGAATATAGAGCTAACGTAACAAAACATACCATCCTCCATCAACCATCCTCTCTCCCTCACATTGCTCACCAGTCTATTGCCATAGATAGCGTCCATTTGGTCGAACCACATCCACTTTCTTCTGTTTGAACAACTCTGGCTGTTGTGGTCCTTGATGATTCTGTAGTTACTTAAAATATTTTTTTTGTACTTTTCCCTACATTGTTGGTAGGTCTGGTGGTAGCCGTGTGCGGCCAACAGCTAAGATACTTCCTGAAATACTTTTTTGTTTCGCGTCGTATTGTTTGTCACGAACGAGAGAAATGTCTGCACCTCATTAATTGACCACAGTGTGGTTTTGCGCACAGCCATTTCTTTTTGCAATTCGAAAGTCGCGTGAACAAATGATACTGCTATCGCTGTTGCTAAATTTAAAACTAGCGGTTTGATGTCCCGTGTCGCAAATCCAGTGACGTTAGTAGTTGCGATTCTCTCAGACCAATCAGTGATCTGCATGGTTTTGATATCACATTATGTATCGGCTCGCTTGGAACCTCGACCGAGGTGATGCTAACAAAATCACCACGTTCCAGGTACTATCCACAGTGGAAAACCCCCAAAATGTGAGCAGAGTCGAGTCGAGTCAAGTGGAAAAGCCCCATTAGTCTCCCTATCTGTCAGAATAATCACGTATATAAGGACACGTGAGCACAAACACTGGTCGGAGTATCAAATACACAGAATGTATGAGTCCTAACTGCCCGTTAATATGAAGAAAGCAAAATCCCGGACATTTACAGACAATTTTTAAATCCCGGCCAGATGCTTCCGGTGTAAAAAAGAGGACATGTCCAGGAAAAAGAAACATAAACCCTGGGTAAGACCAAATGGCCAATTAACACCTTGTGACCTTAAATGTATAAATCCGAGACTCGTGAAGACAGTCCCAAGGCTCGAAATCAACATAGACCTAAAACAGGGACATCTGTTTCTCCCCCTCTGCACATTCCAAGGACGTTCTCTCTTATCTCAGCAGAGACCTCATGGATCCAAAGAATATGCACCATCTAGCCTTGCTAGATAATTCTGAAAATGACTCTATGGTCTGTGATCAATATTATAACTCACGAATGAATGATTATAACCTGATGTATCTTTTTAAAATATGTGTTGTGATTTTAAATCACTTTTTTGGTTATAATCGATGGTTATAATCTTTAATCTTGTGCGATAACTTTTCAACTGGATATTATACCCCGACAATCAGGTTGCTCATAACGAGTAATGTTTTATCCATATTGTAAAACTAATTAATTAACCAGTATGATTTATAACCTGGGATTTTCATGGTTTGTTACTTACACGTATAATATTCATGAAAGAATGTCATATTTAGTATGCAAATGCTTGCTTTTTTATGTAGAGAATGTTGATGACAATGAATGTCATGTCTCTTGTACCATTTTCAAGATATAAAAGTTCATTATTAAACATGCACTATTTTTGAGTGGGAGTTTGTAAGAATCCTCCACAAAGGATAATAAATCAACTTTTGAAAAGGACAGCCCAGTCGACCATGTGACTCTGGAAAGTAACTTCTGATTGACTCAGGACACCTTTGGAGTGCGGCCAATTTCAGTTCAAAACTGTCCTACCCAAGGAAGGCCCATCTCTCTCTTTTCTCTCACTCTCTTCTTCTGCTGAACTTCTCTCTTGCAATGCTCTATTCGGAACCATCGCTTGCTGCTACCAGATCCTCCGTGCCATGTAGAGTCCAAGGAAAACTCGGGACACACAAAATCCCGATGAAGCATCTCACTCTGTGCTCTATGGTTCACACTCCCAATGGGAGTTATAGAAATTGTGAGCAGATACAAAATTTGCATTATGATTTATACTATTGAGAATTTTATTCAGACAAATAATCTTGTTATTTATCATTTATTTAATTTATAATGGTTGTCGAATGCGACTAATTCCATTATATATTTCCTTACATAATAATGTAGAATAAGGACAGTTTAATTTAATTCCTAGCTCACACATACTGTTCCTACATATAATGGTGGAGAATTGTGGCACTTTACTCCATACCGTGTACATTTATAAAACCAAAATTTCCTACATATAATGGTGGAAATACGCGGGCACTTTAATCCGTACCGTGTATATTTATACTACTAAATTTCAGCAGTGCTCCTGCCATTTTTTTTAATAATTCTAATAAGCAATGCAAATGTGCTGTCCAGGTGCAGAAAATATGCTGTGTTTTCTGCTATCAGCTCAGTCTATCTCCTAAGCAGCACAAATGTGTTGTACAGGTGCTGCAACTGCATCATGTCTATGGGTCATGCTTCGAAGCATTCCATGACATCACAAATGTAATTGATAAGGCATTTATTCTCCCTTCACATGGTAATGCATTGTTTATCTTTGCAGGAGTACTGCACAAACAATGCTCGACCTTATCATAATACTCGCCCTTATCGTAGGGCTCAAACGCAATATGTTGTTTCCTTGCAAGGGTATGCACAAACAACATCGCCCTTATCGTAGGGCTCAACACAAACGTTGTTTGTATATGTTGCAGTGGTGTTGCTTACAATATGCCTGCCTTTTTTGCAATTGTTCAATCACAAAGCATGGGCTCACTCACGAGCATTGTTTACCCTTCGGCAAAGATATTGCACAAACAAGGCTCACCCATTTAGCAGGGGATAATAATAAATTATCAAAAACTAGCCTACCTTTCTGCAGGGTATGGCACAATAGTGGTTTATTTAAACAGTCATATACAGGCTTATGTTTGCATCATTTATTTTTCCTCTTTTTCCAATTTGTCTCCCACCCTCGGAAGACCTGGTCGTTATCCTGAATCCATTGGTATTATATTTTCTTTGTGGGGGCATAGGTTTTAATTGAGATTATTTTCCTTTTGGGGTAAGCTCCATTCCCCTGCCGTCATTGCTTCCGGCAGGATCCGACTGTTCAAGCAAGTATCAGAGCACTGAACCATAGGACGGGGCTTACGCCAAATGATATAAGCATTTCTACGTTCTGTTAATTCCAATGGTCCTGAGTCTTTTCTAATATAACTCTTTATCCTACTGAGAAAATTCTCCATATGATATACAGGGACATCAAAGTGTTATGTCCAATTTGACTTTTTTATCATAACTATCTTTTTCTCAAGGATAGTGTGTTTTAAAGAAAAATTCCAGGTTCAAAAAAAGTTTACATTTACATTTATTCATTTGGCAGACATGTTTATCCAAAGCGACTTACAAAAGAGGAAAAAACATAAGCGAATCATCTTAAGGAGACAGTGCTACGAAAAGTGCCATACTACAAAGTTTCACTATCATCAAGTTAAGTTGAAAGTTATTTCAACTCATCTATCCTTTTCTTATATATATATATATATATATATATATAAAAATGAGTGATGAGAATGATATATATATATATATACATCATTCTCATCACTCATTCATAGCAAGTATTTCCAGCATCTCAAAACAAGCCAATTTTACCACCGTGACACATAAGGAAAGCCTTTGGGCCAATTGACTGACTGGGTTAGTAATCAGAGAAATGAGGCAGGGACTTTGACAAACAGGCAAGGCTGAAAGGTTGGATCTGCCTTGGAGAGTTCAGACCAGATATTGACCGGCCACCTGTTTAAAGCACAACCCCATCACAGAAAAACCTGAACAGTCTGCTTATTTCTGGGTGAAGTGTTTGACGAACGGACTTGCAAATTAAAGTGCAGCCCTCTCATGAATGTGAGGAACAGTAACTGTTACTGTAGGCCTGTTAGCTTTTTAGGCTGCAGTACTCCTCGTAAGGCTAAATGTATTTGCTTAGGTTGTTCTATTTTTTTTCACCTTTCTTAATGCTGGAGGCAAAGAGGGCCAGTTCTCTACATGTGTATCCACCTTATTTTGCAATGATAAAGTAAGCAAGTGGCTTCATTTCCAGCAAATGTGACAAAGTTCCGCTCTCATTGACCGGAATGTAAAAAACTAGAAGGATAATAAAACCAGAATTTAGTGATATGGGCTAATAAACTATCACACAACCTGATGTAGAGCAGAGTAATATGCCAACGTTGGATAATATTCTTCACTCCCCACACTCATCAATGAGCCTTGGGTGCCCATGACCCTGTCGCCAGTTTACTGGTTGTCCTTCCTTGGACCACTTTTGGTAGGTACTAACCACTGCACCCCACAAGACCTGCCATTTTGGAAATGCTCTGACCCAGTCGTCTAGCCATCACAATTTTTCCCTTGTCAAAGTCGCTCAGGTTCTTACTCTTGCCCATTAATCCAGATAACAACATATGAAATTCAAGAACTGATTGTTCACTTCTATATCCCACCCCTTAACAGGTGCCATTGTAATGAGATTATAAATGTGTGGAGTGGAGGGGGGTGGGGCCGGGCTGGAATGTTGCACGCCCGGTCCCCAATCGGCCTGATGGGGCGCGCGAGGGATAAAGGCGGCCGGTGACGACGGTTCGAGAGAGAGAGCTTAATCACGGACATGTCCGTTGTCCTATGTGTTTGTTTATGCTTTTGTTTTAAGTTCTTCATTAAAATATTATTTATACTGACAAATCGGTTCTCGCCTCCTCCTTGCCCATCATAACCCCGCGTTACAAAATGTTATTATGTATGCCTTCAAAATGGAACCAATTCTCCTAGTTACACCTGGACACAGTTTTTCTTGGTTGTTGGCAGATAGGATGTTCCAAGCCTCTTAGAGAATTTGTCACAGATCTTCTATCTATTAAAGCTGTCTCAATTGCTTCTATCTCTTCATGTAATCCCAGACATACTAGATGATATTTTGAAGAACAGACGAAAGAAAAGCTGTCAGTGTGTATGTCTGATTTGCTGTGTATTCAGAGTGTCATTGGCATTTATATTAAATAAATGAATTACCCACATTTGGCGGGTGGCGTGATCTAATTTCATACCCTGAATGTAACCCTGTCAATGATAACATAAAGCACAAATACAAGTTGGAACACACATATGATGAGTCCTTACTATTGCATTTCTATATACATCCCCAATTCCAAAAAAGTTGGGATATTATGAAAAATGCTAATAAAAATAAAAATTAGTGATTTGTAAATTATATTCACCCATAGCTATATTGAAAGCTCTACAACTACACATTATGTGATGATTTACCTTTTTATTTTGATGTACAGTAATTTCAAATCAGATGATTGCAACACGCTCCAAAAAAGTTGAGACAGTGGCAGTTTAAGACCAATAACAATTTGACAAGTTAAAATAACAAGGCGTTATGAAACAAGAGATGTTAAACTGTTGAGGCAATCATATCATAGTATATAGGGAGCCTCCAAAAACAGCATAGACCTTCAAGAGAAGGACAGTTAAAGACTTATAAATTTGCCAACAGATGCTTAATAATCCATTACTTTTAGAACAATGTTCCCCCAAAGACAAATTGGAAGGATTTTGGGTATTACAACATCTACAGTGCACAATATAGTTAAAAGATTCAAGGAATCTGATCAAATCTCCGTTATTAAAAGGCAAGACAAACACCACTTCTGAATGCAGATGATCTCTGATACCTCAGATGTCACTGTCTTAAAAAACAGCATTCATCTGCATTGGATATCATGAACATGGGCTTGGGATATCTTTAGTAAACCTTTGTTTGTCAACATTATTCACCACTGTATCCACAGATGCAAGTTAAAACTTTATTATGCAAAGCAGAAGCTATACATCAACACTGTCCAGAAGTGCTGCCGACTTCTCTGGGCTCGATCTCATCTGAGATGGAAAGTAGAACAGTGGAACTGTGTTTTTTTAATCTGAAGAGACCACATTTCAAATAGCTTTTGAAAACTCAGCCATCATGTTATCTGGACCAAAGAGAGAAAGGGCCATCCAAGCTGTTCTCATCGTCAGGTCTATAAGCCAGTGTCTGTATGGGTCAGGGGTGTGTCAGTGCCCATGGAATGGTATCTTGCATATCTGTGAGAACACCACGAATGCCAACAGATATGTATAAATATTGGAGCAACATATACTGCCATCCAGCACTGTCTTTTCCAGGGACGTCCCTGCATTTTCCATCAGAACAACTTCAAACCACATATTGCCCAAATTACAAGAGCATGGCTCTATAAACAGAGAATGTGGGTGCTATATTGACATGCCTGCAGTCCTGACATGTCTCTAATTGAGAATGTGTATATGTGGCACATTATAAAGCACACCATACAGCAACGAAGACCCCATACAATTGCAGCTTAAGTCCTACATAATGGATGAATGGGGGAAAATTAAAATTTCTAAACTTAACAAACTTGTGTCTTCAGTGCCCAAATGCCGAATAAGTGTTATTAGAAGAAATGGTGATGTTTCAAAGTGGAAAACACTCGACTGTCTCAACTTTTTTGGAGTGTGTTGTAATCATCTGATTTGAAATTACTGTACATAAAAAAAACAGTTACATTTACAAGGTAAAATATTTTATAATGCGTATAATGCCTTCAATATAGCAAAGGCTGAATATAATTTACAAATCACTCCTTTTTGTTTTTATTGGCATATTTCATACTGTCCCAACTTTTTCGGAATTGGGGTTGTAATATTAAAGTGGCTGGTAAAATTGGGTATTCTCCTGCCACTGTGGCTGGTAACCAAAAAACGTTAATGTCATTCCTAGCATTACATAAATCCATTTGTCTTCATTTTCTGCACACTGCAGTGCTACATTGATACCTGTCCACGTGGAAACACTTCACTGATTTTAAAAACCGAACAAGCAAGGCACAACTGCCTCTGTTCTTTTGTTAAACATTTTTTTTTTTATTCTTTCTGTGTTTTACTTTCCTCATGCCACACTGTTTCTCTCCATCACTCTTATTTGCTTTTTCCTGTCTTTTGTATAAATTGCCTTTTTTCATAAACCCCCAGCAGTCCATATCTCTTTTAATGTTTGCTTCCCATTTTCCACTTTTGCTCTAATTTTTCACTCTTGAGTTCTCTTCATCCATTTTCCTTCTCTCACTTTTCATAAAACCTCCATCTGCTGTCTTTTTCTTGATTTGTGTCTTTACTCATGCTGTCATATGCTGAAGTGTGTATATGAATCACATATTCAGGTTTATGGCTGTAGCTCAGTCTGAGCACAGTTCACTGAGAGCAGAAACATTGATTAGCCAGAGCCTCTTGCTCTCTCTCTCTCTCTCTCTCTCTCTCTCTCTCTCTCTCTCTCTCTACTCTAGGCAAATATATAAACATATCAGTCATTACTTTCTCTCTTTCTTCTGCTAATGTGTTATTGAATATGTCATTATTAGTTCTTCACATTCATTTCTTCTGAAAAATGAGAATTTATTATTTTCTCTAGTTGTCTCCTCTGCTGTCCCTACTGAAAATACCAGCATGAATTTCCATTTTGGTCCAGGCTAGTTAATGTTGGTCAGTGCTGGTTTGCTAGTCTAGCTAGTAAACCAGCATACATTAGCTTAATTTAGTTGGTGTTGCTAATGTCTTAATGGCATTAATGACTTCCAGTTGCTTCATCACTGCAAGAGAAAGAGAGGTCAAATATGAGAAAAAATTTGTAATAGGAATCATTCCTCATTGCATCACAAAATGCATCAGGGCCATTCTTGTGCTTGCTATAAGAATGTGAATCTATTTGTGCGTGTGTGTGTGTGTGTGTGTGTGTGTGTGTGTGTGTGTGTGTGTGTGTGTGTGTGTTTGATTCAGTATGAGTGGTTGAAGTCCACACACCATTACTCTAAGAGGTGAGAGCAAAGAGCCATGAACCTCCACTCTGACTCATATGCCACTTCTCATTAAACCTAGACACACAAACACAGACAGGAAGATAGTCTCAAACTTTTTTCCTTTCAAATGAAGGTAGAGAATGGGTCTGTTCCAATATCTTGTGTGCTCTCTCTGTTTACTACCTAGATTGCTGTATTCCAAGGTATCTATGGCATTCTTAGGTGGAACCTGGTAAGTGACCATTTTGGAAAGTTATTACACAGGCAGCAACTACACATACCACACAAATAGTACTTTGGAATGCTGCAATGTAATTTGACATTAGCATTATGCTAAGCTAATGATCATCTTTCTGGAGCCATTATGATGCCCTAATAAGTATACAAATTCTTAGCACACACATATTTTTGGTAAAATAATATTTTTTAATTAAACGGATAGTTCTCACAAAAACGCCATGCAATCCTAGATGTGTATGACATTCTTTCTTCAGCAGAACACAAACAAAGATAGAAGAATATCTCAACCGTAATCCATGTATTTAGAAGCAATATGATAGGTGTGGGTGAGAAACAAATCAATATTAAAGACCATTTTTACCATATCTCCACATTCACTTTCAAAATGTGAAGGTATGTGTAAATGAAAGTGGAGATTGATAGTATAAAATGATTGATCTGTTTCTCACCCACACCTATTATATCACTTCTGAAGACATAGATTAAACCACTGTATTATGGTTACTTTTGTGTGGCAAATATCTAGTCACCATTTCCTTGCATGGGCATGATGGGGTAAGTAAATGATGAGGATTTTCATTTTTGGGGGGAACTGTCCCTTTAAATTCAGCTATTTGTAGTTTTTAGTATTTAATTAATTTTATTTATTGAAAATGTATCTGACTTTGGCACATTGAATTTAGTTTTTGACTAATTTTTAACTGTGACTTGTGTGTCATATTCCATGCTTTTTGAAGGCCAATAATATAGCACAAACGCAAGCTGTAATCTTTTTAAGATTTTTGTGTACGCTCACCTAGAGTAGAGATATATATCAAAGCCCTCCAGAACAGCGAGCTGGCTTTTGACCTGTAAGTTTTCATTGCACTGAGGTTGATGCTTTGGTAATGTTGAGTGAATTGTGATTTTGTTTTGTTTTGTGTGTGTGTGTGTGTGTGTGGGGTGTGTGTGTGTGTGTGTGTGTGTTCTTTCTAAAAATAAAAAAAAAAAAGCACGGAGTGGCAGGAGTCTAATAATTTTTATTTGTATATCGCTTTTCATAATGCACATCATTTCATAGCAGCTTTACAGAAAATTACAGTTTATTGTTTGTAATGACTTAAAGTCCTCATTGAGCAGTTTCGTTAAAAACTGTCATTGAAAATCATGCCTTATAAAATATGCCCCCAGTGAGCAAGCAAAAGGCAACTGTGGCAGCAACCCAAAACATCATAAGATGTTAGTTAGGGGAGAAAAAAACCCTTGAGAGAAACCAGGCTCAGCTGTGGGAGCCAGTTCCCCTTTGGAACGGCACAACTTAGCTGTCTGACTCAGCAAAACAACCAATCAAAACATTTGTTTCAGCCGAGAGGGGATATTTGCTCACCAAACATACTTTCCGTTTCAGCAGGAGGCGGGACATTTCTACCGTGAATGCTGTGCTTGCAGCACTAGAGTCATCATAAATTTCGCTGTAATTAACTTCTCTGCAAAACATGAACATATTTTTCATTCAAATACAGCTATTAATTTATATGTTGACTGCAACCATTCTAGTTTTTAATGCTCTTCGTAGATGCTGGCCAAGTTCACTTGAGTTGTCCTGTATTTACATCAAATGTCTTTTTTTCTGCCTTTAACATCTGTCATTGGGGCCTTTATTTCGTGATATCAAATCATTTCAAATTCACTACTAAACTCAGATAATCACATTATTGTACATACATATAACAAATATCCATTAATTCTAATAGTTTTTAACATAAATTTCAATTTTGAGTGAATTATTCCTTTAAAATGCTGCCTCCATAGGCAGTTCACTAGGTTGTGGATCATATTATATATCTCCTCACATGTTATTGAATTATTACCTCAGTGAAGAGTGTCTGGAATAAATATGCATCTTAAGCTTTCCATTGGCAGTCCGCAGTGCTAGCAGATGTCCTGTATTACAAACTCCTAACCATCATACCAAGGGTACATCATTAATATCATTATATATGGCTGCCTAGAGCTGCAAGAGACTCTATAAAAAGCCTGGATAAATGTGTTCACTTAATAATAGAATAATTATAGCTTCTTCACAGTACAGTGTATAATGTGCAGTACATTAAACACAGGCCATGTTCTGCAGAGATGTGTGGGTGAGGGGAGTACTTACAGGAGCACATGTCTGCATACATGTGAGGCTGAAGCTTTTGATGCTGGTTGAGGGATGTCAGCTCTGTGATAATGTGAGGGGGATAGGAAGGGTTCCCTGCCCTGATTACATCAGTTAACACCTCCGCACACCACCAAATGTGTGTGAAAACCACCTATCAGCTTGTCAGTCTCCATGACAGTCTCTGTGAATGTGTATATGGGGGTTGGAGTGATTGAAAGAGACTTTCATAGAGGGAAAGAAAGAAAGAGAGAGATATTAGATACCTCACTTACTTTTAAAGAGCAGTCACACTAAGCTTTGAACATGCACATTTTTTTTGGACAAAGCAACAGACCTGGATATGATGCCAAATGGGAGGGTGTGTCGTTTTAGTAAACCACACTTCCCAAATAATCCATAATATAATATTAAAAATGTTAGAAAATATTGTCTACTCACTTTCCAGCAACAATAAAAACATGCAGCTTTGAAATACGTATCCTTTGAATTGAGCCAAGGGGTCAGCGTGTGACATTTCCCTTTTCTCTTGTTTATGCGTCCTCTCTTCATCCAGACTCATAGTTCAGAGTTCACCTAACTGAACTTTGGAACACAGCCTCATACGAAACTTCTTCCTATTATCTTGCGTTACTGCTCCAGCGTTCTAATGTGTTTGAATGGTAGTGAATAGAGCGTGGAGTGTAATGTGACCTCCCCTTTAGGCAGCAGCTTAAAGGTCATGGAACCTCAAAAGTGACTGATTTGGGACTCTTAACAAAGGCAGCAACAACATGCGCCATTAAAAAAGCGAACCTCACGTGAAGTGCACAGAAGACTTGACTCACAATTGATTTCAACATAGATGACGCAAAAGGAACAATACTCTAATAGAACAATAATCTGATAAGAATATATAAGTAGAAATTGCACTCATGTTTTATCAATACTTTTCATTTTTAAATTAATTATAAGTCAATTTATATTCAACATTTCTCTTGCTTCGTCCTCCATCTTGTATTAAATTTTTCAAAGAGCTTGTCACAATTCTTTTCACAGAGCTTGTCACAATTCTTGGATTTGAACATGTGATGCTGCCTTAGATTTTAGTTTAAAGAAAGTACCTTAGGAGACAGGATAATTTAATTGGAAATTGATTGTGCCTATGATGCCTTAAAATGCGATAGGCAGCTCACTAGGTTTTGGAATAGAGCAATAGAACGGTCAAGAACAGTCTGGATGTAAAAATGTCAAACTACTTATATATTTGTACATATCTGGATATTTTCAAATAAAATTTATTTTTATGTATTGTTTCTATATGAATCAACAACTTGAAATCAATAGTTTTATATATTCTATAGTTTTTAATAAGATTTCTCAATGATTCATGGGATTTTAGTCTATTCCCTCCTTAAACTACATTAAGTACACAGTCTTGAACTTTTGTCTTTATGTCCTTTATTTTTTTTTTATTGAAATTCACATTAGAACTGGTTGGTTTGATGCATGACTTAGAATTATTTTATGAAGGATTCCTATGGGGGAAAAAAAATTACGAGAAAACATTTCTGGATCCAAGACAGCTGAGAAAGTATCTGGGTACTGATTTGCTCTATTGTTAGATCTTTTGAATTCCCATTAACATCTGTTCCATTTCCATAAGGCACCTCTGGTACCCCGTGGTCAGTCATACTGTTATAGCTTCTCTGCTTAGGTGATGGACTGCTAGATTGTTGATTGAATGGCCATGCACCATCTGATGGATTGTGGTGTACTGTGTTCCCTTGGGCTTTAAGACAGCACAGACTTTCCCTTTTCTTCACTCTGAATGCTGAAGTTCCAATATGACTAGAAGCTGATTGGTGGATGTGGAAATTGATATGATTTCTGATTGGATGTGCTTGAAGCATGAAAAGATACAGTTGCGTAAAAGGTTGTGTTCATTGTTCTGGAAACTTCCCAGGACAAAGATCATGGAAAGTCTTGGGTTATGCTGAGGTAACAGGCTTATTATCTTTCAATTATTCTAGCAAGACCCATTTGCCAATTCAAGCAGAGCATAACCTACTCCCAGTCAGAGCAGAGTGGTTCCCATTCCTCCTGTTTCATGAGAAGTTTTCTCTCAAACACACAAACAAAGAGACAAACCCACATTTTTGTGCTATATTTCTCCATTTCATGAGTGGCATGTCTCACGACCATGCAGTTTGTTTGATGACCTTCTTCCTAAAGTCTTTTATTTGCATATTCATATGCACAACGTCATTAGTATTGCAGCTATGAAATATGTATGTTATATAAAGCAGAGCGCAATGGCTGCCCTTTCACATCTAGAGTCGCTGGGGAGGGAGGTGAGGGAGAGTTTCTTGAAAAATCTGGAGACAATTTGTAAGGCATTTATGTCAGAATATTGTGGGACAGCCAAATAGTTCCAGACTTCATAATAGAAAAAGTGGTAGAGAAGGAGGGTGGGTAGTTAAGGGCAGATGGTAAGAACTTAAAAAGAAGTTCCAAACTTGAACTTGGACTGAATTTGACTGAAACATTACTAGATCTAGCCATATCTATTTAGAGTTTGATATGAATCAGATTTGGAATCTGATCTTCGTCCAACCGATTCAAACTGATTAGTGGATACCAACCTCCTCCAAATGTAGTGATATTAGTACAGATAATTATTAGAAAAGGACTCTCTTAAAGGGATAGTTCAAACTAAGATTTTTAGAAGAATATCTCTGTGGTTCCATACAATGCAAGTGAATGGTGGCCAGAACTTTAAAGGTCCAGAAAGCACACAAAGGCAGCATAAAAGTAATCCATATGACTCTAGTGGTTAAATGAATGTCTTCATAAGTGATATAATAGGTGTGGGTGAGAAACAGATCAATATTTAACTCCTTTTTTCTATCAATTCTCCTCCCTAATAAGTTGTGATATGCACAAAGTATGTGAATCGCCAAAAACAAAAGAAGATTTTGAATTGGGAAAATGGATATTTATAGTAAAAAAAGGACTTAAATATTGCTGTTTCTCACCTAAACCTATCATATCACTTCTGAAGATATGGGTTTAACCCCTGGAGTTTTATGGATTACTTTTATGCTGCCCAAATTTGATTTGACCTTCAAAGTTCTGGCCATCATTCATTTGCATTGTATGGACCTATAGAGCTCAGATATTTTTCTAAAAATCTTAATTTGTGTTCAGCAGAATAAAGAAATCTGTGATGGCTTGAGGGTGAGTAAAGGTTATGGGTGGTTTACGAGGACATTTTTTTAGGTTACAAACTGGTAATTACAAAGGTATTATGCAATAAATGTGGTTATTTCGAGTGTCCCCATAATTCAAATCACTTAAAAAATCTTACTAAACAATGTTTTTATGAAAATGTAAAAATGCAGAAAGTTTTTTGTGAGGATAGGTCTAGGGGATAGAATCTATTGTTCGAACAGTATAAAAATCATTATGTCTCTGGAGACTTATAATGATAGCCGCACCACATGTGTGTGTGTGTGTGTGTGTGTGTGTGTGTGCATGTGCACGTGTGTGTGATTCTCTCCGTGGGGTGGGGGGGAAAGTGGGGTGCTTTTCATTAAGCTACCACATAAAGTCACCTTAATTGTGTGTGAATATGTGTGTGTGTGTCCTACAGTTAAATATCAGCTGCATAATATTTCACCATCAGAATATACTAATACATACAGTCAGGCACACAGCAATGCATGACTAGGTTGGTGTCAATAACACAGCCATGCATGAAAACGCACAGCTGGTGTCAATAACCACGGCATCACATAATGCTTTGAGAGTTAGAGGATAAACTGATACTCAGAAGTCTTATCTAACTGATTTTGTTGATTTAGAGTCAGACAGTGGAGTTTACCACTAAACAACACAGAAAACCTGCACCGGTTTATCCTTAAAAGCGGATTTAATGACAGACACACACACACACACACACACACATATTTTAATGGGATATAATAACATACAAAGCATGGGGGTGAAGTGGGTCTGGATTTACTGTCAAACGTGTGTGTGTGTGTGTGTGTGTGTGTGTGTGTGTGTGTGTGTGTGTGTGTGTGTTTGTGTGTGTGTGTGCAGTGTGTGTGTTTGTTGATGCAGGATTAGGCATTGGCATGTTGTAATAAACTGGGTTTTTGTGCCAGTCATTCCCAACTTGCACTCACTTATGATCTAATAACCCAATGATTTCCATTTTCAGACACATACAAATACAAAACAAAAGCAGTCACATTAACACACCATGAAATAAGTGCTCTGTTTGAACAAAATACAAATGAGGTGTACATACAAGCTAAATCAAAATAATCACAAAACCCAGAATTAAATTTTATAATGAACAGATTAAACTACTCACTTTATAAGGTATTATTTAACATTAATCACACCAGACAGCTCTGTACAACCTGTTTTTGAACATCTAGTCAGTTATATCTTCTAGTACAATTGTCAATTTTGATTGATGGCTTGCTTTTTCTAAAACCTCTAACACTTTTCTGTAGCACCTATAATTAGAATCAGTTATTTCCATTTTATTTTAGTGCATTTTTTGTTGTATGTGGAATAACCACAATCCTTCCCATCCTTTGATTCTCCCTCTGCTTTCTCTAACTTGCAATGGCAAAGGAAGAGCTTTCATTCTCTACTACTGAATCCCACCAAATACTGTATACCAGAGATGGTAGCTAGAAGGGTTTTGTGTAGACCTCATTAAGTAAGTGAACCTGAAATTTGGTTTGAATTTTCAGGACACCAGGAAACATGATGTAAAACCAGGACTGTCCCAGCTAAACTGGGACATGCATGGATACACTCTCACAGAGAAATCGTATTGATTTGTACAAGTTGGCAATGAGTTGGCTTAATCTCGTGAGATCATATGAGTTGGGTCATATAAATTCATATGACTTTTGCAACAGCCAATCAGGCAACCTGTCCATCGTCTTCTTTTAAAACGCAACAGTTGTTTTCTTCTGTCATACAAAACATACTCTTTACAATTCAAATCATCCTTACAGACTCTACTCTATGGTTAAGTTTAGATATGGAGTTCAGGTTAGGGCATAAAATTAATAAGCATGTGCACAACGTATGACACACTGAACTTTTGCTTACTTCAGCTTCACACATACGGGTACATCTCATTTGTATTAATTCATGCGAACAAACTTTTTAGCCAAATTTTTACAAATTTTCTTGAGATTGGGTTGGGACATCTGGTCACCTAGCAGTTATACAGTGATGCTATTGGTATGATGTGATTATTCAAAATGTAACCGGCATGCCAGTGATTGTACAACATTTTGTTTACTTGTGAACTCCCTTATGATTCAGACATCTGTAAGCATCAAAATATTCACATGACATAAAAATGACCTATATAAACTTTAGGGACAAAAAACTGATTCATGTTTATTCATTTGTTACATGTCTGAATCAGTCCATTGAGTGTTTGATGAGCTATATACCTGCAGTTCAGGCTGATCTGTTACACTGATAGCATTGTCTCTGGGAACAGTGAGCTGATTTCAGATTAATTTGACTTGTTTACAGCACTCAGTATTTAGCAAAGTCACTGGAGAGCTGAAATCTGGTTTCATGTTGGAAGATTAGCAGAGCTTGCTAAAAACAAACATTGTTAGCACTGAGCTTCTTTCAAAGAGAAGAATTTCCATTGGAAATGCTTTTCATTGCTTTTCATTTTTCATTATGTATTATAATCTTTATTTGTGAAGTAAATAATTCAGGTTAGAATTAAGAGATTGACTCAATTCGCACGCACTCTTCCTCAAGGATTATAAGAAAATGTGAATTTATAGGAATTTACTGTTCAACCTACTGATAAGGATTCTTATAACCAGGGCGGGCCCATGGTTATAAGATCAGAAGAATTTCCATTGGAAATTCTTGAGGGTCTTAACAAACACATCTCAGCTGTATAATTTAATGATATGTTTACTAATTTACTGCTTTTTTTAAAGGACATTAAGAGTGTGCTTGGCATTAGCATTTCTTCTGATGCTAACTTTTCCATCAGAAAAGGTAGAAATGAGGTTTAGAAATGTTTATGAAATGAGGTTTACAACTTGCATCTTGCGAACTACTGCTTTTCATCTTTTTGATGGCCTCTGTAAACCAATATTTGAGGTCAAATTAAATGGAAAATAGTTTGGTTTTGGAGATAAAGTGCTGCGCAAGTTCTTCCAGCATCCCTCCATAAACCCAATGCCTCCTCTACTTGTATTCATTTTCATTATGTATTATAATCTTTATTTGTGAAGTAAATAATTCAGGTTAGAATTAAGAGATTGACTCAATTCGCACGCACTCTTCCTCAAGGATTATAAGAAAATGTGAATTTATAGGAATTTACTGTTCAACCTACTGATAAGGATTCTTATAACCAGGGCGGGCCCATCCAACTAGTGATACAGGGGGTGCATGAATATTTGCAAAGTAAATGAACAAGACATGTGATTAAGAAACATTGGTGACTATTATTTTGAAATTATCCACCATTAAATGGCTCCTATCATGCACACACTCACAGAAATATGCAATGCACATGGACCTGATCATTTAACATTTAAATCGCAATGACGGTGCAAACTTAAAACATAATTTTACGTATTAAATGAGCTCTGAATAATCACAAAAAGACAAATAACTGAAAGTTACAATAAATAAAATAAAAGCAGTGTATCTAAAATCAGCAAGAAGTAAAGCTAGCAGTACACACTAATCTGCATATTTTATTCATAACGCAAAGCACTGCTGGGAACTGCAGCAAGGCATTTATAGCAGTATTATTACACACAGATCGCACACCTTGCTGACTAATGCACATGCCTGACAGAAACGCAGGAAATGAGCTATGAAAAATATTGATTTGTGGCTTTTTGAGTCTTTGAGGCTTATTTTGTGTAAAGGACAACAGAAACAGTGCTTGTCAAATTATTAAGGCTTTTTATTAAGAATAATCTGCTGGGGAATGAATTTAGACACTGTCGATATAAAGATGCAAAAAAACACATTGAGTGAACATATGAGCAATAAAACTGGAAAATAACCAAACCATCCTATCTGCAAAGATTTCTGCTCTCTAAATGGCATTTGTTTATTCTTTACATTTGTTTACAAATAAATATTTCGAAGTGTTGTGTTTACAGGCCCTATTTAAAATATGTAATTTTATTTATACATACTGTAATTATACATTATACATTTATTTATACACAATAAATTTGGTTAATTTCTACATATAATAGAATTGTTTTTACATGTTTTTTTTTTTACATGTTAACATTAGTTAATACAATATTAACTAACATGTACAAACAATAAACAATTGTAATGCAAACCTTGTTGTAAAATGTAACCCAGTAATTATCATATTTGCATTTTTCATGACCTCATATTAATTGAGACACTAGTTTATTTCTACTTCTAGAAAAAAGTTTTAAGGAGATAAAATATTCCCTTATGCATGCATGTATATTTTAACCTAACATCTTTATTTTGAGAAAAAAAGCTATGGGATATTTTATTTGTCATCTACCGAGCTATACATTATAGTGTTTCTTTTTTAGTGCTTTCTTTAAAAAAAATCTGCTCATCACTTTTACAGCGGTTCTATGGATGTTTTAAAGTTCTGACAATTTTCAAGATTTTCACATTTTCATGATTTTGCCTAGTGCCCCACAAACCCATGGGCCAGCCCTGCTTGAAACCTTCTGAAATGGGGCTGAGGTACAGATCTTAACATTTAGTGCTTTCCTCTCCAAACAAAAAAAATAAATCATTGTGATGACTAACAGTCTTACTTATTCCGTCTTTCAAGTTCATTAACGCATACAAATTATGACACACTCTTGTTGGTTGAGAAAGACCAAAACAGGTGTAGCTTTTGTCAAAAATATAGCTTAGCTACTGAAATGCTACTTGATTTAAAAACTAATGAAGCTACTCAGAAATGTATTTAAGCTAATAGCTTCACTATTTGTAGCGAAGCTACTCCCATCCCAATCCCTATCAGGTGTTTTTGGATGGGTGTTGGCTTCTGGATAGTGAAAATAGACATCAGTGGAGGATTTATGGTTCTAAGGGCACTTTGTTCAGGGCTATGTACAGGGATTTTACAAGGGCATGTCATAGCTTGCAAGAAGCAAGTTACTTTCCTGTTGGTACTGTTTTGGCATGTGGTCGAGTCTTTGTCAATGTGTACACACATACACATATAATTATTTCCATATTGACTGAAATTCCTTTTAAAAATTCTTTAAAAAAAATGCATTGTGTTTTAATAGATTGTAGCTTGTGTAGATTGTAAAGTTTTTGCAAAGTGACTGCTGTTCTCCTCACTGCCATTCTCTCTCTCTCTCTGTGTGTGTGTGTGTGTGTGTGTGTGTGTGTGTGTGTGTGTGTGTGTGTGTGTGTGTGGGTGGGTGGGTGGGTGGGTGCGTGCTCATGTGTGTGTGTGTGTGTGTGTGGCTGGGTTTGGGTGGTTTACAAGGACATTTGTTTTGGTATCTGGTAATTACAAGGGTATTATGCTATAAATGTGGTTTATTAGACATACTAAACAATGTTTTATTGAAAATGTATAAATGCAGAAATATTTTTGTGAGGGTTAGGTTTAGGGGATAGACACACAGACACAGTGTGTGTGTGTGTGTGTGTGTGTGTGTGTGTGTGTGTGTGTGTGTGTGTGTGTGTGTGTGTGCTGCCAGAGCAGGTTGGGGCAGTTCTTGTATTTACCTGCCTACTCCTTTAGCTCTGCCTCTTTTCTGTCATTTCCTGTATCAGGTTTGTGTGTTAGTGCATCAGGAGCTGGCATCCCAGAGTATGTAGGGATTGCCGGGGGGGCCTCTGGACTAAAATATTCACTTGGCGACTACCAGGACAACTCTAACACCTAACTGGACCCTACTTAATAGCACACATCAAGTAATTTTTAACAAGTGGCCCCTGGGACAAAGTCCTCTTTCTTTTTCTTTTACTTTCTCTCACTTTCCCTCCGTCTTCCCATCTCGTTTTCCGTCTGCCGTAGGTGTTGGATTACCTGTACAGGTAAGCGAGAGGAATTAACTAGGCTGAGAATATATACTGAAACAACTTTCACCTCAGTAGGAAAATTCTGACCTTTGTTTGATAGTCCTTTTACTTGTTGACTCAGCACAGCTGTGGATAAATGTTATTTGTGTAGACAGCAACATGAGCTCTTTTCAGTCATAATGCCAGTGAAAATGTGTGTGTGTTTGCACACATGGATACACGTGTGTGTATAACTGGTGGTGTATCTGTTCAGATATTTACAGCACAAACAGTGAAAGCACAGATTAATCTATGTCATCATTAGATGTCACCAGTTTTGTCTGTTTAGCTGACAAACCCAACAGCCAGTCACCTATCAGTGTGCAGACTTAGGTGTCTGTATGTGTGTGTGTGTGTGTGTGTGTGTGTGTGTGTGCGTGCTTGCGTGTGTGGTTTACGAGGAAATGTTTTAGGTTGCAAACTGGTAATTACAAGGGTATTATTCTATAAATGTGATTTATTAGGACATTTCTAGTGTCCCCATAATTCAAATCACTTAAAAATATACTAAACAATGTTTTATTGAAAATCAAAAAATGCTGAAAGTTTTTTGTGAGGGTTAGGTTTAAGGGTAGGGTTAGGGTATAGAATCTATAGTTCGTACACTATAAAAATCATTATGTCTATAGAGAGTGCCCATAAGGATAGCAACACTAATGCGTGTGTGTGTGTGTGTGTGTGCTGTATTTGCTGTTAACTCATATCTTTATTGAATTGTGCCGCATATTTGGCATATCTTATTGTTATCAGTGAATCTATCAGTGATATGACTTTATGCAGAGTGTCAAACATAATGAGTCTTTACAACATGCCAGTTATATAAAGAAGAGAAGTTTTAATATAATGAGATGATGTAACAAATAGATGAGCTGATTCACAGAACACCTGTGTGAACTTGTAGGGAGCTGACTTTTTACCTCATACCAGATGCCTATTGATTGTATAATTTTTATGTAATGCAATGAAATTCATATATTTTAAGTGTGGTTTAAGTGTTCAGTTGTGTCCAAATACAAGTTTGGACCATTGTATGTTATTTAGATGTATAATCAGTGGAACAAATAGATGACAAAAAGACAGGGTGAAAGAGAGGGTGATGGAGAGCCTGAAGGAACAGGGAATACAAAGGGGTTGAGGAGAAAGAAGTTGCAGAGAAAAATAATGTAAAAAAGAGGTGGTAAGTGGTAAGGAGAGGGGTTGGTCGAGAAAAAGGGCAAAATTTGTGTGTGGGGTGGTGCTATATACATATACAAATGAGCACTTATTTATTTCTCTACATGCTATACTGGAGACTCTTTCATGTAAAGTTGTGATGTGCAGTTCAGTTTCCTTCTACAACATAGCAGAAATATACTGCCTCATTTCACACATTGGTGTTTCTCTAAAAGTCTCTTAAGAGATACAATATACATTATGTTTCAATGTTTCTTTTATTGGCCCTTTTTTCTTGTCTGAAATTACGCTCTGAAATGCACAAAACACCCTCGCACACTTTCACTCCTGTCATATCTTTGTGTTTTTCTTGTGTGTAACTATGCTCATTAATAACCATAATTTCCTTTGTATAGTCATTATATGTGCATTAATCATAAGCATTAATCATTATTGTAGGGCATTATTAATTAGCTATAGGACTCAACAGTTGAATGGTTAAATCAAAAGGGAACCCCAAGGCTTCTTGTTAGGTCCGATTCTTTGTTCTAAAGTCACGCTGTAAACAGTGGGCATCCAGAGACAGTTGAAGTATAAACTTATATGTCTATTTCACGCTGAAAATCAGTCACTGGCAAAACTTCTATAAAATAATAAAATATACTATGTATATGTTGCTTGCAAAACAATGTTATTTTGTCAGAATTCACAGCTACTTTTGAATGGCTCTCAATGGAAAAATTACTTTTTGCATCTAGTACTAGCAGAGACAAACTTTCCATGCTAACCAGCCAAACAGTGACCCCTTGGTATATACACATGTGGAATTTGCTTGAATGTTAGATGCCAGGTACTAGTTATCACAGTGACACTGGGGAAAAATAATTAAATAATTAAATACAGGAACAAAAAAAAGTGTTGTAAGGTGTAAATGCGGTTGAATCCTAAACATCTACTTGGAGTTTGAGAGCAAAAAGAGAGAGAAATAGATATATTGTGTTAGAGTTTGCATTAATTTCTTCATTATTGCATTGCTGTGCACTTTGTTTGATGGGAAAGATATAAAAGTGCTGACCCATACACACACACAGAAGACAATTTTTAACCGAAGCTGTTAAAGAAAGGGCTGATTAGGCAGAGAGTTATACCATTATAAAACTGTTAACACACACTACATTCCATTACTTATACACATGCAAAGTCAATAAAGCCATTTATTTTCAGTATTTCTTATTATGTCATTAAACATTGATCCCAACTGATCTAAGATCAAAAAAGCTGAACTCTGTGCATGGTGTGTGTGTGCGCGCGATTGTGTGAAGCTTTCCTTTGATTGTGCAGTTGAATTTCATTAACACTTTCTATGATTAAGGCACCAGAATACTCACTGGGAAGTTCTTCTTTGTTCTTCGCTCAGTAGCAACAGTATACTGTTTGCGTACATTCGGACACACCACAGGGGAAGGCTTCTAGTGGAGCATTTAAATAGACTTCATGTAAAACATCAACTAATACAACATTAAAATGTGTTATCAATGGGTTCATGCCTCATTCTATGAGTAGAATTCACATGAGATCAGTAAAACAAGTTATTATAACATCTTGATGATGATTTAAAGTAATACATATGCACTAAATTATTACATATTACTATATTATATGCACCAGTTACACTCTGTTATTGTAATTTATGATGACACTGATACTACAGCAAATAGGCAGAATACAGAAAAAAATTGATACGAGTCAAAACTCATTATGTAAATGACTTTGCGCTGCAGATGACACATGAATGAAGCAGCATATCAAACAACAGAGTGAATGTGAACTTAAGAGTATTTAAGTAGATTTTATTCATTTTATAAACTAACTAATAAACAAATCGCATGACATATTCTTGAAAAAAATGTCTACGCGAACGATCGTACAGAGGTGGGCAAGTCTGCACAAGCTCGCTTACTCTGCATGCTGGTGTGTTCATGGTGACTGAGCACCAGGTCACACCAGTGGCAGTAAGGTGTTCAGCTAGTTTTACTGAAATTTCACGCTGGTGAACTGTTGCAAACCAATTAAATGAACTCAAAATACCATTGTTTTGGCCAGATTTTGTTCAAAATTATGTCACACCCATTTATTTTTTTATTTCTTATGAAGTATACCAGAGCTATTAGTACATACTTACCAAGATTTTTCTCTGGGCTAATGGTTACTTAACAAGCAATATTATCTCCCCAGTAAGAGTATGATGAAAAGAGAAAGGGAGAGAAAGAGAGAGAGTTGAGGGAAGAAGAGTAAAATAGCACAAGCAGCCATTAGAGAGTCCTGTCATTCTGTTTGTTTTGAACAATGGATTTTTCGCTACAACTGCCTATGTATACAGGAAGACAAAAGAAAATTGAATATTTAAATTAAATGAGAGCCTCAGGGGAAAAGTGTTTGTGTGTGTGCGTGTGTATACATGTTGATACTACATTGTGGGGAAAAACACGTCCCCACAAGGATAGTAAAACCTGAGATCACCTACCTTAATGGCTTATTAAACATAGAATTTTTTTTTATTTTTTATTTTTTTTTTTTTATTTAAAAATGCAAAAAGATTTCTGTGAGGGTTAGGTTTAGTGTTACGGTTGGGGATATAAATTATTGTTAGAGCTGCAAAAAATCCATAAAATGCATGAAAGTCTATGGAGAGTCCACAAAATGATATAAAAACAAGTGTGTGTGTGTGTGTGTGTGTGTGTGTGTGTGTGTGTGTACGTGTGCAGGCTCTTCAAGCTCAGCTCAGATTACAAAGTGGAGGACAGTAAAACTATTCTTATTAATTTACCTGCAATGCACTGTGATTCAAGGGTTTTCTATTTAAATTAACAACAAAAATTGAGGTCTTATTTAAACACAATACACAGAAACGGATAGAGACAGTGTGTACATATTGTGTGTTCAGTGGTTTTGATAGTGATTGTCCTTGGTGAGAAAGTGCAGAGAGATGTTAATGGCTGTAATAACACAATGCTCCCATTGTGTCTGTACACGCTCATACTCGCATGTAATTTTTCTATGTGTAATACAACAGGTGTGGTGATTCACTCTGGTCTTATGTAAGAGCATCATGACCAATGGACTTCATTGACTAGATAAACTTTAAGCTTGTCAATAAGGAGTGCACATTAACCCAGCCACTCATAATTACACAATCACATTTATTTTTTCTGTAAATTGACATCTTTTGTTTTTATACCAAGTTATATATGATATTAGATAAAATATGTCTTATCCAATTACCCTCAACCTTATCCTCACACAATGCCTTTTTTTTTTTTTTTTTTTTTTTTTTTTTTACATTTTCATTAATATATTATTCAATATGTTTATTAAACGTACAGTAAATCATGGGGGCTGTTGGCTAGTCCTCACTAGGCAGGTGATTTCAGGCTTTACCAGTCCCTACTATGATGTCACACACATTTTACTTGACTATATGTGACTATGTATGTGGACTTCTAGTTGTTTTTATATAAAGCTAATTATAAATATTATAGACTAACCCTAACCATACCCCTAAAAGAAAACTCAAAAGAAAAGAGAGCCTTGAATGAAACCAAGCAGAATTGTCTGACTGAGATTGTTATAGACAAAACTACATAGTTTAATTTTATGAAGAAATTGTAAATGTTGCTTGCCGTGGCAAAACTCGGCACCACAATGTCCCACTAAGGGCTTCAGGACAATGCACTAAGTCAAAGGAGCCCACCCCCATTTGCCTATATGTTGTTCTGGAGATGAGATATTGCATTGCCCCCCTGGGCTGCCAAGGTTGTCATTGGGTCCATTAAGTGCCTTGGTACAACGTTCTAGTCCACCCCCATGTCTCTACAATGTTCTGTTGCTGAGATATGATGTTTTGGGTTGTTGCTAGGGCAGTACTTGGTGGTTGCTAGGGTGTTGTGGGTTGTAACTAGCTAGAGTGTCACTAAACTTGCCTTACAGCCCCAAGTATAAAGATGCCACCCCCCTGTCTATGATTTTCTGCTCCAGAAAAATAAGCCCTCTGATCCTTTTTCAATATTGAGACTATGGGCTTTTTTTGCCCATCCACTGGGGAATATAATGTATTTATTTATACACAAGAATTATTTCACACCTCTCCTCTTTAAGCCAGTCAATTTGACACATCATTTATGGGTGTATGGCAAATGTGTGGGACAAGTTTTGAGCAGAAGTTTTGGTGGAAGACGAATTGGGGTAGGGAATTTTGTAAAATCCCAAAACGAAGATCAGAGCAATAGTAATAGTGGCACCTGCTAAACAAGCATTACCAATTGTGGTTCAAAACAGCTACCGATCCCCAACCTGAGCCACAGAAAAACATTTAGAAAAATGCTAAATAGTAGTTGTTAGAATAGGATGTTTTCTATGTGCCCATGCTAAAAAAAATTCCACTGAATGGTAGGATCAAATTCCAATCTGCCAACTACTGTATTAAATGACTGATCTATTTTTTTATCCAACTGTGTTTATTATGAACCTCAACTGCTATGTGAATATGTTTTCAGTGGAATTTAAAAAGAGTTTTGAATCAGTCTGATATTCATCCTTCTGCTAACTCTTTCTAAAAATAGAATAAAAGTAATGATTAATGGGCAGAAAATAAAAATGTCCACTGCCCTCATTTTTCTAAACTGTGTATGTGTCTTTGTGTGTGTGCGACTCGCCTTTCCAGTGAACACAGCAAATAAGATTATGATGTGAACACACCTATTGGCCATAAATGACTCTCAGATCCTTTTCTTTTTTTTTGTGCTCCTCCCATGCAGGTGGATGGTTTAAAACGCTACCTGATCCAACAAAGCCCTCCAACCACAAAGAATCACCACCTCTGTAGTTGCACTACAACCATCTTCACCATATCTATCATTTAACAATGAGTGATCAGGAAGAGCCGGGCACCGTGGCATTGCCCGTTTGTGGTGCCACAGGAGGCACTCCTACCTCACCTCCTTCTGATCTATGTCACATCTGTGGACAGCGCCACCTACAAGAGGAGAACCATGAATACACCTATAAGGATGAGGTGGATGATGACCTCATGTGCCACATCTGCCTTCAGCCATTGATCCGACCCCTAGACACACCCTGCGGACACACCTACTGCCAAGAGTGTCTGACAAACTTCCTACTGGAGAGCGACTTCTGCCCTGTGGACCGCATCCCACTGATGCTGCAGACCTGCCGTAAGTCCACTCTGCTGGTCCACAAACTGTTGGACAAGCTGAAGGTGTCCTGCCCATTTACTGAGCACTGCACTGAAGAGCTTTCCCGTGGAGAACTGGAGGGACACATAAGGAGCAGGTGAAGAAATCACTCTCAAAGCCGTCTTTGATGTGAAAGATCTTAACAAGATTTGAGCTTCTGTTAATGACATTTGAGCTGGTGTCAAATAAGTTTAGAGGATGACCGCTTGAGACGCACAATGTGATTTAGCCAAGTATAACATATTCTTGGATCAGCCTCCTATGTTGGTCCTGGAACAACATTCCCCACTGAAAAGGTCAGCTTAGGCCAGCATTAATTACCAGTCTGTTTTTATGCTAGTTAGTGCTGCATTGGTACAGGTCTAGCTGGTGGACCAGCATCGCCATGCTTTTAACCAGCAAAACTTGGCTTGTGGATGTGGTCCTCCAAGGATGTCTTGCTGGTTAATGTAGTTAACAAGTCTAGTGGGGACACCAGTACACTACCATCCCATATTGGGGTTCAGAATCCACAGCACAATATATGCTGGTGACAAGCAATTTTCCCTAACCCAATTGTAACCTACGCCTACAATCACTGGGAAATTTTAAGTTGATAAAATTGTTGTACAAACCCCTATGCCCAGCTCTAAGCCTATCCCTAACCATCAACCAAACCCTAAAATCTGATTGGTTGATAGGAATGTTGTTTCCAGGACCAACAAATATGTTGATCCAGATCACACTACGCAGTTTGCCGCACAATAACAGTTGCCAGAGGAATGTACCAGAGTCACCTAAGGTCTGTGATTTTTAAGAATGTTTTCCAGACAATGGATTTGATTTGAATAACATTTTCAGTAAATAGTCATCTTCAGACCCTGTTGAAAAGGCCACAATAGCTGGTGACCAGATATGGGTTTTAGATTTTGATCGGGTTTGGTATTCGGAGAAGCTGGTGCAGGATTTGGATTCGGAGATGCTGGTGTGCTGGTTGTCCCACCAAGCTTTTTTACCTCTGTTAACCAGCTAGATCAACAAGCTTAATCAGTTAAGTTTTACTAGTAAACACCCTGGTACAGCACAGTTTAAGATATTTAATTTAATAAGCAAGTTTGATTTGTC
The DNA here is from genome assembly GCA_032164185.1 of Moxostoma hubbsi. Classification (NCBI taxonomy): domain Eukaryota; kingdom Metazoa; phylum Chordata; class Actinopteri; order Cypriniformes; family Catostomidae; genus Moxostoma; species Moxostoma hubbsi. Next base: position 20,005,616 of record JAVLUX010000031.1, read on the forward strand.
TGCTTGCATAGTAAATGTTTAATATAACTGTTATACTGATAAATTGAATTCAGACTTCGGTATCTCATTGGCATTCATAAGATGCTCTTTATTCATTGTCATTCATAAAAGAATCTTGTCTGTGATTCTCCACAAAAGAAGACATGTGTCAAGCACATTTATTTCTGTGTGCACTTGTTTGTTTGTTTATTTCAGAATATTCTTGTTCTTCACTCCTCAGAGGTGGAAACCTCAAAGTGACCTCTATTTAACAAATAAAGATATCTTCCACCTCAGTGCCTTTGGGGACTATATGCTAACTAATGCTTTTCATTGGAACACTCTCTCACTCTTTCCATTTTCAGGATGGTAGAGTCTCTCTCGTTTCAATGGACTGTGTCTGAGTCATTAGCGTGCCACAGGCCTGAGGGCCTCAGTTGAAATGAATTGCATTTTGTTACTTGCTTTAATGGAAAGTTTCCCTCTCATTTAAAATTCCACTTACGGAAACATAATCAACTTGCCCTTTTCTACACTCAACCAAAAAAACTAACCACACTTGCTTCTTTCCATTCTATTCCTCCTTTCCCCTCCCATATCCCTTCTTTCTCCCTTTAAACCTGGGCTCTTGGGTTGTCAGTTCATCTTCATTTGTCTTTCTCTTCCGCTCCCTTCTTTCTCCAGTGTTGTTTGGAAGCTGGTTGATATAGTTGGTCCAGGACTTTAAAGTGGGACATTGTTCAAAATGGGATGGGAATTAAGAGGAACAAGCACTTATGAGGAACAGCCAAAGACGCTATCTATGTAAGAATGGCCTAATTTACTTCTTTTTTTTGTTTTTTTTTGTTTTGTTTTTTTGTGACTGCTTGTGTCATCTGACTTTTTACTGCATACAAAGTTCCACTTAAATTCATGCATATAAATTTCATAACTAAAAAGCATCTTGCATGGCCAGCGGCTACTGATTGTGTTTGTTTCACAGCATTTGTCGTCATGTGATGTAAAAGTATGAGGCATTCTTCCTACTGGTGACTCATAACAGTGTATTGAGAGGATCTGGTGTGTTTAGTAAGCTTTTGATGGCTGCTTGTGGAACCTTTGATGTTTTATAGTTCTGCTTGATATTTGTGTGTGCTTTGGAGCTATTTGTGACTTAGTTTTGTATAATATGTAAATGTTTGTGTATTGCTTGTTGTTTGTGCCTGCTTACGTTTGTGTTTGCATTCAAGCATGTCAAGATGCACTTTGTCAGTGTGCCTAAGTGTATGCTTGTGTCTGCATGTTTCTGGTGGTGCATGGACTTTCCTGGAATCATAGTTTAAATCAGGGTGGAGAGGAGATTCTATTGCCTCAGGCTGTTCTTGGGCTCTCTTACAAGCACATTCAGTATTTAAGGTACAACGCTCTTTATTGTCGCTAGATCATATTGTTTGATTTAATTGCTGTAAAATTTGGGGCCTATGAACCATTTTTGTTTGACTTTGTAATCATGTAATTTATTATCTGTTTTGAGAATGATTGGAATATTTAGTAGGAACAATAATAAGACTTTAGCTGGAAAGTAGAATGTGGTTGTTGAAAAAGGATTATCCTTACTAAGTTAATATCCATCCATCCATCCCATCAACCAACTCACCATCCATCCATCCATACCACCAATCAACTTATCATTTATCCCACCAAACTAACCTTTTATCCTGTCAACCAACTCGCCATCCATCCATCCATCCATCCATCCATCCATCCATCCATCCATCCATCCATTGTCTACCCCCAACCCAGGCACACACATAAACACACTCACGCCCCTCTTCATGACTGAATGAACTGTTAATCTGCCAAGGGGGTGGTCTTCACCACATGCTCTACCTTGAGGCATAAGGACAATGATAGATGGACCATCCAAGACTGTATCTCCCCCTATCTCCAGTCTCTGATGGTTTGCCCCAGCTCTCTCTCTCTTTCTGTAGAGCATGCTGCAGTATAAGTCAGCGGCTGTGTTTCTGTACTCACATATACTCTCTCTCTATCTATATCTCTCTCACATTCACAGCAGCGTGTGGGCTCGTGAGCGTAAATCCTCTTACACTTGGATGATGCCCAGAACAGATTAGACGGCAACGCAACCATTGCATCCGACCAGTGTGCCAGTGAATGCTGCTCTCTGTCTCCTCTCCTCCCTCTACCTCACCCCTCTCATTTCTTCTCCACCTTGGCTGCCTTCACTCCAGTGCACCTGCCTCCTCTTCTTCTAGAGTCTTTCTTCATCCTGCGCTCTGCTCTCCTCTGTTGGCAGCGCTCCCAGTCCTACCTCTCTACACTATCTCTGCTGCTGCTGTTCTTTCTGTCTACTGCTGAGATGACCAGGCTAAAAGACTGAGGGAGGCATAAACAGAAAGACAACAAAAGAAAGGAAAGGAAAGTGGAGGGACAGAGGAACAAGAAGAAGAGGAAGAATAGATTCTATACTTGAAGATAAGGAGTAAGGGGGGTCATTACGGACTAGAAGTGGAAGAGGAAAGGACAAAGAGGAAGGGGATAGGAAAAACTGCATTCAGCCCAGAGAAAGAGAGTGAAATCAAAAGAAAGAGAGAAGGAACAGGAGCAGCCCTGGAGAGAGGGTGTCATGAAGGCTCTGCTACTGTTGGTTCTGCCCTGGCTAAGTCCAGCAAACTACACTGACAATGTGGGCAACCTGCACATCCTCTACTCAGAACTGTGAGTAACACACACATCAGCTCACTGCAGTATGAGTGTGTGTTTGTCCTGTTTGAGTTGGAACCATATGTACAATCTGATCTCCTAGTTCTATCCAGGACAGTCGCACTGTACCCCATCCCGTCCAGCACTGCAATGTGTGCAGCTGGTTGGTTGTGTGTGTGTGGGCGGGTTTGGGTGGTTTATGAGGACATATTTTTAGGTTACAAACTGGTAATTACAAAGGTATTATGCTATAAATGTGGACATTTCTAGTGTCTCCATAATTAAAATTACTTAAAAAACATACTCAATGACCTGCATTAATCCCGCATTATGCATCTTAATCCCATATTTTTTTATCTAAACATAGCTATGTTTGATTGTGCATGCAAAGCTGTAGCCATTTGTGTGTATGTTTTTGTTGTTTAGAAGTTTCTAGATGTATTATCGATGTCTAGTGTATTGTTTTGGAAGGAAAGATGCTTTCACTGCTGTTCTTTTTAGTGATTTGAAGCTTTAGACATAGGTTAGGTGGTTATGGATGTGTTGTATAATAAAGCAGGTTTTGTTTTGATGCGACCAACAGTGAGGGACACTGCAGCATGGCTGAGATGACCTAGTGTGTGTGTGTGTGTGTGTGTGTGTGTTTATGTCGTTTACGAGGACAATATTTTGGGTATTATGCTATTAATGTGGTTTATGAGGAAATTTCATTTTTATTGAAAATGTAAAAATGCATAAAGTTATTTGTGAGGGTTAGGTTTAGGGGTTGTGTTAGGTTTAGGGGATAGAATCTATAGTTTGTACAGTATAAAAATCATTATATCTATGGAAAGTCCTCATAATGACCAACATGTGTGTGCGTGCGCGTGTGCAGGTGTGTTTTCGCAGCAAATATTCCGAGAAAACTGGAATTTGGGTAATTTTGTATTTTGTTTTTTATCATCACATACTGTATGCATTTATGTTATATAGCTATGGAATTTTCTCTATCATTGCACACTTATTTCACACTTGCCAAAAGGACTGAATGTACAGAAACACACACACACAGAGACACACAAATCTTTATTGCCGCTAGCCACACCATTCAGAAAATCCAAGCACAGAAACTCAAACATTAACACATATACATGCACTCTTATCAATCTTAGAGCTTCATGCTACAATATTCAATCTACACTTCTTTGGTCAAAATCACAACATACTCTTTAAAAGAGAAATATACACTCCTATGTCGCAATAAACACATTGAACTTCTCACATGCTCACTTTATTGTGCATTGCACTGATTAGAAGATCCTTCTGCATTCATTGTGAAGTTGCTGTGCGTGTGTGTTTGGGTGGAAGCTAGTTATATTGATCCTGGGTCCTTTGGCTGAAACACAATTGTGCCTTGTAAGTGTGAGTGTGTGAAAGCCTGAGCATAGTACAACAGACTACATCAAAAATCCCTTCTCTTCTTAGAGTCCAGACTACACATACCACACAAACAGACACATATATTAGTATAGACAGAATGATTGGAGAGGAAAAAGACAGTGAGGTGTTTTCAGAGGTGAAAAACGAGAGATGAATGGTGAGGAGACAGGGAAAGATAAGGTAATTTCCTGGACCATCTGTCCATGTGTTTGTTTGGCTGTGATCTCAGAGGATGAGGTCTTTCTCTCGCCTCTTTTGCCCTCTGTGTATGTGGGTCACTGTGTGAGCCATGTTGTGTGATTTTTGTCCATGTGTTTGTGTATCTGGGTGCCATCAGTAGCCATTCCATCTCAGATGCATTGAAAAAGAGAAAAAGAGAGGGAATGGATAGGAAAGTCTGCTTTTTGTTTGGCTGGCAGAAGAATGGTAGCATGGTCATTCATCTTCATCCTGTGTAATGACAGAAGCCTTCTATTCTCATCTCTCCCTCATACTCACAGGCTTTTTTTGTTTTTTGGCCAGTTGTCTGTTGCTTTGTCCAGAATGTCTCTCTTAGTTTTTATATATATCAGTTTCTATTTTCTGTCTCTCTGTCACAAGCAGTGGTCTTCCTTGTTCTCTGCAGTGCGAGGTTGGACGTTCACATTTGTTTTTTTATTATAGTGGGGACTTTACATTGACTTTGATTGCATTAATACTGAGTTCATGAAATGTTCTATGTCCTAACCCTAACATTACCGCTAGGAGGCGGGGGGATTCAGCCCCTCATCTTCGAGCTTTACATGTTTAATTTCAGATGAATTAAAGCAATAAATAGTCTTTTTAAAATGTCATGGAAATGGTTTAGTCCGACTGAAGTACCAGATCGATTTTTGCAAAATGAACAAACAGATTTAGATATTGCGGTTGTGCAATAGCTCGGCTTCGTTGTCTTTACTCGTTAATCGGAACACAATTAGTTTCTGTGTTTTGCACATGCTCAAAAAGGTGCCGTGAGATGTGTATTCAACATGAAGGTTGAACGCAACACAAAGCAAAGAAGAAGAACAGTCACAAAAACATAGATGTCCCAGCATTCAAATTGGATAAATCAGCCTCCAAAGGGCACTTCGAAGGGAAAACAATCATGATAGTCATGCAGTGAGATCACGATAGTCATGCTGTGGATGGTAAAGTCTGTGATGGGAATAGGGCATAGGGATGATCACTTCTGAATGGAACGCACTCCATATCTAGTGAATGCTAAAAACGATAATTTTTGGATAGATTAGCAGTCTATAAGCCATTTACACCTGTGACACTCTGATGTGCTTCTAATTATTATTCTTTTGTCTGCATTCTGCCCATTGACTAATCCTCTTATCTGTCTGCCTAACACCCATATCACCCAACACCCATCTTTGCAATAGCATCCAATATCTATCTTTAAAAACAAGAATAAAAAAATGTTTTCAGTATCTTACATGCACTAAGATCACAAATGTCATCAAAAAATACAATAAAAAGGGTAACAGGTGCATACCATGGCCAAGGTTAACATGCTAGCATTAGCGCCAAGAATGCAGAATGTAAACATTACAAATGACACATTATACTGCATTTACATTCAGTAATTCTCAAGTAGTTATAACAGCTTCTTTTGCTTATTTAATGTAGATTATATTCATAGAATGAGGCAGAAAGCATGATATTTATTGAATATACAGCCTGAAGCAAATTACACGTCTAGTGACAACAAGTGACACACAGACAACAAACCTAAAAAAATACCAATGATCACTTGGAAACTATAGACAATCCAAATATTTTCTTAAACGTCTATTTATTCACGACATCTTTCTTCAATCTAAATAAAGGATAATAGCCTTATGAAAGTGAAGAAAAGCAGAGTTCTGATAGTTACAGTATCCAGGAGCAAATTGCGTCGTATTCTGCCTTCAGATATTACCATAGCACAACATACATCTAATCTGCACCAAAGCAGCTTATAAAGAATGTAATGCACACGGCTGTGAAGTTCTCCATGTTGTTGTGCCATTTGTGTGTTTCGCTGTTGAGAAGCTAGTTAGCTGACTTCTTCGCCACACTACTTTGACACAAAAGGCCAACCAGCACTGCCAGCACTGATATCCCAATTGATTATTCTTAGCTGAGGCTGCCCGTTCTCCCTTTAAATACAGTACATACACACATGCATTTACAAATGCCCCTGGAGTTGGAATCACTTGGTTTGATGCCCTTTGACTTGATTAGCTTACTGGTCAACACCTCAACTTGTCTGAAAGAGAAAAGCCTGTTTGTTCATGTCCGCTTCAATCAAAGAAGTGATCTTGTTCTCTTTCTCTCATGCTTTATCATTCCCTTTCTCTCTTATGCTTTGAGATGGTTAGTAAGACTTTGACTTAAACACTAATTCTATCCTTGCACTGTTGCAGATTTTCTGAATGTGTTCTCAGGGGCAAAATACCTGATAAACCTTATTGCTAAAACTGCAGGCAGTTTAAATTCAGCCAACTTCACTCTCTTCCTTTCAGATAACATTTGCTACTCTACCCCTTCTAAAGTGTTTTCCCTTAAATGCTTTTATGCAGTGATGTGTAGATGTATCTTTTGCTTTACAAGTGTGTGCAGGTATGTGGAGATTTGCCTTTGCATATTTGTGTGCCATTGGATAGGTCTGTACATGCTTCATCAGGTGGGAAATACATTTCCACATGCAGGCTGTTTAACTCTATTAAACATCTCACCCCAACTTTTTAGTGTGTGTGAAATTATGTTCTCAAATCTCATTAGACTTAAATAAAAATAAAGACTTAATATGACATGTTTATTTGTGGTCATGTTATGTTGTAGCATAGTCAAAGTACTGACTCGTTTGAAAATGAAAATGAAGGCCAGCTTGTTGAATTCTTTGTGTTCTGAATCATGTGAATATTAGTGAGTGATGCTGGAAGGTTGATCGCCGTCAGCTCTAGATGATTATGATTTGTTTACTTCTGTCAGGTTCATATTCTATTTTAGCAGGCAAAAAAATCAGTTACCGAGTGGGGGATGGTAACAGATTCTGTGTATGTGCATTTGTGTATATTTGTGTGCAGAGGATGCCTCTGGTAAGACAGCAGCATGTCATCATCAGTGTGACGTATACATAGTGAGAAAACAGGGCTATTGCTGGGGGCCTGCGTGTTGCCGTGGTGACCTTATTTTCACGCATAGTGAGCGGATGACCGATGAACGTGCACATCAGTGGTTTGTCCTGCGGCATTCACTGGTTCATCCAGTGACCGCATAACCCATCTACTCATCTATGCCAAGGCACATAAAAACAACACGCTGCACAGAGAGAAGCATCATCATTGGAAGTGAAAAAGTTCAGAAATAATACAAAATTCAACCTTCATGTTGTTCCAAACTCATATGGCTTTCTTTTTTCCATGTAACACAAAATGAGCTCTTTATAGCACAAAATCCAAGCTGTTCTTTTCCATACATTGAAAGTAAATGGTGACTACAGCTGCCAAGCGAGGATTTCAGAGAATTTCAGGATACTTAAATTAAGTCTGTTCCTTACACAAAGCTATCATATGGCTTCAGAAGACTCTGAATTCAGTGCACAAGTGATATGGACTACTTTTACAATGATTTTAAAGTGCTTTTTTGTCCTAATCCTTGATAGCATCTGGTCCCCATCCACTATCATTGTATGGAAGAGAGTAGTATGAACATTCTTCAAAACTTTTCCTTTTGTGCTCCATAGAATAAAGAAAGTCCTATGGGTTTGTAATGACACAAGGGTGACTAAACGACTAGAGAAAATAAAGTTTTGGGAAAACTAACCCCTTAATATCAGCTCTCACATGCACGTACACATTTAACTGGTGCAAGACCGCAAAATCAAAGTTGTTTTCAGACAAATGAAAAGAATTAGCATGTTCCCCAGAGAGCAAGAGTTCAACAGATCATTGTACACTCCCACCTAATGCCCGTTTCACATCGTAAGCGTGATCTGCACGTGAGCAGAACATATTTTTCACGCCAATTTGGAATGCCCAATTCCCAATGCACTCTAACTCCACGTGGTGGCATAGTGACTCACTTCAATCCGGGTGGCGGTCTCAGTTGCCTCCGCGTCTGGGACTGTCAACCCACACATCTTATCACGTGGCTTGTTGAGCGCGTTACTGCGGAGACATAGTGCATGTGGAGACTTTTTATGTACTATTAAACATAGAACAAGTCTATAGGCTTCAGCAATACCCAATCACAGCTGAGTTTGCTTTCACTTGTAAACACAAGCACGTGACAGACCATGATGTCGTTAAATTCAGAACTTATCTCATTTGTGTTCAACAATGTATGAGACAAGACTGATTGTGGAGGTGGAGAAGCACAAAGTGCTCTATTGTTTACCTTTTACATGTAAATGTGGTCCTCCTACTCATGCAAATAAGATTTCATGACGCTCAAGTGTGTAATACTTATCAATAACCCACTCCAGAAAACCATTTTATAAATTGTGGTCTTTATTAGAATAAATACTCACCATAACATAGAAATCACAGTATTTTTCTGTATAGAGCCGATGCTGTGATGCTATAAAAATGGTTCCAGTGTGAAAGCCCTGTCGAGTCTGCAGCTGCAGTTATGCTGTAGTTGAGCTGACGCTATGCTCATGTCTCGCTCAAGCTTGCGATGTGAAACGGGTGTAAGAATCAGTACTGCAGTCGCGCTGCAGTTGCTCTGCGTCCTCTTCTTCCTCATCAGGTTAATGATGATGAGGAGCAGGGAGTGCAAAAACAGTGTTGCTAATTTGACACTTTAGCTACATCTGAGAAAGAAAGTTGGCAGAGTCCTTTTCCCTGCTCAGCACCTGAGCTCACGACCGGATCTGCACCTGGGCTGGGTGCTCAGTTGCTGCTGTGCACCCTGAAAGAGTTTTTCTTTCCTGAATGGCCAAGAAAAATATGTGCTGTGTTCAAATTCACATACTTTCAGAGTGCTGTATGTACTGAATTCTGCCTTCACATCCATCGGAATTAGCGTAAATACGAGTTTACATCTTGGAAGTATGACCCCCCAAGTCCTAATTATGACAGGAAACTCTAAGATACATTTTTAGGGATGCACCAATATTGGAATCAAGTCCGATACTGTGCTCATGTACTTGTACTCGTACTCGTAAAAATGCTCCAATTTCAAAAACCGATACCATCTGACATGCGAATGTCATTACGTAAACATGCAGTGCACAGATTAAAATCACGTCATGTCCTAGTGAGATTATTTAACAGCAAAAGCTGTGATATAATTAGATAAATAGATTGTTTGCATGTGCAGCGTTTTATATGTGAATGCTTGTGAATGTGTGGAGCCGGTGTTGTGCAGGCATAGAGACACAAACTTCTCATATCTTTAAGAGATCCTTGGCTCATACACAGAAAACACTATTTTGAGCAACGCAAACTTTGTTTGTAGCAGATGTCAGCAGGCAGAGCATTCATTGAATTTTAGCATGAATCAAATACAGACTACACATTTATTTATTTATATAGTAGCCTTTTGCGGTTTAATAATTACTGTGAATCATGTAGTGACTGGCTTTTCCGGATTGGGAATCTGCCATCATTATATCAGAGCTACTTGGTCTAACAACACAGATACACCTCAAAATAAACTCTCAATTTAAATGAAAAAAGTAAGACAGAAATAGATCACTACTATATAGTTATTTAATATTCACTGTTCTACTACTACTTCTAATAATAATAATAATAAATCAATAGTAACTGCATTATATTTAAGCAATATCTCACATCTGTGATGCTCTATTATGCAGCACTTTATTTGACAAAAATAACTCCAATGTTGAATTTAGGATTTTTGCTGTAAGGTTCAGTATTAAATCATTTGATAAAAATAATAAAATTTCATGTTGAAAATTAATTGTTATACTTTCATTTGATTAAAGTTTTAATTAATGTATTTATTTAAATACAATTCAGATGATCAAATTTAAGTAAACTGCTGATATTGATTTCATAAAAAAAAAAAAAAAAAACATCGGTTCGGCATTGGCGAGTACTTCAAAAGGGTAGCAGTACTCGTACTGGTTCTCAAAAAAATGGTAACAGAACATCCCTAGAAATTTTATACCTGAGGTTTTTGAGTAGGGAGGAGACATATATTTTCAATATGGCAGAGGAGAGAGCAGATTCTGTGGTAAATTATATAGTAAATGTAATACATTTTAAAATAACCATGCAATAAAAATGTAGTAAATTTTTCTAAATGCAGTTACCTTGTTATGTTTTGCCGTTATGTTGATATACTGTACTTTGACGTAGACAATAACCATTTGATGAATATTGTACATTTTCTGCATAGAAATAATAAATCAACTAGCATGTATTTGACCAAAATTCCATTATCGCCAGTAGGCTGACTAACATTACAATGTCAAAATAAGAGTTCCCCCCACAAAAAGAAGTCGGATCATTACTTCTCACATCCTTTACTGTAGGTATGCCAATGTGTTGCATACATACTACATTGGCCATGTTGGCATTGTCCTTTGATCTGTTTGCTATTCAACGTATGACATAATAACAATGTCTCCAAAAACAATCAAAATTAAACCACGAGGAACAACTTTCTTGGTTCTTATAGTGCACTTACACTTGAAAAGACCCACCCTTTTCACAGTTCTCCAGCATTTTTAATTTTTCAACTTTTTGAATCTGATGGCTCCTCTGCTCTGTGGCCTTATGGAATAGCTAAGTGTCAACTGGTTGCAGAATTTCCATAGATGCAATAAGTCATCTTGGTATTGCTAGCCTACTGTATCATGATACTGAATGTAGGAACCTAGTTGAGAGTATAGGGTTGTAGCCCTCTAATGACCAAATTGCTAAAAGAAGTAGCACCATTTGATAGTGTTACTCATCTTGACCAATATAGTTTTCTTATATAGGAGCTTTGGTTAAAGTCCTGATCATTTTAATGATTTCATATGGAATATTAGGACATTATACTCATTTGACATTTTACGTACTGTGTAGCAGGGAAGTAAGCATATTTAGACATGGGAATAGAGGTTGGAAGTAAAGCTGAATTGTGAATAAACAGGAGATTACAATTCATACGTAGACACACACATAAACCAAAAGTGACCTGCAGCTTTAAAGCATCATTTGCACTTTTTGGGTACATAGACTTATGTCTATTTTAAACTCATACACCAGCACAAGTGCACACCACCACACACACTTGACACACATCCACCTGGGAACAAAGTTGGGGTGTCAGTGTTATCCTTTGCTAGTGACTGAATTTGTGCATGCAAAGAGCACACTCTCAACCCGTGTTTGAATATGCCTACTTCCAGGGTATGAAATGTACTTTGTTGCTTGCAATTACTTGCAGTTAGCCCACTTCCATTGTTAACAGATTTACTTGCACTGAGCCTGACATACTTCTGCTTTAAAATAAAGCAGCTCACTAGTTTCCGGTTATATGTGTTTACAATGTGCAATAGATGTGTGAGGGATGAGTGAGAGACCTGATGGACTTATATATCACACCATTGTTATTGAATGTACCATTTTAATCTATATTTTGTGTATTTGTTTCATTGATAAGAGTAAGAATATATCTTAAAATTGAAATGCAAGTAGAAGAGTCTGGGATATTTAACCAAAGTAAAGTCTTTCTATAGTGGAATTTATCATTGAAGCTCAACAGGTATAAAATATAATATTGATTAAAAATGCATTAAGGAGATGACCAGACTGCTGCAGGTTATGTCTGTTTGATTTATTATTCAGGAGCTGATTGTAGCTACATTTGGAAAGAAAAATGAATTTAGAGACAGATTTCAGCAAATTATAAATGACAAAAACAAGATTTATTGTTTTAATCAACTGACAGTCCTAAAAGATACACATAGAAGTAATCTGCCTTCCCATGAATAAACCTCTGCATGTAGGTGTGTGAACACTGTAACTGGAAATAGCAGGTGCTAATTTCATACCCTGCACTTCCCTGCTTCACAGTATCCAAAAAGCATTATGTCAAATGAGTAGGATGTCCGAAAACTCATTATAGTAGGAGTCATTGGACAATGAACATAAGGCGCAATGCCAACATATTTGATGCGGTACAGTACAGTGATTCTCAACCTATTTTGAAACCAAGGCCCCCAATGTCCAGGACATCACTCAAGCTATTGATGGATTGACAAAAAATTCACAAAATGTATTTGTGAATTGTGAAAAAATATCAAATAAAATTATGTGATTAATCGCATAATGTTGCCTTATTTTAATATACATTAAATATAATTTTTTTTAATAAATAATATTTTTAAATATTTAAAATAATCTTTCAGCTCACTTGAAGAATTTTAGAAATGTACATGTGTTTATGCTACACATCTGCAAACCTACAGAACATACTTCATCAATTGTGAAGAAGTAAATAATTTATAGAATTCAGTACATACACTGAAAGAACGAGAATTCTGATGCAATCTCAGTCTCTAAGTTTTTTTTTTTTTAATTTTTTTAATAAAATACGTGCTCTGTGCACACCAGAGATTGGGTCAGGTGTATCTTATGATTCAGACTGAGCAAAGGTCTCAGTATAAACTGCTCAGAGCACAACACAATCCAGCACTACTGTATCTCCCCTCTGCCGTACACACATTATAGAACGTGAGATATAAAGTCAATGGGGTGAGGGGTGCAGAGGGATGCAGAGGGATGACCATAAATCTGCTGCTGTCTTCATCCTGCTATTCCAGTCAGAGAGAAGAAGAGAGAGATGGGAGGGGGAGGGAGGAGTGTTAAATTTACTGTATAGAAAGAATGTATAGAAAAGACAGGATGAGAAGGAGACACACCACAGCAAATAAACAAAGTAAGAGAGAGAGAGAGAGAGAGAGACAGAAAAAGAGAGATGATGGAGAGATAGGGAGGTCTGCATAACTGCCCTTGCGGGCTTCTAGTGTGATGTCATTGAGTGGGTCACATGATACAGTTAGGACATGGGGAGAGGGAACCTGTTCACAGTGTGTGTTGATGTGTGTTTAGTATCCAAACAAGTGATTTCAGTGTTCACATAAATGGGCTTAAATGTGCGTTTTGTTTTTGTTTGTTTTTTTGGCAGATGATATTTGCACCCAGCTGCAAATAAAGTTAGTTGCTATTTAAACCTCAGTGCGAATATTATTTGCACCCCAACACTGGTACAAATAATGGTAGATGCTTTTTGAACCCCGGTGGAAATAGTAGCAGATTATATTTGCACCCCTAATTAAACAAAAACAGTTTAAGGGCATCACTGCAGCATGTGTAATGTGTTTATTTAGAGTCCCGCAAACACATAACATTAACCCCTAAACCTTACCCTAACCTTCCTTTACAAAAATGAACAAAGGTTTTACTACAGTAACCATGGTATCACCATATTACTGTAGTAACACTATTGTTAATTACATTAAATATTGTTACTACTATATTACTATAGTAAAACTACCTTTATATTCATTTTATGTATTATTAAGTAGTATTAATGAAATATTAAGAAAGAAGACAGGAAACAAAATGGGAAAAAGAGTGACAAAAGTGGAATCGATCCCCGGTCTAAATGTTTACCTAATCACATTACATATTAATTTGAATTACACGTTAATGTAGACTATGAGTGAGGATTTAGAGACAGGTTTAATTGTCAGAGGGTCAAAAGCAACAGAGTTCACAAAAGGATAATAGGAAAAAAACAGGTTGTGTACTTTGAGACATTCGAGGGGATTTAAAAATGCTTTTCAATAATGAGTATTCCAGCAGTTCATTTGTCTCCCTGTCTCTCCCCTCTTCTGGTCTCGAGAGTTTCCATGAGTGTGTAATCCCCCAGACCATCAATTACTAGACAAGAGTTCTTCACCACTCCAAAAGATCCCAAGAAAAAGATTTGTGTCTCCTTCTCCCTCCTCCTTCCAGTCTTTTGCGGCTAGAGATTATTACTTTTCTTAATCCAGCTGTATCTTCCTTCTGCTGTACTGATGCTCTGATCTTCAGGCCCATCAGCAGATTAAGTAAAGATAAGAAGGGAAGACACCTCCTTTGATAAACCTCACAAAGACTGATTAAACTGTATATATGTCTGTGTGGATCTGTGTGAGCATGGCTCTCAAGTTAAGTATGCCACAGTAATTAGAGATCAGACAGACCCAATACCATCACTTTCCCATGCGCCAGCTGAGTAACTACAATTGGTATAAGTGAGAATGCTAATGGATAGCTTTCTCTATGTATTGCATTATACACTTCATCTATCACATCCACTATGTCAAATGCAAGCTGGGTGCAGGGACACAAGCAATATCCCGCAGTCTGAGATTTCAGAAGTCAATCGGAACTGAATGTGCTGTAGTTTTGTCAGGGAAGGATTTTGTGCTGGTGCAGCGTTGCGTTGCAATGCTGTCTGTCAGACAACAAAACTCTATACCTGGAAAAACCTCTACCTCTGTAACTGCTGCAGTGAGCGTGTTTGTGTGTTTGTGTGTGTGTGAGTGGTGTAGATACTTAAAAGAGCACTGATTGCATGCGTTGATGGCATGATTTATTATCTCTCTTGCTCCTTCTCCAGGGCTCCAACAATTAGCTTTGATGATGGCATTTCAGTCCTCCTCTCCTCTGTGGCATGTTTGTATGTGGCAGTCAAACACTGAGCTCTGATTATCCTGCTTCTTGGGTCTGGATTAGCAGGCAAGCTGTGGAGGAAACCAAGGGGGAAGGGAAGGAGTACTACACATTTTTATGTCCCTTAAAATGTAACAGACGTGAATAAGTATGAATGAATTAGAGCAGTGATTCTCAAACTGTGATATGCGGAGTGCCCTCAGGTGGTATGCAGCACGACCTAGGATATTAACATTAAAACGTTTTATGTTTTCCATGTTTTATCTCTAATGTATTACATTAGTGTTGCAAACGGGTATGGATTACTGACCAGGCCAATAGGGCCAGTGCCCAGGGGCCCTTAATTGTCTGGGGGCTTGGGTTGGGTGGCTGGGCTATAAGTTGCACTATCCAGTTTGGCGATCCCCCGCTCGAAAATCCATCAACTTTTGGAGGGGGGCCCTTGGAGATAATTGGCCCCAGGGCCTTTGCAAGTCATAATCTGTCCATGGTTACAATTGAATATATTTTTAAGATTATTTTTATTTGTTTTCTTTTTTTTTTTTTTTTTTACATCGGCAGTACAAAATGTGAATATGTAGGGCCTAATGTTCTTGTTGCGCGCGGCTGCAAGGATATCTCTGTGCACATGCCACAATATGCAGAAAACAGAACAGCAAGTACTGATGCGAAAGAGGCAAGATATAATTCCGATTATTTTACACATTCCTTAACATGACTTCCTTAAAGTCTTTGATCTTAAATAGTTATTTTGACTCAAAGACACTGGGTTGTATTTGGCTGTATTTTGTTTTTGAATTCACTGGAAGATTGCTCGTATGAGGGACAGAGAAATTGTGCGCATGTCAGCGCTATGTGAGAACATTGCCTCTATGTCTCCTATGGCCGAGTCCGCCTATGACTAGAAGGAAGGAAAATACGTAGTTTGACAAGATTTAAAGTTAACGACTGGTAAGGGCATGATTCAGAGTAAAATGA
Organism: Moxostoma hubbsi; assembly: GCA_032164185.1. Classification (NCBI taxonomy): domain Eukaryota; kingdom Metazoa; phylum Chordata; class Actinopteri; order Cypriniformes; family Catostomidae; genus Moxostoma; species Moxostoma hubbsi. The sequence continues at coordinate 20,021,395 of JAVLUX010000031.1, forward strand.
GCTAACTGCAGCCGCTGTTTTCATAGATAAAAGGCACAATATCACATATTTTAAGGGTGATGCTAGCTGTATAATTTTAGGGGGGCTGAGATGAAAAACAGGGTCTAGTAATGCCTAAGCTCCAAATTTCTATATAGGCCCTATATGTAGTTTGTTTGAACTGGATTGCAAAACTTTGTTATCTGTAAATATGTTAATATTGTATGTTTGATTTTAGAAACACACTCATGCTGAATGTGTAAACTACAGGAATATTGATGTTAATCAAATATGGCATTGTGTAAGTTGCTCACAAAACATTGTGTAAGTTGGTACTTGAATGTTCTGATTTGATCGAAGGTGGTTCTTGGCCTAAAATTTTGAGAAGCACTGGATTTGAATATTTAACATGACATGCTTTTTAAAGTAGGCTATCCAGAGTGTTGTGCATAGATGCAGGACTCGAGCTAAGATGGGATGAAAAGTGATGGCACCATCCTTGTTGCAAGAAATACGAAAAAGCCTCCTCCTTGTAAAACCACCATCCCCCTTACCATCCTCTTTAGATAAACGTTATCATGTATAACTTGAACTAATCGTGCAATTAGTTTATATGATAAGAAAGTTTTTGATAAATAACAGACTTTAAATAACAGTGATTTTCCGATCAGAATTAGATTTCAACATGTATAAGGTTGCCAGATTTCTATATGTTAAATCCCTCAATCATATCCTGACCATTGTACAGTTTGGATATATGCTACCAGGCTGACGCTTTAGTCCCGCAATCTGGCAACCTTGAGCGCGCGAGTTCTTTCTCCACAGCGAAAAGACACCGGGTTTCCTCAAAACACTGGCAGACAGGTATATCGGAGTTTGATTGGTCCTTCCTAGTGTTCGCTGAAAACGTACGCCACTGAAGGTAATCAGGTTTTCAAAAGTTTCTTGCAACTTTCAAAAAGATTGAAATTGCGCATAAGAAATCCTGAATGAAAACGTTCGTTATGCGAATAAACTTTCAAAATTAGCTTAAAATTGTGTGTGCTAGAGGAAGTGGAGTTTCGCATTAATTAAAATGCGCATTAAGGTAATGGAAAAAACGATGACGTGTTTTTAACCATTTGTGAACGTGTGAGTATGCAATAAATTGACATGACTGTCCCAAAAAAGGTCGAGAAGGTTATAGCTGCAGGTAGAGCTCCAAACCGCCAGCAAAGATATAGGTAGCCCCTAACCTACCTAACCCTTTACCTACCTTAACTGTGAGAAGAAGTGATGCCCCCTTTTTTGTGTAACCCCAAAGGCTTCTTATTACCATGGTTAGGTCAACGTATCTAGTCTTGAATAATAATAATAATAACAAATTATATATTTATGAAAAAATCGATACTAGCTGAAACACATCTTGAAACTTTAACTACAACTTCCACTGTTGATATAAAATGAGGTCTAATAGATTCAACCTTTAGATTATTTAATATGAAACTATAATATTTTTGTCAAAATATAACTATAACTGTTACTTTTACTCAAGTAAAATCGTGAAACAATTTTGTAAAGGTGATGTATAATGAAAAAAATAAATAAAAAATTAGCACAACACAGTGTTGCTCTTTTCCTCCTCAGTGCTGTTTGACATGTTCGACTTGACTTCCTCCATAATGCTTTAAACTAGAAAAGTCTCACTAGAATTGAAATGGGTCACATCAGTTTTGAGATCTGTACCCCACAATATCGAGAGAAGCCTGGTTGTTGCACGCGCACACCAAAGAGCAGAGTACTGTATGTCATGATCGCGAGCTGGTTCTGTTACGCTCGTGTGAAAGTGCAGATGAGAAGTCTTTAGCTGATTGTGAGATTATCATTAAATCTGCCTCAGCAGTCCTAAATAGGCTATCACTTGAGCGACCGCCAAAATATCTTCAATGGGAGAACCATGGCATTGTTCTTTCCCTGCTGTGATGGATGACAGAAATCTCAATGACAGAAAAGACAGATCGTTGAACAGGAAATCCAAACACATCAGTTAAAACACAGTTACCCCTTTGCAACATTACTAGTCTGGAAATGTGATTGACACATGATGTGTTACACATACACAAACATAAGTTTATAAATTTCTCCCTAAATATGTGCAAATCTGCAGTTCAGCAATTGTGTCTGCTTCTTTTTCTGATGAAAATGTATGCGTGCTTGTGTATCTAAGACAAGTACATCCCAGTCTTAGAGCTGTTATTTGGATTGGTTCAAGATAATCCATTCACTCAAAAGAGGATTGGAACTTCGATCTAGTTTTGATGAGTTGGATGTGGACCATTGTGTTTTTATGTCTGTAGATGAAGATGTGTACTGTAGAGGTCTTCATGGGACCACCCTAACCCGAGGACCCAAGACGGTACCCGTACAGGTTCAGATCCACGTTTTATATGGACTGCCAGGTCCTGGTCGGGCCCCACTCTATTGCTGCGGGTCCCGGGTCTGTTAAACATTATGTGTAAGACCCGGCTGTGATTAGACAGAGCTGATGATGATGGACATCAGAGGCAGAGTGGAGTTAAAGCACACAATAGCAAATTAGCAAAGCTAAAGTTAGCAGCCGTGGCTAAATGAGCAATCATTATTATAGTTCAAAAGGGCAAACAGTCGAAGTTATCTTATGCGAGATACAAAAAAACTGCAAAGCTGATTATAAACAAGTGGTGTTTGTCATGTGTCACCATGAACAGCTGGTGGACTTTTGAAGCTGAAATAATGAGTGGATTAGCTATGGTGTTTCAATCAGCAAGAGAGGAATCACAGAAAACCTGGATACAAACTTTCTTGGCGAGCAGGATGGATTATATGCATCTTGGCCAGGCACAGGGGAGAAGACTACTATCGTTATATTAGGTAAGACACAAAGTTTTATTTTTCACAGCTTGCAAATTAACTTGTTAATAGCAATCAGCGGTGAAATCCGTGTCGATAGGGTCTGTGTCTCCTGGCCAGGTCCGGGTCCCAGCTTTTCAGGCAGACTGTCTGACAAATTAATTGCAAGTGATCAAATCAGATTTGCGTGTTCAGACATAACCAACCTATCTGCATTGGTTGCTTTGGTAACACCGCAGGTGTACCCACGTGACGATGCTTTCAAAACAGATGCGGGAAAAATGGAGGCGCATCATCTCGCTCTCCAAATAAGCACCCTGTCCAGTTGCAGTGCAGAACTCATCCGTCGCACAAGAAAAACTCAGAGACAGAGGAGACTGGTAAATATTGTGATGTTCCGTGTTGCAGTCACCGATTTTTGACATTGGCTGTGTCTCGTTTGGAAGGCATAGTTCTCCGGAAGTTATATTTGTCGGCCGCATACGTCATCCGTTTCCATTTGTCATACGAAGTCCGTCTCATTTAAACAAGATTTGTTTAAAGGAGGACACTCGGTATACTGCAGCCTTCCTACATAGCATGCAGCCTTCGAAACGAGACACAGCTGTTATCATTGTGTGTCGCGCTAAGAGTGACGCTAAAGACCATTTGAAATTCGATTTGAGCAGCCAGAGCATCTGGACTGAGACACATCTGAATAAATCTGATTTCAATTACATTTGAAACCACCTCCTGATGTGGTTTGAATCAGATTCTGAAAAATCAGATTTCATGTGTTTTTTTTATGTCCAGACTATAAAAAACTCATCTGGATACAATCTGGATATGCAAATAATCCGATTTTTAGTGGCAGTCTGAACAAGGCCTAATAGACGGGTCCTGCATGGCTATGAGTCCAAGCTTTCAAATAATAGACGGGTCTGGTTTGGGTAGTACATTTGCGGGTCTCTTTAGGTTCGAGCTCACATTTTTGGACCCGTGAAGACCTCTTGTGTGCTGGATTTAGTGTGTGTGACACCTGTAAGTAGCCAGTGGAATATTCTAGAGATTAATGACATTATTTTTTAAGAGTGGAGCAAAATATAATTTTTCTCAGGCCATTGTGAGGTCTAGATGGGCAGTGGCTTACATCTTCAATGACAGAAATTATTATAATTTTTTTATATAACATTTTTGCAAAATTACAGCTGAATTTGTCAGCCAGTGATCGCCTACTATTTTTGTTGTATAGAAAGGACATACTTTTGAAATTTTTGTTAGTGTACTCATTTTATGTTCCAAAGAGAAAAAAGAATACAAGTTTCATTTCTTTTGTTTTTTATTACTATTGTTAATGTTTCCAAATATTTTTTAGTAAAGGTTGCTTTCAAAATCCACTTGGCAACAGCTTAAATGGGCATCATGATTATTTTAGACAAAAAGAGGGTATCATAGAGATGCAGTAGAGGAAAAGTTACAAATCAGTGAGGAAGAAAATAATTAACAGAAAGAATGGCAGATAGATGGCAGAAACTGAATCTTGGACAACAGAGAAGGGAAGTGGGTTCATTAGAGGAGGAAGTTAAGAGTAGGAGTCAGGGGTCAAGTCCAGGAAAGATTGAAAGGAAGAGGGAACTGTATAAGTGAAAGAAGGATTGAAAGAGAAAGGGATGGAAAAGTGCATGAGAGTTAATCTCTCTCTGTGTGTTGCTGTGTGCCATGTTGACCATCCATATAGCTGTGTGTATCTGTGTGAAAATGAAAGAGGAAATTGGGAGCAAGGTGAATGACACATGCCAACATTCATAAACAGGATGGTTTGATTAAGCAAAAACCTCTGCATTGCTATTAGAGTGGCTGGATGTTTTATGTTTAATGTGTGGTTTCAGATTCAGAGTGTGATGGCAGCACAGTCAGGAAGACAAAGACATGACTTATGGCTTTAAACCACAGATTTCTTCTACCTTTATCTCTATCTATTTTAATTAACATCGGCCTAAGCCCCTTAAGGAAGTAACAGACAAGACCATTGTGTCACCCTCTTTCTCTCTACACATATATACACACTGCACAGCACTGTTCTTGTGATGGTTGACCCAACGATGAAAATTCTGTCATTATTTACTCACCCTCATGTTGTTTCAAGCCCATATGACACATTATCTATTAGAATGTCCAAGCTGCTCTATACAATAAAAGTAAATAGGCACTAGGTATATTCATGATCACATTTCATTTTCATTGTATGGAAATGAGGAGATCTTGGACGTTCTGCTACACTCTAAAAAATCGTAACGGTAAAAGACTGTAAAGATGCTAGTTTTAAAAATAATAACTAGTTAACTTAAAATACATGGTGAAAAATTATAATATGTTTAATAAGAAAACATGTAATTTTACTTTAAATTGTTGTAAAAAAAAATGTGGGATTTAAAAAGTATGTTTTTACCGTATAATAAAAAAAAGAAAATATTGAAATAAAAATTAAAATTATATTATGTTGAACAAGAGAGTGCATGTAATTTTTTCAGTAAATTATTGTTAAAAATTCCCCGCATTTCATTTTATGGGGTATAGTTGTGACGAGGCATGCAAAGAATGAGGATCCATGTGCAGCTTTAATGAAACAAAAGATAAACAAGGTAACTCAGAATATAATAAAACACAGGAAACCCAGCACAGAACACAACATCACATGTGAGAACTGACAAACTAAGGGCTTAAATATACAAGGAACATACAAGGGAATGAGGAACACCTGTGGAAACAATCAGGGGAAAACCAATCATAAAATGAAACTACAAAGGACTACAAAAACAGGAAACAGGAACTGAACAAGAATTTCAATATAAAGGCACAAAAACAAACGACAACAGGGAATATGTGACAATAGTTATGTTTCCTTTTATTTTTAATATCAGTTATGTACATTGGGGTGTTCTCTGTTATATTTGATGTAGTTTAGTTAATGTTTATTACATTATTTTAATTTCACACGTGTTACTCTGATGGTGTTTAGTGTTTGTGTGAGTGACACTGAGCACTGTCTCTACATGTTTATTGGTCACTACTCTTGGAAATGCCACTATTGATATAAAATCATGTTAACATGTGCCTTTCTGTAATTACTACAGTGAGTAACAATACATTATAAAGTGAAAAGCTGATTTTTACAGTTTCAGAAGGTTATATAATTTAATAATATAAACAGTAATGCACCGTAAAATATACAGGCATCAAATTACATTCTGAAAAGCCTGAAGCGTGGTTACGATATTTTACGGGGAATATCTGGCAACCACAGCTGCCTTTTTTTTTTTTTAGGTAAATTTAACTGGATTTTTTTACAATGTAGAAAAAGGGTCATGCAGTTTTGGAACAACATGATGGAGAGTAAACAATGATAGAATTTTGTTATTTGGGTGAACTATCGATTTAACACAAATATTATACACTGAATACTCTGAATTATTACAGAATTCAGAGTTGAGTGAGGATTTGTATCTTTTTGTATAATGTTTTCTACAATGATTCATAGAACCCTTCTCTCAGAGTGTTTTCTCTTTGGTCCTCTGCTGGAGATTGGTGACACTAATGCATAATTCAGTTCTATGCCGATAGCACAGCTTGTGGGGGGACCAGTCCAAACAGATGCCACCTCAACTCTACCAACTTATTGCATTCAAGCAGAGATATAAATACTGCAAGCTTAGGTTCTAAATTCAAATAATGGAATTTGAATATTGAAAAATACCTAAAAACAAGAAATACATATGTTTGACAGTTTGTACTTTGGAGGAATGAGTAAATTTGTTTCACTTGCAAAATAGATTTCGATTTTGAACCGCTACTATGGATGAACCCAGATGCATCAGGAAATAAAGGAAAACAAAAACCTGTACCTGGAAAAAGCAAATTAAATATAAAATTTAACTGAATATAAACCACCTATGAGGCTCTCTCTCAAGACTTTATGTAAGCTTTTCAGACTTGCAGACAAGAATCAAGTGGGAAAGATGCATCTTAAAGTATGTCAACACTGTCCTTTTCAGCTGGTTAAGGGGATGATGCTTCCCTATCAGGTACTGTAATTGAGGCCTGTAATTAAAAAAAAGCAAAACAATCTATCTATCTGTCCGTCCGTCCGTCCATCCGTCTCTCTGTCAGTCAACTAACCATCCATCCATCCATACTGTACATCCATCCATCCCACCAACCATCCATCTACCACATGAACCAACTGTTCAATCAATATTTCCATTCATCCAATCAACTAACCATCCATCTATCCCACCAACCAACTAGTCCATCTATCCATTTATTCAATCAACTAACCATCCATCCAATATCCTTAATATTGTTTATTTTCTCAGGGCAGTCTTGTGTGACCGATATCTAGTTGTATTATCATGTCTAATGAAGGTGGATTGTAAATGTTTTAAATTGTATAATATACTTTGTATCTAAAACTAAAATTAATTAAATGTCATTTTAAATGTAATTTAAGAGTTACATTTTATTTTGAGTTTTTTTAAAGTATTTTAGTTTATTTTCAGCTACCATCTTAGTTTCTATTTTTATTTCAGCTAATGGAAATTTTTTCATTTAGTTTTAGTTTTTGTTAATGAAAATGGCTGGTTTCCAACAGGATTTTGTGTGTGTCATCAGCCCTGTAACAGAACCGGAGTGTAGGTTGCCCTTGTTCCTCTATGGTGGTTATTGAGTTTACACACCTGAGACACTACAGTCAGTGGTCAGTAGTAAGTGAGATATACGGCCACTGTCAAACTGAAACTCTCTTTCTGTCTCTCTGATATGGTTTGTAAGGGTGTAGACAGGCATGAATACTGAGACAAAATGCTTTATTTTAAACCAGGTCCCAAAGGCATGGCATATATCTGGTGTTGTACATATTTTTGTCTGTATGTGTCCATCCAGTTATTTATCTTTTCACAGCTGTCCCTCAGAGACATCTCTGCTGTAATAGCTCCTGTAATGGTAGAATAATTCAGATTAAAATCAATTAAACTGAGTTTAACTTTTCTTGCAACCAAATTACCACTTTATTGACTGATGTAGTGTGTACCGCTATGTTTCTAGAGCTCAGACATTCAAAAATGGAGATTGCATCTGTGACCTTGTATGAGGGTTTGCTCATGTGGGACTTATCATGAACTGATGATTTATTGGTTTGTCAATATGTCTCTCTGTGTGCACATTTGAGGAATGCTCTTGAGTACAGATATAAGCTACCAACCTATTTCTAGTTATTTTCATACTGTATTTAATCTACACTAGCTTCTGCCTGTATACTAATTTATGTATGAGTGCAGTAAGGTCAAAAGAGGTATGTTTTGTAAGCATGATTAATTTTATGAGGCAAGGTATCTGATTTCAAAGTTGAGCTGTTTTATATTCTAGTCTTTTATGTTTGATTTCCATGCTTCCTGGGATGAAATGTGTTTGTTTGTTTGTTGGCTTTCAAATCTGGTCTCCTATGCGACAATGCAGCATAATATATCAGCACCACAACAGTGTACACATGCACAGAGAAGTATCAGCGGATGTAATTCTGAATGAAAAGACAACAGGGCCTCGGTCCAAATACACTCTTCTATCATTGTGATTGTTCAGTCTCCTCTACTTGACTTTGCTTTCCTAATTGGCATGCAGATAATGACACATTCATAGTCTTGTATCTTGCTGAAGTAGTTGTTGGTATGTGTGTGTGTGTGCTCTCACAGGTGTAAAGGAGCATCACACTACGGCCTCTCCGCTGAGAGAAAGCGGCGCTCTCAAGAGGAAGATTGCACAGACAGCACCTCAGAGCTCTCAGTGGCAGCACTGCCCAGGGAGGGCTGTCCCTCCTCTGCCATTGCCCTCCTATCAGATGAGCCAGGCCTGGTTAACCCCGCATATGAGCCCAGTGTGGAAGACATCAGCCAATCGGGAAGCACCACCAGCCTGGCAGCACGCAGTGGTTCAAGGAAGAGTGAGTGTGAGTGTGCATATTGTGTATGTGATTGGGTGTATATGTGTGTTTTGTAAGCCAGAATTAAAGTGCTGTGGTAATAAAAAAAAATATGCACACACATTTGCTTAGCAAATGCAGACACAGTATCTTAATGAGGACATAGTATGATAGATTTGATTGTTTTAAAGTAAAGCTAATTATAATTATGACAAATTAAAACTACCCCTAAAGGAAAACCTTTAGCATTTTTAGTATAAAATAACACTGTTTCTTTATTTCTGAATAATTTTACCTTTAAGGATGTCTCCAAAGGGAGGTTTTGTCAGATTTAGCAAATGTTACAATTTTGCCCCATAAATATAGCAAAGTAAACCCACTCACATCTACACATTCGCACACACATATGCACTTTATTTAATTATCAATCCTTCTCTTTCTCACACTACTGGAACAATTAATCAGACAAATGTCAGTTGTGCAGAGTCACCCTCTGTGCACCATTTATGTCATTTATGCAAAAATCAATTCATATTGCTTGTCTGAAAAGTCTCAGATGAGATGCTTAAAGAAAGTTAAAGAAACAAAGAGGGGTAGAGATATATATATATATATATATAGAGAGAGAGAGAGAGAGAGAGAGAGAGAGAGAGAGAGAAAGAAAGAAAGAAAGAAAGAAAGAAAGAAAGAAAGAAAGAAAGAAAGAAAGAAAGAAAGAAAGAAAAGTTCAAATATGTTTTATGAATACTTTATGAGGCCTGTTCCTGACCTCCACAAAGTAGTTCAGTTGCGTTTCATTGTCTTATTTCCCCTCAAAACTTGAAGCCTGGAGAATGGGGACAATAAATGCAGCTGCACAAGCATTTCTGGCTTTAGGACTAGAAACAGTATGACACTGCCGCTGAACAAGCTGTCTGCCTCCAGCCCAGGCAATGCTACTGTCAGAGCTTTGTTCATCAGAGATAGAGAGAGTGAAAAAAGAGTGAGAGATATACAGAAAAAGATGTATTGTCATGTTAAAGAGGGCAAAACAATGCATAACATTTAGGCAAGCAACACTGTTATTGATTGACTAATGTATTAAACTTCAACATGTACGCTTTCTAGGAATGATACCTCAAATCGTATGGCTCACTGAGGCAGACTAATCTCACAAAAAATTGGTGACAGGATTTCAAATGTTTTTTCTGCCAAAATATCTTAACTGCCCCTTTCAGTGGCCAGAGCTGGAACTACAGTTTTTGACGCACTGCACAAATGCAAGAACTTAAGTCTTTGAATAAATGTGACGTGAAAGGCACAGTGCATCCTATTTTTGGCATCATTTGAGTAGTAAATACATTAATACACTACTGATCTTAACCCTAACCATAACAGTGCTGAGAGCAAAACAGCGTTTTGTCACTTGAATGTGAGGTGAAAGGCATACACATCTGTTTTTTAGCAACATTTAAGTAGTAATTACATGCATATTATCATAATGCTAATCAAAGTACCATTCAAGGCAAGTTTGGTGGCCACCTTGGGAACTACGGATACAAGCAGCATACAAGTACATCACCTATCTAAATTAATGAGAAAAGACTGAAATCTCCAAAATGGTTAATCTAGAGTACTATTACATAACATATTTCAACTCAGCAGTAAAATCTGACAACAATGGTACCATGAATTGTGAATTTTTTTAGCTCAGATCGCACAAAAAAAAAAATTATGTGTGATAAAATGTGCACGTGCGTTCTCGAACGGACAGGTAATGTCTATATCAAAAAAGTGACTAGCTTTTTTACCTGTAAGGCAGGACTACCTTTTCTACACCAGCCATTTATAGCGTTCCAATTTGTGACATTCATTGTAATACAAGTGATCCGCCTCTGTTTAAATCTCTCTGCCCTAACCCAGACCTTAAACCTAACCCTAAATCCTAAACCTAATCATAAAAGTTCAGTCTCCAAAACAGCATTTTTTTCATGTTCTTCTTTGCAATGTAGTATCTCGGATGTGACGTCATAATGGTGTTACTCCATGACGATACGGTACACGTTTCAGGTTTCACTGTTTTGCACGGTCTTAAGCCCTGGTGAGCCCATGCATTAATGTGGCCTTGCCCATGCCCAAGCATTGTGGCTGCAAGTTTCGCATGTGCAAGCACCACTTACAGTACATTTTCTGGTTCCATTTAGTTGTCTTAAACTTCATTCTGCAATATTTGAAGTTACACAGACCTGCAGAAAAAAGTGCCCCACACTCTTCTATGCTGATTCAGGTCTGACCTAAAGGAGAGAGCATAGGTGAAAGAAGTTTTGATCTTACTGCAGTGTCCACAGAACAGCACAGCTGCCTGTGACACCAGCAGGTGTTGCTTATTTCTCAGGTTTATCACTTGGCTGCAGCTGCAATATATTTTGATCCTCAACAGCAACCACTAAAACAAAGGGGACAATTTGATTGGCTAATATATTGTGACTGGCTGAACAGTGTGTGTTTAGAAACCTGATTGGTTGTTGAGGGACCTGTCCAGACATGTTTAGGCAGAGACCTGTGCCTACACTTCTTTCTCTCTCAGTTCCTTCATCACTCTCTTTCTTTCACTCACAGATCGTAACTTTGACCGAACATCAGTGCGCAGTCGCTCTTTCCGCCGCTTGAATCGAGCATTTAGTGTCCTGAGGAGGACCAAGAGTGGGACAGCAGTGGCCAATGAGACCACTGAGGAAAGAGACAACCTCAGAAATGCCAACATACCACCAGAGGGTGAGTGTGTGTTTAGCAAACATCTAAGTGTCTGCTAAATGAATAAATGTAAAAAATTATCTAAATGTTGCTTGTGTACCTTTTTCCATTGTAGAAATGGGATGACATTGTATTTTGTAGATATTTACTGCAAATGTAAAACAACTGTCAGAGCAGCATGGTGCCAGCAATGGCTAGATTGTGGGTTCTATTCCCAGGGAAAACACATACTGATAAAACATGTAAAGTATACTGAAAATTGGATAACTGTAAGTACAGTATACATGCAAATGTATTTTAGTAGGCATGATTATAGATAATAAACAAATTATTATAGAATTGTTATTGGGCTGTTAAAAGGCCACATCAAATACAGGCACATGATATCTTACTTAGGGATGCACAATACCACTTTTTCTCCTCCAATCCAATTCCGATATCGGAAATCTCAATAACGGCCGATACCGATCCCAAGCTGACACCAGTGTTTTTTTTTGCATAATCAGTTTAGGATATATTTACATTATTGTGTGGAACTAATTAGTAGTACTCTTTAATATGTAAAGAAACACACCTCTAACTACACATTATTTCAATATAAATGTATAGCTTATTAAAAACACTTTATTATTAACTAGTATACTGGATAATGTAGCAGCAAAATTAACAGTAATTCCAGTCTTCAAGTCTTCAGAAGAAAAGAAACCAGTGATTTCTTTTTGCCTTTTTTTCTTTCTTTTTTTTTTTTTATATATTTCAACTTGCACCTTTGTTTTAAAGGATTCAGATCTCTTTTTTGTTCAATTTAGTTGTAAGACAATCAGTCCACATTTCATTCACTCTTAAATCATGAACTGATGTTTTGATAGACCATTCAACTTAAATATTGTTATAAATTAACAATAATAATAATAATGCTAATTATAAATTGTTATTAATATTATTATTATTTTCTTTTAATTATATATGCAACAGTAATATATTTCAATTGTGCTCTTTTTAAACTTCACACTTTTATTTTGACATTCTAAACTCTCCAGGAAGTCCTGTATGTGTCTGTTTGTAGCCAAGTTCACAGTAGTTAAATTCACTTCTTATTCAAATTCTGGTAAAATGCACCTGAAGTACCATTCTAAATTCATATTATAAGTGAACCGAACTATTGAGCATCTACATCTGAGATGCTGTTCTTGAGTAGTGCACAAATATTGTGCACCGCTGTTAAGGATAAAAATAGTGCTCACCAGCCTGTGCATGAGTTTGTGTCAACAGAGCAGCACCATTCACTAATGCACGGGCACTGAGCATACTATACATTTACTTATTAAACACAACCTTTTGTGATTCACAGAGCTATCACACATCTTCAAGTGGCTTTGAATAAAATGCACGAGTCATATGAACTACTTTAATTTTGTTTTTATGGTTCTTTTATGTCATTTTTGGAGCTTGACAGTAACAAACAAAACTAACACACAGTATTGAATTTGAATCGGGCTCGTCAAACCAATACCGGTCTGTCTAAAAGTTTCAATATTGGTGCATTGGTACATCCCTAATCTTATTGTGTTATAATTACAAGCATACAGACCTAAAATGGCTCATAAATAGTTTTAAAAAATAACACTGGTAGTGTTATATTGCATAAAACACAAAATCAAAGCATGTTCTCTGCCTCTGGGTATGGACTTTGAATGTCCTGACATCTATTATCATTCAAAAACATGCTAAAACAGTATCTGTGTATAATAAAGGAGAAAGGGAGCGTGTCAGAAGGTGACAGTCTGGATTGGGCCCGCTCAGTGCCACAGTAGCATATGGTCCTTTAATAATGCAGATGGAGCCTGAGGAGACTTGACAGAGAGAGAGAAAAAGACAGAGAGGAATTGAAGCAGTGTGTTGGGACAGAGGGACTGGACAGTGGAACTCAGAGATGAAGAAAAGGGAGTGAGAGGGAAGCTTGCTGAATGAAAAAGTCTTTCAAAACTGAAGGTTTCAGTTTCTTTTCTATATAACCTTAAAAAATAAGATAATGGGGTGAATTCACTAAACACTTGAGCAACTTTTGCGTGTGGTATTTAAGTTCAAAAACGTGCTTCTTATTTACTAACCACCCACAATCTAGTTTAAGCAGGTGCGATGAAATAGCTTTATTCACAAAACTCAGTGCTATTTACCCATCACGCTTTTACCACCTGAGGAAAGCAGGCAGTAAACTAAATTTTACTGTAAAAGAAATGTTTGTGTACATTTTCTATCGCTCATGGCTGTAGTAATTCATCTCATGTGAGTGTGCACCATTCAGATCACTCTTAACGAAAACACAATTCATTCCTAAACCTTTTTAAATTAGCCCCAAATTACTAACTGCACCATTAAGGTTATAATCAGTTCATGAATTACTATGCTGAGTCAACTTCTTAAATAAAAATTTTGCAATCAATTTTCAATCAATTCAATACATTTTTGCTGAGCAATGGTGGACATGTTGGACCTAATAAGAACGTGCAAGAGGAAAATAATTGTGGCAGGGCGGAGGGCGGGACCGGGTGTGTAGGATCACGACCCGGCCCCGCCCTCCGCCCTGCCACATTAATGTTGCAACACTCATTACAGATTCAGTCTGTAGCAAAGGTAAATTAACAGTGAGTCCCTTACAAGACTTTACTGAAGAAGCTGACATTACAGTGCTACAGTGTTCCTGCAATTAAACACTTCAAGGTCATGGGTACGATTCCCAGGAAATACAAACACTGATAAAATGTATAACTTGAATGTATGTTTATAAATGTAAACACTGCTGTTCCACCTTCACAATCTGTTTAAAGGTGCAGAAATACAATTATGTATAGGCTATTCTATTATCTATATCTATTTGAGCCCACGTAATAGTATAATAGAATAACTGAAATTCACCAGAACCTTTATTAAGCCAATTTGGCATTTAAGATGCAACCAGTCACTAAACGTTTTTTTTAGTTTGCAAGAACATTTTCTTAGTGTGTGTGTTCATTATGTAACACCCCCAGGTTGCTGTTAAATTAGCTGCACCTGCTCTCTCCCTGCAAGCAATCAGACGAGATAAGGAGAAAATATTGAGTTTGAAAGGGAGAAACTGCAGATTGTGGAGAACAGGGGATATGAGAGAGAGTGTGTAATGGATAAAGAAGGGAAAGATAAAGATAAGGAGAGACACATCACATAGTTCGTTAGCAAATCCAGCTGTAGTTCACAGTCTTTCGCACATGGAGCAGTGGCAATGGTGCAGTACAGTTCTCTCACCCAGAGCAAATATAGTACAAACATTTATAAACATTACATTTCCATAACTCTGCCTCTTTGGCTGCATGTATGCTTTAGTAGTTTGTTGCCCATTTCCTCAGGCACAGATTAAAACCAGTCTGACATTTTATTTCATCCTTACAAGCCATTTCTTTGCTGAAAACCCTCTTTAGTTAAATACCGCACAGTCTCTACATGTAGGAAATGAGCCCTCTGTGTTTTCTTTGTGAGGCTTTGAAAGCGTGAGGCTTTGTTTTCATCTGTACAGATGCCCTGTTTACCACCCACTCAGAACATTACTGACAACTAACGATACTGATCGTAGATTCTCTCTCTCTCTCTCTCTCTCTCTCTCTCTCTCTCTCTCTCTCTCTCTCTCTCTTTTAGTATTTGCATTACCTCAGCTGCATCATCTAATCCCAGATGGAGAGGTCACTAGTATTAAGGTCACCAGGGTGGATCCTTGTGAACCACTGGCTATCAGCATTGTCGGGGGCAATGAGACCCCTTTGGTTCGTATTCTCATTCAGGACATCTACAGAGAGGGTGTCATTGCTCGAGATGGAAGACTGCTGCCTGGAGATATGATCCTCAAGGTGTGTTTGTGTGTTAGTCATGGGGAGAGCTTGACATTTTATATAGATGTGGCTTTAAATGCCTTTAATTAATAGCCTGTAATTTGGCAGTGATAAATACAAAATATTTTAAAAAGACAATTTAATTCACTCAGAGCTAATCAGAAATGAGATTACTTACCTGTTAGAAGAAAAGATCTCCTTTTACTGGAGACTGGTTCATAACTAGTTTTACAATTGATTATAATAGATTCTAGGAAAAAAAAAAAAAAGAGTGTAAACTACAACTCACCACGTTTAAATGCCCAAATTGTGGTGAAATACTAAACTACCCATAATTCTGAAGTGAGATCCACCAGTCAGAGAAAGCCCTCTGGCTTCCCTGCTATCACACCCATGGTGTTAGGCTGAGAAAAGAGTGGCAGAGAGAGAGCGAGAGAGAGGTCTAATTTTACATCATTGTACAGTTGGAGTGAATTTTCCAGCTCATGATAGCACATGTTGTCATGTGCTTTACTATCTGTTGTTCTGTTTGAGTTTGTGTTTTCTTAAAGCTCAAACCACCAAATTGGAGAAAGTATCTACTGCCAGAGCCATAACCTAGTGATTAGTGCATTTTCCAACACATTGAGCTGTGGTGCCAACATAGGCAACACAAGTTTGAATCAGACTTTTTCTACTATTCTCTTTCTACTATCCTCTAGAAGTAAAATAAATAAATAAAAATAAAATAAAAAGGCCAAACAAAAATGCATCTGTTTAAATTAATAACTTTTTTATCTTTTCCTCCCCTCTCTCTCACTCTATTTCCTTATCGCTCATCTCATCCCATCTCCATTCCACCTCTCTCTCTCTCTTAGGTGAATGGTATAGACATCAGTAATGTGCCTCATTGTTATGCAGTGGCAGCTCTAAAGCAGCCCTGCACGCTGTTGCGGTTGACTGTACTACGGGAGCAGCACCACCGTTACCGCTCCCACCACCACTCTCCCATCGATGCCTTCCCTGCCCATCCTGCCACCATCCGAGATGACAGCCTACATGTGGTCCTCATTAAGAGGGCCCCAGACGAACAGCTGGGCATCAAGCTGGTGCGCAGGCCTGACGAGCATGGCGTCTTCATCTTCCATCTACTTGAGGGTGGGTTAGCTGCCAGCGACGGAAGACTGAGGGTGGATGACCGCGTGCTAGCCATCAACGGGCACGACCTGAGATATGGCACCCCTGAGCATGCTGCACTGCTTATTCAGGTGAATAGCATTGTTGGAAAGGTTAAAGATAATATTAAACAGTTCACACCGAACGCTGAATAAAACTGAAATGCAATCGGGTCATTCATGCTTAATGCAAGATTTTACCAATAAATGTAATTTATGTCATCATTTACTCACCTCATGTTCTTTCTTTCACAAAACACAAAATTTTAGATTTCAGAATATTAGCCTCAGTAACCATTCACTCTCATTTAATCTTTGATTCATACATAAAAAGAGAATTGTGACTAAAGGGTCCGGCATACTCAGGGAAAATTTTTCTTTGTTATTCGCTCAGAGCTAAATAGTAGTTTGAACCAGCTGAGCAAAACTGTTTGCAAACATTCAGACACCAGCCACTCACCGCTGGGTTAGGCATTTACAGGAACATTTAAATATGAGGATGCAAAAGACCACATGCCAAACATCAACTAATGTGACATTACAATGTGTTATCCATGCTGTCATGCCTCCTTCTATGAGTAGAATTCACATGCGATCAGTAAAAGGTTTATAACCACTCAATGATTATTTAAAGTAATATACAGTATATGCAGTAAATAATGTGTAATTTGTCATGTTTACATTCTGCATTCATGGTGCTAAAATGCTATACACAACCATAATATCCCACTATTATTGTGATTTATGATGACACTGATACTACTGCAAAAATTGTGTATAAAAGAGTGTTAATTGTCAGAATATAGACAAAAGAATGATGATAAGAGAGGCTCCCTTACAAATATTTGAGAGATCATTGCAAATTTGCTGCAATCTTTGCCACACATTTGCCTAAGATCATTTTCAAGTGCAAAAGAGCTTTGCGGTAAACTTGCGTCAATTTGCACATTGTTGCCAAATGTTTGATGCAGGCTATCCTCTACTGGTGAAGAGCTGCAAATTTCTGGAAAACATTTGAGGCGAATCATAAGCTCATTTGCATGGGAAAATAATGAGTGGTAAATTTTCAGAGAATTAGTTTTCCAGATCTCTAGATATTTTTGTCTGGGATAGCTCAATTTGGGCAGATGTGTGAATGGCTTTCAGCTGCAGATGGCACATGAGTGAAGCAGCATATCAAACAACACAGTATATAGGTACTTAAAGTATTTTAGTAGGTTTGATTTTGTTAATTCATTAAATAAAAAACTGCATGACATATTCTTGAAAAATGTCTGTACACGAACGATCATACAGATGTATGTAAGTTTTCACCAGCTAATGATGTCTCACCCATTCATTCTTCAATTTCTTTTGGAAGTATGCTGGGGCCCTAGAGGTTACCCACAGAAGAAAAAAGTTAGAATTGGTCTTAGAAGAACATGAATAAGAGTATAAGCAGAATGTTAATTTTGTAGGTGAACTATACCATTAAACTTTATTTGATTGTGGTTTCATGTGTGAGTACAGTAAGTTCATGTTTATATATATATATATATATATATATATATATATATATATATATATATATATATATATATATATATATATATACATCATTGTTGTGGGTCTTGCTGGTCTGATAATTGTTATTCAGCCTGTTGCTTCCTGTCTGATTCAGACTGGTCTCGGAGGAGCCAAGATGGCCACTCGCAGTTTCTGACATAGATTTACTACTGGCAGGAAACTGATTAAATTAGCACAATTATGGCGATAAAAAGCTAGGCCCACTCATTTAAATGGCAGCTACAGAGAGAGCATTGTACTCCATGAGCCCACAATGTGAGAGAGAGTGTGTGTGTGTGTGTGTGTGTGTGTGTGTGTGTGTGTGTGTGTGTGTTTGTGTGTGTGTGTGTGTGTGTGTTTGTGTGTGTGTGTGTGTGTGTGTGTGCTGGAGAGCTACACAAGCTGCAGAGTTGTCAGAAGAAAGGGTTAATGAAGAAAAAAGCTGTGATGCTGTCAGATAGAATGACAGGTATGGATGTGAAAGAAGAGGAAAAGAAAAATAAATCTGAAAGAGAAAAACTAGAGACCATGCCCTTTTTCAACACACAGTTCCCAAATCTCCATATATATTAGTTTCCCTTTCATAAGTACACACTTCTTGGACATAATCACACTGAATTGGAGCTATAGGGCATTAGCAGTCATCAGAACATCTGGTAATTGTGGTCCCTAGACTTCCAGAGAGCAATGAGACATTACTCACACACACACTTGTCTCTTGGGTATGAACAAATTAGTTAGAATTTTAAATGTTTTTGCGCTGCTCACTCCTTAGGGAAGTTGTTGTTGGTTTCTGGTGGAGTTTGAAAGGTTTATGCAGTAGATGGCTAATTTTAGCCTAGCTTTCACCTACCATAGCAGTACGCCAGTGTTGAAAAAACACATGAAATTGCTTGACGAGTGCAGTTTTCTGTCCTGTGTTGCTGTATTTTCTGTTGAAAAATAATTTTTGGATGGGAATTGGATGGGCTTGTCCATTTGTTTTTACATAGCCAATAGACTTTAGTTACATCAGTGCCATGAACCATGACTTGTTACTTTTCGCTTGCAGGTAGTATTTGGGGAGGGACATTCACATTTTAGAAAGCATTGGATTGGATGTGTAGTGCAGGATGAGTCATCAGTATTTTAGGGTAATTTCCATCTGCGCTTTTTCAATTGTTTTACTATGTAAACATTCAATGGACAACATTGATCATTGCGCTGCATCTCTCTGTTTTGTTTAATGTCTCCTGCTGGTGTGCCACTATTTTTAGACTCTGTATAATAAGAACATAAGCTGTTTAAAAACCAGTCTCAAGAAAGATGCATTCGGTATGAACAGCCCTAAAAAATGTACATTTGAAATGCATGTATATATATATATATATATATTAAAATCAAAATTTGTATGTGTATTATTACTAATTTCAGCTTTAAAAATATGGACTCTAATGGTACATGCATTACATGTATTCTGTAGGCAAGTGAGGACCGAGTCCACTTCATTGTGTCCCGTCAGACTCACATCCCCACTCCAGACATCCTACAGGAGGCACCGTGGAACATGGAGGGACCGCCACCCTACTCGCCTGTGGATATTGAGCAATCATTACTGGTAGGTTTCAAACACACATGCATAAATATAAGCAGCACACTCTTTATTTCCCATCCCTCTACACCACTTTACTAAAGATTCTTTTGTTGGGGAAAAAATATATCTGAAAGCCTATTACTTCTACATCAAAGACTTGAGCAATCAGCCAGCTTACACACACACTCACACACTCCACTGAGACAGCCATCTCCAAACCTATTAACGTAAGAAAACCCAGCAGAAGAAAACCCAGCCGTGGCAGGGTGGATTTCAGTACGCCTTCATAACTGAATTTTCTTCTGCTCAATATCTGTGCTAACAACTTCCCCTGTTCTAACAAAACTCAAATTCACAGCTATTCATTTCTGTTTTCTCCCTTCCTTTTTCTTTCTTCATTATCTCTCCACCATTCTCTCTATCACTTTTTATTCTCTCAGATAGTCTTGATAATTCTCTTTTACACATTTTGAGAGGTAAAAGCATACTGTTTTTTCACTCCTTTGAATTAGACATGGCTTAACACACACTTTCCCCAGCGATAAGCACCGTGCAGTTACTACAGATCTGATTTGCTGTAGCCTAAGGCTCAGACTAAATATATACAGCCGTTTTATTCAACTTTATTAGCGCCATTTATTAAGTTAGAGCTTAGGGACTGTGTTTGTTGTTTTTTTGGAGGGGATCCAAGGTCGAATTTGGCCACGGTCAGCAATATCACGGTGTCCTGCAAGCTCACCAGTTAGTACACACACACACACACACACAGACGCTTCGAGCAGCCATGTGGTCAGATGTTTTCCTCTTAGTTGGAGCATCAGGAAAAGTGTGAATCCAACAGATCAGAACAAACTACAGGTCACAGATAACCAAATTTACAAATACACACATATACACACTCTATTTCGTTTCGTGTCTCCACTTCAGGACTCATGCCAAAAGCCTGCATGTTACGAGAAGACCGTGACTCTGTTGAAGGAGCCGCATGATTCGCTGGGTATGACAGTTGCTGGTGGGATGAGCAGCAGGGGGTGGGACCTGCCTGTTTACGTCACCAATGTTGACCCCAACGGAGTGGTGGGACAGGAGGGCTCAATCTGCAAAGGTAAAATCTCAAATAGTGTGTTAAACCTATGCATACACAGCTAAAGGGGCATTTACACATACAGTACACCAGTCTGCAGTGACAAAATGCAGGAAGTTGTTGGTTTTTAATGAGTTGGCGATTTCCAGCCACATGACAGCGTTCATTGCTGATGCAATCTGGGTGTGTCTAGCGAGTCAACAAAGTTGAGAAAATGTTTACATTTTGCAAATGACCAACAATGCAATGCAGCGACTACCATTTACTATTCGTCTCCTTTGAGAGTTGAGTCAGAGATTATTTAGTAGATTTGGGCCACTTCTATAAAAATGAATGGGAGAAACTGGAATGTCCAATGGTCAACAGATGTAGAAAGGAAGTCACGCCTTACAGGTAAAAGAGCCAATCACCTTTTAGATACATGCATTGCCTGTCAATCAACTCGAGAACGTGCATGTGCATTAGCTATACTTTTTTTTTGCGTAATCTGAGGTAAAGAAGCATTATTTATGATTCCAGTGTTGGCAGATTGCACTGATTTTTCGAAATATGTGATCATAACTGTAACCAACTTTTTTTTAGATTTAGTTTCTTTTCCCCATTCAAGTAGATAGACGCTGCACTGTCATGACTGGAAATAGCTTTCCAGGAGCATTCCAAAGATAGCTGTCAATACACTGACTTGCAAGAAAGACTTTAGTTGAGTGCAGGCAAGATGGAGGAAAAGTTCATGTGAATGAGTGATTTTACCATTTTATCTAATTTGTCTCTGCCCACATGCAGGGATATAGTAATAATTAAAAAAAATGCAGTATTTGTTGGCGTTCCAAGTGAGATTGATTCACACACTGATAGATTGTTCATCTTGTTCATGATATGATGCATTGAAGCTGCAATTTACATACATACGTTGTCCCCCCACCCAAAATGTACATTTTTAGCAGCAATAAAACATATTCCTTGTCAAGTTAGAATGACTTAGAGATCATTCACACTGAATATGTTTTTGTGTCTTGGATAGATATGTAATTATGCACAAGACAAATGTCTTTGACCATTGCGCTGCGTCTCATTGTGTTACTCGGGAGCTCTGAGTAGATTGACTTGCAGGCTGAGAAAAACTGCACTAGATGGGACGGATTTGACCGTTGCAATGCATCTCCCAGTTTTTTCAGTCTCAAAACACTTATTAAAGATGCCCTGTAAAGTCAAAAGAACTTTTAAAATGCATCTCAAAACACCTGCATTGTGCTCCATTCATTGCACTGTGTGTAGCTTTTTTTAAATGCAGGAACACATTTGATGTAAAGGCCCCATAGATTTTAATTACAATGCAAAAATAATTATATTTTTTACCGGCAATACATCCATTAAAAATGTGTGATTTATAAAATGTATAAAAGTTATGGCCAGTTGTGCAGCCCACTAATAACATTAGAGTGATCAGCAGTTGGAACGTTTACTAGCAAACCACATTACTTTGACATGGTGAAATCCAGCAATAAAATAGTTGTATTTATAAAGTGGGCACAACAAAGCCACACACACCTGTTTCAAAGGCACCCCTCTGATCTTTTCTCTTTTGCACACTTTGAAAGCGAGTACAAACACAAACAAAGACACACCTGCTAATGCATATGTATAACTGTCATCAGCTCTGCAAGAATATGCATATAACACTAGAAAATAACACACTTGTACAACAACACACTCCTACTCATACACCTGCCATACTGACAAATCTGTCTCTCTATCATTCACACTTGAAATCAGCTCTCTGTTTAGCATATGGAAGTTTCACCAGGTTTATTTCTGTCATATGTGACATGTATGTAGGTGTGTGAAGGCACAGGTGTGATCATGTGCAGTCAGGTTTGGGAGGGATTCTTTTGAAATGTATTCCACTACAGATTACAGAATACATGCTGTAAAATGTAATTGGTAAAGTATTCTGTTAGAATACTCAAGGTCAGTAATGTAATCTAAATACTTTGGATTACTTCTTCAGCACTGGTAGATTTTTTTCCACTTGTTTTGACTATAAAAACTCAAAATACACGTGTTAAAAATACATTCTCTGAAAAACCTAAATATCTCATGCAGTATTGTTTCTAAAACCAAATAAATACAACTGATCTTGTTTTAAGGATTTATAGATTTTTACAGGAAAACAATACAAAAAATATTATCTAGAATATGATATTTGCCCTAATATCAAAGGTCTTACAAGAAAAAAATTAATTATGATCCAACGTGAATATTCATGATAAAAAAATATGATCGTGTCTGGTAACATGTGCATGTAAAAAAATATTTCGATTTCTTCTCCTCCAAACTTACTTCTCTGTCTGAATGTAACACATCATAAGAAAGTTTTTCACCACTGTTCAAATGCACTTTGGATCAAATCATTTATATGTATAAATGTTTTCCATCTGAAAGGACTAAATATTGAACAGTACTCTGTGCTACATATTAAATATATCCCAAAAAATATTTCAAATATACATCTGGCCATCTAAAATCAGTTAATATCCAAGTCTCTCTCTCCTGCATACATGTACGTTTGGATTAAACGTCATTTTATGTGAATTATTTTATTTTAATTATTTGTTTTAATAAAAGATCTGCTTCACAGTCACAAACGGGAGGCATCAAATCTGTATTATTGCATCATATCTAACAATAATTCAGTAAAGACTTGTAAACAACTGAGACATGTACTTTTTACCTCAATGTTTTTCCTTGAATCTGGATTATGTATAATCCTTTAATCATGCATGTTTATGCAGTAATTATACAAAGTTGCCAAAAAGGTCTTCAGTATGTCTCGGAAGTACATTTAGGCAAAGAATTGTGTGATGTATTGGTTTCCTTCAGGATCAAAGCACATTATTATCATGTTCTACTAAAAGAGAGAAGCCCCATTTTTTGGGTAACAGGAAGTGGTTTAATTCCAAAAAGTTTCTGCACTCAAAAACAATTTAATGGCTGAACTTGATTCAGTTGTGGAGAGTGGTTCCATGTGTTTAAAATGAGTATTCTTAATTTAAAATTACCATGTAATCTCAACAAAAACACTATATAGAAAGAACCTAGTTGAATTAGGGAAACCCAACAAGATTAGATATTGTCAATGTAACTCCAAAAAATCTCTTATATTTCTTTATATACTAACGAGTGAAGGTGAATATTAGCATGCTAAATACACGATGGTTGCAGAGTGTAGTTTAGTAACAATGCTATGTTCTTTCCCTTATCTCATATAGTTAATCTTATTTCAACACACCTTTGCAGTGCAACAACCAATCAGCAGCAAACATTTGATCTTTCTATAGTAACGTCACTATCCCAATCTCCTAGGTGATATTCTGCTTAATGTGAATGGGGTTGACCTGACGGGTGTGACTCGGAGTGAGGCTGTGGCTAACCTGAAGAATACCTCATCCCCAGTGGTTCTGCAGGTGCTGGAAATGAGACCCCCAAATGAGAGCTCCTTGGACTGCATGCCCCCCCTGCATTCCCCCTGTGCTCTCTTGCCCTCATCTCCCGGAGATATTAAACTACCCCCGCCAAATGATGATTACGCCCCCCTCTGGGTGTCTTGGCTCCAGCTGCCCAGGTAAAATGAGAGGAATACACATACTCTACAGCATAAAATGAAACATTAATAGATTACCCATATTTACAGAGGGAGTGATGTACTTTGTTATATTCATTCATTCATTGTCATTGTATTCATACAAACACAACTATTTGACACAAATATAAACAAAACTTTGAGGGATAGAAGTACAGAGCTGGACGTGAAGTGATACAAGAGACCAAAACCTAGCACATTGTAGATTGGTTGCCATGGAATATACAGTAAAATTTACATTTTAGCGTTCATTGTTTAATTACACTGTATTTGACCGCAGAATGCCACAACTGACCAATCACAATCAAGTATTCCAGAGAGCCCTGTAATAAGCAGCTCTAGTCATTTTCCCTACAAAGCCAATGTTTTCCACATTTAGTACCACTGATGATAATTTGCAGAAAGGCACCCAGTTAGACAACATTATGAAATATTGAATGGACTGTACTTTTCTCCCTTACAGCCTTGTTTTATTAATGTCAAACTAAATGTATTTCAACTTATGGTTTTCCACTCATGTCCTCTTTCCCTTCTCTTGTTTAGTTAATTAATCTTATTTCAACACACTTTTGCATTGCAGCAATCAATCAGCAACAACCTTTTAATCTTTCTATAGTAATGTCGCTATCCCAATCTCCTAGATGACATCCTGCTTAATGTGAATGGGGTTGACCTCTTTCCCTTCTCTCATTTAGTATTTTCTTCTCCTTCCCATGTATATAATACATTTGTGGGAATTTGTACGGACTCATTTTCTCTAATAGAGTGTGACAGTTTTTAACAACTTCTTAAATTATTTCATATGCATAATAATTCAGAAAGTTTTCGGTAGGGGAAAAAAGAGAGAGGAGAAGTGTTAAGAAAAGAGAGGTCTTCTCTCTCTCTTCTGTAAGAGTTTTAGACATTTGAAAGCGTAAAGGCTTTAAAAAGACCCTTTAAGCAGTCCAATGCACATTCCTTCTCCCCCATTCCCTGAACCTTTCCTTCTATTTCTGCATTTCTCTCATTTCTATCCATTTCTTTCATGTTCCATCTCCCTTTCTACATCACATCATTTCTCCATCTAAGTCCACTCTCAAACTGAGCTCTGAGCTTTCATGCTGTTAGCTGTCAGACATGGTTGATATGCAGCCTTCAATATTTTAAATATCCATACATTTTAATCTGGATATTCAGTCATTCAGTGTTGCTCACCATATGAAAGTCACTTTTTCCCCACAGGATATCCATAGTCTCCTTAAAATTGTATTTATTGGAAATTTTCTGTCCATTCCAGGCATCTATACTGCTGTAAAGACATTGTCCTACGCAGGAGCACTTCTGGCAGCCTGGGTTTCAGTATTGTGGGTGGACAGGAAGAAATCAACTGTAACCAGTCCTTCTTCATACGCTCCATCGTAGAGGGCACACCTGCTTACAATGATGGCAGGATACGGTATAGAAACCTAGAATGTCTAGTTTAGAATTTTTAAAGTGAATCTTTATCACCAAATAAAAATTATGTCAGTATTTATTCACCCTCATATCGTTCCTAACCATATGACTTTCTTCTTTGTACACAAAAGGACAAATTAAGCTGCAGTGAATGAGGACTGGAGCCTTCAAGTTCAAAAATTATACGAAATCACCATAAAACTGTAAAAAAGTAGTCCGTATGACTTGCACTATATTCCAAGTTTTCTGAGGCCATACAATAATAAACAGACCAAATTTCATAATATTCATCATATGGACCACTTTTATGGTTCTTTTTTGTCCTATTTAAAGTTAAAGGCTTCAGTTACCATTCATGAGCCATGTTTCCACTATGGGGGGGAGATGAGGACATGCTAGCGTGTCAGGACCAGTTGCGTTCCCACTGTTACTTCCGGAGCATCATCGTGCCTCAAGGCCAACAGCCAATGGTCTTTGGCATACCGATTACCCTTGGGCCAAATAAGGCCAACTGGTGATTGAGGCAGGGTCAATGTCAAAAGCAGAGTTTCGCTGAATCAGGTCAGAGGCTCATTCCCCAGTTTTTCATATCTAGATACCAGCTTACCTCAACAGATCAACAGACTGGAGAATCATCACTACTGGTCAGTAGAAGAAATCAGGGTGTTCTGAATATTTAGGCTGATAAAAATGAGCAAAGTCAGATCGACTTTTAATCAGACGTGATTAAGTATATCGACGCCGAAACAGGTTCAGGGAAAACAAAACAAAAATTTACAAATCTGTGTTAATTCTGAGGGCTAGCTAGTCTGCAGAGTCTGATATCTCAGCTTGAGTTTCCTCTTGCTTGTAAAATGGGCAGTGTGTGACGTTGGCACCAGGGCTGTGTATTAGTGCTGCTCGATTAACCATATCGCTATCGCAATCGTGATGTCAGCCTGTGCGATTATATGACGGCAAATGCTGCGATTTTATTAAATAAATAAGTGCATGTGTGGATGTGTCAGTCCATTCTCTCTGAGAGCTGTTTGCCCATTTTCTACACAGCTAATAAAAAGATGACCGGTCAGTCTCAGTTTAGGGAGTGGCACATGTGGTCATGTGAGTTTCCGGTTTTCAGCGTGGAAATTAGGTGAATATGGATGGCGAGAAGACCTACACAGAACTGGTGGCCAGAAAAAATAACACAGAAACACAGATCACAGCTTGGCGATATGCCTTTATTTCATCAATAATTAAAGTTAATATAATACGGGAGCGTGACATGAAAATAAGCTCAAACTCCAAAAATGTCATTCTCAGTGCAGTCAGAGTTGCTTCAGCCAGTCGTGGAAGAGACCCAGTCTGACCGGGAGTCGAGACGGAGAGATTTAAAGTTCCGCAGGCTGATGCGCACTAACACGGAGACGCTCATCTCTCACCCCCGCTGTCTGCAACTTGCAACGTGTTGCATCATTGATGAGATCATCATAAGATCAATCTTATGCGAAAAATAACATTAAAATTACAACAACAATAAAAAAAATATATTTTATTTAGGTGTATAATTGAGAAAATAACAAGTTTGCAGTAATGCAAAGATATTATTTAATTTTGTAAAAATATTTGAACTTGAAAACAATGTGCATTTTGTTGTTGTTGCTAGTTTGTATGTTTGAGTTGAAAAATACACATTTCAGC
This sequence comes from Moxostoma hubbsi, assembly GCA_032164185.1. Taxonomy (NCBI): domain Eukaryota; kingdom Metazoa; phylum Chordata; class Actinopteri; order Cypriniformes; family Catostomidae; genus Moxostoma; species Moxostoma hubbsi. The sequence goes on from JAVLUX010000031.1 coordinate 20,048,895, forward strand.
ATTATCAGTAATCTATTTGTGCATTTTCCTTGATAACCAAGCAAGTTGACTCATGATACCATTTGTTTATTATATCGCAAATTGCATATCGCAATATTAACCTCAATAATCGCAATATTACTTTTTTCCCAAATCGTGTAGCCCTACTGTGTATTAAGGATGGGTTTTAAGTCAACTCTGTGGGGTTATGGGCCTGATGGTGGGAATACAAATTGATTTGTGTCTCACTGCTATTGGTTATTGGCCCTAGCTCGCTCTGGCCTGACAGTGGAAAAGCAGCCATGACCAGACTTTAAAATTATTCCATGGTAGAAAGAAAAGGGTTCAGAAAAACATGAGGTTGAGTAAATTTTGACAGAATTTTCCTTTTTGGTGAACTATATCTTTAATGATGAAACAAACACTTTATATAGAACACCTATAGCCTAATGCATAGCTAGTACAGTTTCTTAAATGCTATCTTTTCTTTTACCTTCATTCTTATCATATAATGAAACTTCATCCTTTTGGCTCTTTCCTCTCTCTTATTAGTTGTGGGGATATTCTGCTGGAGGTGAACGGGAAGAGTACCTGGGGAATGACACACACGTCTCTGGTGCGCCTGCTCAAAGAGTTGAGGGGCCGGATAACTCTCACCATCGTTTCATGGCCTGGCAGCCTGTTATAGGACTACTCTGCATGAGGGAGGAGCATAGCAAACTGACCATGCACTTGGGGGTAGAGCTTATAATTCAGACCTCATAATGACAACAAATGGAGGATTTTAGTATATAAGACTTCCTTAATAGTTGGGCTAATAAAATGGACAGCCCCAGGAAGCAAGAAATGACACATGGACCTCAACCAGGTACTAAGATCTTTCAAAGACTCTATACATGAAGGCAGAGCTAATGATATGACTCCGCCCCAAGAGGCATGTTTATCAAACAGACTCCAACATCAGGAGATGCTTTCACGATTGCCCAAGGCATAGAGATGATAGCTGCCAATGAGAAAAGTCTAATATTTGTGGAGGTGGAGCTACTAAAATAATGGGATGATCTAAAAACACAAAATTCAGGAGAACGGAGTTGGAGAATCTCTTCGATGAAGAAATGAGGAGCTCATCTGTCAAGAAATAGTTGTATAAACATTATGGACACTGTGTTATATGTAGTCATATTGTGTGACTCTGAAATTGTTTCATAAAGGCAGAGAGAGGAGCGTGTGAGGAGTTTCTGTTGGATGAGGTGTGTGGGATATATAGGGTCTGGGTGGGGGACACACACGTTGCCAATTCCATTAGTTTTACCTGTTAGAAAATGCATTAAAGTGGACGCACATTTCTTTACTATAAATGTTGGTGTCTGAAAAAAGATAATGAAACAAACTCAAGCACTTGTTCTATGACTAATATTACTTTGGTTTCTTTCTCTCTCCGTTCCTATGGCTTTCGGATATCAGCTTTGTTTCGTTCATTCTGACAGTGGTTCGTTATCTCCATTCGCTGGCATGGAGACATATTTGCCAAGTAGTTCTATCTATGTTGGTACATTTCAGATGCTGCTGCAAATGAAAATAAACAATAGTGAGTAATAATAAAAAAGAATAGCAACTAAAATGAGGAAAAAGAAAAAGCAATGTTCATAATCTATTTTAAAAATGGAAGATAACTTATGCTTATAATAATGTGATATTTTGGCGGCCTTGCTATTTTTTTTTACTTTGAATAAAAAGTGAACGAGAGAGTGAAATATGAATGGCTCAATGTGTGTGTGTGTGTGTGTCTGTGTGTGTGTGTATTTGTGTGAGAGTGTGTGTGAGTGAGAGAGAGACAGAAAAAGAGAGAGAGAGAGAGAGAGAGTGTGTGTAGGAATCTTTGTGGTAAAGATGTGTGCTTTGGCATCTCATATGCTTTGGCTTGTGCAGTATACTGTATCTGTTGGTACCTTTGGTTTAATGATCAATAAAGTAATTCTTCAAGGAGACTGTTAATGTGAGAGTTCTTTGCATGCAATGTGTATCTGTGTGTAAATATGAGTGTGCAAGCTGTTCTTGATTGAAGGTCAGTACTCTTGCAAGCATTCTACACATCTTAATGATGTTTATCATGTTTTTGCTTCAACAAAATTAACATTTGGAACAACAAAAATATCATTATATATATCATATTATTACCATAATGTTATTAATTTCATGTTAAATTAGTGTATCTTTTAGACCACCTTTTCCATTTCATATATATATATATTTATTTATTTATAATTTTTTTATTATTATTTTTTTAAGAAAATAAATCTTAAATTGCTAAACATGTAACATAGATTGGCTTATCAAAGTTTTTTTCATCCGATTGATTCACAGTTGGTCACTCTTCTGACTCTGACTGGTGAATGGACTGATTGGTCAATAAACAGGTTCACCAGCTTGCCAGGGAGTTTTTCTGTCACCTCTAACTGGTTCTCCTGGTCCGAACTGCAATCCTCGCTGGGCTCACTGCTCCCTCTTTTTATGTCTGTAGCGTTTGTGCCTGTGTCTCCTGTGGCTATCTGCATCATCACTATCATGACGCCTCCTACTGTTGCCACTAATGAGAAAAAGAGAGGGGAGGAGGTGGGGGCACAGTCACATGATATATAATGATTATACGCTGATCATCCACAACAGGTGAAGTGAATAACATTGATTATCTCGATACAGTGGCACTAGTCAATGTGTGGGTTATATTAGGTAGCATGTGAACAGTCAGTTCTTAAATTTCATGTGATGGAAGCAGGCCATGATAGAAAGGTGTCAGATCACAGAGTGCATTGCAGCGTATTGGGCTGCTAAGCCGCAGATAGTCCAGAGTGCCCATGTCCTCCACCGAAAGTGTCTACAATGGGTACGTGAGCATCAGAACTGCACCATGGAGCAATGGAAGAAGGTGGCCTGGTCTGATGAATCACATTTTCTTTTAGATCATGTGGATGGCTGGGTGTGTTTGAAAATATTAGGAGATCAGCTTTTATGAAAATACTCAAACCAGCCCATCTGGCACCAATAATCATCCATGCGATTATCTAATCAGCCAATGTGGCAGCAGTGCAGTGCATAAAATTATGCAGATACGGGTCAGGAGCTTCAGTAAATGTTCACATCAACTATCAAAATGAGGGGGGAAAAAAAGTGATCTCACTGATTGGACCGTGGTATGATTGTTGGTGCCAAATGGGCTGGTTTGATTATTTCTGTAACTGCTGATCTCCTGGATTTTTTAACAAAAAAAAGTCTCTGCCAATTTAGTGGCAGTTCTATGGACGGAAATGCCTTGTTGATGAGAGAGGTCAACAGAGAATGGACAGACTGATTCAAACTGACAAAGTCTACTTTAACTCAGATAACCAATCTGTACAATTGTGGTGAGAAGAATATCATCTCAGAATGCTTTTCTGAGATGCGGGTTGGTGCTGTTTTGGTGGCACGACTGGAACCTACACAATATTAGGCAGATGGTTTTAATGTTGTGGTTAATCGGTGTATTATATTACTAAATATCAACACTCTTGGAATGGCACTTGTCTAATCAGATTAGAGAACCAGAACTGTAATATAACATGAAATAATTCACATGTAAGATAACACTTATTTCACTATATATACAGTGGCAAGAAAAAGATTGTGAACCCTTTGGAATTACCTGCATTTATGTATAAATTTGTCTTAAAATCTGGTTTGATCTTCATCTAAGTTACAATAATGGTAAATGGTCTGCACTTATATAGCACTTTTTTTAACCTTAGAGGTAACAAAGCGATAATGAAAAATGAACAAATACAATCTGTTTTAGCTAATAATTCACAAATTATTGTATTGTTCATGTACATATTGAATGCATCATTGAAACATTCACAGTGTAGGTTAAAATGTATGTGAACCCCTAGGCTAATGACATCAACAAAAAGCTAATTAGAGTCAGGAGTTTGCAACCCTGGCTTCCAATTAATGAAATGATATTCGAGGTGTGGGTTGTAGCTAGTTTTAACTTATAAAACCACTTAAACACTGAGTTTGCTAATTACATGAAGCATCTGTAATTCTCACAATTTTGCTACGTTTTGGCCTTCTATCCACACTGAGACTTCGTTTTTGTCTAGCGAACACAGAGCTTTTCGAAAACGCTCCCCCAAGTGAATACATTTGAAAACATCTTTGCATTGTAATGTGGACAGAGGAAATAGAAATATTCGAAAACGATGACATATTTGTTGTCAAATATTGCAGTCACATGATACCTTCAACCCAAAACAATCAAGATGGTGGCCCACGTTTTAGCAGCATAGTTGTGCTTGCTATCCACTTTGATAGCAGTGTTAAAGATAAATGATACTTTTTACAACTTTCAAATTGCATTTCTTCTAAGGTGAATGGAAGTTTATTTGGAGCATAACTGCGTTTCAGAATTTATGTAAATAAAGAATGGCCAGGTTACTTACACTTTTTCCTCCTGCATGTGCTGTAAGGGGATTTAAGCATTTTCAGATGTTTCAGTTTGGTCAAGCAACTTTTTGAAAACTTTTGGCTGTGTGGACAGAGACCATTTAGAAAAGAAAAGGTTGTTTTCCAATGTATCTGGATTAATATGGACGTAGCATAAAGGCACGAGAGAGGATATACCCATCCAGATACTGAGAAATGTTTAGGATACTGTTGTAACCTCCGATCCCTGATGGAGGTAACGAGATGTTGTGTCAAATGAAGTGACACCAGGGGTCTTTCTTGAAGGCCTCGGTTACCTCTGAACTTGAGAAATTGCCAATGAGAAATTGGCAGACAGAATTTGCATGTCCCTCCCCTGGACATACGGGTATTAAAGGAGGGAATCGTGCATCTGTTTAGTCGGTTTTGCACTGAGGAGCCAAGAATAAGTTTCGGCCATTACAGTGGCTTGGTTCAGCTTCGTGGCCGGGGGACAGTAACCTAGATATTCTGTCGCTCACTTGACGTTGTGTCGAATGAAGTGACACTAGTGGTCCCTATTCAATCCCACCATGCGCTGAACCTTGTACGTGAGCTGCTGATGCAGGTGTGGGCAGGCAGTTGCGTGCCAAAGCAGCAGGCTGTGTCAGACTGCATGTACCCTTGCCCAACGGCCTATAAAATATGTCATAAACATTTTAGGTTTCCGTCATCCCAAAGGGGGGAAACAAGCGACGTGCCAAGCATGGGAGCAGGCCGCTCCAGCCGCGCCTTTTCTCTCTCTATGTTTCTAGGACCATACCATGGAAAATACACACAGGGGGATTAATCCATGAAGGCCCATCCTGTGGAGCACCTATTCCAGTACAGAGTAATTAGTACCTGTACTGGGTCTGATCGGGAATTCCTCCACTGAATTCGTGGACCAGAGGGCTAGGGAGGAAGGACATCCAGGGAGCGTGAGTTTAGTGGACTCTCCTGGGAGAAAGAGAGCATGTGAGGGGAAGGCAAGTGTCGCTGACAGAGAATGCTCGCAGATCCCCAATCCTCTTGATGGAAGCGAGCGCAATCAGGAGGGCCGCCTTCAAGGAGGGCTCTTAAGTTCGACTGACTCTAGTGGCTTGAAGAGGGACTCTGAAGGCCTGAAAGGATCATGGAGAGATTCCATGAAGGGAACAGGCATGGCCAGGGAGGGTTCAGCCTCTGGGCGCCTCTAAGGAACCTTATGATCAGGTTGTGCTTCCCTAAGGACTTTCCATCCACTGCATTGTGTTAAGCCAACATGGTTGCTACGTAAACCTTCAAGGCTGGGGGGGGGTGCAGCCTCCCCTCCAGCCTCCCCTCCAGCCTCTCCTGCAGACATGAGAACACTGACCCGACTGCGCATCTCTGCGGGTCTTCAGATCCAGAAGAACACCAATTTGTGTATAAGTGCCACTTCGGGGCATAAAGCTGCCTGGTAGAGGGAGCTCTGGCTTGGCTGATCGTGTCTACGACAGCAGGTGGTAGGCCACTTGGATCTTCTGAAACCCGTCCAAGGGCCAGACATGGAGGTTCCAGAGGTCTTTGCGCAGAAGCCAGAGGGTGCCCCGTCCCTGAGAAAGAAGGTCCCTTCTCAGGGTAATCTGCCAGGGAGGTGCTGTTGTGAGAGGTGTAAGATCCTAGGGCCAAGTCCGAGTGGGCCCATAGGGGGCCACTGGGGTGATTGGTTCCTTGCACTCCCTGGCCACACACAGCACCTGTGCAAGTAGGCTCACTGGGGTAAATGTGCATTTGCACAGCCCCTGGGGCCAGCTGTGTGCCAGCGCATCTGTCCTGATGGAAGCCTACATTAGGGAGTACCAGAGCGGGCAGTGGGAGGTCAAACAGGACCACCTGTGCTTTGTCGAACTGCTCCGAAATCAGCTGGACCACCTGGGGGTGGAGCCTCCACTCTCCGCTGAGTGTGCCCTGTTGCAACAGCGCGTCCGCTGCCCTGTTGCAACAGTGCGTTCGCTGCCCTGTTGCAACAGTGCGTCCGCTGCCCTGTTGCAACAGTGTGTCCGCTGCCCTGTTGCAACAGCGCGTCCGCTGCCGTGTTGAGGCTGCCTGTGATATGAGTGGCGTGCTGCAACCTGAGTTGCTACTTACTCCAAAGGAGATGGCAGGCGAGTTGTGACATGTGACAAGAGCACACGCAGCGATGGGGATTTATGTACGCCACCATCGTGCTGCTGTCTGAATGGATCAAGACATGCTTGCCCTGGATCAGCAGGAGAGACCTCTGTGGGGCAAGAAGTACAGCCAACAACTCTAGGCAGTTGACGTGCCAACGTAGGAGCAGTCCTGTCCAGAAGCCATTGCACATGGAGCCCCAACCCAGTTTGGAGGCGTCTGTGGTGACCACGACGCATCTGGACACCTGCTGTAGTGGGACTCCTATCCGGCGAAACAGAGGTCTGTCTAAGGGTTGGATGTCTGGTGGCAGAAAGAGGTGATGAACACATGGTATGTGCCGCGGAGCCTGAAGAGGCTTCTGTCGGAGGAAAGAAAGCTGCGACCGCAGCATTGACATGGTTATATTCTCGCACTGAGAAAATTAACCATTCATAAAACGCTGCCTGCATGTGATTGCAGCCCAGACATGCGAGACCATCTTATGACCATCGGAAGTGGAGAGATATCTGCCGCATCCAGGAACTACACAAAGGCGGAAAGACATCTTTAAAAAGATGCATCTTTAAAAAGATAAAGCTGTCGAAGCGCTCAGGGGCGTGGACTGCATTGATGTGCAGAGAAGGGAGAAAGCCGCTGTTAATGCGCCATAGGATTCAACAGCAATGCTCTCAGAGGTGAGTGGAACAGTAGTGGAACACCAGCTTGCTGAACACACAACCGCTCGGCTCCGAAGAAAAAATCTGACTAAACAGATGTAAGATTCCCTCCTTTTATACCCTTATGTCTGAGGGAGGGACATGCAAATTCTGTCTGCCAATTTCACATTGGTCTTTTCTCAAGTTCAGAGGTAACAGAGGCCTTCTTCTTGAAGAACCCGTCGCTTCATTCGACACAACGTCAAGTGAGAGACAGACGGGGAACTGTTGCCACATTCTCTCTGCATTAGGGTTGTTAATGATTAATCAATATTCGAGTCGTTGTCATTAAGCATTTGATTGATTAAGCTCACTGATCATCAAATAATTAATTTCAGACAAATGTGTTCAGTAATCATGCCAGCAGACATTGATAAGGCTGTCTATACAGCCACCGCTACTAGAGGGCACTTAAGTGCTGCAAGTCTCATCTTCTCCACATACTAGAAGACGACACACAAATGAAGATGAAGGGGACTCAATGTTGGAGCGTTTCTCTAGAAATTAACATGATGTTTTCTGCATACACCGTGATAGTGTGTGAAAGGACAACATGAAAACAAGCACAATTGGTCCGCTGGTTACCTTGTTTCATCTCATCCTACTATTATGTCAGTGATCACGGGTAAGGGCACATTCAGCTGACATCTTATCATCACGAAGAGGTATGTATGTACCATGTTAACGCAGCATGTTATTATTTAACATCATTTTAATTGTAAAAAAATCCAAAGGAAGTTTTAACTCATATGTATTTTGTATAAAAAATATTATAACATTAATTTATTAACTGAAATTAAACAATATGTATTAAAATACACTGAAGTAAGAATATTTAAAAATGCCAATAATTAAATTTATTAAGTGTATTAAATAAAATTTTATTTAAACACAAGCATTCATTCACATGCATTGTGGTATTAACATTAATGATTAAATGACAAGCAATTATGAAAATGTCTGAAAATTGACATCTTTACTCTGCATCTCTCCCTCCCAAACACACAGAAACTAATACAATCCAATACAACAAATCCAATCCTTTACAGACAAAAACAATCAAAGTGACATTTAACATAAGGAGAGTTTTCTTTGTGTCTACATGCACAAGAGAGGATAGAAGTGAAGGAAAAGAGGAAAGGGAGAGAGCATGTGAGCCATTGTGACAGACCATTGTGGTTCCCAGCTGTTCTACTGCCCTGCTTTAGTCTCAGCTTTCTCCTCAAGTGACCTGAACACACTGAATCTGCTACCACCACAGCATGAACTAAGTCAGAATGCTTGCATGTGTGCACACATTAGTGTGAGGTCAAAGGCAACAAAATATTGATCTCACAGTGTTGGGGAAGCTACTTTGAAACTGTAGTTTGACAAACTACTCATAATTTTAAGTTGTTAAGCTACAGTCAAGCTACTCTTTTGAAAAAGTAGTTAGCTACACTACAAGTTACTATCAAAAAGTAGCTAGCTTCATTGAAGCTACTTAATGAGGCAATGTTTTTTTAATGTTACTAGCAAACCACTAATATTAATAACACAATTTAATTACATCAAATGTATTTAATTAATGCATTAGTAAATTGTGTTTTATTAAATATATTAATGAATACTAACATTCTTCTTCTTGTCTTGACTTCGCTTGCAAAGATTTAGCAAGGGGGGTGTCCATGTCTATTGCACGCATGCTGGTGCTGACAAGCCCAATACACAGAGGTGGACAGTAAAGAAATACATTTACTTGAGTACTGTACTTCAGTACACTTTTTGAATATCTGTACTTAACTTGAGTATTATTTTTTTCTGGAAACTTGTGACTTTAACTTCACTACATTTGAAAGACAAATATTTTACTTTTCACTCCTCTACATTTCTATCAAGGTCCTCAAGTAGAAAGTCGTTACTATATAGCAGCTTTGAAAATAAGTGGATGATTTTTTTTCTACTTTAAAACGTGATTGTTTTTCTTGCAGTTGACAGACAGTCTATCAATAATCACTCTTGTAGGGTCACATGTCATGAAGTTCAATGATTTACCAGCATTTTTTGAACACTGATCAGTTGACAAACTGGAAAACGACGGTTCCTCGGCGCAGTGTGCGCACCCATGACCCAGTTTTCAGAAACTGTTAAAGATTTGTTTTAAATGTTTGCTTTACCATATCACAGCCTTCAAAAACTCGCCATCTAACCTGCGTAAGCATATTGAGGTATGTAAACTTTTAATTTCTTGTGAAAGCTTGACATTATCTGTGCTTTAGAGCTAAAGTGTCAGCAGTAAAAAATGTTTTAATGGATTTGCACGCCAAGTTGCCAGAGCCTTGTGGATACACCACTAATGCATAGGTGAGGTTCGACAATGACATTAGTTAGCACACAAAAGTGTGAATTGAACTGTAAATGAGCTTAAGAGTTAAATAAGTGCATATCTTGTAACTTTGTTTTTTTGATACCTTGCATAATTACTATAGTTATGTGTAGAACTGCACGATTAAATTATGAAAAGATCGCAATCTTGATTCAAACCCACTCAGTCTCTTTCCTAAATGATAACGATTCACCTGTATATTAAACCTTTGACAAAAATTCAAATCTGTGTTGGTGCTGCCGCTGAGCCAGAGAGAGCAGTTATCATGTATAGGTATGAAACAGCTTCATAAACAGTCTTTTCTAGTCCTGGACTTACAGCCAAATTGTGTGGTCATGTCTGTATTTCCAGCAATTTCATTGTCCGCTTGGTTAAAATGTGGATGAATGTATACATATAGGTGTGTGCACACTTTTGCCATGCTTCTTTTGTGGGGGTGGGTAGGTTAAATAAATAAAAAAAGATGATGATTATGGCTCTTTTTTATGGGTCTTTTTTGTCAATTCAGTTGTTTCATTTCTATAGGTTTTGTAACATTCTAAAAGCTCTTTATTCCAAAGATACTACTAGCTAGTCAGTGTATTCAGTAGGTTGCTTCAGAAGCATAAGTTATTGTAAGTATTACATACAACTATGCAACAATAATAAAAACAATGTGTTGACATAAAAAGGAAATTTACTGGAAACCAAGTACTTCTGAACTTTTACTTAAGTAAAAATCTGTCTTGTAATGCAGTAATATTTGACCAATATTATTTGTACTTTCACTCAAGTATTGAAGTTATGTACTTTGCACTTTGTGCACGTACATCTACAGAAGCTGCAGTGGAATGTCTGTGTTGTGGTGGGTGCTGCTGATGGTTCCCGGCTTTGTCTTCGCCATCTTTTTTTTTTTTTTTTTTTTTTAGTGATTACCTCCCAAAAATTATGCAAGTAACCACAATTAAAAATGTTAATGGACTGACAGGACTATTTTTAACTTTTGTCCATATTATCAAAATCTGATCACCAGTGGTCTGATCAAAGGAGACACATTTGAAATGCATGTTACTAGGAGTAAATGGCCTAAAATGGATTTCCTGTGACCACTTATGATTGAATTATGTAAAAATGGGGGTTCTCTGATACTGCAGCATTACATGTTGAAATTTAGAAAAGTTAGCAAGCTATTGCTCTCAAATGTACCTGAATTTTAGGCCACATCCACATTTTCAGCTTTCTGACAAAATCCTTTACCAAAGTATGTGGTAATGGAGAGTGTTTTTGAAATGCTCTGTTTCCACTGGAGTATAACACCATTTTAGTGTGGGTGAAAGGCATAAACGTAGCAAAATGTTTAGAGTCCATGCTGAAAAGACCAGCATTTCTGGTGACCAGCTTATGTTGTGTTTTGGGTGCTGGTCCCCCAGCAAGGAATGCTGGTGTTATGGTGACCCTTCCAGGCTTTTATACTAGCTTAACCATCTTTATAAGAAAGATGATGCTGGTTAACCAGATTCACCAGCTAGGTGTTACTTGTGAAATGCTAGATCACAAAATGTTTCTATAGTTAGCACTGACCACTTGAGAATGATCTCCCAAAACTTTCACTGAGATATTGATTTGCAGGTTCTCTCTGTGTGTGGTGAAACATCAAGTTGTGATGGTGGCAGTGAGTGCTGCAGTTCACTCAGTATGTGCTAGACAGATTAATTGTGAAGGTTCTATGTGGATGTTGTATAAAACAGTGATGGACAACAGAGTGTTTTGTCAGTGCTTAGCAGAGAGCGAGAGATGATTTGAGGGTTCTAATGAATATGCTGGTCTGTGGGATATCTGCCTTCTCAAAGCAACAACACAGGCTTTAAGCTGCTAACATACTTTCAAAGCCTTGGCGTATGTGGGAGCTTGTGACAACTTCAGTCTTAGTTAATGTGGTGCCAGGTCAAAAGTGTATACACGTGTCCTTGCACTAAGGAGGACAAAACCTGCAAAAATAATAAATAAATACATAATAAATAAATTTAATAATAAGAAAATAAATAAAGGAATATATGTCTTGATAAAACAAAAATAATTCGTTTTTAATGAAAGTTATTCCTGAATTTATTTTTGTAGACTTTATTTATTAATGTCTCTTTTTATTTTTATTCTTTAAAACTTTTTTTTTGCATCCGATAAGTACTATTGAGCTCTCAACCAATGATGCACTGGAGCTACGTAAGGACCGCCTCCCTCATTTCCATGTTGCACACAGAAAAGTAAAAATAAATACATGTATAAATAAATAAATATATATGGGAATATATAAATATGGAAATAAATATATGTGGGAATAAATAAATATAAAAAAATAAATGAATGCATAAATAAAAAAATTAAAAACAATGCAAAATAAAAGAATAAATAAAAATAAAGTTAAAAATAAATATAGAAAATAATAAAGGAATGAAGTCATACAATAATAAATTCAGGAATACATTTAATTAAAAACTAATTATGTTTGTTTTATCAAGACATTTATTCCATTATATATTTTTTTATTTTAACATTTATTTATTTATTATTTTTGCAGGTTTGGGCCTCCATATTGCACAGCCCCAGTAGTTCCGCAAGATGTGCTGAAATTAGGCAGACATGTTATGTAGCATGTTGTCATCCAAAACATCTTTGATAAAAAAACGACCCTAAGGCCACATCCACACCATTACGTTTTCGTGTGAAAATTAGGGCTGTCAATCAATTCAAGTGTTTAATTAAATATATTAATGAATAGAAACATAAATACAGTTAATAATGGCCATAAAGTCAACTACAACAGTATAAAATAAAAACAAAATTGATCAGACGCCATAAAAAATAATTTCATACTATACTTCACACTTTTCAGCCCTGCTGTGGCCAGCTCCCTACTTCCCTAAAGATCAAATTTTATGACAAACTCTCCTTGGGCTGACATTTTTGTTCTTGCAACATAATATTTAGATGTGAATAAAGACACTTTTCTGACTTTTTTGCCATTTACATGCAAGTGCCAGCTTTAAAGGCCACATACAGAGGTTGCTCTACAAATATTTGTTCGCTTTGTTCAGGTCCAAGAAATGTGGACTTATGGTCATCCTAGATTGTTGCATAATAATACATGCCATAAATTATTTATTTTACCAATCATTTTATTTATTTTATATGAAAATAATAGTTAATTAAATACTAAGAAATGGAGAAATCAAATAGTTCTGCATGATAGTAATTATTATAACTGTAAATTTATAAATATAAAATAATTCACTCGCTGCTCACAATAATGCATAGATGATGAGAAGTGAAATAAACATATTTGGAACAGAAACAAAATCCCAAACGGCAATAACTTTTTGAATTATTTTATTTTATTAGAATAAAATGGTGTTCTTTTATCATTTTCAGATTTACCTGCCCCTGTACGTTTTGTAAAGTTAAACAAACTGTGGTTGCTTGCTTAACATAACCATCAGTCAATCTCTTCTTATCCAAGTGAGCTGTTATAAGCTCTCAGTAGATGGCGGTAATTCACTATTTTTGTTTGTGATCTGCCATTCAGAGGTGGGTAGTAATGCATTACATTTACTCTGCATTACATTTTGTTGGAAAATGTCCTTTTAGTGTAGGTTTAAAAGTGGGTTCTTTTTACTCTCACTCAAGTAAATATCTAATTATTTTTTTATGACTTTCGTTACATTACTGGGTTTAATTTGAATTAATGTGTAATTTATTGAGAGATTATTGAATGGGACTTTTATGAGAGAGGAAGTTCACCGCTTCACGCGCTGAGATGCTCTCACAGACAGTCACTCAATCACTGCTGCAGCATTAAACTGTTCAAAGTGAAACACTTCGCTCCACACTTTTAACACCAAGACAAGCGGATATTTCAAGATTAATATCACAGCCCCAAATTCATGCAGCATGCTGAGGTAAGTTTTGGCTTTAATTCTAATGCTGGCTTTTCTGTGCAATGAAATGGTCATTTTCAGGGTGATTCTGTAAATGGGCTCTTATGACATCAGTTTTTAAGTGTACATTTTTAAATCATTGCAGCAATATATCAGTGTGCTTTGTCCCACATGTCATAAGCAGTATTTATGCATATACTCCTTGCACTCGCAGTGGAACTGGAAACTATCGCAGCTTCTAAGAAGGTATCACACAGGACTTTAAAACCTATGAAATAGCAGAGGAATGCATTATATTTCAGCATTATATATAATGGGACATTTTCACTTTTTCACTGTGATAATTACTAGAAATGTTTCCAAACCTCTCTTCTTATTGACAAATTCATCCAGATCTGACAAGTGCCCTTAAAGGGATAGTTCACCAAAAAGTTAGAATTCTCATTATTACTCACCCTTATGCAACCCCAGATGTGTATGACTTTCCTCTGCTGAACTTAAATTAAGATTTTTAGAAGAATTTCTCAGCTCTGTAGGTCCATACAATGCAAGTGAATGCGTGGCAACAAAATGCGAATGTGGCAAAAAACAAACAAACATAAATCAGCATAAAAATAATCCATAAGACTGCAGTGATTAGTATCATCAGAAGTAATGTGATGGGTATGGATGATAATTTTCATTTTTGGGTAAACTATCTCTTTAAAGTGATAGCTCAGCCATTATTTAATATTCTGTCATAATCTACCCTTATGTTGTTCCAAACCAGTGTGAGGCTTTGTATTATGTGCAACACAAAATATGTTAGACAGAATGTTAGGGACTGACAGTCTCGGTCACCATTCACTTTCAACATATATATAAAATAGACGTACTAAATATGGGAGAAGGCCGTGCCAGCCGCTGCCTTTTCTCTCTAAGTTTTTCTCTCCATATAAAAATAGATTCTGCTGGGGCTTAAAAATGCTCCTAAATGTGCCGGAGAAGGCGTTCTTTTCCAGTCCTATTCTTTCAGGGGGAAAAGACCCCGCGGAGGCCACACCCTGCCCTGGAGAGGAGGGGAGGGTAAAAAGTGGCAAATACATCATATAGCCGAATGGCTGGACATTGGAGAGGCGCGGTGGTACTTGGGAATTGGGGCAGAGGGGGCTCTCTGTTGGCCTGAGAGGACCACAGACAGGTCCCATGAGGGAAAGAGGTGTGGTTTAGGAGGGTTCAGCCTCCTGGCACCTCTCAGGAACCTGATGATCAGGTCGTGCTTACTGAGGGACTTAACTTGAACCATGTTGTGGTGTGCTACATGGACCTTGAGAGTGGAGGGGGACAGCTTCCCATCCAATTTCTCTTGCAGGAAGGAAAGCAATTATCTGACAGCGCAGCTCTGGGGGTCTTCACTCCAGGAAGAACACCACTTAGCGAAGGTACACCACATCAGTGAGTAGAGCTGCCTTGTAGTAGGGGCTCTGGCTTGCGTGATCGTGTTAACCACAGCAGGCAGTAGACCAGTTAGGTCCGCTGCGTCCCGTCCAGGGACCAGACATGGAGATTCCAGAGGTCTCGGCATGGGTGCTAGAGGGTGCCTCATCCCTGAGAAAGAAGGTCCTTCCTCATGGGAATTTTCCAGGTGGGAGGCTGTCACGAGGAGCATGAGGTCCGAGAACCAAGACTGGGTGGGCCAATAAGGGGCCACTAGGATGACCTGCTCCTCATCCTCCCCTGGCTCACTAGGGAGAACTCATATTTGCGCAGCCCTCGGGGCCAGCTGTGTGCCAGCGTTTCTGTGCCGAGGGGAGCTCCCATCAAGGCATACCAGAGCGGGCAGTGGGAGGATTCCTGGGAGGCCAACAGGTCTACCTGTGCCTTGCCAAATCGACTCCAAATCAGCTGGACCACCTGAGGGTAGAGTCTCCACTCTCCCCTGACCGTTACCTGCCATGACGGAGTATCTGCTGTGACACTGAGGTTGCCTGGGATGTGAGTGGCCGTGAGTGTGAGGTCAGTCGCTGAGAGCAGCTCCTGCATCACATCGGGATCAGGACTACCCACTCAACCCGATATCATGCCAAGGCGTGAAATAGACACGCTGGTCCACTAGCGGATGCGTGTCGGTGTCACGCTTTGCCTCCTCTAGGCGTGTACATGACACGCGCGCGTGTAGTTGCAATACCAGCAGGGGGCAATCATTTCCTCAACGCCAACAACTCTCCGCGCACCAAAGAGTAAGCGATACCGTTGTCATATTGTATGTTCGTACGGGCAGGATGATGGCCAATTTCGCTGGTTACTTTCACTTGTGACTATGTGACAATAAAGGGTTACTACACATACTACGTTCAGGACATATTTGTTCATTATAGTGCTGTCATGAAGAAATCCTAACATTGCTGTAGCCTAACGTTATATTTGTGTGTGGGCTGTGGAGACAGATGTTTAATCTGTGGTGCTGTTAACGTTACTGTGGTCAATAACGTTAATGGAAATTAATCACAGAAAGCAGCGTTCGATCCTGAAATATCGACACTGATGTTGTCGAGTATCCTATGCTGATGTTATATCGTCACGTAAAAAATAAGCTTATAAATGAAAAAAATATATATCCTGCTAATCGGAATTGGAGAACGCAATATATCGCTTTCTCTTTGGTGCGCGGAGAGTTGTTGGCATTGAGGAAATGATTGCCCCCTGCTGGTATTCTACCTAGACGCGCGCGTGTCATGCACACACCTAGAGGAGGCAAAGCGTGACACCGACACGCATCAGCTAGTGGACCAGCGTGTCTATTTCACGCTTTGGCGTGATACCGAGTTGACCCACTTGCAACTCTTTCAGTGCCTTGGCCTGGTGTATTTGCAGGAGGGCCATGGCATGCAGAGTGGAAGTGGCCTGTCCAGCCGCCACCGAGGTTAGTGAGAGTGGACAAACTGGGATGTGGGGTTCATGCAGAAAAAGGTGTTCTCCACGACCTCGTTAGTTTGTCGTGCACTTCCGGAAAAAAAGGAACCGGGGGGTGGCACGACTGTGAACGGCACCCTGAACCAGGAACCAATCATCCTGCTTGTGTGCTCTGAAAGAAACGTTAAGCTGGCCGTGAGGCATGCTGGTCTCATCTCGGAGCTTGACGGGGGGCAAACAAGCATGCTGGGGAATGGGAGGTCTGCGGGCGAGGTATAACGACCACATCCAGGAACTACACAAAGACAAAAAGGCATCTTTAAAAACACGTCAATGTTCAATGCTCTAATAGAGAAAATATACTCTTTTGTCAGGAATATACACTCTCTTAGCGCTGTTGAAGTGCCCAGGGGCGTAATCTGCACTGATCATGCAGAAGGAGGGAAAGCCGCTGGAAAGCGGCATATATCCAACAGCATACGCTTCTTTGTTTAGAGGTGAATGGATCGGCAGTGGTATTAAGCTTGCTGACAAAGAACCGCTTGGCTCCGAAGAAAATATCTGAATGAGTGGCCGCATTCCAGTTCCTTTCATACTCGTATGTCCAGGGGAGTGGCATGCAAATTACACTCGCCAATTCTCATTAGCTTTTCCCAAAGATTGGAGGTGTTGGGCCTCCCAAAAGCGACCCCTAGCATCACTACATTGATGCAACATCGAGTGAGTGACAGAAGGGGAACTATCTTTCTCCATTGACAACAACTGAAAAATAACGTTTCATATAACGTAATAATGTTTTACCACTGTCGTGTTCGAGAGGGCTCTAGCAAACATAAAATAAGACTTGTTTTTTCCTGTCTGATGCCTTTTATATCACAGCACATTATAGTCACTACTAGTGAAGGGCTTGGTAATTTGCATATTTATTTGGTGCCATCAGCCAATCATTATTAATTAATTAATTATAAACAAAATGAGTGTGTTACTACATCTAAAATGGCCTGATATTTTATAATACACTAATTGCATGTCAATTTCCAAAAACACCTCCTGTCATATGAGCTTATTGAATTGAATAATGCATTCAATTGCCAGTTCAAATTTGGTCTGAAGGCACAGCATATTCAAATAACACTTTTTTCTCTCAGGTGCAAACTCACAAACACACATACACCAATTCTGACAATCACTAAAAGCTCCCAGTGACAATAGCTGTTTCAGCCTCTTGAGTATGCCCAAATCATTACTACATGCAGAGGTTAACAAGGCCACAGCAGACTGTCTGACAAGCTCATTTTTCTATGTGTGTGTGTGTGTGTGTCCTTGTTAACCTCTGCCTGCAATAATGTTGTGTGCTGAACTGCAGTAGAAATGCTTGCAGTGCATTTCTATGTTCATTTGCTGGAACTATAGCCCTCCACAGTTTTATGGGATGTGTGTGTGTGTGTGTGTAGTGATGATGAGAGAGTTGAGAATGTTGAATGAATGCTTTGTATGCATTTCTGCTCTCTGTATCCGAAACACTGACATCAACCTCACCCCAACCCACTCACATAGACAGAGTACTGTGATTTTTTTTTTTTTTTAAAAGTCTGTGAATCTGGCTGTATGTGGCTGTCTGACTGTGTGTGGCAGTGTTTGTGTGAACAGAAACTGTTAATTTGTATTCTTTTTATTGGCAATCCAAAATGTGTTTGATGCTCTGATTAAGATCCAGGTTCAAATCCAGGTGCCAAATTCAATATTTTCTCACTATTCCCTACAAGACTTTTGGAAAATCCACAAGGAAACCTTCCTCAAAAACTGACTTAAACACATACACAATAACATTAATAGGTTTCCTTTCCCACACAATCAAATTAAAATTCTAAATGTTCCGTTAGCAGGTATATTTAATTTCCCATTAGTCTGAGCAATGCTTAAAATTATAGATGTGACCTAACCTTTAAATCACATACATAAAATGTATATTGAATAGGTTATAACTGACATAAAACCAAAGGTGATGAGGTTTTTTAAAACATACATTTAACAAAATTTACTTAAGGTGCTGTAAGCGATTTTTTTGCAGACAATAATGCTCTCTGCCTGTCAATTATTTTGTGAGTTCTCATTAGTGTAGTTGCAAAAACGGTTTCTGCTTTCAATAATGCTAATTTTGGTAACTTTGGATTTTGGGTTTTTTGGAAAGAGAGGCATGGCTAATGCAAAGGCTCAGTCTTGTGGAAGAAGGATGGCTGAAATCCCTTACAGCACCTTCAAGCACCAGCAATCTTGAGTTGGGGTGAATGTGGTCTAAGAGACACCAACAGCTCTGTTGGCAGGCAGAAAATAAACTGGTTCTGAAGGCCTGAAGTATACTATGCAATATTCATACCTGCAGGGAAGAGGTAAGGTGGGTCTGATTGTCCATCATAGCTTCCAGCCAAACTTCCACTGCAGTGATGAAAAAGGCAAAGCTAGAATTCATTAGTTAAATATCAATAATATTCATAAATTCATGCTGGGATAACATGGATTGTCATGTTTTGCTCAAACTTGTGGTGTTCATGGCAGCTTAATTGCATGTAAATAATTGTAAATTCTTAGAAATTCTTATTGTAAAAATGTGAAAATTCAAGTAATTTTTTTAACTTTTTGCTGAAATTAATATGCTGAAAATATAATCTGTAATAATATATATATATATATATATATATATATATATATATATATATATATATATATATATATATATATATGAAATTCACACACATACAAACATTAATCACATTCATACTGAATGCCACCTGACATCCTATGATCTTTCTCTATTAGGGAAAAGAGGTGAGGCGTGCAGTATAATTTGGTACATTCGGACACAGAAAAATCAGTTAATAAATTAAAGAATGATTAAAAAGATTGAATTTAAACTAATTAATTTTTCTGTGATGTACATGGTAAAATAAAACTAAAATTAAAATTGAATCATAAATATATTTACTTTATACTTTGTCTCAAAGATCTTGCAAGAAATTGGTTAGTCATAATTTATTTGAATTATATAAATATGTACCGTACATGTTAAAATATTCATTTTTTAATTAAACACATTTCCACTAAATATTTGATAAAAGATATGTTACGTGCCATAAAAGTTGGGCAAAATATCCAGCCGTTTTCCAGCTGACTAAATTATAGTATAAATGGGCAGATTCAATGTTACCTTAGGAGCACACAGAGCAGCAAGACCCCATCCCATAACTTTTAACTAACAACAAAGAGAAAGCAATAAATAAAGCATAAGATAAAAGAAAAGATGCGAAAAGTACGGGAGAATAAAGGGATAGACAGAACTTTCTAAATGATCAAAAGACTTTCCTCAGATTCAGACCTCAATTTCCTCATTGTTTGATGTTACTGGCATCAACTCATAGTGCAGCATATGCCCAGTAACCTGCCAGAAGTGTGACTAAGTGCATGTGTGTCTGTGTGTAATAGCAGATACAACTCTGGCAAACAAGTCATTGACGATCCATAAACCCTGGCTGCCCGCCCTGGTGCTAGTTAAGATGAGTGCACTGATTCTATAAATATCTTTGCAAGAGATTCTGCTGCTGTTCTGGATTCTCTTTTCTTCTGTCTTTCTGCCTTCTGTCTTCCTGTATCCCACTTCCTCTACCTCACTCTCTCTTCTTCTCACATGTTAAACTGTTCTACATTTTAAATTTAGCCAGCTTCAGAATACTGCATTTCTTTTTTTCCCTCTCTAATTGTATCCATCTATCTATACTTTACAGAGTAGAACAGACAAACAGACACAATATGAAGGCATTTATGATAATCAATGTTAGATGATTTGGCAGTTGCAGACTCATCTCACTAATCACTGCAGAAATTGGACCTAACGACCTAACAGTAATGGCTGCGCAAAGACCCTGACCCACCAGTAGGCTGTACCACATCACTCCGGTGAGTAAATGCATCAACAAAACTATTATTACTGATATTTCAAAACATGTGCTAAGGAATCATTGACATATTTCCATAAAGTAATGAAACTATACTGGATGTGGATGCCAAACCTAATCAAATCAAACAAAACACTGAATGCAATCTGCTTTCAATCTAAAATGATCTTCTCTTCCTTAAAATGTTTGGACTGCAAATTCTTTTTGATGACTAGAGAGCCAAGGCATTATACATTTAGCGCTGATGGAAAGGTGGCGTGTAGCTGAAACAATCTCCCAGAGAGCCTTGCGGGCCATGAGACTCCCTTTATTTCAGGTGTCCCACAGGGTTTTGCATTAGAACCTTTTATATTTTCCTATTATATGTATGTGTGAAAAATGAGAACATAAAGGAGAGAAGAAGAAAACAGAGTTTTTGGGGGTGATCGTACAAGAGGAAGTGATTCATGAATTATGCAGTCTTTGGTTGGCAGGGCTCAGACGAACGGAAACTCCTCCAAGGATGTTTGGACTTGGCAGAGAGAGAGTGAGATGTGAGGAGAACCATTCTTTAAACAACAGAAAAAAGTAGAAGGAAGACACATTCAACTATACCAACACCGAACAGAAAACTTTGTACATTTTAATGTTAAATGCATCAATCTGGTGCACTTTGAGAGTAAAATTAAGAGGCTAGTTCTATGAAGAACTTTGTGCTCTTAGAAACATTTTTGTGCTCTAGTGGTAATTTAATCATAAACAAATTGCTTGTATAGTTATGAATGGTGATGACCAAAAATCACACCCAAAAAGCATGTTAAATGAGTTTAACACAAAACACAAAATCGACTAGAGCATACATTTGAGCCAGGGCTTGACATTAAGCACCATAATGTGCTTGTCCTCCTGACAAGTAAATTGGTCATTCACTTGTCCGAGTAAAAAAAGTTACTTGTCCGGAGAGAAAAAAGGTCTTTTAAGTTACATGGTCAAGTATCATGTCAAAGTTTATGTTGTATATTTTGCAAAAATTATGACCGATGCCCAACCTAACAGTGTACCAATGCAATCAACTTAATTCTCTGCGACAGTATTTAAACTGCACTGGGTAGGCGAGGAGACCATTGTCAAATGATAATTATTTTATGTTATGTATGGTAGTCAAATAAAGGAAAGCCTACATAGCCACCATTAACAGCAGGGATGCTCACACTTCAATGAAATGACATCTACTTTTTCCATGTACAATTAAAGCTATGCATTATCACAATACCAAAATTTCAGTAGTTGATAGTGAAATTTGACGAATCTCAATACCAGCTTTAATAGCACAACAATTAATAAAACTATTTAATATGTTAATTATGGAAGAATTGTTTCAAATTCTTAAGTCAATAATAAAATAACGATAAGAACAGCAATGACAAGAAAAAGATAAAAAATTATAGAAAAAAAAATACAAACAGCAGTATCACACACAAACATATATGCCGCCTGTCAATCAAACAGAGCACAGCTGTTACTAGATCGTTTGCAAATTATGAATTACGTGCTCAGGATTACTTTCAACAGCAGAATAAGAATATTAACTTTCTAATAAGTGACACAGGCCTAGGCTATCACAAATACAGCATAGCTGGTTATTTTTGTATTATTGATATTTCAATCAGTCTGCTTGTCCGGTCGGGCAAGTAAAATTTTCTTTCACTTGCCTCTTCAAAAATCTGACAGGGAGTGAGCGATGCTTTGCCGAAGCTATTGCGCAAAACGCAGTGTTAGAGATCTTTTATGTTATTATGAGAAGTGTAAAAATATTTTCGGTTTATTATGAAACTGTGGAGGGACAAATTAGACTGTGGTGTGCAGTCTAGGCATTTAATGGGAAACTAGAAACATAGCTTCAAAATGTACTTGGTGTTATTGTGCATTTTGTGCTTTCTGCAATTTTCACACTCCGTTTTCCCTGAATCTGAGCACAGTAGCACCAAACCTGTCACATGACACATCATAGTCTGAGAGACCCAATTTCAGTCATAACTAAATTTTAGTCATATAATTGTTGCATTTTTCCTTTTGTACTGCAGAATTAATACATGTAAGAACCGAGTGGATGTTCTGCAGACAAAGATGCCTGTTGAACAGTAAGGGGGAGGGAATCTAGTAGCAAAGTGAGTGGGGGTGACAGACAGGCCGAGATTCTGCTGTTTGTCTTGTGGAGAAAGGGAGGACAGTGAGCAAATGGGAGGATGAGTAAGATGCAAAGATGGATGGGGAGTCCTGGATGTTGGTAAACAGGAGGCCAGAGGCACAAACATGGCCACCCTGTCTGTTTCTCACTCTCTCTGCCTTATTTGGCTTTTTACTGGGTCGGTGATGGGTTTTAAAACATATTTTAGTCCTAAGAAGATAAGTTGTTGCGTCAGAGAGTGAAAAGTTAAATAATTACATGTACAAAGGAGACAGATATACAAAACACACACATACACAAACTTGTTTTTATATCATTGTGGGGATTCCACAGACTTCCATGCATTTTATGGAATTTAAACCAATCTAACAATATTTTCTATCCACTAACCCTAAGCCTATCCCTCACAGAAACATTTTTGCATTTTTACATAAAAAAAAGAACATAGTTTAGTGTGTTTAAAAAGCTATTTCCCTCATGGGGACTGCTGGTTTATTCACACATGGAAGGTAATCTCAGATTTTACTATCCTTTTTGGGACATTTTGTCCCCTCAATGTAGGATAAACACACGTGCGCGCACACGCACACTAAACAACCTTAAAGACTTGTTTGCTAACTCCCAAGTACAAGGATGAACTGAATAAGCAGGATCAAACTGAATAAGTAATTCTGTTTGTATGGAAGAAAGGCAGTCACAGTGGATTAACCAAAGCAGATGGGAGGGAGTTTAGTGCTTTTGTCTTAATTTCTCTTCTAAAGTCTGAGGCGAAACTTTGATGAACTGGCCTAGATACTGCATGCAGGAAAAGAGATAGAATTAACCACTCTGACAGAGACAAAAAAGCTTTTATAACTGAAGCCTACTTTTACCATCCCATAATCTCTGGGTGAAGAGAAGGTTGACAATCATAGCTTTAGGAAGTGTCAATCATCTTTGTCATAAGGGATGTTTGAGACTCATAACTCATAACATAAAAACATAAAAATCTATTGTTGTTATCATAGATGGGGTGGCCCCAGGAGGTAAAGGAAAACCTAAAATGGCAAGAGTAAACCGATATCATGTGTATAATAATAATGACACAAAAAAAATAATGACACAAAATTTTGTTCTGATCCTCTAAACGTGTTGATGTTTACGGACACTTCACTGTTTGTATCATGATTGACTGTGTTTACAGAGTTCAAAACAAGGCTTTGAGTCTGTGTGTTGCTCAGCGACATGCAACTATTGATCCTGCTTTGGCTTTGTTTGAAAATAATTTTGACAGCAGTGCAACATGTTGTGTAGAAATATTGTGTCTAAAATGTAAGTTATGCTATATTAAAGGAATGTTACGGGTTCAATACAAGATACGTTCAGTCGACAGTATTTGTGCCACAATGAAGTTTACCATAAAAATTATTTTGACTTTGACTTTATTTAAAAACAAATATGAGTTACAGCAAGACACTTACAATGGAAGTGAATGGTGCCAGTCCATGAATGTAAAAATACACAGTTTAAAAAGAATGGCAAAAAGATGTAAACATTACATGTTTTAACATGATTTTAGTGTAAGAAAACCTTTAATAACCTTTTGATTGTAAAGTTAAACCCAATATTACTTAATTGTCTTGACAGCATGACACAGGTAAACCCTGTAATCTGACAAATGCTGTAAAAATGGTAAATCCTTGATTTTATTTCACTAAAATCATGCTAACACAATTGTATTTAATGTTTATGGACTTGCCCCATACACTTCCATTGTAATTGCCTTACTTTTACTGCGATTCTTGCTTTTGTTTTTTTTTTTTAAAGAAACGAGAGACGATTCAAAATATTTTTTCACGTTAATCAACATTATGCCACAAATACTGTCAATTGAGCTTTACTTATACTGCATCTGGACAATTCCTTTAACTTCTTGTTTGTAGTACTGTTGTAGAAAAGCACTTGTTTACATATGGCCTTGTGCCAATAGCAGAATCACTGCCATGCTGTTATTCAGTACAACAGCACTCTTGCTTGTGTGATATTGTGTTAGTGTACATCAGTCACATTAAAGGCAGAAACAAGGATAAAAACATCTTTACTGTCATTACAACTATGTGTTTTTAGCATGTACAATGCTACAGCATAGAAACACTGGAAAACCAAAATAATAAAAAAAAAAAATATTGGCATCATTCATATAATTTCACTTATTTTTTTCAAACTTATGCAAACGTATGGAGTAACAGCATGTGTATTTGTGTCTATTGCCAGATGTCACACTGTTTATGACACATCCAGGCTGAATTCAACATACTCCGTGACCTCCAACTTTTACTGCCCCTGCAAACTGTGATGTTCCCCCCTTAAACTTACACGTGAAACAAATGGTCCTTCACAGCACCCCAGAAAAACACACTCTCCCTCGCATGGCTAAGACACACTTATCTGCTTTGATCGCACTCAGCCACAGACACACAAATATCCGTGCACATCTGGGCACCATCCCCCTTTTGTTTTTCCATGAACCCCTGATGGGAACCAGCTCCAAAAGAAAGCTTTCAACAACAACAAAAATGACTGAAAAAATGGCTGAAAGAATAACAGTAATTTGAGAAACACAGAAATCATGCAGCTCTGGTTAACACAGAACAAGACAGAGATGTGGCGTCCCCTCCAGCGCACGCATACACACACAAAGACCCTTGCAAATCCACTGTGTTTTCCTGAAACTTCAGAATCTTCTAAGAAAGTATATGTACTTTGTGAACTATGCCCTAAACGACACTTTTTGTACGTCTGCCTGTGGATTCTATGCTAATTTATATCAGAGATCTGTTACAAACAATAGTCGTGAACGTCAGTAAAATCACAGATCTGTTTCTCAAACTAGTGCACACTAACAGATGCTTCCACAAAGTTTCTATGTCATCTGAATAGTATATCTTATTGTGTTAGGGTGATGATCATACATCCTCTTTTTCTTGGAAATTTCCTTTCTTTGGACCTGAAAATGGCATAAAGGCCAGGATTTCAAAATATGCCTAAAATGTCCAGGATTTGTCTTCATAATTGACATGCTCCATACAGTTATTATAATACATTGTGTGTATTTGATACTGCACATCAGTTTTCAGTTTAACCATCAGTTTTACATCTCTCTGGAATTGCTGTATGCACGTGTGTGTGTGTGTGTGTGTGTGTGTGTGTGTGTGTGTGTGTGTGTGTGTGTGTGTGTGTGTGTGTGAGTGTGTGTGTGAGAGAGTGAAAAAATTCAGAGAGAGAGAGGGCTACAGCAGCACCTGGACCTGCTGGAAAACTACTGTCAGAACTGGGCCCTGACAGTCAATCCGAAAAAAACTAAAATTATGATTTTCCAGAAAAAAAAGACAGATTACAGGACACTCTGGGGAACACTGGAATAGAACACACCCTATACTATGACTACATCGGTCTAAAGATCAGTGCTTCAGGGGGTTTTGGTCTGGCAGTGAATGCACTAAAAGAGAAAGCTAGAAGAGCATTCTATGCTATTAGGGGAAAATTTACCCAAGTTGACATTCCTGTAACAATCTGGTGTAAAATCTTTGATAGTATGCCTATTGCCCTGTACGGATGTGAGGTTTGGGGTCCACACTGTCTGGCAGATTACTCAAGATGGGACAAACACCCCATAGAATCCCTGCATGCAGAATTCTGTAGAAACATTCTAAGAGTTCAGAGAAGAACACCTACTAATGCATGCCGGGCCGAACTAGGCAGATACCCTCTTATTATACATATTGAAAACGACCCCTTAAATTTTGGGCACACCTAAATTCAAGTTCCCCTAACACACTGCAACATGAAGCCCTTAAAACCCAAGAGCTGAAGCCTAAAACCAGTCCCATTTGTCAGCTGGCTCTGAAACTCACAAACCCACTAACAACTAACAAACACCAGTTTTAGACCAGCACTGCTGAACAAAACCAGATCGGAATAAACCAAATCATAAAAGAAAGCAAAAATTCATATTTGGACCACTGGGAAAATGAAAGTAAAAACCAAAGCAAATTGGAATGTTATCAGGCCCTAAACAGAACATATAATCTGGGAGAATATCAGCACACTGTAAGAGATCCAATACAGAGATGGATCCTCACCAAATACAGACTCAGTGATCACAGTCTGGCCATAGAAAAAGGCCAACACAGACAAACATGTGTTCCAAAGGAAGAACGAGTCTGTGCTCACTGTGACACGGGTGAGTTCGAGACAGAGACACACTTTCTCCTTCACTGTGAGAAATTTACAGAGGTGAGAGAGAAATACCTCCACAAACTCTCAAACCTCATGCCAAAGTTTCCCAGTTCAGCAGAAACAGATCAGATGCTGATGTTACTGGGGGAGGACCATCATGCATCAGTTGAAGCAAAATTCATTTTTGAGATGCACACCCTCAGAAACCAATTACTGCCTTAATGTACTTCAGTCACAGTCCTTTTATTCTCTTATGTTCATAATGTCCTGTTAAATGCGTATTTTATTTTATAGTGTATATTGTTATTATAGTTTTTATTTTATTCATTACCTGGCACCTTATTTTAATTCTATCTTTATTATTATTTGTCTTGTCATTATCTGTTTTGTGTATTAATGCTTTGGCAATATTTTATGTAAACACAGTCATGCCAATAAAGTACTTTAAAATTGAGAGAGAGAGAGAGAGAGAGAGAGAGAGAGAGAGAGAGACACTTAGCCAGAAAAATCAATAACACAATAATGTTTATTTTGTCAGTGGCAAAAACAAGAACACAGGTCCGGCCATGTGAGGGGAGAAACAAGCCTTGCGTCTCTATTCAAATACAATCCATACTTAATTGTTTGTGGCACAAAACGTCAGCCAAAGGATAGAGTTTGTCATAAAAAAAAATTTTTATTAAAATGGGATCTTCAGGGAAGTAAACTTGGAAACAGCAGGAGGACTGAAAAGTGTAAAGTGTAGTGTGAAAATATATATATATATATATATATATATATATTTTTTTTTTGTTTTTTTTGTTTTTTGTTTGTTTGTTTGTGTGTAAAAGGCAAAGTTTTGGAGCACAACATTTTTTTCTTGGTCCGTATCTCCATCTTTTTCTTTGTTTTTCTTCACTGAGGTTGGAAATAGATTCAGTATGATAAGAAAGAGCTTTTAGTGAAAAAATATTTCATGTAAAGAGGGCTTATAATTACTCTATGAAAGTTTAAAACCATTAATGTCCTCTAAAAGAATTAATGTGGATTAATGGACCCTTTTTGTACAAAAATATTTAGACTATCGGCACAAAAATGTAAAATACTAATAAAAAAAATCCATAACAAATTTGTCGTCTTCTCTTTTTCCCCTCAATTCTACAGCTCAATTTATTCAAAACATTCTTTTCCTAACAACTGTCTCTCTCTCAACACAGCTGGGTCATTCAGCACATTTCCAGTGCCACGATTCTGCTGGCATAGCACTTTTTCTTTCTTCCCGCCCTGAGCTATTTTTAGCTGCATGCAGCACATTAGCAACACAAAAGGAACAGCATGGTTGTTACGGGACAGTGATATCCGCAGGGGGGAGAGAGTCAGAAAGAAAAGCCTATAAGATGGAGAGGTGGAGATCTGTGATAAAAATGAAAATGGCCCGTATTGGATTAAAGGCTAAACTTCAAAGACTGGGCCTTACCAGGAAGTTTGATATTTTGATTATATTAAAAATAAGAGGTTCCTAAAAAAAGAGGTATAGGGTGAGTGAGTCTGTCTATGTGAGGTCGGAGCAGGCCAGAGGAGGGGTAGCAGGAATTGGCAGGAGGTGATTTCTGATGGGGCTTTGAAGAAGGAGTAGCAGAGTTTAGAGAGCTCAACTATGGACTTCCTGTTCAAAGTACAGAAGAGGAGCATCTGATCAGGAAGTTGGAGGAGAACAGCCAGCAGGCCTGTGCGGCAGAGAAAAAACCTGGAGAGAATTACACACACCTGGATCCAGTTGCTCCAGCTCAAGCAGATGTGCTGTCAAACTCCCACAGAGACACAAGCACACTCAGTATTTAATCATTGTCAAATGAAACATACACAGCTGGTTTAGCACCTGAAATCTCACCTTGAGCCTACACAGTCACCTAGGATGCATCTCAAAACCTACCTAGAAAGCATTTTTGGACATCCCAGGTCACTTCAAACATACTTATGATAACACAAAAAGTACACAGTTCACTAAGTTTTATGAAACCGTATTAGAGTGCTATATTTAACACACACAAACAAAAACTCAAACACCAGCCATGTTCTTTGAGTCTATAAGTCTAAGTAAAATCTCAATATACCTTTTGGTAATACGTTTCTATACACTACAGTTTTATAAACCTTAATTTGGAGTCCAAATCAAGTCTTAAAAGGTGCTGTAAGCGATTTTGTCATGGAAAATTATGCAAAAAAATGTCCTATTCACTGAAAGATATTAAAGAAATAAGTGTCATGAGATATCTCCCCTGTCTCTGTGACAGCTCTAGACTGTAAACAGCAAACACAAATGTCCGCGGTCACTCATGCCTTCCGATTGTCAATATTTTTTTGGTTTTCATGGTATAGTTGTTGCAGCGCATTATTGAGGCATAATGCAGTTCCCCTTCTGTCACTCACTCGACGTTGTGACGATGTAGTGACACTAGGGGTCTCTCTTGAGAGCCTCGTTACCTCTTATCTTTGAGAAAAGGCCAATGAGAATTGGCGAGCAGAATTTGCATGCCCCGCCCCCAGACATACGGGTATAAAATGAGGGAAGTGTGCGTCTGTTCAGACAGATTTTTTTCTTCGGAGCCGAGTGGTTGTGTTTCAGCGAGTAAAACCCATTGCTGTTCCACTCACCTCTAAAGAGCATACGCTGTGCGAAACACGGCGCATTACAGCAGCTTTTCTTTTCTTCTGCACACCTGTACAGACCACGCCCCTAAGCGCTTCGACAGCCATCTAAAAGTGTATATATTTCTCTAAAAGAGTAAACACATTGATGTTTTTCAAGATGCCCTTCCATCTTTGTGTCATTCCTGGATGCGGTCGTTACCTCTCCACTTCTGATGGCCAAGTCTAGAGGTCGTCGCAGCAGAACCTCCTCTACAGTCGCCTACCCACCCCAGGTTGGGTACGTGGAGCAAAGTAAGTGCTTCGACCTCTCCTCAGCACAACCACCTCGAGACGAAGCAATGCTACCTGACACACCTCTGCCATTTAGGGCTTCGGATCAACTGGGAAACGAGCAAGCTCACCTCAGTTCAGAGCATCTCTTTTCTCGGCATGGAGTTAGACTCAGTCTCAATGACAGCGTGCCTCACGAGCGAGCAAACGTAGTCGCTGCTGAACTAACTGAAACAATTTCAGAGGCTCCTGGTGCATATGAGACCACATCAATATAAATCACCAGGGCGCCTGTTAACTCACCTGCCATCTCCTCCTTTGGTGTCAGCAGCGGCTGAGGTTGCTGCACGCCACTCATTTTTCAGGCAACCTAAACACAGTTACACTTTTCAGTCCTCCTGCTGTTTCCAAGTTTACTTCCCTGAAGATCCCATTTTAATTTTTTTTTTTTATGACAAACACAGTGGACGAGCTGTCACATCAGGTATCGCTCAACGGAGAGTGGAGACTCCACCCTCATGTGGTCTGGCTGATTTGGGCTTGGTTCGGCAGAGCAAAGGTAGATCTGTTTGCCTCCCGAGATTCCACTCACTGCCCGCTCTGGTACACTCTGACAGAAGCCCCACTCGGCACAGAAGCACTGGCACACAGCTGGCCCCGGGGACTGCGCAAATATGCATTTTCCCCAGTGAGTCCTGTTCAAGGGCAGGGAGGTCAAGGAACAAGTCATTCTCGTGGCCCTCCACTGGCCCACTCAGACTTTCGGATCACACGCTCCTCGCGACAGCACCTCCAAGGCAAATTCCCCTGATGGATTCCTCTGGAATCCATGCCCAGACCTCAGGAATCACGTCTGGCCATCGTAGACATGATCACTCAAGCTAGAGCACCCACTGTCAGGCATCTTTATGCCCTAAAGTGGCGCTTATTCACAAAATGGTGCTCTCATTCCTGCAGGAGAGGCTGGATTGGCGGCTGTCCCTCTCCACCTTGAGCCATAGCGGCTCACCACAATGCAGTGGAAGGTAAGTCGATAGAAAGCTGTTATCATCAGGTTCCTTAGAGGTGCCCGGAGGCTGAACCCTCCTAGGCCATGCATGTTCCCCTCATTGACTCTCTCCATTATTCTTTTGGGGCTTCAGGGAGCCCAGTTTGAGCCGATAGATTCAGTTGAACTAAAGGCCCTCTCCTTGAAGACTGTCCTCTTGATCATGCTCACTTCCATCAAGAGGGTTGGGGACCTGCAAGCGCTCTCTGTCAGCGACACTTGCATGGAGTTTGGTACGGAAGACTCTCACTTCATCCTGAGACCCCAACCGGACTACGTGCTCAAAGTCCCTACGACCCCATTCAGGGATCAGGTAGTGAACCTTCAAGCGCTGCCCCGGGAGGAGGCAGACCTAGCCTTATCATTGTTGTGTCCGATGCGTGCTTTGCGCACCTATTTGGATCACACGCAGAGCTTTAGACACTCTGAGTAGCTATTTGTCTGCTTTGGTGGACCCAGACCGTGCGGGTTCGAGCAAACTTTAATAGGAATGTGGCACCCTAGTGGGCACTGGCCAATGGCACCTCTCTAGCAGACATTTGCAGAGCAGCGGGCTGGGCAACAATCTCCGGGTTGAGCCAGTCTCGTCCCGTAGACTTCGGTAATACAGTGACAACAGCTGCCCGGGTGTATGTCTTGCACGTAGTGCCTTTCCCCTCCCCTAAGGTGAAGATGTGTGCTCTACTCCCCCAGTCGAGTCCACAAGTCACGCACCCTGGGTGTCCTTCGTCCCTAGCCCTCTGGCTCTGAACTCAGCGGAGGACGTTTGCAGCCAGAACCACCGCAGGTTTCACACCCTGGAAATGCAAGATAGAAATGACTACTCAGACAACGATGTTTTCGCTCCAGTAGCTCCACCGAGAATTGTTGTATTTAAAATAAATGCAAAGAGATATTCGAATGCACAATTACAACAATTACTCGCTTTCAAATGAACATTAACAAAATAGTATAAACAAAAGCTTACATATGCACTCTTAAATATGCTTTAAATAAACAACATTTAACCATTAATCTCTATGTAAAGTCTTTCTTACTTACAATAAACAGTTTCCAAAAATAGCAACACAATATACGGTAATTTTTATTACACACATCCATTTCAACTTTCAAGAGTATGTACATGCATACACCACGTGTACCTTTCATGTCCCACCCGAGCCAGACTATGAGGGCTGCTAGGAATCACTTTAGACTGGTAATATTTAAACACTTAGCATGAATATACAGCTTTTAACACATTTAACACAAAACCAAAACACGCAAAGAATTTCGCTAACATATTTCTTACAGTTTATGCACATAAACATTAATTTTCGTACCTGGAAATGCGAGATAGAAATGAATACTGTGACAACGATGTTTTCTCTCCGGTAGCTCCACCGAGAATGAGGCATCACGCTGAGAGCTCCCGTTTCCGACCTTGCAGACATAACTAATCAATCACAGATCAGTTTTCTCAAAAAGACTAAACTAGCAGATTCAAAATCTTTAACAGATATAGCTTACATACAAATGTTCTCAAACAGTATTTACTATGTTAAACATTTTAGAAATAGGGTTTTATCCCTTCTTGAAAAGTCCAACAGTTTAACAAGCTTTTAATAGATGCGTTTACATTCACTTTTATGAATTTACTGTACTCATTATTTTAATTATGATCTCTGATCTCTGACTCAACAATTTCAAAATTGTATAACAAATCACCCTATTTCACAGGCACAGACTTGCCTGCTCTGGAATAGGTGCTCCGCAGTTTCTGATTATTCCAAAATCTCCTGTGATGTATTTTCCGCAGTAAGGTCCCCCTGTAGGCGGACCCGTGTCTCCCTTGGGCAGAGCCCCCTCTGCCCCCCAGTCACTGTGTTTGTAGAGCTCCTCCCCGTCGAAGCCTATCACCGGCCGTACGACCTACCACCGTGCCACTTCCATGTGTGGCTGGTAAGCCCATGTGACATATTAACCTCCCCTGTTGGGCAGGTTGTGGTTTCTGTGGGGTTTTTTCCCCCAGAAAGAATAGGATCTGAAAAGAATGCCTTCCCAGATGCGTGTTATAGCGTTAGATGGCCCCAGCCGCATCTAACACTCTATGGAGAGAAAACATAGAGAGAGAAAAGGCCTGCTCCCTGGGTAGTTACATCGATTCCCTCCCTCAGGGATGTGGGGAAATATATGACGTCTCTTGGGGCATTGGGGAAGGTTACGTGCAGTTTGATGTACCTGCTATTTTCACAGGTTTTCAACAGGTTTCTTTGACTGTTCAGACAGTTCCCGCTTGCTCCATGCCCATTTTAAACCTTGTTACAATTACCTTTATGTTTCAAGAGGACAGATAACATGTGTGTTTAGATCAAAAAAGAGATTAAGGTTATCTTCAAACCAACTGACCAGGACAAAACTGCATGTTGCTCAACATGGGTGTGAATCAATCACGTCCTGGTTAAATGTCACCATGGCAACCACAGATTCCCTACGGTTGACCATATGTACAGTGCAGTGCAATGGAAACACATCAATATGACCGTTGACCTCACTTTGACCCTGAAAGTGTGCTGCTCTAAGGTCCAGCAAGGTACAGCTTTATCCACCACATGAAACACAAACTTATCCATGAACAAAAACAATAATAACATTATTTGCACATTAACTGTTAAATACACTCACTGAGCACTTTCAGGAAAACCTGTACACTTTCTTATTCATGCAATTATCTAATCAGCCAATCAAGTGGCAGCAGTGAAATGCATAAAATCATGCAGATACAGGTCAGAGGCTTCAGTTAATGTTTGTATCAACCATCAGAATGGAGAACAAATGTGATATCAGTGATTTCAACTGTGGCATGATTGTTGATGCCAAAAATTGTTGGGCTGGTTTGAGTATTTCTGTAACTGCTGATTCTTGGGATTTTCACACACTACAGTCTCTGTGCAAAAAAAAAAAAACAGTGAGCAGCAGTTCTGTCAACGGAAATGCCTTGTTGATGAGAGAGTTCAACAGAGAATGGCCAGACTGGTTCGAGCTGACAGAAAGGCAACAGTAACTCAGATAACAACTCTGTGCAATTGTAGTTAGCAAAATAGCATCTCAGAATGCACAACAGCAGAAGACCATGTCGGGCACTTTATTAGGACCACAATGTTCCTAATAAAGTGCTAAATATATTATATTAAAATACTAATATAATACACAATTTTTTTATAATAGCATGAAAATATTAAATGTTAATTCTTTGAAGATTGACTTGGTGGTTAAAAGAATAATCGGACATACATTTAATATGCTGGTTAAATATTAAATAAAATTTGTGACCATTCTGTGCGGGATGTTTTTGGAATTATTGCAAGTCAGTTTTGAGTTTTGCTCAAGGACAAGCTGACGAAAAACCTGCAATGATGTAGCTTGCACATGCTACTACGTCAATACAGAGCACGGGCCAGCCACTTTTCTGCTGACATAGTGTGTGTGTGCCCGTGCGCGTGTGTGTGTGAGAGAGAAGAGAAGGGTGTTGCGTTCACATACTGGGTGGTGGTATGAAATATCGAAATATCCATTATAGGCATAATTATGTCATAATCCACTTACCCTCATCTCAAAGGAGATAATAGGTTGAATGTTCAGTCTCAGTCCCCATTCGCTTTCATTGTATGGAACATAGACGCAATAAAAGTGAATGGTGACAGAAGCTAATATTCTACCAAACATCTCAGTTTGTGTTGATTTTATAAGAAAAAACGTCATCCAGGTTTGGAACGACACGAGAGGTAGTATAATACATAGATAATTTTACTATAAAAGCAAAACTGCTAAATAGTTTATTTTTGTTGACGGTAATACTATACGGTACATTCATTAACATTACTAATTCTTTAGGTATCATTAACAAACAATTAATAATATTTTTTACAGCATGAATCAATCTTTGTTAATATTAGTTAATAAAAAAATACAATTGTTCATTGACATTTCATAGTGCATTAACTAATGTTAACAAAAATAATAATATTTGTATATGTTTAAATTAACATTAACTAAGGTTAATAAATGCTGTAAAATTATTGTTCATTGTTAGTTCATGATAACTAATGTGGTTAACTTATGTTAACAAATGGAACCTTCCTGTAACGTGTTACCAAACAAGGTGAAAAAATAAACTTAATTCAAGATACATTCTGTGAAACATTATACAATATAATATAAATAAAACACCGAACTCCTTGTAATTCCAGCCAACCCTGCAGTTGAACATGACATCACCGTGCAGCTGGGTTCAACTACAGTAAGGCCTTCCAAAACGGTCAGAAATCTTGGAATAACCATTGATAACAAATGCATTTCACAGACCACATCTCAAAGACCGCAATATCATGTAGATTTACACTCTATAATATCAGGAAGATAAGACCTTTCCTCTTTGAACATGCCACACATCTTCTTGTTCAGTCACTTGTCATAACTAGACTGGACTAATGTAATGCTCTCATTGCAGGCCTCCCTGCATGTTCAATTAGACACCTGCAAATTATCCAGAATGCAGCAGCACGTCTGGTCTTTTATTAACCAAAGATAGCGCATGTTACACCACTCCTTGTCTCTCTTCACTGGCTGCTGGTTGATGCACGGATCAAATTCAAGGCTATGATGGTGGCATTCAGAATAGTCACAGGGTCTGCTACAGCATGCCTAAAATAATTTCTGCAGAGCTACGTGCCCACTAGAAACCTGTGGTCAGCTAAGGAATGTAGCCTTGTTGTACCAACACAAAGAGGCACCAAAACTTTCGGCTTCATCGTAGCAAGTTGGTGGAATGACCTTCCCAACTCCATCCGTGAAGCGAACTCACTTTCTGTCTTCAGCTAAAAGCACATCTTTTCCATGAGCACTTTTCTTGTGCATTTTAATCTATTTTGAATACTACTATTCTGATGCTAGTCAAACTTTGTAGTATGGCACTTTTTCATACCACTGTCTCCTTAAGATGATTTGCTTAAGTGTTCCTCTTTTGTAAGTCGCTTTGGATAAAAGCAAATGAATAAACGTATTATATCACTGTATGCATTGTTTTAAAGATGTTTAGATATTTTTACTGCAAAACAAGACAAAAAAATACTTGATACAAAATTATTTGATGCAGTGCACAAAAGAACACCTGGATTTTATTTTCATTTGCACTGTGACGTCTTCGGCCTTCCACTCGACTGATGGTCCCCGTCTGTCCTTCGATAACATTGATCGAACTGTTTGACTTCCTGCACCCATCCACACACACATCAGAGCTGAATCATTAGCATGTTGAGACCATGTGAGTGAAGAGAATAAAATGTGCATTGCACACTAAGACGTGTCACTGGCAGCCATTTAATGAAAACAGAAAAGATACTGGTCTTTTTGCATTATATGGCACTTGGCACACACTAACAAATGCAACCTCAGTCAACACCATTTTCCTGCTGGTCTGGGAAATCTCCTCTCATGTGCGCAACACAAATATTTTTAGCTCATGTACACACAGCAGTTATACACTTGCATGAATGTGTGTCGTGGCAGTCATCACCATTCATAAATCTTCAAGTCCCCTGAAATAAGGCTGCACACACATACACTTACACAGTCACGCACAAAAGAGCTAGGCAATAACCTATTTCAGTAAAAAAAAAAATGCATCAAATAAAACAGAGTGCATTATTACTGCATTTTACATTATGCACTTCATTTGGGAGTAAAAGAGTCTACAGTAAGTAACACAGAAACCTTATCTGAAAAAGTCTGTCTCTCTCTTGCTCTCTTACTTCTTTTGTCCTGTTGGTGAAGTTTGGGAGGGCATAAAAGCCTGAAGTTGACATACTTCCAGTGTTTCACCTACTTTCAGCAGACACAACATCAGATTTAAATGACTTTTGGCATACACTCAAACTTAACCCCTGGGCTGAACTCATACTAAACACTCACAAAGTGCAACCCTTATATCATTTTATGATAAAAAAAAAAAAGGAACACATAAAAAATTCACACCCCAGCCCTTGTTCTGCAGTCTGTGCTCATCACACACGTCTGTATTTTTATCACTGTACATCATCACTGTGAAAAACATTTCAAACAGATTTCTCTATTTAAAGATTAAGTGTGTCATTTCTGTGCCATTAGCTTCACCAAATGGAATTGCAAAAATACAGAATAAAATATTAATCATGTTCAAAAAGGTTTCCTGAATACTGCCTGTCTTTTCTTTTTTTCTTTTTTTCTTTTTTTTTTTTTGTGGAATACAAAAGGAGATATGAGGCTAAACATTAAAGTCAGACTGACTCTCTCAGTCACCATTCGTTTTCATCATATGGAAATAAGATGCAATAAAAGTGAGGTTAACATTCTGCCTTTTTGTGTTTCATAGAAGAGAAAGTCATAAAGGTTTGGTACAATATGAGGGGTAAGTGATGGCAGAATGTTTATGGTTGGTTGAATTATCCCTTTAAAGAAATATTCCGGGTTCAATACGAGTTAAACTCAATTGACAGCATTTGTGGCATAATGTTAATTACCACAAATACTAATTCCAACTTGTACTACCTTTTCTTTAAAAAAAATAAAATAATCATAGCTACAGTGGAGCACTTACAATGAAAGTGAATGGGGCCAATTTTTGGAGAGTTTAAAAGGCAGAAATGAGAAGCCAATCATTTTAGAAAAGCACTTACATTAATTCTTCTGTTAAAACGTGTATATTATTTAAGTGGTAAGTTGTTTAAATTGTAATTTTTTACTATCGTATTAGGGTTTAAGGGTTTATGCCGTTATGTCATCATGGCAACTAAGTTGTAAAATTGGATATAACTTTAGACAGAAAATGTAAATGGTAAGCAATTTTATCCTACTTAAATCATGTTAACCATTTAAGCTCTAAAGGTGTTTTCCCACCTCCTCTTTTCTCCCCAATTTAGAATGCCTAATTCCCAGTGCTCAAAATTCTCATGGTGGCATAGTGACTCAATCTGAATGGTGGAGGACGAATCTCAGTTGCCTCCACATCTGAGATCGACAATCTTATCACATTTTATCACATGGCTTGTTGAGCGTGTTACCGCGGAGATGTAGCGTGTGGAGGCTCACGCTATTCTCCACGGCATCCACGCAAAACTCACCACATGCCCCACCGAGAGCGAGAACCACATTATAGAGACCACAAGGAGGTTAACCCAACGTAACTCTACCCACCCTAGCAACCGGGACAATTGGTTGCTTAGGAAGCCTGACTGGAGTCACTCAGCATGCCCTGGATTCGAACTTACGACACCTAAAGGTGTTTTTAAAGATTTTCTGTTTCAGTGCCCAAAATAAAAGGCTTATAACATGTTTTTTTCTGTTTTTATATTTTGTCTGTGTGTAATAAGTAACTTTTAACTGAGTAAAATTTTGCGTTGATTTATCAAAACAATCAAAAATTATAGCATTAAAACATATTTTTATCTTGGTGTTCAAAAACTTCTTCCCAAATTTTTTTTATAAATAATTATACTAAATAATAACTGTACATAAAAACTAATTACACAACAATCACGGATGGTATGCTCTCTCTCCAAAGCATGCAGGCGTGATTGATGAGATCTCATTCATTTCCATTCTGTGTCATTTGGGCCATCATTGTGTCTGTGTCATGTGCTTGGCACCATCTTGAGGCCATATGCAATTAGAGTGAACTGTCCTCTCTGCCCCTTCGATGACGTCCAACTCTGGTTGCAGCAATCTGAATCAAAATACGTGCCATGTTTATGCTGTTGATTCCTGTTTTTTATGTCTTTTATTTTGTAAAGTTAAGTTCCTGATTTCCATGAACATCCGCCTCTGCTCCACGTTCCAGGCCCGTTTAAGTAGTCCATGTTTAAGTCAAGCTCCGGTTTAGTCAAGTTTATGTCAAGTTAAGTTTATGTTAAGTTTATGTTTAATGTTTGTTCAAGTTTATATTTAGGGATTTTGGAATTCACATTTCTTTAATAAAACTGCACTTGAGTTCTTCATATCATCGTCTTCGTCATCGTCATCGTCCTTTTCTTTGCCAGCAGTTACGTACGTTACAATACGATTGGTTTAGCATTCCATGACACTGGCCAATGTAGTACATCATTTCTGATTATGTTATCTGATCCAGGAAAGCTAACATGTTTTTAGACAGATAGCACATTATGTGATGTGTGCGCATTGTGCTTTGTGTGGATTATCCAATGATTTATGCATCCGATTACATTGTGTGTGGGCTTGTTTCAATGAGAAACACCTCGTTAAGTAATGGTTTGTCATATTTTATGCTTTGTTTATTTTACACAAAGTTATAAGTGAAAATTAGGCTTTTAAGCAACACCTGTTTACCTACAACCTGTATGTCAAAGATATGTACTTAGCTATTAATTGCTATATTTTTGTCTGTGATCCCAACAAATAGGCTGGTTGTATTCTAGTCTTTGATAGATTTCCAACGACATATAATACATGGCTATTTAATCAGTGTGATGTTTTTTCCAATTACAATATTATGTACAGTGCAAAATTATTAATACATCATTAAAACAGAACACTTCTGATTTGTCTGCAAATTTCAAAGCACTTGTTCAGTTTGAGCTTAACTTGTATTGAACCTGGAAAATTCCTTTAAGTCTGTCCCATTTATACAATATGCAGTCAAGCTGTACCCGAACAATCACACAAACACACTTCAACTCTACATTTTAATGCAGCAAGACAATCCTCTTGTGTAAGATGGAATGACAATTTGCTTAGGCTTGCTTCATTCTGAAAATGCCTCCTCATGTTCTGTGTGTTTAGATTCGGAGTACTGTGACCGACTCCTGCATCCTGTCTGTGTGTGTATGTGTAATAATAAAAGCTGGACTGTTGCTTTACCCTTGAATGCTCCAGTTCATATGTGTCCCCCTGAGCAAGGCATAACCTTCAACTGATCGAGAAGTTCAAGGAACAGTTAATTAAACGTCACCCCCACTAACTCCTGTCCAGGACCAAAGGCAGTCTGGACTACCAGGACTGAACCATGGAGTGTGTGTTTTATTTGTGTCTACTCAAATATAGAAAAGTAACAGAGAAATTTCAGGATGTTTTTTTAGGGAAGAATGGAAAAGAGCTGATAGAAATCATGAGCTAAGAGAAAAAAAACATAAAATAATTAAAGCTAAGGTAAACAGGGATGATGATATGCATATGGAGGGTTGGGACAATTCAGCAGAAAGCCATTATGACCATAATGATGCAGTTACATGAAAAATAGCTCGCACGCACGGTAAACAAACTGCCATTAAGAGCCAGACACTGCCCGCATGCCAAAAAATTCAATTGCAATTGTTGCTTCAAGAACAAAAATACAGAAACAACAAAGGAAAAAAAAACAACAACATTGTTAAGCTTCTCGCCATGCTACAAATGTAGAGGTATTTAAAGCATTCCTGTAGCTCAACTTGAAGAGCATAGAGGTAACAATGCCAAATTTGTGGGTTTGATTCCCAGGGAACACATAGTGATCAAATTTAACTCAGCATCTGCCAAATACATGAAAATGGGTATACTTGAGTATATTAGATTCATGCATGTAAGAGATTTTTACTGTCTTTTGAACATGATATTGGAGAGACAAATACAACATTATTGGAGAGAAAGAGGTGGAATGTGATCGGGACATGACACAGGTTGGACTCAAACTTGTATCTTTGCAAGAACACCACATGCATTTTATGGTTGAATGGGTTAATGTAGATGTGAGATGGTTTGATTGTTGAAAAGGTATAAGGATTGGTTAATATTGGTGTGGTTATTTGATTGTTTAATTTGGGTGTGTTTGATGCAGGTGTGATGCACTCACCTGGAGGAGTTTTCTAACAAATCCATAGAGCTCTGATGCACCTGAAAGAGAGCGGAGAGGAGAGCACATTGAAATGTATACATCAGAAGCGTCACGCACATTCAAAGAAATGTAAATGCAGAAAGCTGATAGTTGAAGCAGCTCAAGTTTAAAGGAATAGTTCACCCAAAAATGAAAACTCTGACAAACTTTTTTCACCTTCATGTCATTCAAAATGTATTCTAATGACTTTATTATGTGGAACCCAAAAGGAGATTTTAAAGGAATACTGGGAGTTTAATACAAGTTAAGCTCAATC
This sequence comes from Moxostoma hubbsi, assembly GCA_032164185.1. Lineage (NCBI taxonomy): Eukaryota > Metazoa > Chordata > Actinopteri > Cypriniformes > Catostomidae > Moxostoma > Moxostoma hubbsi. Next base: position 20,089,790 of record JAVLUX010000031.1, read on the forward strand.
GACAGCACTTGTGGCATTATATTGATTACCACAAAAATAAATTTTCCTTTTCTTTAAAAGAAAGATAAAATCTGGGTTCCAGTGAGGCACTTACAATGGAAGTGAATGGGGCCAATCCTTAAACGTTAAAATACCTACTGTTTCAAAAGTATAGCCACAAAACGTAAACAATATGCATGTTAAAATGATTTTAGTGTGATACAATTACTTACTAATCTTTTCTGTGTAAAGTTTCAACTTTCAAGTAATTTATAAAATTATAAGCTTCACATTTCTGCCTTTTTCTGCCATTTTCTTCACATTGGCCCCATTCACTTCCATTGTAAGTGCCTCACTGAAACATCCATTTTTGCTTTTTTTAAAGAAAAAGAGGGACGAGTCAAGATCATTTTTTGTGGTAATCAACATTATGCCACAAAATTCTGTTGATTGAGCTTAACTTGTATTGAACCCAGAATATTTCTTTAATGAATACTACGGACTGTCTTCATACAATGGCAGTGCATACTATAGCACCTCAATTTAAAGTGTTTATGTTAAAACTTTTAGTGATACTAAAAGCCACTGTTAGTCTTCTTTCATAGTGCTCAAGAATGTGCAACAGAAGTCAAGATATTATCTGAAAAATAACTTAAATTTCAGGTTGTTTCTCATCAAAACCTATTGTCTGCTGTAATAAATTACAGTATTCTGCCCTAAAATGTGAGTCCAACTTGACCTAATTTGGTTCGAGAAACCACATTCACCCAAAGGGACTTAATTATCATAGTAACAAATTCAACTTTGTCACAATAACATCTGGGTGATAACACCCTGTGTTACTTTAAATGATTATAGCATGGGAACAACAGTGGGAGACCGAGAACCATCTCAAATTAAGGGATAAGTTCATTCGGTTGGGTATTTGTCTAAACAGTTAGTATCATCAAACCATTTGGGTGCCCACACCTGAAACAACATCGGGAAACCAGATAGTGAGATTGTTATTCTTTAATTTCATCAAGAGCACAGCCTCATTACATGATGGCATAAATACCTTTAGAAGTCTTAGAATATGATACACAAGCCTCATGGACTAGATTTATTATACCTTTTTTTTTTAATAAACAAAGGTAATAAGTGAGGAACCATTTCTGCCATTGTATTGAATACATTATGACAGAATGTTTAGATTTTGGTAAAAATGTATTTTATGCCATATTCAGCTTCATAAACAGTTGTTAGTTGTAAGAGTGTTGTGCAAGAATGCTATCTTGCACAACGATGATGCTCCCCTTGTCCATCTCTTGTTACAATGTTCTTAAATACACCACACTCTTTTTTTTGGGCAGGGTTTTGAAAGCAAGGCCATGGCAAAATCTAGCGGGAGTTCCATAATTGTTAAGATCACTTAAAAATTTAAAACTTCACCACTAGACTCACTGACCTTATGTTAATAATTAAACTGCTTTATTGTATCATATCGTGTCTTCCTAGTACACCAAGTAAGCTTCAGATAGTCTGAAACAGCAAAAAAAGCTCAGTCACAGTTCATAATCAACATCTCAGTACAAACCATCATGACAGGGGAGAGGGAGTATTTAAGATTTGTACCATCATTTTGCTGGATGACCCTAGACTCAAGATTTCTAGACTCATGCGACGTCGTCTCTGTTTTTCACAGTATAACTTCCAGGTGTTCTCATTAAAACCATAGTTGAAGTAGTCAGACAGATCCGCACCTGCATTTACACACAACACGCACTGTAAAAGTGTGTACTAGAAATGGAATGAACAAATTTGAGGTACACTAACACACACAAACACACTTCATATGTAATGTTAATGTATTGAACTGCACATGGCTTCCTCCATGGCTTCTCCTCAAAGGACTCTAAATCCACCTCCAGGAGATTGCCCTCAGCATTCAGATCCAGCCCTCTGGACTTAGAGACTGACTCACAGTAGATAAGACATTATAGTCTGGAGTACCAGACACAGATCAAAACAAAGCCTGGAAAGATGTGCTAAAAAGGATTCTCGGTAGTACGTTTAGTCAGGCTTAAGTTTTTTTGGTTTTTTTTCAGGAATGCATGATGGTGATTTAATAAATATATTTTTATATTAAAGGAATATTACAGGTTCAATAAAAGTTCAGCTCAATCAACAGCATTTGTGGCATAATATTGATTAGCACAAAAATTTATTTTGACTTTGTCCATACTTTTCTTTAAAAAAAAATAAAAAAAAATACATAGTATAGTATGAAAAAAATGTAATAGCTAAAATCTGTGTTTCAGTGAGTCACTTACAATGGAAGTGAATGGGGCCAATCCGTAATCGTTAAAATACTCACTATTTCAAAAATATAGTCTCAAGACCAGAGGTGCAGTAAAGACCAGACCAGACCATCCAAGACCCAGACCAAGACTAGAACCCTCCAGACCCAGACAAAGACTAGACCCCTCTAGACCCAGATCCAGACCAAGACCTATCCCCAAGACCAAGATCAAGATCAATTAATCAAGAACACAGTTCTCTGCTTGTTTGGGATGTGTAGCTTCATAAATAATACGGCATACAAAATATTTATATTATCAGTATTATTAATAGCGATTACAATATCAAGAGAAGTAATCTTCAATTATGATTTTAGTGATAATCATGCAGCCCTACTCCTGCAAACAACTCATAAGAATACCAGTCACTTCCACTTACAACTCCTGCAATGTAACAAGCTTATTGGGTTCTGCGGCTACCGCAAGTAAAGTCATGGCATCTATATGGCTGTTATAACCATAAATCTCATATGATGAGTGAGCAAACATAAATGTTGACCAGGGTTGGGAGGGTTACTTTTGAAATTAATTCCACTACAGATTTCAGAACACATGCTGTAAAATGTTATTTGTTACATATTCTGTTAGATTACACAAGGTCAGTAAGGTATTCTAAATACTTTGGATTACTTCTTCAGCACTGGTAGATTTTTTTCACTTGTTTTGACTATAAAAACTGCCAGTACAGTAAGACAAAATACATATGTTAAAAATACATTCTCTGAAAAACCTAAATAGCTTATGCAGTGTTGTTTCTAAAACAAGATCAATCAATTTGGTTTTGTTTTAAGGATTTTTAGTTCCCTATCTGTCACTCACTCGACATTGTGTCGATGTAGTGACACTAGGGGTCGCTCTTGAGAGCCAGAGACACCGCTGATCTTTGATAAAAGGCCAATGGGAATTGGCGAGTGGTATTTGCATGCCACTCCCCCAGACATACGGGTATAAAGGAGAGGACGTGCATACCGCTCATTCAGATTTTCTCTTTGGAGCAGAGCAGTCGATGGTTCAGCAAGCTGTATTTACCACGGCTTACGTTCTCAAATCTGCCAGATCCTTACAGCGCATTACAGCTGACTTCTCCCCTCTCTGCACAGGTGCACTGCAGAGATTGCCCCTGGGTGCTTCAGCAGATCAACTAGAGTATAATCTAAAAGAGTATTTTCCTTCTAAAAGAGTATATTCTAAAAGAGCAGCACACATTGGAATGTTTTTTTAAGACACGTCTTTTTAAAGATGCTCTTCCTGTTGTGTGTTATTCCTGGATGCGGTCGAAATCTCTCACCTTCAGATGGCCACGATCGCTGTCTTTCATGCCTGGGTTCCGCCCACGCTGAGACATCTTTCGTGGATGCCTCATGTCCACACTGCGAGAACATGACAATGGCAACGTTGCGGTCGGGGCTTGCTTTTGCCAGATAGCACGTCACCCCACCAGCTCCCTGCCTCGATCCTCCTACCTAAGGGTATGAGGCCAGCGCGGCGAGCACTGGAGGCGATTCGGGGACCACAATGGTACCACCTCTGCCGGGTAAATCCCCACTGACTTCCCATTCCCCGGCAAGCTTGTTTACTCTGATTAGGCGCAGGGATGAGTGCGCTGGCTAATCCCAGGGCGAGTTTGACCACTTGTTTGGTGCCCACGAAGGTGATGAGCGCTTGACCGCAGCGTCTGACAGCGGGATCATCCAGTCAGATGCGGAAACCTCCGCTGGGCTTCCCCCCTCGTGCGTGGTCAACCAGTCACAGGCGGACACTGAAATCATGGACATGCTTTCCCGGGCCGCCGTGAGCGTCATGCTAGAGTGGAACACTCCGTTCACAGCCATGCCCCTGTGCCTTTCTTCCCGGAGGTGCATGAGGAGCTGACAAGGCCATGGGAGGTACCTGCCCGATCTTTCGATTCCCCTGCTCTCACTACCCTCGATGGCGGGGCGGCCAGAGGTTATTCGGCACACCTACGCCCGTAGAGCGCCGACACCTGGAGCAGGCTCCTGAAGCTCTCATCCAGGGCCTGTAGGCATACATCGTCCCTGAAGGCCAGGGCCTACGGTGCAGCTGGACAAGTCACCTCCACCCTGCAAACCATGGCTCTCCTGCAATTACACTAAGCCAAGCTGCTGAAAGAGCTACACAAGGGTAGTTCCTCCCCGGGATTGATTCAGGAGCTGTGCTCGGCGACATACCTCGAACTCCGGGTGACGAAGGTCACGAGGCGGTCTCTCGGGTGGACGATGTCCACTTTGCTTGTCCAGGAGCACCACCTATGGCTTAACGTGGTCAAGATGCGAGAGGTCAAAAAGACACGCTTCCTGAACGCCTCCATCTCCCAGGCCGGCCTATTCGGCGACATCGTCGGAGACTTTGCCCAACGGGCTGGGGCGTTGTATGCAACAGAAACGCAGCCGCCGGCTCCTGGACGGGCCCACGGCTCCATTGGCATATCAAATGCCTCGAGTTGTTGGCAATACTGCTCGACCTGTGGAGGTCCTGTTGTGTTCCTCCTGCCACAATGCTGAACAACCCGCTGAAATGGCTGGGAACATATTCTTGGCTCCTCAGAACAAAACCTGAATGAGTCGTATTCACGTCCCCTCCTTTATACCCATATGTCCGGGGAAGTGGCATGCAAATACCACTCACCAATTCCCATTGGCCTTTTATCAAAGATCAGAAATGTCTCGAGCTCTCAAGAGTGACCCCTAGTGTCACTACATCAGGGAACAGAGGTTACGGAAGTAATCAGTATATTTTTACATGAAAACAATAAAAAATTATGAATAAGAATACAATTTTTGCCCTTATATCAAAGGTCTTACTAGAAAAAAAGAAATTATGATCCAACATGAATTTTTTTTATAAAACATATGATCGTACCTAGTAAGTTGTGCATGTAAAATGGCTAGAAATAGCATTTTAGCTTATTGTAAATCTGACAATTTACACAAGGTTTATCTCTATTTCTTCTGCTCTAAACTTACTTCAAACATACTTCTCTGTCTACTCGTATGAATGTAACACTTCATAAGAAAATGTTTTACCTCTGTTCAAATGCAATTTGGATAAAATCATTTATATGTTTAAATATTTTCCATATGGAATGACTAAATATTAAATGAAAAAAATGACAATAAAACGCAAAGTAATCTCTTCAGTAACCATAATACTTTTTGAATGTAACTGTATTCTATTTACCAATTATATAAATTAATATTCCACTACAGTTACTTTTATTTTGTATTTTAAATACGTAATCCCGTTACATGTTTTCTGTTACTCCCCAACCCTGATGATGACACAGTGGAAGAAGTACTTGCAAATTCTCGGTAATGGTGAAGATGACACACAAACTAGTGGTTGAAATAATTATCTAATTTAGTGCACTGGTAAATACACTTCGGTCTTGACTAAGACCTTAAGCCGAGATCCAGATCCAGACCAATACCGCCTTTTTTTAAGACCACAAGATCAAGACTCCAATTCTGCACAAGACATAAACAATATGTGTTAACATTACTTTATTGTTATAAAATTGCTTACTAACATTTTCTGTGTAAAGTTATATTACATTTTACAACTTTGTTGCCATGATGATATAGTTAACACGGTCTTTTGTTAGTCTTTTGACGAAAATTCCTTTAAAATTAGTCAATATTTCGTCATCTCATACTTACTAGTTTTAGTCAGTTTTAGTCTGATGAAAATGACATATAATTTTAGTCAATGGAAATAAAATCTTTTTGCAAAATGGAAAAAAAAGTGTCAAAATATAACAGACCTAACTTTAATAAAATATTCAAACATTAAGGGAAACAATGTAGAAACATTTTCTAGTTTAAAACTCTATCAAATATATAACTATATATAGCCTACTGTCCTTGTTAAAAAAAAACTGAGCTCCTAAAATGAATGAATAAATTGAATTGGCCCCATTCACTTCTATTCAATTGGAACCTCTTTTTTTGTTTGTTTTTTTTAAGGACGGACGAGTCGAAATTATTATTTTGTGGCAATCAACACTATGCCACAAATACTATCAATATCGCTTAACTTGTATTGAACCTGGAATATTCCTTAAAATGTCAGTATGGGAACTTTTTGAATTTGAAGCTGTTTTCTGGAGGAATGACACTTTATGGTTTATATCTGTAATGCAGCTAGTACAGAAGGTGGGATTAATCTCTTAAGTCAATCCATTTGATTGGATAAGCAGTTTCAGAAAAAGACAATTTGTCATACCACGATTAACGTCAAGTTTTTAGAAATACTTCCATAATCCTTTTCAATTGGGCAACAATGCAAGGTAATAATTATTCATCTCATGTGTTTTATTTCTTTTGTTCAAAGCATGATTCACATCAGGCAATAATTGTTGTAAATTGCCAACGCAAAAATGTGTGATGGTTTTTAGCAAGGTTTCTTAATACCAGCAGAAAGATTTCATACTTTTCTAACCAATCATCCACATCACCAATCAGAGCACTGAGGAAGACATATAGTATAAAGGGATAGTTCACCAAATAAAAAATAAAAATGATGTCATAATTTCCTCACCCTCATTTGTTCCAACCCTGCATTACTTTTGGTCTTCTGTGGAAAACAAAAGGAGACGTTAGGCAGAATATTATGGACTGACAGCATCAGACACCATTTAATTTTCCCATACAATTAAAGTGAATAGCGATTGAGGTTGTCATTCTGTCTACCATCTGTTTTTGTGTTTTCCATGGAAGAAAGAAAATCACATGGGTTTAGTACAACATGAGGGATTCAGATATACCTTCAAAATAGAGAAAACTAAATGTTTGGATTTAAGTTAATAGCAGTTTGAAAAGGATTTATATATTGATAATTTGCATATAAAAAACTCTTGCAGTTAAACATGTATGAGTAAAATGTTTATTTTAAGCATTGGTTAAGGTCAGGGTTGGGTTATGTATGACCTCTTCAGGAAAAAATGCATTTAGCTTTGGATGCAAAGGCTTTTCAGCTTCATCTGGTTGTCCAATTTAATCACATGCTACAAAACAATAAAAAGGCTTTTACACTCAGCAAATTGGGTTGTTAGATTTTAGACAGGTGCTTATTCAACTCATCATGACAGTTTTGAAAGTTTCACCACCAAGATTGCAGCCTATTTATTTCTCAACTCCATAAAGCCAGTCAGTGGGGCAATGAGGGGGATCAATTTATAAGAACATATTTAGCTGTATATAACTGCGGCCTCATCAGGCTTATTTAAGACCAGTGCAACTTGGGGGGGGGGGAACTCGCTTGGGTTTGAGTTTTGCTCTGACTCTAATGAAGGTGAAGCAATCCAACCGATGAAAAACACTGTGTTGACTCCAAGAAACTGCTAACGTGTCTCTACTCTTTGCTGGGAAGCAGAGAAATAAAACAATGATTAATATTTCTTTTCGTTCCTACTCTAATGAGCACATGAAAGGAGCTTCTATCAGCCTTGAGCGCATACAATGTTACATGAAGTGCTGAATTTAACAAGCGTCCAAAGAGTTCCATCAGGCATGCATGGCTTGATGCACTTTCTGAAAACATCGGAAAGTGTGTTTATCGGCACAGATGTGCCACATACCACTAATGTTTGTGCGTGGTCATTACTAAGTGGTGAAATGGGCATTAAATATACATGCTTTATTTGTACAGCACTACTTGCCCAAACAGGGAATAAATGCTGCCCAACAAAAACAAAAGACCTTAACTCTCTAGAGCGTGAAACTGAGAAAAATGACTTTCAAATTTTTTTGTTGTCCAGCCAAATGTATTATAGGTAGGACACTGGAAATCTGGCAATTAGATGTTTTAGTAATTAAATGTATCTTCATGAACAAATCTTGAGCTCAAACTTTACTTTTGACCCCTTTTTTGAAAATACTGTACTCTGCCTTTGTATTGTCTGCAAAAAGTGAAAAGTCACCCCAAGGCAAAAGGCGGTAACTTCCACGTTATCAATATTTGGTTGCTGATCACCTTTTTCAAAATCATTAAAGTAACACCTGTATAAAATCTAGTGCATTTATTTTGGATGATTTACAATTAGTTATATCCGTGTACCTATTGCTCTCCTGTGCTTTGGTTGTATTCTGATGGCATTATTAATACATTTTGACATGTCAAATACCTCCATAGTGGAAAAGAATATCTTTAATTGGTGTGCAGGTTTACTGCAGATAGGTGACCCTAATTAGATGAATAAATACACGATAAGCATATTTCTAATGATTAAACATAATCATTTAATTAATAATGGGATGCAAATTCCTCCACAACATTGCTCACAGGCAGTGAACACCAGAGAGCCCTCTTGTTTGGGGACATAAAAGGACATAGATTCGGGTGGGCTCTGGTGCTGGCAGTGGTCCTGTGGATGGAGTGAGGGGAAACTCCATAAGAGCAACAAGGGTGATATCAGGTGTGCTGCAGAACAGCTCATCGGAAAAAACGCTAGGAAACTAATATCCAGACAACTATCAAGAACTGTCCATGTTTTTGATTTGGGTGCTGGATCACAATCAATATACCAACAAGAATTTTGAACTGAAATAGAAAGCTTTTGTAACATCATAAATGTCTTTACTGTCACTTTTGATCAATATAATGCATCCTTGCTGAATAAAAATATTAATTTCTTTCCAACAAAAAAAATACAAAATAAATAAATTCTTACTGACCCCAAACTTTTGAACAGTAGTGTATAATGTTACAAAAGTTTTCCATTTCAGATAAATTCTGTTATTTTGAACTTTCTATACATAAAAGAATCTTGATAAAAACTGTTCCCCTTCTGTCACTCACTCAACATTGTGTCATTGTAATGACACTAGGGGTCTCTCTTGAGAGCCTCGATTAACTCTTATCTTTGAGAAAAGGCCAATGAGAATTGGCAAGCAGAATTTACATGCCCCTCCCCCGGACATACAATTGTAAAAGGAGGAAAGTGTGCGTCTGTTCAAACAACGTGTCCAGATCCTTGTTTGGATGTTTCTATCTGTCTCTAACTGCTGGTCACTTCTGAAATACAGTATGATTGTCAGATACTCAGACACACATAACATAACATAATTATCAGGCGGATTTGGAATACTTTATTAATAATCCGAGGGTGAACAAGTTGGACGTAGTGGACGTTCTAGACGATTTATGCCAGTGGACACTCGATGTTTCCCGCAGAAAGCGCAGGAAAAGATGAGGGAGAAGATGTGGGAAATGAGGGGGATCACCTTCAGACTGAAAGCACATTGGTAGGCTAGTTACTTATCTAGCCCTGCTTCCTATGAATAGAAGAGTGTCCTTAGCGGCACTTTTGTATGGCTCCCGCTGGATTTACCCTTTCGCTGGCTTCGACCTATTCTCCCCAAAATCCTGAAAACGTCTTCCCGAGACCCTTCTCCCCAGATCGGTCTTTGCTTCCATTGTGGGGGAGTAACTCCTGCAAACCTCCGCTCCTTGGATAAAAAGGCACAGACTCCTCCAGCGTCATTTCATCTCCGAAATTGGCTTTAATCAATGCACAAACCTTGTTGGTTAACAAGGAACAAAAAATATTTTTACTCAACGACTTCTTCTCAATGCACAAGTTGTACTTCTTGTTCATTACTGAAACCTGGATAAAGGTTGGAGATCTAAGACCTTTTGCTGAAATGTTTCCTTAATGCCCCCTGATTGGATGAGGGGATGGATTAGCAGTCATTTAAAAAAAAAAAACTCTTTTAAGTCTCTCTGCCAGACCGTATTGTGTTCTGGGTATTCTAGCTTTGAAGCGCAGCTATTATGGCTGGAGTGGAATGGACCGGTGAGCTAGCTGTGGTTTATCGACCTCCAAACTCAGTGAAAAAATGTACACATTAATTCACAGAATTTGTGGGATTTATTACTACAAAATGTGACCGCTTTTTACTGGTTGGTGACATTAACATCCATGTGTGCTGTCAGTCAAAACCCTTAGCGAAGGAGTTCCTCAGCCTTATTGACTCTTTTAATTTAGTCCAGTGGATAAAGGACCCCAAACACATTCATGGTCATACTCTAGACTTGGTTCATTCATACAGTTTGTCCATTGCTAATATAGAAGTCTCAGATACGTTGTTATTTTATCACCTGCTGATATTATTTTATATGTCTCTCCCTTTGCTCACTCAAAGAGCAACTCTAGCTGAAGAACTGGTTTGTTATTATTCTCCTCATTTCAGTGAAGATTTAAATCAAAGTTTTAATATGACCAGTACATCACTGTCCCTCGAATCTCTGTTACCGGATCTGGATCCTGACCACCACCTCAGGTTGCTAAACTCTGTATGGTTGGACATTTTAAAAGATACTGCACCACTATAACAATGTAACTCGAAAAGTAGTTATGAACCATGGCTCAACTCCATTACTCACTCTTCTAGACATGTGTGCAGAAGAGCTGAGCGAAAATGGAAAAAGGACAAACTTCAAGTTTCTTGCGAAATACTGAAAGACTGCTTAATGGCATATCAGAGAAAAAATCTGCAAAAGCTGCTTACTTTTCAAGTTTAATTTAAAATAATCACCATCGTCCAAAGGTTTTGTTTTCTGTTAAAACTTCTGTTTTGATCCCCCTGTTAATGCTATACCTAATCCTTCTGTTGAACTATGTGAAGGTTTCTTGAGATTTTTTAGTGACAAAATTACTAACTTAAGATCGCAGTTAATGCCTTGCTTTGAGGATCAATTAAATTCTATGCAGTCACTAGTCTCATGGGATGCCTTTGACACTATCACATTACATACTGTTGTAGAAATAACTTCCAGTCTTAAACCCTCCTTTTGCACCCTTGATACTATTCATCCTCGGTACTTCAAACAAATAGTAGACTCAGTAGATCCTTGTCTGGTGTTCTTTTTGAATAAATGTCTGTTTAAAGGGTACATGCCCGAATCCCTCAAAATTGCAGCTGTCACTCCTTTGCTCAAGAAGCCTTCACTAGATGCATCTGTTTTAAATCATTTCTGACCAATATCTGTCTTACACTTTATTTCCAAAATAATGGAACAGATTGTGCTTATGCAGCTCCAGGTATTTCTTAAGAACAACCAAATCTTTGAAACCATTCAGCCTGGTTTTAAATAATAACATTGCACAGAATCTGCACTTCTTAGAGTTATAAAATATATCCTAGTAGCTACAGATTCAGGTGATAATGTGATTTTAGTTCTTTTAGATTTGACCTCAGCAATTCATACTGTTTATCATGCTATACTGCTCTCCAAACAAGAATCGTGTGTGGGCTTAAAAGGGAATGTACTTAAATAGTTTAAATCCTGTTTAACTAATAGAACATTCTCTGTTAATCTCTGCAAATTTAGCTATTTTGTGGCCCACCTCACCTGTTGTGTGCCTCAGGGCTCTATTCTTGCACCAGTACTTCTTTCTCCCTCTGGGTTCCATTATCAGAAAGCATGGTATCTCCTACCACTTCTACACTGATAACACTCATATCTTCTTACCCGTTAAACAAAATGATCACATTGCATTATAATCTCTTCTAGCTTGCCTGGAGGAAATAAAAGGTTGGCTAGCCACAAACTTTTTATTCTTGAATAAAGACAAGACTGAAGTGATTGTCTTTGGTCCTACAGATAATTTTGATGTCAGTAATTCTGATTGTGGAAATCTCAATTTCCTCTCTCCAATATCCTGAGCTTTCCTCTCTCCTCAAGTGCGGAACCTGGGTGTCCAGTTTGATAGCCAGCTGAAATTTGACAAACATATTAGTGCTGTCATAGGTTCCAATTTCTTTAAGCTATGTCTATTCTCTAAAGTTAAACTCTTAGAAAACGTTGGAGATTCATGCTTTCATCACTTCTCACCTGGACTACTGTAATTCTCTCTATTGTGGAATTTCCAAATCTCTTATTGCTTGACTTCAATAAGTTCAGAATGCAGCAACAAAATTTCTAAAGGGAGGTTGGAAGTACGATCAAGTTACCCCCATTTTAAAATCACTTCACTCGCTGTCGGTTCAAGCTAGAATTTATGTTTCACACAATCAAGCTCCCAGTTACTTAGCAGACTTACTATATTCCTACAATCCACCTAGAAGTCTGAGTTCCGGTGATCAGTATCTCCTCAATGTCCCACGCTCAAGGCTAAAGCGTTGAGGAGGGAGAACCTTTTCAGTTGTGGGTCCTTATTTAAACCTCTTTAAATCTCTTTTCACTGGCTTTTAATAGCATGTAATGTCCTGGTCTTAAATTGTTGTATGTTTTTAGAATTTTGTATTGTACAGCACTTTGGTCAGCCTTGATGCTGTTTTTAAATGTGCTATATAAATAAAAATACTTGAACTTGATTATCATATGAATGGCACCCTCTGCACATGGGTGTGATCACATTAGGGATAATTAGCTGAGCCAGGAGAACTGTTTCTCCTGGCTCGCTTTGTTTCATACAGATTACATTGCAGGAGAATATTTGTTTTAAATTTGACCCTTTATCTTTATATATTATATATTTCTAATGATGTCTTACGCTTATCTGTATGGCCAAAAAGAGTATTTTAAGTTGTTTCCGCTGTTATGAGGAAAAAAATCCTGCAGGACGAATCCTGCAGGGACGAATCGAATACACTCAACAATATTTGTTTACTACACATTTATTCAGGTATTGTGTGTGTCAGATTGTTTTAAATGCAGATGTATGACAGTACACAGGCTATACCATAATTTAAATGTGGCAAACTTTAATGTAAAAACAAAGGCAGAGTACCGTATCTCAAGTTGAGCATTACAAAACAAAGTCAAAGAGCGGTAATTGGAGTTACAGAGTTCTGCCTTGGTTTCTCCTGGGCTTTTGGAAGTTAATGTTAAGTCAGCCCATTATTTTCTCAAAAAAACAACTAAATTGACTCAAGATAATTATAATAAACGCAAATTGTGAGCAAAGCCGCATTAAGCTACTGCAGGGCCCTGAGGCTTATCCCTCCTCTGGGACATGCCATTCATCAGAACAGTGGTGGAATATTTTTACTCCATGACCATGTGCCACACGGATGGCTTATGCTGTTGCACACCATCTCTGTGTTTATATCACCATCTTCCACTAAAAGTGTGCATCCTCCTACCAACATCGGTGAAGGGGGAATATGGGGTGGAGCCGTGACTGGGGCCCCTTCCTGTTGCCACAGGCCCCAGGGCTTAAGCCTTGTAATCCTGCGCTTTAATGCGGGCACAATTTTTAGGAGCAAAATGGCCTGGAAGTTTGCAGTACAAATATTGCTATGTACAGAAAATGCCACCAAAACTGTGGAGATTTTGAATGGAAACTTATTAAATATTGCAATATTGAATCCAAAGGTCTTTGCACCAGTAAAGTTTCTTGTTTAATAATTCTATGTTTCAATATTAGTTCATCTGTGTAGGGTTGCACCAGCTGTGCGTAAGGTCAGGTATATATAATATTCAGGTACTACATCTAACATTGATAAGGGGCAATAAATAAATATGGACAACAGACTGGAAAACATTTACATTTATTCATTTTAATATCCTATACCATTGGTATGTGTTGTATATTTTGTTACTGTGCATGTCAGTGACACCAGGCGATGTGCACAGGCAGGCAGTTTTTTTGCATAATGTTCTCTATATTTTATTATTAATACTATAAATCTCCACTTTCACTTTCATTTAGCATTCTTCCTCTATTTTTCTTTTTTTTTTTTTTTTTGGCCATTCACATTCTTCTTGCATATCGCCACCTACTGGGCAGGGAGAAGAATTTATAGTAAAAAAATTACAGACATTAAAAAATTATCTGTTCCTAAGACATGGAACCACTGGAGTCAATTACTTTTATGCTGCCTTTATATGCTTTTTGGATTTTCAAGGTTCTGGCCACCATGCACTTGTATTTTATGGACCAACATAGCTTAGATATAGAGATGCACCAATTGCAATTTTCTTGGCCGATTCCGATTTTTTTTCCAAGTGTGACCTGCCGATACCGATTCCGATTCTGATTCCGATTTTCTTTCTAAGAACTATTGACCGCATATACAAACAAAATCTACCTTTCTTCAATGCAAAATTAAATTTTCATAATAAAATAAATTATTAAACATTTCAATTTCCCCCAAACAAAGTTACAGGATCTTCTCTGACTTCTGATATATAAAGTGCTCTGTGACTGGAAAGAGGTAGAAATAACAATTAACTGCAAATGAGTTGCTTTATATAACAAAACGGATGTCATTTTCCACAATTTTTAGAAATGGAACTTTTTCTATTTTTACTCGTCTAACAAAACAATTCCAAATATTACAAGCCTATGAACAAAACAGAAGTGTCCAATACACTCAACATTGACATTAAGCTTTAGATACCAAATATCAGAGGTAAATCTGATTGTTGCTTCGGGATCGGCTTGTAACCATACCTCGTCACTCACCCCCGTTTTTCCCGGGAGTCTCACGTATTTCACACCCATCTCCCACCCCCCTCCCGTTTTGTTATTTCTCCCGGGAAACTCCCGTAATTTGTATGGCCCAAACCACGTTACATGAATAATCACATCAATATATTATTCCAAGGTTGTCCAGTTGCCAGATCTTCAACGCATCCTTCTCACACATTCGACGCACCATACACATTTCTGCTCTGTTGAAATCTGCACAGGCAGTAGATGCGAGAAGTTCTATGGAGATCGGCTGGTCATCCAGGGCAATGAATTCCATAATTTTCCTCGTAATTCATTTGGTCTTTTTGCTTCTCATACCAAGGAAAGATAGGAGAGGCTGCTGACTTGTGGCTGGCTCTGAGCTCTGGCTAGCTTTAGCCGCTTAACTTTTTTAGCTTCTTTTTTAAAAGCGGTATTTCAGCTGGGTGAGGGTGTTTTAAGTGTCTAATTAGGTTTGTTGTTCCGAACGTTATCATGGTGGTTCCCCCATGGTTTACTTTAGCCTTACAAATATTACAAACTTTATGTATTTTTCACTCACAGTGAAGATCTTCCACGCCAGTGACATGTTTCCATGCGGCTGTGTTGTTATTGCCTGTGCTGCTGGCAACAAAACGGACTGGCTCGGAATCGGAAATACGTGAGACTGACCGGCCGGTTACCGGTCCGGGCCGAGCATGCGGAAAACCGGCTGATTCCGGTCCCTGGCTGGTTGATCGGTGCATCTCTACTTAAACACAATTCTTAATATTCTTCTAAAAATCTTTTTTGGGAATGGCATGAGGGTGAGTAAATGATTAGAGAATTTTCATTTTTGGATGAACTATCCCATTAAGGCTGAAAATCTTATAATAGGAGCAATGTTATGAGCAAAAGATGCTGCCCATCAAGAGAAAAGAGAGAATGCATGCTGTTATACAAATTAAAGTTTATGGAACAGGCTATAGTATCAGGTTGTTGTGAGTTCTGGCACACTGAGGAATAATTCTACCATGGAGTGTAGTATTTATCTATTTGTTGATTACAGAGAGTATTGTTATTTGCTATACAGAGGTTATAGTCAAAGCAGAAAGCAATTTCTAGTCATTAAATGCAGTTGGGAATAGTGTAACATAAAAAGGAGAGAGAGTTGGTGTTGCTTTGATAAAAGGCCAACACATCTACCATGTGTCCACTCCACCAAGCGGCTTTGCAGGTTTCTCATTGAAAAGTCACTCACCTGAAAACATTTTCTTCATCAAATTTATCATCTGTTTGTAATAAAGACTTCATAATTTTATAGTAGTTGATTTTTCTTCTCTCTGAGTCTCTATTAAACATATCACTTGTCATATCTTTTCTATAATGCATTTGATATTGATGAGATCACACATTAGCACACTATGCCTCTGAAACGGTTTAGATCACTATAATTTACATAATAATATCTCAGTTGAAATTACAGTCACCTATCCAGCTTTGCTAAGCTTTAAAGTGTAACAGCGCATATTGCATGGTGTGTGCAAATGTATTCATGCCATATGTTCCAGCAAGGGTTGATTTGAAAGTAAATGTTATGAAAAATGTCTGCCGCCTTGTGTTACCCCCCCTGCAAGATTCCGCCCTGGGCGACTGGCCATGTCGCCCATGCCTAAATCCACCAATGCTTCACACGCACGTGTGGTGGACAAGCAGGAAATTTCAACATCAACACATATTATGATATTTATTTTCTGTATTTATTTATTTGGTCAGTTATTGAATTATTTATTCATGTGTATATACGGTATATATATACACTCACCTAAAGGATTATTAGGAACACGTGTTCAATTTCTCATTAATGCAATTATCTAATCAACCAATCACATGGCAGTTGCTTCAATGCATTTAGGGGTGTGGTCCTGGTCAAGAAAATCTCCTGAACTCCAAACTGAATGTCAGAATGGGAAAGAAAGGTGATTTAAGCAATTTTGAGCGTGGCATGGTTGTTGGTGCCAGACGGGCCGGTCTGAGCATTTCACAATCTGCTCAGTTACTGGGATTTTCACGCACAACCATTTCTAGGGTTTACAAAGAATGGTGTGAAAAGGGAAAAACATCCAGTATGCGGCAGTCCTGTGGGCGAAAATGCCTTGTTGATGCTAGAGGTCAGAGGAGAATGGGCCGACTGATTCAAGCTGATAGAAGAGCAACTTTGACTGAAATAACCACTCGTTACAACCGAGGTATGCAGCAAAGCATTTGTGAAGCCACAACACGCACAACCTTGAGGCGGATGGGCTACAACAGCAGAAGACTCCACCGGGTACCACTCATCTCCACTACAAATAGGAAAAAGAGGCTACAATTTGCAAGAGCTCACCAAAATTGGACAGTTGAAGACTGGAAAAATGTTGCCTGGTCTGATGAGTCTCGATTTCTGTTGAGACATTCAGATGGTAGAGTCAGAATTTGGCGTAAACAGAATGAGAACATGGATCCATCATGCCTTGTTCAAGTTGTTAAACTCCTTCGGGGTCACGCAAAACGTCAGTGGTCCCACTCATCGCCTAAATCATACGCTAGATTTAATTATATCATATGGAACCAATCCAACCGATATAGATATTATACCGCAAAATGATGATGTCACTGATCATTACATGGTAACTTGCATACTACGTACCACTGAAATCTGTCATATTGCGCCACGTTATCGACCAAGTAGAACAATCCTTCCAACCACAATATATAGATTCTCAAATAGCCTACCTGATCTATCTCAGCTGCTCAGTGAACCCAAACAAACAGATGAACTAGAGGAAATGACTAGCAGTTTGAGCACCATTTTCTCTGGTACATTAGAAATTGTTGCACCAATTAGATTAAAAAAGTTTAGAGAAAAAACTAGAGCACCATGGTACAACAGTGTTACGCATGCTATCAAGAGAGAAACTCGAACTTGGAGCGTAAATGGAAACAAACTAATTTAGAGGTCTTTAGAATCGCATGGAAAGACAGTATGTCACGTTACAAAAAGGCTCTAAAAACAGCCAGGGCTGAGCACCTCCGCATACTAATAGAAAATAACCAAAATAATCCAAGGTTCTTATTTAACACCGTGGCTAGACTAACAAATAAACAGAGATCACCTGAGCAAAATATTCCGTTACAGTTTAGTAGTAATGATTTTATGAATTTCTTCACTGAGAAAATAGAAAACATCAGAAACACAATTGTAAACACAACTGTTAATGTACAATCTTTTATGGTGTCTTATGACTCACCCTCAATTATCGCCCCTCAAGAACAACTACACCGCTTTACAACTATAGGACAGGAAGAGCTAAATAAACTTATCATTGCATCTAAAACAACAACATGTTTACTAGATCCAATACCCACTAAACTACTGAAAGAAATGTTACCTGTAGTGGAAGAGCCTCTTCTCAATATTATTAACTCGTCTTTATTTTTAGGTCATGTTCCAAGAATATTTAAGCTGGCAGTTATAAAACCTCTCATTAAGAAACCACAATTAGATCCAAATAACCTAGCAAATTACAGACCCATCTCAAATCTTCCATTTATGTCTAAAATATTAGAAAAAGTTGTGTCCGCTCAATTGTGCTCTTTCTTGCAAGAAAATGATATCTATGAAAAATTTCAGTCAGGATTCAGACCGCATCATAGCACAGAAACTGCGCTAGTTAAAATTACAAATGATTTACTTTTAGCTTCTGACCAAGGCTGCATCTCAATATTAGTTCTACTCGATCTTAGTGCTGCGTTCGACACTATAGATCATAAAATACTCTTGGATCGACTACAAAACTACACTGGTGTTCAGGGACAGGCATTAAGCTGGTTTAGATCGTACTTATTAGACCGTTACCATTTTGTCTGTTTAAATGGGGAAAAATCGAAGATAACGTCAGTAGACTATGGAGTGCCACAAGGATCTGTGTTAGGCCCTCTATTATTCTCAATATATATGCTGCCACTTGGTAAAATTATAAGAAAACATGGAATTAATTTCCACTGTTATGCTGATGACACTCAATTATATATCTCATCACGACCAGATGAAAACACTAACTTATCTAACTTGACAGAGTGTCTTAAAGATATAAAATGCTGGATGACGCGTAATTTCCTGTTATTAAATTCCGATAAAACGGAGGTATTACTTATTGGTCCAAAAAACTACCCACAAAATCCCTTACAATACAACTTTAATTTAGAAGGATGTCCTGTTACATTATCCACTACAGTAAAAGACCTGGGTGTTATACTAGACCGCAACTTGACTTTCGATAATCATATTTCATCTGTTACGAGAACAGCCTTTTTCCACCTTAGAAACATTGCTAAGCTACGTAACATGCTATCTGTTTCTGATGCAGAAAAGTTAGTTCATGCATTCATGACCTCGAGACTAGATTACTGTAATGCTTTATTAGCTGGTTGCCCTGCATCCTCAATAAACAAGCTACAGTTAGTCCAAAATGCAGCCGCTAGAGTTCTTACTAGGTCAAGAAAATATGATCATATTACACCGATTTTAACATCTCTACACTGGCTACCAATTAAGTACCGAATCAATTACAAAGTATTACTACTGACCTATAAAGCCCTAAATGGTTTAACTCCGGTGTATTTGACGGATCTTCTATCGCCATACAATCCATCGCGCTCTTTAAGATCACTAAATTCGAGGCTTCTGGTCATACCTAGGATATCTAAGTCCACTAATGGAGGGAGGGCGTTCTCACATTTAGCTCCTAAACTCTGGAATAGCCTTCCTGATATTGTTTGAGGCTCAGACTCGCTGTCCCAGTTTAAAACTAGATTAAAGACACATCTCTTTAACCAAGCATTCACATAATGCTTACTTTTTATAATACTGCTGAATCAGTTATAATGCATTAATATTATGAACATCAGCTATGCTAATTATTTCCCATCTGCTTTTCTGCTGTTATCTCGGGACGCCAGTCCCGAGGTAAATAGCGTTCGTCAGCTCCAGTTTGTATCCAGCCTCTCACGGAGACTTCAGATGCCCCATCACCATGGACTACGATCTTGAAATGGGATACATAGACTAATTATTGCCAACAAAAGCCTTTATCAGCCAAACAAGGACAATTGCATCTAAGTGAACTTCTGGAATTTAATCAGGGATGGACTTCAAAGACACTGGTCACTAATCTTGCAGTTCAAACACAATCACTGTCTATATACTGACCCTTAGCACTTAATAAGTTTAATAATTTTTTTTTTTTTTAAATCATGTTTTTTAACTATAAATAATTCTTATTTACATTATTCATGATGTTAGCCAGAGGGGAACTGGCCCCCCACAGTGAGTCTGGTTTCTCCCAAGGTTATTTTTCTCCATTAACCATCATCTTATGGAGTTTTGTGTTCCTTGCCACAGTCGCCTTCGGCTTGCTCACTGGGGTTAATACAATTATTATTTAATTATTTTTAAACACTATAAAGAATCATATCTTATCTAATTCCACAACAGGGCTCCAAACAAAAAATCAATTAAGGAGCCACTGGCTCCTATAGGGGGAAAAACAGGTGCAAATATTTTCATTTTTAACTCCTTCCATTCCTTTTCGTCCCGCAGCTCGCATGCAAGAAAAACTGCACGTGCTAACAGTGTAGTCTGTGGAGCATTCTTCGCAATTATGTGATCACGTGCATTTTTTATGCTCGTTACTGTCACCGTGTTTTCTCACAGTCTCTTTTTTGAAATGGTTAGTTCCTGCAATGAACTCCGTTTTCCCTGCTATTTCTTTTGATATAAACTTTTGTAATGTATCTCGGGAAATGTAATGCAAATTTTAAAATCAAAGGGAGTAAATTTTTACTGTCGCCAATGGCGACCTTGACAGAAATTACACTCGCAAATAAATTTATTTGGTCATAAATGCGGCCATTTTTAGTCGCAGTTTGGAGCCCTGCACAAGGATGATGATTTATCGACTTTATAGACATTACATTTTTTTTTATCGTCTGTTAATGCTGAACTTCTGTAAAGCTGCTTTGAAACGATGTGTGTTGTGAAAGGCGCCATACAAATAAAATTGACTTGACTTGACTTGACTTGTTACCACTGTGCAGGCTGGTGGTGGTGGTGTAATGGTGTGGGGGATGTTTTCTTGGCACACTTTAGGCCCCTTAGTGCCAATTGGGCATCGTTTAAATGCCACGGCCTACCTGAGCATTGTTTCTGACCATGTCCATCCCTTTATGGCCACCATGTACCCATCCTCTGATGGCTACTTCCAGCAGGATAATGCACCATGTCACAAAGCTCGAATCATTTCAAATTGGTTTCTTGAACATGACAATGAGTTCACTGTACTAAAAATGGCCCCCACAGTCACCAGATCTCAACCCAATAGAGCATCTTTGGGATGTGGTGGAACGGGAGCTTCGTGCCCTGGATGTGCATCCCACAAATCTCCATCAACTGCAAGATGCTATCCTATCAATATGGGCCAACATTTCTAAAGAATGCTTTCAGCACCTTGTTGAATCAATGCCACGTAGAATTAAGGCAGTTCTGAAGGCGAAAGGGGGTCAAACACAGTATTAGTATGGTGTTCCTAATAATCCTTTAGGTGAGTGTATATATATATATATATATATACAGTGGGCCAACAACAAATTAAGATAACATTTTTAGACAAATATTTTAGTATAAAAGTAGAACAACAGAAAACAACAGAAACAACATATTAGGACAATAATTGTGTGTGTTCAACATAATGAATGGACAGACGGGAGTGTTTTTGACATTTCAAAATTTAGTTTTATTTGTTTTTTAATTTTTTTTATTGACTTCAAAATATCATGAACAACAAAATGGCATTTACATTGTCAAAACTTCAACATAAATTTGGCATGAATGGTTTAACACATGCCCTGCGATGGACTGGCGACCTGTCCAGGGTGTACCCCGCCTTTCGCCCAATGTTAGCTGGGATAGGCTCCAGCCCCCCGTGACCCTGTACAGGATAAGCGGTTGAAGATGAATGAATGAATGGTTTAACACATCAGAATCAAAGAATGGGAAAAACAAGGGGGGGAGGGTGTAATTAGATATTACAGCATATAATTGCAATGCTTTTTCACTTTTCACTTTTACAAGGGCTTCTGAAAAAATATTATAAACATGTCATAAAATATCATAAAAATATTATAAACAGAGGAGGGGATATGAAAAATCTACTTCTGTATCTTCTGAAAAGCGATTTCAAAAATTCTAATTTATTTCCCAAAATAAATTAAAAAATATGTTATATTTTAGCATATTCAAAGTAGTTGTTCTGTTACCACTTAATGTGTTAGAAGACTTGTTTCCATTCTTCAAGTATTCTTTGTGCTTTTTTTATTTGGCCATGGTCCCTTTAAGTATCTCAAGTTTCAGAAAGGAGTTATGTGATGTCATGTGACCGTTAATCAGGAAGTAAGCAAGCATTGCAGAGAGCAGTATGTTTATTGTATCTGAGCTAATCCTGTGATATCTGCATACATCTTATGCCTGTTGTAGCATTGTGTGTATGTATTGATTGTTTTAACAATATTAAAGATTGTAGATCATTATTTGGGGACTATGTTACATTTCATAAGTTAACCTTTAGAAGTCTGTTATTTACTGTGTGCATCACTATTGTTGATGTTCATATCCTTATGTGCTAATGGATGTGCTGTTTCTAGATCAAAGTTCATATTACAAGTACAGATTAATAAGTGATTTGATAATTGTCTTCAGGTTAAAATATAATGTCACATTATATACAGAAATGTCTACTAAATACTTAAAACTTGTAACGATAAAAACTTGGGGATTTAATTAATATAATATCAGTTCATGTATTTCTGTGCATGTTAAAGGCCATTCTTAGATCAAGATCAAGGAGCTAACTGTCTTCAGAGTCTTGATGTTAGGAAGAGTTTACCAGGCTGTCAAGTTATATACAGAACATATACAGAGGACAGCACAGTGAAAACATGCTTTTTATAAGGTAAGATATTGTAAAGGAGTCTGACAGATAGCAATAATAGCATTGTCACAGACAGCCAGTGAGTGGAGCGATACACCATCAGACTGTGCTATGCGACAAAAACATCTTCATTGAAAACACGCTCTTGTGCTTCATGTTCTTCAGTACAATCAAGTACATCGTCAACTGGGTCAGCAGCGGCTAAGGCGGGAGCGAGAGCAGAAGCAGCAAAAGCACGGCTTGTCTTCACTGAAGAGGAAGTTAATTTAAATCTACAAAAAGCCAAGCTTTTGGCTTGGCCTTTGATGAAAATACTGAGAAACACAGTTGCAGGTTATGTTCCGATCCCCTGGTAACCACACAACGCATTGAACAATATGTTATTGATCAAACCAAAGTAATAGAGACAGAACTCCAGTTATGTGATGATGGTGTCCCTATAAAAACAGAACAAAGCCCAAGCCACAACATTTCATCTTAAACCTGAAACCAAACCTTGGACTGGCTATGGCATGGGAGAGACTTGAACAAACATATGGCTCAATGGAAGTGATAGAAGATGCTTTGTTCAAATGAATTGACACCTTTCCAAAAATAGCGATCCGAGATGATCCTAAACTGACAAAGTTGAGCGATCTACTAATGGAACTTCAGTCTGCTAAGGCCAAAGGAGACTTGCTTGGCCTTGCTTTCTTTGACATGGCAAGGGGTGTCAATCCAATAGTACAGAAGCTACCATTTTGTCTGCAAGAAAAGTGGGCATCAGTTGCAGCCTACAAGCAACAAAACCATGTTCCCTATCCTCCCTTTGCTTACTTTGTAAACTTTGTTAGTCAGGAGGCTAGAATTGGGAATGATCCAAGCTTAACTTTATCTCTCACATTGACATGGCTCCAAAAATTAAAAAGACAGCTTGGAAGCCCAGCAAACAACGAGAAATCTCTGTATACAAGACTTTATTTTAAGTATTTTTAAGATTTCCCATTGATATTGGCAAGCTCTTAAAAAAATTTGATGACTGTGAAAAACTGTGTCCCATTCAAAGAAAACCACAACCACTGCGTAAAGGCCGTGCATTCCGGGAAAAGCCCATCGAAGCTCGCAAGGCAATTCTAAAGGGAATAATGTGTGCTTTAAATGCTGTTCTTCAACATCACATATTGCAAAGAACTGCAATATTAAAGTCCAATGTTCTGAGTGTAAATGTGAAAAACACCAGAAAGCGTTCCATCCTGGACCCGCGCCCTGGATAGAAGATGTAAATGATGTTTCTGAGCATGACGGGGAGAGGGAGGAAATCTCCCCTCAATCTCAAGTTACCAGCAAATGTATGGAAGTCTCTGGGAAGATCAGACAGACAACTTGCTCCAAAATATGTCTTGTAAAAGTTTTTTCCAGCTGGCCACAGAGACAAAGCTGTATGCTGTATGCTCTATGCAATTCTGGACAAACAAAGCAACAGGTCTCTGGTTCATTCACAGTTCTTGAAGTGTTCAGTGACCAAAGTCCCAGTCCTCCTTGCATATTGAGAACATGCGCAGGAGTAAAAAAAAGTCTGTTGGAAGAAGGTCCAGTGGCTATGAAGTAGAATCTCTGGATGGAACTGTTCACATTCCATTACCAAGCCATATAGAATGTAATGACATTCCTAATAATAGAGATGAGATTCCAACTCCTGATGTAGCTCGCAGTCATGCACACCTAAAGTCTGTGGCAAACCTCATCCCAGAACAGGACCCACAAGCCCCAATTATGCTTCTCTTAGGTCAGGATATTAAATGAGTTCCAAGGTCCAAAAACAGGTGAATGGCTTACATAACCTACCCTATGCACAGAAGTTAGATCTGGGATGGGTCATTGTAGGCAATGTGTGTCTGGGAAATGTCCACAAACCTCTGACAATCAAAGCCTTCCACACAAACATCATAGAGTCAAAACCCCCAACTCTCTTTCGTCAATGTCCAAACAAATTCCATGTTAAGAAAAAATACAGAGCCATAACTAACTACTTCCCAACATATTCTTTGGAAAAATCTATCTGTGATGTTGACCACCTGGGATGCACTGTGTTTAAGCGAACCAAAGATGACAATCAGGTGGCTCCTTCGATTCAGGATGCCTCTTTCATGAAAATCATGAATAAATGTCTACAAAAAGATTCTAACAACAGTTGGGTAGTGCCATTACCCTTTAAGAGTCCACATCAGCATCTCCCCAACAACAGGCCTCAAGCACTGAAATGTCTTATGTCTCTCAAGTGCAACTTTGAAAGGAAGCCTAAAATGAGAGACCACTTCCTCAGCTTCATGGACAAGATGTTTAAAAATTGTCATGCTGAGTTAGCCCCTCCTCTGAGTGAGAACGAAGAACAATGGTACCTGCCAACATTTGGAGTATATCATCCGAAGGAATCTAAACAAATCAGTAGTGTTCGATTCCAGTGCCCAACACAATGGTGTATCAAATCAATCAAATCAAATCAAATCACTTTATTGTCACACTACTGCGTACACGAGTGCAACAGTAGGTGAAAGTCTTGTGTGCAGTTCCGAGCAACATTGCAGTAATGACAGTGACGAGACATAAACCACTTTACAATAACAACATATTTACACAGCACAATTTACATAACAAATGTACACATACCTACACAACAATTTACATATCAAATGTACACAATACACACAATGTAGAATACACATACACTAGATAAGGGTATAAAAATATATATACACTAATTGAATTGGGAGCTTCACTTAATGATGTGATCACTTAATAATGTGATTTTTAACTAGCCCTGACCTAAACAACACACTGCTGGGAGTATTGATCCGCTTCAGGAAAGAAGCCATTGCCTTCACAGCGGACATAGAATAGATATTCTATTGTTTTTTTGTAAGGGAAGAAGACAGGAACTTTCCACATTTTCTTTGGTTCCAAGACAATGACTTTTCCAAAGATGAGTTAAGAGGGTCCATGTCTTTGGTAATAGCCCCTCACCTGCAGTGGCTATTCATTGCCTACACCAGTCTGTTCAGATCGCCGAGTACCATGTCGACCCTGTCGTCAAGCATTTTGTAATGCTTGACTTCTACGTAGATGATGGCCTGAAGTCCCTGCTTTCAGTAGAAGCTGCTAACAATTTGCTGAAAAAAACACAGGAAGTTCTTTCCAAATCAAATCTGAGACTACATAAGATTGCAGCGAGTAACAAAGAGGTCATGGAAGCTTTTCCATCCAAAGATCATGCAAGTGAACTGAAAGATCTTGACCTTGAGGCAGACGCACTACCAATGCAACGTAGTCTTGGACTCAATTATAACCTTCGTACTAACGGTTTTCTCTTGTTACCACAAGAAATGGAGGAAGCTTGGACATCATGGAGAGCTTCTCTGACAGAGCTATCCAGTTTTTCCATCTCCAGATCCTATACTGAAACTTCACCATTGGCAGCAGTCAGAAGGGAATTGTGTGACTTTTATGATGCATCAACCAAATCAATCACTGCAGTGACGTATCTAAAAGTCACAGACGCTGCAGGGAATAATCACATTTGGTTTGCAAAGGTGAAAGCCAAACTTGCCCCCCCACCCCGAGCACACAGTGCCGAGACTAGAACTTTGCGCTGCAGTACTTGCCGTTGAGTTAGCAGACTTAATCTCAGTAGAACTGGACCTTCAGCTTGATGCTATAACCTACATCTCAGACAGTAAGGTGGTTCTGGGCTACATTTGTAACGAAACCAGGCTCTTTTATGTTAGCAACCGGGTACAATGTATCCGAAGGTCCTCTCATCCTGACCAATAGCACTATGTGCCAACAGACCAGAACCCGGCAGATCATGCAACAAGTTCTGTTCCCGCAGCCCACTTACAAAAGTGGACCCAAATTTCTGCTCATGCCAGAACCAGGTACCTCAATGAGCACTTACAACCTTGTTGATTCAAGTTCAGACCCAGACTTATGGCCTCTAGTGTCCAGTTTAAGCAGTACAACGTCATCCAAGCAGCTTGGTTCCCAATGATTTGCCAAGTTCTCTTCTTGGAAGTCACTAACAGGTGCTATTAATTGCATTATTCACTAAGCCCATCTTTTCAACAAAGATGCAAAGAAAAACAGTTCTTGTAAGGGCTGGCATTACAGCAAAGCAGAATTCACAGTGGAGGAATCCAATAAAGCTTCAGCCATCATTATCCGAGCGACACAAAAACAAGTGTATAGTCAAGAGATCAAATGTATCCAAAAGCAAGAGAGGATTCCAAAAAGTAGTCCTCTTCAAACTCTGGATTCATTCATTGATGCACAAGGCCTTCTAAGAGTCGGATGTCGAGTTTTAAAGATGAAATAAATTCTTTGGGTGAATTATCTAGGGCTGCAATAACTAATCGCTAAAATGTAAAAATATCAATAATGAAAATCAACAACGAATCTCATTATCGATTAGTTGGATATTTGCGGTGATCACAGAGAAGTTCTGTCGGTGATGTCACTCAATGAAAATGTTTTGCATGATGAAACTTGTTTGAAAACTGATGGAGACAAATTGAAGCAGGAAAAACATGACCCAAGATGTCCAGTGCACAAGAGTACTTTATAAACACTTTACAGAAGATCATAATAAGCATACAGTTTAAAATGAACTGTGTCAGGTGCATTGACAGAGTGCTTGTACTGTGCATAATTTATTTTTTTAAAAGAATAACTTATAAAAATGTAATCAGTGACAATACTATTTTAAAAATTCCAATATTCATTTGAAATACTTAAAATGTATGTAATCAGTGATAGTGCACAAGCATATATATCTAACATAAATACGTATTTTTCAGCTGGGCAGAATTATTATAATTTCTATTCTGGTGTCACCTATTGCCCTCTGCTAGGCTGATTTTTTTGTTCATTCCATCCCTGATTAATCATTTTACACTTTATTGAACAGTACTTTTTAAGTTTTACAAGTAAAGGAAATGAACAGATTTGCATATGTCCTGAAAGTAATAATAACAATTAGAAATTCAAATTTACCCATTCATGATTGAGGCATTGTTCAATGTTTTGTGAGAGTATAGAATCGTGAATTCAGTGCAGTAAATCAAACCAAACCCTTACAACCTTTAGAATTTCATTTTTTTAATCACATTTTAATAAATACAGGAAATCCCATTAATCGAAAGAAATAATCAAAGATTAATCAATTATCAAAATAATCTCTAGTTGCAGCCCTACAATTATTCATTAAGTTCAGTGCACTTTGCGGCCTCTTGGCAACATCCACGGTCTGTTATTATTTGATTAGGAAAATGTCTCAGTTTCTGTCATAATCTCAGTCGATTTAGTGACACTAGGGGTCTCTCTTGAGAGCCTCGGTTACCTCTTATCTTTGAGAAAAGGCCAATGAGAATTGGCAAACAGAATTTGCATGCCCCTTCCCTGGACATACGGTATAAAAGGAGGGAAGCACGCATCTGTTCCGACAGATTTTGAGCTGTGGAGCCGAGAGTAAGGTCCATTTCAGTTGCTTAGTACAGTGTTGTGGCAAGAGTGACACAACGTCTCATTCCCTCCATCAGGGAACGGAGGTTACGACAGTAACCAAGACATTCCCCTTCTGTCACACACTCGGCGTTGTGTCGATGTAGTGTCACTAGGGGTCCCTTTTTAAAAACGCCACACCACTGAACATGTTACGTGGACTGCTGATGCAGGTGCAAACAAGCAGCTGTGTTTGAAAATAGCAGGTGCGTTAGACTGCACGTAACCTTCCCCAACACCCCAAGAGACGTCATATAGTTCCCCACACGGAAGCGATGTAACAATGAGTTACGCCAGCCGCTGTATTCTCTCTCTCTATGTTTTCTTTCCATAGAGTGTTTGATGTGGCTGGGGCCATCTAACACTATGACACATATCAGGGAAGGCATTATTTTCCAATCCTATTCTTTCAGGGGGAAAAGACCCCGCGGAGACCACATACTGCCCAACAGGGGAGGTTAACATGTGGCAAATAAGTCACATGGGCTTACCAGCCACACATGGAAGTGGTGCGGTGGTAAGTCCTGCCTCGACAGGGAGGAGCTCTACAAACACAGCGACCGGGGGGCAGAGGGAGTTCTGCCCAAGGGAGAAGCAGGTCCGCAGACAGCAGGACCATACCATGGAAAATACATCACAAGAGATATTGGAATAATCAGAACATGTGAAGCACCTATTCCAGCACAGGAAATTCGGTGCCTGCAGTGGGTCTGGCTGCAAACTTGCTCCGCTGAGTTTGGAGCCAGAGGGCTAGGGAGGAAGCAGACCCAGGTTTCGTAACATGTGGACTCGGTGCTCTGCGCAAGCGATACACCCGGCCAGCTGTTGTCACCATATTACCAATTCTACTTGTTCGGACCTGTCAAAACATGGGACAAGATGGCCGCAACCCGGAGACTGCAAAATCTTGCAGAGGTATTGCTCTGCAGATGTCTACTAGATAGGTGACATTGGCCAGTGCCCACAAGGATGTCACACTCCTTGTAGAGTGTGTTTAAACCCGCAAGGGGCGGGCATGGCCTGGGTCTGGTAGGCCAATCCATGATCCAAGCCTCTGTTTGTAGACAGCGTTCCCTTTCCGCTGTCCACCAAAGCAGACAAAGAGCTGCACAGAGTGTCTAAAGCTCTGCATGTGATTAAATAGGTGCGCAAAGCACAGACCGGACACAGCAACGATAAAGCTGGGTCTGCCTCCTCCTGGGGCAGCACTTGCAGGTTCACTACCTGATCCCTGAATGGGGTCGTAGGAACCTTGGGCACATAGCCCAGTCGAGGTCTCCGTCTGCCGGAATGAACTCCAGGCAAGTGTCGCTGACAGAGAACACTTGCAGGTCCCCGACCCTCTAGATGGAAGTGAGTGCAATCAGGAGGGCCATCTTCAAGGAGAGGGCTTTTAGTTTGACTGATTCTAATGGCTCAAACGGGGCTCTCCTAAAGCCCGATAGAACAATGAAGAGATCCCATGAGGTGAACAAGCATGACCTAGGAGGGTTCAGCCTCTGGGCGCCTCTAAGGAACCTGATGATTTGGTCGTTCTTCCCTAACAACTCACCATCCACTGCATTGTGGTGAGCCACTATGGCAGCTACATTAACCTTCAAGGTGAAGGGGGACAGCCGCACTTCAAGCCTCTCCTGCAGGAATGAGAGCACTGACCCGACTGCACACCTCTGTGGGTCTTCAGATCGGGAAGAACACCAGGGAGGTGCTGTCACGAGGAGTGTGAGATCCAAGAGCCAAGTTCGAGTGGGCCAGTGGGGGGCCACGAGAATTACTTGTTCCTCGCCCTCCCTGACATTGCACAGGACTTGTGCAAGTAGGCTCACTGGGGGAAATGCGTATCTGTGCCAAATGGGACTTCCATCAGAGAGTACCAGAGCGGGCAGTGGGTGGAATCTCAGGAGGCAAACAGATCTACCTGTGCTCTGCCGAACCGAGCCCAAATCAGCTGGACCACCTGAAGGTGGAGTCTCCACTCTCTGCTGAGCATTACCTGATATGACAGAGTGTCCGCTGTGGTGTTTAGGTTGCCTGGGATGTGAGTGGCGACCTCAGCCGCTTCTGACTCAAAAGGAAGAGATGGCGGGCGAGTTGCAACATGCGACGTCAGGGAACGCAGCCTAGGTGATTTATAAACGCTAATGTTGCTGTGTTGTCTGAGATAATCATCACGTTCTTGCCACAGATCAACGGCAGAAATCCGCATAGGGCAAGAAATACAGCCAGCAACTCTAAGCAGTTGATGTGCCAACCCAGCCAGGGCCACATCCAGTGGCTGCTTGCCCATTGCACACTGCACCCCAACCCAACTGGGAGGCATCCGTAGTAACTACATCGCATCTGAACACCTGCTGTAGGGGGACTCCTGCCTGTAGAAAACAGAGGTCTGTCCATGGGCTAAATAAGTGACGGCAGGAAGTGGTGAGGGTCACACGGTATGTGCCACGCCGCCGTGCCCATCTTGGGTCTTATATGCATTAACTCGAGCAGCGTAACCGTTGCTGAGGATGCCATACACCCCAGGAGCCTCTGAAATTGTTTCATTGGAAACGCTGTGCCCGGTCTGAACGAACTCTGGCAGTTCAGCACCGACTGTGCGTGCTCGCTTGTGAGGCGTGCTGTCACTGAGACTGAGTCTAACTCCATGCAGAGAAAAGAAATGCTCTGAACCGGGGAGAGCATGCTCTTTTACCAGTTTACCCGAAGCAGGTAGAGCTTGCTCTTTTACCAGTTGACTCGAAGCCATAAACGGCTGATGTGCATGAGCACCACGTCCCTGTGCGCACAGAGCAACTGTCGAGAGTGTGCTAGGATTAGCCAGTTGGTGAGGTAGTTGAGTATGCGAATACCCACTTCCCTTTACGGGGCAAGAGCTGCCTATTTCGTGAAGATGCGAGGGGACAGGGACAGACCGAAGGGGAGGACCATGTACTGATATGCCTGGCGAACTGTAGAAAGGGTCTGTGACAGGGTTATATTGAGGCTTGAAAGTACCCTCAGGTCTACAGCTGCAAACTATTCCTGATGCCGGATGCACATCAGAATACATTTCTGCGTCAGCATCTTGAATGGGAGTATGTGTAAGGCCTGGTTCAGAAATCGCAGGTCCAAGATTGGCCGCAACCCACCGCATTTCTTGGATACGATGAAGTAAAGGCTGTAGATACCCTAGGTAATGACTGCTTCCTGGAATGACACAAAGACGGAAGGGCATCTTGAAAAAGATGCGTCTTTAAAAAACGTTCAATGAAAAGAAGAGGAAATCTGCTGAAATGCGCAGTATTTCCAACAGAGTATGCTCTTTAGAGGTGAGTGGAACAGCAGTGGGTTTTACTCAGCTCGCTGAAACACAACTGCTCGGCTCCGAAGAAAAAATCTGTCTGAACACGCACGCTTCCCTCCTTTTATACCTGTATGTCCGGGGGAGGGGCATGCAAATTCTGTTCGCCAAATCTCATTGGCCTTTTCGCAAAGATAAGAGGTAACTGAGGCTCTCAAAAGAGACCCCTAGTGTCACTACATTGACACAACATCGAGTAACTGACAGAAGGGGAACCCAAAAAACTAAAATCTCACAAAAATAGTATCATAAAGTTTGCTTATTTAGCTCAGTAATTGAAAGCTGCCATAATGACGGTTGCAATTTTTCAATGAGTGGCCTGTCTCTTCCTTATACTGTCTCTGACATAATCCATGTTCACATGGTGGTGAAATGAAACCTCCATTCGGATAAGTTTCACAAACCAAGTAATTTTAAGCAAATAAATGTTAGAGCTCAAGATGTAAATGGTTGCAAGTTATTATTAGAAATCTAAATGTTCTTTAAAATTTGCAGGTTCAGATGACAGTCTATGTTGTTTTGATGTAGGAACTAAAGATTCTATAACACTGTACCCAAGAGCAAAGCATGTAACCTAAGGTTATTCAAGGGGGAACTTTGGTTTGGATTACAAAACTTCTCTGCTGGTAAATGAAGAATAAAAATAATACTTTACATAATCTCTGCTTTCTTCCAAGTCTGTCTGCTCATGGATGAAAAGATCTGAAGGAATATTGAGTCTTGTTTCACATATGTTGGCACAGGAACAATACCTGACCGAGCATTTTTAATGGAGGACCACCTTTTATTTAGTCATCATAAGTGTATGAATTGTATTTGTATATGACTAACCAAATGGGTTTGCTGGAGCTTTGGCCAATGGCAATTCCTATGGGGCGGGATGTGGTAATGAATGACCCCTGTGTTTCTGCTATTCTGTGTGATTTTGTCCCACTGCTCAATTGTTTACTTAAATGTGGTGTACAATTTCACTGTCTGAATGGAAAATATATATATATATATATATATATATATTTTTTAAATGAGTCATGCATTTGAGAGTTTTTGCTGTATATATTACACTATTACCCTTTGTTTAAACTCAGGCATGAGTGAAACTATGCCAACTGTCATAATAACAATAACAAATAATCTGTTGTGGTAATTCATACTATATAATCTTTCTGGCAGATGATTTGTGGTGCAAAATCCTCTGATTGTGTTTTAATCTGCTCTCAGCTCATGTTGGTAGCAGATTCTCTTGACAGGTTTTTATGTTTGAGATTATTTGAGGCAAGTTGTGTAAGTGACAATGTGAAAACTGAACCTTCTCCAGCTGGAAGGCAAATACAAAACCCTCAACATGGAAACCAAGCTCAGTTTACAACCTATTAGATCTAAACCACATGATAGACTTGAGGGTTTGTTAAAGAAGGAACTTGTTTTGTATGTCTGTTTCTTTTCCAGAATCCATCAGACAGGGATTTATAAAGCTCATTTGCCTGTGGGAATAATTCAAATCCAGATAAATTAAGTTAAAGAAATATTCTGGGTCCAATACATGATAAGCTCAATCGATGGCATTTATTTCATAATGCTGATTACCACAAAAAATCATTTAGACTAGTCCTTCGTTCCTCGTAATTAAAAAAAAAAAAAAAAATAGCAAAGAAATAAAAAGAAGCAAAAATCTGTTTTAAAGTGACACACTTACAATGGAAGTGAATGGGGCCAACACGCAAACTTTAACATACTCGTAGACAACATGCGTGGTAGCATGATTTTATGAAGTTATATCCAATTTTACAATTTCGTTGACGTGACAACAAAATGACATACACTTTAAAACCCTGTTTTTGGAAAACAAGTTGAAGTTATTATTTTACCTACAAAGATACAGAAACATATACAAAACCCACATATGCCATATTCCAAGCCCACATCCCTTCAACAGCCATTAGCTGGTTAAAGTAGCACCATAGTGCTAAGTAAAAACACACTCTTGTCTTGAGGCCTCCAAGTATACAAGAATACTCTGTTAGACAGATGGTGTGGAGGAAAATCTCGATTTTGGTGAGTTTTCTGTTACTGTACATGTGTAAATGTGCATTTACCACAGTAAATAGATGGTTTCCTCAGTTTTGAACTAAAAGGGGCAATTTTTACACTTAAGTAGCAGTTTATTTTTTCATTGAGGTGTAGTTATTATGATGCACCTATGACCACCAATCATTAAATGTGCACAGGTCAATGACCTGCTATCTCCTAAAGACTACAGTTTTTTGTTTTCTGTCATGTCAGTGCGCACTCTTTCAATTACATGATTGACTACTACTTTCTCACTAATCAGAACAATGCACACACCTGATGACATGTCGGCCAGATTTCAAACCGTGGAAAGTTTAAATACACCTTAGCCAAAGTTTTTCACAAATTTGACATTTAATCATAGAAAACATTCCCTGTCTTAGGTCAGTTAGGATCACTACTTTATTTTAAGAATGTGAGATAATATCAGAATAAGAGTAGAGAGAAATATTTATTTCAGCTTTTATTTCTTTCATCACAATCCCAGTGGGTCAGAAGTTTACATACACTTTGTTAGTATTTGGTAGCATTGCCTTTAAGTTGTTTAACTTGGGTCAAATTTTGTGGATAGCCTTCCACAAGCTTCTCACAATAAGTTGCTGGAATTTTGGCCCATTCCTCCAGACAAAACTGGTGTAACTGTGTCAGGTCTGTAAGCCTCCTTGCTGGCACATAAACTTTCTATCAGATTGAGGTCAGTGCTTTGTGATAGCTACTCCAATACCTTGACTTTGTTGTCCTAAAGCTATTTTGCCACAACTTTGGTAGTATGCTTGTTGTGTTTTCTGTGGAGTTCTGTCATTTGTGAAGTTTTGTTATTTTTTATTTAATTTTTATTTACATGTTTAATTCAAATGTTTACCTTAAACCAGAGTTACAAATGTTGCAAGTAACACTTATGGAGAAACGTTTGAGGTTTAGTAACCTAATAGTGTAGTGTCTCTTTAAGAGAGGAGTGTGCTGTGAAACATGTGACCGGAGTTTACTATGTGAAAAGGAAGCGCGATTCATTTAGTCTATAATGACTTCAACCCGGTGTGCAGCCACTTGGTAAGCTCTCTTAATTTCAAATGTTTTCTTGTCTGCTTTTATGATGTCATGTTGTCTGCTGTTGCCATGCTATGTTTTTGTACTGTGTTTATGTCCGTTGCACGTTAAAGATAACGCTATGCTCCGGTAGATCTAAGCAGTTTAGTTAACTGATAAAGATAATGCTATGCTCCAAAGTTATAAGTTGTTGAGGTGGCTGTAGCCGTGGGACATAAAGCTAACATTTAGACTTACTTATAACATCGCTATACCAGATGTGTCCATTTATGTTTACTTTCTTTGGCTTTATAAATGTTTGATGAAGTATGAATCGCGGACCGGTATTTAACGATAGTAATGTTGTTCTTTCTGTTTTGCCGCGGGGCATTCTGGGAACTGTAGTTTCCAGCTCTAGCTTTCTGCTTGCATGGGTTTGGTAGGATTTGAGTATGGTGCATAATGTTGTGTGAAGCGTGTACATGAAAATTATGAAATGATGATTATTATTATAGCATATTAATATTGTTATATAACTTGTATTTTGATTAATGTTATTTATTGTTGCATATAGTTATTGGGCTATTGAAGTATGTTTGTAGCATGCACATGAAAATTTAAATGTTTTATTTTTTCAGGTTTATTACCTGGTTATCATTGGTGATAAAATAAACAAACAAAAATGTGAAATACCGAGTAATATCCTTTGTACACTGGGTTGCCCTTTCCGTGGGGAGAACACAGAACAGTAATAAACCAAAAACGGCCAGAGAGCGTTAAGCTTTGCCACTGCCCTATCAGCATTGACCAGTGAAGGAGCACCAAGGGAAGAGGAACAGGCCGAATAGACCCCTCTGTGAAACAGCGCCTTGGTCAGTGCAGGGAAAGGAAGATGGATTAGGCAGAATTAGTGGCCTTGAAAGGAAAGCGCTCAACAGCACAGAGCTCTTTCAGCAAGAGAGCCAAAAAGCTGTCCCTCACTATAGACCTCCTAGAAAAAAGGGTGCTTATTGACGAGATCAGAGCACTTGGTGTGGACTTTGGAAAGCTGCATGACACTGGACTTGAATATGTTGATGCTCTAGGAGAAGTGGATAGCGATGAAGAAAAACCAGAAATAGAAGCGGCTCATGTAGAGGAGAAAATGGCAACGTGTCTTGCCACCTATACAGAAACGCTCCGGCTCGCTAAGGAGACGTTATGGTCTAAATTCGCCTATGTTGACCTTAAATTTCCTAAATGGGGAAAAATGTACTGAAGTGGAGAACACTGATGTGAAGGAGTTGTCGGAGGACGACTTTCAAGTCCTGAGAGAGGGCCTGGTGGAGAGAATCAAAATGCTTGAGCAGAAGGTGGTTGAATGGGAAAGTCTTGTCCCTGGAGCCAAGACAACAGTGTATAAGCAGCAGCAATACAAGCTAGTCAACACACTGCATGACTGGGTACGGAGCTGGCAAAAGTTGAAGAGGTCGACGGGGGAGAAGAGGTTGAAGAAGCAGGTACTAATGAAGAGCATAGCGAGTGTGGCGAGGGGCCCACTAGAGCTGGCAAACAGCCCCAAATCCCTAGTGTAACACCTGTATCCAGTACTGGAGCAGCTGCGTTTCCATATGCACCACCACAAAGCATCCCTGGCCTGCATCCCGGGGCGTACGGCTTCAGACCACAGATCAGTCTTGAAAGAACACGCCTGCCCAAGTTCTCGGGAGACATGACTGACTACTATCGGTGGAAAGCTGAGTGGGAAGAGCTGGAACAGCTGGGGAACCCAATGAGGATGGCTGGTGTTACAAGTTTCCACCTCCTGGCAAGTCTCTACGACAGGGTGAAGAAAGATTTGGTTCTGTCTAGCTGTGCATCTGTGAATGAAATGTTCAGGCGCCTCGACAACCGCTTCGGGAACAAGGCGAAAATTGTCCTGAAGATATCCGAGGAGGTTCAGGGCCTACCCTCCATAAAGGGAGACAACCCTAGGAAAGCAATTGAGCTGATTCAAGCAGTGGCGTGGGCCCCAAGTAACCTTGTGATCCTGGGAGAAGAGGAGGTAATAAAGAACCGTTGGGTATGCAAGCTACCAAGTGCTCTGAAGGAGAAATGGATTGCGCACAAGACTGAGCCTGTGAATAACCACTTCGACTGCTTACTGCGCTTCCTGAAGAAGCAGGAGGCGATCCTTGAGGAGCTAGATCAGCTGGAGGTAGGCCCTAGAGAGGGAAGCTCCTCAGTGAAAGGCCCGGCAGACAAGCCAGAAGGAGGAGTCAAGAAAGCGTTTTCCAAAGCTACCTCAGGCCGAAGAGAGTCTCAGTCGAAGCCACGCTTGAGCTCGTGCACTGCCTGTGCTGATGAGACACATGCTGGCAGGCTGTTTGCCTGCAAAGCCTTCAGGGAGTTGGATCTCCAGAGGAGAAAAGCCCATCTAAAGACCCATGGGATATGCAATGGGTGCCTGTGCTTCCACCTAAAGGATGGCCGTTGCAACCCGAAGTTCCTCTGCAGTAAAATGGACTGCCGCAAAGAAGAGCCTCACCACTATCTGCTCTGCTCTAAGTACATCGCTCGAGAAAAAGATGTTGGCAGCGAGGTGCAATATACCAAAAGGATGGAGAGAAAAGGCCTCAGGCTGACCAGCAAGCAAGAAGAGCTCCTGGCGAATGTCACTCCGGAATTAAGAGAAGAATTCAGGAAGGCATTTTCCAACAAAGCCTCAACTACGATCTGCACTGCTGGAGGTGGACTGAAAGAGTACCCAGTTATAAAGATGTTACTGGAAGTGACAACTAACTCAGGCCAGCTGATAGGCACTCTTATTGACCTTGCCTCTGACACCAACTATATAACAAATAACGCTGCCCAGCGCCTTGGACTGATTGGTGAGCGCATCAAGTTAATTGTCCACGGAATAGGAGGGATGAGAACGACAGTCATAACCAAGAGATACTCCCTGCGACTAAGAGTGAAGACCATCAAGGGGACGTAACGGAACACAAACTGCTCTGCTACGGCCTGGAGAGTATTGCGGAGATAAGTCGGCCTGTCACTCCGCAACAACTGCAAAAGATCTTTCCTGACGTCACTGCAGAAGAGCTGGTCTGTCCTGAGAACATCGATCTTCTGATCAGCCACAGGGAAGGTCGTCTAGTTCCACAGTCGTTCAAGTTGGAGGGAGATCTAGTACTCTGGGACGGCCCATTGGGCAAAACTGTTGGCGGTACTCCACCTCGAAGAGATCAGGGTGTCGATCTAATGCCCAATCTGGAACATCAGCCATCTGGTTGCCCTGAATCCTCATTCTAGCTCAACGCCAGTGAGGATAGTCTGGAACAGTAGTCAGGAGTTCAGAGTGTTGAGCCTTAACCTCGTACACAAAGGCGCTGATGTCCTCAACCCGATTCGAGGTGTCCTGCTTAGATTCAGGAGCAGATTGCATGCTGCCCATGGCGATGTTATGAAAATGTATAATTCAGTGTGGCTGAAGGACGAGGAGGTCCACCTCCATCGATTCCTCTGGAGGGATAACCCCGAAGATGAAATCGGTGTGTTTGCCGTCGTCTGAGTTAACATAGGCGACAAGCCTGCCGGATGCATCGCTCAGGTTGCCATGAGAGAGACGGCAATCCTGCCTCCAGTTTACATCCATGGTTGAAGAGCGCCGGATCCTGACAGAGGACTGCTATGTGGACGAAATCTTGACGTTGCATGATGATCTCCAAACTCTGATTAGGATGACCGAAGGAGTGGAAGAGATCCTAAAAGCAGGTGGCTTCTCCCTCAAGCCCTGGGTCCTGCCAGACCAAAATGGGAGGAGTAGAAAACCCACTGACCCCAGCAACGTCAGGTCAACAGAGCCCAAGACTCTGATATTCCCCAACCAGATGCGGGACGAGGAGAACAAGGCATTGGGATTGGGATATGAACCCGAATCTGATAAACTCCGTGTGCTGACATCAGTGAACTTCTCAAGGAGGAGAGGAAAGATGAGGACCGGTCTGGATCTACGAGAGGATGAGATCAGAGGCAGCACCCCCGACCCTCTCACCCGACGCATGCTGCTGAGTCAGATCGCAGGGTTTTATGACCCCATCGGCCTGGCCTCACCTGCCAAGCAACGAGGAGTGATGCTCATAAGAGAGTCCTTTCAGGAAGCAGGAAGAGACCATCCCTCCAAGAACACCTGGGATGATCCTCTTTCGCCACGTCTTCGAGAGGCTGCAATAACTCTTTGAGCAATATGTGAGGCTTGGCCAACTTGGATTCGACAGGAGTCTCACACCCCCTTGGAGCCATAGGTCGCCCAATGGGGATCACGTTTTACGATGGTAGTGAAGCTTCCTACGGAGCCGTTCTTTACCTACGGTGGGAGACAGAAGATGGAGTCATAGTGAGGCTGGTTGAATCAAAGGCCAAGCTCACTCCTCTAGACCAGAAAGGTGGTGTCATTAAAGCAGAGCTGTGCAGGGCTGTCTTTGCATCCCGCCTGAAGACATACTTCGAGAAACACTGCTACATCAAGGTCAATCGGTGGATCCATTTTGTCGATAGTCAAACAATCTTGGGAGCCATCCAGATGGATGGTTATGGCTATCAGACTTTTTTTTGCAAACCGGATTGGAGAAATCCAAAAGGCCGGATCAGTGGAGAGCTGGAGGTGGGTCGAAGGAAGATAGAACATCGCCGACCTCATCACAAGAGAGGCATCCCCTGAGGAGCTTGCTGAAGGATCAGTCTGACAGGAAGGCCCAGAATTTTTGAAGTTGCCTGAATCAGATTGGCCTGTGAAAACTGCCAGAGAGATCAACCCCTCTGTTGCTGAGGAGATCGGGGGACTTCGGAGAAAGGCGTTCTCGGCACTGGTTACAGCAGGGGCCCAGCACAGGAAATGGTCAGGCCCAACCAGTGTTGCACTGGCACGGTTATGCGGGACCATCGCTTGGATGAAACAAGCAGTAGAAATCTGGCTAGGTAACAGCCAGGCCCCAGTTCGGTCAAAGTGGGAGGCAAGACCATACCTGTCTGTGGAAAAAAGAGCAACATTTTTCAAAGATCTAGCTCTCGAAGCTCAAGATGGTGTCGAGTTCCGGGACACAACCCTGGATCGCCTGGTTGTTCAGAAGGAGGAAAAGACAGGACTCTTGCTCTGCGGAGGGAGAATTCAACACTGGAATGAGGATCGAGTGGCTGTACCGCTAATCCCATGACAGTCGTGGCTCGCAACCCTACTGGCCAGGGAGGCACATGAAGAAAATCATGAAGGTGTTGCCTCTACCCTTCTACGGACAAGAAGGAAAGCCTGGATCATGCAGGGACGAAGAACAGTTAAGAAGGTACTAAACAACTGTGTCACCTGCAGAAAGCAAAGAGCCAAGATGTGTCCGCAAGTAATGAGTGATCTCCCTCAAGAGCGTACCAAAAGAGCAAGCCCATTCGAGTATACAACCCTCAACCTTTTTGTCCCCTTCGAGGTGAAAGACGCTGTTAAAAGAAGTAAGAAGGTCTGGGGTATTGTTTTCTGTTGAATAGCCTCCATGCGGACCTCACCGATGACCAGTCGGCAGAAAGCTTCCTCCAAGCATATTCCCGCTTTGTTGCTCTGAGGGGGCATCCAAGGAAACTATGGTCCG
Organism: Moxostoma hubbsi; assembly: GCA_032164185.1. NCBI lineage: Eukaryota > Metazoa > Chordata > Actinopteri > Cypriniformes > Catostomidae > Moxostoma > Moxostoma hubbsi. The sequence goes on from JAVLUX010000031.1 coordinate 20,130,118, forward strand.
ACAGAGGCACCAACTTCATTGGCGCCAAGTCGGCTCTGCATGAGCTGTATAAAAATCTGGCTTGCTTGGAGACTACGTCAATAGAAAATGTAGCCGCTAAGAACAGGACTGAGTGGAAGTGGGATTTTCACCCTGCAGATGCACCCCATAGGAATGGAGCTGTGGAGGCTGCTGTAAAGCTTTTTAAGAGGGCGCTCATGAGCCTCGGAGGAGCTACAGAGTCTCTCACATGGGGGAGCTCCAAACTCTGTTCTATCAGGCAGCCAACCTGACAAACGAACGTCCAATCGATGCCAGAGCTCAAGAACAGGAAGACTCGATCGAGTACTTAACACCCAACTCCCTCATACTGGGTCGAGCATCGCTTGGAGGAGACACCAGCGGGCTTGACCTAGAGACCCATCCCTGGCGTCGTCTAAGGGCTATTCAAATCGGAGTGAACCGGTTCTGGGCAAAGTGGACGGAATTAGCTGGCCCAAATCTGTTCATTTGACATAAATGGCACGGGATGGAGAGGAACGTCAAAGTCGGCGATCTCGTCTGGATTGCTGACACAAATGCTTTGAGAGGTCAGTTTCATTTGGGCCGGATTCTGACAGCTTATCCTGACAGTAAAGGAATTGTCAGGGATGCTGACATCGCAACATGTGCTGGCCTTCCTGTTTCCCTGGTGGGTTGCCTGGAAGAAGAGGAGTTCTTCATTGCCCATGACAGTTATCAGAAGAGACGTGAGAAGACTGGTGGTCCTTCTCCCGGTGGAGGACGAAACTCATCCACCCCAGCCACCATGACACCCGCCTCTTCCTGAAACCCTCTCATTCTGCACACTGCCCTATTCCCTGGCCCAAACCCCTGTCACCCTGTCACTGCCCTTACCCCTGTTGGCTGGTTGGTGCAAGCCTAGCGCTGCCACCATGCCCATCACATTGCACATACATGAAGAAGTAAGAGCATGCAAATCCCATACCTCGCATACCCGGGCAGTACACCACACACCTGCCAAAGGGATGTGATTGACTTGGACATTGGACTAAGCTGCTCCTAAATTGGTCGTGTCTTCATCAGACTAGCTAAGGGCTCTCTTAAATTAAAAAAAAAAGAGGGTGTCACTAAGAGGGGTTGTTTGAGTAATTTTGGTAAGATCAGGAACTTAAGTGGGAGGTGTTGTGTTTTCTGTGGAGTTCTGTCATTTGTGAAGTTTTGTTATTTTTTTATTTAATTTTTATTTACATGTTTAATTCAAATGTTTACCTTAAACCAGAGTTACAAATGTTGCAAGTAACACTTATGGAAAAACGTTTGAGGTTTAGTAACCTAATAGTGTAGTGTCTCTTTAAGAGAGGAGTGTGCTGTGAAACATGTGACCGGAGTTTACTATGTGAAAAGGAAGCGTGATTCATTTAGTCTATAATGACTTCAACCCGGTGTGCAGCCACTTGGTAAGCTCTCCTAATTGCAAATGTTTTCTTGTCTGCTTTTATGATGTATGCTTCATGTTGTCTGCTGTCGCCATGCTATGTTTTTGTACTGTGTTTATGTCCGTTGCACGTTAAAGATAACGCTATGCTCCGGTAGATCTAAGCAGTTTAGTTAACTGATAAAGATAACGCTATGCTCCAAAGTTTTAAGTTTATGAGGTAGCCGTAGCCGTGTGACATAAAGCTAACATTTAGACTTACTTATAACATTGCTATACCAGACGTGTCCATTCATGTTTACTTTCTTTGGCTTTATAAATGTTTGATGAAGTATGAATCGCGGACCGGTATTTAACGTTAGTAACGTTGTTCTTTCTGGTTTGCCGCGGGGCATTCTGGGAACTGTAGTTTCCAGCTCTAGCTTTCTGCTTGCATGGGTTTGGTAGGATTTGAGTATGGTGCATAATGTTTGAAGTGTGAAGCGTGTACATAAATTATGAAATGATGATGATTATTATTATTAATATTGTTATATAACTTGTATGTTTGTAGTATGCACATGAAAATTTAAATGTTTTATTTTTTCAGGTTTATTACCTGGTTATCATTGGTGATAAAATAAACAAAAAAGTGAAATACCGAGTAATATCCTTTATACACTGTGTTGGCCTTTCCGTGGGGAGAACACGGAACAATGCTTGTGTCATTGTCCATTTGTAAGACCCATTTACATCCAAGGTTTAACTTCCTGGCTGATGTCTTGAGATTTTGCTTCAGTATATCCACATAATTTTCCTTCCTCATGATGCCATCTATTTTGTGAAGTATACCAGTCCTTCCTGCAGCAAAGCATAATTTTTTTGTGGGGAAAAATGATGCTGGCACCCCCATGCTTCATGGCTGGGATGGTGTTCTTCGGCTTGCAAGCCTCACCCCTTTTCCTTCAAACATAACGATGGCCATTATGGAGGACATTTCTTCAAAAATTAAGATCTTTGTCCCCATGTGCACTTGCAAACTGTAGCCTGTTTTTTTATGGCAGTTGTGTTGGGAAAAATGACTTGTGTCATGCGCAATGTAGACGACTTGCCAAAACCATAGTTTGCTAATATGAAATCTGTGGAGTTAAAAAATGTGTTTGAATGACTTCACCCTAAGTGTATTTAACCCTCTGACTTCAACTGTAATCATTGTTTAAGGGCGTTGTTATGCACAGTGCACAGTATGGGTGTTGTACAGTGATACATTATGTGAAACAACAACTTTGCTGTTACTATTAGGGATGTGCATAAGTAATCGATTAATTGAGAACTAATTCAGCTTCAAATATTTGATTAATTAAAACACTACTTGTATATTGCAATTTTATTTTCCTTTGTGCGTTTGCCTGCCATGGATAACAATAAAACTGCTTCTCTCACCTAAATCTTTCCATTCATCTCAATGCATTGGTTGGTGCTTTGGATGCATAGCGTTATTAAATAAATAGTTCACCAAAAAATAACATTTTAATTATTTTAAAAGGGCCATGACATACTATTTTTTTTTTTTTTTTTTTTTTTTTTATAATTTTATTATCTTCCCTGAGGTCCACTTATATTGTTAGTATAGTTTGTTTTGCATAAAATAGTCATAATTTAGTCATATATAATAATTTTCCACCCTGTCTATTGCCCTCTGTCTAAAACACTCAGTTTTAAGATGTCTGGTCCTTTAAGACTTCAATGTAAACATCCACTGTTGTGATTGGCTAACATCATGCATAATGAATAAACTCCACAAGACCACAACATTTATGAAACAAAATTTCAGGATTAACATATAACCCACATCCAACACATTTGATCAGAATATATTAAACTGTTCACTCAGTCAGCACCATAAACTATCAAACAGTCATAACATATGAAATATTAATGAATTTTTTATTTATGGATTTTCAGTCCAATAGTGTTTTAACTTCACCGTCCGTCGATAACACTTTCTGTGACTGGTTCACAAGCACTCGGTTATGTATGAAACCTCCGTTCCCTGATGGAGGGAACGAGACATCATGTCGAAGAAGCGACACTAGGGGTCTCTCTTGAGCGCAGAATATGTCTCTGGTCTATGAAAAATGGTCAATGAGAAGTTGGCAGACAGTATTTGCATACCCCGCCCCGGACATACAGGTATAAAAGCGGGAAAATACGTGGAGTTCATTCAGGATTTTTCTGAGGAGCCGGAAATGGTCCAGCCACTGCAGTGCTCGGCTCAGCGACATGGCCGGGAGGACATCTCGTTCATTCCATCAGGTAACGGAGGTTACATACGTAAACGAGACGTTCCCCATCTGTTGCTCGCTTCGACATCGTGTCGAAGAAGCGACACTAGAGGTTCACTTCAAATCACACCATGCGCTGAGCCTTGTACGTGCACTGCTGACACAGGAGAGGGCAGGTATTTCACATGCACAAACAACCAACTGTGTCAGACTGCGCGTACCCTTCCCCAATCCCCCCAAAAAAGTCGTCGGAATCCTTCTGGTTACCCTAGAGGGGAACAAGGGGACGCTTGCCAACCTGGGAACGAGCCAAGCCTGGCTGGGCCTCTTTTCTCTCTATTTTTCTCTGCATAGATCAAGAACAGCTGTGGCCCTTACCCGCATCGAGGGAAGGGGGTCTTACCCAGTTTCCTATTCTTTCAGGGGGTTCTACTGGCTCGGACCTGAGAAAACACGGGATGAGACTGACAACCCTGAGATTGTAAAATCTTGCAAAGGTATTAGGTGTTGCCCAACCCGCTGCTCTACATATGTCTGATAGGGAGGTGCCTCTAGCCAGTGCCCACGAGGATGAAATACTCCTTGTAGAGTGCGCTCGGACCTGCAAAGGGGGGGGCACGGCCTGGGTGTGAAAGGCCAATAAAATGGCATCCACCACCCAGTGGAAAAGCCTCTGTTTGGAGACAGCGTTCCCTTTCCGCTGTCCCCCAAAGCAGACGAAGAGCTGCTCAGAGCACCTAAAGCTCTGTGTGCGGTCCAAATAGGTACGCAAAGCACGTACCGAACACAGGAATGAAGAGGCTGGGTCTGCCTCCTGATGGGACAGCGCTTGCAGGTGCACTACCTGGTCTCTGAAGGGAGTGGTAGGGATCCTGGGTACATAGCCCGGTCGTGGTCTTAGGATCATATATGTATCTGTCGGACCGAACTCCAGGCAAGTGTCGCTAACAGAGAACGCTTGCAGGTCCCGACCCTCTCGATGGCAGCGAGCGCGATCAGCAGGGCCGTTTTCAGAGAGAGGGGCCCAACTGATTCTAGCAGCTCGAAGGGGGGTCTCTAGAGGTGGGGGAACAGGCTTGGCCAGGAGGGGTTCAACCTCCGGGCGCCTCTTAGGAACCTGATGATTAAGTTGTGCTTACCCAAGGACTTTCCATTTACTGCATCGTGGTGGGCCGAAATAGCGGCAACATATACCTTCAGGGTGGAAGGGGACAGCCTCCCTTCCAGCCTCTCTTGCAGAAATAAGAGCACTGACCTAACTGTGCACCTCTGTGGGTCTTCAGCATGGAAGAACACTAATTCGCGAACAAGCGCCATTTCAGGGCGTAAAGTTGCCTGGTAGAAGGGGCTCTGGCTTGGTTGATTGTGGCTACGAACGTGGGTGGTAGACCAGCTAAATCTACCGCGTCCAGTCCAGGGGCCAGACGTGGAGGTTCCACAGGTCTGGGTGCGGATGCCAGAGTGTGCCCCGTCCCTGAGAAAAAGGTCTTCCCTCAGGGGAATTTGCCAGGGAGGGCTGTCGCGAGGAGTACAAGATCTGAGAACCAGACCCAGGTGGGCCAATAAGGAGCCACAAGGGTGACTTGCTCCTCGTCCTCCCTGACCTTACACAGCACCTGTGCTAGAAGGCTCACTGGGGGAAATGCGTACTTGCGCAGCCCCACAGGCCAGCTGTTTGCCAGTGCGTCTGCCCCGAGGGGAGCCTCTGAACGGGCATACCAGAGTGGGCAGTGGGAGGTTTCTTGGGAGGCAAACAGGTCTGCCTGGGCCTTGCCGAACTGTTCCCAAATTAGCTGGACCGACTGGGAGTGAGGCCTCCATTCTCCACTGGACAAGCATTGTCATGACAGCATGTCCGCTACCACATTGAGGTTGCCAGGGTTGTGAGTGGCGCGCAGCGACTTGAGTATACGACGAGCGAGTTGTGACGTGGCGGGAGCGTACGCCACCTTGGCGATTTATGTACACTACCGCAGTGGTGCTTTCTGACCTGATCAGGACGTGTTTTTCCCGAACTAGCAGGAGAAACTTCCGCAGGGCAAAGAAAACTGTCAGCAACTCCAGGCAGGCCCCTTTCCAACAGCCCGCAGCTACGCGTGCCCATTGCACACGGCGACCCCAATCTGGAGGTGTCGGTCGTGACCAAGACGCATTGGGACACCTGCTGCAAGGGTACACTGCCCGTAGAAATCAGAGGTCTGTCCAGGGTTTGAATGCTTGGCGGCAGGCGGGGGTGAACATCACACGGTGCGTGCCGCGGCGCCATGCTCGTCTTGGGACTCGAGTCTGAAGCCACTGCTGAAGTGGTGTCATATGCATCAACCCCAGCGGCGCGACCGCCACGGAGGATGCCATGTGCCCCAGGAGCTTCTGGAAAATTTTTAAGGGGACCGTTGTGCCCAGCCTGAAAGCGGCGAGGCTCCTCAACACTCACTGGGCACGCTCGTTGGTGAGACATGCTAACATTGAGACTGAGTCCAACTCCATGCCGAGAAAAGAGATGCTCTGGACCGGGGTAAGCTTGCTCTTTTCCCAGTTGACCTGAAGCCCTAAACGGCTGAGGTGCCTGAGCACCTGGTCTCTGTGAGCGCATAGTAACTCTCGTGAGTGGGCCAGAATGAGCCAGTCGAGGTAATTGAGTATGCGGATGCTGGCTTCTCAGAGCGGGGCAAGGGCTGCCTCTGCGACTTTCGTGAAGACGCGAGGGGACAGAGACATGCTGAAAGGGAGGACTTTGTACTGATGCACCTGGCCGTCGAACGCGAACCGTAAGAAGGGTCGGTGTCGAGGCAGAATTGAGACGTGGAAGTACGCGCCCTTCAGGTCTACCGCTGCGAACCAATCTAGATGCCGAACGCCGGTTAGAATGTGTTTCTGCGTGCGCATTTTGAACGGGAGTTTGTGAAAAGCTTGGTTGAAAACTCGCAAGTCCAAGATCGGTTGTAAGCCGCCGCCTTTCTTGGGTACGATGAAGTAAGGACTGTAGAAACCCTTCTTCATCTCGGATGGAGGGACAGGCTCTATCGCGTCTTTGAGTAAGAGAGTAGCGATTTGGCATGTTTGCCGTGTACTGCGGAGAAGCGGACGCCCGTGAAGGGGGGCGGAGGCCTGGCAAACTGAATTGCATAACCGAGTCGGATGGTCTGGGCCAGCCAGCGAGACGGGTTGGGGAGTGAAAGCCACGCGTCCAAACTCCGTGCTAGAGGCACCAAGGGGATGATTATTTTTGACATACCCAGCGGGCTTCGCAGCGGGGCGGAGCAGGTAAAACGGCGTCGGTAGGCGAAGACGCGTCCCGGGGCTCTGGTGCTGAGGAAAGACTCAAAGCACTTACCTTGCTCCGCACACCCGGCAGGGGGGGGGGTTAGCGACTGAGGAGGAGGTCCAACGTAGGCGTTCTCTGAAGGCGGGTGACCCGCATCCAGCGTGCTTGGACTGTTGAGATCTGGCGGCAGAGTGCCGTGACCCAGAGACAAAGGAAATAGTTCCTGCAACACATCGGGATCATCTCGTGCAGATCTTTGAGCGCCTTGGCCTGGTGGACTTGCAGGATGGCCATGGCGTGCTGGGTGGAAGCGGCCAGTCCAGCGAAGATGTCATACTGCAGGCCTTGGAAGGGAGCACAGTGCGACCCCGCCAGGTGGTAGGGTTTCTGGGGCATAGATGGAGCGCAACAGCCCTATCCACCTGGGGAATCGCCGTATACCCGTGGGCCGCACCGCAGTCGAGGGATAGCGAGAGTGGATGAGCGAGTGACACCCTCCACGTGGACGTCAGCTCATCATGCACCTCCGGGAAAAATGGGACCGGGGGTGTGCGTGGCTGTGAGTGGCGCGGTGTTCCCAGCAACCAATCATCCAGCCGCGATGGCTGTGGGGAGGACGGAGGGTTCCAGTGCAGCCCCACGCTAGCAGCGGCCCGGGCAAGCATATCGGACATCCGCTCGTCAGCCTCAGCCTGGGTGTGCTGGCCCGAAGGTGGCAGCCCAGGAGAGGCATCAGCGTCAGACACTGCGCTCTCCGATGCAGCGGCGAGCTCATCCACCTCGAACTCCAGAGGATAGGCAGACCGGCCGTGAGGCGAGCCGCTGTTGCCTCGAGCACGGACGGGAGTCAACGAGCGTACCGTGGGGCGGGTGGTCTGAGGGAGCATACCCGGCGGAGCTGCACCCGCTGCCATCCCCAGATTGCCTCCAGCGCCAGCCACATCATCCTCAATCCTGTGGGAAAAGGAGCGAAGTGGCGTGCTTTCTATTGAAAGCAAGCCGCGACCGCAACATTGCCATGGTCATGCCCTCGCAGTGAGAGCATGAACCATCCACAAACGCTGCCTCGGAGTGATCGCTGCCCACGAGACAACGCCTGTGGCCGTCTGAAGCGGAAAGCACTCTACCGCATCCAGGAACTACACAGGGGTGGAATGGCATCTTTAAAAATACGTGTCCTGAAAAGGACGTTCAACGCCGCTGTGTATTGTTCTTTCAGAGAAAAATACTCTTATCGAGAAAATCACTCTTAAATATAACTCTTTTAGCGCAGTGCACTGTCGAAGCGCCCAGGGGCAGGCTGCACTGCTGTGCAGAGAAGGAGAAAGTCGCTGAAGTGCGCCGTAGATCCAACAGGAAGCAGAGCGTCAGAGGAACAGAAGCAGGAACTGGTGTGTAACTTGCAGCTGACTGCATACATGACCATCGGCTCCGAAGAAAATTTCTGAATGAATTCAACGTATTTCCCCGCTTTTATACCCATATGTCCGGGGTGGGGTATGCAAATACTCAAGTGAGACACCTTGTGTCGCTTCTTCGAAATTACGTTGAAGTGAGCGACAGACGGGGAACTGAGATGTTCTCAATACGTGAATATAAACAGTCCATGATGGTGGCATTGGGCTGCTTCAACAGGCCTATAAGCAGAGATGCTGGTCTCCACATCTCATATCTTCTTTGTTTGTTTACACACAGGACTGTGTGTATCTCCCAGAAAATGGCAGCAGCAGAATGACATGCGTTTTTTAAAGTGTTTGTACCACTTTAAAACGTGGTGCACATTGGCAAAAACTGAACAAAATGAACAAATACATCCAACATGTGCATGTTTACAAAATACCAACAATTAAAAATAGCACAGATGGCTGCAAAAATGGTCCAGGACGCCTTCAAAACAGCACAACCGCTGAATGAAGCACAACTGAGATCATTTAGATTTATAACTTGTCATTGCGTCTTTTAAAAGCAGCACACGATTTATGATAATGGTCAAAGTTATGCACGTTTATATAGAAAAACATTTAAATCCAGACAGGCACTTGAAGATGTCCTGTATAAGTCCACTTTGGATACACTTCCAATGACAGGCCCCATCTCTCTCCTCTTCACCTGTGTGACTGACTCTGATGACCAGTATGCAGGGCCAAGGGTGATTTGATGGAAAAATATTTACACGAATTCCAAATTAGCCGTTTTTGCATCTTAGTTTAAATAAACACTTTTTCTATTGAGGATGAAGTTTTCAGTTCTGAAAATTACAGTATTTTTTAATGGTACGATGACCTCTTATGTCAAAAGATCAAGGAAAATTGTATTCCTCATATCATGACCTCGTGATTAATTCTCTAAGTGATTAATTCTCTTCGGAAGACTTGGAATGTACAGTTTGTTTCTATGTGTGAGTGCAAATTTTATTTCTATTTTTTTTTTAAATCTAGAACTTAAATTCTAAATCCAAGAAATTGATTACTCATTTTTATATGTGTTAGAGTATTCGACTACACAATTACTCAAAATGCCCATCCCTAGGTACTACATTGTTTTTTTAGCACGACTGGAATGTTGCATTGACCAATCAACATCTTGGACCAGACTATTCCTTTTATTGTAAACAATATTCAATGTGAAACATTTTTGTTGTATTGACAATTTACTGGCAGGATTATTTACATTTTGGACTATATTTGAGTTTTTAGAGTGTTTGTTTTTGCAGTGTTGGCTGCATTGAGATATTAGATTTATACTTTTTTCATTTTTTTCAGAGATTTTTTTCAGTTATCTGCTAGTACTTGTGTGGGCGTGTGCACTAATCACCTCAGTATGTGCTCATTCTGTCATTCTGTCATGACGTGATGTGCATATTAAGTAATGGATGTTTGTTCATGTTTAAATGTATTTTGATTTCAGAACGTAAATGTGCTTACAGTTTTAATCTTCCCTAGAATGTTTTTCTCCTATCTGTTTCTGATTTGGTTTCTGGATTTTTTATTCCTTTTCCATAAACAAAACCAGAAACAGATAGGAGGAGGAAAAAAAAAAGAATAACAATGTTTGACTGAGTTTCTTGAGAAAGCTGTTTTTTTTTTTTTTTTTTTATATTGACCGTAGATATATACCAGTGTGTGTGTGTGTGTGTGTGTGTGTGTGTGTGTGTGTGTGTATATATATATATATATATATATATATATATATATATATATAGTGAGGAAAATAAGTATTTGAACACCCTGCTATTTTGCAAGTTCTCCCACTTAGAAATCATGGAGGGGTCTGAAATTGTCATCATAGGTGCATGTCCACTGTGAGAGACAATCTAAATAAAAAAAATCCAGAAATCACAATATATGATTTTTTAACTATTTATTTGTATGATACAGCTGCAAATAAGTATTTGAACACCTGTCTATCAGCTAGAATTCTGACCCTCAAAGACCTGTTAGTCTGCCTTTTAAAATGTCCACCTCCACTCCATTTATTATCCTAAATTAGATGCACCTGTTTGAGGTCGTTAGCTGCATAACCTGTATAACACCTGTCCACCCCATACAATCAGTAAGAATCCAACTACTAACATGGCCAAGACCAAAGAGCTGTCCAAAGACACTAGAGACAAAATTGTACACCTCCACAAGGCTGGAAAGGGCTACGGGGAAAATGCCAAGCAGCTTGGTGAAAAAAGGTCCACTGTTGGATCAATAATTAGAAAATGGAAGAAGCTAAACATGACTGCCAATCTCCCTCCGACTGGGGCTCCATGCAAGATCTCACCTCGTGGGGTCTCAATGATCCTAAGAAAGGTGAGAAATCAGCCCAGAACTACACGGGAGGAGCTGGTCAATGACCTGAAAAGAGCGGGGACCACCGTTTCCAAGGTTACTGTTGGTAATACACTAAGACGCCATGGTTTGAAATCATGCATGGCACGGAAGGTTCCCCTGCTTAAACCAGCACATGTCAAGGCCCGTCTTAAGTTTGCCAATGACCATTTGGATGATCCAGAGGAGTCATGGGAGAAAGTCATGTGGTCAGATGAGACCAAAATAGAACTTTTTGGTCATAATTCCACTAACCGTGTTTGGAGGAAGAAGAATGATGAGTACCATCCCAAGAACACCATCCCTACTGTGAAGCATGGGGGTGGTAGCATCATGCTTTGGGTTTGTTTTTCTGCACATGGGACAGGGCGACTGCACTGTATTAAGGAGAGGATGACCGGGGCCTTGTATTGCGAGATTTTGGGGAACAACCTCCTTCCCTCAGTTAGAGCATTGAAGATGGGTCGAGGCTGGGTCTTCCAACATGACAATGACCCGAAGCACACAGCCAGGATAACCAAGGAGTGGCTCTGTAAGAAGCATATCAAGGTTCTGGCGTGGCCTAGCCAGTCTCCAGACCTAAACCCAATAGAGAATCTTTGGAGGGAGCTCAAACTCTGTGTTTCTCAGTGACAGCCCAGAAACCTGACTGATCTAGAGAAGATCTGTGTGGAGTAGTGTGCCAAAATCCCTCCTGCAGTGTGTGCAAACCTGGTGAAAAACTACAGGAAACGTTTGACCTCTGTAATTGCAAACAAAGGCTACTGTACCAAATATTAACATTGATTTTCTCAGGTGTTCAAATACTTATTTGCAGCTGTATCATACAAATAAATAGTTAAAAAATCATACATTGTGATTTCTGGATTTTTTTTTTTTTTAGATTATGTCTCTCACAGTGGACATGCACCTACGATGACAATTTCAGACCCCTCCATGATTTCTAAGTGGGAGAACTTGCAAAATAGCAGGGTGTTCAAATACTTATTTTCCTCACTGTATGTGTGTGTGTGTGTGTGTGTGTGTGTGTGTATATATGTATGTATGTATGAATTTTGATGATTCAAAAGAAAATTGGTACTTTAATTCAATAAAGTGGCATTCAACTTATCACAAAGTATAGTCAGGACATTACTGATGTAAGAAACAGCACAACCACTATTTGAAAAAAGTCATTTTTATTATCAAATATAGACAGACACCATTTTCAGCAGCCATCATTCCAACTCCTTATCCTTGAGCATTCATGCTAAATTGCTAATTTGGTATTTGAAAATCACTTGCCATTATATCAAACACTACTGAAAGTTATTTGGTTTGTTTAATAAATCTTGACATTGTCTTTGTGTTTGTTTTTGAGTTGCCACATTATGCAATAGACTGGCATGTAACCTTAAGTCAAAAATGGCAAAAAAGAAACAACTTTCTCTAGAAACTCGTCAGACAATCATTGTTTTGAGGAATGAATTCTATACAATGCTTGAAATTGCCAAAAAACTAAAGATTTCATACAAAGGTGTACACTAAAGTCTTCAAAGACAAAGGACAACTGACTTTAACAAGGACAGAAAGAGTTGTGGAAGGCCAGATGTACAACTAAACAAGAGGATAAGTACATCAGAGACTGTAGTTTGAGAAATGGATGCTTCACATGTCCTCAGATGACGTATTCAATGAATTCTACCCATTCAATGCCAGTTTCATGTACAATGAGAAGACTCGGGGGTGCCTTAAGGGAAGAATTGCAAAGAAAAAGACACTTTTGAAACAGAAAAAGAAAAGGTTAAAATGGGCAAAGAAACACATTGGACAACAGATAACTGGAAAAGAGTGTTATGGATCTTAAACACATTAAGCCTTTGTGGGATCAGCTAGACTGTAAGGTGCATGAGACAGCCACATCTCTTGCAAGTGCTGCAGAAATTGTGGGGTAAAATGTCACCTGAGTATCTGGACAAATTGACAGTTAGAATGCCAAGTATCTGCAAAGCTATCATTGCTGCACGTGGAGGATATTTTGATGAGAACTCTGAAGTAGTTTAAGAAGTTCTGAAAATTTTTCAAGTTGTATAAGTACATTTTCACATTATTAATGTCCTGACTATACATTGTGACCAGTTGAGTGCCATTTTAGTGAATAAAAGTACCAATTTCTTTCCATAAGAGCAAAACATGTACATTATTCCAAACGTTTGGCCAGTATGTATGTATGTATGTGTGTGTGTATGTATGTATGTATGTATGTATGTATGTATGTGTGTGTGTGTGTGTGTGTGTGTGTGTGTGTATATATATAAGCATTCGAATGTGCGTATTTTTCTTAAATTTGCACATTCGAATGCCAAAACTGCGTGTGAGGGACCAAGCAGTCAAGGAATGAGGGCCGTGACAAAAACACGTCTCCCAAAATAGTCTTTTAATTAATCAGACCAAAAATAATTCAAATAGAAACAAAAATAAAGTTAAAATAACCCAAATCCATGTTCATGCCAATAAAAGAGGTCAACAGAACAAAACTAAACTCCAATAATACGAGAGAACTGAACTGACCTCCTAAATGAAACAACTGGGACACATTTATACAAACAGACTAGTCCACATTAACACACAAGGGGAAAACAGAAAACACAAACTTCAAATACAATTACAAACTTCATAAGGCTAGTTAAAGAATTAGAATAAAATTAAATGCACATCTTGAAGAAATAAACAAATAGCAACCAAGAAAACCAACAAATTAGAAAAGAAAATCCAAAACACAACCACCCCATTTCCCCAAAGTCAATCTGCTGGTTGGTAGTGGCAAGCGGAAATTATGCAGTGGTTGAAGTGCCATGTCGGTCCTTAAAACACTCGGCCCACGAATCCGTAAACTCGCCGACCACTATTCACAGCCAACAGCTCCAGCCATCCACTCCTTAGCGGTAACTTAAACTCAGAAAATGCAATATTAATAAAAGTATATGCTGTACACCATAAACTAGAATGTGTGCACTCGAACTAGTCAATGATGCACCAGAAATTAAATTCCTAAATATTATTACCATATATAGCGCATTCTTGCGCTAAAAATGCCTAGATGAAGCGCAACAATTAGTTTAACAGAAACCAGGTGTCTTGAGATGCATTTTAAAGTTCTTTTTAACTTGACACAGCATCTAAAAACAGTGTCCCTGCATGAGAAGCTGAATAATCCAAAACAAAGTGAAAAAAAATAAAAAATAAATATATATATATAAAATTGCCCATTTCTACACTGGTTCCCTCTTCTTTAGACTCATTTTATTTTCAGAAGGAACTACAGGAATCACTGGAGGACAACCGGTTCAGTTCCACTGAGTCAAATCCTTTCAATGTGAGTGTGTGGCCTCTAGCTTGAGCTCAGCAAGGAAGCCAGTCACAAGCCTCTGGTTTGTTTTGCAGAGTCTAGACAGGCTCCAGGCAAAAAAAAATCAAGGCTTTTGATGCACTCTGACAGAGCCCAGCTGATCCTCAAGAGAAGAACTCAACTCCCAAGACTCAAATTGTCCTTAAATGTCTCTGGAGACAGTGCTCTGTTGGATAACACCAACGTCATTCATATCTGACAGAGTTTTGCTATACCAATATTACCAGGTCAAAGAACATGTACAAATATCATCCACAAACAGACTTGTAATGCTTTATTTTCATTCCTCCTGTTGGAGAGACCTAACTAGATTCTTTCATTTTCTTAAGATAATATGAGTGGTGCTTTCCTATGCAAAACTTGCCACAACAATGATAGGATGTTGTGGGTGATTGCCTGGGTTTTGCTATGTGGTTGATGGAGTGTTTTTGTGGTTGCTTATTGACCAAAGTCAACAGAGCACACCCCCAAGTCTCTTTTGATATTCCGGTTCCAAGATATGGCTCTGTTACCTCCTTCAGTGTTAGCCTGTGGGAATTTTTTTCTCTTTTTTATCATCTGCTAAGTCCAGTTGTTTAGAAATGTATTAACGCACCTCTCCTCAACAAGCTACACGAATTGCAGTATCATTCAACAGTTTGGGACAAGATGGGGTCATTCAGACCAAACATTTTCTTGTTCTACAAAAAAGCTAGATGCAGTGCAACTAATATGACAAAACACAGGTGTCTCAAGAGGTTATTTTAACTTGACACAGCATCTATAAATCATGATGTCTCTGTGCAAAATAGCACAGATGGATGCAAAAACATGTTTGGTGTGAATGGCTCCTCACATAATGTGGGAGCCAAAATTATACTTAATTTTTATGCAAACACTTCGAACAGGCCTACAGTGGTACACTAGCCTTTCAAAGTAATCTTAATTTGACTGTTCGCACGTACACAGGCGGTTGAAGCATGCACGCTACGACTGCTATGAGAGAGTAGACTATTTCTCTTCAAAAGTGTAGACACATAAATGTGTTTTTATATTCCTTTGTTGTATTATACATAAAGAAGAATTGAAACGACATGATTTGAATCTAGGATTTTCAACCTTTGTAATCCTGGAATTCTGCACCGTCAGAAATTAAACTGCCCAGGCATCATCATTGGTCAGAATGGCCCCTTAGCCTGACCTTCTGAACTGCCACAGAGTTAAAGCAGACTTTTCCTTGAAAGGTTTCCAAAAGACCATCAGATTTGCACGACACGATTACATTTCATCTTAATCCAGGAACATTTTAAACAAAGTCACAGTACTTTACCAATTTAGCCTTCTAAAATGTACAGAATGCATTTCAATCCACAATTTATACAAGACCTAGTCTTGCTAGGTAATTCTGAAAATGTCTTTGTATAACTGACAAATTAATGATTATAGCCTGATGTACCTCTTTAAAATGTGTGTTATGTTTTATCCATGTGCAATAATCAAGAAATTAACCAGTATGATTTGTAACCGGGGATTTTTACATTTTGTTAACTACACGTATAAAATCCATGGAAAATAACGTCATGTTTAGTATGCAAGCGTTCGCTGGCAACGAATATCATGTCTCTTGTACCATTGTACCAAGTTCATGATTAAATATGCACTATTTTTGAGCGAGAGATTTTTTTAAGAATCTGAAACCAAGGACCATAAATCAACTGTCGGAAAAGAACCCAGTTGACCATGTGACAAGTCACTTCAGATTGGCGCTGGACACCTTTGGGGATGCGGCCAATTTCAGTTCAAACAGTTTTCTTCCTGTTTCCAAACAGGAAGAACACGCTCTCTTCCTCTCTCCTCTTCTCTTGTCGTCTCTCCTGTTCCGCTGACTGCTCAGACTTCGCTCGGACTCTTCCCTTGTGGTCTTCTCGGGATCTCGTCGGAACCAGGTCCATGCCATGTGAGGTCCAAGGAAGCTCGGGACTCAAAGTCCCGAGAAAGCTCGTCACTCTCTACTGTTCACACACCCATGAAAAGGCCTCACTTCAAAGTCCACCTCATCATTCATACAGACAAGAACTCTGATCTTACAGAGGTCCAAATCATTGACAGAACAGACTTTCGACAAAGAACGCAAGTAAACACCACTACACGCAAATACAACTACAATATTGTGCTCCACGCGCTGGTGTATTTATTAAATACATTGAATAATCCGATAGCAAATCGATGTAGACTCAAAGAAGGGTAAATGGTTCTTCAGGTATTGTCAACGGACTCCATAAAGATCATTTTCACTGTATTGAGCATTTATTTCACATTCTGTCACTTTTCTCACCAACCTGTCTCATGTGTGTTAAATTAGATTTGTGTTTAGAATAGTAATAAAGTTTGTCCTGTGTTCAAGGATGACGTGACTGGTATATTTTGATAAATAATCACATCCCTGTTTCTAAAAGATTTCACTTTAAAGCTGTACCTAAATACGTGTGATATTATTTTCAATAAGCCATGAGAATAATATTACTCCAATAAATGAATTAATCATAATTCACTTATTGAAGATAATTCCTTACAGTTTTTAAATTAAATTTTGAGCGCATACAACGTGACGTTGTATTACGATTTCAATGGTGGAGAATTTTATTTTATTTACTTTATCTAATTTATAATGGTTGTCGAACGTGACTAATTTCATTATACATTTCATTACTAATAATGTACAATAAGGACAGTTTAATTTACTTCATAGCTCACAAATTTCTAGACCCTAAATTCCCTTACATATAATGGTGTGAGAGTGAGGGCACTTTAAATTTCTCTTCTAAATGTCGCATACCAAATATCCTTACACCTTCCACTGTTGTTGTTTCCACTTTCGACTCCTGTTGTTTACCATTTACATATTCTTCTAGTGCTCCTTTTTAACCACACCGGCTTAGCTGTGAGTGTTGCCACCATGTGAACCCACTAATTAGTTCAAATAATTTGCACATTCATAGTAAGCACGGTTCGAAAAATCGGGCAATGCTTTCAGTGCTCCAGCACTCTGCTGATGACGGAATTTGCATCACATGTTCTGTACATCACATCATCATTCACGTCTGAACAAAGTATCCTATAGGCTTTAGGCTTAAAGTTTGCTCAAATTCCTAACATTGAGTGTGAGAAATAGTAAGAGCAAGCCTTGCCTTAGCAAACACTACAAGTAATAATTGTTCTGATTTGGTTTTTATGGCCCCGCCCAGCAGTGCTGATGTTGGCGTTGTTCCTGTCAGCTCAGGTGAATTTAATTGGCTGCACTGTGTTATTCTAGCCCAGATATAGCTACAGGCTCAGAAAAAATATTTATGAAAGTTTTTATTTTAATTCCTAATGGTGGGTTGTCTGGCTAATTTTACCTTCTTTATTGTACAGTATTTCCCTTTGTAATTGTAGGCTCTGTTTCAGGGTCACTAGATTTAGTGTTGTTACGGGTGGTCATTTCAGGCATCGCGGCCAGAGCGGGCTGCTGATAGGAGACTTCCTCTTTCTTGGCTGTGAGAACCCCGGCTTTTAATAACAGTCTGGTTGTACACTGTGCCTATTCAGGTCTGACTTGAAGCTTCTGGAAATCTCTGTGTTTTTGAGTGTGGTTGTAGGAGAAATGTGAGTGTCTTTGTAATGGAAGCAGTGTCTGCTGATTTTTTTTGGTAGGTTGGGTTTGAAATCCTCATGAGGACTTGAATTTATGTTCTTTTAAAAATGGTAACTTGTGCAGTCTCTGGTGGGATGGATTGTGCTATGTGTGAAATTTTGGTTATAGTTGCTTTAAGGATTTCACGTCTGGTTAGCTAAAGGAGAGCTGTTTCATGTCCTGCGGTAGTACAGCATTCAAACAACCTGTCTGTCTGCATTATTTCTCCCTCAGAAATAAAAAAAAAATAGACAGTTGCAGTTGGGCAAAGAATTCGTTTTTTGACTTATAGTGCTTGTTTGTGTGTTTGGATGCATACTTAGCTGTAGTTTGGGGTAAATATTCCTCAGAGGTAAGCTAAATATGACAACCCCTAATTCATAATCTATAATGTATCATAATATATTATAATTAGCTATATAAAATCAATAGAAGTCTACAGGATAGGCTTATTTAGATAGCAAAGAAAGTGAGTGTGTGTGTGTGTGTGTGTGTGGTCAGGTATGTTCCTGTCAGGCTGGTGTAATAGGTTGTTCTTGGCATTGTGGTACAGCTATATTGCTTTGATTTTTGTGTGTGGGACACTTAAACTACAAATGTCCTGGCATAAAGGGGTGTGTGCTTATATAAGGGGTGTGTGCTTATATATATCCTCCTTGCTTCTACCCTATGTTTTACAATCATCTACACAACTGTGTTCCCTTTCCTGCCACCATTACACCCTTAAATTGTACAAGAGGTGCTCAGCATATCGCCATTATGGTTCTGTGTGGGAGAGGGTAGTCACAGAGATATGGACCAGACCCTACTGCGAGAAAAGATCATCAACTCTTAATGTCCATGTGTATATCTCATCCACTTCAAAGAAAACCAATATACCTCACACACAAAAGAGAGGACATTGACATCTCTCTTGACAGACTAGAATAATGACCACAGAAGCATCCCAATGTGAGAATCTGTCATGAGAGAAATAAAGTGAGATTGATTTAGGAGTAAATAAATTCAAAATTTATTAATTGTGTATTAAAGGTTAGTGCCTACTCTCTGGGATTTATCTTCCTCTCAGGGATTCTCACATTAAAACAACATATGAGAGCATATGAGAAACAGATGAGTGAATGTGTGATGTATGTTTTTGCCAGTATGCCAGTATGTCAGTTTGTGTGCCCATTTTTAGATTTATATCTCAGTTACATTCCATTTATGTTTGCTACATTTTTTATCTTTATCTTAAGTTTGGGAGAATGATGATCTTTATGGAGATGATAGAGATTATAGACGCAAAAAATGCCTGTAAACTTTAATTGAGCTATTGAACCTGCCAATCAAACAGCGAACATAGTTACATGTCCTTATCTCGTGTCCTTTTAGCCATAATGTCGTTGTGTGTTTGTGTGTGCATTCTGTCATTTATAAGGACAGACATCAACAAAAATGACTAAGTTACATCACACTAAATAATAACGATGGCCTTCTAGAAACCTTTTACAACAGATGCAACAAAGAATCAGTTCCCGGACTGTCGCTCACTTCCACGTTGTGTCGAAAAAGCGTCACTAGGGTTCTCTCTTGAGCACCGAATATTGCCTCTGATCTATGAAAAAAGGCCATTGAGAAGTTGGCAGACAGCATTTGCATACCCTGCCCCAGGACATATGGGTATAAAAGCGGGGAAATAGGTCGAGATCATTCAGAAATTTTCTTCAGAGCCAATGGTTGTACTGCAGTGAGCTGCGCATCATACACTCATACCCGTTCCTGTTCCTCTGACGCTCTCTGCTGTTGGATCTACGGCGCACTACAGCGGCTTTCTCCTTACTTGCACAGCAGTGCAGTTCGCCCCTGGGCGCTTCGACAGTGCTGAGCATATTAAAAGAGTGATATTTCTTTTAAAACAGTGTTTTCCTTTATTAGAGCAATACACAGTGGCGTTGAATGTCCTTTTCAGGACGCGTCTTTATAAAGATGTCATTCCGCCCCGTGTAGTTCCTGGATGTAGTAAAGTGCTCTCCACTTCAGACGGCCACAGGCGTTGTCTGGTGTGTCTGGGCAGCGATCACACCGAGGCAGCGTTTGTGGATGGCTCATGCTCTCACTGCGAGGGCATAACCATGGCAAAGTTGCGGTCGTGGCTCACTTTCAATAGAAAACACGCCACTCCAGCCGCCCCCCGCATTGCTCCTTCTTCCCACGGGATTGAGGACGATGCGGCTGGTGATGGAGGTGATCTGGGGATGCCAGGGGGTGCAGCTCCGCCGGGTATGCCCCCTCGGACCACCCGCCCCCCAGTACGCTCGTTGACTCCCATCCGTGCTTGAGGCAATAGCGGCTTGCCTCACAGCCAGCCTGCTTATACTTTGGATCGAAGTGGATGAGCTCGCCGCTGCATCGGAGAGTGCGGTGTCTGACGCGGATGACTCCCCTGGGCTGCCACATTCGGGCCATCACACCCAGGCCGAGGCTGACGCTTAGATGACCGACATGCTTTCCCGAGCCGCCACCAGTGTGGGCTTGGACTGGAAACCTTCGTCCTCCCCACAACCATCTCGGTTGGACATGCCGCTTCTGCCCTGCACGTCATGGCCCCCCTGGTAGCCCTGATCCCGATGTGCTGCAGGAACTGCGCTCAGTGACCGACCCCTCCCTTAGAGCCACGAAGATCACAGCGCAGTCACTCGGGCAGGCGATGGCCACGCTCGTGGTCCAGGAACGTCATCTGTGGCTGAACTTGGTCGAGGTGCATGAGACCAACAAGGTTCGCTTTCTCAATGCCCCTGTCTCCCAGTTCGGCCTCTTTGGCGAAACCATCGAGGACTTCGCCCAGCAGTTCTCCGCAGACGAAGGCCATATCTCACATCCTGCCCCCGCCACAAGGGCCATGCCCCATCTGCTCGCCGAGGGCGTCCTCCTGCGGCTAAGAAAAACCCTGCTCCGCCTCAACCTGGGCCCAGCTCTCAGCCCCAGCATCAAGCACCCCGCAGGAAGCAGACACCCCCCCGTCTCACGGACCCCCTCGAGGACCCGGAAGGCTCCCAGGCGCTCCTAAGATGCTCGACCCAGAGCCCAAGATGTTATCTCCGGAGCTGTTAAGACCAATCTGTCCCCTGGTGGAGGGCCGGGAGGAGAATCTTTGGTTGAATTTATTTCATTTGCCTGCTACATGGTGCTGCGGTACCCACATTCTCAATATCAGAGCTATTTCCTTTGTCTCTGGGTCACCTGGCCCGCAAATGCTGGCACCCGTCTCACGGCACCCTGCCACCAGATCTCTACAGTCCCAACAGGCTGGTCACGAACCTCCCGCCTTCAGCCCCTCGACTGTTCCCCGGCCGGCTGGTTCCGACGAGTCTAGAGGACGCCTACACTGGACCTCCTCCTCAGTCACTAACCCGCCCCCTGCTGGGAGCAAGGTAAGTGTTTTGAGTCTTCGCCTCCCGACGCCATACTACCTGCTCCGCCCCTCTGCGAAGCCCCGCCGGGTACGCCAAAAATAACCATCGCCTTGGTGCCCCTAGCGCAGAGCTTGGATGCATGGCTTTCACTTCCCAACCTGTCACGCTGGCTGGCCCGGACCATTCGACTCGTTTATGCAATTCAGTTTGCCAGGCCTCCGCCCCCCTTCATGGGTGTACGCTTTACCGCAGTATACGGCGAACATGCCAAATCCCTGTGCACGGAAATCAATACTCTTTTACTCAAAGGCGTGATAGAGCCTGTCTCTCTAACCGAAACGAAGATGGGTTTCTACAGCTCTTCGTTGCACCCAAGAAATGCGGCAGCTTATGACCGTTCTTGGACCTGCGAGTTTTCAACCGGGCTTTGCTCAAACTCCCGTTCAAAATGCTCACGGAAAAACACATCTTAACTTGCATCCGGCATATAGATTGGTTCGCAGTGGTAGACCTGAAGGACGCGTACTTCCAAGTCTCAATTCTGCCTCGACACCGACCCTTTCTATTGTTCGCGTTCGAAGTCCTCCCCTTCGGCATGTCTCTGTCCCCTTGCGTCTTCACGAAAGTCACAGAGGCAGCTCTTGCCCAGCTCTGAGAAGCTGGCATCCACATACTCAATTACCTCAATGACTGGCTTATTCTGGACCACTCACAAGAGTTACTATGCACTCACAGAGACCAGGTGCTCAGGCACCTCAGCCGCTTGGGGCTTCAGGTCAACTGGGAAAAGAGCAAGCTCGCCCCGGTTCATCTCTTCTCAGCATGGAGTCAGAATCGGTCTCAATGTCAGCATGTCTTACCAACGAGCGTGCGCAGTCAGTGCTGAGATGCCTTGCCACTCTTAGACCAGGCACATAGGTCCCTTTAAAACTTTTCCAGAGCCTCCTGTGGCATATGGCAACTTCCGCGGTGGTCGCGCCGCTGGGGTTGATGCATATGAGACCGCTTCAGACCCGAGTCCCGAGATGAGCATGGCACCGCGGCACGCACCGTGTGACGATCACCCCCGCCTGGAGGGCAGGAGTACCCTTGCAGCAGGTGTCGCGACGCGTCCTGGTCATGACCGATGCCTCCGGATTGGGTTGGGGCGCCATGTGCAACAGGCACATAGCCGCGGGCCATTGGAAAGGGGCTCCGCTGCACTGGCACATCAGTTGCCTAGAGTTGCTGACTGTTTTCTTTGCCCTGCGGAAGTTCCTCACCTTAGTTCGGGACAAACATGTCCTTGTCAGGTCAGACAGCACCACTGCGGTAGCGTACATAAATTGCCATGGCGGCTTACATTCCCGCCACGTCACAACTCGCCCGTCATCATCTCCTTTGGAGACAGCAGCGACTCAAGTCTGTGTGCCACTCACATCCCCGGCAACCTCAATGTGGTAGCAGACGCACTGTCACGACAAGGCTTGCCCAGTGGAGAGTGGAGGCCTCACCCCCAGTGGGTCCAGCTGATTTGGGAATGGTTCGGCAAGGCCCAGGTAGACCTGTTTGCCTCCTGAGAGACCTCCCACTGCCCGCTCTGGTATGCCCGAACAGAGACTCCCCTCGGGGCAGACGCACTGGCACACAGCTGGCCTGCGGGGCTGTGCAAGTACGCATTTCCCCCAGTGAGGTCAGGGAGGACGAGGAACAAGTTTCCCTATTGGCCCACCCGGGCTTGGTTCTCGGACCTTGTACTCCTCGCGACAGCCCCTCCCTGGCAAATCCCCTGAGGAAAGACCTTCTTTCTCAGGGATGGGGCACGCTCTGGCATCTGCACCCAGACCTTTGGAACCTTCATGTCTGGCCCCTGGACGGGATGCGGAAGTCTACCACCTGCCATCGTAGACACAATCAGCCAAGCCAGAGCCCCTTCTACCAGGCATCTTTACGCCCTGATGTGGCACCTGTTCACAAATTGGTGTTCTTCCCGGGCTGAAGACCCTCAGAGGTGTGCAGTTAGGTCAGTGCTCTTATTTCTGCAGGAGAGGCTGGAGGGGAGGCTGTCCCCTTCCACCCTGAAGGTGTATGTCGCTGCCATCGTGGCCCACCACAATGCAGTAGACGGCAATTCTTTGGGTAAGCATGACTTAATCATCAGGTTCCTAAGAGGCGCCCGGAGGTTGAATCCCGCCCGGCCAAGCCTGTTCCCCTCATTGGACCTCTCAGTGGTCCTCTCGGGCCTTCAGAGATCTCCCTTTGAGCCACTAGAATCTGCTGAACTCAGGGCCCTCTCTCTAAAAACAGCCCTGCTGATCACGCTCACCTCCATCAAGAGGTCTGGGACATGCAAGTGTTCTCTGTTAACGACACTTGCCTGGAGTTTGGTCCAGCAGACACATATGTGATCCTAAGACCGTGACCGGGCTACGTGCCCAAGTTTCCTACCACGCCCTTTAGAGACCAGGTAGTGAACCTTCAAGCGCTGCCCCGGGAGGAGGCAGACCCAGCCCCTTCGTTGCTGTGTCTGGTATGTGATTTGCGTACCTACTTGGACCGCACGCAAAGCTTTAGATGTTCTGTGCAGCTCTTTGTCTGCTTTGGTGGACAGCGGAAAGGGAACATTGTCTCCAAAAAGAGGCTTTCCCACTGGGTAGTGGACGCCATTTCATTGGCCTATCACACACAGGCCGTACCCCCCCCCCCCCCCCCCCCCATGGGTCCGAGCACATTCGACAAGGAGTGTTGCGTCCTTGTGGGCACTGGCCAGGGGCACCTCCCTGGCAGACATATGTAGAGCAAGGGATTGGGCAACACCTAATACCTTCATGAGATTTTACAATCTCCCGGTTGAGTCAGTATCGTCCCGTGTTTTCTCAGGTCCGAGCCAGTAGAACTCAGCAACACGCTGACGGTCTGGCCGGGTGGATCACTTACGCCTAGCGCCCTTTCTCTCAGCGGAGGTAAAACTGTGCGCTTTCTCTCCCAGGAGATCCCACTCATTCGGTTCCCTGGATGATTCCTCCCCAGCCCTTTGGGTCCGAAGTTCAGCAGAGGAACTCGCTGACCCAATCCACTGCGGGTACTTAGTCTACCCTGTACTGGAATAGCTGTGTTGTAGCAACTCCCCCCTCCTAGCGAGGATGGATCTACCACTGCGACATCTCCACATGCCGCCTAAAAAAACTATGTGATGTATTCACCACTCTTTCCTCCCCTTTAGGGCAGTGGTGGTCTCCGCAGGGCCTTTACCCCCTGAAAGAATAGGAAACTGGGTAAGACCCCCTTCCCTTGATGCATGTAAGGGCCCCGGCTGTTCTTGCTCTATGCGGAGACACATAGAGAGAAAAGAGGCCCAGCCAGGCTTGGCCCGTTCCCAGGTTGGCAAGCATCGCCTTGTTCCCCTGCCTAGGGTAACCAGAAGGATCCCGAGTACTTTTTTTGGGGCATTGGGGAAGGGTACTTGCAATCTGACACAGCTGGTCGCCTTTGCACGTAGAATACCTG
Organism: Moxostoma hubbsi; assembly: GCA_032164185.1. Taxonomy (NCBI): domain Eukaryota; kingdom Metazoa; phylum Chordata; class Actinopteri; order Cypriniformes; family Catostomidae; genus Moxostoma; species Moxostoma hubbsi. The sequence goes on from JAVLUX010000031.1 coordinate 20,154,800, forward strand.
CCCGCTCCTGTGTCCACAGAACACGTACATGGCTCAGCGCATGGCGTGATTTAAATTGGACACCTAGTGTCGCTTCTTCGACACAACGTCGAAGTGAGCAACAGACGGGGAACGTCTAGGTTTCAGATGTAACCTCCCTTCCCTGATGGAGGGAATGAGACGTTGTGTCCTCCTGACATCGCTGAGCCGAGCCACTATTGTGGCCGGACCATTTCCGGCTCCTCAGAAAAATCCTGAATGAGCTTGACATATTTCCCCGCTTTTATACCTGAAATATAATTCCAAAATATACAGCTGCATGAAAACAAACAATTAATCTCTTCCTACACAGATCTAAATGCCGGAAGAAACCAATTTATGAAAGTACCTGAAAGAATCATTTTGCTTGCCTGTCTCCCGTATTTTCCTAAATAATGCTTGCATAACAGTCATTCTCCAATCTCTTTGAGACAGGTGACATTTGTTTTTGAAGTGATTTGACATGCTTTTGGAGAGAAACTTTTTGCACTCGTTTTGCTATTGCCTCTGCTCTTTTGAATGGCAAATATTAAATTTGAAAGATGTACAGTATAATTTCTGAGATAGTATTTTAACACTGAAAAATGACACATGACCTTTTAACAGTAGTCACCTTTTGACTTGTGTTTTATATGGGTGCTTCTTCAACTTCAGGCACTTTTAGTACTTGGGATGCTCCGATCGGCTTGATCATCAACAGGTTAAGCCTTCAGCTCCTTTAAGTCTTCATTCCATATGACTCCAGTGGTTAAATCTATATCTACAGAAGCAATATGACAAGTTTGGATGAAAAACAGATCAATATTTACGTCATTTTGTGTTATAAATTCTCCTCCCTGCCAAGTAGGTGGCGATATGCACAAATGTGAACTGCAAAAACAAAATATATTTTTTTAATTATATATTTTGTTTTATTAAAAAAAAAAAAAAAAAAAAATTATACATAATTTTCTTTATTTTTTATATTTTTTATAAAGATTTTGCATGTTTAACAAAACATTTTCTGTAGACCACCGAGACAGGAGACACTAGATTATTGAGACACTGGATTATTTTACATTGTCATGTAAAATATTTATATACAATAATGATTATAAACGGAAAGGACACACATACAATTATAATAATCAGATAGCACCACATTCCAATACATTTCATACATAAATTTGTATGTAAATCCAGATATCCAAAAATAATTGTAGTAGTAGTAATAATAATAATAATAATAATAATAATAATAATAAATGTTTTTCTATTCTAACTGCAAGTCAGATCTTTGCTCAAATGTTTACTGTAAAAGGGTCCACAGTAGAATAAAAGGAGGACACTGGGAAACGGGCTTAACCTGGTACAGGTAAGATTTTTAATTGGCAACGTCAACACTTACAGCTTCACAAAACTCATTAGCTTCACAGGTACATAGTTTTACTCCTCCCCCTCCACCACCTGCAAGAGTATGGCCACCAGCCCTTTGTCTGATGTGTCCGTCTGCAAAACAGAAGGGAGAGAGAAATTGGGTGAATGTAAAAGTGGCCCCCCACAAAGCGCAACTTTAACCTGCGTAAACACCTGTTGACACTGCTCTGTCCACTGGACTGGGTCTTGAGCTCCCTTTTTAGTGAGATCAGTCAGCAGGCTGGTAACATACAAATAATTAGGCACGGATCTCCTATAATAGCCAGCCAGCCCCAGGAACTTTCTCACCCCCTTTTTGGTCTTGGGCCTCGGGCAGATCTCAATCACTGCAGTCTTGTCAATTTGGGGACGCACCTGCCCAAGTGGAACCCCAGATGCCGTACCTCCACCTGCCAAATTAAGCAATTCTTGGGGTTTGCTGTGAGTCACGCTCGTCGCAGCGATCTCAGAACCACCCTCGGATGCTGCATGCGGCGTAAGCCAAATGCGGTCTGAGGATTCAGTCCTTGAGATGCTGAAACATATCCGGGGCCCCAAACAAACCAAAAGGAAGCATCACAAATTGGTGTAATCCAAACGGTGTGGAGAAGTCTGTTTTTTCACGGGAAATTGGTATCAAGGGGATCTGCCAATAACCCTTTGTCAAATCCAGTGTCAAATAAAATTGAGCAGTGCCCAACCGATCGAGCAACTCATCAACTCGATGCATTGGGTAAGTTTCAAATTTATACACCACGTTGACCTTTCTATAAAAAGAAAGCTCTTAGGAACAAGAACAACCGGGCTGGACCAAACACTGTGGGATTCCTCTATTACCCCCATATCTAGCATTACATATAATTATTCACGGAAAATTTTCTTTTGTGGTCAGGCAATCGGTAGGGACATCTACGTACCACCACCCTTGGCTCGGTCTCGATGTGGTGCTGGATGAGGTTTGTATGACCTGGTAGAGGGTTAAACATGTCTGTAAACTTCTGTTGCATCTTGGCAATCTCCGCGAGTTGATACGGTGAGAGGTGGTCTCCTCAAGTGACCGGGTGAAATGATTTGGCTTTGTATTCACCTCCAGCCCAAGCTCCGCCCTCTCCGGAACTACCATAGCCAACATCACAGGGACCACCTCCCTCCATAATTTCAGGAGGTTGAGGTTATATATTTGACATGCGCCCCCTCTATCGGTTCGCTTCACCTCATAATCGAGTTCCCCCATTGTCGTGTGACCTCAAAGGGTCCTTGCCACTTGACAAGTAATTTGGACTATGTGGGGAGCAATACGAGTACCTTATCTCCCAGTCAAAATTCCCACAGCCAAGTTCCCCTGTTATACAGTCGGCTCTGTCATTCTTGAGCTTGGAGCAAATTCAAGTGTTAGTTGCCCCAATTTGAGGAGTTTTGCTCCAAGATCAAGAATGTATTGAATTTCATTCTTACTGTTTGAAGGTACCTCCTCCAGAGCTTTGCGTATGACATCAAGCACGCCTTGTAGGCTCCGCCCATACAGCAGCTCGAATGGGCTGCTTTTGGGACCACTCATACTGCGAATAACAGGGGATATAGCAATTTGCCCCAATTCTAGCATCCTCATGCATAAATTTATGAATCATGTTTTTTTAAGGGTTTTATTAACTTCGCTCCATCAGGCCATCTGCTTGTGGATGGTAAATGCTAGTGCAAATTTACTTAATTCCCAATAATTCGAAAATCTTGCGTAGTATCCGTGACATAAAGGTTGTGCCCTGATCTGTGAGGATCTCTTTCGGAATCCCTACCTTGGAGATTATTTTGAAGAGTGCCTCCGCAACACTATGTGCTGAGATACAGCATAGAGGCACTGCTTCCGGATATCATGTTGCATAGTCCACTAGGACTAATACAAAGTGATGTCTGCATGCTGACCGCTCTAATGGCCCGATGAGCTGCTCCAGTACCACCTGAGCAATCACTCCCTCGACGGCATGGTCCCCCGCCAGCAGCCATCTAAGGCAGGCGTCTCGAAGTCATTGGGTGAACACATGGGACATGAAATTGCCCATAGTTGAACACTCATATGTGCTCACACTACAATATATATGCAAGCATCCACGTGTGCTTGTTTGTTTTTCTGGTAATAAAGTTTTTTTATAGTTTGTTTATTTTTATCAAGGGTATTTTACAGATTATAATGAGCACGTGCAACGTCTGGCAGGTCTTCATGTGCGTGCGTAATCATGGAATCATTTGTGTGGAAATGTAGTGTAATTAATCCTGTAAGTGGGTGTAATTGGAGAATAACTGACCTGGTTTGAATGTTGCAAATTATTGAAATTTTCCGATGTTTTTGATAAACACTTAATCACCACACACAAAATAAGTCTGCCCATTACAATTAATATGGCATTGTAATAGCACATCTGTGTACATCAGCGGGTATAAGATTGGGTCCATATTTCTTTTGGATTTTCTGTTTCTTTAAAGTATGTGTATTACATTCCAATTGGGGCTGCACAATTAATCGAAAAACTAATCGCGATTACGATTACGGCTGCCACAATTATGTAATCGTGAAAACTGACGATTGCAGTCTGCTCCTGTTCCGTCAATGGTTTCTATTTGCAACATGTTTTTGCAGTGGTTGAGTATTCTAACCAATCACTAACATGTCCGTTGAGCAATGAAACAGCAATGGCCAATCAGAGCCAGATTAGGTTAGTCCTCCGTCCTATCAGTAATGACAACTGATCATAATGTGAAATTTTTAAACTGTCTGAATGCCCAGATGCTTGCTTTATGTTCTTGCTCTGTTTGTGCAGCACATGAAAATTAATACTGAAGAAACATCACTTGACACTTGAAAAGAAGTTGTAGAACAAGAACGAAAAGCACTTTGTAAATATTTTGTATTCATTGCACATTGCGCAGCTTGCTTTGAACATAGATGTTAAATACACTGCAAATGAGCAATACAACAAAATTAAAATGACCATTTTCTAATCAAGGTACAGACGCGGTGTAAGTGAGTTGTTATGCTGATTAGACAGCTTTGTTTTTAATGAGAGCATTCGTGAGAGTGCAGAACATTGTGTGGAGCATCACTGCGCTCGCGTCGAAATGCAGGTCTCAGTCAGTGTAAACCTGCAGTGAGTGACCGCAGTCATTGTAATGGGAGAGTTTGTCGCGTTGCTCGATTTCTGTGTACAATTTATTAAAAATGTAATAACAGATTTTGTAATAACATGTTAATAAGTATGCCAATGTGAATTTGATTTGTACAAAATAGCAATAAATGAATTCAGCTTAACTGTTCTAAGTGTGTTTTGGATGTGTAGCCAACATAAAGAATATGGCATGAATAGCATATTTCAGGAATCACCATCATTGTTATCGCATCTGCCCTTATATGACCCATTTGCCATGCAGCTGGTATTGGTAGATTTAACATTTTCACAAATCGCACAAACTCCAATCACAAATGATTGTTTTTAATTTACAAAGTGCAACCACTGAAACCAAAAATGATCTAACAATGACTTTACATGAACAAGATCACCATTGAAGATCTAACGCAATGAATGGTCCCCTGTCTATCCACCTAATGGCTTACTTAACGCAGTAAATTTGTCTATTGAAGTCAGCTGTTAAGAAGTATGAATACTGAATATGCCATAGTATTTACTGTATGGGGACTAATAATTTAAGCAGTAATTTTGCTATAATTCAATTTATTCTATACCATAGATATCAATTTACAATAATTTTAATTTGCCTTACCATAACAAACATTATTACAAATAAAATACAATACAATATAATGCTTAAAAGATGCTTAAAGGAAGCTGTAGCCCAGCTCCTATCCACCATTGAAATCTGCTACTCTGAAGAACCACACGGTTGCTTAATTGTGACATCACAGTAATTACAAATTTTAATCTACATTAATAATCCCGATTACAATATCTAGAGCAATAATTGACAATTGTGATTTTTGCTATAATCGTGCAGCCCTATTTCCAATACACCCAAAACCCTGCTGAGTTCCATAAAAAAAACACCAATTTTGGAACACGTTTTATAAAATTGAGTATGTGCATTTATGAAGACAGATTTTAAGTTGTTTAAGAATGCTTAGTTGAAGTCCATTCTTAACTGCTCAGTCATGCGTTTCCAGGAACCGTCAACTTCCCCTACCACATACACTCACACACTGGACAGTAAATGGATGTTGTAATGGGAATGGGTAATAAATATTAAATCTTAAAATTATTTTTGCAGAGCAACACTGCCCTCAATAGGTTAGAGTACTAGTGCAGCACACACACACATACACACTAACACACACATATACAAACTCACTGAACCCCCTGTCAGGACATATAGCCCGGGGAACACTGCAGGAGAGGAGATGAGAGGGGGGACGCAGAGCGAAGAAGAGGAGGAGGGAGATTTGGGGGTAAATTGGAACCATACTGCTCCTCCGATGCATTCCAAACGGACCCCTCGTCTTCCTGGAATACACACCGAGTCGACATACACACAAATGCACACAGAGGGTCCAGTCTTAACTCTGGCATGTAAACCATGCTTACCATGTGTGCATTTTTTTTATGACATGCAAAAGCAGTTCAGCCATATTGCACTGGACACTCTACCTACCTACCGACAAACAAACAAACAGCATACTTGACTGCATTTCAAAGATTTGTGGTCACTGAAGGTTGTTGAGCTGGAAATGTCTAAACCCCTGGACATCTACTGGCTCATTAAAGATCTTTTTAAGAAGTCTTGAGGTTCACAAAGTTATTGACACATTACTATACACTACCAGTCAAAAGTTTGGACACACCAAATCATTCTTATTATTATCACTTGTATTAATTATTACTAGGGCTGGGATAAACGATTATTTTTTAAACGATTAATCTAGCGATTGTTTTTTCGATGCATCGATTAATCTAACGATTCATTTTTTCAGTCCGATTCGATTTCGATTATAAAATGTAAAAAAAACCAAAAAAAAACATTGCCGGGAGTTTGATTGACAGGCGATCTGATCAATCAATCATAATACGCTATTTTTGTCCGACAAAGTAGTCAGGAGAGAGAAGATTAACGTCGGTGGATTATAATTTGAATAATGGATTATAGGCTACTGTACTGACGTCTTTCCGCGGTTAAAACATCAGTCCTTCTGATGTAGGCTACTGTAACAAGTAGAATTATGTACTGCGCCTTTAAGATGGAATGTACTCTGTTACTCCCTCGCTCAGAGTGGGCAGTTGAGATTTCTGTTGCTCTTATTCTGTTTTTATTTCTAACCAGTAACGCAGTTGTTGTTAGCTGTGTGTTTTGCAAACTTCCCATGTGTACGTGGAACCGACGACAGCTGATAATAAATCACCACGGTGGAATATCAGTTACGTCTTGTGTGTCTTTGCTTACACCTGACTAAAACCATTTAGGCAAGCTATCTGGCCCCTTTTGATCAAGAGTGTTACACTACATTCATGTTTAGCCTATTTGATGCCATAAATTAACCAAGGAAAAGATGATCGGTTCACGAGCAGCTTTAACTGAGGCAATCTGTCACGACACATTAAAGAGCCACAAAATAGTAGGCCTATTTATGGTTTAATTTTCTTTGACTGACCAAATTTGAATGTTGAGACTTTATTAAATGTTACCTGCTTGGTCCTGTCTGTCAGCGCATTGTCAGTGTCCTCTATGTATTTTTCACGACATTCATAGCTATAAGCTCATTATTAATAGCTATAAACGAAAACTTTAGGTGTCGACAACGTATTATAGCCTACTCCAACATCGAGTGCAAAGTGGGGAGTTGAAAAAAAACTTACGGTGCTCTGTCATCTGCAGCTGCTCCCGGGTGGCGCCACTTCAGGTGCTGGTGCATTGCCGTGGTGCTAGAATGGAAGGCCATCTCCATTTTGCAAAGACGACCTATCACGGAATTGTTTCCTTTTATATTAAAGAATTCTCATACTTTAGAGGAACGAGTCTGTGCCGCCTTGCACTTCTGATAGTCTGAGGAGCCACTCGTGTTGTTAATACTCTCCGACACCGCCATCTTTGTTTCGGGTCTGACAAATCCGACGTATTTTTTGCGTCGACGTCATCGATGACTTCAATGCGTCGTCCCAGCCCTACTTATTACGTATCACTCTTGTTATTACTTATCACTTTTTTTCTAGAGCTGTCAAAATTAACAAGTTAACTTATGCAATTAATTTAAACAAATTGTTCTTAATTGCATTGAACGTATAAACCAATTTTCACAATAGATTCTGACATTTTAATCAGCTCTGTGTGAATTCCGTGTAAGGTCTGTTGACAAAGTTCATATAATTTCAAAATTTTTCCCATTGACGCTGAGCTTTTGAGCATCAGCGAATGAACAAGATGTTAATTTTCGGAATGGCATACTACCATACTATTCTTCATAGTGTTTCTTTTATACATAGATATGACAGATGCAATAAGAGTAGAATGGGTAGTATTATGTTCCGGACATGGCCACTGTCTTTGCGCTTTGCGGAGTTCAAAGCAGCGCTTGATGACCTGATGCAAATCATGTGAATAGCCAAAGTCTTCCAGCCAATTAATATTGTGGAGAATGAGGGTTTAAGAGATTTAATGTGTATTGCTATGAAAACGCAACCTAGGGACTCTAGTTCTTTCAACTGGTCAACGTCCCACTTACACTTTGGGAAATGTTTCATGTTAATTGCATTGATGCTATTTTAGTGAATTTCTATCTTTATACGCTGGAAGTATGTGTTTGGAAAATGTTAATAAAGCATTATTCTTTTATATTAATTTTTTTTTTATTAATTCTTACAATAATAAAGAAAATCAAAAACAAATATAAATACAATCAACATTTAAACCCCACCCCTCCCAATCCTCAACCCTGCCCTGACCCCCAACAAACATCCCTGTGGTCACAAATGAGTATGTACATATAGCAAACAAATACACACAAAAATAAATATATACAGTATATAATAATCATACACATTGCCCACACACCCTCCTCCAACACCAAGTTGAAATCTTTTTCCCATTATCTCTTGATAGAAGTTAAAACTCCGTCCCCCAGGGACACTGATGCCTCATGAACTTTTTCAAAAGCAGTAATCACCATACCCAGAGTATCTGCCGCTTTAGGGGGGTGTATGCTACTCCCAAAAATAGTACAGAGCAGGTTGCGCAGTTGAAAATACCTATAAAACTGAGATCTGGGAATTCCAAAATGTTGAACCAAATTTTTTAAAGATCTCAACACTCCACACTCATATAGGTCACTTAGCGTATTAACCTCCCTCAAAATCAACTCTGACCAGCAGAAAGGGGACATATTAATACATAATTTTGGGTTCTGCCATATGCTTGAGCTACATTTAAGTAAATGTCTGAATTAAACACTCAGGAACTTGTCCATATTGAGTGCAAATGCGAAATAACAGGTGTAATTTAACTTCTTTTATTAGTTTGATAGAAAGGCTTTGCAATGGTGAAATAGGGGCAAGATCTTCCTGTTCAATACAAAACCAGGGAGAGGCATTCCTTGCTTTTACAAAAAGTTTTTTTTTTCTTTTGCAAGAATCTGAAAGGAAGTGTGACCAGCCCATCATGTGATCTTATTTTTCTTTTAATTCCCTCTTTTTATTGTTGGTCTCTCTCTCTCTCTCTCTCTCTCTCTCTCTCTCTCTCTCTCTCGCACCTTTCTCATATTCACAGATGACCAAGCCAGTTCACGCTCTTGAGTTATCAGTCTACTCAAGTCTGCACTTTAGAACAACAAGCTTCATGTTTATTGTATAGGCTTTTGCCCTCCTTTGTCTTGTTCCCCTTCTTTTTGTCTTGTTCCCCTTTTTTTTTTGTCTAATTTTTGGAGTAATGGAGTTGGGCCTCTCTCTAGCACTGCCAAAACTCTGTCTGGAACACATTACAGCTGAGATCCAACACATGGCAACTGTTATAGAGAGAAAGGAAAAGCAAAGAGAGCAAAAGAAAAACAGAGCAGGTTTAACATTTGGTTTCAGTGTCAGTATGACTCCCCACCCTCCATCATTCTCCACTCTTGTGATTTCTGGTCCTTTGTTTCATGTCCTGCACCCTCACTTTCTCTTTCTCCTAACCATTATCTTATCCTATCATCCTTTCCACAATTATCTTATTGCTTATATTTTGTGCTTCGTTGTACGATGCTCGTTTAGCTGTCCATCCTGCTTGAGCAACCTCAAGTAAACCTTTCAGAGTGCGGCACGTTTGGTTTTCAATGAACCCAAAGAATGCATGCTACACCTCTCTTGGTCTCACTCAATTCAGCTACATCAAGTTCAAGGTACTGATGTTTGCATGTAATGAGTAAGTGGGCTCTCGGTACAAACTCCCAAACTCTCTCCCAAACCTTTACAGTACATGCACTGTAATTCAATAGTGGAATGATCTACCTAACTCCATTAGAGGAGCTGATTCATTCTTCATAAAAAAAATTCCATGAGTACTTGACTCATTCTCTTTCTACTCTTGACAAAAAAGAGGGATAAAATAGAAAGAAAGAAAGAAAGAAAGAAAGAAAGTACATTTCTTAATTTGTACCCCTAGGTTGAATTGTTTTTGTTGTATTATTACTCATTTGTAAGTCATATTGTTTAAGAGCATCTGCTAAATGAAATTCCTTTACTTGAAGTATTTCCTCAGGCTCCCCACCCCCAACAAGAGAGAATAAAGTTGTATATTATGTCACTCCCCTCATCAAGAGTGTTTGTAAAGTTTCCACTGCTTTATTAATATGACAAGCAGCACTTAAACTTGAACACACCCCCAGATACACACAATCCAGGAACTGATTAAAGGCAGGAAGAGGAGTAGCCAGTGATGATGAACAAAATGATAATGTCTGATTAGGACATGTATGAGTGTATGAGAAAAAAGAACTTGCTTAATAATAATTGTAAAGTTACTTTAGTTCCGATAAGTTTATAACTAATGTATTGGTCAGAGTTTGAAAATGTTAATTAGTCAAAAGAGATTGAGGGAATAAGGGGATATTCACACAGGACATGCCCTTGTGTTCAAAAACAGCAAGACAGCAAAAAACAGCAAAATGGAACAGAATGCAGGGGTCTCAAGGCACATTTCGAAACTTGGCACAGTGACATGAAATGCTGACAAAACAGAGAGATGCATTGCAATTGTCAAAAACCCCATTTATACCTTCCAGTCAAATGTAGTGAAAAAACTGTGGCACCCGTGACGTGAAATGCTGACAAATCAAAGTGATGCATTGCAATTGTCAAAGCCCCATTTATACCTTGCATTAACATGTGTTTCATATCAAGATAGTATCTGGATATTCTTTAGCTGAATTGCATTTACACATTGCAGTCAAATGTAGTGATGAAAACTGTGGCACTCATGATGTGGAACGCTGGCAAAACAGAGATGCATTGCAATTGTCAAAGCCCCATTTACACCTTGCATTGACATGCATTTCATATCTAGATAGTATCCGTAAATTCTTTAGCTGGACTGCATTTACACATTGAAGTCAAGTATCGGGATATTCTTTTTCCATTTACGCCTTGCAGTAAAATGTGTCTCCACTGTGATCGGATAGATATCCGATCAAAGCTACCCACACAAAATGTAAAACGCTACTTACATATTACATAAGAGGATGTGGTAACTGAAAAGTCTCTTTTAGGGAATTTTAAAAACGTTGGAGAATTCAAATGCTTTGCACCACTTTGACAGTCAGGAAATTAGCTTTATTATTTTTTTAGCAGCCTTGATGAAAGCAAATTTAATGATATTCATCTCACTTTCTTTGAAAGCGTTAAATATGTTTCTCATCTGAAATGCACGAGTGAATCCTGGTTTCACATGAATGTCTTGCGAGTCAAATAGTGGTTAGAAAACAGGAGAGACACAAGCAAATAGGGAATTCAAGAGAGAAACAAGATACTCTATTCCAATGGAATAATTCAGGAGACATTGTTCAGGTGACAAGATTGCAAGACAGCAGTGTCTGTTGTGATTTTCATATTGGAATGGCAAAATTAACAGAAAAAGGCAAGAAACCGCATCAGGACTTTAACAACCAATGACTGAAGTGTAACCTCATCACAAAATTAATTACTTACGTAGTTGTATCTGGACAACAAAAACACTTTTTTGAAAGTGGTTAGAATTTGTTCCTGACCACCGTCTCATGTGGTTTTAGTGATCCTATCCGATCACAATTTAATGTGATATAACATGATCATGTCACTGATAAAAAAGTATGTTAATGCAAGGTGTAAACGGGACCATTTAAGATGTCCTTCTAGCACGTTTACATAAACCAACAACTAAAAACTATGGGGATGATGAACGTATTTTCAGTGAACCAGCCCTAATATGTGCAATCAAATTTGGCTTTTGATTTGTTTTCCTGGTTTCATTTTTTAATGTTCTTGATGGAGGTCAATGTGGTCTAGCAGCAGTGGTACATTCTAGGAGAGAGCATTTGAAAGTTGTTCTTGTTCTTTTGGCTACATAGTTTTTTGCCACCCCATAGAGACAAATAATCACAACCACCTCTCACTCTCTGTGTGTGTGTGTGTGTGTGTGTGTGTGTGTGTGTGTGGTTGTGTGGTTGTGGTTGTGAAACAATATGTTTGTGTTAGTTGAAACACATTGTGTCTGGATTAGAGCCCAACCGATTTGGGATTTTTGAGACCGAAACCAATTTTAGATATAGCTAATTTTTGAACTGATACTGAAAACAGACATTTTCTATGTGGATTGTGCACCAATTTTGCACTGATATGACTGCATAGGTACTCAGAAGAATGCTTTCATAAACAAATATTTTTATCAAATAATATTTGACATAATTATTATACACTGTCAACAAATTCTAGAAATTAACACTGATAAAATTAATAAATAAAAATACAATATATAGCTAAATAAAATTCAGTACTGTATGTTCAGTATCAGTCAAATGCTGACCATTTGAAATAAATAGTAATTTAATAATTAGCTAAATAAACATCAGTACTGTACATTCAGCATCAGTCAGTTGCTGACCATTTAAATAAAGAATAAATACAAATTCTATAAATAGCTAAATAAGACATCAGTTAAATGATGACTGTTTTCATAGCTATTTCAATTAGGGGCAGGTTATAAAACAAGAAGCATTTGCAATTTTCGAGTCAAGAGAACAGTAGCAGCAGTGTTACACCGTATTCTGCTATACAAGTTCAGGGGAACTTTCAATGGTGGCTTTTAAATTACTTTTAAATATTACATTTTGTAAATGCAACGACTGTAATTGTTTGGCTGAAGGGGGTACCAAACAGTGACTCCTGAACAAAACAGTTTGGTGAATACACATTCACTTCCAATCAGCTGACAAGCAATGAAAGTGGCAACATGGTTAGCTAGTTAGCTATAAGCTCGTTGTCACGGAGAGCAAAAGATGGACTTTATTTACTTTCCAGCATTGCGTCTCACCAACTTGGTAATAACATAGCGTGAAATCAACACTCAACAGACACAATCCACCACCACACTGTTGTTTGCTAAGCTTCAAAAAGATGCTCAGACAAACTATGGCTGGCTAACATAGCAAACAGATGTGATAAACACGAGTGACATGGTTGTCAGGAACAGAGTTAACGTTATATTAGTTACACTGAAAAGGAAAAATGATAGGGTCATTGTTTATTAACATTCCAGTATGTATTTCACAAACGAATTAGCAACTTACCGTGAAGACACCACTTAACTCTCCACCACTTAACTCCACACTGTCACCAGAACCACCTTTAAACAGTGGAGTCAGAGCATGCTCTGCTGGACAGATATCTTGTAATAATTATTTAAACATAATTTATGTAATAATAAATTAAACATTTATTATTATGAGTATTACAGATAATCATACAAATGTGTAATTTATTTGGTTTTAACTGACATATTCTTGGCTCCATGTATTTACATTTGTTCTGTTTATCAGTGACAGAGGCTGACCCCCGGCTCACTTACCTGTTTTCCAAAGGTCTTTCCTAGCTCATTGTTATGAGAGACAATGTTGGTTGCTAAGCAAAAAGAGGCAGTAATGGAGGTGTGTCTTTTTTTTTACATCAATGGCCATGACAAGCTTAGTGAACAATAGAAAGAGAGAAGAAAAGAGGAGAAAGAGAGTGAGATGGAGAACAATATTTAGTAGTTTTGAGTCAAAGACCCACAGAACACCCTACGGACAGCAAGCAACAATACTGCCCATTTGGCTGTTGAGTAAATATTAACCACATATGAGATCACATGCTCACACACATGTTCTATTGGTGTTCTGCTGCTCATAATTTCAGCAATAGAATCTGAAATGAGTGGTGAAAATACTCACCGTCATGTAAGAAGTTCACCAAGCTCTTAAATACACACAGACACGCACACAATAACAATAATCAGCATAAACATCTGTAGGGTGTTAGAGGGATTTTAGGAGTAGGGTGACAAAATTATGAGGAAAAGCTACATGTTATTTGTGTTCCTGTTTGGAACACATGTACACTGCCTGTTGTGTCAGTTTTAGGTAGTTCAGTATTAGAGTAACATTTTTTCACCAGTTTTAAAGAGATTGTCAGTTTTAATATAACAGTTTTAAATATTTTTTTTTTTATTAGTGGAGTTCAACAGTTTTAGTTTAACAGTTTTACACCCGTTTTAGGCCATGTCCACACTACTACGTTTTTGATTGAAAACGCATTATTTTTGGCCTTCTGTCCACACTGAGATCACGTTAATGTTCAGCGAAAACAAAGCTTTTTGAAAACGCTCTCCCAGATGGATGAAAGGTCTTAAAAAGCTGTCCTAAATGAAATTGAGCAGTAAAATAATTTTTTTTGTTAGTCTAGTTAAACAGTTTTATTGTAACTAAGGATGTTATGGAGATAGAAAAGTTGCATATTAAGCAACAATTGCACAGTATTCATTCTGATGACGTCTGTTTCTTTAAAAGTTTGTGGCCTTGAAACTTATCTATATGTAACTGATTCCATGTTAATGAGAGCACTGTGACACTGGTCCTACCCTGATAATAAAACTAAGCGTGATTGGTTGAAGATAGAACGTGCTACGATTGGTCAATCGTAATGTGGCTGTTATCTGATTGTTTGAGTAGACGATGAGTGGAATCCACCTCTTTGTAGATTTGTGTGCACATCTTGACACTAGATTTGTTTTAAAATCGATAAATGCGTGTAGTGTTCTGCAGATGCACAGGAAGAGATTCACAAATAAATGTGTGAGATTCACAAATGAATGCTGGACAAAGTTGTGTATATGAGTTAAAAAATATATTTGTAAATAATATTTATTTATTTGTGAATTCACTTTATTTTAGTGAAACTCCTAACATATATTTATAAATTGCTTTCTTTTTATTTATGAATTCATTTAATTTTTGTGAAACTCCTTACATTTATTTGTGGATCTCATTCAATTTATTTGTGAACCAACTTTCTATTTGTGAATCTCTTTCCATTTTTATGTTAATATGCAACAATTCTATCTCTATAGGATGTCATTAAATATCAATACATCGATTATTGATCAGCACGTTATTTTATCAATATATTTACAAGGCATTAATATATTAAAATTAGCCGACATTTAAGTTAGAATCCCAATTTGCGTGCTTTCCAACACTCTCAGTTGGCTTCTGTTTAACAGTCTGGCATAATAGCATTAGGAGACCACAAGAGGGTGAAATGCTATTTACTGAAGCACACAGACTCCACAAGCTGAAGCGGCACAAAAAGTTATGAAAGATTTGGCACTTCTTAAAGAATGAACAAAGTGATGTTGATCAGAATGCATGTTAGTGAAAATGTTTTAACTGTGCAAACTGAATGATTAGAAATGTAATTGTTTATTATGCAATTTCTCTGTATGTATCTTTAGAAGAGGATTCATTCAAGCTGTCAAACCACAAAATTACATACTTGTATCTGAAAATATATTGTGTAGGCTCTATAAAAGATACACATAAACAATAAATCATCCATGGCTAGAATAAATAATATTTGTCTTTTGATAATGATTTTGGTCAAATTTAATGAGAACTATGCGAGTTGCGCTCCGTGGCACAGCAGAATTTTTAGCGTTGCTTGTGTGTTCGTACCTTTTGTAGAAAATAAATAATTGTTTCTAATTTTAGAACACGCCATGTCGTTCCCCAGATTCATCCGGTGTGTGTGACCCCCTTTGATTTACCCTGACACTCTTTTTTAAAGTTGTGTTGAGAAACTTGTCTGAAGAGACCAAACTATTGTGCAACGAACAGCCCTATTTATATCTGAAAAAAATAGATATCATCTGGAAAATCTTCTGGTAATCGATGCATGATAAAGGCATCGATCCCAAGCCTAATTGTACCAATTTTATTAAAAACTTTTTTTTACCAGTTTCAGTTTCAATTTAATTTAACAGTTTTAGTTGAAAAGTTTACTTCAGTCAAGTAACTCCAAATTAACTATTTGAAACAACATCTGTTGGAAGCACATGCACATGCCCTTTGTCAAAGTCCATTTGACTACAACCCCTGAAATGACTGACATACTCATTGCAGGTCATCTAATTTATGCTCTTACGTATGCAAACAAGAAAAACCTTTTTGCAAGTCGGTTTGACACACCCTCATTAGTTATTGTGTGCTTGTGTAAGTGAGAGGAGAATGTTAGGATGCCTTTATGGGTTTGTATTACTAAACACTGTTCTGATTCAACAAACAGGCAAGACTGTTCTCCAAAGCACACACTCTCTTACAGTAAAGAAACTTGAGCCAGCCATTCACATTGGATCAGAGTTATTTCCTGGTCTCCAAGCCAACAGAACCATTACATCGCCAGAACAATCATACTGTGTATCAAACAGAACGAGGTTCAAACACACTTGTACAACACAAGTTATTTTCCTTGCAGTGCAGTCACAGTTGGTATATATATTTTATTTTGGTTCATCTTGTAGTATTAGATTCTTTATTCTGATGAGCTGTGTCTTAAAATATGAGTATGCACTCTGGTGGTCTTAGGCATGTATGTGAACTCTGGTGGTCTTTGTTTTGCTTTGTGAATGCGAGTGTGCTGGTCTCCATGTGCATACTCTGGGTCATTGCTTCCCTGTGTGTGTTTATGTATGTTCAGCCCTAGTTTCATGGCCATGTGATGGTTAGTCTTCCATGGTTTTTCCCATTTCTCTTCTGCTCTTCCAGCTTTATGCAGGGTTCCCACGTGTCTTGGAAAACCTGGAATATTGCAATGCAGATTTCCAGTCTTGGAAAAGTCATGGAAAATTAGAAAAATATTAAAATGTCCTAGAAAATAATTATTTGTTCAGTGAAATATTTTATTATTTTCAGCGTCAATACTCTCTAAGCTACCCAGGCCCTCATAATAAAACAATTTGAAGGTGTTGCTAGCAGGGTTTTCATTACATGTACAAAAACATTTTAACGATCAGGACTCGGAATAGGAGTCAAATGCACAAATTTGTATCATTTTGTCACTGCTGCTGGCTGTTATTTGTGTAACAACATCAGCGGTTAAGGACACTTACACCCTCATGATTGATTAAAGCAGCAACCAGTTGTGTGCTTGGCAACCATGGTCCAACCGGGGCAGATTGCTTGGTCGGTTTCAGCTACATCAAGTCGCATGCTTGACTACAGCAGCATGTGCACAGTAAGAAGCGGCATTTGTGAAACTTCTCATTCACAAACAAACTGAATGACCTGGAAAATGTACCGTCAGACTAAATGAGAGGGGCATGTTGTTCATTTCCTTCAGCATTGGCATGTGAGTCTACCTTGTTCAACATGGAGAGAAAATGGAGGAAGAACTATTAATGCATAATAGTGACCGATGTCTATACACGTTGCAGGCATCCACATGACTCGCATCAGCGCTGTCGATTACATTGAAGTCTATGAAGTGACGCGTCAGTGCAACCTCGGCTCCAACTTCACACCAAAGTGTTTTTACAGACGTTTTTGCCTCATAAATTTATGTCTTTGAGAGTACAAAGCTAAAATAAATATTTTAAAACTGTCCAAATTTATGACAAGTTATTGACTGTCTCATAATTTATCATTGTTATGTTATCATTTCCAAGTATCCAGAGACCTCAACATAAACAAGTCCTCTTTTTACTTTCTGCAATCAAATCAATTGCCATGTTTTTTTCTCTACCAAATAATGTTTTCAATGTTTATTGTACACACCTCTCACTTACCTCGTAAATTCGCCTTTCTGTGATGCTTTCTGCAATGCTTGTCATGTGGAGGGCAAAACACTGCTTGACACTGGTGTTGAGTGAAGCGTTGATTCCTCAACTTAACTCATGTGAAATGCACTTTACAATCACGAAAGGACATTATTGAAACTCAAAATTATTATTATTAGGCTATTAAGTCAAGTCAAGTCAATTTTATTTGTATAGCGCCTTTCACAACACACATCGTTTCAAAGCAGCTTTACAGAAGTTCAGCATTAACAGACGATAAAAAAGTAATGTCTATAAAGTCGATAAATCATCATCCTTGTGCATTTGTGAAACTGCATATACAGTTCTGCAATACAGTTCTGTATTACTGTTGTCTTTTCTAAAAAGTCATGCTCAGCAGTTTAAATACTGTAGGAAAATGTAATATTTGGACAAAAATGAATGTTTGAATGTAGAATTAATCACAATAAAATTGTGAGATGTCTTAGTGTGATAATTGAACTAAAAACGTCTCTCTTTAATTGAATAAATAAATAATCAGCAAGCAGTGTTGGGTTGATTACTTTCAAAATGTAATCCACAATGGAAATTTTAATTAGATAACTTTTAACTTCATCTGGAAAGATGAATTAGATTACCGCCTCGGGAGGAGGCAGACCCAGCCCTTTCGTTGCTGTGTCCGGTGCGTGCTGTGCGTACCTATGTGGACCGCATGCAGAGCATTAGATGTTCTGAGCAGCTCTTTGTCTGCTTTGGCGGACGGTGGAAAGGGAACGCTGTCTCCAAACAGAGGCTAGCCCACTGGGTTGTTGATGCTATTGCCTTAGCCTATCACACCCAGGGCGTGCCGCCCCCCCTGCAGGTCCGAGCACACTCTACTAAAAGTGTGGCGTCCTCGTGGGCACTGAGCCATGGCACCTCCCTAGCAGACATCTGCAGAGCAGCGGGCTGGGCAATACCCAATACCTTTGCCAGATTTTACAATCTAAGGGTTGAGTCGTTCTCGTCCCGTGTTTTGTCAGGTCCGAGCCGGTAGAACTCGGTAACGTGGCACAACCGATCAGGTGTTCTGTTTGCACCTTGCGCCCTTCACCAAAGTGATCCAGTGCGCCTTCTGTCCCAGGTCATCCACTGAGTGTCGCTGCCTGGATGTTTTTCCTCCCTAGCCTTCTGGCCCGCGAATTCAGCAGAGCAACTCGCGGCTAGACCCAGTACGAGTCTCGCCTCAGTGCCCGGCAAGCCGCCGCTGACGAGTTCTGAAGACGCCTCCTTAGGCCTCTTCCTCAGTCTCTAAGCCGCCCCCTGCCGGGTGCGCAGAGCAGGACAAGTGCTTTGAGTCTTCTCTCAGCACCCTAGCCTCGGGACACCTGCTGCTCCCGACAGGCTCTCCTGCTCCCCCCGAGTTACTTACTCACCTTCCCTGACTTAAGTTGGGCCCAAGCCGCTTTACATTCTAAGTGAGAGACATAGTGAGAGAGAAGGCCGGGGCTACTGGGCTTGCTCCCATGCTAGCATGTAACATCTTTTTCCCCATCAGGGGTGCGGGAAACCTAAGGTGGGTATGCAAAACTCTTTGAGGGGGCGTTGGGGTGGGCTACGTGTACTCTGTACAGGTGCCTCTAACACACAGTAGCCTACTTTGCACCTGATCTGACAGTCACGTAACACGGTCAGTGCGTGGCATTTTTATATGGACCCCTTGTGTCACTTCCTTCAACAAAACGTCGAGAGTGACAGAAGGGGAACGTCATGGTTACTATTGTAACCTCCGTTCCCCGAGGGAGGGAACGAGACGTTGTGTCCCTCCTGCCACAGCGCTAGACCTAGCACTGTAAATGGCCATGCTTCATCTTTCGGCTCCAAAATCCTGACTGGCATTCGCTGCCCCGCTTCCCTTTATACCCATATGTCCGGGGCGGGGCATGCAAATTCTGTCTGCCAACTTGACATTGGCCTTTTCTCAGGTTCAGAGGTACGATTCGGTGTCCGAGAAGACCGCTTGTGTTACTTCCTTCGACACAAAGTCTCGTTCCCTCCCTCGGGGAACGGAGGTTACAATAGTAACCATGACATTCCCATGATTCATTGCAGACAAATTAGCTAGTGTAGATTTCATTATTAAGCAAAAGCATTAATGGGATTAGTTGTTATTCCTTTTTGGATAAGACTGACTATCTAAATGTTTTTTTCTTTGTTTTTTTGTTTTTTGCCAGTTGTCAAACTGTTTTTATATTCAGCCACTTTCTGCCCTTCAAAGATTTTTAGTTAATTACAGGTAGTTTGTTGTAAAAGGTTCTAGACTCATACAAAACGAAATCACCACCAGACTTGCACAGCAGATTTTACTGCAGTTATGTAGGTCAATCATCTCCCTCACCCACATCTAGAGCTTAATATTCATCCGCAAGAGGAATGTCTGGTGTAAGTGTCTTAATTCTGCACCCTGCTTTGTTCCAAAACCTAATGAGCTGCCTCACTACATAGGCAGCTGCCTCCTTAGGAAGCATCCTAAACCTCATAGAACCTCATACAGCATGTGATTGACTTGGAAACGCTTTAGATGTGCATCAAACACACCACACAATGGGCACTCTGCACGGGATTTCAATAGAGTTTGATATGAGCATGTTGTTGAATTAACAGTACAATACTCTCATAAGCATAAAAAACATAGCATATAAAAATATTGTGAAAATAATCCATTTTAATTACTCAAAATACATTTCTATGAAAACTTTTAATTATTTAATAAAATATAAGTATGAATGTAATATAACCTACTTCACCAGGATGTGGAACAGAGCACCTGATATTTCATTAAGGTTTGTGATTTTTCTATCGTGTTTACATGCACAACAATATGCTGATAATTATCAAAAATCAGCTTCTTTCAAAAATAAGATTACTCAAGAAAAAGTCCTGGTTACTTCCATAACCTCCATTCCCTGATGGAGAGCCCGAGATACCTCTGATCTTTGATAAAAGGCCAGTGAGAATTGGCGAGTGGTATTTGCATGCCACTCCCTCGGACATACGGGTATAAAGGAGGGGACGTGCATACCGCTTCTTCAGGTTTTGTGCTGAAGAGCTGAGAATAAGGTCCTGGCCATTTCAGCTGGTAGTTTAGCATTGTGGCAGGATGGACACAACGTCTTGTTTCCTCCATCAGGGAACGGAGGTTACTGAAGTAACCAGGATGTTCCCTATCTGTCACTAACTCAACGTTGTGTCGATGTAGTGACACTAGGGGTCCTCTACAAAAACTCCACAACTAGCTGAACTGTTACGTGGATTTGGTGGTGCAACTACTGTGTGCCACATAGCCAGCTCACCGAGCCAGCAAGTAACTTCCCCTGATGCTAATATGAGTGTCGAACAACCCTTTGGGGTTATCGACTAATTCAGAGGCCCCGCCGTGAGGCCACATTGACAGGGCTTGAGCCCTGTGGCAGTGCTGAGTGGAGAGACATCAAAGCACTTACCTGACTCCTGATACTCACCAGTGGATCGGTTGTGATGGGGGGAGGAGGTGCTTCCTCCCCATGGTAACCGTCCAGGTTTGAGTATGTTTGTGCCACAGCTTGGTGCGCAGGGGCTTGGAAACTGCCGCCGTATCTTTGGACCTGCCAAAGAGAAACGATGGTCGGGGTGACGGCTGTGCACACTGGTTATGTGACCCAGGGAATGAGGCTCTTTTGTAGCTACTGGAGCATGCAGCAAAACAAAATGAAAGGGAAACATAAGAGTCTCCTCCTGGCCCTCCACCTGGGGATTGAGTAGTCTGTCTACCAGCTCCAAGACAGCAGGTCTTCTCGTCCCTGGTTCGCCTGTCTCAGGGGCGCTTAGAAGTCGTCTTCTTAGCAGGGGGCCATGAGATCGGTGGCATCTGCTTCCTGCTGGGAGCTCAACGCTGGAGTGGGCCGAGGCGGAGTCGTTGCAACTACCGCAGGGAGACACCCTTGGCGAAGTGCAGATGGGGTGCGGTATCTTGAGCCGTGCCGGGGCAGGATATGCTGGATGGCCTCCTTCTGCTGCTTCACTTCCGAGGACTGCTGGGCAAAGTCTCCGACGGTGTCACCAAATAGGCCAGACTGGAAGATGGGGGTGGTTAAGAAGCGTGTCTTGTCGACCTCTCGCATCTTAACCAGGTTAAGCCATAGGTGGTGCTCCTGGGCCAGCAAAGTGGACATCGTCTGCCCGAGAGATGGAGCCGTAACCTTCGTCGCCCGGAGGGTCGAGGGCGGTTGCCGAGGAAAGCACCTGCATCAATCCCGGGGTGGAACTACCCTCTTGCAGCTCTTTCAGCGCCTTGGCTTGGTGTACCTGCAGGAGAGCCATGGCATGCAGGTGGAGGCGGCTTGTCCAGCGGCACTGTAGGCCCTGACCGTCAGGGACAACGTAAGCCTACAGGCCTTGGACGGGAGCTTCGGGCGGCCACATCAGGTGGCGGCACTCCACGGGCATAGGTGCACTGTGAACACCTTGTCCACAGGGGGCATCGCCGAGTAACCCCCGGCCGCTCCACCATCGAGGGTAGTTGAGAATGGGGGAGCCAAAAGCTGAACTCGCCCTGGAACTCACACTCATCCGAGTGCCTAACCGGAGCAAACGAATGGGAGGTCTGTGGGAATTTACCCGGCAGAGGTGGTCCCATTGTGGTCCCCGAATCACCTTACATTTCTTACGAAAACGAGCCGTGACTGTAACATTGCCATGGTTTCCATGAACGCATTCACGAAAGATGTCTCACCGTGGTCAGGGCCCAGGCACGAAAGACAGCGATCGTGGCCATCTGAAGTTGAGAAATATCGACCACATCCAGGAATAACCCACAATCGGTAGGGCATCTTTAAAAAACACATCTTTAAAAAGACGTTCCGATGTGTACCACTCTTTTAGAATATACTCTTTTAAAAAGGAAAATATACTCTTTCAGAATACACTCTTAAGTGATCTGCTGAAGCACCCAGGGGTGATCTCTGCAGTGCACCCGTGTAAAGAGGGGAGAAAGCCTTTTGTAATGTGTCGTAAGGATCTAGTAGAGGAGAGGAATGGAAGCCTTGGGAAATTCAGCTCGCTGAACCATCGACCACTCGGCTCCGAAGAGAACATCTGAAAGAGCGGTGTGCACGTCCCCTCCTTTATAACCCGTATGTCTGAGGGAGTGGCATGCAAATACCACTCACCAATTCTCATTGGCCTTTTATCAAAGATCAGAGGTGTCTCAGACTCTCAAGAGCGACCCCTAGTGTCACTACATCGACACAACGTCGAGTGAGTGACAGAAAGGGAACCGCATTTACATGACATTTGAAAATGTCAAATCACAAGTGGGTCTGCGCAAACCGGATAAGATGGTAAAAATGCCGGTAAAGGTGTTAATATGCAGTGCGAAATCGGGTTAATGGGCAAAAATCTGATCTGTTTTTGCATATATAGTTTATGACCTTACCCTGATAAGATAACACAGTTTAAGGCATTTACATTACCTTACATTTTGTCAGCTTACTAAACACAATCTGTGTAAGATTGTGCATAAACACATTCAGTCATTGTTTCTTCATTTTAAGATTTTCATTTAGAATTCCCATAGGAGTGAATGCTTCCAAAGAAGTATGGTTAAAAAATGCTAATGAATTCTGTGTTTGTGAAATCAGGGCCATAATGAGGTTGAAATCATCATGTGATCTTGTCATCTTAAGAAAATGACCCTCAGGAGAACCACAAAGCTCTTTGCTCGACCCACCAATGATTCAATCTCAGTCTTCATTGAACCGCCCTCTGGATTTCCTAATTTTGGCTGTTAGTGTGTAGCTTGTTCTAGTAATTTTCTAGCCACTTTTCATTCTGTGCGCGCTCTTTCTGACTCTGGTGTGTGTATGTGTATTTGGCTGGGCTAAAGCAAACATTGGCTTAATCGAAGCACAGGGTACACTCCCACATCTGGTGCTGGTTCATAGCATCAATATGTTGAAGTGGCTCTTTGCGTTAATATGAAAACCCCCATAACCCGCAGACCCTCTGGGTCCCTCAACCCCCTATGACTGTTTCAACCCCCTTTTTTCATTCTTGTCTGTATTTAGCAATCACTTCTCTTCATAAATTTTAGCGAGTTTTAATGTTATTTACTCTATAGGCTTATCTTTAATACACAAAAATTAATAGGTTTGTTAAAGAGGCATCTTGGTGTCCGTTCTCTCATTCACTCATTTATGTGCACATAAGGGTGAATACATTTTGACAGAATTTTTATTTGTGGGTGAACTATTCCTTTAAGAGAACTGCAGGGTCAGTGAGGATGTGCTTCTAATTTGGAGAGTTTTCATCTGAACAGTACCAACATTATAAATGAGCTCCGAAGAGGCTGACCACATACAAACACAGAATATGAGATGCATCAGCCTAAGTCAAACACACACTTATATTTTTTGCTTGTATACCGTACATGAGGTTGCATTACCAAACATTGTGCACATATTCTCCCAGATGCAGTCTTAACA
This sequence comes from Moxostoma hubbsi, assembly GCA_032164185.1. Taxonomy (NCBI): domain Eukaryota; kingdom Metazoa; phylum Chordata; class Actinopteri; order Cypriniformes; family Catostomidae; genus Moxostoma; species Moxostoma hubbsi. The sequence goes on from JAVLUX010000031.1 coordinate 20,179,012, forward strand.
CACACACACACACACACAGAAATTTCCCCACTTTTTCCACAGACAAGCATGCATAATTGGGTTTGGTTTGGTTGTTTCTTTGTACAGTACTGTCTGCTTATAGTGCTCATTTTCCAAAGATTAAATTCTATCCTCTACCTCACACCTTGTGCTTGTCTTAATTGAGGTTGTAATGTATTTAAGTGAAATTCACTAAACACCCATGATATATTTGATTGGCTGTGAAAAGTAAAAATACTTTTAGTGAATCAGTTTGTTTGGGCAGTTTATTTCAATGAACCAGTTCAAAAGAATGATTCACAGTTTTGTATTTACTCAAAAGTGTTGCCAGAAATTACAATTTTTTACATGGTTCTTATGCATAGCAGTTTGACCGCATCAAGTAAAATAACTCTTTATTTGCAATTTGAACTGTTTTATTTACTCATTGAAGTACAACCCAAATTCTGAAAAAGTTGAGAAAGTTTGAAAAATGTTAATAAAAACAGAAATGTGTGATTTTAAATTATAATCAACCTTTGCAAAGTAGAAAGCTCTACATATACACATTAAATGATGTTTCACCCTGTGAATTTCATTGTTTTTTTTTTGTTATTTAATGTACAGTAATTTCAAATCAGATGATTCTAACAGATGATCAGATGATTCCAAGTTGGGACAGTAGAGTGTTTACCACTGTGAAACAAAAAGAAGACGGTGCTGGATGGGAGTATATGTTGCTCCAGAATTTGTACATATCTGTCTGCATTTATGGTGTTCTCACAGATGTGCAAATTACCCATGCCATGGGCACTGACACGCCCCTGGCCCATACAGACACTGGCTTTTGGACCTGATGCTAATAACAGCTTGGATGATCCTTTTCCTGTTTGGCCCGGATAACACGACGGCTGTGTTTTTCAAAGACATTTTGAAATGTGGACTCTTCAGACCAAAAAACACAGTTCCACTGTTCTACTTTCCATCTAATATTAGACTGAGCCCAGAGAACTCGGCAGCGCTTCTAGACAGTGTTGATGTATGGCTTCTGCTCTGCATGTTAAAGTCTTGACTTGCATCTGTGGATACAGTGGCGAATGGTGTTGACTAACAAAGGTTTACAAAAGTTATCCCAAGCCCATGTTCACAATATCCATTACAGATGAATAACATTTTTTAAGACAGTGACGTCTGAGGGATAAGAGATCACACAGATTCAGAAGTGTTTTTCTACTTGTTCTTTACTCACTGAGATTTGACAAGATTCCATGAATCTTTTAACTATATTGTGCACTGTATAGGGTGAAATGCACAAAATTCTTCCAATTTGTCTTTGGGGAACATTGTTCTCAAAGTGCTGGATTATATTCTGAATTATCTGTTGGCAAATTGACAAGTCTCCTTTCTCTTGAAGGACTAGGCTGTTTTTGGAGGCTCATTATACAGTACTATATGACACAATTGCCTCACCTGTTTAACATTTCCTGTTTCACATCACCTTGTTATTTAAACTCGTCAAATTGTTGTAAGTCTTTACCCCTGTCTCAACCTTTTTGTAGTGTGTTGCAATCATCTGATTTTGAAAAAAAATAAAAAATAAATAAATTCACAAGGTAAAACATCATATTATGTTTAGGTTTGGTGTTTCAATATAGTAAAGGGTGAATTTAATTTACAAATCTTTCTTTTTATATTAGCGTTTTTCATACCGTCCCAACTTTTTCAGAATTGGGGTTGTATAACATAATAGTAATTAATAGTACTTGTGATTGAAATTGCTACAGCTAAACATTTGCACACATTCACTAATAGACATTCACATGGACACTCATTCTAAGTGTCATTCTGGATGTAATTGTAGGTCATTTACTAGTAATAATATTATGGTCTGCTATGGTATCACAGGAGTCTGTGTGAGTTTATGACAGACACAGAAGAAACTGTTATTATACATGTTGACTTGTATATTCACACTTATTTACCATATGTGTGTGTATCCACTGAATTTGTGTGGAACTCAAGCGAAGTAGAATTCAAGCTAAATTTGAAATTAATGTGATGCCAAAGATATACATCGATTGAACACTGAATTAAGAATTGTTTAGCTGTTTAGCTGTTTATTGTGTAACTGTAGTATCCATTTAATACTGTAAGAAGCTGATGTTTTTCTTTGAATTTTAGGGCTGGACACAGCCGAACAGCTCATATGTTCAGTTGTTTCGGGACAGTGTGGGAGCGCTGGAAAGTCACAGTGGAGTTCTTCAGCTGGGACTGGCCGCTGCTCTAACCCTCCGCCACCCCGCCCTCTCGCTCTGGGATGCCTGTCTTGCTTTTGAGAGACTCCTTCTGCAGGTTAGCTAGTCACATAGCTTGCTTAACTGTCAATAGAAGACTGTAAATCTCTGATATATGACATCTTACATGTAATATGTGCCAATTTTTTATTGTCAGTTAAAGACTAAGTGATCTCTGTGAATCTTTCCATCACTGTCTTTCTCTCTTTTCTAAATCTCTGTCTATGCTTTTAAAGGACAATCGATACTTGCTGAAACAACACCTTAAAACACAGTAAAGCATTGGAAGGCATCTTAAAGCAGTTTTCACAAAACAAGTGTACAGGTCAAATTAAGACCTGTACAGTTCAAAGATATTTGTTTTTTTGACTATACTTTGAAAGTATTTGCATAAAGCTAATTGAGGTTTAATAGATTTCAGAGAATGTATTTAATTCAGCCATTCAATACATCCCTAGTCCATCCATTCATCCATCCACACAACCCATCTATCCACAAAGCAGTCTATCCATTCATTCAATCATCCATGCATCCATCCATCCATCCATCCATCCACACAACCCATTCATCCACAAAGCAATCCATCCATCCATCATTCTTCATCTAAAAAACAACCCATCATTCAACAAAATATCCATCTATCCATCCATTATCCATCCATTCCATCAACAAACTTACCATCCATCCATCCATCCCATCAACCAACCAACCAACCAACCAATTGTCCATCCATCCATCAATCCCATTAACCAACTAACCTTCCATCCATCCATCCTTCCATTCATCCCATCAATCAACTAACCGTCTGTCCATCCATCCATCCCATCAAACAATTAACCATTTGTCCATCCATCCATCCATCCAATTATCCCATCAACCAATTAACCATCTGTCCATTCATTTGTCCATCCGTCCCAACAACCAACTAACCAGTCATCTATCCATCAATCCATCCATCCAATATCCAATCCATTAAACATCTGTACATCCATCCATCGATCCATCTCATCAACCAACTAACCATCCATCGATCCATCCATCCAATCAACCAACTAACCTTCCATCCATCTGTCCATCAACCAACTAGCTGTCCATCAGTCCATCCATCCATCCATCCATCCCATCCATCCATCCCAACAAACAACTATCCGGTCATCCATTCATCCATCCCATCAAACAACAATCCGTCCACTTCATCCATCCATCATCCATCATCCCATCAACCAACTAACCATCCATGCTTCCTAATATCCAACCGGTCATCCATCTGTCCATCCATCTGTCCATCCATCAACAACTAGCTGTCCGTCATTCCATTCATCCTTCCATCCTTCAGCTAAGTAGCTGTCCATCCATCCATCCGTCCATCTATAAACTAACTAGCTGTCTTTCCATCCATCCTTCCCATAAACCAATTAACCTTACATCCATCTGTCTGTCCGTCCATCTATCCAGCCAGCCATCCATCCAACCATCCAAGTGTTGCTAGATCCTTTATTTGCCCGATGAAGGTTTAGAGGGGTATTAATTATTGATTTTTTTTTTAATATCAGAATATAATTTGAGTACATTGTACTTCACTATTTATCTATTATTTTATCATATTTTATTTATGCGTTATGCAGAGGTTTATCCAAGTATAGGTGACTTTTATCTTGATTGATTTGATCCTGCTGATCGCTCTTTTTATATGGCACTGTGCTCTCTATGTTTTAATCCAGTGTATACAGGTGCAGAATGAGAGAGTGGGCTGATGCCATAAACAGCTTTACCGGCAAAATAACAGGCCACTGCTCTCATAAGGCCCTATAAAATCCGTTTTATTTTTTCCCAAATTCCGTTTTATTTTTTCCAAAATTCCGTTTTTTCCGTTTTAATTTTTGCAAATTCAGTTTTTTCCATTTTAATTTTTGCAAATTCCTTTTTTTTTTTACACTTTACTGTTATTTTAGTCGTAAAAAGAGTGTGCTTTTAATATTAATGATTAAAATATACACAGATAAAATAGGAATGACCTTAAATTTATTGAGGTAACAAGCATCACATTTACTCAGTACTTATGAGGACAAATACTGCAGGATGCAACATAATACTGCACTCTAAGTAACAACTAAATAAATAAAAGTGCTCCATTTAGTTTTTTCTTTCAAGTAAAAACAATTGGACCAAAATAAAAAACTCTCAATTTCAGAGTTGTACATAAAGTACTTTCCCATACAGTACAAGTGCATCAAAAACAAGGCAAAATACAGCAAGTACTCCCTGAGTTATAAAACTAAAGTTGACTTTGTCATGTAACAGACAAAAACATCAGTGCATGCATTTTTGCGCTTCCAGTCAACGGAATGTAGACAAAACTTGCAAAACAGTTCACTTGACACATAAAAGTCACTGGGGAACTGCTCGACTCGGTACCGAGGGCTTAGCGTCGAGTTTCTCAACTTTTTCGCCGTAAGCAGAGCTGTGGAGAGCCGCTTTGCCATTTTTTCATTGTTTTGATGGGGAGGGGAAGCTGAAATGACGGGAGGGGTTGTGTCGCCCAGATTTGCTTCCCCCGGTCTGCATTTTCGCCAGACATACTTTCTTCTCCCACACAAAAACAGAATTTCATTTCAAATATGTAAAATTCCGCGTTAACACTAGATTCCGCGTTAATTTGCCAATTCCGCAATTCCGTCCGCGATTCCGCGATCGCGGAAATTATAGGGCCCTACTCTCAGTAAACACACTGTGTTTGGCTTTGGGGAAAAACAGAGATTCATCTGTACACATTCGCACAGACTCACCGGACATGCACCACACACACATGTTTAGTGTTGCATGGCAGCTTGTATTAGAGTACCAGTACCAGTGGGTGTTTAGTTCTCTGAGGGTGCAAAGTGATAAGGAAATGCTCTCACTGAGGCCTGTCTGGGGCACGTGTGTGCATCACATCTCAGGTCAATAGTCAAATATGTAGAGGACAAAGGGAGTGAGGGACACAGGGGTAAAGAGAAAGGACAGAGACCTTAATAGGATGTGTAGAAAACAGTGAGCCAATAGAGAGAGAAGAGAGAGAGAGACATACAAAGAAGAAGAAAGTACAAAATTAAAGTTTTTGGAGAGATTTTTAATATATACTGTATAATTGCATTGTAATGGTATTCTTATTGCATTCTAATGGAATTCTTAATTCATTAAAATGCCATATAATACACTGTAATGGGAGCATACAGGAAAGGAGGCGAGAACCGGCTTGACAATATAAATAATTGTTTTAATGAAAAACTTATATAAAAGACACAAACACACACACATGATGGTCAGCTGATCATAAACGATTTCCCTCTATAGAGAGATAGAGCCTGTCCCTCCGGCCAAAATGAAGAAGGGATTTTACAGCCCCGACTTCATTGTACCGGAAAAAGGCGATGGGTTGCGGCCAATCTTGGCCCTATGGGTACTGAACCAGGCTTTACAAGGTGATCAACTGTGTTTGCGGAGAAACTCGCTGCCAGCTCAGTACTTGTGCTAACTAAGCCCCGTACTGAGACAGCTGGTCCGCATGCGCTGGTTTCCCGTAGGTAACCCCTTGCAACATATTTTCCGCTGAGAACGTTTCCATGTTGGTAAACTGCGTCTTCCTTGGTCAGAGGCCCCTCTGCCCCAGTCACCATGCTCGTAGAGCCTCCTCCTCCATTGGGTAGGACCTACCGTGGGACTCCTCCAAATGACATACTTACGACTAGACTGGGCAAGACCATGTGACGTATCTCCACTTGAAATACCCCCCCTGGGTGGGGTTTTGGGGTTTATTTTGCTAAATAAGTTTTATATTAGAGAGTTGACATTTCCAAAATATCGTAATGAACACACTAGAACACACAGAAAAAAACCGCTCTAGATTAATATCCTCTTGCTTTTTCACAGACTGTTTTTGATGGAGGTTCTGGTTCCTGTGGCTGTAAAGAGATCAGCTGGAAAGCTCAGCCCATAGGAACTCATTAAATCAAATCAGGAAAAACATGAGGTAGAACCAGGCCAGAGCGGCCACATCAGCCAAACCGCCAATCAGCTAAACAGCGCAATCAGTGCACAAGCTAATAAACCTCCATCTCTCTAATGGGTGTCCATGCTCGGGGGGGGGGAGTGTTTACCAACATGTAAAATATTATGCTAATAACTTCTTTGGGATCAAAATATATCAAATGATGCAGCACTAATGAATTCTCATATCTTTTTTTTTTTTTTTTTTTTTAAGGAACATCAGGCTTCTGTTTAAATGAACTGGAAGTGTTTGGAAAAGAGAAATAAAACTTTCAGCGTAGACACAGTTACTATGTCAGCAGGGTTGTAGGAACAATCTAAAAAGTGGTGGGGGCTAGAGACGGGAACATTATTTGCCTTATTATTATCTTGAAAATGAATTGTATGTTAAAGTTGTTTATGTGATCGGCTACAGTTTTCTTTTTTGCGCCACAGCCAAACTTTCAATATATAACTCAATATAAAAACTAAAAACTAAACTTTTACAAGTGGTTTATGTATGTATATATATATATATATATATATATATATATATATATATATATATATATGTGTGTGTGTATATATATATATATATATATATATATATATATATATATATATATATATATATATATATGTGTGTGTATATATATATGTGTGTATATATATATATATATATATATATATATATATATGTGTGTGTGTATATATATATATATATATATATATATATATATATATATATATATATATATATATATATATATGTGTGTGTATATATATATGTGTGTATATATATATATATATATATATATATATATGTGTGTATATATATATATATATATATATATATATATATATATATATATATATATATATATATATATATATGTGTGTATATATATATGTATGTGTATGTGTGAAGCCTTGAATAGAGAGCTCTTTGAGGATGAATGTCTCTGCATGCTAGCTACCCTGTGCGTGCATGTGTGCGCAAAACTTAATAATCTGTAATCATAAAACTCTCTCTGGGACATCAAACATCTGCATTCAGCCTGGAGCATATCGTGCTAGTGTCTGTTTGCATTCTAAACACCGGCTGTAACATGATCCTTGAATTTCCAGGTATTAAATAAAGTGCTCTCTTACCCGTATTTAAAGTTTCTTTTTTTTTCCACTTATATTTGAATGCTAGATTTTTGAAACCAAAGGCAAAGAAATTGTGTTATTGGAAGCGGTGGCATGAAACAGGCTCATTCTTCAGTTCTGTGGTGACCCACTCTCACCCTCCTGGGGTGAAGTATGTGAAAGCTGGGTATATTGCTTCACTCTGGTTAATAAATGCACCCATCCAATAAGACCGGTCGTGACATGGCCAAACACTGTTGCATTGAGATTTTCCTATAATGACAGACTGAGGGATTTCTCTAAGATTTAATTGTGCCCACTGATAGTGGCATTTATTTGCAAATGCAAACATCTGTGCTGAACACCACAATTCCCCAGTTTGTAGGCCAGTTCTGAGTGCACGGTTGTGGAGGATGTTGTGAATGAATGGTTTTAAGTCGTTTTTGAGTAGTTTACCCAAAAATGTAAATTCTAATATAATATATCACCTTATGTTGTTCCAAACCCATATTATTTTATTTCTTCTGTGGAACACTATAGGAGATGTTTTAGTGAATATCACAGCCCATCTTGTCAATACAATGACAGTGGAAGTAAAAAATAAAAACTTTAAAGGGGTCATGTCATGGAATCAAAGTTTCCTTGATATTTTTACATATTAAAGGTCATTCTACTATGAAAACATACTGTTAATTTTAGAAGTCAAAACTTGACATGATCAGTGTTCCCATGGAAACACTCATCCTGCATGCCAGCGGCACTTGAAACACATGAGGACAAAAACATCAACACTAACAAAACAAACAGGGAACAATGATGCCACGGTCCTCATCAGACATAACCCAACCTGACAATGTGACAGGACCGTGACATCACTGGAGAGCGCACGGTGATAACACATGCATGGCAGTCACTAGCAACCAGACCCGTACACTCAGATGGCATCACACAAAAACTGACAAGAAACATGAAACAGATGGTACCATAATGCCACGATTACAGAAACAGCCCCACCCCACATCAAATGAAAAAACATGACAAACAAAATGAACACTTAACAAAGAACAGGAAACACAACAGAAAGAGCAGGGAACAGCCTCCGTGGCCATGGGCACTGGCAGCAGCGGGGGAACGGCCTCTGTGGCGACTGAGAATAAGATTTACTCCTCCTCCTCATATGATTTAGGGGACCACTGGGGACTTGGAAGTCTAAGGCTGGGATAGTGGGATGGTGTGGGAGAGTTGCCTATATTGAGGTGTAATCCACTTCTTCCAGTGATGGAAGTATCCCAAAAATTCCCAGAAGGAGAGGGTCCCCAGCCCTTCCATCTCTCATCCACCAAGGGGATCCTTTGAGCAGAGCAGATCCACTCTCCCGACACACGGGCAGAGATGAAGTATCCTCCTTGGAAGATCTGCTGACACACAGCATAATGGAAAACATCCACACTCCCAACATACATGCAACCAACAGATACAAGAGACAGGACCAACTAGGCAGAGTGTGGTTAGTACTCAACACAAAACAGCTATCTATAATTTAAACACATTGCAAACTGCAACAAACTACATTCAACATTAAACAATCCAGCAAAGGACATTAGCGTTCCCATGGAAACAATCAGGGTTCCCATGGAAATGCTGATTCTACGTGCCAACAGCACCTGAAACACATGCTTGGAACAAAACAAACAGGGAACGATGATGCCACGGTCCTCATCAGACAAAACCCAACCTGAAAAGATAACAGGACTCTGAAATCACCGGAGAGCGCACGACGCTAACTCGTGCACGGCGGTCACTAACAACCGGACCCATGTACTCACACAAAGAATGTATGCAGTATAAGGTGACAGGGCTGTGACGGATGTTTTGGGCCCTGGAGAAGTTTTGACATGCCTTGACATTTGTGCTTTTTTCTGTTGCTTAAAAATATATTAATGGTTAAAGTCTGATAACACTGTATTCAACACAAACTGGGCTACAATAATATGTGAGCTAAGACTTTTGAGAACTGGATCTTGTAGCCTAGAGACAAAAGTTATACGAAAAATTATATGAAAACCATCCCGATCACTCATTCACACAAAACAATGTAGTCATTTCACTTTTGTAAGACACTTTTAGTGTTAGATATGCCATATGAGAGGAGGCAGGAATGATCATGAATACTGATGTGATTCACACCTGAGAAAACTAAGACCCCTCCCCGGAACAGAATAAAATGTAAAATCATATATACGGCATATACACTATTTATATATAAAAAAAAAAAGCAGGATTCTTTGATGAAAAGAAAGTTCAAAATAACAGTATTTATCTCACATAGATAGCTTTTGTAACATTATAAATATCTTTACTGTCTCCTTTGATCAATATAATGCATCCTTGCTGAATAAAAGTATTAATTTTTGTTTCCCAAAAAAAGAAAATTCTTACTGACCTCAAACTTTTGAACAGTAGTATATAATGTTACAAAAGTTATTTTGAACTTTCTATTCATCAAAGAATCCTGAACAAAATATTACACTACTGTTTTCAACATTGATAAAAATAATAAATGTTTCTTGAGCAGAAAATATAGCAGTATATTTGAATTATTTCTGAAGGATCATGTGACACTGGAGTAATGATGCAAAAAATTCTGTATATATATAAAATTTGCCTCTGTGGCGTTTACCATTTGCATTGATCGCCTCAGCATATTACTGTATGAATAGCACCCTCTGCGTGTTGGTGTGATCACATTAGGTATAATTAGCTGAGCCAGGAGAAACTGTACATCGTTTTGTTTCATATAGATTAAAATCCAGCAGGATGCACTGGCACGTCCGTCGACCCCTGAGGGTTAACAAGCACTTGATGGACATCTTTGAAGCATTTCAAGCAATGTGCTTCTCAGTGCAGGATGAAATTGTCTCTCTCTCTGTGTGTGTCTCTCTTCACAGTGCTTTGGACTATGTATGTTTGTTTGTTTTTCAGCATATATTATTATCAGCTTATATTACCTTTTAGTGATCAAGCACAAGGTGCTTCACAAAAACACACAGTAAAACCACACCAAAAAACAACAGAAAACTTTTCACAACAAATTTCAGAAGGTCTTAAAAGTTCTGCTAAATATTTATGCGCCAACCCATATAATGCCTTATATGTAATTAATACAAGCTTAAAATCAACCCTAAAATTAATTTCAACCAATGCAAAGAAGTTAAATAAAAATGATCCTTAACTGATAAAAACAAGATTGAACTTTTTCACATGGTATTCAACATTTACATTTATATCAAAATAAACTCTCACATTTCTCACCACCTACTGATTATTTGGGACCAACTGATTAAGTGCTGACTCAATCTGACTTGTTTTTTTAGAATCAGGGCCGATAAAAACAACCTCATTTTATCAGTATTTAACTGAAGGAAATTATTTGTCATCCAATTTTTTTTATATCTACTATATATGCTTGAAGTTCATCTAATTCCGGGCCGTGTCATCAGAGCATGCGCGAACCAACTGGCTGGTGTTTTTACGGACATTTTCAACTTGTCCCTCTCCCTGTCTGTAGTCCCCACATGCTTCAAAACATCAACCATTGTGCCTGTACCGAAGCAATCAAAAATCACTTGCTTAAATGACTGGCGTCCTGTTGCCCTCACCCCCATCATCAGCAAATGCTTTGAGAGGTTGATCAGAGATCACATCTGCTCTGTTCTGCCCACCTCTTTGGACCCATTGCAGTTTGCCTACCGCAACAACCGCTCCACTGATGATGCCATTGCATCTACAATACACACTGCTCTTTCCCACCTGGAAAAAAGGAACACATATGTGAGAATGCTGTTTGTAGACTACAGCTCAGCATTCAACACCATAATGCCCTCCAAGCTTGATGAGAAACTCCGGGCTCTGGGCTTAAACAGCTCGCTGTGCAGCTGGATCCTGGATTTCCTGTCAGGCAGACGTCAGGTGGTTAGAATGGGCAGCAACATCTCCTCATCACTGACCCTCAACACTGGAGCCCCGCAGGGCTGTGTTCTCAGCCCACTCCTGTATTCCCTTTACACACATGACTGTGTGGCAACACATAGCTCCAATGCCATCATTAAGTTTGCTGACGATACGACGGTTGTAGGTCTGATCACTGACAATGATGAAACAGCCTACAGAGAGGAGGTGCACACTCTGACACGCTGGTGTCAGGAGCACAACCTCTTCCTCAACGTCAGTAAAACCAAGGAGCTTGTGGTGGACTTCAGGAAGAAAGACAGAGAACACAGCCCCATCACCATTAATGGAGCACCGGTGGAGAGAGTCAGCAGCTTCAAGTTCCTCGGTGTCCACATTACTGAGGAACTCACATGGTCCGTCCACACTGAGGCCGTTGCGAAGAAGGCTCACCAGCGCCTCTTCTTCCTGAGACGGCTGAGGAAGTTTGGAATGAACCACCACATCCTCACACGGTTCTACACCAGCACTGTAGAGAGCATCCTGACTGGCTGCATCACCGCCTGGTACGGCAATAGCACCGCCCACAACCGCAAAGACCTGCAAAGGGTGGTGCGAACTGCCAGAAACATCATCGGAGGTGAGCTTCCCTCCCTCCAGGATATATATAACAGACGGTGTGTGAATAAAGCTCGGAGGATCATCAGAGACTCCAGTCACCCGAGTCATGGGCTGCTCTCACTGCTTCCATCAGGCAGGCGGTATTGCAGCATCAGGACCCGCACCACCCGACTACATGACAGCTTCTTCCCACAAGCAATAAGACTTTTGAACACATGATCTCTCACAATCAACAATCAGCACTGCACTTTATTAATCATCACTCTGTCAATATATTCTCCCAATTCAATTAGTGTTTATATATATTTATACCCGTATCTAGTGTATGTGTATTCTACATTGTGTGTATTGTGTACATTTGTTATGTAAATTGTTGTGTAAGTATGTGTACATTTGTTATGTAAATTGTTTTGTGTAAATGTTGTTTATTGTAAAGTGGTTTATGTCTCGTCACTGTCATGACTGCTATGTTACTCGGAACTGCACACAAGAATTTCACCTACTGTTGCACTCGTGTACACAGTAGTGTGACAATAAAGTGATTTGATTTGATTTGATTTTGAAATTAGACAGATCATTGGGATTCAACAATAAATACAATTGCATGTCATCTGCACAGCAATGATAATTCATGTTTTGTGTTTTAATCACAGAACCAAGAGGTGTCAAATATAAAAAAAAAAAGCAATATTGGCCCTATTATGGATCCTTGCGGAACACCACAATTAATTTTTGAAGAGGAGTACATCTCATCCCCAACAGACATTAAGACATCCCAGATATTCACACCCATCTCTTAAATATATCAATTAAAACTGAATGATCAACTGTATTAAATGCTTTAGTTAAATCAAGCAACACTAAAATGGAGCATTCTCCAGCATCTTCCGCCATCAATAAATCATTGGTCACCCTAAGAAGGGTAGTTTCTGTACTGTGATTTTCTGTAAAGCCTGACTGAAATTTCTCAAAAACATTGTTATCCTTATCCTTCAACAGCTCCTTCAACAGTTTAGCTACTTCTTTCTCTATTATTTGTTTAATCTCTATTATTTTGATGAATGGTAATTTTGAGTTTGGTCTACATCAGGGAATTTTTAATTGACAAGCAATATACTTCATACTTAACATTTTCAAGAACATGTATCTTATTTGCATTGTCTACATTTGCAACAGACTAACACACAAATTAACAGACAACATTTTCAACCCCACCTCATAAAACAGCTTATAGGTATTAGTTAAAATCGAAATATTATCATCAATAACAATACTGGATACAAAAACATAACATTTCAGTGCATTAATACAAAACATTTCAGCACCACAAAATACACACACGGACCAAACAGTCCCATGCGTCAGAGAATATTCTCACTATTCACACGACTTTTCATCCATCAGTCAGGCATCTCAGTTGCCCGTTTCTTCTAAGTTTCTCCCTCTTATAACAACTTTTTAGTTTTTCGCAAGCACGAGCGAAACAGCATTAGATGTCTTTGGTGATTCCCGCATATTCACGGATTTTATACAAATTTTTACCATTTTATTTAATTTACCATTTACATCTGTGAGGAGAGCAGCTATGGTGTATGTATCTCTCATACTGTACATCTCTTTGATCACTTCATACATCAATGGTGTATTTGTGAATCAAATTGAAATCTAATGACAGATTTCAGATCCAGGCAAACAAAAGACATGGTTCCCCCTGCATACAATAACAATTGAATATAATAACAATAACAAAAGCTGAGGCCAAATTGAGCTCAATTTACTGTATAAATGATGAGCAAGTGTAAGAATCCTACAGTGATCAGCAGGTCTGCTAAGAACAAGCAAACTCTTCTGGTGAATAGATGTAATACCATCATAAACTAAATGCAATCTTTACATAATCCCTTTTTCAAAGAAATAAAGTTAATCCTCATCTTGTCTGTCGGGCCGTATTCAATGATACAGAGAGCCGCATAAGGCCGTGTACCGCCAGTTGTCCATCCCTGGTCTACATTTATATGTAACCAAAGGATCTAATGAGGATTTCTTCAGAAGCAGTTGTACTATTGCAGTCTTTAACTCCTCTGGGACACATCCTGACACAAGCAATCTATTTACTATAAAGAAGGGCCTAAAGTCCCAATAACTTCCTTGAAAAGTCTTAAAGGAATAACATCTGTATGGAAACTTGATGGTATATTTTTCAGCGTGGATTGCTTATGAACCAGTCATCCAAGCATGGCAAAGGAACTGTTATTGAAGGATAGGGCAGTTAAAAACACTTTGAACAGATCGCAAACTGTAAGTAAACAGCTTCATTCATGAATTTTTTAAATGTCATGACTGTTTGATTGTATATGACACTTCTGTGCTTGAGGGAATACTTTAATATATTTGGATGCAATGTGTTGGATGTGGGTTATGTGTAAACCCTGAAATCTAGTTTTATTATGTTGTGCAGCTTGTTCATTCTCTTTCGATTGAGTTTCAAATATGGCTGTATTCGAGGGGGTTGCATGATGTTAGCCAATCATAACTGTGGCCGTTTCAGAGGGCAGAAAACAGGGTGTAAAAATATCAAAAAAGTAGTACAAGCGATTCCTGCATCATATTCCAAGTCCTTTTTCAGTGAAAATATTTACTTCAGTAAGATGTTCATGAGAGTTATGAGAGAAGCTTGTTCACAGTGGGTCATGTTTTTATGCAAGAACTTGTTGTTTAGCACCGAAAACCTAGATGCTCTTCATTCAAAGCTCTGCAGACTGCATGTTCACATTTGTTAGTTTACTTTTTTTTTTTTTTTCATCGTTATGTTACTCATGTATCCTGTATGGGTTGGAGAAATTACACGTGGAACGGTTTGGCTAATATATAATTTAAAAAAAGAAGATGCCAGATGAATGTGTCCTGTGGTTAATGACAGTAATGCTCTGATATGTTGACTGTATCTATGAATTTTGACAGCTTGGGTTTCTTAAGCTGCTGTTGTCTCATTAAGATGGTTTTAGAGGACAGCTAGTGTAAATAGTGCTGATATAAAGCCATTGCCTGAGGAAAGTTGGACATCGTGCCTTTGGGTCTAGTACTGTATGGCTGGTGGATAGCATACACACTGAGCCCTGTGTGTGTGTGTGTGTATGTTTACTTGCTGTGTTTGCTGTGAAATGTGGTGTGGTCAAGGTGAGCTGTCAACAAGTACTCTCTTTCACCCATTCCCATTACCTCACAGCCTAGTACACTCTCTCTCTCTCTCTCTCTCTCTCTCTCTCTCTCTCTCTCTCTCTCTCTCTCTCTCTGTATGTGTGTTTGTTCTTTTGTGTGGAATTATATTTGTACTAACACTTGCATTATGATGTCAAACATGGTTTTGCGTATATTCTTTAAGTAACAAGTATTTTTTTTGGTATAAAGGTATAGAAGTGTAGTAATGTACCATCAATGCAAAATTTAACTTGATTTTTATATGAAGAAAATGGTCCCTGGATATGGCTCAAGTAGAACGATTTGAAGTATTATTCATATCTGAAGCACAAACTGTAAAGGACGATTTAAGTGCCCAAGTTAAATGCTTAGGGTTAGGGGCTGTTCAATGTAAGTATGAGTAATAGTAATACTGGTGCTTGCTAAGTCGCCACTAATAATAAATAGATTTAAGGAAGTGTAGGCAGCCCTGTCTAGACACACATTTGTTTTGTAAAAGTCAAAAACTGTGTTTTTGAAAGTCCATGAAAATGCAGCAAGACTTGGTTATTAGTTTATTGACTGGCTCAGATGTTTTAAGATGGTTTATGTTGCTGAGGTTCTTCAAAGGGCAGTGGTATGGGTGGCTGGTTGAAGATTTTATAAATTTTGTGGTAAATGTGTTCTTAATACTGCAGAAGTGGACCTGTGACCTTTAAACCCCTCCATCACCCCTAACAGACTATTGTGGATTTGTTCTGACTCCTCTAAAGTGCTTGAGTTCAATTTGAGGCCTAACTTATCAGAAGTCTGTATAAAGCTCCTGTTCTGATCTCTTCAAGCTCTTTTTGTCTTTCTTTTACTGGAGTTTGATCCTATTGTCCTCTAGGGCTGCACGATTATGACAAAATTATTATAATTGTCGATGACTTTCCTTTTATATTGTAATAATGATTATTAATTTAAGTTAAAAAGTTACATTTAAGTTAAAATTATAGGTTTGGCATTTCTAATAACATATAATTGTAATTCTGTTGTTCTCACGTTATTGCATAAAAAAACGCTATGAATGGACGTGGCAGTTGTGAAATCGGCTACAGGCTACATGATAAGGGAAATCATCAAAAATGCTTTGAAACCAGCAGACTGTCACTTCTGAGATATCGGTCTCCATTAATGCTGCATGATTGATTGTATTTAGATTGAAACTGCTTTGCTTGAGATTACTAAACCTAAAAAGGTTACATTTTAAACTGCAAAAACAGAAGTGTTTTGTTTAACACGTAATTTCATATCAATCATCATGTTATCATGTGGCTCTCTTTCAAATTCATGTGTTCATCAGATCCATTGTTCAATGGAAATTGTTTATTGTTAGAACAATAAGTTGCTAAATATCCGTATTGGTATCGTGTGAGTGGCACAACATCTAGAAAATCCAAAATATTACCAAATTACTGACAATGCTTTCTGCTTTGGTACTAAAGCTTTTATAAAGCTTTTATCTAAATATATATACCTATGATTGGGTACTATGCTCAACCGCTGTGAAAAAACATGTAAATAGAAGAGTGCAATGCAACAGAAGTATACATAGATGGAATGATGTAACCGACTCTTTTCACAATTAGGTAATTGCGGCAACTGTAATTGTAATCTTGATTATTTATTATACAAATTGTGCAGCCCTTTAGTCCTCGATGCTTAATTTTGACTAGTATTCAATTGGCTCACTCCTGGATAATAAAGAAATTAAATGTGTCAATCTCATCTAGACAGACGTAATTCTTTGTTCTGACACGTCAGGCGATGTTTTCAGAGAAAGATTGTAAACACAATCACAATCACAATCACATTTAAACTGCATCAGTGGCTCCAGGCCATCATTAACATGCACACAGACAAAGTTATTGCCCTCACTTTTGACCTCTGAACCCTTAACCCACCCTCAGGTCAACTTGCTCCCCTCTGAGTAGAGCCTACTGCCTCATCATGGACAATATCTGACTGTATCCGCACACATACATAGAGTTTTGGACTGTTCCTGAGCTTAGTGACCTCTCTAACACAACAAGCTCGTTTTGCCTCCCCCATTCGTGTGCAATGATCATTGTGTGATTGTCACTCTGTGCCATTATTCTGGGATAAATTTCTGGCTCTGTTGTGTGCATGGGTGCAAGATGTATATTCATTTTTGACCTGGTGTCCAAACAAATTTTTTCTTTCTTAGGGGTTAGGCCAGAAATGTTATGCATGGCCAACTGTTCAGTTGAAACAAACTTAATGTACGCTTTAAACAAACCTCAGTTCTAAAGTGGCCGATAGAGTTCTATTTGAAGATACCTTCAAATGTATGTGCCATTAAAACAGATGTGTTATTATTCAGGTAGCAAGCTATAAACATACTAATAGGATCTAACTTGCTAAACAAGATTCTATTCAAACTGTTGCTCCACCATGATATTTGTTGACTTGAAATAGAAAAGTGGCACTGCACGCAAATGTCCGCTGTTGCGCCACTTGTGGCAATGCTGAAAATGCAACATGAATTTGTACATCAATATGAATTGTTCCAACTAATCTTGGAACACAAAAATGTTAAATCAAGCTTGTGAAGCTAGAAGCATCTGCATTCACATACTTGCATACAGTGTGTTTTGGGCAGTGAAGTGTCTCTATCTATCTTGCTGTCTCTCTCTCCCTCCCTCCCTCCATCTCTCTCTCTCTCTGTATGTCTCTTTATTTTAACTGTTTCATTTCTCTGTTACTTTGAACGTTTATCTGTCATCTACCCTTTCTATTTCCCCTCATCTCCCTTATCTTATCTGTCTGTACTCTCACTTTATTTCTCTTTTTCTCCAGATATAAATCCATTTGAATTTTTAACTGTTGTCATCTGGAATGACAGCTCCTAATAATCTAAGCACTGTTTTCAATTTCAAGAGTTTGATAAATTGAGAACATCATATAAGACTCTGACAAGAGAAAAAATATGACAGAGTCTAGTCAGTGCTTTTGTGTGTGTGTGTGTGTGTGTGTGTGTGTGTGTGTGTGTGTGTGTGTGTGTGTGTGTGTGTGTGTGTGTGAGCATGTTTATGTAGTTTATGTGGACAATTTTTCAGGTTACAAACTGGTAATTACAAGGGTATCATGCTATAAATGTGGTTTATGAGGACATTTCTAGTGTCCCCGTATTTTAAATATCTTAAAAAACATATTAAACAATGTTTTATTGAAAATGTAAAGATGCAGAAAGTGTCTTGTTAGGGTTAGGTTTAGGGGTTGTGTTAGGTTTAGGGGATATAATCTATTGTTTGTACAGTATAAAAATTATTATGTCCATGGAAAGTCCTCATAATGATAGGTGTGTGTGTGTGTGTGTATGTGTGTGTGTGTGTGTGTGTGTGTGTGAGAGAGAGAGCGAGAGAGAGAGAGAGAGAGAGAGAGAGAGAGAGAGAGATGATTTATTTACCCTCTCCGCCTTCCTGTGTTTAGGGTGAACGTACTACTGCCGGAAACAAGACACAGCCTGTTTACTCCTTACAGGAAGTTATGATATCTCTTGTCCTCCTCCTCACCCTCCTGTATAAACACCTTCATTCACATATACCCACCATACATACTGTACACATACATCTACATGTAAATCTAAAATGAAGAGGACGTATTTAAGATTCTGCACTATTTCAAGGTTACTAATCAAATAAGCAAATTTGTGACGTTGACCATGTTAACTCTTTTGTATGAACGGTCATATTTCCTTGCTTCCATTGAAGCACACAAGATGCTTTTTGAAACATTCTCAAATCATGCTAGCATGACATGGATCATCATGTTTTCCACAATTAGAAAAATGCAAAATAGACACATTTTCATTGTTTTACAATTTTTACTTTTAATCCCCACTGTACTTCAACTGACCACACACTTGACTTGACTTCATCTAGGCTATAAAACTTCCATTAACACACAGAGGCTTGCTTATGAACACTTAAAACTTTCACTCTCATTTACTCACACCTGACATCCTCATACAGCTGTATTTGTGTGTCACTTCCTGTGTAGAGTTGTTTCTCTTTATCTTTATATATGACATGTGCATATATGGCAATATATTTGTGTGTGTTTGTATATGTGGTGTGTGTATATAAATGTCTGCTAATGTAATATAGCCTATCGTACAAAGTGTTGTAAACAATTCCCTGCAAATTAAATACATCAGCAATCAAAGGAACATTTAAAACACTCCTGGTCCTAATCTTCCCTAGTAAAAAAAAAATCTTTAAATATATTTAAAGTATATTAGCATCATGCTTTTACCAATTTTCACAATACAACTTTTAACAAACTTTAAAATAATTGTACTTTAGTATATTATCTAAAAATATGTTTTAGATAAATATACTTGAAGTGAAAATTCTGTTTATTTTTTAAAAGTGTATTTATTTGCACTTTACTTAAAAATATATTTTAGGCAAGTGGGCATCAGGCACAAGTGTACCAATGAGCATTTCAGCTGGAAAAAATAACAATGCGTAGTTCGTGTGTGGCGGCTGTTCCAAAAATATTATTAACGCTTTCAGCGTTCTTTTAATTGAATAGCAATGGCTGGTGTAACTACCTCCCATCAGCAGTTTAAATTATAGCTGTTTATCCTGCTATTTTTTGGTACCTATATTAATAGTAGTTTGGAGGCAGAACTATTCATTGC
This sequence comes from Moxostoma hubbsi, assembly GCA_032164185.1. NCBI lineage: Eukaryota > Metazoa > Chordata > Actinopteri > Cypriniformes > Catostomidae > Moxostoma > Moxostoma hubbsi. The sequence goes on from JAVLUX010000031.1 coordinate 20,198,878, forward strand.
GCCGCTAGTGTTCCGGTCCTCGTGCCTCATGTCTGTCATTGGAGGGAGCTACAGTTGGTACATTTTGTTATTTATAAAACCATGTGAGATTTAAATAAACACTGTTATTTAAGTTTTTATATGTTATTTATTGTAATGGCCTTGCAAACAAGTGCATTCAGCATTGGGTAAAAAAAGTCAGAAAAAGAAATTCAGCCTTCAGTACACCGTAAAATGTAATAGTATTCCTTACTTAAAAATATTAGTATGTTTACTTGAATTTAACCAAAATGTTGAGTTTTTGAAAATTTTAAATTGTAGCTGACATTTTCGAACACAGCTCCCGTAACTAACTAACTAACTAACTAACTAACTAACTACTCAAAATGTTCAAGACGTGCTGTTGGGCATGCGCACTGGATGGCAATTTCCCCTCCCACACACAGCGCAGAAGCACATGGACTGAGGAATCGACGTTCTTCTTCGGTAAAATATTTTTATTTAAACCTCATTTTCTGCTTTATTTGTTTAATACTCATAATAATTGTTAGAGTTTTTTGTACTTTGTTGTTTTCATGCTGTTTTGTGTGACGTATTAGCTCATGTTAAGAACTTGTACAAACACGTTATTCACTACGCGTTATTTGAAGGCATTTCTGTTAAAACTAGTCTTTGCCCGCTTCATATCTGTCAAATTAGTTGACTGGTTGCATATTAAATAATTTAGAAATGTATATGTTTTTGATGGGCACGAGTATGGGAGTACTGGAGTAGTTTGAACTGAAGACTGGTCATTAGAACGAGGCAGTGCAGACTGACATGGATGCATTCACCCTAGAGAGAGCGCAAGCCAAAGTACAAATGGATGTAACAGACCACGACATCTTGAGCCTGGTTCTTTTAAAGAATGCAACGATGTGTGGCAAACTCCAGTCAAGCAGATTGCAGCGAAAATAATATGATTGCTTATTATGATTATTACCGTAGTCTGCAAGCACCAAAAAAAAAAAGAAAAAAGGGAGGGGTTATTCTGAGGTACTTTTCAATAGAGTTTATCAGCGAGTCTACAGCAGACCCATCGCCACCACCTCTTCAAGTAGAGTATTATCATTATTAGTATTATGTATATCTTATTTAAATATAAATCAGCACAGAAACTTCAACAGGCTTTGTTTTTAATACCTGTTTCTATTTGAGCCGTTGTCCAACTTTGTAAGTGGCCCAAAATTTGAAGAAACATATGCATCTGATTTTGTATCTTTTATTTTTGAGTGATGGATTAACTATTATTATTATTACTATTTGTAGAGTACCAGATGATGACCTACTATGCAGTGGAAATGTAAGTTCTGCACTTATTCATCTGAAAAGAGGGCACAACTTCTTAAGCTCTATCACATAAGCTATGGAACATATTCTCGAATTGTTTCAATACCACGTCTCTATTCCAAGTCTCCAAGTCATTCAACATATTAAAAGTACATTTATCAAAAATCAGTTTCCAACCAAAACTTGAGGAATGTATGGGCCGTTGAGAAATCTATGGACAGTTTGATTTGAGGGGAAATAAGTTCTTCAAGAAAGTGATCCATGATGCACAAAATTTAAAAAATGTCCCCCTAATGCTGGCCAAGAAGCATCAATTGGCAATTGCCTCTTATGAGTTGTGCAGTTTGCATTCACTGCAAGTTGTTCAGCCTTCTCTAATAAATTACTCCTTCCCTTTTGCAGCTTATAATATCTTTTTTTCTTTATTTTGTAATTTTAGTTTGCCATGTCAATGACACTTCACGTTATTGTGCATGACAGTGATATCTTGGAGAAGTGGCCTGCACTTTTCACAGAAAGCCAGGTTTTTTTTCCTCCAAATACCAGAGTTACTTTTTTCTATGAATTGTGCATTTAAATGTTAATAAACACATATTTTTGCTTAAGTCTTTGCAGAATTCAATCGCATACATGGGGAAAATCTGAGTTCTATGCAGCGTTAGACATGCATTCTGCACATTTGACTGAACATTTTTAGAGAAAAAGAGGAAATCAGGGAAGAACACTTGATGATTTTGACTCAAGGTATTCCTTTGTGATTATTGTCATCTTTAAATCATGATTTGGCTATAATTGTTACCCTCACGTCTACCTGTCTCTACCTTTTCGTAGTCATCTGATGTAACATATGTTTGCACTGCAGTACTTTAGGGTCTTCCAATCCTCCTGGGGGATGACCCAGAGGAATTTTTCAGGATGAGCTTCGTAAGTATTTTTATCGCTGTTTATACTTTTTTAAATTGTCAATTTTCTTTATTACATGATATTATAGATTAGGTTAAGAAAAAGTTCTGGGTGTACTTTTACAGTCGATACTGTACTTGTGTCTTGTGAAAAAATTTTGATTTGTGACACTGGTGATTTAAATTCCTTAAATTGATACAATATACTATAAATTAAATTCTGTGTTGCTTGTGTAAATTGTCAGCATTACGCTAAGCTAAAATGCTATTTATAGCCATTTTACATGCACATGTTACCAGACACAATCATATTTTTTATCAAGATTATTCACGTTGGATCATAATTTGTTTTTTCTATTAAGACCTCTGATATTAGGGCAAAATTCTTGATAATAGTTTTTCTGTAAAAAATATCTTAAAATCCATGAAACAAGATCAGTTTGGTTTATCTTGTTTTGGAGTCAACACTGCATAAGATATTTAGGTTTTTCAGAGAATGTATTTTTAGTCTTCCTGTACTGGCAGAGTTTTTAATAGTCAAAAAAGTGAAGAAATCTACCAGCGCTGAAGAAGTAATCCAAAATATTTAGAATTCATTACTGACCTTGAGTAATCTAATGGAATACGTTAAAAATAATGTATTTTGTTATCTGTAGTGGAATATATTTCAAAAGTAACCCTCCCATCCCTGTTTACAAGTATGTCTTTTTTTGGTTTGACAGCTAGAATGAAAGAACTATTCAATGCAACATACAGGTAAATTGCATAACAAATGTCACAATTTCTAATCTTTCATATTGCACAGTTACACCAGTTTCATACACTAACCTGCAAACTCATCGACGTCACTTTGTTAATTCTTGAAGAATTACAAAAACCTTTGTAACTTTGTACTGCCATCAGCTCGTAATGTGTGTGATATCTGTGCCTTGTCCATGCCGCGACCAGCTTCAGTAAATAAATCACCCCTTTGTGTTCTCCCAAAGCTATTACATCACACTATATTGAATGGAATGCAACTGGCAGTGAATTAAAAGCATGGCTGATGATAATATATCAATGCCTCAAAAATGTATCGATAAAATAACGTGCCTATCAAATATATATAAATATATATATATATATATATATATATATATATATATATATATATATATATATATATATATATATATATTGATGTTATATGACATCCTTAATATTAAATGAGATTTACCCAAAATTGCTTATATTAAAGGAATATAAATTTTACCTTGCAAACAGAAAATGTGCATTATATACAGTATTTGTTGGAAGATGATGATAATCTTAAAAAGGCCAAATATAAACTCTAAGAAGATGAAAAAACATCTTGGTTACTGTTGTAACCTCCATTCCCTGAGGGAGGGAACGAGATGTAGTGTCAAAGGAAATGACACAAGGGGTATTCTCGGACGCCGAATCATACCTCTGAACCTGAGAAAAGGCCAATGTCAAGTTGGCAGACAGAATTTGCATGCCCCGCCCCGGACATATGGGTATAAGGGGAAGCGGGGCAGCGAATGCCAGTCAGAATTTTGCACTGAGGAGCCGAAGGATGAAGCACGGCCATTTACAGTGCTAGGTCTAGTGCCGTGGCAGGAGGTTACAACAGTAACCGAGACGTTCCCCTTCTGTCACTCTCTTGACATAGTGTTGAAGGAAGTGACACAAGGGGTCCATATAAAAACGCCACGCACTGACCATGTGACGTGACTGTCGGAGCAGGGGCAAAGCAGGCTATTGCGTGTTAGAGGCACCTGAACCTAATGCACGTCGCCCTCCCCAACGCCCCCTCAAAGAGTTTTAGCATATCCACCTTATGTTTTCCCGCACCCCTGGGGGAAAAAGGTATTACATGCTAGCATGGGAGCAAGCCAACAGCCGTGGCCTTCTCTCTCACTATGTCTCTCACATAGGATGTAGAGCGGCTGGGGCCCAACCTATGTCGGGGAAGGCGGTCATTCCCCGGGGGGGAGCAGGAGAGCCTGGGCGGTGCTGAGAGAAGACTCGAAGCATTAACCCTGCTCCACGCACCCGGCAGGGGGCGGCTTAGAGACTGAGGAAGAGGCCTAAGGAGGCGTCTTCAAAACTCGTTGGAGCCGTTGTGCCGGGCGCTGAGGCAGGACCGGAGGCAAGGTAGCTGTCCGGCCTGCAGATTTCCTATTCTTTCAGGAGGGGAAGACCCTGCAGAGGCCATACCCTGCCCAGTCCAGGGGGAGGTAATGTATGGCAAATACACCACGAGGGTTGTGAAGCCGGACGTGGGAAACGGCGCGGTGGTAGGTCCAGCCTAATGAAGGGGGGACACTACAGACACAGGGCCGAGGCAGCGGGGCTGCCTGAGGGAAACGCGGGTCCGCCGAGAGGGGGACCGTACCGCGGAGAATATATCACGGGGAGTTAGCCTGAAGAGGGAACTATGCCCGTGGAGCCTGACCCCAGTACAGAGCCCCAAGACTCGTATTGGGTCTGGCCACGAGTTGCTCTGCTGAATTCGCAGGCCAGAAGGCTAGGGAGGAAAAAGCATCCAGGCAGCGACACTCAGTGGCTGACCTGGGACAGAAGGTGCACTGGATCACATTGGTGAAGGGCGCAAGATGCAAGCGGAACACCCGGTCGGTTGTGCCGTGTTACCGAGTTCTACTGGCTCGGATCTGACAAAACACGGGACGAGACCGACTCAACCCTTAGATTGTAAAATCTGGCAAAGGTATTGGGTGTTGCCCAGCCCGCTGCTCTGCAGATGTCTGCTAGGGAGGTGCCATGGCTTAGTGCCCACGAGGACTCCACACTTCTAGTGGAGTGTGCTCGGACCTGCAGGGGGGCGGGCACGCCCTGGGCATGATAGGCTAAGGCAATAGCATCAACGACCCAGTGGGCTAGGCTCTGTTTGGAGACAGCGTTCCCTTTCCGCTGTCCGCCAAAGCAGACAAAGAGCTGCTCAGAGTATCTAAAGCTCTGCGTGCAGTCCACATAGGTACGCAAAGCACACACCGGACACAGCAACGAAAGGGCTGGGTCTGCCTCCTCCCGAGGCAGTGCTTGCAGGTTCACGACCTGGTCCCTGAAAGGGGTCGTGGGAACCTTGGGCATGTAGCCCGGTCGGGGTCTCAGGATAACGTGAGAAAGTGCCGGACCAAACTCCAGGCAAGAGTCGCTGACAGAGAACACTTGCAGGTCTCCTACCCTCTTGATTAAGGCTAACGCGATCAGGAGGGCTGTCTTCAAGGAGAGGGCCTTGAATCAAGCGGCTCAAATGGGGGTCTCTGAAGGCCCGGGAGGACCACTGAGAGATCCCAAGAGGGAAACAGGTTTGGCCGGGGAGGATGTAGTCTCCGGGTGCCTTTCAGGAACCTGATAATCAAGTCGTGCTTACCAAGGGACTTGCCATCTACTGCGTCGTGGTGGGCTGCGATAGCAGTTACATACACCTTCAAGGTGGAGGGGGACAGCCTCCCCTCCAGTCTCTCCTGCAGGAATAGATGCACTGACCGAACTGCGCATCTCTGTGGGTCTTCAGCTCGGGAAGAACACCAATTCGCGAACAAACGGCACTTTAGTGCGTAGAGTTGCCTGGTTGAGGGAGCTCTGGCCTGATTGATCGTATCTACAACAGCAGGTGGTAGATTTACTAGATCTTCCGTGTCCCGTCCAGGGGCCAGACATGGAGATTCCAGAGGTCTGGGTGCGGATGCCAGAGGGTGCCCCGTCCCTGAGAAAGAAGGTCCTTCCTCAGGGGGATTTTCCAGGGAGGGGCTGTAATGAGGAGCGTGAGTTCCGAAAACCAGGTGCGGGTGGGCCAGTAAGGGTCCACCAAGGCGACCTGTTCCTCGTCCTCCCTGATCTTGCACAGCACCGATGCAAGAAGGCTCACTGGGGGAAATGCGTACTTGCGCAGCCCCCGGGGCCAGCTGTGTGCCAGCGCATCTGTCCCGAGGGGAGCATCCATCAGGGAATACCAGAGCGGGCAATGGGAGTTGTCCTGGGAGGCAAAGAGGTCTATTGGGCCTTGCCGAATCGGTCCCAAATGAGCTGGACCACCTGGGGGTGGAGCCTCCACTCTCCGCTGGGCGAAACCTGTCGCAACAGTCCATCCGCCATCGTGTTGCGGTTGCCAGGGATATGAGTGGCGAGCAGCAACCTGAGTCGCGGCTGACTCCAGAGGAGGAGATGGCGGGCAAGTTGTGACATATGACGAGAGCGCACGCCGCCCTGGCGATTTATTTACGCTACCGTCGCGGTGCTGTCTGAGCGAATCAGAACGTGCTTGCCTCTGATTAGTGGAATAAACCTCCGTAGAGCAAGAATAACAGCCATCAACTCTAGGCAATTGCTGTGCCAACGCTGCTGGGGACCTTTCCAGGTGTCAGCAGCACCGTGCCCATTGCACACGGCACCCCAACCCAGTCGAGAGGCGTCTGTGGTTACCACAACACGTCTGGACACCTGCTGCAAGGGAACGCCGACCCGCAGGAAGCAGAGGTCTGTCCACAGGTTGAACGTCTGACGGCAGGTGGGGGTGATTGCCACACGATGCGTGCCGTGGCACCATGCCCATCTCGGGACTCGAGTCTGTAGTCAGTGCTGTAGCGGTCTCATATGCATCAACCCGAGCGGCGCGATCGCGGCTGAGGATGCCATATGCCCCAGGAGCCTCTGGAATTGTTTTAGAGGACCGCTGTGCCAGGCTTGAAGCGAGCGAGGCACCTGAGCACTGACTGGGCGCGCTCGTTGGTGAGACGCGCTGTCATTGAGACCGAGTCTAACTTCATACCGAGAAAAGAGAGGCAAGCTTGCTCTTTTCCCAGTTGACCTGAAGCCCTAAACGGCTGAGGTGCCTGAGCACCTGGTCCCTGTGAGCGCATAGTAACTCTCGAGACTGGGCCAGAATGAGCCAGTGTCGAGGTAGTGGAGTATGCGGGTGCCCACTTCCCTTAAAGGGGGCAAAAGCGGCCTCTGCGACCTTCGTGAAGACGCGAGGGGACAGGGACAGGCCGAAGGGGAGGACCTTGTACTGATACGCCTGGCCGTCGAACGCGAACCGTAAGAAGGGTCGGTGTCGCGGCAAAATAGAGACGTGGAAGTACGCGTCCTTCAGGTCTACCGCCGCGAACCAATCTAGCTGTCGAACGCAGGTGAGAATCTGCTTCTGCGTGAGCATTTTGAACGGGAGACTGTGCAAAGCCCGGTTGAGAACTCGCAAGTCCAAGATTGGTTGTAACCCGCCACTTTTTCTGGATACGATGAAGTAAGGGCTGTAGAGACCCTTCTTCATCTCGGATGGAGGGACGGGCTCTATCGTGTCCTTGAGGAGCAGTGAAAAAATCTCTGCTCGTAAGGCACTGGCTTGTTGGCCGCGTACTAGAGTGGAGAGAATACCGCTGAAACGAGGCAGGAGCCGGGCGAACTGAATCGTGGAGCCGAGTCGGATGGTCCTGGCCAACCAGCGCGACGGGTTGGGAAGCGCTAACCATGCGTCCAAGCTCCGTGCGAGGGGGACTAAGGGGACGATCACATTTGACGTACCGGGCGGGCTTTGCGGCGGGGGGAGCAGGTAATAATGCGTCGGGAGGCAAAAGAGCGTCCCGAGGCTGAGGTGCTAAGAAAAGACTCAAAGCACTTACCTTACTCCGCACACCTGGCAGGGGGCAGGTTAGAGACTGAGGAAGAGGTCCTGAGAGGGCATCTTCGAAACTCGTCAGCGCTGGCCTGCCGGGGTTGGACAGTCGCGGGGCCGGAGGCAAGAGAGCTGCATCCAGGAAACCGTGACTGGAGAGATGTAGGGCCGGGGTGCCGTGAGAACGGCACACACCGGCTGAATGACCCAGGGAGTGAGGGAATCGCTCTGTAGGTACCACAGCCCGAAGGAGAGGGCAGGTGAAAACAAGGATTCTCTAACACTGCCCTCCACCGGGGGACGGAGTGGTCTTGAAACCATCTCCGGAGTGAACATCTGACTGCCTGGGGTGTCCGTCTCAGGAGCGCTTCGGAGCTTTTCTGGTCCGAGAGGGGTCCTGGAGACGGGGGGCGTACGCCGCCTGCGAGGTGCTCGACGCTGGGGCTGAGAGGTGGGCCCGGGTTGCGGAGCTACCTGTTGTTTCTTTCTCATCGCAGGCGGCTGACTGGGTGGCGCCACGGCATGATGTGAGAAACTGTCCCCATCTGCTTCCTCACCACCGAGAACTGCTGGGCAAAGTCGTCGATGGTGTTCAATCCCGCCTGGTGGCGGTGTTCCGCCATCCAGGGTAGTGAGAGCAGACAAGCGACCGCGTTGGCTCGTCATGCACTTCTGAGAACGACAGAACCAAGGGGGGCGTGGCTATAAGCGGCGCCGTGACCCGAGGAACCGATCGAGTAGCCGAGAGGGAGGGACGGAGATCTCCAGTCCAGCCTCGCGCTCACGGCGGCCCGGGAAAGCATAGCGGACATCTGCAAATCAGCCTCAGACTGGTCGAGCAGACCCGCAGGTGGGCGAGCCATCAGCATCAGACGCCGCTGGGACGCTCTCCGATGCAGCGGCGATGTCCTCATCCAATTCCGGGAGCTCAACGGAAAATGCCGGCTGGCCGGGAAGCGAGCCGCACTCTTCCTGAGCTCGGACGGAAGCAAACAAGCGTGCTGGGGGGTGGGTGGTTCGTGGGGATTTACCCGACGAATCCGAGCCCCTGGTCATCCCCAAATCGCCTTCATCGTCAGCCAGGTCGACCTCAATCCCGTGGGAAGAAGGAACGACAAGGGGGGCGGCTGAAGTGGCTTTCTCTCATGACAAAAGAAAGCACGACCGCAACGTTGCCATGGTTATGTTCTCGCACTGAGAACATGAACCATTCATAAAATGCTGCCTGCGTGTGATCGCAGAGGCTGCTTTTATGGACCGTCAGAAGTGGAGAGATATCAACCGCATCCAGGAACACTACACAGAGGCGGAAAGACCTCTTTAAAAACGTCCTGAAAAGGACGTTCAACGCCTGCTGTGTATTGTTCTTTTATGAGTGGGAACTCAAACTCTTTTAGAGAAAATATACTCTTTTAGGAGGAGAACACTCTTTCAAACAGAAAGAAGCGCTGTCGAAGCGCCCAGGGGCGTGAACTGCACAGTGTGCAGAGAGAGAGAGACGCCAGCTGGAAATGCGCCATACGGATCCAACAGCAATGCTTCTCGCTGGTAGAGGTGAGTGAAACAGGAGTGTGTTTCAGCTGCTTGCGGTATAACCATTCGGCTCCTAAGAAAAATTCTGACTGGCATTCGCTGCCCCGCTTCCCCTTATACCCTTATGTCCGGGGCGGGGCATGCAAATTCTGTCTGCCAACTTGACATTGGCCTTTTCTCAGGTTCAGAGGTACGATTCGGCGTCCGAGAAGACCCCTTGTGTCACTTCCTTCGACACTTGGTCGAGAGAGTGACAGAAGGGGAACTTCTGCAACTTGGTAATCAGTTACATTGATTACAAATGATCTCATCATGAACAAATAGACTGCTTCCTGCTGTATGTACGAGAGAGTCCAGCATATCTGCAGTGAAAGTGCTGACAGCTGTCTAGGGCTCAAGGCTCATTGATTTAAAATGAAATGCCTCCCACAGGTTACCGAACCAAGACCTGATCAGAATGACTTAAATTCAGACACTTTTAGAATAGCTGGAAACAGTTAAACTTTGAATGTCCTTTAGAAACTGCAGGTGTACATATAGTTTCATTTTGAAACTATATGTACATTTATTAAATGTATTATGACTGGTTACAGTTTTTTGTAAGGCAAAAACAAACAGATATAAGGTGTATTACTATTATTATTATTATTATTATTATTATCATTATACACAAAGAATACTTTTACAATGCACTTTATATACAGTCTACAAACTGTGTTACTGAGATGGTTCACAATTAATTACTAAAAATATCAAACACACATGAATCTAATCCACACCAAATACATAGCACTGAATGCACACAACTGTGCTGGAACATACATGAAAAACAGATAACCAAACACGCATAATTTAGATAATTTACAGATAATTTAACTGATAATTTAACAGATATACCAAACACTCAGAAATCTGTCTTGTACAGAGTCCTTGGGAAATACAAATATATCTAAATGGAGTAAAGTTTAACTTAAGCATCAGAAATACTGTATGGTTGTGTGTATATGTGCATATGCATTTCAGGTATGAAAAGGTGGCAAATGGCAAATCAGGTCATGGTGTGTGTATAAATGTATTCAACGGCTTGTCAGTCTTTACCAACACAATGTCTATATGTCTGAATATGTCAAGGTGGTCTGTGTCTTTTCACCGTTGTATGTGTCTGCGGACACACAGGCGTCAGACTCAAGCAAGGCCGCTCCGGAGCTCCAGACAGGCACAGCTGACACTAGGATATCCCCCACAATTTTACGCTTTCACTCCGAGCTGTTAGTCTGCGATACAGGGAGCCTATAAAGTTTTCATGTCTTAAAGGGATATTTCACACAAAATAGAAAATTCTGTTATTTACTCGCTTCCATGTTGCTTTAAACCCATATGACTTTCTTCTGTGGAACAAAAGGAGATGTTAGACAGAATGTTATGCTTACTCACCATTCACTGTCACTGCGTCTTTCTTTTTTCCATACAATAAAAGTGAATGTCGACAAGCTAGATTTGGTTTTTAGGTTCATCAGTCACAAATAGTTTTGTTAAACCGCACATACACAAACACACACACTAACAAATGTAATTATTCCCAGATTCAGATACTGACATCCACCTTCAATAATTTATCACCATCAAACACAGCTCTTCTTTGTCCTGTCTCCACCTTCCACTTGTAATCATAAAGCCTAAGGCTATATAGAGACAGAGTGATATTAGAATGAGATATTGTAATGGTTTTTCCAAGGTCAGTTGTGGTCAATGAGACACAGGTTCATTCCCATCACATAACTTGACCATAATCCCAAGCATCCAAGGAATTTGCTCTTCAGCACTTTTGATTGGCCCTGCATTTGTTGAGTAATGTCATTCATTCTGAGTAGTTTCAGGGGACTGTGGCTTTAAGTCGGAGTCTAACCAAATGGACTGGCTCCTGGTTCTCAGATGTCGGTTGCAAATGTTTGTTAGAGGAGCTTAAGACTTGTGGTCTTGTGTGTTTGCAACTTTAAAAAAATAGTTCACCCCAAATAAAAATTATGTCATCAATTACTCTCCCTCATGTTATCCCAAACATGCATGTTTTTCTTTCTTCTGTGGAACACAAAATAAAATATTGTGAAGAATCTTAAATCTGCTGTTTTGCATACAATTAAATTATATTTAGACCATGAGATGTCAAGCTTTGAAAAAGGACAAAAAACACAATGTACCATACAAGTGATCCATTTGACTCATGTGCTATATTCAAAGTCTTTTAAAGCTATAGGATAGCTTTGTTTGAGGTATAGACTGAAGGTGTATGCACAAATGTGATTTGAAGGCTATGGTGCAGGTCAAGATTTTTAGTCTAACACTTTAATATGGCTTCAGAAGGCTTGGAATATAGCATCCAAGTTGTATGAATTCATTTCTTGGAACTTTTATGGAACTTTTTGTCATTTTAGGAGCTTGACTCCCCTGGTCACTATTTTCTTCAAAATTCCTCTTTTTGTGTTCAACTGTAGATAAAAAAGTCATACGATTTGGAGCAATATGAGGCTGATTAAAAGATGACAACATTTTCATTTTTGAGTGAAGTATTCCATTTAGCATGTTTGTCTATATCTGTTCCAGTTGTGCTGCTTTGGAAGTGGCACATGTGCTGTTTGTTTGTTCACTGTGATTAACATTCATGCTGTCTGGTTTTTAGCTTGGCACGGCTCTCACATTTTCTGCGTTTGTGGAGAAACACGAGTGCCGGAGAATGAGGCCCTCTTTGATATTGTTTCTCTTTCGTTTCGGTCTTTGTTTACACATACATTTGTACTGCATTCTTTTGCTGGAAAAAAGGTGGGAGCAAATTAATCTCATCTGCTAAAGAAGTTTTTGGCACTAGCCCTCAACTTCACCCCTCCCACTCATCTTGTTCTCCACTCTCCACCCACACATACACTCACTAACTGTGATTGACAATGAAAAACTGAAGAGGTGGAGAGGCCTCAGGCTCTGTGTTGGTGTGTCTGAAAGTATTTAAACATTCCTTTCTCACTGCTGGTCTGCACCAGCAGAAACGTCACTTTATTTACTAATGAAAGAAGTCTGTGGTGTTCATGTCATGTTTTCCTGATGTGCCTGTTTAAAAAGCCTTGGGCCAATATTGAATTCGCCATCATCCCTCTCTCCCTCTTTTTCACTCTCGGACCCATTTTATTTAGCTTTATTGACATGACAAAAACTGTACTTCTATATATTCCCAAAAGTGTGCGATTATGTGTGCAGAGCGTCACCTTAGTATATGGCATATGCCAATAAAATGTACATGCCTATTAAAAATAAAGAATCAAAAAATACAGTAGAATCCATTCAGAATAGGCTTTCTATGATCACCAAATGTGGGTGGCTGTGGCTCAGGTGGTAGTGCGGGTCGTCTTCTAATCGCAGGGTTGGTGGTTCGATTCCCGACCCACACAACTCCACATGCCAAAGTGTCCTTGGGCAAGACACTGAACCCCAAGTTGCTCCCAATGGCAGGCTAGCACCTTGCATGCTCTGCTGCCATTGTTGTGTGTGTGTGTGTGTGTGTGTGTGTGTGTGTGTGTGTGTGTGTGTGTGTGTGTGTGTGTGTGTGTGTGTGTGTGTGTGTGTGTGTGTGTGTGGGTTACTTGAATTTGGACTTGAGTCTGAGTCACGAGTCCAATTGAAGTCTGAAGTCCCATTGCCAGAGTTGTTTCACTGTGTTTAAACACACATGCACACAAACATATGCACGTGCACAGGCACACTCGTCAGTCTTGATGAGTGTGCCTGTGCAATACACTTGATCAATACACTTGAATGTTACTACAGAGACTACTGTATAACATTGACTAACGAGGTGGCTGGCATGATGAAAACATAAAGATGGGTATGTATTAAATGTAATAGAAACTGAACAAAGCATTTTTACACGACACAGGACCTGACAACTGCTAAAATTGCATTGCAAGACGGTGCTCGCATTGCGGTTTCATCGTTAAACTCGAGAAATTCATTGAGTCAAGTCACTGAAAATAGCATTATTGAAATAAAAATAAATAAAAATAGTATTCATATTGGATATGAAGTCTTTTTAGGCATAATGTATCTACACATGTTGGTTTCTGTAATCTCTTGTGGTCCACAGTTTTGTCAGCTTGAACTGGTCCATAATAACTTGATGAATTAACTGTGGGGGAGTTATTGCTAAAGCAGACAGCAACTATAAACAGTTAAACAGCACTTATTTATTATTGATTGACTATTTTCAAAGCATTGACAAGCTGCTTAAAATACATTATTTTCATCTGTACATGGTTGACAAAATTATTTAGTAAGTTTGTTCAGAACTCAACCCCAGTTAAACCGCAACACTGGTTACATATATACGAGTGGATCTAATACATTTAGTCTAACACTGCCGACTAGCAGGGTCAATTATAACACGGGTTAATGCCATTAATTAAATGCATTGTTGTTGTTTTTTCATTAGGGTAAACAAATTTAATTATGAATCTTCACAATGTATTTTCGTTTTGATTTTCAGGAAGATAATTAAATAGCTAATATATATGATGCAACAGTTTTAATTTATTGAAAAAGGCTGACATTCAAGTATTTATTCTGTAGATCAATTCAAGGGCTAACTAAGCTATAACTTAATGCTCCCATTAATTTTGAATTGTTAGATCACCTCCTACACATCAATATGTAAAATAAATGAAAAAAAATAAAAAATAAAATACAATACAAATAATAATCTTAACAATTTAATCATAATATCTCTCACTTTCTTCACACTACTAAACGATGGTGACAAAAGTGTCTCTTTGCGCCTCCTGGCGGTGATTTTGAGAACATGTCTTACTTAGTACCACCGGGCAGAACCATCACGTGAAAACTAAGGCTCATTCTGGTTCACTGTACTAGTGTGAGCGGTGAAGAAATTACTTTGCGACTTAAAGACCCCATGAAATGGCTTAATGAGTGCCTTTTTTCCCCCCGTGTTGGTGTATTTCCTATTTAAAGTTTAGATGGGACACTTGGGCTCATCATTTAAAGGATTGATTACATCACAGCAATGAACCATGATTTCCTACCTGCTAGTCTGTTGCAGAAGGTTTTAGGGGGAGTGACATTCTCATTTTAGAGAGCATTTGATTGGACAAAAATATGTGTAGTGCATGATGAGTCATCAAAATGATTGGTCAGATTTCCATTAAGAAAATGTGTCTATTTTAAAGTTGTTTACAAAAAGTAAATTTTGTCAACTTTTAGAAGTACACTAGTATACAGATGATTTCAAAGTCTAATAGACATGTACTAAAAGCTACAGATCTTGACTAGACTTTGATTTTATGTGTTTTTTAACTGCATACATTGTAAAATAATGCAGAAATAAGTAACAATAATCCAAATGGAGTAAACAGTTAATATGAACATTTAAAATACACATTGTACAAAATGTAATTATAGAAATTACCAAAATTTCTACAAAAAAACATTAAGCTTCATAAACTACTTTAAAAAGTTCTCATCAAAAAATCCTCCATGTGCAGCAATGACAACTTTGCAGATCCTTGGCATTCCACCTGTCAGTTTGTCCAGATACTCAGGTGATATTTTACCCCATACTTACTGTAGCACTTGCCATAAATGTGTCTTGTTGGGCACTTCTCACGCACCTTACAGTCTAACTTATCCCACAAAAGCTCAATGGGGTTAAGATCCATAACTCTTTTCCAATTATCTGTTGTCCAATGTTTGTTTCTTTGCCCATTCTAATCTTTTCTTTTTGTTTTTATTTTTCAAAAGTGTCTTTTTCTTTGCAATTCTTCCCATAAGGCCTGAACCCCTGAGTCTTCTCTTTACTGTTGTACATGAAACTGTGTTGAGCAGGTAGAATTCAATGAAGCTGTCAGCTGAGGACATGTGAGGAGTCTATTTCACAAACTAGAGACTCTGATGTACTTATCCTCTTGTTTAGTTGTACATCTGGCCTTCCACATCTCTTTCTGTCCTTGTTAGAGCCAGTTGTCCTTTGTCTTTGAAGACTGTAGTGTACACCTTTGTATGACATCTTCAAGCATTGTATAGCCTTCATTCCTCAAAAGAATGATTGACTGACATTTCTTTTTTGCAATTTTTTACCCAATATTGACCTTAAGACATGAAAACCATCCTGATCACTCATTCATACAAAACAATATAGTAATTGAACTTTTGTAAGACACTTTTAGTGTTAGAAAATGTCATATGCGAGGAGGTGTGAACTATAATGAATATTGATTGTAATTCATACCTGAGGAGACAAAAGACCCTCCCCTGGGCCTATCAATGAGGAATGTGACAGAAAGAGAATGAATGTGAGGAGACTTAATGATCAAAATCAAGTTTTTAGCTAAAAGAAGTAATCTGACTATACATTTTCTTTACACAAAGACTTAATTTTAGACCTACACTTTCTGCTCACCAAGGCTGTATTTATTTGATTCAAAATACAGTAAAAACAGTGATATTTTTACAATTTAAAAGAACAGTTTTCTTCTTGAATATACGTATTGTGAAATGCAATTTGTTATCAAAGCTGAATTTTCAGCATCATTACTGCAGTCTTCAGTGTCACATGATCCTTCAGAAATAATTACAAGATGGTGATTTTCTAATGTGGGCATATTTAAAGTGCATTTTACTCATTTAACCTGAACACATATTTGCAAGCACAAGCTTTGTTGACGATAATGAGGCAGCATAAACACTAGTTAAAATATAAGCTATTACATATCATATTTATATCATACAGCATACAATTTAAATACCTGCTTTACCCGAAACAGCATTTAAATGTAACTAAAACTTGCTTATTAGGACATATTTCAAATTTCAATACTCTGAAGGCAAGTCTGGAAACAGTCCCACTAGTAAAATATGTACATGTTTATATAAAATAGCATGTCAACTAATTAAAAGTAAATGACTTACTCGGCTGGATAAAGTCTCTCTTCAATATACAAACGTTCATAGGATTCCCGCTCTTCTTCTGAGGAAAATTGTAACTCTTCATCACTATCCAGGAGTTTTCTCACTTGTGTATTGTGCTGTCTTTCAAACATGCAGAAAAGAGAATAAACTTTGTTTATAAGGCACAGTTGGGGTGTTTACCATTTGATTTTATCTTCTCAGCACATTAGCGTATGAATAGCGCGCTCTGCTGGTGGGTGGGATCACATTAGAGATAATTAGCTGAGCCAGGGGAAACTGTACATTGCTTTGTTTCATACAGATTGCATTGCAGGAGAATATTTGTTTTAATTATTTTATTTAAAAGTAGACATTTTAATCTTTCTTTAGACATATGTTTCATGTTTGTGTGATAAGTATTTGCAGAATTTCTGTTATTTTTTGTGACATGTTTCAGATATATGCTCGCAAACCCAGAGACTGCTTACAGCTCACCCTTTTTATTTTCTTTATTTTACAAAAGCACAAGGTTTTGTTGTTATTGTGAGTATACACAAATAAAAGTAGACCCTTTATAGTCTCTAATGATGTCTTACACTTATCTGTATCCCCCAAAATGACAGAGAATCTTATGTTGTTTCCCCTGTAATGACGAAAAAATCCAGCAGGATGCGCCGGCTAGAAGATAATAAATAAATAAATAAATAAATAAGAATTTAAAAAAAAGATAATTACTCTCTCAGTTAATTTCTTATTTATTCTCTCAGTAACTCTTATAACAGGTTATATTCATTAACATAAGTTCTATCGGGAAGACACGCAGGCTTGAGTGAGGTTTATGATGCCATTTATTTGATGAATGTAGAACAGAAAAGTAATGTCTCTCTTTGGCGTAGGCCCTGTCCGGCGGTCCGAGGGAGTTGTACTCGGAACCATCATATCCTGCCGGAGATAGGAGGCAGGGGCGAGGAGCCTACCCCCATGCGGGACGGGGCTCAACTGGTGGTGGTGGGGTGGTGGAGGTTGCCATCTTAGCGCACTGAAACAGCAATGTGATAGAGTAGAGAGTAGAGTAGAGAGTAGGAGCAGACTTATAAAGCAATGGCTTACCTGCGATTGGCTAGGAATTACCCAGCTAATAGTGTGATGATGTACAGCTGCTAGTCTTCCCGCTAGAACTACGCTCCGCTCACATTTAATGCATTAGGTATCATGAACTAACAATTAAATTGTTTTTCTACAGCATTTTTTAATCTTGTTTTTTTTTTTATTTATTTGAAAATATAATTGGTTGTTGTTCATAATGCATTCAATACAACATTTAATTTCAATTAAAGTTTATTTATATAGGACATTTCAAACACAATGGTAATTCAAAGTGATTTTAAAAGTATTTTTATGTTGAAATTAACACTAACCAAGAATAATAAGTGCTTAAGTATTGTTCATTGATCGTTCTTGTTTAGTAATGTAGTTAACTATGTTAACTTATTGTATAGTGTTACCACTCTCTCTAAGTCATAAAACATGTTTCTCTTTTCATCTCTCAGATATCTCCCTTTAATCTGTCCTCAGAATTCCCTCTCTCATCTCATCCCTCCATATCTCTCATGCTACATATCTATCTAACCCTTTCCCTCCTTCCCACTTAACCATTATATAATTGACCTCTGTAATTAGAGACACTCTTGCTCTTCCTGTGTGGTTTGAGCGTGTGGTATCTGTCTCTCAGAATTAGGCTAAGCCAAGAGAGACACAAACAGCACGTCAAATGGCCTGCATCTCATTCTGATATGTTTTTAGTCATAAACATGCATTTGAGGCAGGGCTAAGCATAAGCGCTGAGCAAGGGTCTAATGTGCCACTTGTGTCTGACATCAATTTGCTCTCCATTTGTGTGGCAGGGCTCCCCATCTAAACACTCTGTGTCCATGTGTGTTTTTGATATCTGACGTATTCAGAGAAGGCTAGAAAAGGAAAGATGGTACTGAGGGAAAACTAAATTCAGAGAGAAGAATATAAAGTTGATGTATTGTGAGACTCTGTTTCCCATACCCATGGCTGAGGAGAACTTAAGTTCCCTCTTGTTTCTACATGGATCTGTCTTTCTTTTTTGTTGTTAAGGGGTAGTGCCATGTGTGTTTGCATGTGCTGTTGTTTTCCATGAAAACTGAAAAAAATAAAAGGAATAAAAGTAACCTAAACGAGGCCAATGTGCAACCACTAATTATGAAGCTGTTTGAGGAGGGGGTGACGGGTCCAACAAACACTCTCCACATGAACGTCTTTCTTTCTTTCTTTCTTTCTTTCTTTTCTCTCGGTTGTTCAGTTGTTTGTTATGTTTGTTCTTTTTGTTTATTTTTAATTTGTTTCATCGGTTTGTTCATTGTACTTACATATTGTTCATATGTATTTCTATATTCTTTCCTTTGTTTTCTATTTTGCTCATTTGTTTATCTGCGCATGTTTCTTTGATCCTTTCATAATTTTATATATTTATAAATTCATTTTTCTTATATATATATATATATATATATATAGAGAGAGAGAGAGAGAGAGAGAGAGAGAGATATTTGTTTGTTTTTTAATCTGTTCATATGTTCATTTTTGTAGTTCTTTCTTTCTTCCTTACATTTATACATTCCTGTCTTTTTGTTAGTTTACTTTCTTTTAATTATCTGTGGATGGCGTGGGTTGGAGTGGAGGGGCTGTGCAGTGATTGCATATGAGTCAGCACTGTAATTCAAATTCTTCAGTGCTCAGAGGATAAAGTACTGTATCATTCCTTCATCTCTGTCCTGAAAACAACTTGTTCTCATCCTCGTAAATTCTTACAATTGACTTATGTCTTAACTTTGGAATGAAGTGTGTGTGTGTGTGTGTGTATTTAAAAGGAAGAAAAAGACTTACTCACACTTTTTAATGCAATCTGTGAGTTCAATCAATGGTAATTGTTACAATGTGTGTGTGTGTGTGTGTGTGTGTGTGTGTGTGTGTGTAGTGCTGGGTAGTAACAGATTACATGTAATGTGGATTACTTAATAAAATGAAAATTAAGTACTTGTAATAGGATAAAATTACATTTAAAAATATTCATAATTGGACTGCGGTTGTTTTTCTAAGGATTACATGTTAATTAGGCAATGTCACTTTATTGTTCATAATTTATTGATCATTGTAATTTTTCTCTTTTTTAAATCTTTAAAATTTTTTACTTTAAATCAGCCTTCCTATGCTATACATTCAGTAACTCTTTGAGTGCCTTAGGAAGAGGGATGTGAAAGAACTGATATTCCTCATTCTATGTGTTTGGAAGGGTTTTGTCCATCAAAATGCCCAAATACACATCATTTAATATTTATAATGTAATCCAATTGTATTAGCGCACTAAAATTAGTTTTAGTTTTGTGAATTGCTTTTTTAATAAGCTTCTTTTTTTTTTTTTTTTTTGCTTTAGTAATAACTTTAAGGACGTTTTTGTGACGTTGATCACCACACATGGATTGCGTTTGTAAAATGAGCAGCACACCCTCATCTATGACATCATGGGGTGCTACAACTGCTTGCAGATAGAGTGTCCATTTATTTCTGTTTTGTTATTTTTATTTATTTATTTTGTTCATTGCATCACAATTCAAATGCCATGGACTCAGTTGGACTCGAGTCAAAAATCCTGAGTTCCAAAGGCTTGAGTCTAAGTCAATTCTGAGTAAAAATGCATCCGAGTCTGGGACAAGTCCAAATTTGAGTACCCCAACTCTAGGCCCCCTCCACCCATATCCTATACCCCATGAAGAGTGCTATGTAACCTACCTACATATATAAATATACACTCATTGAGAACTTTATTAGGAACACATGTACACCAACATGTGAATATCTAATCAGCCAATCATGTGGCAGCAGTGAAATGCATAAAATCATGCATATACAGATCAGAAGCTTCAATTAATGTCCACATCAACCATTAAAATGTGGAAAAAATGTGATCTCAGTGATTTTGACCATGGCATGATTATTGGTGCCAGTTGGTCAGGTTTGAATATTTCTGTAACTGCTGATCTCCTGGGATTTTCACACACAACAGTCTCTAGAGTTTACTCAGAATAGTACAAAAAACACCCAGTTACCGACATTTCTGTGGAATGCCTTGTTGATGAGAGAGGTCAACAGAGAATAGCCAGACTGGTTCGAGCTTCGGTACCCTTGGTGGATTCAGGATGTATCCAAACCACTATGCGAGCTGTACAAATTATTAGGTATCAAATCGATTGGACAAGAGTGTACCATCTACAAATGGACGGCTTGGTCGAATAATTTAATAAGACCTTAAAAAATATGATTTGTAAGTTTGTGCACGTAGATGCTCAATGACGTAGATGAATTGGGATAGGTGACTCAAACCCCTGTTATTTGCAGTATGAGAGGTCCCAAAGGCCTCCATGGGGTTTTCCCCATTTTAATTATTATATGGGCGTAATACCTATGGCATGTTAGATGTCATGAAGGAAAATTGGGAGGAGGGACCTTCACAAAGCATAAATTATATTAAATACATTCTTGACCTGAGAGCAAAACTCCACACATTGGGGCGTCTATCACAGGAGAACTGAAGTACTTGTATTACTGCTCACATCAAGCTTTAAATTACTCACAAAGTGGCAAGGGCCCTTTGAGGTCACAAGGTGATTTGGGCAAGTCGAATATGAGTTAGTGCATATGGATAGGGGCAGGGCTCATCAAATTTACCACCTCAATATACTAAAACCATGGAGAGGGGCGGTCCCTGTATCCTTGGCGATGGTAGTTCCAGAGAGGCAGGAGTTCAGCCCGGAGGTGAGTCTAAAAGACAATCAGTTCACCCCTGATGTTGAGCTCGGCTCGCTTTTATTCAACACTGGATTTGACAAAGGGATATTGGCAGATCCCTTAACGCAGATATCCTGTGAGAAAACAGCCTTCTCCACACCGTTTGGATTACACCAATTTGTGACCCTTCCATCCGGCTACGTTTCAGCATCCTATGGACTGAATCCTTAGACTGCACGATGTGTATGCCGCTGCTTATTTGGATGATATCATTGTTTATAGTAATGATTGACATATGCAGCATCTGAGGGCAGTTCTGAGGTTGCTGCGATGAGCGGGGCTCACAGCAAACCCGAAAAAGTGCTCAGTTGGATGGGTGGAGGTATGGTATCTGAGATCACAACCTGCCCAAGACCCCAGACCAAAAAGGAGGTGAGACAGTTTCTGGGGCTGTCCGGCTACTATCGAAGGTGTGTGCCTAATTTTTCCGACGTATGGTAGCAGTGATCACAACCTGCCTGAGACCCCAGAACAAAAAGTAGGTGAGACAGTTTCTGGGGCTGGCCAGCTACTATCGAAGGTGTGTGCCTAATTTTTCCAACGTCACCAGTCCGCTGACTGATCTCACCAAAAAGGGAGTCCCAGACCAGGTCCAGTTGTGCCAAGAAGCTTTCACGCAGGTAAAATCTGCACTTTGTGGCAGGCCGCTTCTGTATTTCCCTGATTTCTCTCTCCCTTTTGTTTTACAGACGGACACATCAGCCAGGGTGCTGGGTGCTGTTCTGTCCCAAGAGGTGGAGGGGGAGGAGCACCCGGTGCTGTACATTTGTCCTTAGTCAACTGCTATTGCTTGTTATTTATGAATAAAATGAACTCATGTGAACTGTGGAAACTAGTTCCTGTTTCCTCCTTTTTCTGCCCAACCTGATCTTTTGTTACACCTGTCTTAAAAAAGAGTAGTATTAAAAGACAGGGTTCCTGCAGTTCTCCTGGCCTCCTGATCAATACTTTTCCACTGTTTACATTACCCAGAATAGTTTTTTTTCCTGATACTTTTTAGTCTGTGTCTTTCTCGGTCTCCAGTCTTTTCCACTACTTTATTTAACTTTGCATCAGACTCTCAATGCCGTAAAACTGTTTTAAGAACAACGACAATGTTCTCAACGCTGATCGGTGATGTTGGGGTGGAACTTTCCAGGTTGTTGTGTTGCGCAGCTGTTTGTCATTCTTAGGTAATTTATATTTAGCACGTGCAAACCATCGGGATTTAAACATTTTCTGGATGGGGAGATGGGTGACATTCTTATGGAGACTTATTTGATCAATTTTGTATGTTTTTGTGGTTATGATTGAACTCAGCATACAGGCTGTATCCACATGATAATTTAGTCATAGTGTAGGGGTATAGAATAACTACCAGAGTTTTTGTGGACCCCCCTGGGCTGTGGGCCCCTAGAATTTTCACCGCTTTTCATCCCACTAGTGACGGCCCTGAATGCAGTACACTACCCAGGATTTGCTTCAGTCTTTTTCTTAACAATATTTTATTGTAGAAAACTTTATCAGTCTGTTTTCTCTTTTCCTCTGTTCTGTTATATCAGTTCATCAGGGTGTGGGATATTATAGCATGTGTTCACTGTGTTGTGGGACTGTCATTTGTCTACAGTATAATGCCCAAGACACTTACAACACAAACACACTTTCTGTCTTATGTAAAAAAAAAAAAAAAAAGCAACCAAAAAAAAAAAAGATATTAATTTATTTTTTATTAAAGTGTGTTGAGCAGCTCAGAGTGGCTGTTAGACTAATTTAAAGTGGATTTTAGTGATCTTTTCTTAAATTATTACATTAAATGTCTGCTCATAATGAGAACTGAGAAATCAAAAGGTCAGAGGGCTAAAAAAAAGCTAAGTAAGGGATTAGAGTGTGGTTTAATGATAATTGAAGACAACCGTGTCCTTAATCAACTCTCTATTTCTCTTTAGCTGTTTTACTGGTGTTGTTTTTCGCTGATCTGTTGTTTTTCATCCTATGGGAATTTTGGTTTGCGTTCAGCTCTGTTGTTTTTTTTTTTCAAGTTCTGCATTGTCCTGCTGTCCTGACTGATACTCTCTCACCCCATCAACAGGCTACTCACTCAAATTTCAGGACAACAATCTCCAAGAAATACTTCCTCATCCTCTGGCCCTTCCCCAAAGCTTACCTAGGCATTGTGTTTTGAAGTTGTGTTTTGAAGGCAAGTGGGTGAAGTTAAGAGTCGATGCCTGATAGGACACACAAATATAACAAAATGATGAATGGTTCTCAAGTTTATCACATGTGTATATGTGTATTGTTTACATTACATTTTAGCAGAAAAGCTTGGTTCCTCCAAGTCTACCTCCAAGCCACGCCGTGCTTACCACAGCAGCTCCATGTGTCAATCCAAATGCTGTGCTGAATTTGCATATTGAGTAAATGAAGAGAGTGCAGAACACACTCTCTACAGACCTTCTGCCCTTCATCAGCCCTGGAAAACACATCTCACTTTAATCAGCACAGACACTCAGGGTTCAGTCCTCTGTTCTAGAGAGTCAAGGAAAACAAATATTTGAAGGGAAAGTTTTAAATTGTCATAATTTTCTCACCCTCGTGATGTTCAAAACTTGTATGACGTTCTTGCTTCCATGAAACCAATTAAAACTTTAGAAAACTATTTATTTTATTTTATTTATTTATTTTTGCTGTACTTGCAAATAATTTAAAGAAGAGCAACAGAGCTGTGATGCAACAGTACCATAAGCTTATGGCTAAAAAGTGCCATCCCCTGGAGAAAAAAAAGAACAAATTAAAGTGAGTATCAGGGTCTTGTTTTCAGGTAAAATTATGTAAACATTCTTAAAGGATAAATTTAAAATTGCAACGCAACTTACAAAGACAATGCAACTTGTTTTATGAAACTATCTTGAATACAACTGTATGTGATTTTTTTTCTTTTGTATTAAGCTTGTATAAAGGTGGTTGAATTTTTTGAAGTTAAAATACTTTCTCTTTTTTTGACTAAATGTGTCAAGAGTCAATGAGATATATAGTAATTGAGAACTACTTTAAGTAAAGTGACATCAGTTCTGCGGAGGGGCATGCACATTAACAGATTAACCTGATATTGTCACTGGAAAACAAGCTAAAGACACTCATTAAGAAAATAATTTGTCATAGTTCTTGAATCCGAATATGCAGTTTGAATAAAAATTGCGTTGTCTCCTGATCGCACACTCCCCCTCGCCCCACTCAATTCTTGTTAATATTCACTGTCCAATCTAACAAAGGCGTAAAAAGGCCACCAACCCCAAAACATATTACAGAAAATTGCTCTAATTCATTCAACTCATCTCTAACCAAATTTGGCCTTGTCTTGTTTTTGGAAGAGTTAAATTTTTCCTGATGCAGAATCTCTTTCTATTTCTGTGTGGGAAAATGAAAAAGCAGAGAGAATGAAAACAGACAGACTGATTAATCATGTCATGCTGATTTTGACCTCTTATCAGCTGTTCTCTCTTTTTTCTCTCTCTATAAATGATAGCAGAAGATGTCGGTACTTGTTTAGCTAGCTGTGCCATATGATATACTGCATTTCAGCAGTTTGTTTTTTTGCTTAAGCATTTGTTTGACAGAGAGGGTGTGTGTTCCTCTGTTTGTCCTCCTTTTAGATGCTCATACCTCTCTGGTAATATTGAACAATACAGTGTTATGACAAAAGTATTAAAAATTAAGAGCTTATAAAGATACAAATTCTGCAGTGACTCTTTATGACTCATCCAGCTGCCTTTGCCAGGAATAACTGACCAAATTTCCCAGTACCTCCTTACACCAGGAGAATATATTCCCCTGAGACATCGCTGTGATAAACATCCTCTCTCCTGCTCTCTTCATGAATAAAGTCTTAATCATGAAGGTGCTTGTTGCCTTATTGCCCTAGAGACACAAATTAGCAGGAAGTCAGAATTACAGTGTTTAACATGGTGACTCAGTTAAATAGGAGATTCCCCACTGTAATATGCAGATGTGTGTGGATTGTTGACATACAAGACATGTTCCTAGATCAACATCCATGTTGGTTCTGGTATAACTTTTCTAGCAGTTTATAAGATTTCATGGATTAAAAGAGGAGTAGGTTTAGAGTAGGCTTACCCTGTTGAAAAGACCAGAATGGTTGGTCACCATTATGCCGTGTTTTTTATTCTGGTCTATTGCTTTGGATGATACTGGTATGATGGTGTTCCTCCACACTTTTTAATCAACCAACTTGGTCTCATAGAATCATGTTACTACACCTGCATTTTTGCAAACTGATTTTTACCTGGATAGTAATTACTTTTTCCTCGCACACAAATCACGAGTAAAACGGCAGATTATCGGTTGATAAATATGTATTTTTCAACCCTGTTCTACAAACAATGCTGTCGTCCTGGTTACTTCCATAACCTCCATTCCCTAATGGAGGGAACGAGACGTTGTGTCGATGTAATAACGCTAGGGGTCATTTGTGAACACTACTTGGAATCAACCACGCACATCTTCAGCTTAAGGGAGGTGAAAGGTGCTAGGCACAAGCGATATACCCAGCCGGTCGACCCAGACTTACCTGTGTGTTCCTGCTAAGACACGGGACGAGACCAGCTCAACTCAGATATTGTAGAATCTCACAAAGGTGTTGGGTGTAGCCCAGCCCGCTGCTCTACAAATGTCAGCTAGAGAGGCACCACTGGTTAGAGCCCAGGAGGTCACCACACTCCTGGTGGAATGGGCTCATAGCCCTGCTGGGGCGGCACATGCTGAGCCTGGTAGGCAACAATGATCGAGTGGGTGATCCTCTGTTTGGAGACAGCGCTTCCTTTCTGCTGTCCACCAAAGCAGACAAAGAGCTGCTCAGAGATTCTAAATCTCTGCGTGCGATCCAAATAAATGTGTAAAGCGCGAACCAGACACAGCAACACTAAGGTTGGGTCTGCCTCCTGGGGCAGCACTTGCAGGTTCACCACTTGGTCCCTGAACGGGGTCATGGGAACCTTGGGCACATAGCCCGGTCAGGGTCTCAGGATCACGAGTAGCCCGGCAGGCTATGCAGGACTACGGAGAGGTCCCATGAGGGAACGAGGCGAGGTCTGGAGGGATTCAACCTCCTAGCACCTCTCAGGAACCTGGTAATCAGGTTGTGCTCCCTAAGGACTTGCCGTCCACTGTGTCGTGGTGTGCAGCTATGGCAGCTATGTATAACTTCAAGTTGGAGGGGGACAGCCATCCCTCCAACCTCACCTGCAGAAAAGAAAGCACTGAGCTGACATATCTGAGAGTCTTTGTGTTGGGAAGAATGCAGGCGCCTCGTAGAGGGTGCCCTCGCCTGAGTAATGGTATCTTCCATGGCAGGTGGTAGGCCACTGAGGTCTTCTGCGGCCCATCCAGGGGACAGATATGGAGGTTCCAGAGGTATGGTCACGGGTGCCAGATGGTGCCCCGTCCCTGAGAAAGAAGGTCCTTCCTCAGGAGAATTTGCCAGGGAGGGGCTGACATCCTCCCTGACCTTGCACAGGGTCTGTGCAAGCAGGCTCACTGGGGGGAACACATACTTGCGTAGATCAGACGACCAGCTGTGTGCCAATGTGTCTATGCCGAGGGGAGCCTAGGTCAGGGTGTACCAGAGTGGGCAATGGGAGGATTACGGGGAGACGAACAGGTCTACCTGTGCAGAAATTAGATCCAAATTAGCTAAACCACCTGAGGGTGGAGTCTCCAATCTTCTTTGTGGGAGACCTGTCGTGACAGCACGTCTGTTGTGATATTCGAGGGGGGTGTAATCCGCCTTGGTGGTTGATGTAGGCCACCACCACCGTGTTGTCTGTTTAAACCAACACGTGCTATTAAACCAACACGTGCTTGCCCTGGATCAATGGCCGGAGCCACCGTAGGGCGAGTAGCATTGCCAGCAACTCAATGGAGTTGATGTGCCAATGTAGCCATGGGCCTGTCCAGGGGCCGGCGGCCGCGTGCCCTTTGTTTATAGCATCCCAGCCTGTCTTGAAGGCATTGGTTGTGACCACAATGCACCTGGAGACCTGTTCTAGGGGAACCCCTGCCCATAGAAATGCAAGGTTTTGCGACAGATTGGCATGATGGCCACATGATGTGTGCAGTGGCACCATGCCCATCTCAGGGCTCGAGTCCGGAGCCAGTACTGAAGTGGTCTCATATGCATCAACCCAAGCGGTGTGGCCACCGCTGAGAATGCCATATGCCCCAGGAGCCTCTGAAATTGTTTCAGTGGGACTGCGGTCTTCTGTCTGAACGCCTTCAGACAGGTCAGCACCGACTGGGCCGTCATCGACTGGGCCTGTCAACTCCAGACCGAGAAAAAAGATGGTCTGAACCGGGAAAAGCTTGCTCTTTTTCCAGTTGACCTGAAGCCTTAGCCGGCTGAGGTGCACAAGCACCAGGTCCCTGTGTGCACCCAACACGTCCCGAGAGTGAGCTAGGATTAGCCAGTCATCAAGGTAGTTGAGAATGTGGACATCCACTTCCCTTAATGGGGCACGGGCCGCCTCTGCGAAGATGCGAGGGGACAAGGACAGGCCGAATGGGAGGACTTTGTACAGTTACGCCTGACCCTCGAATGCAAACTGCAGGAAGGGTCTGTGTCGACGTAGAATCAAAAAGTGGATGTACGTGTCCTTCAGCTTTACCGCCACGAACCAATCTTGATTCCGGATGCTCGCTATAATGCGCCTTAGCGTCAACATCTTGAACGGGAGTATGTGTATGGCCCGGTTCAGAACTCGTAAGTCCAAGATTGACCGCAACCCACCGCCTTTTTTCAGTACAATGAAATAGGGGCTGTAGAACCCGCTCTTCATTTCAGCTGTAGGGACAGGCTCTATCATGTGTTTCCATAGAAGGGTGGAGATTTCTAAGCACAAGGTTGCAGCGTTCTTGCCCTTCACCGTGGTGAAGTTGATTCCAGAAAACCTGGGTGGGCGCCCGGCGAACTGAATTGTGTAGCCGAGTCGGACGGTCTGGGTCAGCCATTGCGACAGGTTGGAAATGTGAGCCACGCATCCAAACTTCAGGCGAGGGGGACCATGGGAACAATTTTGTCGGATGTACCGTCGAGTGGGGCCTCGTGGAGGGGTGGAGCCAAGGAGGCCACATTGACGGGGTTTGAGCCCTGAGGCAGTGATGAGTCGAGAGACATCAAAGCACTTACCTGACTCCTTATGCTCACTGGCGGATCAGTCGAGAAGGAGGGAGGAGGTGTTTCGTCCCCGTGGTCCATCGAAACGTTCCAGATTGAGTTAGTCTGTGCCACTGCCAGGGCGGGGGAGCTGCCACCGGGGCGTTGAACCTGCCAGAGAGAGAAAAAAGGCGGTGCTTGTGGTGATGGCCGAACACACCGGTTATGTGACCCAGGGTCTGAGGAAACTGCTCTTTTGTTGAGTGTTTGGATACCACTGCTACTGGAGTATGTGGTGAAACAAAAGGAAAAGGGAACAAAAGATTCTCCGCCCAGCCCTCCACCGGGGGATGGAGTGGTCTGCTTACCAGCTCCAAGGCAGTGGATCCTCACGTTCCTGGGTCGCCTGTCTCAAGGGCGCTTTGAAGTGTTTTTCCTAGCGGGTGTCCGTGAGAAGGGTGGTGTCTGCTTCCTGCAGGGGGCTTGACCCCCGGGCAGGGCCACAGGGGTGGGCCGGGGTGGAGCCGGTGAAGCTGCCACAGGGAGATGCCCATGGCAATGAGCAGACAGAGTGCCGGATATTGAGCTGCGCTGGGGCAGGATGTGTTGAATGTCCTACGTCTGCTGCTTCTCTGTCGAGAACTGCTGGGCAAAGTCACCGACGCTGTCGCTGAATTGGCCGGCCTGGGAGATGGGGACATTCAAGAAGCATGTCTTGTCGGCCTCGCGCATCTTGACCAGGTTCTGCCACAGATGGCGCTCCTGGACCAACAGTGTGGACATCGTCCACCCGGAGGGCAAGTTCGGTCACCCATTGCAGCTCCTTGGCTTTGTTGACTTGCAGGAGAGCAATGGCATGCAGGGTGTAGGTGACTTGTCCATATCTAGCCGTCAGGGAAGATGTGAACCTACAGGCCTTGGATGGGAACCGCACCAGGTGGCGGTGCTACACGGGCACAGGTGCACCGCAAGCGAGCCGCGACCGCAATGTTGCCATGGTCATGGCCTCGCAATGAGGACATGACGCATCCACGAAAGATGTCTCGGCATGTGCGGCGCCCAGGTACAAAAGACAGCGATCAGTAGGCAAGATGTATCGACTGAAACCAGGAATAGCACACAATCGGAGACGTTCTGATGTGTTCTGATGGAGAAAAAAGACGTTCTGATGTGTGCCACTCTTTTAGAATATATTCTTTTGAGATGTAAAATGCTCTTTTAGAATATACTCTAGATCTGCTGAAGTGCCCAGGGGTGATCTCTGCAGTGCACCTGTGCAGAGTGGGTAGAAATCCACTCTAATGCGCCGTAAGGCTCCAGCAGAGGTGAGGGATGGAAATCGCTTGACTCTGCTTGATCCATCGGCCGCTCGGCTCTGAAGAGAAAATCTAATGAGCGTTATGCATGTCCCCTCCTTTTATACCTGTATGTCCGGGGGAGGGGGATGCAAATACCACTCGCCAATTCCAATTGGCCTTTTATCAAAGATCAGAGGTCACAATGTCGAGTGAGTGACATATGCCAAACAATCGTAACACTTTTACTATAGCAAAGGCAATACATTTTATAATTTGCATTACATAACCAATTCCATTTACAAGCTTATTCAAGCTCGATGAAATTGTGCGGAATCTCAACTGATAGAGTGTTGCACTTGAAATGCGAAGGACTGTATGCATGGGTATGCTTTCTGGAGAATATGCATGTCTACTATGCTTGGGATTGATAAATCTGATAATCTGAATATTTTCCTGATGATTATCCATATATATATACACACTCACCTAAAGGATTATTAGGAACACAATACTAATACTGTGTTTGACCCCCTTTCGCCTTCAGAACTGCCTTAATTCTACGTGGCATTGATTCAACAAGGTGCTGAAAGCATTCTTTAGAAATGTTGGCCCATATTGATAGGATAGCATCTTGCAGTTGATGG
Organism: Moxostoma hubbsi; assembly: GCA_032164185.1. Classification (NCBI taxonomy): domain Eukaryota; kingdom Metazoa; phylum Chordata; class Actinopteri; order Cypriniformes; family Catostomidae; genus Moxostoma; species Moxostoma hubbsi. Next base: position 20,229,156 of record JAVLUX010000031.1, read on the forward strand.
AGATTTGTGGGATGCACATCCAGGGCACGAAGCTCCCGTTCCACCACATCCCAAAGATGCTCTATTGGGTTGAGATCTGGTGATTGTGGGGGCCATTTTAGTACAGTGAACTCATTGTCATGTTCAAGAAACCAATTTGAAATGATTCGAGCTTTGTGACATGGTGCATTATCCTGCTGGAAGTAGCCATCAGAGGATGGGTACATGGTGGCCATAAAGGGATGGACATGGTCAGAAACAATGCTCAGGTAGGCCGTGGCATTTAAACGATGCCCAATTGGCACTAAGGGGCCTAAAGTGTGCCAAGAAAACATCCCCCACACCATTACACCACCACCACCAGCCTGCACAGTGGTAACAAGGCATGATGGATCCATGTTCTCATTCTGTTTACGCCAAATTCTGACTCTACCATCTGAATGTCTCAACAGAAATCGAGACTCATCAGACCAGGCAACATTTTTCCAGTCTTCAACTGTCCAATTTTGGTGAGCTCTTGCAAATTGTAGCCTCTTTTTCCTATTTGTAGTGGAGATGAGTGGTACCCGGTGGGGTCTTCTGCTGTTGTAGCCCATCCGCCTCAAGGTTGTGCGTGTTGTGGCTTCACAAATGCTTTGCTGCATACCTCGGTTGTAACGAGTGGTTATTTCAGTCAAAGTTGCTCTTCTATCAGCTTGAATCAGTCGGCCCATTCTCCTCTGACCTCTAGCATCAACAAGGCATTTTCGCCCACAGGACTGCCGCATACTGGATGTTTTTCCCTTTTCACACCATTCTTTGTAAACCCTAGAAATGGTTGTGCGTGAAAATCCCAGTAACTGAGCAGATTGTGAAATACTCAGACCGGCCCGTCTGGCACCAACAACCATGCCACGCTCAAAATTGCTTAAATCACCTTTCTTTCCCATTCTGACATTCAGTTTGGAGTTCAGGAGATTGTCTTGACCAGGACCACACCCCTAAATGCATTGAAGCAACTGCCATGTGATTGGTTGATTAGATAATTGCATTAATGAGAAATTGAACAGGTGTTCCTAATAATCCTTTAGGTGAGTGTATGTATATATATATATATATATATATATATATATATATATATATATATATATATATATATATGCATTTTTTTTAGATATAAATAGGGCTCCTCAATGTCTTTGTGTTTTCAAACATATTTCTCAACACAACTTTGGTAAAGTGTGAGGGTAAGGGTAATTAAATGGGGTCAGGCACTGGACGCATCTGGCAGACGACATGGCATTCTTATAATTATTTTCTACAAAGGTTCTCACATACCGCCAATGCTCAGCATCAAAATTCTGCAGTGTCATGTAGCGCAACTCACTTAGTTTTCCATTAGTTTCGACCCAAATCATTACCAAAGGACAAAAATTATTTACTCTTGCCATCACTTGATGAATTATTGTGTATATGTTTCTTTTTAAGAGCCTACACAATGTATTTTCAGTTACAAGTATGCCACAGTCAAGTGATTTTCATAAGATCAGGCTGTAACTCACTTAACCAGCAGCATGGTTATGATGTTCTACTAGCTACACCAACACCAAACCAGCACTACCCAGAATAAACAACCTTGGATCAAAATGGGAAATCATGTTGGTCTAAGGTGGTCTTTTCAAGCTGGTTAGGTCTGGGGTTAGGGTTTTGAGCAGCATTTTTATGAACCCATAATTTCTCTCTGATTTTAGGGATAGTTAATGGTTATGGTTAGGTATAGTGTTAAAAGTCCGTTTTTTTTTTTTATAGGAATGTTGTTCTGGGACCAACAAAATGTGTTAATCCAGGAACACACCTTACTTTCCAAAATCAGCATCTTATGTATGTATGTATGTGTGTACTATGTATGTATTTATGTGCTGTTGTAGTAGGAATTTGTTTGTGTGTGTACTGTATGAGTGAATTTGCAAAGTAATTTGATGTTTCCTGTGTATACCTGACTCAACTGATTGTAAATGTTTGGACATGTCAGTTTGTCTAGGAGCATCAGAACACAGTAAACAAATGTAGACATATATTTCAAAGTTTATTCCTCAGCAATGTTATGCAAAAAATATGCACACACACACACACAGTGCTGAATGAACTGTAACACTTCATAGTATGTTGCTGCCACCTACAGACTGTTGTACCTCCAAAGCCAATTAATTTCAGTTGGTTTATATCAGAAAAAAAAGTCTCCAACACTTTCGTGTCATCTTTTTTTCTTTTCCATCTGTTTCAGTTCTTTTAATCTTTTATTTATTATTATTATTATTATTAATTATCTATACCTATCCTCCTGTGGAGAAGACTGAAGCATTAGCTTAAAAGCACTCAACAGTGCACAACTCTTATTTTGAAAACTGCTTTCCTCTCATTATGCTACTACACACACACACACACATAGGACTCAACCCACTGCCTGTGTGTTAGAAACATACTATAATCAGATGTTGAAGTTTAACCCCTCACATCATAGGCACAACTGTGTTTGTGTTTAAAGAGTAATGTTTTGTTAGGTGTTTTTGGTCTTCCAGTCTGTCATTAATGATTAGGTCAAAGTCACTCATTGTGCTTGTGTGTGTATGTAAGGGAGAGAGAGGGAGATGTTTAGTGTGGTTTGGTAATAGCTATAGTTTGTTTTTGCTGTGTGTGTGTGTGTATCTGTCAGATTTTGTGGATGCTGCTTATGAAAAATGGTTCTAATGAATGACACCAAATTAATCCTATACTACTTAAAACTCTTTAGTGCAAAACGTTGAGTTCTCTACTGTTGGTTTGAGCTTGTCTTCAGTTGGGTTAACTGAAGCATGTTTTGGATGTTTATTTTGAATTTGATATTGTATTTGCATCACATTCTTTTTCAGAATATTTAAGCTTTTTACTGTTTTAAAATGGATCCATTGAGCCAGTAGGTGTCTATGTGTGAAAACGCAAACGTGTGTTTGTTTTTGCATGTGTTTAGTTGTGGTTTCAGAGTCATGTCACAGCGACCATCTCATGGTAAGCGGTGACACTGCGGTCCTGTGTCCTCTGTGTGTGTGTGCGTGTGCGCGTGTGTGCGTGTGTAGCTCCTCTGTAAACAAAATCTTAACCTAATGATACCGTTAGCATAACCATAAAATTACAGGGAACAGAATGGGGGTATTGTCTGGTATGAAAGTGTGCACTGTATTTGTTTGGCTGTGTAAGACAGAGAAAGATAGCACAAGAGTATTTGCATACTGCAACAAAGCAACATTACCCTGCGTTTATTGTTTTACATACTGCATTATTCACATTCAACAACACAAAACACATTTAAACCACAGCTGGTCTGGTCTGTCTTTATCAGATGGTCTGGGCTTGTTCTAAACCCCTGGACATGTGAAAGGTTAAGACTTGGCAGATTGTTTGTTTTTACGGTAAAGGAGTGTGGTTCTTTTTCAAACCCTAGTGAACTCCTTGCCTGCTGTTTACATAGGCAAATGTACTCAATACAATAGTAACTGAAAAAGACACTGTATTGTATCCATACTTCATTAGTAACGTTTTCAACTGTTAAATGTTAAAAAATATGTTTCTTGAGTACCAAATTAGCACATTATTATAATTTCTTATGGATTCTGACACATTATTTAGTAATGAGTAGGCCTATATTTAGTAATGAAGGCTCAAAATGGTGCTTTGAAATAAAAAAATGTTTAATAAATGACAATATGAAACATAAAACAAATATAATGAGTAATAATAATTTGCAGCATCACTTAAAGGGATGGTTCACCCAAAAATGTAAAATTCCCTCATTTACTCATATGTTTATGATTTTCTTTTTTCTGCTGAACAGAAACAAATATTTTTAGAAGAATTTCTTCTTTCTGTCTTTTAAATTCAGGTGAATGGTGAAACTTCAGGCTGTTGGTTAAATTAATGTCTTCTGAAACATTGAAATCACTTTGGGTGAGAAACGTCTCGGGTTACATGTGTAACCCTTGTTCCCTGAAAAAAGCGGAATGAGATGCTGCGCTTTGCTAAGCACTATGGGAACTATCCTAGTCGTGAACAAGCTGTGAATAAGTGTGTAACACGTCAATGAACATTGACCGGAATTTATAGCCTCGGCATGTAGTTATTAGACGCACCTGTGGCCAGGCTATAAATGGATGAAAAGCTTCACTATGATGCTGCGCTTTGCTAAGCACTATGGGAATGCATTAGCCACGCCGCCGCACTGGGGCTGTCCGGACCCCTATGGTTGTGAAGTGTGCTCACAAGAACGCGAGAGGTCTCAGACATGAGCTTGAGATGTCGACTCGAGGGCATAAGAGCTCGGAGTAACAAACATCTAAACCATAAAATTTGATGAATGTGTGCGGAGAGGACCAGCCTGCCGCATCACAAACTTGTTCAGGCATGAGCTGAGATGTCGACTCAAGGACGTAAGAGTCCGGAGTTTCAAAACATCTAACCCATAAAATTTGATGAATGTGTGCGGAGAGGACCAGCCCGCCGCATCACAAACTTGACCAGGTGGCAAAATCATCCAAACTATAAAAGTCTAATGAATGTGCGCGGAGAGGACCAACCTTCCGCATCACAGACTTGCTTATACATGAGCTTCAGATATTGACTCAGGGACGTAAGAGCCCTGAGTAGCATGAACATCCAAACCATAGAGCCTGAAGAATATGTGCGGAGAGGACCAGCCTGCCGCATCACAAACTTGTTCAGGCATGAAAGATTTAAGCCATAAGATATGAGAATGTGTGCGGAGAGGACCAGCCTTCCGCATCACAAACTTGCTTAGACATAAGCGTAGATGTCGACCAAAGGGCGTAAGAGCCCGGGGTAGCATGAACATCTAGTAACATGACCATAAAACCAGATGAATGTGTGTGGAGAGGACCAGCCTGCCGCATCACAACCTTGTAGAGACATGAGATTGTGATGTCGACTCAAGGGGCATAAGAGCCCGGAGTAACAAACATCTAAACCATAAAATTTGATGAATGTGTGCAGAGAGGACCAGCCTGCCACATCACAAACTTGTAGAGACATGAGATTGAGATGTCGACTCAAGGTCATAAGAGCCCAGAGTAACAAACAACTAAACCACAAAATTTGATGAATGTGTGCGGAGAGGACCAACCTGCCACATCACAAACTTGCTGCAGAGGGAGACCTCTGCCAAGGCTTTAGAGGAGGAGAGCCCTCTGGTAGAGTGTGCCCTAAAACCTACTGGCGAAGCTTGACTGTGCTCCTCGTAGGCCCGGGCAATAATGTCCCTCACCCAAAGTGACATAGTCTGCCAGGAGGTGACTGCACGCCGGTCATGGCTTCCAAGTGAAGAATTGCTGCCCTGACTTTACACCACTAGCAAAAGCGGTGGACATAAGTCTGAAGGGTACAGACTGGACAAAGTCTGAGAAGTCTTAGCTGCTCTGGCGTTACAAAAGGCAGGGAGCAGAAGGCTTAGAAAATATCCGGCCAAGGGTCACGAAAGGCACCTTGGGCAGGTAGTTAGGGTGAGGGTGTAAAGAATGCTTTTGGTCATAGTTGGGGCAAACTCTAAACAGGCCGGCAAAAGAGACAGAGCCTGTATGTACCCAAGTCTCCTTAGAGACTTAATTGCCATTAGAAAAACCATCTTGAGAGTCAGAAGTCTACCAAACGCTGAATCTAGAGGTCTAAAAAGGGGGTCTTACCCTATGAAGAGGCCCTAGCAAGGATGCCTCTTATGGGGCACCCCGCCCACCAAGGCGTGGCAAACCGCAGTGGAGGCCACATAGAACTTGGCAGTGGTGAGGCAAGTGCCTGCTGACAGTTCTTTCTACAGAAAATCCAGAACTGAAGCAAACTGGCAGTTAGCTGGTTCTGTAATATGAACTTGGGGGAAAAACTGGGCGACTCGGGGAGAAGTAGAGGAGACATTGCGCTATCAACAGAGGCAAAGAGGTCCTCTTCTGCCCTGTAAAATCTACCCAGATCAGTTCCAAGTGGAGGGAGCCCTAGCACTTGAAATGGTCTCGATAACCTCAAGAGAAAGCTCTGTGAACCTCAGTTGGTACCCTTAGGGGCCAAGCATGAAAGGTTTCACAATTCGGGCCAGGGATGAGAAGGTCCTCCCTGTTCGGAATTGCCCAAGGTGAGCCGTCGAGGAGAGGTATTTGAGAAACATATCCTGTTCGGCCAGCGCAGCGCCATTAGTAGGAGGAAAGACCCTTACTAGCGAACATTGCCAAGACCCCCGGGAGCAGAAAAAAACGGATACAGATGCATTCAGGGTCATGTATGTGCCTTTAAGTCCAGACCCAAGGGGGCTGGGGGACTTAGGGAGTAGAGGAGACATTGCGCTATAATAGAGGCGAAGAGGTCCTCTTGTGCCCTGTGAAATCTCACCCAGATTTGTTCACTACCTCAGAGTAAATCTGCTCCCACACACACGGGCATCCAGGGACGAAACTGTCCTGAGTAACAGGTGCTGCCCTGGGCCCCAAGGAGGATCCAACGTGCAAGAAATTCAGCTGACGTGAACGTGGATCCCCCCGATGGATTACGTAAGAGGCTACCGTTGTATTGCCCACCCGCACCAAGACGTGGCAGCCTCAGGAGGAAGTATTTCAGGGCCAGAAATATGGCCATCAGCTTGAGACAGTTACTGTGACAACCGAACTGACGACCCTCCTATCCCTTTAAGCCAGACGACCACTTAAGGCCGCTACCCAGCCCGTCAGGGAGGCGTCTGTCGTTAGCAGCCTGCGATGACAAGACGCACCTAGAGTGGGACCCAAGGTAAGAACCGGGGTCTGAACCACATATAAAGGGAATGAAGCACGTGGCGCGTAACCCTTATTTACCTTAGGGGACCGGCCGTCGGATAAAACCCCCTGGCTTCTAGCCACAGCTGAAGCGGTCTCATGTGCAGAAGGTCCGAAGGGATCACCGCGGACACCAATGCTATGAGACCTAGTATTCAATGATACTGATGATCAGTGCAACCTCGAACTAGCCTGACCTTGCTCAGGGTGTTCTAAATGGAAACGATTCGTGCGGGAGACGATTGTGCCTGCATCGTGACCGAATTCCATATAACCCCCAGATGAGTCAAGACGATATCCCTTTGGTGAACTGCTAGTTCTTGGAACTGCGCTAGGATCAGCCAGTTGTCTATATAATTCAGAATGCGGATGCCCTGGAGTCGCAGAGGAGCCAGTGCTGCATCCATGCATTTCCTGAATGTGCGGGTTAATAGGGCTAGGCCAAATGGAAGAACCCGATTCTGGAAGGCTTCTCCCCCGAAAGCGAATCTCAGGAACTTCCTGTGCTGTGGCTCTATATGAAGATATGCGTCCATGAGATCGATGGTGACCAGCCAAACGTGATGTTGGGCTTGTGACACGTTCGTCTTAATAGCCTCGAAGATCTAGAATCGGACGCAACCCCCCCACCCTTCTTGGGAACCAGGAAGTATCTGCTGTAATAGCCTTACTCTTTCTCTGGAAGGGGAACATGTTCTATGGCCCCTTTGACCAAGAGATTTTGCAGTTCTTTCCACAGTAGACATGCCTGTCCCGGTTTCATGGTAGTGGGAACCACGCCGTTGAAACGGGGAGGACGGCGAGCAAATTGAATTCTGTAGCCTCTTTCTACTGTTTCTAGAACCCACATAGAAATACCTGGCAGACGTTTCCACGCTGCCAAGTTCTCTGAGATGGGTATTATTTCTGACACTTCCTGTTGAGGGGATGTCGAGTGTTCCGCGTCCTGGATCAAGGCAGGAAGCAACGGTACACCCAACTCTTTGTTGGAAGCCTCTATCACCCGAAACACCAAAGGCGGCGGGAATGAAGAGGTTTTGTGAGGGTATCGGGAGGGCCGAAGTGGATGATACACGCACCCCATCCCGAGGGTAACTACCCCCACAAGGCTGGGTACAAGACTGTCAGGGTTTCTTCTTCTTAGAAATCACGCCCCTGAGGTCTTGCATTGGGGGCTGCTGAGGGTGACGAACTGGACCCCAGTCTTTACAAAGGGGAGCACGATTCGCCATGTTTTGTTTTAGAGCCTCCCGTCTAGAAGGACCGGGGCGGGGCAGGGTGGCCGACGGAGGTCATAGAAGAAAGGGAGGGACTGAGATAGAGTTTCATTCCCTCTTTTATTTATTTAATTATTTTGGCCACCAGACAGAAATTTGTCTTCTAGTTTGGAGCGTTTGGGGGATTGTCTCTTGTTCGCGGGGCCAGTCTAGCTGTAGTCTGGCCACAGCCCGCGTAATCACCTCGAGTAATTTCTCAGCCGCTTTATTATTGTGCTTGAAATGTACAGAGGTTCAGCACCCTGCCCCCCTCGTAAACTGAAGAGGCGCCGAAGCACGCTTTGAGATCATGGGAAGGACCAGCTGGGTCTGGGGAGAGAGTGATTAAAAGGGACGAACCCGTCTCTCGCTCCTCAGCCAGATCCATGCGAGAGCACGAATGAAATGTGGGCGCTGACTCCCGGAAGTAAGCGAGATGAGCTCGAAGCATTTTGCCCGAAAGCAGATCGCAATGCTCGCATTTGTCTCTTAATTCTACATCCGCTTTATTATTATGCACGGGATTTACAGAGGTTCAGTGTCCAGTGCCGAGGCGCGCTTCAGGCTTACGAGGATCAGCTGGATCTGGGGAGAGAGTGAGCGAAAGAGATGAACCCGTCCATATGAGAGCCCCTCCCAAACAGAGCAAAACTCATCGTTTACGGCTTTCAGTCATTCTCTCTTTCTTTTAAAAATATATATATTTTCTAGACAGAAGAGAAAGGAGAAAATGTTCACTGCACACTGCCTCACAAATTCTAATTCCTAGCAGAGGAAAGAAAGTTTTGACAGGGTTTGTAAAACACACACACACAGAATTGCTCTGAAAAAAAGAGGATCTGACGACACCTGGTGACGCATCCATTTATAGCCTGGCCACAGGTGCGTCTAATTACTACATCAGCGGAGGCTATAAATTCCGGTCAATGTTCATTGACGTGTTACACACATATTCACAGCTCGTTCACGACTAGGATCGTTCCCATAGTGCTTAGCAAAGCGCAGCATCATAGTGAAGCTTTTTGTAAAGGGAACAGATAAATGTTTTTCAATTTTTCAATTTCAATTGCGCTCTACTCATCTAACTACATACTGCTAATCTAACAACACAGAATTCTAATAATCATAACAAATACGTAGCTCAAACAAATATTGAATTGGTGCATTTTTAATTAGATGGAAATATTTCATTGATAATTTTCAGTAGTGAGCACAGTATGTTATCAATATGTTCATCCATTCGCCCTCTTTGATGATGTTAGCTGAACATCTAGACACATGCCTACCTAGACAGCATTTTTCTGTAACATAAGTGTGTTGGAATAGCTCACTAAGATTTGAAACATAGCCTATGTCTTTTTGTCTTTATAGAATTGCTGTGTCTCTGTGTTTCATTTTCTGCTGAAGAATACAGTAAATGTTTTGCATGTTGGTATATCAAGAAGAACTGCACTATCCTGCGCTAACAACTCTCTCGTGTGCGCGCACACACACACACACACACACACACACTCACAATGTGGAGGGGGGCTAGAGTTTAAAAGAAAAGATTCATGAGTATGTTTCTACATAAACTTCCTTGAGATTGGCCAGACCATCTGCCTTCACCTTTAAGAGAACATCCATCAGCCATATTATCTAACATTACCTTTAAGAGCATCTCATTAAATGCACAGTTATATCATGCTTTGTTTAAACTACCTACGCTCACTCCATTCATCACTTTCGTTCTTTCTCTCCCGCAGTCCCTCATTAATTTCTTCACCACATCTTTCTGTCATTTTATTCTTTTGCTTTACTGTATATTATACTTTTACTATCTTATTTCCCCACTCTTCTTGTGCGTTAAGTTCTGTTTCCATTCATTCCCTCTTCATCTGTTCATCTCTTTTCATGCCATCTTCTTATCCATCACTCCATATCAGTATTTCTCTTTAGACTGAATTGTGTCATTCACTGTTCTCCTCATTTTCATCCATGACAACCAAACAATGCAAACAACATGCTAAACAGACCCAGGCAAAATCATGAAGTCACACAGAGACATAATAAACTTTGTCCAATCAAATGCTTTCTAAAACGAGAATGCAACCTCACCCTACAGCCACTCAGTGCACATGGCTGTGTTCTTACCTGTGCTGATGATGCCTCCGCGGGTCAGGTTTGAGGTTTGAGGGGAGCACTGTAGGGTTGTTCCAAACAGAATTTCCAATAAAAATAACAGAATGACTGTTAACACCTTTTAGCCCCTTGAAGCTCTGTACAAAAGTTCAGATTTCCTTAAGACACAAGATTCGGAAAATTCTCAAATCGTGTTGGGATCAGATGGATCACCAGAAGTCCATGCAAGCTCAAGTGTATGGTTTCATTAAATCAAAAGGGGGCCATACCAAATACTGAGAAATTCATAAATGTATATGCATATTTAAGTTACATTTTCCATTAAAAATTGTATGCTGATAATGTAACAGATTTGTAACTGTAATTTAAAAAATCTGATGGTAGTAAGCATATTCATTTCTGTACACATACACAGACACACTGACCCGCAACTGGCCTGGCACATGTGGGCTGGATTTCATCTCTATAAACTCTAGAGAGTTGGACTCAATGAGCTGAATGAAATGGCTTTGATCAGGTCTAAGGAGGCTGTTTATAGCCTGAGTGATGAAATGAGTACTACTCCCAGACTTTCTGAGCTCCACTACAACCACTATACCAATCATGCCTTTCCCTCAGCTACTCTGTATATTCACCTATCGCAGCTAATCACCGCCTCTACGGGATAAGTGCAGGCCCTTAGGTCATAAAACCATATCAGATATAGGATCTGTTTCAGCCATATGTATAATCCTATTAATTAAGATAGTGAAGCCTTGATCTGGTGTCTTAGGGGCTGTTCACATGGGATTCATTCAAGAAATGCTAGATGTTGCACAGGTGAATGTAATAGAATGCAGCAGTCTTGAGATGTGGTTTTTAAAGTTAAAAGTTTTTTTTTAACCTCATGCAACCCCACATCTTCGAGTCTTTTCTCAGCACCAGAGCCTCGGGACGCATCATCACCTCCCGACGATGTAACATCTGCTCTGCCCCGCTGCGAAGCCCCGCTGGGTACGTCAAAAATAATCATCCCCTTGGTGCCCCTAGCACGTACATAAATCGCCATAGTGGTGTACGCTCCTGCCACATGTCACGACTCGCCCGTCGTCTCCTCCTTTGGAGCCAGCATCGACGCAGGTCGCTGCGCGCCACTCACATCCCCGGCAACCTCAATGTGATAGCGGATGCGTTGTCACGACAATACTTGCCTGGCATAGAGTGGAGGCTCCACCCCCAGGCAATACAGCTGGTATGCAAATACTGTCTGCCAACTTCTCATTGGCCTTTTTTCATGCATCAGATGCATATTCGACGCTCAAGAGATACACCTAGAGTCGCTTCTTCGACATGACGTTTCGTTCCCTCCACCAGGGAATGGAGGTTACATACGTAACCTAGATGTTAAAAACAATCATCATATTTGCAATTTTCTTTGGTGACATTATTGGCACACAAATGACACATTTTTGGAAGTATGAAATATTAGTAACTCAGTTTAAGAAAATTCTGCTTTGAAAGTTGTCCAACGGTTTTCCAAAGAGAGTCCCATCCATTAGATGCAATGTTTCTCTCAAGAGCCCTGAGATCAACATTTGAGACTGGGATGGTTGTGTGACAGGATCAAACAGTTGTCCACATACCATCAAGCTTCAGTCATGTTGAGGTTGAGTGGCCACTCTTGACAACACACATCTTTGTTTTGTCTTCCTGGCATGCAATTGTTTTAATGGTTTTTAATGTTTGTGTGTTTGTGTGCGTGTGTGTGTGTGTGTTTGTGTTTTGTCTTTCTGAGACAATTTAAGTTTTTGTTTTTAATGCGAATGACTCACTATGGTAGAAAGCAATGACCTGTGACTTGTCCTGATGTGTGACTTCATAGGGTAAGCTTACATCAAGTTCCAGAAGCGTGGGTGTGCGTATATTTGTGAGGTTTTTTTGTACACTCCTCCTGCTTTGAGTCTAAATTATCTTTGCAGACTGAAGGGATAGCTTATTCCATTTATCACATTTTATGTGATGGTCCTCAGGTGTCTTTTGCATGTCCATGTCATTGTAAATCTGTATGACTTTCTTCCGTGGAACAAAAAATATAATTTTTAAAAGAGTATTTTCCATTAAACAATAATTCATTGTGACTATAGCTGATAAAGGGTAAATTCACCCAAAAATTTTAATTCTCTCATCATTTACTCATGCTATCCCAGATGTAAATGACTTTCTTTCTTCAGCTGAACACAAATGAAGATTTTTGGAAGAATATCTGAGCTCTGTAGTGCCATACAATGCAAGTGAATGGTGGCCAGGCCTTTGAAGCTCCAAAAAGGAGATAAAGTCAACATAAAAAGTAATCCATACAACTCCTGTAGTTTAATCAATGTCTTATTATGAAACGATTCAATCAGTTTTGGGTGAGAACAGACCAAAATAAAACTTTTTCACTATACTGTCAATATTGACAGCAGTCTCCTTGTTGATCATAATATCAAGCTTAAATACACTTCCTATAGCGCTATCTAGTGTCCTCTGCATACGTTAAGCAGTAGGAAGTGTAATCAAGCTTGAAATCATTATTGTGCCTAGACTGCAAAGGATAGATGTACAGTGAAAAAAGGAGTTTTGGTCTGTTCTCACCCAAAACTAACTGGATCACTTCAGAAGATATTGAATGTCTTGACTTGATCTCCTTTTTGAAGCTTCAAATGCCTGATCACCATTTACTTGCATTGTATGGACCTACAGAGCTGAGATCTTCTAAAAATCTTTATTTGTGTTAAGCAGAAGAAAGAAAGTCATACACATCTGGGATGGCTTGATGGTGAGAAAAGGATGAAATAATTAGTATTTTTGGGTGAATTATCCTTTTAAGCTCAGAAAAAAAAGAAAAAGAACCTTTAAAGATGTCCATATGATTTGTGCATTATTTTATAAGTTTTCTGAAGTCATAAGATAGCTTATTTGAAAGGAATAGAAACAATTTAAAATCTTTATTCACTCATTCTCTTCCCCTCCAGTGAGCTGTTAGCTCAAAAACTGCTGCAACCAGATCACAGTCAGATTAATAATTTCGGTCTGTTCCTCACAAAAAAGCTATCTTATGGATTCAGCATACTTGGAATATAGCACAAGTCATATGGGCTACTTTTATGGAGTCAGTTGTTGTTGTTGTTGGTGATGGTGATGGTGCTGGTGTTAATGGAGGGGGGTTTTTTTCGGAGCTTAACTGCCATGGTAATTTTTGTGTTCCACAGAAAACTTTCATTTTAGGGTGAACTGTTCCTTTAAGAGAGAGAGAAAACCCAAATATATTGAATGAGCTCAGCTCCTGACCTCTTTCAGTGGTGTCCAATGTGGCCTTCAGAATCTTCCCTAACTTACTGACATCATGCTTTTATATGTGCACCTTATTTTTGTCCAATTGTAACCTCTCAACATAAGTATTCTTAGGATATTCTGTTTTTACAGCTCTTCCACATAAAAGGGCTTCAAGCATCAAACATACACACATCTACATCATTTCTTTAGCGCTGTGCCCACAACAACAGTGCCCTCCTCCATAAAGGCCCCATCTCCCACTATCTTATCCCTGAGTCTCTGCTGCCCTGAGGGCCATAGAAGGACTCCATTGTGTGGAGAAAGGCACCTGGTATTGGTTAGTGCCAAACTATATACACACTCTCTCATACACTCACACAGCAGGGTCAGCTCCCTCTAGAGGCCCATCTGGAGTTCATTTCCTGTCCGACACAGCAAGCCGTAACAGGCGTGGTCTGGCAGCCTCAAGTGATTGGATGAGAGACAAAGGGTGGAGTGAAACTACACAGTCAATTTCAATTTCAAGCTGATGAGACCTTTATTTTAGTTTAGTTTTTATTTTTTCATGTTTTCATGGGCCTGATGTGCTAAGCAGGCTAGCTTCTATTCTGAAATTTTCATCTTCCCATTCAGAAATCAAGGATTCTTTGGCCAAAAATTATTCAGAACACACTGCTAAGTGCACCACTCAGATCAGGGATGTTACAGCAGTTTCGGAACCAGACGCAATTGCAATAATAATGTAGACCCACTTTTTATTAGGTGTCTTTATCTACTATGTACTTAAGCATTTGATACAATTGTAAGAGAAGAATGGTGACACAAAGATTTATGAGTTTGGATGAGACTCTCACAGAAGTTCACGCGAGAGTAGCGATGTGGAGAGAGAGCGTGAGGGGAAGATGAACAGAGGGGAAGCACATATGTGATCCAGTGAAATGGGTTTTATATGCTTATCTGAATGTTTAATAAACTAACTTATGCATTCACTCAGAAGCTACATTGTGTCCTGCATTGACTGAGGTTCACATCCGACAGGCAGATAGCCTAGGACCTGTTAAATCACAATCTGTAAGAACGGTTAGTGGATCAACGCTAAGCTCACGCACTTCCGCAGTATGAGGATGGCAGTTTTACACTGGTAGCAGTGGTGGTTGGCCATATATATTATTGCTGGGACACTCATTGCAGTCGAATTCAGTGCATACCATCACCATATCTTGCAAGCGCTGAGAAATAACCGCGAAGAATTCTCACGTGCATCTCCACATGCAAGTTGGATTCAGTGCATTTTTTTTCTTACAAGCCACAGAAATTGTAAGTGCTTCAAATTCACATCTACCATTTAAAATTGAACTCCCTGCACCTTTTTCCAGTGTGGGGACAGAACCATTAATTCATGGATACAAAGATTTGAAGTGGCACTTAATGCTACAGCATCACCAATTGAAAAGGCTAAACTTCTCCCTGTGAGGCTCGCAGGCCCTGTTTTTGCATACCGGTAGTCTCTCTCTCCAAATGTTCAGGCAGTTTTGTTCTCCAAATGTTCTGTTTTCAGTCGAACAACATTTTGGCCACATTTCAAACTTATCTGAATGCTCATTCTCGTAAACCACATGAGTCTACGCTACCGAGCTCAAAAATTGAGTTAACAAAGCTTTCCCTCAATATGATGCATCTGCTCGAAATTGTGATTTTTTTTTTTTTTTACAAATTTCTCATTGAACTTGGCCCATCAATTCAATTAAAAATTAATGAACATGGCGCGGTGACTTTGGAAAGTGCTTTGAAGTTAGCTGCTCAGCATGAACGTACTCAGTAAGCTATTACTGTGGCCACTCCCTCCGCTGTCATGCCTGTATCTGTATGTCCACACAAACAACTGCCTGGCAGTCATTTGGACCAGCTTTCGCAGCAGTTTTCAACCCTTCAGCGTGATGTGACCTCACTTCTACGCACGCCACATCAGACCTGCGCAAGTATTGACTATGATAGCAATCCACGTCTTTTGGAGTTATCGAGTAGTGATTTTCATCATGTTTGTAAGGACTGCTATTCATCATAACAAATACCTAGAGGGTGATATCGACCTTCTGCTGATGACTACTCACCTCCATATTCCTATGGTAACCATCCAGCACATGATCACAGCAACGGAGCTGAAACCCCATATTATCAAAACGTCGCAGCTACTCTCCCTCTCCCTTACAACGTGAGACAGACACTCCTTACACTAGACACTCTCACCATTACTCACATCGCATATATTGTAACCATAGTCCTTCCCTTGAACGTTCACCATCCTATGAACGCCGACCTTATTCTTGGCATGATAGCAGGCCCTACAACCGCTCACCCTCACCTAGTCCATGAGGCAGACAATCAAGTTGGTTTAACTAGACACCCTCACCTACTCGACCTCATGCACAATCTTCACATAGATCCAGAAACACGATATGTGCATTCCTCCCCATCAGACCAAAGAGTCAGTCCATCCCCTTTTGATCAGGGAAATGACTAGAAGCTGACAATGGGGACCAAACGAGTGTAATAGAACAATACCAGCGCTATTCACTCAGTCCCTCTGCAAATCCTTTGTACTAGCTTCTTCCGTAACTGGAAAACTACTAGACATACTAGGCTCAGTCACTGCCCCTGTCCATATTGTTGATGTCATATTCTCACATGTGTTTCATGTGGTGCGCACTGCAACACATCCTGTACTGTCTGGATGAGATATCCTCATCGAACACTCAGTTACCATTGACATACCACATGCACATTTGAAACTATAGAACACAGCAATACCCCTTTCATTACCTTATTCTGCGATTCCAGTGCAAGGCGATGCAGTGAGCATTGCTCAGATTACTGTCCCTCCCCTGTCTGAGATGGCGATTCCAATTTCTGTTAAGGGTCATAATATAGCCAACCTGTTCACCAAGTCTTATATCATTGAGGAGTCTCAAAGTCCCTGGTCGGCCCCAGTAGTGCTTGTGCGGTAAAAAGACGGCACGCATCGGTCGACTACCAGCGACTCAATGATTTGCGATCAAAGATTCACACTCGCTTCCTAGAGTTGACAACACCCTTGATAGATTCGCTGGAGCTAAAGTATTCAGCACAATTGATTTCTCCGCCGGCTACAGGCAAATCCCTCTTGACCCTAGTGACAAAGAGAAAAACGCTTTCTCCACTGGGTCTGGCCTATATCAATTTTGCATGATGCCGATGGGCATATCTAATGCTACACCCAGCTGCCAACACTTGATGGAACTTATTCTTCATAGCCTGCATTGGAGTGTTTGCCTAATTTACTTAGATGATTAAATCATGTATAGTCCTGACTTTTCTCAGCATTTAATTCACTTACGTGAAGTTTTCCAGTGTTTTTACATAGCAGGACTCAAACTGAAACCTTCCAAATGCCACTTAACACAACTCTCCGTCACTTTTCTGGGCCATCATGTCTCCAGTGCCGGTGTTGAGCCAGACCCATCTAACATGGACAAGGTTAGGGCTTGGCCAATTCCCCATTCTGTCATGCAAGTTAGGGCATTTCTCGGTCTGTGTTCATACTATCTACGATTAATCAAAAACTTTGCACACATAGCAGAACCTTTGCATTGTCACACAAGCAAAGGTGTACCATTCCTATGGTCACCTGAGGCTGATACATCTTTCCATACGTTTAAGCAGGCAATAATTACTACACCAATCATGGCATTTCCAAAATTTTCAGTGCCGTTACTGCTTTTTACGGATGCTTCCCACTATGCACTTGGCTCTGTCCTCGCACAACGAGTGGGCGATAAAGAGCATGTCATTGGATATGCTAGCCATGTGTTTTCCTTGTCCAAAAATAAATGTTCTATGTTTGACTGTAAATTGTTTTCCATTATGTGGTCTGTTCGACATTTCGTCACTATTTGGCTTGCCATCCCTTCACGATCATTACGGACTACAAGCCCTTAGTGGGGCTTAAGAAACTGCCTCTGGATCATGACCCCACAGACAGGAGAGCTTGTTGGGCTGTTGAGTTGGACCTTTATGTGTAGCGTGTCATTCACCGTGAATGGGACCAGCCATGGCAATGCTGATGCAATGTCTTGACACCCACCTACTTCAGAGTCTTCAGAGCTTGACAGTCCCTCTCAGCAGTTGGTCACACCCACTCTCTCTGTGGCAACTCAGACAATGTCAGCCTTTGCACAGACAGAGCTGGTGCCGACATCCACCCAGATATTATCATGTTCCACACTGCACTTCTTTGAACATGGTTCAATTTCAAAGCGATTCAAAGACATGGTGGAGCACCAAAGAATGGACAGGGATTTGGGTGTTGTCTTTTCCTGGATTTAGCCATAAACCACCTTTGTGGAGACTCCAGAATTGTTCTCCATATCTCAGGAAATTGTGGTCACAGTTCCATCGTTTGACAATGCACAATAATTTGTTATGTAAGAATGTGTGCCATTTTTTTGGAACCATGCTCCAGGTTATTGTTCCCACTTCTTTGGTCCCTGACGTGTTTACTCATGTCCATGGACATCCTTCAGCAGGTCACTATGGCCCTGTCAAGACATTGGACAGAGCCATGAAGTAATTGTATTGGCCTTACATGTCATCAGACATCACCAAGCATTGTTCACAGTGTGCTGACTGTCAGTCATGGCACTCACCTGTGCCCCGTCCACAAGCACCTCTTGTTCCTATATCACCTGATCGTCCATTTCTGGTTGTTGCATCAGACATTACAGAATTGCCTCTTTCTACCTGGGGCAATCGTTATGTGTTCGTCATGCTGGATTTGTACACAAAGTTTGTCAACCTTTATCCCCTGAAAGTTCAAACTTTACATTCAGTGGCCGGGTGCAGTTTTGATCAGTACATCCCTCAACACGGGGTTCCTATTGCTTTGCATTGGGACAAGGTAGATAATTTGAGTCAGATCTCATTAAGCACCATTGCAGTCTGTTGTCGATCAAGAAACTTTGTACATCTCCCTACAATGCTTCAATCGTGAACGTTTCAATCGTACTCTAAAAGAGGAGCTTTCATAGTCAAGTCAAGTCAATTTTATTTGTATAGCGCCTTTCACAACACACATCGTTTCAAAGCAGCTTTACAGAAGTTCAGCATTAACAGACGATAAAAATGTAATGTCTATAAAGTCGATAAATCATCATCCTTGTGCAGGGCTCCAAACTGCGACTAAAAATGGTCGCATTTGTGACCAAATAAATTTATTTGCGAGTGTAATTTCTGTCAAGGTCGCCATTGGCGACAGTAAAAATGTACTCCCTTTGATTTTAAAATTTGCATTACATTTCCCAAGATACATTACAAAAGTTTATATCAAAGAAATAGCGGGGAAAACGGAGTTCATTGCAGGAACTAACCATTTCAAAAAAGAGACTGTGAGAAAACACGGTGACAGCAACAAGCATAAAAAATGCACGTGATCACATAATTGAGAAGAATGCTCCACAGACTACACTGTTAGCACGTGCAGTTTTTCTTGCATGCGAGCTGCGGGACGAAAAGGAATGGAAGGAGTTAAAAATGAAAATATTTGGCGCCTGTTTTTCCCCCTATAGGAGCCAGTGGCTCCTTAATTGATTTTTTGTTTGGAGCCTTGTTGTGGAATTAGATAAGATATGATTCTTTATCGTGTTTAAAAATAATTAAATAATAATTGTATTAATAACCCCAGTGAGCAAGCCGAAGGCGACTGTGGCAAGGAACACAAAACTCCAAAAGATTATGGTTAATGGAGAAAAATAACCTTGGGAGAAACCAGACTCACTGTGGGGGGCCAGTTCCCCTCTGGCTAACATCATGAATAATGTAAATAAGAATTATTTATAGTTAAAAAACATGATTAAAAAAATTATTAAACTTATTAAGTGCTAAGGGTCAGTATTTAGACAGTGATTGTGTTTGAACTGCAAGATTAGTGACCAGTGTCTTTGAAGTCCATCCTTGATTAAATTCCAGAAGTTCACTTAGATGCAATTGTCCTTGTTTGGCTGATGAAGGCTTTTGTTGGCAATAGTTAGTCTATGTATCCCATTTCAAGATCGTAGTCCATGGTGATGGGGCATCTGAAGTCTCCGTGAGAGGCTGGATACAAACTGGAGCTGACGAACGCTATTTACCTCGGGACTGGCGTCCCGAGATAACAGCAGAAAAGCAGATGGGAAATAATTAGCATAGCTGATGTTCATAATATTAATGCATTATAACTGATTCAGCAGTAGTATAAAAAGTAAGCATTATGTGAATGCGTGGTTAAAGAGATGCATCTTTAATCTAGTTTTAAACTGGGACAGCGAGTCTGAGCCTCGAACAATATCAGGAAGGCTATTCCAGAGTTTAGGAGCTAAATGTGAGAACGCCCTCCCTCCATTAGTGGACTTAGATATCCTAGGTATGACCAGAATCCTCGAATTTAGTGATCTTAAAGAGCGCGATGGATTGTATGGCGATAGAAGATCCGTTAAATACACCGGAGCTAAACCATTTAGGGCTTTATAGGTCAGTAGTAATACTTTGTAATTGATACAGAACTTAATAGGTAGCCAGTGTAGAGATGATAAAATCGGTGTTATATGATCATATTTTCTTGACCTAGTAAGAACTCTAGTGGCGGCATTTTGGACTAACTGTAGCTTGTTTATTGAGGATGCAGGGCAACCAGCTAATAAAACATTACAGTAATCTAGTCTCGAGGTCAGGAATGCATGAACTAACTTTTCTGCATCAGAAACAGATAGCATGTTACGTAGCTTAGCAATGTTTCAAAGGTGGAAAAAGGCTGTTCTCGTAACAGATGAAATATGATTTTCGAAAGTCAAGTTGCGGTCTAGTATAACACCCAGGTCTTTTACTGTAGTGGATAATATAACAGGACATCCTTCTAAATTAAAGTTGTATTGTAAGGGATTTTGTGGGTAGTTTTTTGGACCAATAAGTAATACCTCCGTTTTATCGGAATTTAATAACAGGAAATTACGCGTCATCCAGCATTTTATACCTTTAAGACACTCTGTCAAGTTAGATAAGTTAGTGTTTTCATCTGGTCGTGATGAGATATATAATTGAGTGTCATCAGCATAACAGTGGAAATTAATTCCATGTTTTCTTATAATTTTACCAAGTGGCAGCATATATATTGAGAATAATAGAGGGCCTAACACAGATCCTTGTGGCACTCCATAGTCTACTGATGTTATTTTCCCCATTTAAACAGACAAAATGGTAACGGTCTGATAAGTACGATCTAAACCAGCTTAATGCCTGTCCCTGAACACCAGTGTAGTTTTGTAGTCGATCCAAGAGTATTTTATGATCTATAGTGTCGAACGCAGTGCTAAGATCGAGTAGAACTAATATTGAGATGCAGCCTTGGTCAGAAGCTAAAAGTAAATCATTTGTAATTTTAACTAACGCAGTTTCTGTGCTATGATGCGGACTGAATCCTGACTGAAATTTTTCATAGATATCATTTTCTTGCAAGAAAGAGCACAATTGAGCGGACACAACTTTTTCTAATATTTTAGACATAAATGGAAGATTTGAGATGGGTCTGTAATTTGCTAGGTTATTTGGATCTAATTGTGGTTTCTTAATGAGAGGTTTTATAACTGCCAGCTTAAATATTCTTGGAACATGACCTAAAAATAAAGACGAGTTAATAATATTGAGAAGAGGCTCTTCCACTACAGGTAACACTTCTTTCAGTAGTTTAGTGGGTATTGGATCTAGTAAACATGTTGTTGTTTTAGATGCAGTGATAAGTTTATTTAGCTCTTCCTGTCCTATAGTTGTAAAGCGGTGTAGTTGTTCTTGTTCTTGAGGGGCGATAATTGAGGCTGAATCATAAGACACCATAAAAGATTGTACATTAACAATTGTGTTTACAATTGTGTTTCTGATGTTTTCTATTTTCTCAGTGAAGAAATTCATAAAATCATTACTACTAAACTGTAACGGAATATTTTGCTCAGGTGATCTCTGTTTATTTGTTAGTCTAGCCACGGTGTTAAATAAGAACCTTGGATTATTTTGGTTATTTTCTATTAGTATGCGGAGGTGCTCAGCCCTGGCTGTTTTTAGAGCCTTTTTGTAACGTGACATACTGTCTTTCCATGCGATTCTAAAGACCTCTAAATTAGTTTGTTTCCATTTATGCTCCAAGTTACGAGTTTCTCTCTTGATAGCATGCGTAGCACTGTTGTACCATGGTGCTCTAGTTTTTTCTCTAAACTTTTTTAATCTAATTGGTGCAACAATTTCTAATGTACCAGAGAAAATGGTGCTCAAACTGCTAGTCATTTCCTCTAGTTCATCTGTTTGTTTGGGTTCACTGAGCAGCTGAGATAGATCAGGTAAGCTATTTGAGAATCTATATATTGTGGTTGGAAGGATTTTTCTGCTTGGTCGATAACGTGGCGCAATATGACAGATTTCAGTGGTACGTAGTATGCAAGTTACCATGTAATGATCAGTGACATCATCATTTTGCGGTATAATATCTATATCGGTTGGATTGGTTCCATATGATATAATTAAATCTAGCGTATGATTTAGGCGATGAGTGGGACCACTGACGTTTTGCGTGACCCCGAAGGAGTTTAACAAATCTGTAAACGCAGCCCCTAACGCATCATTTGTGTTATCTACGTGTATGTTAAAATCTCCAACAATTATTGCTTTATCGACATTGACCAATAGATCTGATAGAAAGTCTGCAAACTCTTTTAGGAAATCAGCGTAAGGCCCTGGAGGTCTATATACGGTAGCCAAGGCAAGAGATAATAGGGATTTTTTTCTTACATCTGAGAGTGTAACATTTAGCACAAGTACTTCAAACGAATTAAACCTGTGACCTATTTTCTGAGTAACATTAAGAATATCTCTATAGATTGTTGCAACACCACCGCCACGACCAATCAGACGGGGCTCATGCTTATAACAGTATCCTGGCGGAGTAGACTCATTTAGACCGAAATAATCATTTGGTTTAAGCCAGGTTTCAGTAAGGCAAAATACATCAAAGCTATTATCTGAGACCATTTCATTTACAATAACCGCCTTAGGTGTGAGCGATCTAATGTTTAGAAGACCTAGCTTTAGAAATTGTTTTTGTTCACTGATATTGAGATTTTCTGGTTTAATTACAATTAGATTTTTCCTAGATCCTACAGTAGATGTATTGTTTGGCTTTACTAAACGAGGAATAGACACAGTTTCTATATAATGTTCTACATTGGTACTTATATCAATTAAGTTGGGACAGCAAATACTGTGATTTGGACTTTGACTTACTAGTCATATGGTGTGTAGTGTCTTGGAGATGTTGTCCGACAGAACAGCCACTCCGACTCTGCTGGGGTGAAGGCCATCAGCACAGAAGAGCCTAGGTCGCTCCCAAAACAGATTCCAATTATTAACAAAGAGCAGTCTCTGTTCATTACACCATGCCATTAACCATTCATTTAGAGCAAATAATCTACTGAACCTTTCTTGTCCTAGTCGGTACGTGGGAAGCGGTCCAGACACGACGATCGTTGTTTCTGGCGAAGTGCTGCGTACCGTCTCGATCAGGCTCCTGTAGTCCTTCTTCAGTACCTCCGTCTTCCGCAGCCTGGTGTCGTTCGTTCCCACGTGCAGCACGACAGCTCCGACGCACTCGTCACCATTCAGGATCTCGGGAACCTGCGTAGAGACATCAAGAACACGAGCACCAGGAAAGCAGTGAGTGCGCACCTTACCTTTGCCAGAGATAGCACAGACATGACGGACGGTGGAATCGCCGATGATCACGGCGTCGTCGCGCTCCGACTCGCGAAGAGGTGAGAAGTGGTTCCGGGTGGAGATCTCGAAAGCCGGGAGGGGCAGGGAGGTCCTTGGTCTGGTCCTGGCTCGCGTCTTCCGCCGTGGAATCACCCAGGGTCCGTGGTGATGTGTCGGTGCCGGAGTGAATGAAGCCAGGGATGATCGCGTCCTGGTTGCTCGGGACCTGTGCAGAGAAACACACGGAGTAGACGAGGTCGGAGTCAAAAAATTATTAACCACTGACCTGTGAGCATCGGCGCGTGATGTTTCAAGCGCGGACCGCCGATCTCGCAGCTCGGCCTGTCTCTCTAGCAGGTCGTGGATCTGCCTCTCGACGGATTCGAGCTCCAACTGCACCGAATGTAGTTCAAAGGTGTCTTCACCTGCACACAGAGGTAGCGTTAGACACACATCCGCTATATTCGCCATTATAGCAGATGTGCTATAATGGCGAATTATAGCTTTCAGTTATACAGGTGTAAGACGATCGATAGGCGAGAGACCACGCGTGCAGTGCTAGCGGGCTAAGACTAGTAGCGGAAGTTCGGAAAGTTGGATATAAGTAGCGATATCAAAGAAATCTGATTGTTTTTTATAAAGAGTAGTATCGGAGATATGTTCACACGTTTGTAAAGTTTAAAATTTAGGTTTATGAACAAATGTGAAAGAAGAAAATCAAGGATTGGGGATCAATTCGACGGAGTTATCCCAGTAAGCTTTTGTGATTTTGTGATAGCATCTTTTTGTATCCGGTAAAGAATGGGACAACACCTGTCACAAGTTGCCTTGGTATACAACACCACAAAGCACACTAGTACTTGATACACCCCATTTTTGCTGGCTCATTGCCATGACGCATGTGACCCCTTGGACACATTGCTTCAAGGGGACACTAGTTTTAGTATCCTTGCAAAAATGATTGATTGGGGCTTATGCTGCAGCAACTGCTTTTCGTGATGGGGCTCAGGCACAACAATAATTGTATAATGATCATCGTTTGAAATACTTCCCATATGAGATGGGAGACTTGGTGTTGTTGGACGATTCTGCTAATCATCATAACAAATTGGCTCCCCGTTGGGTAGGTCCATTTGAGGTATTGCACCCAATACATTCTGGTAATTTCCCCCCTGTCAATTTTTTAGTGTGCAACATGTCCAGATCTTATGTAAAGTCAAAAGTCATTCTTTACAGTTGCATGAAACCTTACATTAGGGCTCCCCAGACAACACACCCATCTCACACGAGCACCCCGCCTATACAACACAACACATTGAACACATTGTCAGGACTACTCCCCCCTCCTATTGCTCCTCCATCACCGGGAATAGTTCAGTATGCGTATACCCCAGTGGCGGCTGCTGGTCTTTCAAAGAGGTGAAGCTCATTTTCGGCCTACATTATAAACTTGTCCATTTATTTAAAAGTAAATTCTGCCCTACGTTCCTTTTCAAGAAAATTATTGTAATAATATCAAGAAATAGGTTGCAGCAGTTTGTCTTTCGACTACACTTGAGAAATCTGCGATGGGACTGAGCGCGAATAGCTTCAGCGACTTCTTATAGTACAGATTCGCTGTCAGTCAAAAGGAGATGCAGTCTTTCGACAGATCCTCCAATCATTACGCAGAAGCCCGGAGTCCGGGCCAGCCCACTCCTCATTCACCCCCAGAGACGCTGAGCGTCCGTGGGCGGGACATAATCGCAGCATTTATCCAATGACCGTTAGAGCACTGAAAAAAACTGTTCAAAGCAGCCCCATTGAAGTCAATGGACGCTCGGCTTCAACAGGGAAATGCACTGTGACGCCACAGGAATGTATGAGAATGAAATCGCGTCAGCCAACCTGCTATATGTAGCTGATTCTGAACAAACTCGTTTTCGAGATGAACACGTTCTAACGCATTTTTAGTCAATAAATTGTTTACACAATAGTACATATTTGTCCATTATTTTTTTGACATTATAGGGGAAGCCGAGCTTCCCTTGCAGTCTTAAAGAAATCCCCACTGGTATACCCACTTCCCTTAGGGGGGCAAGGGCAGTCTCCGCGACCTTCATGAAGACGCGGGGGGACATGGATAAATGCAAACCATAGGTCTAAGTCAAGATAAAATCCTATGGATCGCATTTATCCCTGTCCCCCCGCGTCTTCACGAAGGTTGCGGAGACTGCCCTTTCCCCCCTAAGGGAAGAGGTAAAATCGAGATGTGAAAGTATGCATCCTTCATGTCTACCACTGCAAACCAATCTTGATGCCGGCTGCACGACAAAATGTGCTTCTATGACAGCATCTTGAACGGGAGTGTGTGCAACTCCCAGTTCAGTACTCGCAGGTCCAGGATTGGGCGCAACCCACCGCCCTTCTTGGGAACAATGAAGTAAGGGCTGTAAAAGCCGTTCTTCATCTCAGCTGGAGGGACAGTCTCTATCGCATCCTTCCATAGAAGGATGGCGATCTCCACATGCAGAACAGCGGCACTCTTGTTCTTCACCAACGTGAAGAGAACACCGTGGAACCAGGGATGCCTGGCAAATTGAATCGCATAGCTGAGTCGGATTGTTCTGGCCAGCCAGCGCGATGGGTTGAGAAGTGATAACCACATGTCCAAGCTCTGGGTGAGGGGCACTAAGGGAAGGATCACATCCGACGTTCCTGGGAGAGGGGCCTCACAGCGGGGGAAGCAGGGAGTGCCGTGCCAGGGAGAGGGTCTCTGACCCGAGGCGGGAGTGCTGAGGGGACCCTCCAAGCAGGGTCCCTTCAGCGGGCCAGCGACTGAGGAGGAGGGCCTGTAGAGGTATCTTCGAATCTTGTTACCGGCGGCCAGCCGGGAATGTGGTTTGTGTGGTGCAGCCAGGGACGAGAAGGCTGGGGGCAGCGTTCGTGATGCCGAGGCTGCAATCGCCCGGTGTTCGGTGGCCGCGGGGGCAGCGACCGGGAATGCCAGCGATCTAACCTGAGGAGAGAGGAGACTGCTCTTTTCTTGACAATGTGGGTACCGCAACCCATGCGGGGTGTGGCGATCAGAAAAGAAGGGAAGAAAATATTTACCTCCTGGCCCTCCACCGGCTCCTGGGTTCCTGCAGTCAGATCCTTCCTCAGGTGGCCCATCTCAGGGACTCTTGGGAGCGCTTTTAGGGGTCTTGGAAACGGGGGGCGTCTACACCGTGGGCGAGTAGCTGGGTCGCCGCAGGGGAATGCCCTCGGCGAATAGACGGGGTGCTTATTCTTGAGCCGCGCTGGGATAAGATATGCTGTATTGCCTCCGTCTGTTGCTTCACCACAGAGAACTGCTTGGAAAAGTCCTCGACAGTGTCGCCAAAGAGGCCTGGCCTTGGAGATGGGGGCATTAAGGAACCGAGCCTTGTCTGCCTCCCTCATATCAGCCAGGTTCAGCCATAGGTGGTGCTCCTGGAACACGTGTGGAAATCGTCTGCCCGATGGCTCGTGTTGTGACCTTCGTCGCTCGGAGGGCAAGAACGGTCGCCGAGCACAGTTTTTGGGATCAGAATGCCATGGCGTGCAAGTCAGAGGTGGCCTGACTGACAGCGCTGTAGTCTTTCGTCACCAGAGACGATGTCATCCTACAGGCTCAGAAAGAGTGCTGGCCGATTTTCAAGTCCTGCGAGCGCGCGCCGACCCGAGAAACCAGTCAACAAGTCGTGAGTGATCAGGGGTGGGTGGAGGGTTCCACTCAAGCCCAACACTCACGGCGGCTCGGGAAAGCATGGCAGTGAGTACAGCATTTGCCTCAGACCAGGTTACCACACCCGAAGGCGGCAGTACGGTCAAGTCTTCAGCATCCGACACTGCTAGGACGCCCTCCGATGCAGTGATCAACATCTCATCTGGGTCTCGCGCTCCAGGAGAGACATTAGGCTGGCACTGAGGAGAGCTGCCTGTCTCATCCCAGAGGTGGACGGAGGCTAGCAAGCGTGCTGCAGGGTGGGTGGCCTGCAGGGAATTACCCGGCAGGACTGTACCCAGTGAAGCCCGCATAATGTCTCCAGCATCAGTCACATCAGCGCCGTACATGTAGGTAGGAGGGCCGAGAAGGGGGACAGCTGAAGAGATGCTCCCTCGGAAGCAAGAGAGACACGCTTGTAAAGTGGTCATGGTCATGTTCTCACAGTGAGAACATGAACCATCCATGAATGCTTCCTCAACGTGACATTGGCCCAGACACGTGAGGCAGTGTTTGTGACCGTCAGAGGCTGAGATGTAACGACCGCATCCAGGAACTTCACAGAGACGGAACGGCATCTTAAAAAAAAACGTGCCTTTAAAAAGACATTCAACGTCACTGTGCACACTCTTTAATAGAAAATAAACTCTTTAAGAAGCGCCCAGGGGTGTAGTTTGCCGCGGAGTGGACAGTGGAGATCCAACAGCAACACTCTGAAAGGGAAGGTGAATGAGTGAGCAGATGACTTCAGCTTGCTGTAGTGTGACAGTTCGGCTCCGAAGAAGAAATCTTAATGAGCTTGCCTGCTGGCCTCCCTTTTATACCCGTATGTCGAGGGGAGTGGCATGCAAATTCAACTTGCAAATTCTCATTGGCCTTTTCTCAAAGATCTGAAGGTGTTTTGGGCACTCAAGATCGACCCCTAGTGTCACTTCATGGACACAACGTCGAGTGAGTGACAGAAGGGGAGCAGCTTTTATAAGGTTACTGAGTGGTCATGATTCCCTAAATATACTGCAAATTTACAATTCATGTCAAAACTTTTAAATGTATTTAATGAGTAAAAAAATACTGATTACACCTTTAAAGACACCTAATATAAAGTGGGACCAATAATGTATTCAAACAGGTCTCCTGAACACTCCACTGTCTTCCATTGGTAGATCAAACTCATGCCTTTAAAGCACTTCCATGTTTGAAAAAGGGAAGCTTCCATTTGGTTAGACATCTGCAGTTAAATAGCCACAGTCTTTCAATGACAGTGCCCATAGCATGGATTTATTATGGTCTATTTATGTGCAATTCACCTTAAATCCTCACAAACCCACCTCACCTTCCAATCATTACCCATGGATGATGAAACAAAGAAAAATGGTGTGTTATTTGATGCATTTTGTGATTTTAAAGGAGCGTATCTATGTACTGTAGTATGAGTAGGCAGCATTTCAGTCATTAGAACTATGGTTATATTAGAGAAATGAAAGAATATATTACAAACAAGTGTGCATATACACACATTAAAGACCATTAGAACAAGGCAGGGTTATACAGCATTTCACATAAAACTTACGTTAAGAGTAAAGATTATACAGACTATGGAAAGGATAATGATTGCACTGCTTTCATGTACTTTTTATTATAATCTTCAGGTATGTCATTACATCCATGTAATAATATTCAAATAAGGGAATATGTCCATCCCAGAGTCTGATAATAGATGATAGCTGGTTTAATCATTGTTAACATGGAGTTTGAGTACAATAATTGGAGATGCTCTCACTTTTGTCCAAACCCAATCATGAGATTTGAAAGCTATGTAAATAAAAAGACATGTAAAAAAAATAGAGATTAAAATGTCACAGTGTCAACAACTGCATTATATTTAAAATACATATGGGAGATTAACATGCTGCAATAGTAAAATTATTAACATTAAATGCAAAATTGGGTTTTAATACTGTCTCTTTGGACTTGAGTTGAGCATACTAGTCTTCTGGGACCTGAACAGTGTGCAGCTCCTCGTGAACACTTTTCCCTGATAATACCCTCAATCAAATATTGTTGTACATTAAAATTAAAGATGATCAATGTAGCAAAGTGATGTGTTAAGCCAAAGAAGCAATTTCAACTGTTAAAATGTATATTGTCAAGTGCATCAAAGTTACTGATTATTATCCATTACATACAGAGGTTTGATTACTATTCGCAGCTGGATGTGACGACATGCAGACTGTGATAAAGGACTATTGGTTGAGCCAATGTTGCTATGTCAGGCTGATCTGGACTCAAACAAACGAATGTTATTTTGATGGCACCACAGAGCAACAGTGTTTACACTTCTTGGAAATTCAACCTTCAATGTTTTACGTATAGATGTCTCTGTATATTTAGCAGGGATAGTATTGCAATATCAAAAAGATTGCACATTTCAGCTTTAAATTTCATCTTGTTTACATTGTTTACCAAGGCAAAGGAATCATGCAAAATGACATTTATCAGCAATTACAGATAATGGTTATAATAGCATGTTGTGACAATAGTGCTCCATTAGATAATTATGGTTAATAGTGCGCACTAATGTATAACAGTGGTATCTGCAGTTGATAATTGTTTCCAATTCTATCAACCATGCTTGCCTTTTTGTATAGAATCTGAGCCAAAGACTGCCCTTACACTGACAGTTTATCCTACTACAGTACATTAATCCTAGACCCCAAGTTTTGTACTTATCTTACACTTTATGCAGTTGTAACTGGTTCACAAGTTGGGCAAGGAGGAGGTGGGAACCGACTGAACAGTCAACATAAACTTTTAATAACACAAAGGAACTTAAACATAACATAAAACTGATGTGCTCCCTGGTCCACGAACACACTGTCGACTGGTCCTCAGCAAGCTGTGCAGTGGTCCTCCGTGACGCCGGGCGATAGCACTGGACCTTGACTCCAGGCAGACGGCAGCGGGCTCCTCCGCCTTCTGGCGAACCACTCCAGTACCACCGAATCATACCTCATCAGTGGTGCGGCCCTCCATCAGCGGCGAGGGCTCTCTGACAGTGCATCCCTCCTCCCTCCCGGGTTTTGGCACCAATGTAACAGGTTCACAAGATGGGCATGGAGAAGGCAGGAACCGGCCGAACAGTCAGCGTAAACTTTTAATATCTTAAAGGAACTTAAACATAACATAAAACTGACATGCACACACACACACACACACACACAACTTTGTGCATCTCTCTCTCTCACTGGCAACCTCGGCTCCTCTTCATCCCTTTCCTGGCTGAGTGGGCTAATTCAGCACCGGGCGTCCATCGTTACGGCCCGGCCACTCTCCTCGTCTCTGTAGTGTGGGGGTGGAAATTAAAAGGGACCCGTTGATACAATAGTATATCGATATCTGGGTCATGATACAATAATATTGCAATTCTTTGTGTACATTTACATTTATGCATTTGGCAGATGCTTTTATCCAAAGCAAATAACAGTGAACTTATTACAAGGACAGTCCCCCCAGAGCAACTTGGAATTAAGTGCCTTGCTCAAGGACACAATGGTGGTGGCTGTGAAGATCAAACCAGAAACCTTTTGCTTACCAGTTCTGAGCTTTAGCACACTACGCCACCACCACTTCTTTATGTGTTGTATAGTGTATTGCGATTCAAAACTATGATGTATTGCAATCTTTTACTCATTTAATTCTCAGAAGTAATGTAAAGCATATTAGGCATTTCAGTGTCAGGTAGAAAATACAATGTGAGTGAAAAGAATAACTTGGTTTCAGCATGTTTATCATTACACATAAACCTTTATTTTAGGATGTTTGCGGACATCCTTGCATATAAAACAAGTTATACGGTTACAGACTATGATGCATAACTGCAGTGCAATATGTGCATCAAAGGTTTTTTTAAGCCACATATTAACAAACCTATGTTTTTAGCCCAAGTGCTTCATTCAGCCATGGTCTCATTTGGTTTTCACATTTTCTACATTCTTTATGAATTGATTAATCTAAAGACATCTAATGTTAGGAATTGACATAAAGAAAGAAAAAGAGACCTTCTAATGACTGTGAGATTAGTTGTGACTGGCTTCATCTTTCCAACTTTTCTCCATTCCTAACTCAATTTTTTTCTAAGCACAAGGAAAAACCCCTGGACACGATTGAGGGAAATAACAGCCCAGATCACTACATCATCAGCTGTGAAAGTATTATGTTTGCCTATTTCTCCAGTGTGTGTGTATGTGTGTGTCTCAGCAGGTTACTTTATGAACAGCCCAATTAGCTGAGCATGACCCTCACACAGATGTCAGGAGCTCTTAAGAGCACAAAGACACATAATTAGAGCCCTGACCACGGATTAATAGCTTTTAAAACTCTTCTTGCACATACTTTAAAGTCAGACAAGTACAAACATGTATACACACTCAACTAATTCACTTAAATGACAAATGTTCACATTAATAATTAGCATGCAGAACACCCAAGCCTCTTTTAAACACATATCTTCATTGCTCAAGACAGACATGTTTTGGCTATTTCATCTCACTGTTTCTTCAGAATCTCCATGCCAAGTTTTTAAAACAATGTATCAAGTTAGAAATAATTCAGCTTTTGACTCAACGTAACAGATCAATGTCAGTTTTAGAAAACACGAATTTGCTGCATAAGCATATGTAAGCATATTTACATTTTCTTTTACATTTATTACAGCGTTTTGAATATTTATATTAACAATGGAGGTAACGTGCCTGTAAACATCTTGAGCCTTCTGTTCTTGCACTTCGTTTAGCCTTTTCTTTTATACGCAAGAATATATCCCTGTGTGAATGCCCTCTAAGAGTCTATTTTTTGTTTCTGAGGTCAGATGATGTTATCATGGTACATTGTCTCTTTTCTTATGAAGGTGAAAAGAGAATCCCTAAGCTCTATTTCACAAATATTTGGGCTAAGGTTTCTGAATAGGTTCAATTTCACAATGTCAACAGATAAAAATATGTTCAGTGCTGGTGCGAGTCAAGTATCTTCAAAGGATTTCTCTCTTGTTTCCCTTGAATTTTAGTCATCTTCAGACATGAATCTGGGCTATGATGCAGAAATTAACAGAACAAGACTAGATATGTCGTTTGCATGGATCTATGCCATGCTGTCACCATGCCGACTGTTCATACCGACTTATGGTGCCAACATGGAGCTTGTTGCAATAAAGGCTTTCTTTTAAGAGTTACTGTAATATATAACATTAAGTAAATGGTTTGATGATTGGAAAAGTTTAAATCCAGAAATGGCATTAACTTTAAGAAATTAAGTTACATTCAATATCTTTTCAATAGAAGGAAACAGTAACCATTAACTTTCTTCAGTGGCATTGGTTCTGGAAGCATTTTAACAAATTATTTTCTCCATTAGCATTTGAAAAAAAAAAAAAAATACTTAATAAAGGCTTCTAAGCAGTGAACAAAACCAACAAGCTCTGAAATTAATCACAACATTACAAACTTTTATTTGAAGCAACAAAATGTATTAATTTTATTAATTGCAATTTGCTCCAATTTATTTATAGATCAAGCTTCCACTTTAGTTCCTCTCAAAGGGCTAATTTATTTTCTGTTCTTTCCCATCAGTCATTTCACAATTATTATTTTGCTCATGGTGAACATTTGACACCACACATGTGACCCAATCCAAACCTGGTCATCTATCAAGTGAATGTCTTCCCTCCATTTCCAGACCTGTATTAGAGTGATTACTGTAACACTCAATGGAGAAAGAATCCAGGTGTTCATGCCGGAAGGTTAGTTGGCCAACAGATCTGGATATGTCCATTGGGACTAGACTTCCTCCAGGTCTTTGAGATCCCTCGGATCAGATCTTCATGGTCCAAAACTGTTCTCCTGGTCATGAGAATATCCTACAAATCAGAGATACCAAAATGATCTTACACAACAGTTATTTCTGGTCCTATAATATGATTGGACAATTTTCTGTGTGTTGCTCGACTATTTGCAAAGGTTGATCCTGCTTTTGGCTTCTCTTGGAACTATATCCATTGGTGGTCGAAAAAATTTACTAAAATAACTGGCTATGCTTTGTAGTGAAATATACTCAATATTTAAGTCTTATTCATAAAATTGTTTATTAAAGCACAATCACAGCAATAGTTTCACTAGAGCCTCATGCCTATGGACAAATCACAGCCATGCTGCTAAACAGAACAGCAGCACTCTTGCTTATGTTATATTGCTTAAATGGAATTTACTGAACTATTCTCTTCATCACCATGAATCATTCCAATTCTGTAGTGTCTAACTACACTATAGCCCCTTTCCCACCTACAGTCCCAGTACTTTTCCCTTAGTAACTTTCTAGATGAGAACTCTTACGAGGAATGAGACACCTAAGGGGGCTTCTCCCCTTTTGCATTCGCACTCACAAAAGTAACCACTGTATTGGCATTTTCCAATTTTTGAACATAGCCTGTGTCTTCAGGTTACAGTTTACACTCTAGAAAAACATTGTATTTTAATATCTGTCCTCCCAGGAAAAATGTTATGTAGTAATACAAAAATGTAATACAAACACACACACATATGTGTAACAGATGATTCTCTACTTTGTCGGTTTATTGTTATTCCTATTAAGGTAATTGTAAAATTAGCACAATCCTCTGAGTAGCAGGCTAGCAGCTACAAGTTTGTTTACAAATGGTGGCTGCCAACTCCCTGTTTCTCATTGCTTTGTGCGTCATAGGTTTTGACCAATCACAGGCTGCAGCACCTCCCACAGTCCCTCTATGCCCCCAAAACTACCTACCCCAGAGGAGGAGCTAAAAAAACGTCCCTTAAAGTAGTTACGAGGAACTATAGTTCTTCAGGTGCCAAAACAACGAAAATTACTATTCTCTGGGAAAAGTACCTAAAACAGGCTTTAATACCGCCAGTGGTAAAAGGCCTTATGTACCAAACCTTGGAACTCTAATGGAGGGTCTCATCCACTAAAGCAGGTAAAAGTCTGGAATTACTTTTTATCTGAAAGAATAACAGTCTCCATGATTTCACTTCTGACTGATAATGGTTACCTCATTAGCTGATTCAGGTGGACGGATCATGCTGGGAAGCAAAAATGACACACGTGGGAGCCTGGTATAGCTTAGAATCATGTTTAAGTGCTTTGGAATGTATTGTTTAGTTGTCCGTGTACTCTCGGGTTCAGAGGGAGGAATTTTTAGTTTTCAGATATGAGATTCTGAGGCTAGGCCAGTTCAGTTTTCTCTAGAGGGAGAGACCTTGTTTGAATTGGGAAGAACAACTCTATGAGCTCAATAGGGACAATTTTCATTGCAAATGAAATGTTTCCTCAAGTAATTAGATTTTGCTGGGTTTGAATACACACATATGTACAAACACACACTAACACAAGTACCTTGATTCATTCACACTCTCACAAGTACAAACACAAATATATTGCTCTATCTCCAGAGTTTGTCCTCATGAAAACTGGGGAAAAAAAATTCCTGTGAAAAGAGTTGAATGTGTCCTGATATCGTACCCCACACACAGATGAGCGTAGTACAACAATGCTATAATTTGTGATGACTTTTCAGGGTCATCTGCAGTGCACTGCACCTTGGTTGGGCATATATATTGGACTTTAATAAACTGGGATAGAAGAAAGTGTTTTAACATAAAAAAAATTACACAGATTTTTAAGATTATATTGGATATTAGCAGAACCCATCCATAAATGTTCTCATTTATCTGACTTGGCTATTAGCTCATGGTCAGAATGAATAAGTGCTCCCTTCAGGCCTGATTTGCTAAAAAATTTAACATAAGTAAAATTGGGGAAAAAAAGAGTAAGGAAGTGAGTGCGGTGGAGACATGTGACAATGATCTATCATGTCATGGAAATTACTGAAGCAGATCTTTTTTAATTCCTACTGAATAAATGTTACAGCTGTAGTGTGATGTATGTGATAATAAACTTTTAATAATATCAAAAGTGCTAATAAATGTCTCATCTATGTTCTTTAGGCTTTGGGGTACTCTGACCTGGCAGAAGTTCTGAAGTAATTTTGTAAAGTCTGGTGAAACTGGAACAGTTTCTGACTCTAGTTCTGGCACTGGAATTGGTTCTGATGAGCTGAGCATGAATGATCTGCTGGTACTGCTGGTTTATGTGAACTCTGTGGCCCAAGAAGCATCCCTAGGTGGTGTTGAACAGGACAAGTATATGGAACAGGTGGAGGAGTTGATTGGAGCACTGACACTCAGCCTTACCCAGCAATCCAGTTTATGCCCTCTGCTGCAGGAGTTCACAGGTTAGTGATGGAATACTGGTTCAGCATTGTCTTGATACTGCTATACTAAAGCAACAAGAAACTGTGATACACTGATCCGATTTGGATCATGCTTAACAGCCCACCTATTTAAAATCCCTTTAATGCGTGACTTTTAGTGGCATATTGTTTTTATACAACAACAGAAAGAGCAGCAGTGTTGGGTAACATTACTTTTAAAAGTAACTCCTTTGAATTTTGTGTTACTCCTTAAAAAAGTAAATAAATTAATTAAAAATTTACTTTTTATAGAAAAAGTTACATTACTTTTGTGTTACTTTTTTCTGAACGACACACTATCTTCTGCTGTGCATTCAATACAAATACAACAGATATGCAGAGACATTATAGGTCATGCTAGCTACTGTACAAGACTCATGTCAAAATACTAATCAAACAGATATTTAGAAAGTCTACAATTAGTAAGTCTTCATGTTATATTAATAATAAAGACTCAATAACTGGAATATGCAAGATTTGTTTTTCCATCGACACGGCAGCCAACATGAATAATAAAGAATAACCACTGCTTTAACTAAAGCATCAAAGACCAACACTTGAACCTGCATCATATATGTCATCATATACGGTACCCATCTACAATGCCAGAGTAAACTTGAGATGTTTTCAGAAGTCATGATAAAATTCAGTGGGGAATTCCAACCTACAATTGAAATCAGAAGTTTACATAAACTTAGGTTGAAGTCATTAAAACGTCTAGGTTACGGATATAACCTCAGTTCCCTGATGCTCTCTTGAGAGCCTTTTGCATCTCTGATCTATGAGAACAGGCCAATGAGAAATTGGCAGACAGAATTTGCATGTCCCGCCCCTGGACATACGGGTATAAAGGGAGGGAAATGCGTCTGTTTCATTCAGGATTTTTCTGAGGAGCTGACAATGAGGTTCGGCCGCAACAGTGGCTCGGTTCAGCGACGTGGCTAGGAGGACACAATGTCTCGTTCCCTCCATCAGGGAACGAAGGTTACATCCGTAACCTAGACGTTCCCCGTCTGTCGCTCACTTCGACGTTGTGTCGAAGAAGCGACACTAGGGGTCCAATTTAAAACACGCCATGCGCTGAGCCGTGTACGTGTTCTGCTGACACAGGAGAAGGCAAGTATTTTATGTGCCAAAGCGACCAGCTGTGCCAGGCTGCACGTACCCTTCCCCAATGCCCCATAAAATTGTCAAAGCCTTCTGGTTCTAGTCTCGCTCCTTCGACACAACGTTGAAGTGTGCAACAGACGGGGAACTCATTTTTTAACCACTCCACAGATTTCATTTTAGCAAACTATAGTTTTGACAAGTCTTTAAGGACATCTACTTTCTATGTATTTGTACTTTGTATGATGTCAAGACATTAGACATTTAGCCAATTAGCTTCTGATAAGAGGTGTACTGAATTGGGGAAATGAAAATAAATCAACCAAGACCTCAGAAAAAATTTTTGGACCTCCACAAGTCTGGTTCATCCTTGGGAGCAATTTCCAAATGCCTGAAGGTACCACGTTCATTTGTACAAACAATAGTATGCAAGTATAAACACCATGGGACCATGCAACCATCATACCGCTCAGGAAGGAGACACATTTTGTCTTCTAGAGATGAATGTAGTTTGGAGCGAAAAGTGCAAATCAATCCCAGAACAACAGCAAAGGATCTTGAGAAAATGCTGGAGGAAACAGGTAGTCAAGTATCTAAAACGTGTCCTATATCGACATAACCTGAAAGGCTGCTCAGGAAGGAAGAAGCCAATGCTCCAAAACTGGCATAAAAAACCCAGACTACAGTTTGCAAGTGTACATGGGGACAAAGATCTTACTTTTCTGAGAAATTTCCTCTCGTCTGATGAAACAAAAATGGAACTGTTTGCCATAATGACCATCATTATGTTTGGAGGAAAAAGGGTGAGTGAGGCTTGAAACCCGAAGAACACTATCTCAATCTTGAAGCATGGGGTTGGCAGCATCATGTTGTGTGGGGTGCTTTGCTGCAGGAGAGACTGGTGCATTTCAAAAAATAGATGGCATCATGAGCAAAGAAAATTATGTGGATATATTGAAGCAACATCTCAGACATCAGCCATGAAGTTAAAGTTAATTCGCAAATGGATCTTCCAAATGGACAATGACCCCAAGCATACTTCCAAAGTTGTGGCAAACTGTTTTAAGGACAACAAAGTCAACGTATTGGAGTTGCCATCACAAAGCCCTCACCACAATCCGATGAAAATTTGTGGGCAGAACTAAAAACGTATAGGTTACTGTTGTAAACTCCGTTCCCTGATGGAGTGAACGAGATGTTTTGTCGAATGAAGCGACACTAGGGGTCTTTCTTGAAGGCCTTAGTTACCTCTGAACTTGAGAAAGGCCAATGAGAAATTGGCAGACAGAATTTGTATGTCCCTCCCCTGGACATACGGGTATAAAAGGAGGGAATTGTCAACAAACATTGAAATTACATCATTCATCATTGCAATGAAGTTGTAAAATTGGCTATAACTTTACACAGAAAATGTTAGTAAGCGATTTTGTCAAAATAAAATAATGTTAACACTAGTGCTGTCAGTTGATTAAAATGTGTAATCATTTTTCATAGTTAATCGCTGAAATTGTATTCTATATATACTTATTTTCCTGTCAAATTCATTTATTTCCTTCTTATGAAAGAAAAAAAAATAATATGTAACAATATAAGGCTTTATTAAATTTTTTCAAACAAAGCTTTTAACTGTATAAAGATAGAAATGCACTGAAATAGCACCAATTCAAGTAACATGTTAACAAATGTTTTGCTGAGTCTAACTGGGAGATTGACTAATTGAAAGAACTATGCAAATGTAGGTTGCATATTCATTGCAATGAACATTAAATCTCTTCAACTCTCATCCTCCACAGACTGTGGCTATCCCATTTGCTACAGCAATCGTGAAGCCAAATTCATGATTCACGTTAGGGCATCAACACCAGCGTCAAGCACCGCTTTGAATTCCAAATGAAAAGCGGTTACAAGCAGCATCTCATTCTGCATTTTGGTAATAGTTAAGACTTGACTTGCTTCTGTGGTCATTAAATTGTGCCTTACAGAGGCTGCAAAGTACTTGATTTCTGTCCCATATCTGGGCTTGTTTTGTACAACAGATATTGTTAAGAGGTCCTTTCCCCACCATTTGATCACTGACATGGCAGTTGTTAGCATGTGTGTGATGTGTACATCAGTGTAATGGCTCCATGGATCCAGGTGGACACATCACAGAGGTTCCACTCTACTCC
Organism: Moxostoma hubbsi; assembly: GCA_032164185.1. Classification (NCBI taxonomy): domain Eukaryota; kingdom Metazoa; phylum Chordata; class Actinopteri; order Cypriniformes; family Catostomidae; genus Moxostoma; species Moxostoma hubbsi. Next base: position 20,267,765 of record JAVLUX010000031.1, read on the forward strand.
GAACAGTGTATACTGTATGCTCGTTTGTGGCAAATGGTTTCTGCTATTTATTAATTTATTAACGGTAAATTAAAAATATCTAGGGATTAAGTCAAATTACATGTTAAACTTTTTTAATTAATCACATTTGTTAACATGTTCATTTTGACAGCTCTTGTTAACACGCATATTGTTTTAATTTTGTGGCTATACTTTTGCAATTGTGATTATTTTAATGTTTACAAATTGGCCCCGTTAACTTCCATTGTAAGTGCCTCACTGGAACCCATATTTTTGCTTTTATTTGTAAAGAAAAAGAGGGTCAAGTCAAAATTAAAAAATCAATATTCTTTTAAGAAGTAAAACTTTTTTAATGAGGAAAAAATTACTTAGTGCACTGTAGAATATATTAAGTTAATATACTGGATAAAATAGAATTGAAATTAGTGTATAGATTTGTGGTCACAGTTGTGCTTTTATCTGCTTTTTTATGATGACATTAAAAATCTAATTAGTTTTATGAGACTTCTAGTGTACTACTTAATATTGTGGCACAATGTCAAATGCTGGTACATTACTGTCACAGAGCAGGGATGTGCCGTCCATTTGAGCAAGGTAAGCAGTGTTTACCTAACAGAAGGGTGAAAAGAAAAAATTACTCTATGAAATATTAAAATATAATAGTTCATATAAACTACTGTTTTAATTTAAATTCATCATATTTCATCTGAGTTGAGCAGCACAGATTTTTTCATTTATTCGCTTGGCACCACCCTCAGGTATAAGCACTTTATGTTAAGCTATCTCTGATTCAAAGCATTGTTTACAGCCCTTTCATTCAACACTGTATGCTCATTCACACCCACTACAAATGGCCAAGGCAAGCATGCTTACCAAAATGAGTAAGCCAGTCACAAGCTCCTTCCTTCAGTCATGCTTTCTGATTGCTATCTGATATCTAGATTTTAGTTTTTGTTAACACGTTCAAGTTTACGTAACTAATGTGTTATTAAGTGCTAAAAATGGATATCTGCAGTGTAAGCATTGATAACCTACGTGGATTTGGCAAAGTTAATTTCAATTAAAAATCAAGAAAGAGAGGCTATCGAAACCTCAACAAGTGACAGCGATGTTAATTCGCAAAGAGCGATGCATGAATTTTGTGTTCTAGTAAAGGTGATTTAATGTATTTATTAAAAATCTGTGTTGTTTATACTAGGTCATAGATACTAGGTCATTGTTTCTGGTTAGTCTGAGGCTATGAAGTGGTGATCTGGCAATCATGTCCTTCTTGTGCTCTGTCTGTTTTATAGTTCTAATGTTAAGGTGCAGTGTCTGTTTATATTATGATATGATATTTATGTTGTAATATTAAGGAATGTAGACTGCCGTGTCTATGTTATATTTGCCATGTGCATTCAGGTTGAGATTGTTGTCTTTGGTGGCAAGATTAGTTAATTGCAGTCTCAAAGCCCATGGCACATGCCTTTCACAGAGATTTCACATCACTGAGCAACATTTTTATGAAGCTGACATACCCAGTCCCTCTGCGCAGATTAGTGTTGTAACATTTAACCAACATTAAAACAACCACTGCCCCAACCGTTGCACAGCTGTACTGACATCTCTACTTCACGACAACATGCATCAGCGGAACATGAACAGCTCTACCCATCTGTAATGGAACATTGTGGAAGGCCAACATCAATAGTCACTATGCCACACACACATCTTTAGAACCACACACTCAATTTAATATCAAAACAAAGAGAGAGAGTATTCACACAACAACCAAGAAATTTGGTGGAGTAGTCTAAGTTGTTTTGTGGTCCTAGTGAATCTGGACTGGTAACCAAAATATTGGAGATTGCCCTTTTGCAAGACACCTAGTCTCCAATGGGATTCTCCCAGTAACTGTAAGTGTACGTCCCTATGAATACAAGCATCAGCAAAAGTAGAGCTGAGCCCAGCATGGAGCATAATAACAAGTGAAACTCAGCACTTTCTGTTAAACAGGTGTTCTCCTAAATGTCCTACCGCTACAACTCCATCAGTAAGGCTCAAATTCCTATTCTTCAACACTAAATTTGGCCAGAAATGCAACTAAAAATTATTTTGATAAACAACTAATCTAATGATTATTAGAACAATTATTTGACTATTCAGGCAATTATTGCAACAATTAATCATTCATTTTTCATTCACCGACTATTCAGCTTGTGCCTCGACATAAAAGGTTGTATTAAACATGCTTACTAACATTAAAGTGGACAAAATCATATTTTAAAAATATCTCTAAATGACATTCACTGAATTACAAGGAAAAATAAATACTTGGATGTTTGTTTAATTCATGAAAAAAATCACTGCAAAAATTCCTATTGTTATCAAGTGTTTTGACTTGTTTTCCATTTAGAATTATCTAAAAATCAAGAAAACAAGATACATTTACTTGAGAAGCAACATATGAGATATTTAGACTTGTATCTTGAATATAAGTGTATTTTTTTTTTTAACTTTTTCATATTTATACTCATATTCGAGATCTATTCTCTAAAAGCAAGTCTACATATCTTATTTGTTGCATCTCAGGTAAATGTTTCTTAGTTTAAGGTTTTTTAGATATTTTAACACATTTTATAAAATAAATATGAATTATTATATTCAACATTCTCCGATAACAATTTTTGCTCCTAAAGTAAATGTACGTAGAGTTTTAGTTATTTTGGATAACAAATATTGCATTGTATAATGGACTAAGTCTACACTCTCTCTCCTTTATGGTCTCTTTGATTCATCTTTAACTCGGAAAAAACAAACGCCATCTTCTTAATAGAGCTTGAATCGCAGATTCTCTTCACTATACGATACACACTGTGATACACACATATATTATGATTCACTATGTCGCGAGCCATCAAGTTATAATCTAGCTGCAGCAAGCACGTGAGAGGGATGAGCGCCTCAGCGCTAGACAGTGTACTATCCAGGATAAGTTTGAAACTTTCTCGCACTGTTTTTCACGCTAATCATTTAAGCAGCTCTGATTACACAGAGAAATGTCAGTTTCGGAGTGTGTACTTATTTATACAACTCGCTTATTTATTATTTGAACTTTAATATAGGATGTATTAAAGATATAATGCCAGGGTGTTTACTTTTTAGACACTGAATTTTGCTCAAACGGAACGCAAGGTACGGCTCCGCTTTATTTCACGTCAAGACGATACTGCTTCTATATTTACTTATTTTGTATTTTTGTATAATAATTCCCACATACTTTACAATCTACATCACCTTAATATGTTTGGAAAGTTTGGAGTGCATCTGAGCTGAAGTGCTGCTCTCCTGCATAATCATTAGCATTTCAAATTATTTCATGTTGTGTTAAATGAGATCAAATGACTATTCAACAATTTCAATTTCAATTTATTTTTGATGCTGTTGATAACGCCGACTAATCGCTTCAGCCCTAATGTACTCTTTATAGTTCCCCGTTCCTCACTTCGATGTTGTGTCTAGTGAAGCGACACTAGGGTACTTTCTTGAAGGCCTCGGTTACCTCTGAACTTGAGAAAAGGCCAATGAGAATTTGGAAGACAGAATCTGCATGTGCCTCCCCCGGATATTCAGGTATAAAGGGAGGTAATCATGCCTCTGTTCATTCAGATTTCGTCTTCGGAGCCGAGCAGTTGTGCGATCAGCAAGCTGAGATCACTTACTGTTCCAATCACCTCTGCAGAGCTTTCGACAGCGCTGCTAAAAGAGTTTTTTCATAAAAGAGTTTATTTTCTCTAAAAGAGCAATACACAGCTGGCGTTGAACGTCCTTTTCAGGATGCATCTTTATAAAGATGCCTTTTCGCCCCAGTGTAGTTCCTGGATGCATTCGATTTCTTTACACTCCTGACTGTCACAGACGCTCTCTCATGTGTTTGGGCTGTGAACACACTGAGGAGGCATTTGTGGATGGTTTGTGTTCTCTCTGCAAGAACCTAACCATGGCAACGTTGCGGTCGGACTCGGCTATGCGATTCATTTTTCCAGGTCACCGGACCCTTTTGCCAGCGAAGACGCCAACACCCTACATGCGGAGATCGTGACTCTCTTATTCAAAGACGTGATAGAGCCTGTCCCTCCAGTTGAAATGAAGAAGGGTTTCTACAGCCCTTAGTTCATCGTTCCCAAGAAAGGCGGCGGCTTACGACCAATCTTGGACTTTCGAGTTTTCAACCGGGCCTTGCTCAAACTCACGTTCAAAATGCTCACACAATGACACATTCTAACTTGCGTCCAGCATCAAGATTGGTTTGCAGCGGTAGACCTGTTGGACGCAGACTTCCACGTCTCTATCTTGCCTCGAAACCGACCCTTCCTATGATTCGCGTTCACGAAGGTCGCAGAGGCAGCCCTTCTCCCACTAAGGGAAGTGGGCCTCCGCATACTCAATTACCTCGATGATTGGCTCATCTTAACCCACTCTTGAGAGTCATCTGCAGAGCAGCAGGCTGGACAACACCCAATACCCGTGTTGTCTCAGGTCCGAGCATGTAGAACTTGGGAATACGGAACGTCTGACCGGGTGTTCTGCTTGCACACAGTGCCCTTCCCCTTCTCTGAGGTGATCACGTGTGTCCACTAGTTTCGCACTCCCTGGATGTTCTTCCTCCCTAGCCCTCTGGTCCACTAATTCAGTGGAAAAATTCCCCGACCTGACCCACTACGTGTACTAAAATTACTCTGTACTGGAATAGGTGCTCCACAGGATGGACCCTTTTAAATTAATCCCCCTGTGTGTATTTTTCACAGTATGGTCCCCCTACAGGTGGACCTGCGCTTCCCTTGGGCAGTTCCCACTGCCCCCCGTTCACCATGTTTGTACCAACTCCTCCCTCTCAGCAGGTAGGATCTACCACCGTGCCATCTCCACATTTGGCCTGAAAACCCATGTGACGTACACTACCGTTCAAAAGTTTGGGGTCACTTGTCTGAAATGTTTCTCATGATCTTAAAAATCTTTTGATCTGAAGGTGTATGCTTAAAAGTTTGAAATTAACTTTGTAGACAAAATATTATTCTGCCAAAACATATACATTTATTTAATTACAAATCTAAAATTTCCTAAAAAAAAAAAAAGTTTTTGAAATGGATGACTTGGATCAAAATATGAAGAAAAGAAGCCAATAAGTGCCCAACATAGATGGGAACTCCTTCAATACTGTTTAAAAAGCATCCCGGGGTGATTCCTCAAGAAGTTGGTTGAGAAAATGTCACGAGTACATGTCTGCAAAATCTAGGCAAAGGGTGACTACTTTGAAGATGCTAAAATATTACATAGTTTTGGATTTATTTTGGATTTTTTGGTCACAAAATAATTCCCATATTTCCATTTCTATTATTCCATAGTTTTGCTGACTACTATTATTCTAAAATGTGAAATAAATAAATAAATAAAGAATGAGTAAGTGACCCCAAACTTTTGAACGGTAGTGTATTTCGAAACTCTTTAACCCGGCCCCGCCCTCCACCCTGCCACAGACCCCTAGTGTCGCTTCACTTGACACAAAGTCAAACAGGAAACATCTAGGTTACTGTTGTAACCTACGTTCCCTGATGGAGGGAACGAGACGCTGTGTCCCCCTGGCCACGATGCTGAACCGAGCCACTGCAATGGCCGAACCATATTCTCATCTCCTCGGTGAAAAACCTGAATGAACGGAGGCATGATTCCCTCCCTTTGTACCCGCATGTCCGGGGGAGGGACATGCAAATTCTGTCTGCCAAATTCAAATTGGCCTTTTCTCAAGTTCAGAGGTAACCGATGCTTTCAAGAAAGTCCCCTAGTGTCACTTCACTCGACAAAACGTCTCATTCCCTCCATCGGGGGAACAGAGTTTACAACAGTAACCTAGATGTTTTGCATTTTGATATAAATAAATAACCATTTTTACAATTGTTAACTTTTAAACTAAACTTACAGCTTCCTCCAGTGGCGGGCCGAGCATTTTAAGCTCAGGCCTTCCGTGTGATTCATGCCATTAATAAAACACAGTTTCACAATGAATAAGACACCTTATGCCTTTGGGCATCATACATTATGACGCAGCTAAATAATAATATCAGTTGACATTTTACCAACATATCCATACACAAAAGCCAGAACTTGAAAAAACACTTAATGCTCAAACAAGCCTAATTTTAACTGCAGCATTACTGTTTTGTGAAATGAACTTCTCCCGAACAAATATTCAAAAATCATAATTTTTCATATGAATCTTACTAGGAGGTCTATAATACCTGGAAAAATGACAAACAAAACTGAATGGATCCTGTTAGCTTAGCAGGGGTTTGACTCTAATTAGAAATGTCTCGTAGCAATCCAACTGATAAACAATGCAAAACAACAAAAGTGATTATAATGATTATTTCAGTTGGATTGCTACGAGACATTTCTAATTAGAGTCAAACCATTTTGTTTCCTTAAATGCCATCTTCCGAATATCGGGGAATGGAATGCATTTATGGTCGGAGATATCAAGAAGGAATATCCCACATCTAACTTGAATGGAATGCAGCATAACCGTGTACCCTGACGAAACGAAATTTATCGCAAGCAACATTTAAATTGCAAATATTATTTGCTAGATTTTTACACCTGTTTCTTCTAGCATTTGTTAAACAGGCTTTAATATCATGTCATGTGGAAATGTACACATTTATCAATACTAACTAATAAAGTGAATGTGTATCACTTTGTTTATCTCCTTGAGTGTGGACATGTTTGTGTGACATCATGTACCTGCATCTCGGCAAAATCGGTGTTGAGCATAAGTTGAAATTCTGACTTAAAGATGGATTCCATTGCACTTTACATAGTAAGAAAGTTGTAAAATCCGACTTGGACGCAGCACTACTTTTCAAAACTTGATCTGAAACTGAATACTCAAGCAGACTAATTTACACTTACATTCCTGATATTGCTATAACAATGCAAAAAGTACTTATCAATTTGCTTGAAGCAAAAATCAGTCCATTCCTGTTTAATAAATTAAGCAATCACACGGTCATGCGGAATATCTCGTGTTTTTAAATCCATAAGGATCTCTTTCTGAACAGCCGACTCATCAGCTAGATCTTGCTCTCTTCGCTTTCAAATTACGTAACTTAAAGCGTGATTGTGTCACTCAACACCAGCTAGAAGGCCTCGACCTGGACATATCCTAAAGATCACACCCACCAAGAACAAACAAATCAATCTGATTGGCTGATGAATCTGACAATCTGAATTTATTTGCCCATTCATTTGCACTTTTGAGGGATTCTGTGGCAATTCTGAAAGCCTGATGGAGTAGAGCTCAAACTCACGTGCTGCTTCGGGCATGCGATTTGTGAAACAGTTGTCATACCTTGCTTGTAAGCATCAAGGAATAAATTCTGACTGGATAAACTTTTTGTTTTTCTCTATTTGTTAGTAGATTATTTAAGAGTGGAAATTGATTAAAAATTAATAGGCAAAAAGGTGATTGAGAATGAAAGGATGAAAAATATTTATCCATTTGTCATGTTAGGACAGCAGAGAAAGCTTTGCTGGCCCTGAGAATTTGCCACTGGCTTCCTCTCCCTTTAATGAATGTGTAATGAATGTTAGCCTTTCACATGTGTCAACAGTGTAGGGGCAAATGGATCTGATGTTGTGAGAGAGATATATGATTTTTGAGATTCATTTTTTTTTTATTTTATTTGTTTTACAAAACTTAAGCTAAAATTTTCCAAGTAGCCCCTGGAACTTGCTTAAAGGGATAGTTCACCCAAAAATGAACATTATTTTATTATTTACTCAACCACATGTTGTTCCGTCAAAAACACAAGGAGATGTCATGCAGAATGTTACGGACTGACAGCCTTTCACTCTCCTTGCATGGAGGAAATAAGAGCAGTGACAACATTCTTCAAATTTTCTTCTTGCATTCCAGGGGGGAAAAAAGTCATAGGGGCTTAGAATGATATGAGGGTGAGTAAATTGGTGTACTGAAAAAATGGTTAGAAATAAACCGGTCCCAAAATATAATGGGGGAACAACGCTATGACAGGGCGAAGGGTGGGGCCGGGCCATGATGCTGCACACCCGGTCAGCATAAATTGAAAAATTCCATTTTTGGTGAACTATTCCTTTAAGTACCCCGGGGTACACATACCCCTGATTGGGAATCACAGCATTAAACTAGAGCACATAAGCAAAAGTCAGATGAGAGGGAAGGTGAGGGACATAACGAAGAGAGAACTGAGTAAGAGGTGAACCAAAATGATACAAATCGGATGGACACAGATATACTGTAAGTGAAAGAGTTAAGATGAATGAAGGGAAACACCTTTCAATCTTATTTTGTCTCCAGGAATACTCCCTCACCACCATCTCACTCCATTAGTCACAGACTCGCACACACAATAACACACTTTTTATGGTGGAATCTGCTTCTAAAGTAAAGATTAAAATCTTTGATTTACTATTTCCTCAAGCTTTCTCCCTACCCCTTTCTTTTTTTTCTTGCTCTCTACTGGTTTGGTGACAGCTGATAGAAGCCATCTGATTTTGTGGTCCATATGAGAGCCTTTATACCTGATTTTTCTGATTTGTGATTGCACAAATGAACTCTTTACACTCTGTGCACTTCAAGCCAATTCAGTCCTAAGGCTTTAGTTGCTTAGATTACTTTTCGCTTGGTGCCTACATGATGTTGTTTATTCAAGGTTACATGGAGGTTTCTTGAAAGAGTGTGTGTCTTGCATATTTTGAAACATGACTACAAGTTAAACTCTTTCCAACCTTGAACGCTGCACAGCCCACACAACACACTCTGCTGCTCTGTGCTGTTTGTTTGTGTGTGTGTGTGTGTGTGTGTGTATGCATACATACCCCAGAAATATGTTATATTTGACAATACTTCCCCTTGGGGACATTTAGAGACTTTCTCATTTAGAAGTATGTGGGTTATTGTGTGTGTGTGTGTGTGTGTGTGTGTGTGCGTGTGCGTGTGTGTGTGTGTGTGTGTGTGTGTTTTATTTGCGTTTTGTTTTTTGTTTTGATTCTGATCAGTTTTTGGTTTTGTTTGTGTTCTGGTTGGCATTTTTTCTCATCTGTTTTGTTTTTTGTTTGTTTTATTTATTTTGTTTTATAATTTTGGTTTTGTTTTGTTTCTGATCAGTTTTTGTGTTTTGGTTTGTTTGTATTTTTTATGATTTGTTTTGGTTTCTTTCACCAAGTTGTGAACCACACAGGCATTCTGGTGAGACAAGAGACGCATGATTTTTTAGTGGTGTGCCTTCTGACCCATCTGCTGGCAGATGAATCTGGGAGGGGGCAGGGTGAGAGAAACAACAAAAATTCAAAACACAGGAGTTACTCTCTCTAACAGTGCAGTACCCCCTACAAACCAAAGTAAAATTTTAAAGAGAGGGAAAGGACAACACGTAGCGGGAGAGAAAGAGGAGAAAAAAAACACTTACTTGCCGGTTCTCTGATTCACCATAGCTTGGTCCTCGGCCACTCCTCCACCATCTAGCGGACGACAGCTGTGCCTCACCGGATGGAACGGAGGCAGTCCTCCGGCCCCTGGTGGACTGAACGCCTGCCGCATTTTTGGTGGACAGTAGGGGTCTCCCCCGCCCCTGGCAGCGTTAACCGCTCCAGGAAATTGATTGGGAGCCCTCCTCCCCTCGCGGTCAGTGGCCGTTCCTCCACATCCAGGCGGCCGGGCTCCTCCGTCCTCTGGCGAATGGCCGTGGCTGATCCGTTGGGGTGGATGGTAGTGACGAGGACTCTACTACCATGCATCCCTCCTCCTTCCCGTGTTTTTGGCACCAGTGTAAAGGGGTTACAGGGAAAGGAAGTGGCAAGAACCGGCTTGACAATATAAATAATAGTTTAATGAAGAACTTAAATAAAAAGACAAACACACAAAGGTGTCGGACAGCTGCCTGTAAATCTCTCTCTCTCTCGCACTGCAGCTTCCAGTCGGCTTCTATTCCTCTGAGGCTTGATTAGCCTGATTAGGGGCTGGGTGTGCAGCATCATGACCCGGCCCCACCCTTCGCCCTGTCATAGCATTGTTCCCCCATTATATTTTGGGACCGGTTTATTTCTAACCATTTTTTCAGTACACCAATTTAGCTCAGTCTCCCCTGTAATTTACACTGGCACATAAGCATTGATTAATGTCAGCTTGAGTTTAGCCTCTGCCCCCATGACCAAGGTTCGCGGGGCATGCATAATATATACTCAATGAACATTAAATATATGGCTAAACATGCACCTGAGGGGCTTGCTGTGTCACGAAGGATGAGCCCCTATTCAGTGTATGAAATTGGATCATATAAACGTATCCATGTCTCTCCTGTTTGCCCTTTGGTCAGTATCGGGATATTCTGGGATAACCAGAATATGGTTCAGTTTTCCCCCCACAGCTTGCTGGGGTGCGAACATTAAAACAATTAAAACACTTCCCGAATTCAGCCTCTGTCTCCATGACCAAGTGTCTAGAGATATGCATAACAGAAATTAATGTCTATCAAGCACAAGTGAACATAAAGCACACAGTGAACATTAGCACCACACATTGTCCCCCAATAAGAATGCTGGGATCATTGTGGCAGGCCTGCTTGATTTCAATTCCCTTCCATGTTCACACATTCTTCACCATTCTATTCTAGGGAAGATGGTTTATGTGGCGTCCTCTGCTGTAAATACATTCAGAGTGACTGCTTTTTATAACTGCCTGATTAGATTCAGGGTCTGTCTCCATGACCAAGGGTTTCCAGACATTCATAACAGAATTTGATGTTAATTGAATACAAGTGTACACAAAACATACAGTAAACATAAGCACCACACATTGTACCCCCATAAAGAATACCGGGGCCATTGTGGCAAACCAGTGTTCTGAAATAAATATTCCCCCCAATGTTCATACACCCATTACCCCATTCAAATTCCAGGGAAAGGGTTTACTCTGTCAGTGTCTCTGCTGTAGATACATTCAGGGTGCTTATCATTTATGCCTAAATACATTAAAGTCAATAACATTATCAAATTCCCATCAACCAGCCACAGTATTAGAGGAGTGAAGGCTTCCCTCCGCTGTGCCGCTTTTTCTGGGGCAATCACCAAAAGTAAGCCAATCATTCCATCTAGAGGTTACAGGTCACACTGCAGGCAAGAGCCATTAATTAATCCCTCTGTCTGCCAATATGTCAGCTTAAAAGCAGCTGTAGGGCATTTCAAACTGGGTACTTAGAATGATAAAGCATGGTTATGTTATTCAGTTTAGGCAGGCTCGGCCGGTGTTCAATGGGGTTGTTCTGACAGACGTTTTAGTTCGGGAAGCCCCATTTTTGATTCAGGGAATTAATTCAATCTTAGAAAAAGGGGCCATAGAGGAGATCCCCCCTTCAAATAGAGAAAGCATGTAGAGATAGCATATTGTCGTGTGCCCACAGAAGAATGCAACCTGCCAGTCTCAGCATGGCATGAGAATGCACTCCTTCCTGGCGATTGATGTGGGACACCACCGTCAGACCGTATGAGTAGATGGCCGCCCTGAATCTCCAGGAGGAAAATCTTTAACGCCAGCAGCATCATGAACATTTCCAGAGAGTTTATGTGCCAATGAATCCACTGGCCCATTGAAACCCCATAGGCTGGTAACCCTTGTATACAATGCCCCAACCTGTGGAGGAGGCATCTATCGTTATAACTTTGCGGTAAAGTAAAGGTGCGCGGTCCTCGGGCATGTCGTGTCTCAGACGGTACAATTAAGTTGGTTGTGGCAACTTGTGCAGAACAGTTGGCAGATGGTACAGTGCTGTTTGAACCTTGAGCTTGGGGTTACTGGAGGGTTTGTTAGCCTCCCCCTCCTTGGTGTGAGTGACAGGTGGTGCTGTGAAGAGAAGTGAGCCATATTCCAGTGAGAGGTGAAATACCTGGGTCATGTTATCTCTTCCGGGTGTGTAGCAACAGATCCTAGTAATATCGAAGCTGTAGTACAGTGGCGTTGCCCCTCCAATGTCACAGAATTATGATCCTTCCTGGGCTTCACCAGCTACTATCGGTGGTTTGTAGAGGGGTTTGCCAAGTTGTCTTCCCCTTTACATAAGCTGGTAGGAGCGTTTGCTGGTGTAAAGGGGAAGCAAATGGAATGCGTTTTGCTAGCACCTGGAGTGAGCGGTATCAGGAGAGATTTGCGGGGTTAAAAACTCACCACCGCCACAGTACTTGCATATGTGAATTTCTATAAACCCTTCATTCTGGAGGTAGACACCAAGCCACCAAGGTTTGGGGGCAGTCATTTCCCAGGAACAAGAAGGTAAGGTGAGACCAATTGCATACGCCAGCCTCAGTCTGAGGCCCACTAAGCGCAATATGTCCAGTTATAGCTCCATGAAGTTAGAGTTTGTGGCGCACAAGTGGGCCATGACAGAGAAATCCTGTGAATACTTGTTGGGTAATAAGTGTGTGGTATTTACAGATAATAACCCCTTAGCTACCTGACAGCTGAACAGCGTTGGGCTGCCCAGTTGGCTGCCTTTGACTTTGATATTAAGTATTGTTCAGGTAAGAGTAATAAAAATGCAGATGCACTTTCAAGGTGGGACCCCCTGGAAATTGGTGTGTTGGACAGGTTGGTCCCAGGCACTACTATTTTAGGGTCATTATGGCAGAGAGCAGGGTTGGACCTGGCTGGGATAGTGACCCAATGTGTAGTCACTACGCTGCCTGGTTATTCAGTTGTTGTTTTGGGTTTGTTTCAGGCAGCTGATCTTGTTATCTGGGAAGTGCTGCCATTTTGGAGGCAAGGTACTCGACCAGGCCCTGATAAACAGCACCAAATGTCCAGGTCAGCTTTGACATTGCTCCGCCAATGGGACCGTTTGATAGAGCAAGATGGCATGCTTTATTGCCGGGTTCGCTCCCCTAATGGTAAGGACGAGGTTTTGCAAGTATTATTGCCGGCTGCCCTGAAGCCAGAAGTGTTAAGGCAATTGCATCAGCAACACAGACATCAGGGTGTAGAGTGCACCACTGAGTTGGGGAGACAGAGGTGCTACTGGCCGGGACTGTCATCAGATGTGGTATGCTGGTGTCAAGAGTGTGATCGGTGCCAGGCTGCCAAGGATACTCCACCACTTGCTCAAGGTTTTATGGGGTGGTTATTGTCATCTACGCCAAATGAGATTCTTGCCATCGACTTCACCGTGTCCACAAGCTCAGGAATTGAAAATGTCTTGGTTATGACCGACTTTTTCAGTAAATATACCCTGGCTGTCCCGACACAGGATCAGTGAGCTGAGACTGTGGCCCAGGCCCTGGTGACCTAGTGGTTCTATAGGTTTGCCGTACCCGGCTGCCTCCATTCTGACCAGGGATGAAATTTTGAGTCCCTGTTGATACGTCAGCTATGCCACCTTTACGGTGTGGAGAAGTCTTGCACCACTCCGTACCAACCAGCCGGCAATGGCCAGTGTGAGCGCTTCAACCGCATCTTACACAATATGTTGCACACTCTGCCAGTGTCTAGGAAGCAAGATTGGGTAGCCTGTCTTCCTCAGGTAATGTTTAGTCATAATAGTACCCCTCACCAGTCCACTGGGGAATCGCCACACTTTTTGATGTTTTGCCAGGAACTGCGATTGCCAGTCGATTTCCTGTTGGGGAGAGACTGTCAGCCGTGGGAGAGAAGTGAGCATGACTGGGTCTTGGAGCATCAAGCCAGGCTACAGGTGGGCTTTGTAGGTGCACGTGAACGGTTGGAGGTTTTCCCTTGCCTGAAGGCCTTTCTAGTGACGGTGAGGTTGTCGTACGCAGGACTGGACATGTAACAGTGAGCCGGCATCCAAATGTGCATCACCTTCCACGGTCAGTGGGAGAGATGGGTGGAGCTACTCTTTAGCAAGCGTGTGGTATGGTAGCAAGAATTTATAGGCCTTGGGATTAGGGAAGGTCAGCCTGGTCTTGGAATCGTTGGGGCGACGATCCGAAAGTGAGGGGTAGATTGTAGTGGGACAAAGAGTGGGCATTGCGCAGTTATTTTTTTGTAATTATTGTACCACACCTGTGGGTGCATTGGTTGTCCAATCATAGACCTTTAGGGATCCTATAAAATGGAACTGTATGGCACTGCTTGTGTTCAGAGCATCGCTTATGCATCACCGCCTGAGGACTATCCATTTCGGTTTTGATCCCTTCCGCTTTGTAGGTATGTTTGTTTGGCTAATGAGCTAACTCTAATATGCTTGGTTTGAGGTATCCTGTTTGTTTATTTTGTCGATTGGCTTCAGTACGGACAGTTTATCGCTGTTGTCGGCTGGCGGCTGCCTTTCCCTCAACATTCTGCCCTCAACATTCTCCCTTCAACATTCTTCCTCCACTTTGGAGTGTTTTACTGGCATATTGGTGCCTTTTTGCTATTCACGTGCGTGCTATTTGTATCTACAGTTGGAGCTACAACATGAAGGTATGTGGAACTATTGCTATTTAGAAATATTTTTAAATAGTTTTGTTGTAAACAATACTTTGTTTAATTTCTAGGAAGAACAGTTGGGGTTTTAGGAAACATCTTGCTGCTTGATCCGGTGGGGGAACATTCCCATCAGAATAATCGGGTGTTTTAGGAAACCTCTCGTCTGATTAAGCCTGCGGGGCAACATTTTCCGACTCTTTGTTTGTAGTTGTTTGTCTCTAATTGTGAGTTTTTTCGTAATTTGTTTTGGTTGTATGACGTTTAGCCATGAGCATATACAGCCAGTCTTTCCATGTGCACAGAGGTCAAGGCTTTTTCAGTCCCTGAATTATTTAGTTATTTTAGTTTTGTAGGTATGTTTGTTTGGCTAATGAGCTTTTTTGTTTCATCTAACCTCTTCTCTGGCTCCGTGCGACTTGAGTATTGTGTGAATAATCACCTCTATTCAAGTGCTATATTTATGGGCCTGCGAGCTTATTTGTTTTGTTGATTTATAGTCTTGATCTGTTCATGGAGAGTGGTTTAACATATAAACAGACGTTTTACATCTCCATTTTTCCTGTCTAACAACTGTGACCACTCTTGTACTGTTGAAGTGTTTGTTTTTCATGGTTTAACTGTAATTCATTATTTGTGGTTAAATTTTATTTCAGTTTACAGGAGCCAATACTCAGGGCAGGAAGCTAGCTAGCCTCCTTGTGTGGTGGTGGTACTTCTGTCACTGAGTGATGTGTATTCACGCTTGACCTCATTTGTGTGCTTATGTATGCGTGGTGAGATTTGTGCACTGGGTGGTAAGATTTCATGGTAGGAGCCTTGTGCTCGCCAGCTAGCCTACCTGTCACTGGTAAGCCTCAGTCTCTTGTTTTGTAGTGTTTGTGTCCATGTGTGCTTTTTTCTGCCCGGGTCATACAGTCTTTTAAATGTTTTAAAGTTACTGCTTGATAATTGTAGTAAATAAAGATTTTGTATTTTTGGTATCCACGTCATGGGTCCTTTTGTTGAAACAAGTGAACCTGTGTGCCCTTTATGGGTGATTTAAGTCAATATTAATATTTCCCTGTTTAACAGGGTGGCGTAGTCAGCTATATTTACATCTTTAGTTTTGCCCAGCTTCCCCCTAATGCCGTGCCAGACAGGGTTACATTTCACGTAACCAAAACACTTCTCTCCTTTTAGAAAGCTTATCAAACATCTTTGCTGTTTCTGTGTGCAAGTGTGTGTATGTATGGTTGCATTACTTCTGTGATTATTTGATGTCCAAACTAAAGTGAAATTCTAAGTGCCTATTAGGTTTGATGGACACACCCTGAGAGAGTGGCCATCAGCGTGGCATTCACAAACATATAATAGATGCTTTGCAATGGTGGTGAGACTGCCGTGAAGTCCTCCATCTTTACCACACCATTTTAAGTGTGTGTGTATGTGTGTGTGTGTGTTGTTGGATTCTATGGTCACAGTTTTTAAATTCCATTGATGTTTTCATTCCAGTGGGGTTCTGAAAGGATCAAGCTGGGATGTTGCAGATTGTGATTGTTGGAAAATGTCATAATTTGAGTTACTTGAGTGCTAGTTTTGGGGCTGAAAGTAGATATGTTCTATCTATTGTGCAAATACTTCTGAGTTCCTTTAGCTCTTCTGGTAGAGCATGACATTAGAAAATGCCATGGTTATATGTTCGATTCCCAGAGCATGCATATACTGTTAAATGTACTGCTTTAATGCACTGAAAGTCACTTTCAATAAAAGCATCTGCCAAATGCCAAAGTGTAAAAAACTCATTTTATTTGACTTGTGTTCTGACAAGAAGGAAATTAACACATTATTTACTAATTTCTTTCTCTCTCTTTCTGTTTTCTTTTTTATTCTTGCCTTTCATTTATTCTCTTGCATTAATGAAGAATTCTTTGGCTCCAGCTAACTTCCTGTTCTGGTTGGCGGAGGGGCCCCTTTCTCCCTCTCTCTGTCTTTTAAAGCATATGACTCTTTCATATAAACACTGCCGTGCCAATTACAGTGCCAATGCACACCAGGTGTGTCCAGGAAAATGTATGACTGGTCTTTGACATCCATTTGTAGGTTCTACAACAGATTCTGAGTCTATGAATGTTTGTTTGTGCGTGTGTGTTTGGTCACACGTGTGATGAAGCTTGTGCCATATGTTTTCATCATCAGTTTAACAATGAAATTATTTAACAATAAAAGAACGTGCAGCTGTGGCTGATGTTCTTGTACCAGTGCTGTGTATGTGTTCAATGAAACATATTGATTTTGACATTTTCCATATTAGCCTGAAACATGGTCACCATGGGAACTATTAAAAAATTTCAAAACAAAAACAGTGGGCAAAGCAAAAAGCTAAACTCAAGTTTGCCACATATTTATTAGTTCACAAAGAAATGTTAAAATATCAACATATTTTGCAATATAATTTCTCCTCTTTCTTTCTCTTTATTTTTATGATTCTTTGCTGCCAATGTGAAGTCAAATATGTGCAGTTTCTCTACAGATTGAAATTAACATAAGCCTGGTGTCCTTAAAACTGCAAGGCTGTTTTAATGTGATTATGAAGTGAGAAGCTCCTCGCTGTGGGCATGTGAGAAGGGAATAACGTTGGTTACTTTTGCCAGTGTGCGGGACACTGTAGTCACGGATCTGTCTGGAAAGTTTAAACCTCTGTGCTAAAAGAATGGCAACGAAGCGCTGTCATCATTGAGATGGTGTCATGCTGTACAGTTGTGGCATAAACTAAAGCGGTTGCTGAAGCTGAATTTGTTGGAACGTTGGGGCATTTTAACAGTCAAATAAGTCAAGTATTTGCTGGCTGATCCCACCTATCACCAGCAGAAAATCAGAAGAAAAAGAAGCAAACACACTCACTCAAATTTAAAAATGCCTATACACATAAACACTCTTAAATGTAAAGCTTCAATAACAGGACGTCACCCCAGCACAAATACACACCACAACATCCTTTCTAAAAAAAAAAAATAAAAAAAACACACACACACACCCACACATATAAATGGTGAAATGAGTTAAAAACACATACATTCACACAAACAATAACATGGGCTCACAAGCATTTGGTCGATTACAGAGTGTCAATGGACTGCAGAATTACAGAGAGGCCAATGGTGTAAGTGGCACACTGCACAGCAGTCTTTAATTATGTCTGCAATCCTGTTTACAAACATCAGCCATCCAGTCAGTTGTTCTCCTTAATTAAACCCCTCCCTCTTTATGAGAAAAGGTGTGGCCAGATTAATCTCCAACTCATATGTCTGTTGGAGTGCATTCGTTGTGGCATTGTTTTGACAAACTTATGCAAAGGCACAACATTTATTTCCATCCAGAGTTGCATTGATCTTGTATTGATGACGGGAGAGACGAAACACACCATGAAGCCTTCTTCAGCACATCCCAAAGACATTCAGTGGGGTCACAGGACTGTGGTGGCCAATTCATGTGTGAAAATGATTTCTCATACACCCTGAACCACTCTTTCACAATTTGAGCCCGATGAATCTTGGCAATGTCATTCTGGAATGTGCCCGTACTGTCAGGGAAGAAAAATTCAGTTAGTCAGCTGACTTAATTTCATTGCCACATAACATTTACATTTACATTTATGCATTTGGCAGACGCTTTTATCCAAAGCAACTTACAGTGCACTTATTACAGGGACAATCCCCCCGGAGCAACCTGGAGTTAAGTGCCTTGCTCAAGGGCACAATGGTGGTGGCCGTGGGGCTCGAACTAGCGACCTTCTGATTAGCAGCCCTGTGCTCTAGCCACTACACCACCAACACCTCCCCCATAACATTGCTGAGCCTTGACCTCACCAATTGAAGGTGCATTGCTTTATGCGATTCCCTTCTTACCATGATGTGCCCATTGCTTTGGAATAGGGTAAATCATCCAGGTTACTAGTGTAACCCCCATTCCCTGATGGAGGGTGCGAGACGTTGTGTCAATTGTAGCGACAATCAATGCCAGCCGTGGCCTCTTCTCTCTCTATGTTTCTCCTCATAGAGTGTTAGATGGGGGTGGGGCCATCTAGCTATAACATGCATCAGGGAAGGTGTTCTTTTCCAGTCCTATTCTTTCAGGAGGAGATTCTTTCACCCCGCGGAGACAACATCCTGCCCAGGCTGGGGAGGTGAATATGTGGCAAATACGTCACATGGGCCTGTTACGCCACACATTGAAATGGTGCCATGGTAGGTCCTGCCTAATGAGGGAGGAGCCCTACAAACATGGCTACCGGGACAGCGGGGACTGCCCAAGGGAGAAGCGGGTCTGCCTGACAGTGACCGTACCGTTAAAAATACATCACAGCGTGTTACCTTGATAACCAGCACCTTGGAGCACCTTTTCCAGTACAGAGTAATTAGTATCCGTATTGGGTCTGTTCAGGAATTCCTCCACTGAATTCACGAGCCAGAGGGCTGGGGAGGAAGAACATCCAGGGAGCGCGAGTTTGTGGGCCAACCTGGGAGTAAAAGCACACGTGTTGGCCTCAGTGGAGGGGAAAAATGCTAGATTGTTGAATCTCGCAAAGGTCTTGGGTGTTGCCCAGCCCGCTGCTCTGCAGACGTCTGCAAAGGAGGTGCCTTTGGCCAGTTCCCATAAGGATGCTCTGCTGTCACAAGGAGCATGAGGTCCGAGAGCCAAGTCCGAGTGGGCCAGTAGGGGGCCACTAGAGTGATTTGCTCCTCATCCTCCCTGTCCTTGCACAGCACCTGTACAAGTAGGCTCACTGGGGTAAATGCGTTCTTGCGCAGCCCCCGGGGCTAGCTGTGTGCCAGCGCATCTGTCCAGAGAGGACTCTCCGACAGAGTGGGCAATGGGTTTTCTCTTGGTAAGCTTGTTTTGCAATAACTGTCCCAGATCAGCTGAACCACTTGGGGGCGGAGTCTCCACTCTCCGCTGAGCGAAGCCTGTCACAACATCACATCTGCTGCCTTGTTGAGGCTGCCCGGGATATGAGTGGCATGCAGTAACCTCAGTCGGTGCTGACTCCAAAGGAGGAGATGGCGGGCAAGTTGAAAGATGTGACGAGAATGCACACCGTCTTGACGATTTATGTACACAGCCGTCGCGGTGCTGTCTGAACGTATCAAGACGGGCTTGCCTCGGATCAGCGGGAGAACCAGTTGATGGCAGTTGATGTGCCAAAGTAACCATGGGCCTTTCCAACCAGCAATTGCGTGCCCATTGCATAATCCTGTTTGGAGGCATCTGTGGTGACCATGATGCATCTGGACACCTGCTGTAGGGGGACTCCTGTCCGCAGAAAACAAGGGTCCAAGGGTCGAATAATTGACGGCAGAGGGGGGTGAAGACCACACGATATGTTCCGTGGCGCCATGCTCATCTCGTGACTTGAGTCTGAACCCAGTGCTGAAGCGGTCTCATACACATCAACCCTAGCGGCGTGATCGTGGCTGAGGATGCCATATGCCCCAGGAGCCTCTGGAACTGTTTCAGAGTGATTGCGGTGACTATTTCGGCAATTACTGACTGCGTGCGCTAGTTTGTGAGGCGCGCTATCATTGAGACTGAGTCCATGCCGAGAAAAGAGATGCTCTGAACCGGGGAGAGCTTGCTCTTTTCCCAGTTGACCTGAAGCCTAAACGGCTGAGGTGCCTGAGCATCTGGTCCCTCTGAGTGCATAGTGGCTCTCGAGAGTGAGTTAAGATCAGCAAGTCGTTTAGATGGTCCATCTCAGGAATGCTTGGGAGTTTTCTGGGACCTCGAAGAGGTTCGTGAGCCGGGGGGCATTTTCTTGCTGGTAGCTCTAGGCTGGGGCTGAGAACTGGGCCCTGGTTGAGGCGGAGCTACCTGTTGGTTCCTTGTTGCCACAGGGGGATGCCCTCGGCGAGCAGACAGGGCTTGGCTGGTAGTACGCCGCCGAGGCATGATCTGCAGGGCAAAGTCTTCAACGGTGTCGCTGAATAGACCGAGCGGGGAGATGGGGGCGTTGAGAAAGCGATATTTGTCAGTCTCCCGCATCTTGACCAAGTTCAGCCACAGATGTCGTTCCTGGACCAAAAGGGTGGCCATACGGAGGGCGAGGTAAGTAGCTGAGCGCAGTTCCTGCAGCACATCAGGATCAGGACTACCCAGGTGCAGATCTTTTAGTGCCTTGGCCTGGTGGAGTCGGCCTGTCCAGAGGCCTTGAAGGCTTTTGCTGTCAGCGACGACATCATCCTACAGGCCTTGGAGTGAAGGGCGATCCTGCCAAGTGGCCACGCTTTACGGGCACAGGTGCGCCACAACCTCTGTGTGCCCGTGGACCACCTCGCTGTCAAGGGTAGTGAGAGCGGATGAATAAGGAGGTCGGTTCCGGGCAGTAAAAGGTGCCCTCCACGACCTCGTCAACTTGTCGTGCACCTCCGGGTAGAAAGGACTTTGAGCGACACCCTGACCCGAGGAACCAATCATCTAGCTGTGAGGATTGAGGGGAGGATGGAGGGTTCCAGTCCAGCCCCACACTCATGGCAGCCCGTGCAAGCATATCGGACATTTGTGCATCAGCCTCGAACTGGGCGGGCAGACCCAAAGGTAGCCCAGTTGAGTCCTCCTCGACAGACACTGCAACGCCCTCCGATGTCATCATCTTGCTCCATGACGCCAACGGAGACATCAGAATGGCCATGAGGTGAGCCGGTCTCACGTCGAGCCCGGACGGAAGCAATCGAACATGCTTGGGGGGTGGGTGATTCGTGGGGATTTACCCAGCAAAACCACGCCCGCTGAACTCCCCAAATCGCCTCTATTGCCAGCTGGGTCGTACTCATCTGTGGGAAGAAGGAGAAATGCGGGGGCGGCTGGAGTGGCATTGCCTTTAAGGAAGGAAAGCCATGACCGCAACAATGCCATGGTCAAGTTCTTGCAATGAGTACATGAACCATCCACAAATGCTGCCTCAGTGTAATCGCGACCCAGACACATGAGGCAGTGCCTATGGCCGTCAGAAGCAGAAAGATACCTGCTGCATCCACGAACAACACAAAGGCAGGAAGTCATCTTGAAAAAGATGCGTCTTTAAAAAGATGTTCGACGCCAATGTGTTTACTCTTTTATTTTTACTTCTAGAGAAATTATTGCTCTTTTAGGTGATTATTACTCTTTTAAGAATGCTGTCGAAGCGCCCAGAGGCGTGGACTGCACTGGCGTGCAGAGGAGGGAGAAAGCTGCTGGTAATGTGCCGTAGATCCATCAGCAATGCTCTAGAGTTGAGTGGAACAGTAGAGAGTTTCTCAGCTCGCTGATCACACAACAGCTCAGCTCCGAAGAAAGAATCTGACTGAACAGATGCACGATCCCCGCCTTTTATACCCTTATGTCCAAAGCCACTTGTGTCACTACAATCGACACAACGTCGAGTGAGTGACAGAAGGGGAACTGGACTCATGACCACATGACCTTTTTCGATTGTTCCACAGTCCAATCTTTATGCTCTCTAGCAAATTGAATTTGTTTTTTAGATTAGCCTCACTAACAAGTGGCTTTCTTGTTGCCACACAGCTGGTTAGTCCCAATCCTGTCGGTTCTCCGCGCATTGTGCCTGTGGAAAGTCAAGTCATGTTGTTTTTAATAGTATAGCACCTTTCACAACACACACCTTTTCAAAGCAGCTTTATAGAAAATAATGCATTAACAGAAAAGGAAACCGTAATATCTATTAAGTCTTAGAGTCATCATTGTATAATTTGATTAAGTGTGCATAAAAATAAGTAATTAAAAAATAATTATATTTAGAAACCCAGTGAGCAAGCCGAAGACAACTGTGATAAGGAACACAAAACTCCATAAGATGTTGGTTAGTAGAGACGTTCGACACCAATGTGTTTACTCTTTTGCTTTTATTTCTAGAAAAATT
Organism: Moxostoma hubbsi; assembly: GCA_032164185.1. Classification (NCBI taxonomy): domain Eukaryota; kingdom Metazoa; phylum Chordata; class Actinopteri; order Cypriniformes; family Catostomidae; genus Moxostoma; species Moxostoma hubbsi. The sequence goes on from JAVLUX010000031.1 coordinate 20,290,147, forward strand.
ATTGCTCTTTTAGATGATTATTGCTCTTTTAAGAATGCTGTCAAAGTGCCCAGGGGCATGGACTGCACACCAGAGGATGGAGAAAGCTGCTGGTAATGCGGCGTAGATCTAACAGCAATGCTTTTGCCTCTCGACGCGCTATTACCTATTCCTCCCCGCCGCGAAGCCCCACCCCGTATGTCAAAAGCAATCGTCCCTTTTGAGCCCCTCGCGTGGAATTTGGATGCGTTGCATTAACTTCTCAATCCGTCGCGCTTGCTGGCCAAGACCATCCGACTTGGCTACGTGATTCAGTTCGCCCAGCTCCCGCCTTGTTTCAGCGGTATTCTCTCCACTTCCGTGCGCGGTGAAAAAGCCAGAGCCTTACAAGCAGAGATCACAATTCTCCTACTCAAGGACGTGATAGAGCCCATCCCTCCAGCCGAGATGAAAAAGGGTCTCTACGGCCCTTACTTCATCTTACCCAAAAAAGATGGAGGGTTGTGACCAATTTTGGAACTGTAAGTTCACAACCGGGCCTTGCACAGACTCCTGTTTAAAATGCTCATGCAGAAACAGATTCTCACCTGCATTCGACAGCTAGATTGGTTCACGGCAGTAGACCTGAAGTACTTCCACGTCTCCATGTTTCCTTCACACCGACCCTTCTTATGGTATGGTATGTGCGAATAGGGCCTAGGTGCTCCGGCACCTCAGCCGTCTTGGGCTTCAGGTCAACTGGGAAAAGAGCAAGCTCGTCCTGGTTCAGAGCATCTCTTTTCTCGGCATGGAGTTAGAGTAAGTCTCGATGACGGCACGTCTCACCAACGAGCACACTCAGTCAGTGCTCAGCTACCTCGCTCTCTTCGAGCCTGGCACAGCGGTTCCTCTGAGTCAATTCCAGAGGCTCCTGGGGCATATAGCATCCTCACTAACGCCCTAAAGTGGCGCTCGTTCGCGATTTGGTGTTCTTCCCGAGCTGAAGGCGCGCAGAGATGCGCAGCTTGGTCAGTGCTTTCATTCCTGAAGGAGAGGCTGGAGGGGAGGCTTTCCCCCTCCACCTTGAAGGTGTATGTAGCTGCTATCGCAGCCCACCACGATGCAGTTGATGGCAAAGCACGACCTGATCATCAGGTTCCCCAAAGGTGCCCAGAGGTTGAACCCTCCCCGGCCAAGCCTGTTTACCTCCTGGGACCTCTCAGTGGTCCACTTAGGCCTTCAGAGACCTCCTTTCAAGCTGCTTGATTCTGTTGAGCTGAAGGCCCTCTCCCTGAAGACGGCCCTCCTGATCGCATTAGCCTCCATCAAGAGGGTTGGGGACCTGCAAGCTTTCTCTGTCAGCGACACCTGCCTGGAGTTCAGTCCGGCACAAAAAGCAAAAGGTTAGAGTGGACAAAGAAACACAAACATTGGACAACAGGTAATTGGAAAAGAGTGTTATGGATCTTAACCTCATTGAGCTTTTGTGGGATCAGCTAGACTGTAAGGTCTGATCTAATTGTAATGGTACATTTTCACGTTAATAATGTCCTGACTAAACATTGTGATCACTTGAATGCCACTTAGGTAAATAAAAGTACCAATTTCTTTCCATAAGGGCAAAATCTGTATATTACTTAAAATCTTTGGCAGCCAGTGTATATTTTTGTCTTACTGTGTATTTCTATATATACTTATATTGTCTATTCACTCTTTTTAATATTTTTTTTTTTTTATCTTGTTTTTGTTTGTGCACTGGAAACTTCTGTCACCAATACAAAATCCTTGTATGTGTAAGCATACTTGGCAATAAAGCTCATTCTGATTTTGATACAGTGGGGATTTAAGGTGATTCTTGTCTCATGGTCAAGGTAAGGATAAAACAAGATTGTAACTGGTGCTCTGGGCATCTTTTTTGTCTCTTCCTCTCACTCTTCTCTCTAGGCTCTGCTCTTGGGTGACTGAGTTAAAGGCCATTAGGCCTAATCATCATGGTTACTATTGTAATCTCTGTTCCCCGAGGGAGGGAACGAGACGTTGTGTCGAAGGAAGTGACACAAGGGGTCTTCTCGGACGCTGAATCGTACCTCTGAACCTGAGAAAAGGCCAGTGTCAAGTTGGCAGACAGAATTTGCATGCCCCGCCCTGGACATACGGGTATAAAGGGAAGCAGGGCAGCGAATGCCAGTCAGGATTTTGCACTGAGGAGCCGAAAGGATGAAGCACGGCCATTTACAGTGCTAGGTCTAGTGCCGTGGCATGAGGGACACAGCGTCTCGTTCCCTCCCTCGGGGAATGGAGGTTACAATAATAACCATGACGTTCCCCTTCTGTCACTCTCTCGACGTTGTGACGAAGGAAGTGACACAAGGAGTCCATATAAAAACGCCACACACTGACCGTGTTACGTGACTGTCGGAACAGGGGCAAAGCAGGCTATTGCGTGTTAGAGGCACCTGTACCGAGTGCACGTAGCCCTCCCTCCCCCTCATGCTAGGGGTTACATGCTAGCATGGGAGCAAGCCCAGCAGCCACGGCCTTCTCTCTCACTATGTCTCTCACATAGGATGTAAAGTGGCTGGGGCCCAACCTAATTCGGGGAAGGCGGTCTTTCCCCGGAGGAAGTAGGAGAGCCTGTCGGGTGCAGCAGGTGTCAAAATGTGTGGCAAATACATCACGAGGGTTGTGAAGCCGGACGTGGGATACAACACGGTGGTAGGTCCAGCCTAACGAAGGGGGGACTCTACAGGCACGGGGCCGAGGCAGCGGGGCTGCCTGAGGGAAACAAGAGTCCGATGAGAGGGGGACTGTACCACGGAAAATACATCACAAGGAGTTAACCTGACGAGGGAACTATGCCCATGGAGCCCGACCCCAGTACAGAGCCCTGAGACTCATACTGGGTCTAGCCGCGAGTTGCTCTGCTGAATTCACGGGCCAGAAGGCTAGGGAGAAAATCATCTAGGTAGTGACACACAGTGGCTGACCTGGGACAGAAGGCGCACTGGATCACTTTGGTGAAGGGCGTAAGATACAAGCGGAACACCCAGTCAGTTGTGCCACGTTACCGAGTTCTACCGGCTCGGACCTGACAAAACACGGGACGAGACCAACTCAACCCTTAAATTGTAAAATCTGGCAAAGGTATTGGGTGTTGCCCAGCCCGCTGCTCTGCAGATGTCTGCTAGGGAGGTGCTGTGGCTCAGTGCCCACATGGACGCCACACTTCTAGTAGAGTGTGCTCGGACCTGCAGGGGGGCGGGCACGCCCTGTGCGTGATAGGCTAAGGCAGTAGCATCAATGACCCAGTGGGCTATAGCCTCTATTTGGAGACGGCGTTCCCTTTCCGCCGTCCACCAAAGCAGACAAAGAGCTGCTCAGAACATCTAAAGCTCTGCATGCGGTCCACATAGGTACGCAAAGCACGCACCAGACACAGCAATGAGGCAGCGCTTGCAGGTTCACGACCTGTTCCCTGAAAGGGGTCGTAGGAACCTTGGGCACTTAGCCCGGTCTGGGTCTCAGGATAACGTGAGAAAGCGCCGGACCGAACTACAGGCAGGTGTCGCTGACAGAGAACGCTTGCAGGTCTCCAACCCTCTTGATTGAGGCTAACACGATCAGGAGGGCCGTCTTCAGGGAGAGGGCCTTGAGCTCGACTGAATCAAGCGGCTCAAACGGGTGTCTCTGAAGGCCCGGGAGGACCACTGAGCAATCCCAAGAGGGAAACAGGCTAGGCCGGGCACCTTGGAGAGAGTGACAGAAGGGGAACTCTATATCTCAATGGCATATCTATCTTTACCATCCCTAACTATTTCTATCCTCCATTCTCTGTCACTCAGGTAGTATGAATGCTGGTTTCATATACATATTTCATACATTACATTTGTAAAAATTATATCTACAATTGTACAATTGTAACCATCTACTGTAACATTGTAAGGTTAATCAGTTATTAAACATTTCCTTTTAATCCATGTCTAGCTTCTCTCACTGTGGAAACTATATACTTTTAAGTGCTACATATTGTATTACAATAAATTCATATTTATGCTTCTAAACAATGCTCTCCCACATTAGCTATTTTAACTGCACTTATTTCCTTTGGTATAAATAGCAGAAGGTGGTAATAGAGAAGAAATGCACAGTTTTATACCGTCTTCCTGTTAACATTTCTTTAGTCACCTTGGCATTCCTACAGCTTGAACCACTGTAGTTTGAAAAACCCACATTACACTGCAATAATGATCCATTCTTAGGCTTTTAAGTATCAGATTATTTAAATCCAAACGGTGACTTTTCGTCTTTCTGTTTATCTGTCTATCCTTCTGTATTGAAAATCTTAGACTCAAAATTTTGAAATTGTCAAATTCATGTTGTTGTTTTTTACTTTTCACTCAAATTGTTATGCAGAATTTGTAATTAAAAAACTGTAACATCCTAAAATTCAAAACAATTGTTTGCTATGGATATATGCACACCGGCACAGCCATTCAGCGTCTGGTGATGACACCCAGCTACGACTTCAGGGTCTACTCAAAATTTTGCAACATTTCTGACCACCACTCACGTAGTTTTCCAGTAAAATATATAAAAAATTGCCCAAATTGTCAAGAGACATATATTATTTACTTTTAGCAATGAATAGAAGATACATTGTGTATAGGTAATTTAACAATTTAGTCTTTTAAGTTTTCGCAGTTGTATCCTATTTGCTTTTATCCAAAGCGACTTGAGGAGAAATGAGAAAGGTTACAACATAAGTGATTCATCCTAAGGAGAGAGGAACATGGAAAGTACTGCATTACAAAGTTTCAATTGTGTTAAAAAAGGACAAGCTAAGACAGAGACTAAATAAAAAAAAAGAACTGTGGCGAATTCTCAAAGAAGCTTGGAACATCCTATCTGCCAGCAACCAGGAAAAACTGTGTCCAAGTGTAAGTATGTGAATTGGTGCTTTTTTGAAGGAAGAACTGTTCACACCAAATATTGATTTATAAATATATGTGTGTGTGTGAGTGTGTGTGTGTGTGTGTGGGTGTGTGTGTGTGTGTGTGTGTGGGTGTGTGTGTATTTTTTTATTATTATAATGGTGTGAGTGTATGGTCAGGTGCTAGTGGAAAAAGTTGTCTTTAGACTTTTTTGAAGAGGGAGTTTGCGACACGAATAGAGTTGGGAAGGTCGTTCCACCATCGAGGTACAGTGAAGCAAAAAGTCTGGGAAAGTGATTTGTTGCCTCTTTCGGTTGGTACCACACAGCACCACTCATTTCCAGACTGCAGCCTTCTCGTGGGAATGTACCTCTGTGGGAATGATCGTAGGTAAACTGGCACAAAACCAGTGACTGATCTGTATGCCAGAATCAGAGCTTTGAACTTGATACATGCAGCAACTGGCCAGTATAGAGAGACAAGTAGGGAAGTAACGTGCGCTCTCTTGGGTTAATTGAAGACCTGACATCCTGCTGCATTCTGGATCATTTGCAGAAGCCTAGTTGTGCATGATTGCACTGGCTAAAAGAGCTTAGCTTTGCAGTATTCCAGTCTAGATATGACAAGAGACTGAACAAGGAGTTGTGTGGCATGTTCAGAGAGGAAGGGTCTCATCTTCCTAATGTTGTAGAGTGTAAATGTACAGGATCGAGCTGTTTTTAAGATGTGGTCAGTGAAAATGAGTTGGTTGTCGATGATTACCCTAGGCTTCTGATCGTTTTGGATGGTGTTATTGTAGATGAACCCAGCTTAATGGTGATGTTGTGCTCAACAGCAGGGTTGCCTGAAAAGACAAGGAGCTCAATGTTTAATAGGTTAAGTTGAAGGTGCTGTTCCATTTATCCAGGCCGAGATGACTGTCTGGCAGGCCGAGATCCGAGCTGTCACAGTGGGGTCATCAGGTTGGAAAGACAAGTAGAGCTGCGTGTCATTGCCATTGCAGTTGTAAGAAAACATATGTGCTTGAATGATGTGTCCCAATGATGTTGTATGTATAGAGAAGAGAAGTGGGCCAAGCACTGAGACCTGATGTACTCCAGTAAGTAGCTGAATTATTTTGGACACCTCACCTCTCCAGGCTACCTTGAAAGAACGGTACCAAGTACAGTTCCTGTGATTCCCAGAGTGGATCTGAGGATCCTCCTGTCCACACTTTTTTCTTTTCCATTTCTTTTCCCTGTTTTCTTTCCTTTCAACAACCTGCAACTCATCAACATTACTTTGTTCATTCTTGAAAAATTGGAAACCTTCTTATGTTGCCTGTGTGGTGTTTTGATTCACTGTTTTGGACTGCCACCTCTATTCACCACAGTGTCGTATCGTATATGCAATAGCTGTGTCTTGTCCTAACCGTGAAGCCGCGTGGCATTCTCCTCTGTTGTGTGATACGCTTTAGACTTCTTAACCCTACTTTGTATATACAGTATATAAGCCATTTAATGCTTTGTTTCATCCAATACACCAACAGTGTGCTGGGTTGGCAAACAAAGATCTACAACTAAACCTCAATCTGAGAATAGAGCTCGCCATTTCTTCTGTCATCTGTCACTTTCACAGGATTTTGCTTTATTTGAGATGTCTGTCTCTGCTTTGTTTCTTGCATTAGTTTGATATAAAGCATTGCAGGGGACAAGCAGGGCTTTGTTTGGTGCAGTATGTTATTATGATGTTATTGGAGTTCTGTGCTGTCATCACTGAGGGCTTGTGGCTTCACAGAACAGCGGGTGGAGATTCAGAGGTGAGACAGTAAAGTGTGGGCTGAAACAGAGGTTGAAAAACAAATAAGAACTGTGAGAGAGATGAATTTGGTGGAGGATGAGAGAAAAAGAGATCTAAGACAGATGAGTGTTGAAGAGTCGAAACTGTAGAATCTGAAAAAGAACCTGTCAGGCTCTAATTGATGTCAGTAACATGTGTTTGTCTCTGGTTTAAATTAAAGCACAAATCTCTGTTTATCTAAGAACATTTCTACATTGTAGGAAATTAAGTCTTCACTGGAGTTATTCACAGCCATCTCCACATCTGTTACCTGAGCTATCACCACCGCTATGAAACAAGAAATATTATTGGATAAGAGGCTCCCTGCTGGACTGAATCAGCTAATGTAATTGGATGACCTCAAAGGCTTTTGTGTGATACATAGAATGTTATTGGTGGAGGTGCTGACTCTCTGAAAACAGGGTGTGGCCCCTGCTGCTTCAATGATGATTTATAGAATTGGACGGGCCCCATCAATAAATAAAACTTTGAAGACTATTTATAAAACAGTATTGTCTGAATTAAGTAATTGATAGCACATGAATTGCGGGCTTAATTTTTCACCAGCTCAGAGCTCTGAACAGTAAAGAGTAATAGAAATGGAAATGCATATGTTCTTTGTTACTAAATATGATTTATTATATTGATTGGTATTCATGTCTAATGGCCACATCAAGGTTTAAAGTCAATATGAAACAACATTAACTACCTATTTTACTTCCATAATGTTTCATATTTCAAGGTAAAACATGATTTTTAATGAGAAAATAGTTAGTCGGGACATGATTTTATCTATTGGTAATTGATTGGATTGTCAAAAGTGGTCTCTGTTTGTCAGTTTGGAGTGGAGGGGTTGAAATATGCCAGGTGGTTTCAGAGGCAGAGTAAGTTATTAAATTTTCATGAAAGATTGTAGACAAACATATTTTGTCTTTGGAATAATGTGCACCAGTTTATCGTTCACAATAATGTGTATTGAGAGAGTAAATCAGGTCAATATGATTCTATGTTGATGTTAACAACGTAGTAACACTTTACAAAAAGGGTCCATTTGTTTACATTAGTTAATGCATTAGGTTTCATGAATTAAAAATGAGCAATATATATTTTTTACATAATGTATTCATCTTTAATGTTAGCAGGGGTGTAAATTAACGAATTACAAATACTCACTTTAATGTAATTAACTACTTTTTCCCAATAATTGTACTTTTTAAGTAGTTTAAAAATTGTTGACTTTTACTGCGATATATTCCAACCATCTGTGTTCGCTACTTACCTGTCCTGATTTTACTTTTATCTATCAACATGATTGGCTAGGGAGAGTCTCGTGACTCCCATCAAATCAAATCACACATAAACATTTTGACAGCAGCTGGTACCTGTAACGTTGCTGGCAACAGGCAGACTAAGAGACGACGATGAAGGAGTGAAGAACCCGAGTGCATTTTTCATTTACAAACGTAGAATCCAATTACCCTAATTACAAACGTAAACTAAACTAAACATAAACATGAACAATTAACATATACTTGTTTGACTATACTTGACTTGGACAAAGACTTGTATTGGCTTGGCTTGACCTGACTAGAGCAAAACAACAAAGTTACTTTCACAATACCTGACCCCCGACAATGGCAAACATTAGGGCTTAAATACACAGACACAGGTAACAAGACAACCAATGAACAGACAGAACTAAAAACAAGATAACAAGATTAATAAACTAAAACCAATGATAAACATCTAGATGCAAATAGTCGATGTACACAAGTTCTAAAGGGAAGTTGGATGTGATGCTGCCCATGGGAGCTCGAGTGTGCGTCACTGGCTTCTTAGACTTAATGCATGGACACTTTCGTGTGACATAGTCCTCAATTTCTTTGGCCATGAAGGGCCAGTAGAAGCTCTCCCTGGCAAGGCACCCTGGCACCCTTTCCGTGCCAACATGGCCCATCCCATTATGTAGATGTTTCAAAGCTAGAGTTCTGTATTTTGTGGGAAGGACTAACTGCCTTTATCCCTTTGTCCATCTGTACAGGATGCCATCTTCCAGGTATAACTTGCTCCACTCATGAAGCAGCTTCCGGGCGGCTCCATTTACAGTTTTGCGTATTTCGTCTGCTAGTTTTGTGTCTGACTCTTTCAACTCCATGATCTTACTTATGGCTTGATTCTCTCTTTGAGCTCTTATGAGATCATCATGGCTGATGGTCGGCAGGTGAGAATGAGGTTGCTGGTAAGTGTCTGGGGCAGAAATGTTGAGCGCGGCAACCCAGGCAATCTCTTTCCTTTCCGCTGCCCGACTCCCATCCCATGTAGCGTGAACTGCCTCAGCTTAGAGCTCCTCTGTACAAGCTACCTCATATCCAAGGGTAGGCGGGACAGTGTGTCTGCATCCACGTTCAACTTCCCAGACCTGTATTTGATGTCGAACCGGAAATCTGAGAGTTCCCCAACCCAGCGATGACCAACAGCGTTGAGCTTTGCTGTACTCATGACATAGGTCAGTGGGTTGTTGTTGGTGTAAACAGTGAAATGTGGGGCGTAGTACAGGTAATCGTGGAATTTCTCACATACAGCCCATTTCAGTGCATGAAACTCCAGTTTTCCACTATGCAGATGGTAATTGCGTTCGGCTGGTGTCAGCGTCCTCGAACCATATCCAGTGACCCTCAGTGTCCCATTCTGGCTCTGATAAAGTACAGCCCCTAGGCCCAGGTCTGATGCATCTGTATGTAGTGTGAAAGGTTGGCTGAAATCGGGGTAGGCCAAGACAGGTGGATTTGTGCGAAGGTTGACCAGTTGTTCAAGGGCTTCCTTGTGCACAGCGGTCCAGTCAACAGGCTCTCGGGACGGCAGCTGCGGGCGTTTGATGTTCCTGCCACGGGTTTGAACCTGGGCTCTCCCTGGTTTAGTCTGCAGCAGCTCATAGATTGGTTTTGCAATCCTTGAAAAATCCTGGATGTATGACCGGTAGTAGCCTAAGAACCCAGTTAGTTTCCTCACTTCACCAACTGTCTGTGGTTTCTTGGTTGTCAGGGTTTGTACAGCTTCAAGGTCTCTTTGGTCTATCTTGACTCCTTCGGCTGACACAAGGCGACCCACATACCGGACTTCCTGTCTGAAAAGTTCACATTTCTCAGGTCTCAGTTTTACCCCATGGCACTGGAGAGCCTGAAGAACTTTGCGAATGGTCTCAACATGTTCGTCAAATGTCTTTGTGTAACAGAGCACGTCATCAAGATATGGGATATAGCATTCATCTCTGAGGGGGCCTAGCATCTCCTCCATGCTCTGCTGGAATGCTGCAGGGGCATTTGAGAGTCCAAATGGAATACAGACACATTCGTAGAGACCCCATGGAATGAAGGTAGTAAACTGGCGAGAACCCTCAGCAGTAAAGCCCTGGTGGTAGGCTTTCCCTTGGTCCAGGATGCTAAACCAGGCGTAGCCACCGAGGGTGTCTGTCAGGTCTTGTATCCTGGGCAGCGGGTGTTGATCAGGAACAGTCTTCTTTTTCAGGAGGCGATAGTCTATGCACAGTCGCAGACTGCCATTTTTCTTCCTGACACAGACAACCGGAGCAGCATATGGGGACTTGGATTTGATTATCCATCCTTTTAGCAGCAATTCCTGTATGTACTCCTTCACCTCCTTAAACAACGGTTTTGGGAATGATGCGTAGGTTCTCTGTACAGGGATCTCATCCTTGAGATTAATTGACATCTGTAAGCTTGGTATACATCCGATATCATTACTGTCACAGGCGAAAGCCCAGCTTCTTCACACAGCATTTTGTTTACTTTTGCTTTTTGCTCTTCATTAAGGTGGTTGAGGTCGATGGGAGGTTGCCAGGATGTTGTGCTGGTGTCAGCAGATGTAGAAACAGCACTGTTGATGGTCACTGTGGGTTCGGGTGTTTCAGGTGAGTCGACTGTCATCACCCTTTCAACACAGCAGATGCTACCAAAGGGCGGTATTTCTTGGTAGAATGACTGCATGTTTTGTGTTGTTTCCCACTGGTACAGCCACATAGGGTTTTCTTGGATTTTGAACCTCTAGCAGACCTTCACCAGCATCCAGTTGCGCCAGTTGCACATTGTCATCATCAGGCTCAAACAGAAAGACTGGGTCAGATAAGTCCATGTTGGGTGGGAATTGACACTTGCCCCACACCACCTGGCCTACTTGAATGACAGTGTCCTGTCTGCCTGTCCATAAATGTCCACACTGCACAGTGGGTTTGTTGGTCTGGAGGAAATTCACCAGGACTGCTGCCTTTTCTGCTGGTATCAATATGGCATTACTGAGCAGACTGGTGTGGATCATTTTTTCAGGTTTTCTTGCATCATCTCTTCCAGCACATTGAAACCCAGTGGTCTCTCCAAAAGAAGACTGCTGATAAGAAAAGGCACAGTTACTGACAGACTGGGGTCCTCATTCCCCATCAAGTTGACTGTAAGGGCTACCCAGCCATCAAATGGGAGAAGATCACCATTCACAGCATAGACCTATAACTCTTCGTCATCATCCATAATTTCACTGAGTGGTCTAATGGTTATGTCAGGTATGTACTTGCTTTTCCAGTCTTGGTCAATCATGCTTACTTGAGCTCCTGTATTTAGGTTGCAATGGGTGAGAGCTTTGCTTCCTATAAGCTTGGCTAGGCGCTTGCCTTTTCTGTTAGGTAAGTCATGAGCGGTTTACTCGTTTGGGCGTGTCAGTCTCTGGTTTTCTGTTATCACTTTGTCTTCTGTTCGAGTGCTAGATACTGTCACTCGCTCTTTGTTAGGCTGACTAGTACGAAATGTCTCAGGTTGGGACAGCAGGTGGGACCCAGTCACTGTTTGTCCCCCGACAGGGACCGGCTCCAGTTTCCCTGACGTCGTTGCTTCTTCAGACAGCCCACTGCTCTGTGGCCTTCTTCACCGCAGTGAAAACAATGTGAACAATCAGGACAATTCTGTTCAACACACTTGTCACAAGCATATGTATTCTCTCTCCTTTGATCTACTTTTCCTTTCCAGGGGTGGCTGACCTGTTCTGGTTTCAGCATCTGCATTGACTGTTTCATGAGCTCCAAAAGACTCGTAAGCTTTTCAACTTTCTCTGTTAGCTGCTGGATCGTGTCTGCTTTTGGTTTCTTCTCTCTTTCCTCCTTGATACTTGGACATTGAGCAGCGTTAATCTCAAGCTGAGCACTGTGTGCATTTGTGAGTCTCTGGCGGGTGGTTGGACCCAACCGTCACTGTCTTTCACTTTCATCACTCATAATCTTTTTCATCTGTTTTAAAATGGTCACATCAGTAACTCTGGTGTCAACAAGCAATGGTTTGAGCTCCCTGTGGACATCATCATGCTTATGCCCCAGGCCTTGATACACAGTGTGTAGAAAAACATCTTGGACTGTGCTTGCACTGTACCTGACATCTGTATCTGCATGTTTTGAGGTCAAAAGGATCTTTTGTTTAAGCCCTATGACTCTGTACATGAACTGTTGTGGCGTCTCATTGTCTTTTTGTTTAGTGCACATAAGCTCTTCGAACAGCTCTGTGTTACTTTGTTCACCCAGGTGGGAATAGAGAAACCCTTTTAACTCTTCTATGTTAAGATCATCCTTATGCATCAACATATCTTTGAAAGCTCCTGGTCTGATAGCTCTGAGGACGGCTCTTACAATATCTGCATCACTGAACTGCTCCTTTAAGCCTTCTTCAATCTGCGGGCAGATGTTGTTGTAACTGATGTCTGAACCCTGGTCTCCAATCTGCCCTCCTTGAACCTTAAACTCTCTGCGATGGAGGTAGGAAAGATCTCTTAAGGAGACCACCCTGTCCTGTGTCACAGGTGTGTTATCACCAGTGAGGCATGCCTATTCGGTGGCACGAGCTGTGTTTTGCAGGTGATTGAGATGCATATGGCATAGTGGGTGTGGGTATGGGTATGTATTGCATTATTTTCTTACTAAGCTCCTCATAACTAATAAGTATTTTCTGCAGCTCTGTGTCATGTGTAACCCTAGCTGGAGTAGTTGTAGTGTGAGTTGCATTAACAGTGACAACACCAGTAGTTCCATTATCATTAGTCACAACTGGATTTGTATCAACATTAGTTTGACTTACTTTATCATGGCTATCATCCATCTGGGGGTTTGAGAACACATCGTGTGAACTCTCACCTACTGCATGCACTTGTGAATCAGAAACATGACCTTGAATGACCATATCAATAACATCTCTCAACTCTATTAAGTGTGCCATACCTGAATCATCAGACTCTAACAAGGGCTTACTACACATAAAGCTGCTGATGTACTCAAAACAACTCTCCTCATCCTCCAACTTGAGGCCTGGCACTGGAGCGACCGACTTGGCAATCTGGAACAGTTCATCTGCAGAAAGAGTGAGCAAGTCCTTCTTGATGGCCCACACCAAGCTTTTCCTCTCACCGTCTGCCATGGCTGCTTCCCTCTTCCTCGCGCTTGGTCACACAGTCCAGGATTCCTATTCAGTCTCTATTCTCATTAATCTGTGTTTTCTGCGCAACTGGGTTCTTACTCTTCATCCATCACGGTTGGCACACAGCTTCTTCATCAGATGCAGTAGACGGTCTTTCTCAACAAGTAGACTGGGCTGGTGGTATCAGGAGACTTTTACACTGGAGGTCGCTCGCTGGTCCCATCAGGTCACTTTTGGTCCAAGGTTTCGGTATCACTGGATCAGCTCCGGACCGTAAGGTGGGAGTGATCCCGGGACAAGCCCCCAATAAACTGTTACGGGTACCGGGCAGCGGCACCCATAGGCTGCTATATGTGTCCTGAAATACAGGAAAAATGGTGAGACAGAGAGATGTGGTGTTTCGCCGCTGAAATCTCCGCAGTTATTTATTAATTAACATTTCTTTATACCATCAGCATTGTTTCAATTTACCAGTTATTTATCAGTACTGTACATGTCTTGTCTTCCTAGACATATTGTTCATGCTGTTAACATTACATGCAATAAAACTCCAAACCCAAAATTATACCCATTTTACATCCTCCATTTCCATACATATATTCATCTGTCCAAATACTTTTGGCTATTACTGCAGTGCAAAATACACTGATACACTGATGCCATGAAATATAACTCTTTACTTGCTGACAGTATAACAGTGTTCATCACTAAAACATATAAAAATGTGTACAATTAAAGCATTGTCAATAGTTTTAAACATAACACCATTTCAAAATATTGAATGTTACTCTCGGCGGGCCTCATGTGAAACCATGTCCCCAACAACTGTTCATTTTACTCTTGTGCTCTAACTCAACTTATCTCTGAGCATTAACTAACGAACAACAGCGATTTATATGATGTTTAAACACATTACTAACCTGAAATACAGGAAAAACGTGGTGTTTCCCCACTGAAATCTCTGCAGTTATTGAGGGTAAACAGCAGAGCATGCGCTCTTGATCATGGTCCCTGAGGGTAAACCACAATTTCACACTGCCACCAACTGCCGGAAGGCTGCTACAGCAGGCCAACCATTCACACACAAACCATTTTACTCATTTTACAACACATAAAATCCTCTTCAAATAAAATAAATAAAATACAGATATTACTTTAGATGATCTTACGCCATAAAATCAAACACGAATGTGATCACACTCTAGTGGGCATCACATGTGCATTAGTATGACAGAGAGAGAGAATAAAGTGGCGGCACACAATCGTGGGAGAGGAGGCAGCTGTTAGTTTATCACTCAGAGACATGGTGAAAGGCTCATAACCCATCCAGCGGTCTTTGATTCTTTAACGGATAAACTCAGTATGCCGATCTCATTCGCGATGGCGTAAATACACAACAGTCCAACGTGGTTGGATTACAACAATTTATGATAAAATTATGTTACATTAATACCTTGAGTTTTATTAGCAGCAATGAGCGGATTCTGCAGGCCATAAACTGTACAAGCAATAACCATGATACACAAGAATAACACACTATAATATTCTATCTTTGCCCAGATGTAAACCTCTTACTCGCGTGAGGACGCAGGTAGAATGTGTTTTCATCTGTCCTTTAACTCCGACTCGGTTCCTCAGGGCTCGGAGGATGACGGGAGGCCGTTTCCTCGCTCTGTCAGGCAGTACGGCTGCTGATTCTCGGCGGGCTGATGGAGAAATCAGCGACATCAACTTGGTTGAAGAGGGAAGAGAATTCTACTTTCTTCACTTCTGCAGGCAAACGGATTAAGATGCGGATTGCTCGGCGGTCTCCTTCGGATCCGTTAAAGTGCTCGGTGGAACACAGAGTATTCTCAACTCGTCCAGCGAGATAGTGATTGTATGGCCACAGTTCCAATTCGTACTTTACTTCCTTGTGCAAAGAGGCTATACCTGAGCACAGCAATGAGCTGCATCCATGCATGGCAAGCAAAGTCGCCAGGTTCTCAGAGGTATTTCTACTCCTGATGACATCATGTTTGAGGGGCGTTCTGTTGAGCGCCTCGTCCAATAGGAGTTGAGAGTTCGAGCTTTTGGAATTCACACATAGGTGTACAGTGTGCAAAGCTTCATGGGATTTGTAGTCTGTTTTGTACTCCCTTTGTTCGATTTTGGCACGGTTTTTATCAGTAATATTTATGACTGTGTGTTTGTAGGCTTCAGTCAGGCCTTATCACTGTGTTAGGCCTATCTTTGTCCACTACTCACTACTCATGAGTAATTTTAAATGAGCTACTCTTTTACTCTTACTTAAGTAGTTTTTAGGACAGCTACTTTTACTGTACTCACACTAAATTTTTTGGGAAGTAACAGTACTTCTAGTTGAGTATGATTTTTCAGTACTCTTTACACCCCTGATCATTTTTCAGTACTCTTACACCCCTGAATGTTGTTAACAAAAATACAATTGTTCATTGTTAGATCATGTCAGTTCATAGTGCATGATAGTCTCTCTGTCGGGCTCTCTCTCTCTCGACTGGAGGTACTGACGCTCTTTTTATGCCACTCTCCCCATACTCACTGAAATTAGAGACAGGTGTTAGACATAATTTAGCTCAGGTGCAAGCGCCCTTACCGCTTTCTCTCCCCAGACGGACGCTTGACCACGCCCCCGCTGCCACACTAATGTTAACAATAAATGCTGTAAAATTATTATTCATTGTTAGTTCACATTAACTAATATTGTTAAATAATATTAACAAATGGAACCTTATTGTAAAGTGTTACCTAAGTGTCATCCTCCTTAGATAGTTATTAAATGTTAAAATCTTTTTAAATTTATTTTAGTCTGAGTCATGAGATAACAGTAAGTGCACATGTAGAGCTGTGAAGCTCATGCAGGCAAATTTAAATGTGTCTTTTGTCCTTTTCTGATCCTGTTCCTTCTTTATTTCTTTCCACTCTTGACTGTCACTGTTAATAAAAAATGTAGAGATTGTATGTTGTAGAGATTTGCATTAGTGTTGCAGTGGGACCATTTTAAGGAATGCAGGATGCATTCATGATGTTAAAGTACTAAATGTTCTTCTAGATACATGCCACCAGCTTTGTCTGCTTGTGTAATAGAAGGAGGGTGAGAGAGAGAGTCAGAGAGAGAGAGAAAGTTTTTTATATGTCTGCAAAACTTATTAAAACCCATATAAATTCTCACATGCTTAATTTATAACTACACACACACAAACATATTATGCAATGCAGTCAATCCAGCAGCAAAAAACACTCAAATATTTAGTTTTCTGCATTCAATGTAAGTACATGTATGTATGGTGTAGAAGTGTCCCATACATTTATGTATTGGCCTGAAGTGTCCAAACACAACAGTCTAAACCTACACACAGTCTACACACACACACAATCACACACACACACACATATGCTCACACACACACACACACACACATACACACGCACTGAAATTGCATCTAGACACTAATACATTCACATAGTATATGGTAAATAAAAAGTTAAAGTTATCGTCCGCCCATCAGTGTGAGAATCATAACCAGCAGGGATCATAACCCCCACAGGAGCATTTTGGGAGGTCTCTCTGGAAATGTGGCAAAGGTTGGTGTATTCGTCTGTGTACCTGCCCTCATTTTCTCACAGTTTTAATTTGTCTGTGTGTGAATGCTGTGTGTGTTTTTCTTAATCTGTGTTTGGCTTCATGCAAGTGACAAATAGAGTGGATTTGTGTGTTTGTTTTGGTGAGCTATCAGATATCATATGCACGGTATTTAACACATGACATGTGTACCATATTTATGCATAGTTGTGGTTTTCCTGTTTTAAATTTCCCATTAATAAATAGGATTTTTAGACAAATAAAATGCATTCAAATGTTTTTCCACATTATTGGGTCGTGTCTTGCCATTAAAATGTGGCTTTGTACTTTATCAGTCAAATGCACTTCATTAATTGTATTTATTGGTTCATTAATTGATTTGTATTAATTGAAATGCAGTTGTCTTAAGTGAATTGTAGCAGATGGGCAAAAATTGTCTAAATGTCTAAGTGTAAATGATTGCTGTAAATGCAGCCTATTAGACCTGCTGCTCTCTTGTTGACAAATTGATCAAACAACAATGTTGGTATATCGACATCTGAAGCATTGATATGTGACAAGTCTAGTATGGATGTATTAAATATATATAGGGAAGACCAGGGCTAGTTAGTAACACATATTTCTCAGTGAAGGTTTATTTTCATCAAGTCCATTTCTGCATAGCTACATACCTTGAAGTCAACATTTTTTTTGACAACCGATATTGCCCAGAATTGCATAATATCACACTAAACTATATGAGGAAAAGCTGTCACAATGGAACTCGCCACTAAATCAATGGCGTAGGTTTCATATGAACATTGGGGGGTGACTGGTGAATGTGTCCCACCCATGACAACACCAAAACAAAATACATGACTCTCTTTAAATCTATGCCTGCATTAAAGGTGCTGTAAGTGATTTTTTTTAATGATATGAAAAGCAGAAAATGTCCATATTACCTGTAAGATATCACTGAATTAGATATGAAATGAAATATCACACCTGTCTCCATAACAGCGCTAGGCTCTGTAAACAGAGTTCATTTCTGGCAACCACACCTGCCGGTATTTTACTGTTAACATAATTTTTTGTTTATTTTTACATTTTTTAAACCATAATGTATGTCAGTGTGGTTTGATTATGTTTGTTTGTTTACCCAAGAGCTATAACAAAATTATGCTTTTAGTAAACATTTACTTTACTTTTTTACTTTAGGTTAAAATTCACAAAAAATAATTCCAATACACAATTGGAGTCCAATTTGCACAATATGATTTTTAACTCTAAATATTATTGATACTGAGACATTGACTTTGTGACAACTTCCCTGTGTGACAACAGGAAATAATTCATCAAAATATAAATGAATAAATCTTCATATATATCATTAAAAATCCTGAAAATACAGTAAATAGATGTAAATTTGAATGTAGTGTGTTTATTTTGATAGCTTTGAAATTCATAGTTTGGAAGAGATTGTGTGTGGGAATTACCCAGCATGCACAAATTACTGCTTGATTGTGTAATTGGTTTCTGGTTACCATCAACTGATATGTAAAGAGATGAAGAATCATGTCTTTATTGTATCCAGAGAGGTTTAGCTCATAGAGAGCAACATGATGTTGGTCTGGGAAGGCCAACTCTGGTGTTTGTGCTGGCATGGCAACACTCCTTCATGTGACTGAATGTGCTTTGAGACAAAGACATCTCATCAAAGACGTCTGCAAATATTTGTGAAGGTAGAGGCTTGTGTCTCCTCTTGGTTTCTACAGAGGAAATTAATAGTCATGCTTTAATTAGAGGGAAATTTAAAATCTCTTCTCTAATTAAAGGAAATGAAACACTTTTCAGCTTCAGGACAGGAAACACAATGAGACAAGCTCACTGACTGGAGGATTACATGACTCTTCATCATCCAATCACAGTCTGCCTGCAGGATATGTCAGTAATATGCATGTCCTAACATGCTGGGGATGAGACAATGGTTCAATAGGTCTTATTGAAAAATGTAAAAATGTTGAAAGGTTTTTGTTTTTGTTTGTGTGTACTGTATAGTTTATGAAGGAAGTATGTGTCTAATAAATGCAATTTGCACTTATTTGTGGCAGGAAACCATGCAATTCATAAAGAGGCTCTAAACAGTTATAGCTACAGGGGTCACTCTTACTTGCATACATACAAACACGAGTGAGGAGACAGTCCTTGCTGTCTTACACACAGCCAAACACACGTCCAAATGTATCCTTTGGGAATAGTTAAGATTACTCACTCACAATCCAACACACTCATACACACATACGCACGCATGCACACACTGTTTGTACTCTCATGGGGTCTGTCCTGCTGGCCCTGACGCATGCCTGCATGCCTGTCTCTGTCTGGGTCACTACAGAGAACATCTTTCTTCGCCTCTTATCTTCTCTCTGTCTTTCTCCTTAGCATGGCAATGATTGTGCTTTCAATCTCCATTTTTTGGTATTAATCATCAACTCTTTCCCTCAGTTGTTGGTGCCCAGCCAAACAGTTATTATACAATCTTCTTGAGTTCTTTGATGCCTCTAAGAACTTTAGGTCCCCAATAACTGTGCAAATAATATCCTCTAACCTCTATCTATCCACACACTCATTCACACATCTGGATAAGAATACCTTTTGAAGCTGTGCTTAAAGGTGCACACGGTTATTTTTTCCTTATGAATTTTTTTTACGTGTGAATACATAATAGATTTAATATTAGCAAACTATAGTTTTGGCAAGTCATATAGGACATCTACTTTTTGCATGACATGAGTCATTTTTCCAAAAATTGTTTACAGACAGATTGTTTCACTTTTAATTGACAATATCACAATTCCAGTTGTCAGAAATATACATATGATTAGTTAACTGTGCCTTTAAGCAGCTTGGAAAATTCCAGAAAATTATTTTCAAGCCTTTAGACAATTAGCCAATTAGCTTCTGATAGGATGTAGACTGAATTGGAATTGAATTGGACCTGTGGATGTATTTTAAAGGGGACCTATTATGCAAAATCCTGCAATGATCCTGCAATCCTACAATGTTAAAAGTCCACCCACTCCTCTTTCATATATTTCTATTAATCAAAAACAAGCTGTAAAGGCACAGCCCTCTTCCGGAAAGGGGGCAGAGAGCAGCAGCTCATTTGCATTTAAGAGACAAACAAAATCAGCATGTTTTTTGTTTCCACCCAAAAAGAGCCATTTATAACATGGTATAATAAATGATCTGTGGGGTATTTTGAGCTGAAACTTCACAGACACATTATGGGGACACCTGAAACTTAAATTACATCTTGTAAAAAGGGGCATAATAGGTCTCCATTAAGGCCTTCTTTCAAACTCAGTACCTCTTTGCTTGACATCCTGGGAAAATCAAAATAAATCAGCTAAGACCTCAGAAAAAAATTGTGGACCTCCACAAGTCTGGTTCATCCTTGGGAGCAATTTCCAAATGACTTAAGGTACCACGTTCATCTGTACAAACAATAGTACACAAGTATAAACACCATGGGACCACACAGCCATCATACCGTTCAGGAAGGAGATGCATTCTGTCTCCAAGAGATTCATGTATTTTGGTGTGAAATGTGCAAATCAATCCCAGACCAACAGCAAAGGACCTTGATGATGCCGAGGCCTTCATCGACCTATTTGAAAAGACAGCAGAGATCTAAGGCTGGCCGTGACCAGTGGGCAGCCTGGCTCCTTCCATTACTGTCCGCGGAAGCCCAGCTTGCTGCCCAACAGTTGTCAGCGGCTAATCTCCTGGCATACGTGTAGAAGGCTATCCTGCAGTGGGTGAGTCATAGTCTGGAACAGTATCGCCAGCTGTTCCAGTCCTTGAAGCTGGGGAAAAACGACCGCCCGTTTGCTTTCTACCAATGGCTCTGAGACACGTGCTGGAAATGGCTGCTGGTGGAGAATCATGACGTCGGGGGAGTGGTCGACCAGGTGGTACTGGAGCAGCTCGTTTGCAGACTGCCAAAGGGGATGGGCGGAATGGGTCCATTGCCATTGCCCGGTGTCTCTGGAGGAAGCTCTCCAGCTTGTGGAGGACCATTTTCAATCTTCAGTCTTCTGATGGTGGCGTGGGTGGTTTTATCCATTCTCCCCATGCTCACTGGAATTAGAGACTCAGGTGAAATTTAGCTCAGGTGTAAGTGCCCTTACCGCTTTCTCTCTCTCCGGATGGGCACTTGACCACACCCCCGCTGCTACATTTGCATATCCAGATTGTATCCAGATGAGTTTTTTTGCAAAAAACACATGAAATCATATTTTTCAGAATCTGATTCTGATTGCATCTCAGTCCGGACACTCTGGCTGCTCAGTTTGGATTCCAAATGTTCTTTTACACAAAAGATTTTTTTCTTTGTTCTTAACACGACACACAGCGATGACATAAAAAGTCGGTGACTGCAGCACGGAACATCACAATATTTACCAATCTCCTCAGTCTGCAAGTTTTTCTTGTGCGACAGAGGACTTCTGCACAGCGACTGGACATGGCGCTTATTTAGAAAGCGAGATGATACACTTCCATTTTTCCTGCATCTGTTTTGAAAGCATTGTCACATGGGTTTGCCTACATTGTTACTAAAGCAACACATGCAGATAGGCTGGTTATGTTTGAATGTACAAATCTGATTTGATCACTAAACATCAGTGAAATTAGTCGTTCCACACATTCCTACTTATGGAATTGATTACATTATTGCAGCCATTCATAGACATCTGTAATGAGTGGCACCAGAGCTGGACCTGTAATCTGGCATACCGGGTATTTTTACGGTGGGCGGACGCACTTTGGGGCTGATCGGGGCGGACTTGCCATCGGGAGAACCGAGCGGGCAGCAAAACATGCCGACTGGGCCATTAAGTTAAATGAGCTGCCACGTTATGCAGAATGGACCACAAAACGCTGCCGCGATATGCAGAAAAGAACAGTGGTTCAAGATTTGGGCCAGTTGCCATGTAAAATTCCGGGCCAATTTATCTTCCCAGTCCAGCCCTGAGTGGCACTAGCAGTGAAAATGGCGAGTTTTCTTAATCATTTTTTGTTTTGGCAAAATCAATGATGGTTTTTATCGCTCTTTTGTTCTGGTTGTTCAGATGTGTGTGTTTCAGCCTTTTGCAGTGCTGGGCTCCAGATGGAAGGCCTCCCGTTGCTCGACGTTGGCCGGGTCATTTCCTGTTTGGAGGTCTGGTGTTAATCAAGGCCTGAGCCAGTGGGATAGGGCCCTATATTCTGCTCTTCTTTTCACTCTACCATTCTTACTCTGTCTGCTTTTTTTACACTCTTCTTTGTGCTATTTACTTCTCTGCTGTCCCAATACACTATCCATATCTGTTATCCTTTACTCATCCTCATGTTGTTCCAAACCCATAGGACTTTCTTTCTTCCATGGAACACAAAAAGAGATGGTAGGTAGAATGTTAGCCTCTCTCATCATTCAATTTCATTGCATCTTTTTTCCAGGATTTGGAACAATATGAGGGTAAGTAAAGGATGAGAGAATGTTTTTTTTTGAGTGAACTATACTTTTATTTTTCCATCTTATCCTCTTCTCTCCCCTCTTTCTCTCTGCAGGGGAAGCTGCCCCTTTCTTTTCCTTTTTTTATTTCCTTTCAATTAGCTCTTTCATCTGTATTGATGGTTAATGATTAGTTTTTGAAGGTTACGGATTCATTTGTGTTTAGTTGTTAATTGCCATGTCTTGTTCACTGATAATGGTGTGGCTGTTTGTATTGGGGCTATTATATTGTATTACATAGAGTAGTCCAACCAGGAGGAACCTGAACAATGCCAATCTCTGGGCTCAGGGTTTGACTGCATTAAACATTACAGATCATCTTTCTTAATTGAATTGTTTTCTTTCTCATTTGTAACTCATTTTTCCACAACCCTCTTTTGTTTCTCCTGTATGTCTAATTTGGAAAGTCTGTGAACTCCCCAGAAAGATTGGGGGATAGATGAGGATAAGGAAACATTTCCCCCTTAGCTAGAAATGATTGTTACACCCTTGGTTTCAGTGTTCATATACTACGGTCATTTAATGGTGTTTAATTTATATGCTAGGGGCCTGTTCTCCATCCTTCTGGCAAACACATACTTTGTGTGTATTTTTCCTATTCCCCATCTCTCTCTCTTTTCCTAGCTTCCTCTCTCCCTGTATATTTCTCTTTTCAGTATATCTTTTATTCTTATCTTGAGCAAAACATGGACCACTGCCTTGTCTGTTCAAGCTCCTCACACACAAACATGCACTCTCACACAAACACACACACACATTCACACACACACAAGGTCATCTTCACCCTTTGATGATAAAACTGCTTTCCATCAAGGCCCATGTGTGTGAGTTCACCACTTCAGCTCAGATACAATGTGTATTTCCACATACTGTACATATAGGCTTCTTATTCTTCTGTGTTAGGCAGTGGCGATTTCTTAGGGCCAGCAAAGCCTTCTCTGCTGGCCTAACATGTCAAATAAATAAATACATATTTTTCATCCTTTCATTCTCAATCACCTTTTTGCCTATGTACTTTTAATCCCTTTCCACTCTTAATTAATCTAAAAACAAATGGAGAAAACTGAAAAGTTTATCCAGTCAGAATTTATTCCTTGATACTTACAAGCAAAGTGTGACAGCTGTTTCACAAATTGCATGCCCAAAGCCAGAATCAGTGTGTGAGTTTGAGCTCCCCCTCTGGCCTTCAGAATTTCATCAGAATCCCTCAACAGTGCAAAAGAATGGGTAACTAAAGTCAGGTTGTCAGATTCATCAGCCAATCAGATTGATTTATTTGTTCTTGGTGGGTGAGATCTTTAGAATGTGACCCGGTCGAGGCCTTCTAACTGGCCTTGAATTCAAGGGCAAAAAGCATAAAATCAAGCTGTCTGAGAGTCGGTGTCATGTCTAGATGTGTTCATGTTCATGCTTTGTGTATGTCTTTTATTTTGAAAAGTTGTTCTATGTCATGTTTTTTCCTGTTTCCCTGCCATGTCATGTGATTCCCTGTTTCCATGTCAAGTCATGTGATCATCCTTTTTACCTCATGTTCTTTATCTGTTGAGAAAGAAATTCTTATGGATTTTAAAACAGATGTTCTGCATGACC
Organism: Moxostoma hubbsi; assembly: GCA_032164185.1. NCBI lineage: Eukaryota > Metazoa > Chordata > Actinopteri > Cypriniformes > Catostomidae > Moxostoma > Moxostoma hubbsi. The sequence goes on from JAVLUX010000031.1 coordinate 20,314,042, forward strand.
ATGTGATTGCTTAATTTATTGAACAGGAAAAGTAAATTGGTAAGTATTTTTTGCATTGTTATAGCAACATCAGGAGTTTTCTAAGTGTAAATTAGGCAGCTTGAGCATTCAGTGTCGGATCAAGTTTTGAAAAGTAGTGCTGCGTTCCATTCAACACGGAAAAGTGAAATGGAATGCATCTTTGTGTCAGAATTACAACTTGTAAGCTCATGCAGGAATTCTCAACTCCAATTTTGCCAAGATGCAGGTGCATGATGACACTCAGGGAGATATACAAAGCAAGTTATAAACATTCACTTTATTAAGTAATATTGATAAATGAGTTTGCTTCACACTACATGATATTAAAGCCTGTTTAACAACCACCTGCAGAAAAAGGTGTATAAAACATTATAATCTCTTTTGATAATCGTACACCTGTAGCACAAATTCTAGCGCTGCAGCATTGTATATCAGTTGGGTTGCTAGGAGACATCTTTAATGAGAGTCAAACCATTGCTAAGCTAACGGGAGCATAGCTGTTCCGAATATCGGGGAATGGAATGCATTTATGGTTGGAGATCGGAGATATCAAGTAGGAACATCCCACATCCAACTTGAATGGAATGTAACATAACTGTGTATCCTGACGAAACAAAATTTATCACAAGCAACATTTCAATCGCAAACAAGATTTTTTCAGGTATTATAGACCTCCTTGTTAGATTCATATGAAAAATTATGATTTTTGAATGTCTATTTGGGAGATGTTAATTTCACAAAAAAAGTCATGCTGCAGTTAAAATTAGGCTTGCTTGAGCATTAAGTGTCGTTTTGAGTTCTGGTATTGGTGTGGATGTGTTTTTAAACTAGTTACTAGTTAGCTGTGACATAATGTATGATGCCCGAAGGCATAGGGTGTCTTATTCATTGGGAAACTGTGTTTTCTCAATGGCATGAATCACAGTTAAGGCCTAGACTTCAAATGCATGGCCCGCCACTGGTGTTAGGGTATAGCGGCTTAACAATTACATCTATTTTCAACTTCATTTTGTGTTCCAAATTTCACAACCTGGTAAAAGTATTACTAAGTGACCTTCTGTACCACCATCTTGTCACTTTTTCAGAGTCTATCCTACCATTTTACATATATTACTTGTAAAATTAGTTAATTAATTGCGTTTGCTACTATTGCACATGCTATACGTTAGAAATGAACGTCACCTAAATTAAATGTAGCCTTATGGTTGACAAAAAAATGGATAAAGTATTCCCTTGGACTTACCATAAAGAGGGACACGAGCAAGATATCTATGGACCAGAATAACAAAGGGCCTTACTTGGCCAGTAAGAAACCACATAGAAACCAACCAGATCACCTTAGCAATTGCATAGCAACACCCTAGCAACCATCAACAACACTTCATTGGTGGAGATGTTTGCATAGGTAAACATAATTCACAATTTATTCTGAAAATGTCAAAAGCTATTCTATATTACTATTAATACTAACAGTGTGCTTCTTAGAAGCTTCACAATACTTCATATTAAATGCACTATAATTTATTTGTAATACTCAAGTAAACTACACTATAACAAACATTATTAAAGAATAGTTCGCCCAAGAACAATTCTCTCATCATTGAAAAATTTAACTTAGTTTTAGAACACCAAGGTTAACACTGAAAAGTGATTATCGCACCCCTCTACAGCTTTAACCAGGTTCTCCTTCCCTCCATATTCCCTTATCATCAAAGACATCTCATAGAGATGACCCCCATTACCCTGTCTAATATGTGTGTGTGTGTGTGTGTGTGTGTGTGTTTTATTTCTTCAGATCTGCCTGATCCACCTCATCCTCTCTGTTTCCAACAGCCTGCAAATTATGCTTCTCATTTACACACGGCCTGCTCTCTCCTTCTCTTTCTCTCGCTCGCTTGTTCACTGTGTTTTTGGTTATCTGCCCCTCCTTATTACAGCTCTGTTTGTGCACGCCTTCCATTTTATTGTTTGCTTTTGGACACTTGAGCTATGAGCTAAATCTTTAACATAAACATGCAGTTTTTAAATGTTAAATTTTTCCTTCCTCTTTAACACACACACACACACACACACACACACACACACACATAGCTGTGAGTTTCTTACACATCTGTGGCTCAGGTGTGAACGCTTTTCTCAAAAACACACAAAAGACACACTCTTTAAGCTTACATGTGCATATTACTTATAATATTGTCTTTCTGATATATTCTGAACTATTTTCACTGGCAAAGAACAAATGCCAATTTTTAGCTAAACTTAAGTTATTCAAAATAATTTACTTGTTTGTTAAACTGTTGTATAAAAGCAATCATGTGAATTTAATAGTTTACAAAGGTTCTTCATCTCATCTGATTATTTTCTTTTTATTTGAACCTTGATGGGAGTAAGCCAAAAGATAGGAATATTTAAAACAAATGATTAAAAGTCTGGCATCAATACAAAATAATTAGAAAACAATAGATTCAAAAACAGTATTACATTACACATTCTGATTGGATAAACCACGTTCAAAATCTGGACACTACATACAATATACACTACCGTTCAAAAGTTTGGGGTCACTTGTCTGAAATGTTTCTCATGATCTTAAAAATCTTTTGATCTGAAGGTGTATGCTTAAAAGTTTGAAATTAACTTTGTAGACAAAATATTATTCTGCCAAAACATATACATTTATTTAATTACAAATCTAAAATTTCCTAAAAAAAAAAAAAGTTTTTGAAATGGATGACTTGGATCAAAATATGAAGAAAAGAAGCCAATAAGTGCCCAACATAGATGGGAACTCCTTCAATACTGTTTAAAAAGCATCCCGGGGTGATTCCTCAAGAAGTTGGTTGAGAAAATGTCACGAGTACATGTCTGCAAAATCTAGGCAAAGGGTGACTACTTTGAAGATGCTAAAATATTACATAGTTTTGGATTTATTTTGGATTTTTTGGTCACAAAATAATTCCCATATTTCCATTTCTATTATTCCATAGTTTTGCTGACTACTATTATTCTAAAATGTGAAATAAATAAATAAATAAAGAATGAGTAAGTGACCCCAAACTTTTGAACGGTAGTGTATACTCTCTCACTAAACACAAGATCAATGCTTGAGTGTTTCCATTCAGCACACACACAATCTTGAATACACATCTGATGGCTGGCTCTCAAGCCAGATTCTCACTGGCAGTTCAGAGTCTGGAACTCTATCCACTATTGTACAGCATTGCTAATAGGACTACTTTCCCAGGGTGTGTGTGTCTGTGTGTACATGTTTAAACTACATTTTGGGGAACAAATGTCCCAAAAAAGGATAGTAAAACCTGAGATCACCTACCTTGTGGGGTCAAGCCAGCAGTCCCCACGAGCAAATGGCTTAATAAACATACAAAACAATGTTTTTTTGGAAATGCAAAAAGGTTTCTGTGAGGGTTAGGTTTAGGGTTGGGGATAGAAATTATCGTTAGATCTATATAAAATCCATAAAATGCATGGAAGTCTATGGAGTGTCCCCACAATGATATAACAACAATAACAAACATTGTGTGTGTGCGTGCGTGCGTGTGTGCTTGCATGCATGCGTGAGTGTGTGTGTGTGTGTGTGTGTGTGTGTGTGTGTACGCATGTGTGTGCGCGTGTGTTTCTCTAACCACTTCAGTAAATCTAACTGCCTCAGGCTAAGGCTATTTTGTCATTCTGTTAGGCTGGGGGCGTTGCCGGTGTTTGTTGTCTTTGCTGTTGTTTAGGTTTGTGTGTATATGATTCTGTGTAAGTGTTTTAACTGCAATTTTAAAGTAGCCATGAACATATGTGTCTCTGTAGTTTTAGAGCAGCAATCAACAGCAAAAAAAAAAAAAAGAAAAGCTGCTGACAACGCCTGTCCCTTATTATATGTGTGTGTGTACGACTGTGTCCGTGTGAGGTTATACCTATTTATACATTACTTTTTGTTGGTTTGAAAAAATGCAGACCTTTTTGTTTAATAAAGATGCATTAGACCTCAGAGACCTCATCCTGAAACCTTTAACATTAAGGGATGTTGGTCATGCCAGGTTAGACATTAGAAGTGGAGAGGTACACACCAGCACGCAGACATGCTGACCATTAGCCTATCATATGTCATGTCTCATACATTATGTACCAGCGTGATCTCAGGAAATGTATGTGATGATGGCTACATTTTTCAAAACAAAATTGTGTGCTTCATTACATGTTTGGCTGCAATTTTCCATTGAAATGTACAGCGGGGGTGCCAAAATTTAGTGAAATGACGTAGTAATTAGACAAGGTTTTAATTAGGAACCTAAAACTTAAACCAAAACCTAACCAATAGTGCCTTAAAAGATAAATGAGAGGTGAACAGAACAGATATCCTTACTCTTAATGAACACAAACCAATAGTGTTTTAAAAGCAAATTCGAAATGAAAAGCACATTTACTGAAGCAACCATGTAATTTCCTGTCACTTCTATGGCTCTTTCATCTTACTTTAGTTTCAAGCATGCTTGGCTGGGACCAAGGTTCGGTCTCTGGGTCCAAATCCAACACTCTATCACGTGAGAAACCGTGGAAGTTAATCACATTGGAATAAGTTTGTAAATGTAGCTGGGACTGTAAATCAAGCATGATAGTAAAAGTGTTTTGATATAGTAACCATAGCCGGGTGTGAGTAATAGAGTGAAAAATAATTGTTTATAAAAAATAAACTGCCATTGTACCCATTATTTGTGTGAAAGTGAATAAAACACAAAGCTGTTTTAGCAACTCTAGTGTTAATTTCACCAGGAAACTGCAGCAAAATATAGAAAGTGGCACGTAAAACTCAGTTATAGTAATGTTCATTCTATGAAACTAGTTTGGTATGTACAGTACAAACACAACTATGCGTTACCTAACACACTACATGTAGGAGCGAGAAATTGTCTTGTTTTGTTTTGATGTGAAAATTCCTATTATTTAGGGCCCTATATATTAGCTACAAGTTCAGCAGACAAGGTTAGAAATATATGGCCTGAATTTGTGTGTTTGGGCTTCCATTCTGAAGACTCTAAAGACTTAAAGACCATGAATTTATATGCATATCAAAGAATTCAAATAGTATAGTCATTTTCTATGCCAGGTTTCAAAAGTACTAAATGGGTACCTGTAAATGTTTTGATGACTAATTTCAATAGATTTCAACTAGAGTGAACTTTATTTTTGTTTAAAATCAGACAACAGTAGCCTAACTCATTTCTCTTTCTTTCAATTTTTGTACTAATGTGAAATCCATCTTAATTTCGGGTCCTAAAACCTGCAAATTCAGATGAAATTTGTGGATTTTGATTTTAAGGCCTATAGTTGTGTGTTTGTGAGTTTTTAAGAAGACTCTGAAGACAAAGACAAACAGGTCTTGAAATTACAGGCTTATTTTATATCAGCTACACATGAACGAACTCTACATCACTGAGGTGCTGCTGCATTTGTACATTTCCTGATACATTTGAGGAACGTATGTGATGAGAGATAAACAAATTAAAAGTTATTACCATCCACTTTGCATTTACTGTTATTACTGATAACAGCTCTAAGAGAGGAGTTATATACAATATCATATACAAAACACAAGACAATACCACCATTGGTACAACATACACACAAACCATTATAATCTTTTTACTTTAAATGAAAATCTCTAATGAAATCATGTATGTTCTGTTTCTATTGGTTATGGTTTTTCAAGTTAGATCATACACAGACAATATTTCTTCTGAAAAACACATCATACTTTGAAAACAAATGTCTGCATACTCGAATGAAAGCGAAATGCGCTATAGTCATCCACATGCTTTAAGACAAATATTAAGCCATCTGAATTGACCAGTTCAAAAAGTTGGGATTTAAATAAGAAACATTTAAGATTCTAGACAATTTCCAAGCCCACATCCAATCCAATCTGTTTTTGTTTGAGAACTCAATAATATTTGTTTGAGTTTCATAAAGTCATCGTTTGCAGTAATGGAGCGCATTTAAAAAAAAAATTGTTTTCAATGGAGGAAAATGCAGATCCAGTGTGGATGTGAGTCATAAACATCATAAACATTTTCAAACAAAAACGTATTAGTATAACCGTGTCCTAAGTCACTAATAAAATAAGCAAATTTGTGACCTTCGTACAAAAGGTCAGAAAGCAGTTGCTTGCTATAACACATCTTTTCACTCCACTTATTTGTGGCCACTAATGATTTTATTTATTCCCTTGCACTTGGAGGCCAAAAACATCCCATCAGTTTATTGCTGTTCATATTTTATGGCTCAGTATGAAAGAGTTCATAGAGAAACATGAAAACACGGGAAGTCAGCATGTTGTTTCCAAGTGCTTCAGTACGCTAGGTTCGGGCACATTATGCCGACTCACTGACAAGTGTTGTATCTAATCAGACAGTTTTGCATGGCTCAAGAATGTTTATCTTTCCTTGTGGCACAAACGGAAGCACGTTACATCAGCTGTGTGGCAGTCCTGGGTTCAGATCCCAACTTGAATCTAGGAAGTAATTGTGACCTCATAATCAGTCAATAATCAGTTTGGAATGCATAGACCAATTTTAGCTATTTTTAATTTTTTTTATTTAATTTTTACTTAAAAGTAAATCTACTGTTCCCCGTCTGTCGCTCACTTCGACGTTGTGTCAAAGAATTCGACACTAGGGGTCTCTCTTGAGCGCTGAATATGCCTCTGATCTATGAAAAAAGGCCAATGAGAAGTTGGCAGACAGAATTTGCACACCCCGCCCCCGGACATACGGGTATAAAAGCGGGGAAATACGTCGAGTCCATTCAGAAATTTTCTTCAGAGCCGATGGTCGTGCATGCAGTCAGCTGCGAGTCACACACCTGTTCCTGTTCCTCTGAAACTTCCCTGCTGTTGGATCTACGGCGCACTTCAGTGGCTTTTCTCATTCTCTGCACGGCAGTGCTGTTTTCCCCTGGGAGCTTCGACAGTGCAAAAACATAAAAGAGTTTATTAAAAGAGTGATTTTCTCATAAAAGACTATTTTCCTCTAAAAGAGCAGTACACAGCGGCATTGAAGATGCCTTTCCGCCCCTGTGTAGTTCCTGGATGCGGTAGATTGCTCTCCGCTTCAGAAGGCCACAGGCGTTATCTCGAGTGTCAGGGCAGCGATCACACCGAGGCAGCGTTTGTGGATGTTTCATGTTCTCAATGTGAGAGCATGACCATGGCTGAGGCCAGCACGCCCAGGCTGAGGCTGACGCGCAGATGTCCAGTTGTCCGGGCCGCCGCCAGTGTGGGGCTGGACTGGAACCCTCCGTCCTCCCCACAGCCATCGTGGTTGGATGACTGGTTCCTGGGGCCTTCCACTCCGCAGACCACTCCGTCCCCCAGTTTTCTTTTGTTGAAATTGTTTCATTTGCCGCAGCCCACAACATTCTCAGTAAAAGAGCTATTTCCTTTGTCTCTGGGTCACCTGGCCCGCAAATGCCATTCTCACGGCACTCTGCTGCCAGAACTCAGAACTCCTCAGTCACTAACCCGCCCCCTGCTGGTTGTGCGGAGCAAGGTAAGAGCTTCAAGTGTTTTCTCAGCACCAGAGCGTCAGCAATACTTCCTGCTCCGCCCCGCTGTGAAGCCCTGCTGGGTACGTCAAAAATAATCTGCCCCTTGGTGCCCCTAGCACGGAGCTTGGATGTGTGACTTTCACTTCCCAACCCGTCACGCTGGCTGGCCTGGACCATCCGACTCGGTTACGCAATTTAGTTTGCCAGGCCCCCGCCCCCCTTTACGGGGATCCCTGGAGGACTCCTCCCTAAACGTTGTAAAAACCCATGTGATGTATTCACCACTCTACCTCCCCCTTCCGGGCAGGTGTGGTCTCTGCAGGGTCTTTCCCCCCTGAAAGAATAGGAAACTGGGTAAGACCCCCTTCCCTTGATGCGTGTATGGGCCCCAGCCGTTTCTTGCTCTATGCGGAGAAACATAGAGAGAAAAGAGGCCTGTCTAGGCCCGGCTAGGCTCGGCCTGTTCCCGGGTTGGCAAGCGTTGCCTTGTTCCCCTGTTTGGGGTAACCAGAAGGATTCCGATGACTTTTATGGGGCATTGGGGAAGGGTACATGTAGTCTGACACAGCTGGTCGCCTTTGCACGTAAAATACCTGCCCGCTCCTGTGTCAGCAGAACACATACATGGCTCAGCGCATGGCGTGATTTAAATTGGACCCCTGGTGTCGCTTCTTCGACACAATGTCAAAGTGACAGACGGGGAACGTCTAGGTTACGTATGTAACCTTCGTTCCCTGATGGAGGGAACGAGATGTTGTGTCCTCCCGGCCACGTCGCTGTGCTGAGCCACTGTGGTGGTCGGACCATTTCCGGCTCCTCAGAAAAATTCTGAATGAACTCGACGTATTAAACGTTTTTATACCTGTATGTCCAGGGCGGGGTATGCAAATACTGTCTGCCAACTTCTCATTGGCCTTTTTTCATAGATCAGAGGCATATTCGGCACTCAAGAGAGACCCCTAGTGTCGCTTCTTCGACACAACATCCCTCCATCTGGGAACGAAGGTTACTTACATAACATAGACATTTCAAATTTCACTGCGAGATCAGTCTTCATAGTTGCATTTGAATTCATTATTTTGTTTTAAAGCCTTGAGGTGGCAAAATTCCAGACTTCATGCCATTAGGCCTTTAAATCTATTTTTTTTAGGACAGTAAATATGGAAATTGCATACTGTACTTGCAAGCAATCTTAACCATTACTGTTTACAAATACAATCAGAAAGTTCACATTACATACAGCAGCCTGCATGGTCTCACAAAATTTTTGCAGAAATGTATAGAGTCAAGTTTTCAAAATGAGACCAAGTTGCATACAGTAACATTTAATTAAACTTGCAAAACCATGTATATACATACAGTACATACTCAATTTGATTTTCTCAAACGTACTCACAGAGGACAGATCAAATGTTTATTGTGTTTTTTCTTCAATCAGTCCACTGTCTGTCCTCCCCATGGTCAGGAATTAATTACTCTTTGATGCTGCTGCTCTATGATCCATCGACTGTGCTGCTGATGCTCACAAAGGTCTTTTCACACATTTTCTTTAGAAAATATATCTTGTGGTTGCCCTATTATTTTCATTGCTCTTTCTATCTTTCTGTTTCCCTCCTGTGGAATCTGTCTCTCTCACCACCATAAAGATTTAATGCCAATTGGACCCATAAAACTCCATTGATTTTACAAACACTCTTTTGAAGCACAATTCAATACTTTTGTTTTCGCAATAACTTGCAGTTTGTTTTGAAGCCTTGATTGCAGATGCTTTTTTTGTGTAAAAGAAAAATGTAAATAACAGAAGCACCGTTCATTCACATTTTTTACTTTGTGAAATGTTTCTGCAAAAATGTATACAAAGCAATTTTATACTAAAATGATGGTTGATTGCTGTACATTCTCAGAATTTCTCTGTGTGCAGTAAACAATCTTCTGCTGCAGGAAATATATTTCACCAATTTTATGTAACACTCAAAATGGCCTCTCTAACCAGAGTCTTAATGGGAAGAGTAAATGGCAAGTGAAGAGTGTTTATGAGAGATGAACTTACCTGAGGTGAGATGGATCCTGTATTTCAGGTTTGTGAAGATGTGGTTTTGAAGTGGAGTGTGTGGGGCTGTGCACACACGTATGTGTTTGTGTAGGGGCCAATGGAAATTGTGAAAAATGGAACATTCACACTAATTTAACATAAATACACTTAAATTATTTAAAGATATTTAATTAAATTCACCAACTAGTTTCAAGCTAGTGTCTTGTTAAAAGTTTTATTAATAAATGTATTTATGAATGTATTTTTTTCAGTACTGTTTGATTGCACTTCGCTGCATAGAGAGCTATTGGATGCTCCCTTGCTTCCTATTTAGTGAATGACTTAACCTCCATTGTGCTGTCTGTCTGCACAGGTCACAGAACAGTTTGAAATGTACCTTATTTTCAACATAACTCTGTATAAAATCTCTGAAAGCAACATTTTCACGTGGTCATGTGAGGCCAAAGGAAGTGGTGTTTGAGTGTTTGGCAACACAATATTAAGAGACTGCATTTATAAGCCCAAGTTTTGAGTCGGGTACACTCTCTCCCACTCTGATGCTCTGGCATGCCTTATCATGTCTCCATCAATCATCACTATAATGAGAGACAGGTGTTAGAGTAATTACAACCCAGGTGATGAGCCTTACCACTTTCCCTCTCCCGCAGACATGACTATGCCCCACCATGCCACACACAGTTTAATCCATATGCTAATACATTCACACATAAACACACACACTCAATAACACTCATGCTCAAGGGTCCATCTCATGTGGATTGAGGGTGTGTGTGTTTGTGGTTTGGTTTGGCAGTGAGGCAGAATTTCATACTGGATCATTGGTGAAATATCTGTTAGCAATGCCAGTTTCTAGTCCTACAGAATAGCCCTGCAAAATACTGATGACATCTCACTAAATATGCTTCATGACCATGTCTTACTCCAGAGAACACACGTACAGAGCCCCTGCTCTTACCCCTGTTCATATTTAATTTCAGCTAGCAGGGGGTCATCATAGCACACACATTCATATGCACACACATACTATCTTATAAAAACACAGAGAGTGCTGTTCACATTTCACTCATGAACATAACACTCAGGGACTGAGCCAGAGGATTCGGCCTCAGATCACATTATAAACACACACTTCACTGCCCTCATCGGCTAATTAGTTCAGCATGTCTGATTACACACATACACTCACTTTACTGATGCATGCTACAGAGATGTCTTGAAACAGCATACCAACTCAAAAAGTTTGTACTCATTTTTTTTTTTTATGTATAAATCCACTTAAAACTGGACCTCAAAAAGTTGGTCACTGGGATCACATAGTTATGGAAAGCTTGGAAAATCAGGGAATATTAAATTTCTTTTATTATTTTTTATTTTTTTAAATTTAAACAAAAAGAACAAATTTAGTTACTCATTCCATACTTTTTTAAGCAATATAAATGACTGATGTATGTCGATAACCTATAATACTGTACGTTTCTCTTGTCTTGTTCTAAAGCCCAATGTTTTCTTTCTTCTGTGGTATGCAAAGTTGTTTCACTAATAAAATCATGGTTATGTATAGGGTTTGAGTAAGGCTTTAGACTTTATGAAGGGTTTTAGGGGTAAAACTTAATTAGGGTTAGGTTAGGGTTAGCGTTATGGAGAGGAATTCTGAAACCGGGTTGGAAATACATTGGTCAAGATGTGTGGGAGCCATGTGGTGTTTTCTCATTTTCCTAGAACAAAAATATTCTGTGCTTTAAATCTTCAGTATATATTTACATGTATACACTGTAGTATGGTCTGAGTAGTTGTGTGTTCGTTTGTGGACACGTTTGTGCTATTGATACTGACTGGGATTAGTTCAGCAATATATGGCAAATATTTGATGAATATACAGTCTAATTTACATTTACGCATTTGGCAGACGCTTTTATCCAAAGTGATTTACAGAGCCCTTATTACAGGGACAATCCCCCCGGAGCAATCTGGAGTTAAGTGCCTTGCTCAAGGGAACAATGGTGGTGGCCGTGGGGTACGATCCAGCGACCTTCTGATTAGCAGCCCTGTGCTCTAGCCACTACACCACCACCCCCAATTTGTATTAAGAGAATCCATGGTTTTTCCAAAAATTATCAGTCCGATAGCAAAGGAAAATGCACGGTCAGATCTTTGGTGCGAAAGAGAATATTGTCTGATTTTTAAAGTACTTTAAGAAAATATATTTTATGATATCTGTTTCCCAAAGACTCAGTCATTTTTGTCATTCTCACACCTCATTTAGTTAAATAAACACCAACATGTCTCCCAAACTGTGAGAACGAAGTAACTGAGTTTGTTTGTGTTGAAATCAGGACAGAAAGTATTGAGAAATAACACAACAGAGTCTTTCTCAGAGCTTGCATGTTTCATGGGACTGTGCTCACGATTAGAAAAGAGGGATGTTGGGACGAAAGGAAGGTAAGAGAGAGGGAGGAAATGGAAGGATGGAGTGCGAGATAGAAATAGATAATGAGAAAGGGAGTGAGGCAGAGGAAATCGAGAAGGAGAGGGCATGTGTATAGAGAGGCACATCTGGGCTGCATAGTGCTTGGACATATTTTGTGCCTTTTTTTGTGTTATAAAAGAGAAAACTTGGACGAAGCAAGTCTGACGTTAATCTCCCTGAGGACAATTAAATAAAACAACCCAATTTTACTGCAGTGTGTGTGTGTGTGTGCGTGTGTGTGTGCACGCGCTGCTGGCTTGTATTACATGTTAGTGTGGGGGAGGACCGAATGAAACTTACCAACGGTCGCCCTGCACACAGATTCTTGGAGCCACAGTGCCCCCTTGTGATTCAATAAAAGTTAACATCAGGATATCACTTAAACATTCCTATGAACTGTCCAACCCATACCTATATAGCCCCTGCCCTTGTTCCTATGGATGTTGTTTTGGTGTTCTTGTAAAAAAAAAAAAAAATGTGTGTGTATTTTAGTATATATATATTTATTTATAGCCATGTGACTATGTCTTTTTCATTTTTAAGCTTCATTATGTGTACAGTTATGTTCAAAGTTATTTTAAGAACATTTCAGCAGCGTTAACTCTACCTATTTTAGCCTGCAGGGGGTGTGAGTACTACACTCATCTCATCTTTATAAATTCTGCCAGTTCTCTGTTAGAGCATTATTAGCCGGTTAACACATGGGTATGTGGTGTGTTATTTTCATCACAAACAGTTTCTGATCAGTGGATGAATAATGGATGAAAAGAAAAATCTAGCTCTTATCTGAGACTATTTTAATTGGACTTTTTACATCTGACTCTGATTTAAAGTTTGTCTGTAGTCATAGAATTTCAGAAAGTGTCAACAATTAAAGGATGTTAAAAATGCCAATTTTTGAAATAACATATTTATAATATGTTAACAACTACTGCTTTTTGCATTCAAACTGTGGATGTGTGCAAACTCAACAACACTAGTGTATTTAAATGTTTTTCTATGAATGTAAACAGAGGCCCTTAAATCAATTGACGATAGTTCTCCTCTGCTACCTGTCCCATGATGTACTGGGGTGTGTATGCTTTAACTCTCATGCTGAGCAAAGATTGAGAGAGTCAAAAAGTGATGGAGACACTGCAAATGGATGGATAAATGAACTCAGAAAAGGAGAGGATTTTAGTTATGATACAGTGTGGAACAAGACAGGATGTCATAAACATGTCTTTCAATTTTGTCCCAAAGGACACTCTCTAACACTCACTGATGTAGTGGTGTATGTTTGTGTGTCTTTGTGCATATTGTTGCACTCCAGGACCACATGTTTTTTGCTTTGTTTTTTTCTGGATAGTAAAGGGAATCCCAGGTGTCATTTAACCCAGAGGGAAAAAAGCATTTCCCTCAAAACAACCACACACACATGCACACACATTGATTCATGTAGTGGACCAAAAGATACAAATCAGTTACTTCTTCATCCTCAAAACTTAATCACTACAGGGGGAAATGCAGGAAACCTCACTTAAAACTCAAGTTCCTCTCATGCTTGGATATGAATGCCCCAAAAACAACTCCCACTTTGCTGATAAAAGAACATTTATTCATTTAGCAGATGAACATAAGCAATTCATCTTGGAGACAGTAACACAAAAGTGCTGCTTTACAAACTTCCAATTGCATTAGAGAAGAACTAGCCAAGACAGAGATTAGAGTTCAACAAGAAATTATTAGTGTTATTATTATCATTATTATTTGTGTAATTGTTAATTTGAGTGTATGGTCAAGTGCTCACGAATAGTTGTGTTTTATTGTTTTTTTGTTTTGTTTTTGTTTGTTTGTTTGTTTTATATTTTTTTTTTATAATTTAAAGGGATCGTTCTTGTGATCAGATGTCAATTTTTGAGAGAGAGTTTTTCCTATAGGGGGCGATCAAACCACATTAGACAAAACAAGTCTAGGTTGTCTCGTGTTCTTTAAATTCATTAAGTAGCACTGTTTAAATGATATTTTGAATACTTAACATAATGTTTCTTTGATAGAATTCTGAAATAAAAGTAGACATTTTTGGAATTTATTTTATTAATGTGATAGCATCATAATGTTGTGGTGACATTGTGATAAGTTCACTCAGAGCACCACTCAAGTCTTAAAACCTGAGCATGATAATAAATGTTTCATTTACAACATATAATGGGGGGGCTTTGGACTTTCAGATACGGGTCACAGGCACATCTCAGGAGTCAGGAATGTGCTTGTATGTGGCCTTGATTAATAATTATTGTGTCATATTCGTATGGGTACTAGATATCTGTCTTTACAATTGCCACTTACATGATATTTGCACTGTAATGTATTTTGCACTGGTAAACAGAGGATAGCAGTTAAGAACATAAGTATTAATGTACATGTAAAAGACTATGCCAAATCCTGCTCATGTTAACATAACACAATCAACTTGTACATATACCCGCAAATAGACACTCAGTCTATTTTTATATATATACACATGCATACTGTTTTTACGTAACTGTTAGAGGAATGGATTTACCCTGAATATTGCAACACGTATCTCTTTTGAATTAAGTCTTTAAACTCCGTTGGCTTGCTGTAGTCCATGGTTGAAGCTCTTATAGCTGAGGAATTGTAGGTGGTCTTCACCACTATGTACTTAACAATTTGATACAGTGTACTTATTATGTATATACATGTTTTTGCATTGTAATTACATTTAAAATACTTGCATTTAATTACATATGTAGTTACACTGTTAATTTTACCCTTAACCCAACCCTAACCTACTAGTACGTAGAAGTTAAGGCCACCTAATATAAAATGTGACCAAAAGTCTTGCTACATGTGTGCATTGGAATCAACATCAATCAATTAGCAGCTTTTACTTGTTACTAGCATTTAATTCTGTATAAAAGATATGTTTGAGTGCTTTGACTACTGCTCATGCAGCAGTAATTCAACAAATGATGGAGAAGAGCATTTTAACTTGGTATATTAGCATTCATAAGAACCAATTTGAGTAGCCGCAGTAGCTCTGCATCTTCTACAACCATCTGGCAGAGATGGAAAGTTTGTTTGTGTGGGCGTGTGTGTGTGTGTGTGTGTGTGTGTGTATGTGTGTGTATGTGTTTGTGTGTGTAGGAGCTAAATAGCATGGCCTGCCATAATTGAGGCTGTGTGCTAAAAATACTGCATACTGCCTTTGTCTCAGATCTATACTTCCTATCAAACTTGATTGCCTTGAAATAATACAACTGCTGAAATCACATATCCACAACGCACGCAACTCCAGTTATGGAGGAAACAAACCATCTAAAGACTGCAGTAAACACTCAGCCAAGGCAAATTTGCTACAATTGGAGCCCATTTTGTTTGGTGTGTGGAACTGTGTGTTATGTGTTTTCAAGATAGAGAGATTGTATATTATTAGGGGTCACACACTGAAGGTCTGTACTGTAGGCACTGACTGTTTAAGTTTTTTAATTCTTCTTCCTCCATAATGGTAGTCAATAGGGATGTGCCAGAGTGGTCGACTAATCGACTAGTCATTCAACAACCAACTAGTCGATAAGTGAGGTTGACTACTGACATTCATATTTTTAGTGGTGGTGATTTGAATGGGATTCTCAAGTTAATTTGGAGACGCAACTTTTTGCATGATGATAGATCAGAAAAACCCTCTGCAAGTAGTTTATGCTTTTTATGCACTTTTGTGCAAAGCAACACAACATTATATTTCAAATTGATATATTTCACTCTCTGCCATTAAATCCTCTGCTGTGAGTAACATTCTCCTATTTGTGAGGTACTACAGAGAGATTAAAGTCTTTTGCTGATTCTATCTGACACTGCTTAAATAAATAGTTGCAGTAAAAAAAAGGTTTAAACTGCTTGATGTCATGAACTAGATGTTTTTTACGCACTGTGGGGATCGCTCTAAAGCACTTTGAAATGTGTTGTTGTGCATTCAGGAAGTGCATAAGCGTTTCCGTTCCTTTTTGTATTGGAGCCTTTCTTATTTCTGACTTTTCATATTTTTATAGTTTTGTGCAATATGATGTTAAATTTATTCAGCATATTTATTTGTTGAATATCCATTAGTTACCATGTTGAAGTGCTGCACTCTGATATGCATCTGATCTGAGTCACATGAACACTCCCACTGAAACATTTTTCACGCAAACCTAGTAAGCTCAAAATTTTGGCTGCTTATAACTTTTTATACCATTTGGTCTAGAAACTTTTTCTTTTTTTTTTATCCCCTGTTTCCTTGGCTTATATCATATTCTCACTCCGAGTCCCACCCACTATTGTAAGACACCTTGTATTTTCAAAGTCATTCTTTTTAAACACATCAATAACTAACACTGAAACTGATAAAAATGGCTTGATTTATTTTTATTTATTTTGTAGTCACTGCATTTTCACCATGTTCCCGACTTGTCGCTCACCTGACGTTGTGTCGATGTAGTGACACTAGAGGTCGCCCTAAAAACCACTGATCTTTGAGAAAAGGCCAATGGGAATTGGAAAGACTGGACTACTTTAAAATATTTAAGTAGTCCAGTCTAAATATAACAAGATACTGAACAAGGAGTTGTGTGGCATGTTCAGAGGGGAAGGTTCTTTTATTCCTAATGTCGTAAAGTGTAAATCTACATGATCAGGCTTTTTCTTAAAATGCGGTCAGTGAAATTGAGTTGGTTGTCGATGGATACCCCTAGATTTCTGACTGTTTTGGAAGGTGTTATTGTAGATGAACCCAGCTGAAGGGTGTTGATCTGCTCAACAGAAGGGGTTGTCTGAAAAGATGAAGAGCTAAATTTTCACTAATTATACTTTTGCATGCTTTTGAAGCTTAAAGAGGTGGTCACCATAAACAGCCATTTTATGAGATAAGCGAGCAGAATATTTGGTAAAAATTTCTACCTTTGTGTACCGAAAAGTAAATTAAGTCATATTGGTTTAGAATGAATTTAATGACTGAATACCTGAATATCAACTATCAGTGAAAATCTAGCTGTCTAAACATCATAATCACACAAGTAATTTAAATCAACCCCAGTCGGCCGAATAACTGACAAGCCCCATCTGCCATCAGACATTTTTGCATCAATTCAGGTGTGATCACATTTACCTCCAGTGCAGTTCATTGCACTAGAAACCTCTAAGGCAACCTTCTCAGCTCATTGAAACCAGAAAGTAATAATGTTCAAATGTGTGATTCAGACGCTGCTGCAAAACCAGAGAGTCAGAGACGAGAAGGGTAATAAGAGATATTTTTGTGCAATGCAATGGTTTTTAATGTACATAAAAAGCCTGGTGGTGTCTCTGTGATGTGGCTTCTGTAACACAGGCTCCCTCTTCCCACTTAACCAGCATCTCCCTATTTCTTCACCTCAGCTCCCCAAAATCACACGGTGCGTGTTCGCAAAATACTGGACTGGAATCGTAAAGTCCTATCCCAGCCAATATTAGCTGATGGTACCGATCGTGATCATGGCTAGATACAGAGTTGTGCAGGACACGTGCTTCTGTTTACCTGTTAAAAGTGGGGTGTCGCTGACCGTAGAGAAACTGTCTGTATTCACCTTGCATCTTTCATCTCTTTCATCTTTTACAGTGCTGTGATAGTTTGTTGTTTACTTTTTGTCATTGTGCTTTAAACTACGCAGTTTTTGCCATCAAAATAACCTTTGGTGCTTACATGGCATTACTTTCTATCTGTCCATCCCTCCATCTATGTAAATTCCTGTATATTTTCCTAAATTATTTAACACATGTTTAGTTTAAACACTGAAACTGATAAAAATGTCTTGATTTATATTGATGTGGATTTTGTATTCACTGCATTTTCACCCTGTTTCCTATCTGTCACTCACTCGACGTTGTGTTGATGTAGTGACACTAGGGGTCGCCCTTGGGAGCCCCAAACACCTCTGATCTTTGAGAAAAGGCCAATGGGAATTGGCAAGTGGAATTTGCATGCCACTCCCCTGGACATAAGGGTATAAAAGGAGCTGGTTCGCAACCACTCATTTGGATTTTTTCTTCTGAGCCGAGCGGTTGTGTTTCCGCAAGCTGTTTTCCTCCGGGTGAAATAGGTCCATGCCTGACAGATTACGAGGACGTTCCCCTCCTCCCCCATTGCTGACCGTTCCATTGGTGGGTACCTGGAGCCAGGTAAGTTCTTTGATGTCTCCCGACTCAGCATGGCCAAGAGCTCGGTGCTCAGCCCCCTCAATGTGGCACCTCCGGCTCCGCCCTGCCACGAGGCCCAACCCGCTGGTACATCCGATGTGATTTTCCCCTTGGTGCCCCTCGCCCGGAGCTTGGAGGTGTGGCTTGTGCTCCCCAACCAGTCACGATGGCTGACCAGGACCGTCTAATTCAGATATGTGATTCACTTCGCCAGGCATCCACCAGGTTCAGCAGAATCCATTTTACCTCAGTGAAGTGCAAGATTGCCGCCGCTTTCAGCAGAAGGATGTGATAGAGCCGAGATGAAGAAGGTGTTTTACAGCGTACCCAAGAAAGACGGTGGGCTGCGGCCAATGTTGGACCTGTGAGTACTGAACCAGGCCTTACACAGACTCCCATTCAAGATGCTGATGCAGTAATGCATTTTAGCAAGTGTCTGGCATCAAGATTGTTTCGTGCAAGTAGACCTGAAGGACGCATACTTCCAAGTCTCGATTTTAACTCGGAACAGGCCCTTTCTGCAGTTCGCCTTCGAGAAGCTGGGCGTACCAATTTAATGTCCTCCCCTTCTGTCTGTCCATGCTGCCTCGTGTCTTCACGAAAGTCGCAGAGGCAGCCCTTACCCCACTAAAGGAGGTGGGTATCCACATCCTCAACAATTTCGATGACTGGCTGATCCTTGCTCACTTTTGAGGGACCTGGTGCTTAGGCACCTTAGCCGGTTGGGGCTTCGGGTCAACTGGGAAAAGAGCAAGCTCTCCCCGGTACAGAGTATCTCTTTTCTCGGGTTGGAGACTCAGTCTCTATGATGGCGCAGCTCAAGAGCGAGCGCATGCAGTCGGAGCTGAACTGCCTAAAGTTGTTCAGGTAGAGAACGCCGATCCCACTGAAGCAATTTCAGAGGCTCGTGGGGCATCTGGTGGTGGTCATGCCGCTCGGGTTGATGCATCTGAGACCGCTTCAACACTGGCTTCAGACTCAAGTCTCGAGATGGGCATGGTGCCACAGCACACATCATGTGGTCATCATGCCGATCTGCCGCCACTTATTCAGCCCTTGGACAGACCTTGCATTTCTGTGGGCAGGGGTCCCCTTTGTGCAAGTGTCCAGGCGTTACAACAGACGCCTCCAATCGTGGGTGGAGCACCATGTGCAACGGGTGTGTAGCCGCAGGCTCCTGGACAAGGCCTCGACTGCGTTGGCATATCAACTGCCTCGTGTTGCTGGCAGTATTTCTCACCCTGCGGAGGCTTTTTCCATTGATCCAGGGCAAGCATGTGTTGTTTCGGACAGACAACATGGCGGCGGTAGCATAAATAAATCGGCAAGTCTCCTCCTCTGGAGCCAGCAGTGACTCAAATTATTGCGAGCTACTCACATGCCGGGCCACCTCAACAGCACAGCGGATGCCCTCTCGCAGCTGGTGGTACTCAGGGGAGAGTAGAGGCTCCACCCTCAGGTGGTCCAGCCGATTTGGTGTTGATTCGGTCAGTCGCAGGTAGACCTGTTCACTTCCCGGGAATCCTCCAACTGCCCGCTCTGGTACGCCCTAACCAAGGCTCCCCTCTGCACAGATGCGCTGGCACACAGCTGGCCCCAGGACTGCACAAGTATGCGTTCCCCCAATAGAGTCTACTTGCACAGACCCTGTGCAAAGTTAGGGAGAACGAGGAGTAGGTCATCTTAGCAGCACCCTACTGGCCCACTCAGTCTTGGTTCTTTGACCTCATACTCCTCACGACACTGAGGAGGGATCTTCTCTCTCAGGGACGGGACACCATCCGACACCCATCTCCATGTCTTCTGCGTCCCATCTTGGAGACCTAAGTGGCCTACCACCAGCAGCGGTAGACATTATCACTCAGGCTAGGGCGCCCTCTATGAGGTCCCTTTATTCCTTGAAGTGGCGTGAGTTTTTCTTCCAGACGTGAAGATCCCCAGAGATGTGCAGATGGGTTGGTGCTTTCCTTCCTGCAGGAGAGGCTGGAGGGGTGGCTGTCCCCCTCCACCTTAAAGGAGTGCATGGCCGCTATAGCAGCACACCACGGTGCCATTGATGGTAAGTCTCTCGGGATGCACAAACTGATCATCAGGTTCCTTAGTGGCGCTAGTAGGTTGAATCCTCCCAGACCACGCCTCATTCCCACATGGGATAAGAGCCCCATTTGAGCCCCTGAAGTTGAGCTAAAGGCAGTCTCATTTACATTCTCGCTTTCAGAGAATGTATGTGTATTTTTTTCACTTTTCACTTCTGCCATTGCAGTAAAGACAAAATATACTTGTATTCAAGATATGTCATGCACAAGTACATGTACAATATATGAAAAAGATCATATGCTGCTTCTGAGGTGAAATATCTTTTTTTTTAAAGATTTTTAGATATTTAAAAAAACTCATTATTTAAAATAATATATTCATCATTCTCAGAAAACAAATTTTTCTTCAGCAGTATAGCTCTCAAAGTAAATGTAGCTCGCAATCCGGGGGTCCGGACTCTGCATTTCTTGCCTGGCGATGGAGGCAGGGGCGCAGCTGACCCCCAAAGAAGGTGGAAGAATAATTCCACCGGGACATGACCTACCCCAAAGAACAGTAAAGAGAAGTATACCCACCGGTCGTGTATCCTGGAGAGCCTAAACATGGAGAGAGAAGAAAGTTAATAATGAGCATGACATAGCACCTTTAATGTCAATATCTAATTAGCAAGAGGTGACTTCATTAAAAGACAAGAATAATGCATTTATGCATTTAAAATTCTGCTGCTGTATATACATTAAGCATGTATCTGTTGCTGACGCTTTCATACAAGCGACTTTTGATAAGTTTTGGGACGCACAACAACTGATCAACCAGTTTATCCCTGAGAATGAGTCGAAGGAAAGTGAGCATTAAGGAATAGAGATATAACTGTGAATTAGGCTAATATAGAATATGGAGAGTCAATGGAAGCAAGCCGTTATAGACCACATGAAGACAAGGCCACACAGAGACAAGGCCGCGATGGACCACACAGAACCGGGCCACCTGGCCGCCAGGACGAGGCCACCTTAAGCCACACAGAACAAGGCCACCTTGGGCTGCACAGAACAAAGCCACCTTGGGCCGCACAGAACAAGGCCACCTTGGGCCGCACAGAGCCAGGCCACCTTGGGCCACATAGAACCGGCCCTAATGACCACAAAGCGGAGCCACACTGGCCACATGGCCTTGATAGACCACAGAGACAAGGCCGCACGGCCACACGGCCTTAGTAGACCACAGAGACGAGGCTGGCAATCAGCCACGACGGCATCTAGTGACGCACATAAAAACGAAGTAGACTGGACAAGGCCGCGAGGCCACACAAAACCAACCACGAGGACCACATGGCCATCTTTTAGCGAGGCTACAGTGCCTCGAGGCCGCTTGGCCACACAGACAACGGCCGCTTGGCCACATAGAACCGATGCCGCTAGGGCCACAAGACCACTGGCCATTTTTTACATATAGGACAAGGCAACATTGTGCCACGAGGCCACTATAGACCACACGGAACAAGCGACATAGACGACGGCCACTAGGCCACATAGAACCAAATGCCGCTGAGGGCCACGAGACCAATGGCCAAATTTTTTACATATAGGACAAGGCAACATTGTGCCACGAGGCCTTTAGACCCACACAGAGACAAGGCCCGCTGGGCCACAAGACTGCTAAAGCCACACAGAGACAGAATCACTCATGGACACGGCCTTAGGCCACAAATAACCAATGCCATAACTGGCCACAAGACCACGGGACAAGGCCACATTAGGCTACACGGTCACAGTAGACCACACTGAACATAGAATGGGGCCACAAGGGCCGCGATGTTGTGAGCCCACACTGAGAAGAGGTTGGACAGAGACGACGGCCACGAGGCCACACGGAACCAAGGCCGTAAGGGCCACAAGATCACGTAGGCCACACGCAGGACAAGGCAACATTATGCCACAAGGCCTTAAGACCCACATGGAGACAAGGCCGCTGGGCCACAAGGCTGCTAATGCCACATGGATACGCGGCCAACAAGACACGGCCACTAGGCCACACAGAACCATGCCGTAACGGGCCACGAGACCACAGGACAAGGCCACATTAGGCTACACGGTCACAGTAGACCACACTGAACATATATATGCTTAGATTATCTTTTTTTTTTATTTTATTTTTTTATTTATTTATTTATTTTTTATATATTAGTTCTAGTGAGCTATAACTATGACAGATAATGAAAGAGCATGACACCACCACCAGTAGTTGCATAGGTATATACCTGAACCGTTATAGGAGCTTGCTGAGCTTCAAGGATAGTTTTTGAGTCGGGTCTTAAAAGAGACTCGAATGCGGAGGAACGCCATCTACCCAAGGAATGGTAGCTGACGTAGAAATGAGGAGATTAATGATGAATTAAGAAATTTAGCCATAGATGAGAAGGGACAAAATTGTTATAAATTGATATTGTTAGTGTGATGCCGGAACCTTGGAATCATTCATAGAGTGCTTAAGGAAGAGTAAAGAATTAGGTGAAAGGAGTAGATCGGAGAAGGACAGATCACGAGTGGGATCGAAATGATTGGTAGCTGATGTAAATTCTCCTGAACGCATAAAACCGTAGAAAGCAGTTAGAAACACAGCTTCTAGCAAAATATTGATGTACGTAGAAAAAGGCCTTGGCGAATAGAAGAGATTAGTCTGTGCAATAAAGGCAAAGTAAAAGGCAGCCGATTATCTGGAGAATGATAGAGGATTAGCTTATGCCTTGAGCAATAAACGAATAGGAGAAGCAGTGAATAGACTTGGAAAATCGGGGTTGAAATATTAGCGTAGAATTGAATGCCTGCTAGAAATCTACGGATGGAGGAAGGTTTAAATTAGGTTTCTCGAAGTGAAGATGAGAGAGGAGCAAACGGTCGTAATCGAAAATGCGAAAAAAGGAAATCTGAAAGATAAGCAAAACATAAAGAATGACCGAGCGGAAATGTAAGCTCTAAAAGTGGAAGGAGCTACTCCTTTAGCCATGTAATGACTGACTGAACTAAGCAAATCGTCTAATTTAACATTGTAGCTGATAGGGGAGGGCACGGAGTTGGATCCGTATGGGCTGAAGGGCAAAACCGTCTGAAAGTCTGAAAACGAAAACGAGAGAGCGCGTCGGCAATAACATTGGAGTAGCCTGCTATGAGAGTAGCTTTGATAATAAAATTGAAGACGACTGATTGCTAGATTAAGCGTCTCACGAAAGGCATCATTGTCTGGCAAGATGACCGAACTTTTATTAATGATGGCGACGGTAGCTTCGTTATCGCAAAACATCAGTATGCGTTTCCTAGACCATGCTGAACCCCAGATGACGCTGGCTACAACTAGAGGATAAATTTCGTGGAGTGTGAAAGAGACAGAGCCAGATGTCAACTAGGAAAACCAATTGGCATTTTTCTGCGAACCATTGCCCTTGAAAGAACCCCCCCGAAGCCAATGGAGGGGGCGGCATCTGTAAATAATTGAAGTTCTTCTGATGATTCGAAAGCATCATTATAAAAAAGAAAATGCCGTTCCAATCATTTAACAGAGGAGTCCAAAAGTTGATGTCAGACAGACAGCCTTCGTCTAACTGGACCGAGTCACTTATTTCTTGCACGGAATGAGCCAAAATTAGCGGCCGAGAAATGAAAGCCCTACCTTGAGGAATTATGCTCATGCAAAATTAAGGTGACCGAGCAACGAAAGCACGTCATGTTTGAAATGATACCGAGAGAGGGAAAAGTTACCAGGAAGGATCTAATCCTTAAAAGCTATTCTTGAGGGAGAGAAGCTTGCATTTAAACCATGACTAGGAAAATGCCTAGGAATTCGAGCGAAGTAGAGGGGCCCATTGATTTTTTTTTTTTTTTTAACGTTTCCAGCACCGTGGACAGCGGCCGGATCATTGCTTGCGAACGCTGTGAGCGCTGCAAATGGTACAGGCTAAGGTTTTTTGCCGCCGAAATGGCGAACGAGCAGTTCGGTGTCTGTAACTGACTAGTCTAGTATTGAGTTGTAATTGATGATGAAAGAAGCGGATTTGCGGAAAATGCCTTGTGGTATTCGTGAAACAACGTGCCCCCGTGACTTTGGCTAAAGTCTGCAATCATGGCTAGATAGAGAACTAACTCTTCCCTTCTCTCGGGATAACTTTGGCACAAAATGTCTCTGTAGATACTAAAGCGATCATAAAATTGCCAAAAGAGAGATTACATTGAAGGCGAGGATCGGAGGTTTTAAGAAGGACTGCCACGTCACCACAGTCGACCATATTCCTGCCAGCCGCGGGTGACGGAAGCAGAAAGAGGCCAAGTTAATATCTTTACCTTGGATAATGTTGGCTCTTAGTTGTGGGGACACTGATGCGGCAGCTGGTGAAACAAAAATGCCTACCGAAAGCTTGAGCTGGAATTGCTGTGGATAGACTGAAGTTAGAAGGAGCCGGTGGAGCGGAGACATCTTGAAATGGCGTCTGGATCGTTGGTAGAGAAGCAGGCAGATTAGAAGATGTAGAAGGCACATTCGGAGTGTTGCTTAGTCCGAAAGAAGGGGGGTGAAAACTGAAGAATCGCTGAAGAATTCAAGGCCGGATCTGGGCTTAAGTTAGGGTTGATGAAGAAATGTACAAAAGCCGACATTTTAGATTCCAGTCCTTTAACGGTTTGAGAAAGGCTTTGAACTGCAGAGAAAATCTGGTAATACATGTCTGTAAATTCCATTGGCTGTGGAGCGCGCCCAAGCGGGCAGTGATGATCTTATGATGGACGAGGTGAGGATGATTTAGCCGATCTTTTCTAGCCAGTTGGTTTTGGCTGAGCTGTCGAAGTTGAAGCTTTTGAAGACGAATAAGGGGAAACAGGCGGATTACCCAGGGTGTTTTGGGCCATAAGGAGAAGATTTTCACTAGAAAGGCCTTGGCTGACCGGAATGCCGGCGTCCTCGAGAGCGATGACCGTGTCTTCGGAGATCACGGTGCCCATGGAGAGGTACGGCACTGATACGTGAGCTGGGACAAAATCGTCGTCAGAATCAGAATAGACACAAACGAATTGCGTGTCCTTAGACATGTTTGGTCGGCGACTAACGCGAACAATGAACGAAAGCGTCAGCATCTGCGAACTCAGACATGTGTAAGTACCCATCTTTTATACCACAAGTGTTAGAACGCGATTGGACAGATGAGAAGGTAATGAGTGACATAACAATTGAGTCTTCCTGGCAGAACTTATGCTAAAGCTTCCATTTACATTGCAAGACAATAAAACAAATTTAAAAAACTTTTGTGTTGCTGTGTAAAATGAGGGACGATTGTCCCTGTGCCAGAGTGTGTATCAGCCGTGTGCAGTTTCAATCACTCCCCCTTAGATTGGGTTTCTTCATGTGACTCATAGAACCACTGCTAACCCCACAGAGAAATGCCAGTTTCTGAGTTTGTACTTATTTACATGATCTGCTTCCTTATTATTTGAACTTAAATTAATTATGCATTAAAGATATAATGTCGGGGTGTTTCATTTAAAAATGCTCTGATATGCAAGTTTTGCTTAATAGGAACGGCAGCTTCAACTCTGCTTTATGTAACAACGAGAGTGTTACTGAATTTACTTATTGTAAAATGTCCTCATACTTTGCAATCTACATCACCTGAAGCTGTTTGGAGTTCATCTGGACTGTGAGCTGTGTTTCTACTTAGTCTTTTGTTAGGGCTGTTTTACAAGAGCTTTGGCTGCATCCGAAAACTTAGGCAGCTTCCTAATAATTTAATGGTTTAAAGGACAGCGTGTTTGGATAAATGGAACTCTGGTCTCTGAACAGTTTAAAAAGCACCTTATTTCATCCTACCTCAGCCCCCTGAGACAGCATTTTACCGTTTTTGGACGCAGTCTTTGTCTTCATGTTACAGCTTAAACTGGGTGCAAGAGCTGTGCATGCTGAATTTATTGAACAACATGTTGAAAGTACTATAAACCTATTTATCAACACAATCTAATACAATAAAGGCTTTTATGACTCAACATAAATTTCTGTACTGAAATACTCACTCATTGACTTAAAAAATAAATCTTGATGCAAGTTACCACACAGTAACAAGCACGCAATACTTCCCTCATGTAAACTAGATTTCATGATGGTTTAGTGTATAATAGAGTTCAATTACCCACTCTCAATAAACATTTGATTATTTATATCTGTCATCCCAGGAAATAATC
Organism: Moxostoma hubbsi; assembly: GCA_032164185.1. NCBI lineage: Eukaryota > Metazoa > Chordata > Actinopteri > Cypriniformes > Catostomidae > Moxostoma > Moxostoma hubbsi. The sequence goes on from JAVLUX010000031.1 coordinate 20,340,596, forward strand.
AATGTAGTCATCCAGAAATCACTTTATTTTCTGTATAGTCATTGGTGTGCTTACACCAAGAGGCATGTTTGGTTGGCATCATACCAAAGCTGTGGCTGGTCTGGTTTAGTGTGTATGGATCTTGGCAAATAATCAGAAGGGAGTCTCTGCGTTCAGTCTTTGTAAAAAGAAAGAAATGCTCTGACTTATTCAGGGCATCTGTTTGTATTTTTCTTATGTAAGACCACTCTTTGGAAGAAACACTTGTCCTACATTTTTACCCATTTCATAACAATAAGACCCATAGTGTTATCTTTGTGTATGCGAGTGTTTGTGTGTGAAGAGAAAGAAATGTTTCCCCATTTTCATTCAGCAACGGTGATGCTGAAATTTCACATGGCTCATTAATAATCTTGATGCAATATAAAAACAAAAAAAAATTATCAAATCCCTTTATTGTCACTCAACCATATACACAAGTGCAACAGTGGGTGAAACGTACTGTAGCACTTTCTAGCCCCAGTCAGTTGCATGCGGTATAGTGGTCTATAGTTCATGAACGAACCATCTTTTTGAATGAATCTTTTAAGTGAACAAATCGTTGTCATTCATCTTTATACACAGACTCTTGTTCACTGATGTCTCCTATTCAAAGCCAACAAACTCTAGTTTGAGCGCATAACTGGTTTGATGGCTTTTCATGCCTGTAATGACTGACTAAAGCACGGGCCAATGGAATTTGAGTGTGGGCTGTGAAGAATCAAATCATTGGTTTGACGCACTGAACGAATATGCCACTTCAATGAATCAGTGAGGATCAGGATCTGTTGACCGACTGATGGAGAGGAGGATGTATGTTGTTTGTTTCCATAGGTAATCTAGTTCAACAAGGACAGAAAGCAGAAAGTGGCTGATGATATTACAATGACATCAGGACATATTTGATCACAAAATGAAAGCTATCTTTTGTTGTCGTTTGAGGGGAAAACACTTATGCTTAAGCTTCTGCTTCTCTGCTTAATTCTCTTGGATGATTTGTAGATATATACACATTTGAATAAAAAGTATAACTGGACTTGTTTCGGTTGTGAACGATTCTGTGCTTTATCAATGGTTTAATAACTCACTCAAAACACACGAAAGATGTTAATTTGTTGCCACCTACTGGTTAAGGTGTGATTTACAAAAACTGTAACTGAACAAATCAGTGAACAAATCTGAATGGCATAAGAAAAACATAATCTAGAGTTAATTCACTCCACTAAATAAATGTGACATTTATTGTAGGAATAGGTTTTGATGGTGTTTGATATAAACATTAAACTATAGAAGTTATATATAGAAGTAATATTTTTTATAATAAATGGAGGACAAAAAGGAATGATTGGGACAGCTGAAATGTACTGCCAATAAATAGACAGTTACAATAATATATTGTTTATCTGTATTCTTCAAGCAATTTGGGACATTTTTATAACTTTACTTAAGTTATAATTGTTTATTATAGAACATTTTTAGATTTGGAATCAATATTAGCTTGCTAGCTTAAATTATTTAAACACAATTTAAAAAACAAAACACCATCTGTGCAAGAGTGTGGAATACATTACGTGCACACAAATTTGAGGCTGAGCCCGCCAAAAATTTAAATCCTACAATCAACCCTGGTTTAAATTATCTATTTGTATTTATGTGTAATGTTTAATGTGGGTGTTCATGTATTTCATGTTTAGATGTGTTTTGATGCCATGTCTTTTCTTTTGAAATGTTTAGTTCCGGTTTCCCTTGTCCTGTGATGTTCTGTTTCCCTCCATGTTCATGTGTCTTGTTTTCATTGGTTTATTTTCTTGTTAACTTGCTATCAGTTCTGTTATGTCATTGGTTCATGTTTCATTGTCTTATTAGTTCAGTTTTGTGATTGGTTTTCTTGTTATTGTTTTAACCAATGTCTGTGTATTTTTGCCATTGTCTCTTGTCAAGTATTGTTAATGTAACTTTGTTTTTGTTCCAAGCCAAGTCTAGTTTCAGTGAGGTCATGTTTATTTCATGTGTAATGTCATGTCAAGTTCATGTTTTTGTTAGTTCACTGGTATAGTTAGAGTTTTTGCATAATTACATTTTGTAATTAAACTGCACATAGGTTCTACACTGCATCATTGTCTCTTTGTATACCTGTGTCCAGCATTGTTACATTATGCATGTAATTTTCTATGTTGGGGTATTTCATTGTTTGACTGTTATTACTACAGATATCTGGGCTTCCAGAGCCCTTCAAGTGTCAAAAGCACCCAGTAAATAAACACACACATGACAAAGCAAACATGAATTGCACATCTATTTTGGTTCTAAGGTTGTTTTAAGCTGTTCCTCCTCTGATATGCATAAATACGGGCTCAGCGTTGTAGGCTCTTGAATTCACTTGACAACAGCATCACTGCTGAAAAACATCCTAGCGGAAACACTGGAGGGTATTTAAACTATATTTCTTATACAATGTCCATGTGTATGGTAAAGAAGCATACAGACATGGCTTTGTGATCATGTGTTTCTGAATACTTGAGTTGTATAATTGTTTTGGTGCATTGTTGATCTCTCAAAGGCTAACTGTATTTCTTTGCCTCTCTTTTTATTTTTGTAATTGCATTAGCACTTTAGATGTGAGATTTGAACCAGTACTGTGCAAAAGTTTTATGTACTTGCTAAAATCTTTTAAAAAATAATAGATTTAGGTTTTCAAAAATAATAGACTTATTTATCAATTAAATTCAAACAAAGTTTTAGGGCTGTCAAGCAATTCAAATATTTCATTGTGATTAATTGCATAATTTTTTGTAGTTAATCACAATATCTTTATAAACATGGATGGACAAAATGTGCTTCTACCAGATGTATTTTTCAGTCATCCACACAAAACCTATGCCACCAACAGAGTTGAACACAGAAAATGAACACAGCAATGTACAAACAGGGTTGGGGAGTAACAGAATACATGTAATGGGATTATGTATTTAAAATACAAAATATAAGCAACTGTGTTCCACTACAGAATCAATTTAAATAATTGTTATTTATAATACATTTACATTCAAAAGTATTTTGATTACTGAAGAGATTACTTTGCATTTTATTGTCATTTGTTTAATTTAATATTTAGTCCTTTCAGATGGAAAACATTTATACATACAGGGATGGGAGGGTTACTTTTGAAATGTATTCCACTACAGATTACAGAATACATGCTGTAAAATAAAATTTTGTATGTATTTTGTTAGAATACTCAAGGTCAGTAACGTATTCTAAATATTTTGGATTACTTCCAGAGCAGTTTTGTTCAGTGAGCTGAATTACTCTGCCGATCCATTCACCTCTGTATCCAGTGAAGCTGTTGGATTTACAGCACATTGCAGCAGTTTCTCCCCCTCTTGCACCGGCGTTGTGCATAGAACGTGCCTGGGTGATTCAGTAGCTGAAAGAGTATATTCTTTCCTCATAAAGTGTATATTTTCCTTAATAAATGAGTGGCACTTAAGAAAGTGTCTTTTTCAAGATGCCTTTTCGATTGTATATTATTCTTGGTTGCGATCACTATCTCTCCACTTCTGACGGCCACGATCGATGTCTCACGTGGCGATGGTAGCGTACATCAAATGCCAGGGTGGCGTGCGCTCTCATCGCAACTCGCCCGCCATCTCCTCCTCTGGAGTCAGCAGCGACTAAAGTCACATCCCAGGCAACCTTAAAAGCACAGCAGACATGCTGTCATGGCAGATCACGCTCAGGGGAGAGTGGAGTCTCCACTCCCAGGTGGTCCAGCTGATTTGGAGTCGATTTGGTCAATCACAGGTGGAGCTGTTTGCTTTCCGGGAATCCTTCCACTGCCCACTATGGTATGCCCTGACCGAGGCTTCCCTCAGCACAGACACACTGGCACACAGCTGTCCCTCGGGGCTACACAAGTATATGTTCCCTCCAGTGAGCCTACTTGCACAGACGTTGTACAAGGTCAAGGAGGGCAAGGAGCAGGTTGTCCTAGTAGAACCTTACTGGCCCACCCAGACTTGGTTCTCAGACAACGCTCACGTTCTCATGCTCCTCACGGCAGCCTCTGGAACCTCCATAAGACCTAAGTGGCCTACCACCTGAAGTGGTAGACAAAATCCCTCAAGCCAGGTCTCCACCTACAAGGAGCCTGTGTGCCCTGAAGTGGAAAACATTTATACATATAGGGATGGGAGGGTTACATATACTTGTGTAGCCCCGAGGGACAGCTGTTTACTAAGCTGTTTACTAAGGACAGCTGTTTACTAAGTGGTGTTATTCCTGACGCGAAGACCCGCAGTCGGATCAGTGCTTTCCTTCCTGCATGAGAGGCTGGAGAGGCAGCTCTCCCCCTTTGATATTGGCACAGCATGACTTGATCATTAGGTTCCTATCACGGGAGTTGTCCATGTGAGATGCTTCTGACAAGACTTGGGAAGATCATGTGACATATTTCCACTCAAACTGGGGACACCCCCCAAATGCGGACCCTGTATGACGATTTCTTTTGGAGAGAAAAAGTGTAAAGGCCGCGGCTGGGTCAGCTGGTCCCTAATTTTGGGCAGTTGAATTGTCCCCGAGATGCAGGGGACCATTTCACGCCTGTAAGAGCATTGGGGGAGGTTACATGATGGCCGGGTGTGCAAGAGTTCCGTCGCCGGGCAGCAATTCCAATTAAACTTTCCATCGCCTTTGAAGGAATGCAATGTGAAGGTTGTGCAAAGTAACATTTATCTTTAACAACACTTTCAAAGTTAATAGCAGGCATAAAAATACAACATGGGCACCCATCTTAATTGTTTTTGGTTGAATGGATCTCATGACAACAAATATGTAAAAGTTTTTACATATTTGTGTCCACAAATGTGTCCACAATGCGAAGACAGCTTTTTCTATTTTATCTACTTGGGAGAGTGTTTTCGATAAGCTCAGTATTTGCTGCCAAAAACGCTGTATAAGTGTGGATGGAAGCAAAAACCTAGACAAAAAGATGTGTTTTCAAACTAAAATGTATTAGTGTGGACATGGCCTAGATTGTTTTGATTTGTTTAACATTATTTTGGTCAATGCATAATTCTCACACTTCCATTTGTTTTATTTCACAGTTTTGAGTACTATTATTCTAAAATGTTGAAATCAGTAACAAATAAAAATGAGTTGATCTGTCCAAACTTTTGACTTGCAATGTACATTGTGTCATAGTCTTGGTTGTTGTCTTGACTGTTGAGAATGTAGCCTATAAGTAGACCTTGAGAGACCTGGCTTGTATTATGTTCTTGGCTGGAGTCTTGATCTCAGTTGTAATCTTGAGCTACATGGTCTTGACCATAACAGAGTGGATGGCATGTCCAGATAAGGTCAGTGGAGTGCAAAATCATGAGTGCCAATATGAAGAGTCGGAGGGCTGATGGTGTCAGACCATCAGTGCTCATGGAGTCTCTCATCTGTCTCTTTACATTTAATATTGTGACATCTTTAAGCCAGCAGGTGAAGGCAAAAGACAATTTTTGTGTGTAAAATTAGCCAGTTGGTGATGTGAAGTGCATCACTCCATGTTTATATTCAACGGCGCTCTGTGATCGCTCGTGTTACTACTAAACTACTAAAGCTAGGATACAGCTTTAAACGGCTTTAAACTAACAACTTCAGCATTAATTACACAAACTCAAGATGCTTTCCTCTTACCATACTTTCCACATTGGAGAGGGCAAAATGGCAGAGGACATTGCAGTTTCTATAGTGAAAGACTCATGCGCAATGGTTACTGCGAAATATGGAGGAATGCCCCCACTTGGACAGCTATTTTTCACTGAGAAAATAGGATACATTTCATCAAAATAACATTATCTTCAGAAAGCTGACTAACAGACTACAGCACACACTCCATCTCTCTCTCTCTCTCTCTCTCTCTCGCTCTCTCTCACACACACAGACACACACAGACACACATCCTTGTTTCTCCAATAACTTGATAGAAACAGTCAAAGCTGTGGTTTTAGTTCTAAAGGTAAATTTTTTAATTACTAACAAAGGCTAGGACACATCATTTGGTTTGAACGAGATACGGCAGATTCATTTACTTTTTACATTTACTTGTTCATTGAACTGTTGTATATAAGCAAATTCACACTCGCAATCGTGCTATATGGCCCTAAATCAGCACTGCTGTGTACAGTATACAGTATATATACGCCGATCAGCCACAACATTAAAACCACTTGCCTAATATTGTGTAGGTCCCCCTCGTGTCACGTCTCCATTCTGAGATGCTATTTTTCTCACCACAGTTGTACAGAGTGGTTATCTGAGTTACCGTAGACTTCGTCAGTTTGAACCGGTCTGGCCCTTCTTTGTTGAGCTCTCTCATCAACAAGATATTTCCGTCCACAGAACTGCCACTCACTGGATGTTTGTTTGTTTTTGGCACCATTTTGATTAAATTCTAGATACTGTTGTGCTTGAAAATCCCAGGAGATCAGCAATTACAGAAATACTCAAATGGCTCAAAGTCTGGCACCAAAAATCATGCCATGGTTAAAATCACTGAGATCACATTTTTTCCCTAATCTGATGGTTGATGTGAACATTAACTGAAGCTCCTGAACCACATCTGCATGATTTTTTGCACTGCACTGCTGCCACATGATTGGCTGATTAGATAATCGCATGGATGATTGTTGGTATCAGACAGGCTGGTTTGTATTTCTGTAACTGCTGATCTCCTAGGACCTTCACGCACAACAGTCTCTAAAATTTACTTCGAATGGTGCCAAAAACAAAAAACATCCTGTGGGCTACAGTTCTGTGGATGAAAATACATTGTTGATGAGAGCGGTCAACTGAGAATGGCCAGACTGATTCAAACTGACAAAGTCTACAGTAACTCAGATAACTACTCTATACAATTGTGGTGAGAAGATGAGATGCTGGTTGGCGCTGTTTTGGTCCACGAATGAGACCTGCACAATATTAGGCAGGTAGTTTTAATGTTGTGGCTCATTGATGTATATTAAAATATAATATAATATATAATAATATAAAATATAATATAATATTTGGTGTGACCACTCTTTAGCACCAATTCTCTTATGTGCAGTTGCACAATTTTCAAGGTTGTTGGAAAGTAGGTTGTTCCAAGCATCTTGGAGAATTTGCCAAAATTATTTTATGGATTTATGCTGTCTCAAATGCTTCTGTCTCTCTGTTGCTTGCAAATGCACATTATCTGCCCATGAATACTTATATGTCTTTGTATTGTAAAGCAGAGCTCACATAGGCCTATATCATTCTTGCTTTCCTATTTCTTTTTTGTTTTCATGTAGCTCATCTGGTAAAGCATGGCAATAGTAGTGCAAATGTCATGGCTTCGATTCCCAGGGAACATACTTACAAAATGTGTACCTTGAATGCATGGGAAGTCGTTTAGGTTACAAGCGTCTGCCAAATGTAAATATAGACAAAACCCTTCTCTATCTTATTTTGTCTCATTCTCCCTCATCCAGCCAAGCTTGTAAAAGGATTATTATAAGTCTCTCATCAGGGCCAAACAGTTATGGTTTAAAGGATTAGAATAGCATAAGTAAAGAGGGTTGAAATGTTTCTGCCGGGATTCTACTCTTTCCTGGATAAAGGTTTAACTTCAAAACCAACACCAGTTTCCTGTTGTTTTTTTTTTTCTTTGTTCTTGATCTCAGACAAGAACTTTAAGAACTATACAAAGGTGATCCTTGGTCTTGACCTTGTAATGAGGTGAAATACCAGCTGGCTATGAAACTATTACTAACATCAATGTACACTACTAGTCAAAATTTGGACACACTCGACTGAATTTGTTTCTCATGATCTCAAAAACCTTTTGATCTAAAGACTTGTGCTTCAGTGTTTGAAATTAGTCTATTAATGAATATATTTACAAAACTTAAATTTGATTAAAAAAAATGTTTATGAGTTTAAATAGTGAAGAAAAGGCAGCCAACAAATGGCCAACATACATGGGAACTCATTCAGTACAGTTTCAAAAGCATCACAGGTGCATCTTCATTTGTGTTCCACAGAAGAATGTAAATCAAACGAATTAGAGACAGCACAAAGGTTAATAAATGTGAGAATTATAATTTTTGGGTGAACTATCTTTTAAGGTAATCCTGCTTTGCTGCCCCTGAGCTTTCCAAAGTTGAGTAGCCCTGATCTAGGCTCCAATGGCCTAAAAATCTACCAATTTAAGAAGCTCACATGTAAGGCTACGTCCATATTAATCCGGACACTTCTGAAAACTTATTTAAAAAATTTATTTGTATTTAAAACGTTTTCCAAAAATTTTTTCGTCCACACTAAAACATGAAAACTTTTAAATCCCCTTACTGCGCATTCGAAAAATCATTGTTCCATGTACGGTCTGAAACACAATTTCTCCTCGTGTTCTGTCGCCGGACAGAAATTCCAATTAAACTTTCCATCGCCTTTGAAGGAATGCAATGTGAAGGTTGTGCAAAGTAACATTTATCTTTAACAACACTTTCAAAGTTAATAGGAGGCATAAAAATACAACATGGGCACCCATCTTAATTGTTTTTGGTTGAATGGATCTCATGACAACAAATTTGTTATTGTTTTCAAATATCAGTGTGTCCACAACGCAAAGACAGCTTTTTCTATTTTATCCACTTGGGAGATTGTTTTCGAAAAGCTCAGTTTTTGCTGCCAACAACGCTGTGTCAGTGTGGAAGCAAAAACCTAGACAAAAAGATGTGTTGTCAAACTAAAATGTATTAGTGTGGACATGGCCTAAGTTTGTTTTGATTTGTTTAACATTATTTTGGTCAATGCATAATTCTCACACTTCCATTTGTTTTATGTCACAGTTTTGAGTACTATTATTCTAAAATGTTGAAATCAGTAACAATTAAAAATGAGTTGATCTGTCCAAACATTTGACTTGTAGTGTACATTGTGCCACAGTCTTGGTTGTTGTCTTGACTGTTGAGAATGTAGCCTATAAGTAGACCTTGAGAGATCTGGCTTGTATCATGTTCTTGGCTGGAGTCTTGACCTCAGTGGTAATCTTGAGCTACATGGTCTTGACCATAACAGAGTGGATGGCATGTCCAGATAAGGTCAGTGGAGTGCAAAATCATGAGTGCCAAGCAGGCTGTGATTAATTTTCGATTTATCCAGATTTAACAGACGGTGCAGCCACAACCTCCTGGAACTGAACACATTGACGACAGCAAAGATGATTGTCGATGTAACAGAGGATGTAAAGAATTGTAATCTTTCCCAGGTGTAATAGCCCAGTTTACACGGCTATCTTTGGATCCATCCTCACTGCATTCATAATTGTTTGGTATGGGCAGGTCACCCAATGCTAGACTACAGTGTATAAGTTATTTAAGGAATCATTGGCTTCAGTTTGCCCCATCCAATCCTTCATAAGTCAGTGTTCAGGAGGCAGTCAAGTGACATGATTACTTCACTTCACACTTTCTGGTAATCACATCACATTTTTCAAGCACTGCCTCCAAGAAGAAATTCCAAGCAATCATAGCAAAAAATAACAGGTACAAAATGTTTTTCTTTTTCCATTGCACAGGCGCCCTCATCAAGAGCTGAACTATATGTGTCTTATAAAAGGACAATATTGCTCTTTTGACATTAGAACTCTAGAAACACAGGCACTTTCCAAACAGTCATATGCAGTTGTTTCCATACATTCCTTATGTTAATAGTTGTTCTAGGTCTACCTGAGATTCACTCCAAGTAATGTGCAATATGCCAAAACATTCTGTACATTACACAACTGCAACAATATGTACTACAATTTACATTTGTATACTTTATTTCCTCTTATGTTAATGGTATATTTAATTTTAACTTGGGGGGAAAACACACCAGGTCAAATTACAAGTGCAAGCTTACTTGGTCAATAAACTATCCATTTTCAGTCTCCAAGGTCTGAGATTTGATCTTGCTACCCACGCATAGAACTCCTTAAAGGAGAACCTATGGAAAAATCTGCTTGAAACTTTGTTACAAGACTCTTGGTGGTGGTGAAGTGAAAAGTATGGAATGTTGGAATATTGTTTGCCACCTCTGGAATGCCAAATGGGAGCCAGCACTGCTGTTGATTATTTGGAGGTGTTGAAGACTCCTGAAGCTGCTGACAGAGCCGGTTGAATAACATAACATTGTTGCCAAGCTTATGGAATGTAGAAGGCATTATTCTGGACATCTCTCAAAAAAAGTGTGCCATTATTTTGATGATTTGAATAATTTCTCTGTGCAGGAGGCAGGAGATCTTTACAGGAGATTGGTTGGTAGAGCACTTTTCAATCACCTTAAGCCCAAAGTAGACTTTGGTTGACTGCGTTGCTGATCACTCCCCGCACAGGATGCGTGATGCGAATTTCAACATCAGCACAGTCTGTACGGACAGTCCGCATGTGGCCCAGATTTTTCTGACATGCGCATCGTTAGCTCATACCATTTACTGTACCAAAAGAGTATCACAAAGCAGTCGTAGTGCACATGCGTCAAACATGTCCATATACTTTGAAAGGCAACACGGTCGACCGGGCACAATCCAATCTGGAAAGCAGAAAAGCAAAGGAAACCCTGGCATTTGGTAAATAATATGGTATGTGCAACTGTAAATCTTTACTAGTTGGATAGTTGTCCAGCAAAGTAGTGGATTTGTCAGCGGGTCATTGATAATCCTATGCAAATAACTTGCAACACAATGTGCAGTTTCAAAGGTCTTTGTTGTTTCTTAAAAGTCCATTGTTGCGTTAACAGAGATGTGTGAATCAAGAGAATTCACACATTCACACAGCTTAAATGATGAGGGCAAGCTTGCTTTGTAATGTCATGTTCCATTGATTTGTTTCTGCATTTTGCATAGCGGGTACACATTTTGACCTCAAAGTACGCTGGTACGATTTGTCACTCTAAACTACGCAAAAACCTGGTGACGCCTCTGTGCACGCGCGCTACTCAAATCAAGCAACAGCAAAAGAAGAGTTCGACCAATCATAGCACTGGGTTCATTCCCCAAATAGCAATCGGGTATGATTGACAAATGCGCCTATCATTAATAAGAGACTGCAAATCGACAGCAACACAAAATCCTGCTCGATCCCCCTCGACTCCTGCCGTTTTACTGATTTCATAAGTGAGGACAGTACAGTAGTCAATGTACTTATAACTCCTTAAGGTAAACGGGTTGTGGTGGATGTGGAAAGTTGAAATATTGAATTGAGTTAACTTAATCCTCTGGAGTCGATGTGATCGTCATGGATTAATTTAAAATACTCCATCATTCATGGTCACTCAGATAAGCGGAAGACAAAATTCAGCCATGTAAATTATAAAATGCTCAAGTAATGCTGAACAATAAATCTAAATAAAATTGAAATTGCTATATGGCTTAGTGATTATGCAAGTGCAGTGATGTAAATATTTTGAGGTGCCGTATGTTCCAGAGTGAAGAGTTCCAGAAATGTTAAGGCACGTGTTCTGTACTCACACACGTGGTGTTTTTCCGTCTCACAGCGGCTCATTTCACTGCTACTCCAACTTGTCCGCAAGATGCGAAAACATTTCCCTGATTTGTAGTGAGAATCGTTTATAAATCAGCGCTAATGAAAATTTACCATGGTTTTACTGTAGTAAGTGTTTGTTTGTTTTTTTTTGTTGTTTTTTTGTCAGAATGAAGAAATGAAAGACAGACATACAGTAAATATGAGTATTGTCCTAGTTTTGGTTAGATTATGACCAGTGTTAACTCTAAAATACTGCCTTAACAGGGATAGCAAAAAGGTGTGTGTGACTGAGTGCAGACCTGCTAACCTTTGGAAAATATTTAACATTAATAACGTTATCCTAACGCTATGTAATTTGCAAGCTAGCTTGCTTGTTCACCTGGGGCCGGTTGTACCAGCTTTGCTCAAGTTACAACTTAGCCTAGTTTTTGCATAAATGGGCACTATGTCACAATTTACAAACTACTAAATATTTGATTACACCATTAAACTTAGGTAGGACCCTACATATAAACTAAATATTTACGGAGGCCTCAGACCAGGAGTATCTGATGGAATAAAAAAGCAGACTCATTTAATAACATCAATGAACTCATGTTTTGACATTAGCCATCAAGGAGCTTCAGGTAATAATTTAGTTATCTAGGAAGGCCTAGATTTCTAGATATTTTTTAATTGAATAGGCTACATTTTTCATTTTGCCTATTTCAGGATGTGTGAGTATATAGCTGATTTCATTTTTAAACTAAATGTAAATCCTGAACTAAAACTTGGGTTACTCATTGACAGTGACATTTTTTTTTACATATGTAAATTAGGGATGTGTGAAACTAGTCGAATAAATGGTACAGCTGCTGCTAGTTGGCATTGGAAATAATAGTCGACTAGTCTGTTAATTTTAAATTAACATAAACATTTTATCATTTTTATCATTACTTAAAAAATAATTATTAACACAATTATTAAATAAGCGTTTATCTGGAGGATGATTTCATGCTTCTCTCTTTCACTTGAGGTATGCACAGAACAATGTCCTGATGAGCAAAACATGGTATGTTATCAAACCCCGTGCCCCGTTACACTGATGGTACTCAAAAAAAATTTACAAGGTTGGCAGGTCAGAGTCAAGTCCGAGTCCAAAAGGGGCCAGGTCAGACTCAAGACCGAGTCCATAACAGGCTGAGGCCGAGTCAAATCCAAATCTGAATTAATCTGTTTATGAATCTGAATTAAAATTGTAATTATAAACTCAAAATCAATCATTCAATATTTTAACCTTCACAACTAAGATATAATATTTAACAAACAAATACCAGAGGTGGGGGGACTTGAGTTACATGACCTGACTCGAGTCGCAAATTTAAGGACTTGTGACTTACTTGACTAAATTAAGAAAATGACTTGACTTTGACTTAAGAACCAGTGACTTGAGACTTGACTTGATTTGAACTGCATGACTAGACAATGACTTGAATGTTTTTTATTATTATTATTTTCAACAACTTATTATAAACAGTAATGAAATGTGTTTAAAAAATATTGCGACATCAATTCATTCATATGCAAAAATGTAAGCACGCCAGCACCAATGATCTGCATCTGCGCAGTTAATGCTGCGCTCACAACGCTCCAAAATGACAGATGATTGGCGAGTTCCCAAAATAATCTTCTTTGGATATAAAGATTTCGAATTAGACCGTGTGAATAAAAAAAAAGTATAAAAATATGCAATGCAAAAATATCCGATACAACCACCACAACCTCGAATTTCATCTGACATTTCAAAAATTATTTCGTTACCATTTCATTATCCAGAAAGATTCAAATTTAAAATTACTGTTCAAATGTTTGAGTGTTGTCAGTAAATTAAAAATATTCACGATTAATCTGTTTTGTAGCGTGACAGTTTTGAAATTACCCGACATTGCCTCTAAATTTGTGTGCCTTTTCTAAAACTTCTCAACAGTCAATATACCATAACCATTCGTTGGCAATATAAAAACATAACAGGAAGATTTGCAGTCACAACACTTTATTTAAAACGTGACAAGTAGTATAAAATATACAGAATGACTCGTGACTCGAAATCCAAGTGCTTTACAAGTTATTATGGATTATTTCAAACTGTCAACACTTTGTGGACCACAAGAGACTACAGAAGCCTTCATCTGTATACATTAAAAGACTTAATAGCCCAATATTTATATACATTTTCAGTATTTTTTTTTCAATCAGTTTTTTTAGTAAACTGTTCTTGACTTGTTTAGTTTCTAGTACATTGGCTACATACCTGTCTTTATGTTTTCGTCATGCCAGCCACCTTGTTAATCAATGTTATGTTAATTGATCGAGAAGTGTTTATTTATTCTGTTTCATTATTTTTGTTTACATTTTATTTTTCATTGCATCACAAATGCCATGGACGGTTGGATTAAAAAAAAAAAAATCCCCAAAAGTCCCAGAGTCTGAGTCAAGTCTGAGTAAAAATGCATCAGAGTCCATGACAAGTTCAAGTTCATTAAAATTGGACTTGTAGACTTGCAAACTCGAGTATCCCATCTCTAATCTTCCTCATTCTGTCACCTAGAAGTGCAACTGAAGTCGTGTAATCCATTCAACTATTCAACATAGACACATTGACTAGTGGGAGAGCTGATCAACTAGGTGACTAGTCAATGCAACCCCTAGTGTTTAGTGTAGTGAGTTCCCCGTCTGTCGCTCACTTCGACGTTGTGTCGAAGAAGCGACACTAGGTCATGTTCTGACTGCGAGAATATGACCATGGCAAAGTTACGGTCACAGCTTTCCTTCAATAGAAGGAACACCACTCCAGCCGCACCCCGCATCGCTTCTTCCCACGGGATTGAGGACGATGTGGCTGGCGATGGAGGCGATATGGGGATGGCAGCTGGTGCGGTTTCACCGGCTACATCCCCGCGAACCACTCGCCACCAGCATGCACCGTCCGGGCTCGAGGCAACAGTGGCTCGCCTCACAGCCAGCCTGCCAATCCTCTGGAGCCCCCCGAGCTGGATGAGCTCGCTGCTGCTTCGGAGAGCGGTTCGTCATCTGACGCAGATGACTCGTCTGGGCTGCCACCTTCGGGCCAGCACGTGCAGGCTGAGGCTGACGCCCAGATGTCCAACATGCTTGCCCAGGCTGCCGCCAGCGTGGGGTTGGAATGAAAACCGCCATCCTCCCCTCCATGCTCCGCAGGGTCTTTTCCCCCTGAAAGAATAGGAAACTGGGTAAGACCCCCTTATCCAATGTGTGTAAGGGCCCCAGCCGTTGACTCTATGTGAGAAACATAGAGAGAAAAGAGGCCTGGCTAGGGTCGAAGTGAGCGAAAGATGGGGAACATCTAGGTTACGGATGTAACCTCCGTTCCCTGGTGGAGGGAACGAGAAGTTGTGTCCTCCCGGCCACATCGCTGAGCCAAGCCACTGTTGTGGCTGGACGATTTCTGGCTCCTCAGAAAAATCCTGAATGAAACAGACATATTTCCCCGCCTTTATACACTTATGTCCGGGGTGTCCGTATGTTCTCTCTCTCTCTCTCTCTCTCTCTCTCTCTCTCTCTCTCACACACACACACACACACACACGGCTTCTACAGCCACTGCATTTCTACTTTCATAAACACATTTTTCCTCATGTCATATCATGATTGTGTATCTGAATAGAGTTATATTATGCATTGTAAAAGATTAGAACTGGAAGAATGTTGCATGAAAAGGTGGAACTAAGATTCATGTCAGTATTAGCATCAGTATGGGAATGTGTGGCATATTTCTGTCTTGAAAGTCTGAGTCAGATTTATATTAGGCTAGTCTTATGTTTTCCGCTGGATCTTGTTAAGGGGATTGTAATCCAAAGCTGACTTTTAACTTCAGAATAAAAATGTCTTAACCTCTCATATCTTTCATTTCCATGACTTTTCTTTTCAACAGCTTGTGGACTGTATAACATTTTTGGACACATACAATGATAATAACATGGTATTACTTGAAGTACCTTGGAGCACCATGTACAGTATGCCATGTACCATGGTTCATGAATATGGTAATCGTTCAGTAGCACCATGGTATATTTCAAAGTAACATGGTATTACCATCTCTGTACCATAGTACTTTTTAAGCTGCGTTGTATGTCTTTATATAAATATATTTATAAACATTCAATCATTTAAGAATGTAGTAATATTGCATTTAACTCGCAATAATCTTTTTTGTAAGTAGCTTTGGATAAAAGTGTCTGCCAAATGAATAAATGGAAATATAAAATAATGTAATATATAGTCAAATACTTTACACCCTCAAACAGTGTCCACCTCAGCATTCTGCCATTCACTTTGCTAACCACTGCACTTTTAATCTTCCTTTCACTTTCTAACTGTGATTTGTTTGAATTTCTTTGGCGCGTGCTGCTGAATTCCCAGGTCTAAGCCAGAATTCCATTGCAGATTAACATTACACAAAAATGTACTCTTTTTATTCCTGGGTCAAGAAGACAACACTTTCATTCACAGGACTCATACATAATAACGCATGAATACATACACACACACACACACACACACAAGGACACACATATTTCTTCTCTTCTTCACCTTTGCTGAAATATAATTTCAGTCTGATTACTAAATCAAGCATTGCTATTAATAGTAACAGATGCATTCCTCTGAAAGAGGCTAGAGACTGAATGCTTTGTGTGACTCTGTGAGGAGGGGAATAAAGGGAGGTTTGGAGAAAGGAAGAAAGTTTATTGAGGTGTCTACATTCCACCGAGGAACAGCTACCCGGAAATTTGGAACCATTTTTAAGAGAGTTGTCAGAGAGATGGGTCTGTTTAGTCCCATTTAATAGATTTAACTGGGAGTCAGTAGATTGTTTTTGAATTATTGTCTTTGGGGGAAATTAAATGGAATGTTCTTTTTTTCTGTCAAAACTCTTTCCACCAGTGCAGATTACAGGGTTTGTGATTAACCATTGTGCTATTTGAATAGACTGCTCATATCATTAAAATATCTGGCATACTAAATATAAGACAAATCAGATATTTTCTGATTTTTTTGGTTTTGATTCTTCAAATTTCAAATATGGCATTTTGCACTATACAGTTAATAAATTAAAAGGATTACAGGGTCATGTCATCATTGCAACAAAGTTGTACACTTGGATATAACTACACAGAAAAGGGAAGTAATCAGTTTTGTCACACTAAAATCATGTAGTGCAAACACTGTGCAGACCAACTATCTCCATTCTTCACTGATATCTTCAATCGGTCTCTGGCCCTGTGCTCAGTTCCAACCTGTTTTATAAACTCAATAGTTGTCCCAGTACCCAAAAAGCAAAGGTTCTCAAAAAATTAGAGACCAGTTTCTTTGACTTCGGTGGTCATGAAGACATTTGAAAGAATTGTGCTTACTTATCTTAAAACCATCATGGACCCTTGGCTGGACCCCTTGCAGTTTGCTCACAGAGCCAACAGGTCAGCAGAGGATGCTGAGAACATGAGCCTTCACTACATCTTTCAACATCTGTATAATAATGGATTTTGTTTGTGGACTTCAGTTCTGCTTTTAATACAATCGTGCCCAAGCTTTCACAAACCAAGCTGGCCCAGCAGGCTTTACCAGACTCCATCTGTCTCTGGATCTCTGACTTCAAGACAAATATGAAGCAGCATGTGAAACTAGGCAAGCACACCTCTGACTCACTGACTCTCAGCACTGGGGCAACACAGGGCTGTGTACTCTCTCACTGCTCTACTCTTTATATACCAACATCTGCACTTCTAAGGACCCCTCCATTAAGCTCTTAAAGTTTGGAGATGATAAAACACTTATCAGACTCATAAGAAATAATGATGTGTCTGCATACAGACAGGAGGAGTAACGTTGGGTGTCCTTGTGCAGTGCTAAAAACCTAGAGCTGAACGCCGTAAAGACAGTGGAGACGATTGTAGACTTTAGAAGATCACCCTCACTCCCCCTAGTCATCAATGGATCACCTTTTGCAGCCAAAAAATCCCTCAAATTTCTAGGGACAATAATCTCTCACAATCTAAAATGGGACAATATCACTGCCACCATCATTAAGAAGTAAATTATGTACTTCTTGTGGCAGCTAAGAAAGTTCAACCTCCAACAAGCACTGATGTTTCAATTCTACACATCCTTCACTGTTTGTTTTGGATTAATTACCACATGTGAGAGGATGATACTCCAGTGCATCATCAGGATAGCTGAAAAGATCATTGGCTGTAGTTTGCCTTCGATCCAAGATCTGTATAAGTCCTCTTGCATAAAGTGAGCAATTCAAATTACAGAGGACACTTTACATCCTGCTCAATATATTTTCCAACCTCTTCCATCAGGAAGGAGACTCTGGTCCATTAGAACAAAAGTAACATTTTTTTTCCTAGAGCTGTTCCTTTGTTGAACACATAAGAACGTAGGTGGCGCTGCACTCTCTAATATCATGGGCCATTTTTAGTGCATATCTGTACGTCTACACTTGCACGTTTTGTCCATACATACATACATATTGATGTAATCGTATATATGCTATACACTGTTGCACACCTTTGCTTTTCTATTCTTATCTTAGCTATTCGCACATATTTGTATTTACTGTATTTTATTGTAAGTTTGTTTTATGAATGTCCTCTGTCTGCAATTGCCAAGTCAAATTCCTTGTAAGAGTAATCTTGGATAATAAAAACTATTCTGATTCTGTTCTGATATTAACACTAGAGCTGTCAAAATGCATTTACACATGTAATTAATTTAAAATGCTTTCAAAATCTGAAATAAATCACGATTAACTATGAAAAAACATGCAATAAATCGCAAGAAAATTTAAAAAAAACCTCAGATTATTCAAGATTAAATATTGTAATCAAATGACAGCTCTAGTTAAGACCAATATTGTTTATGTCTTGTGGCAATACTTTTGAAACAGCATTTAAAGTATTTAAACTTTTAGTTTAGAATGATTGGCCTCATTCACTTTAATTTGTGAAAAACAATTTAAGAAAAGGAGGTTGAAATAAAAAATTTAGTAATTAATATTATGCCACAAATGCTGTTGATTTATGCATCATCAAAACATTGTCATAACATCAAACACTGTTGAATAATTACCATTTAACATAACTCCCCAATTTCATATTAGTAAATTTACAGTTTTAAATACTTTTTAGTAACAGTTAGTAACATTATTTTGGCAAATTTTATTAACATTATTATAAATCTTGTGTTTTTGAGTGCAAATATGTAAAAACCTATGTAGCATTGGTTGGCACATTCAAATGCCCAAAAAATCCTGAATTGTCATTTAATAAAACCAGCAGCACTACTGCAGATAATGCATCATTCATGCTCACACATAACAAACAACATTCCAATTTTCGTGTTCTGAAAAACTGATGCTGTTTAGTGACACACATCACTAACGGATGTCTCCCAATGGCATTTGTGTTTGTGAGTGTGTATTAGTGCCATGACTAATTTCACTACACCCCCTTTAACAGCATACTCCATTAAAAAGGCTGCATTACACATACATCTCAGTGTATAGTACATGTATTCAGTAGAGTGAGTTCTGTGTAAGTGACATCTTGTTGACCTCTCTGTCTCTCATTAGATCTTGTTAGAAGTACACTAGTGCATATTTTACACACTGATTCATTTAACATAAGGTGTTTGCACACATCCATTCACCTTTTGTTCTGTGCTGTGTTTGGTTGGCCATCCCTCATCTCATTAGAAGTGTACTAGTGCATATTATATTAATATATAATATATATATCATTTGCCTTTTCTCTCTTTGGGGGTTGTGTACTCCGTTATTTGGTTAAAGCAGGCAAGCATGCACAAGAAGATCTAGGCTATTTGCTTCTGTGTTTAAGTAAATCTGTTCTCCTGTAGTTCCATACACAATCAGAAGTTATCACGCACACACACACACACACCATCTTTATATCAAAGGGACAGGTTGCGTGAGAGGAGAATGTGGGGGATATGCACGTGCGTGTGTTCTGTGTCTTTTCTCCACAAGCACCTGGCTGTGTCTTAGAATTTGGTGTTGTGATCACCATTACCATCTAAACCGCAGACAACACCCTCTCATACCGCCGCACTGTTTCTTTTGGCACATGGTCAAACAAGCATATGTGGCAAAATATAAACACGCACATGCATAAACATGAAGTGTCTGTTGCAGTGTAGATCTCTTGCATTTTGTTTCTTAACAGCTGAGCAGTAAAATGCAACTGGAGATGCAAGATATGAATTTTGAGGAGATACTTTTATGTATTTATGCATTATTCCATATTTTTATGTTATTGTTTTTGTCAGTTTTGTTTAAAATATTTGTGTATTGGTGTTAGAGCTACAAAGCTCGATTCATTTTAGCAAAGACTTTGTGTGGTTGGTTTGTTTCAATAAACTTGTATGAATGCGTTTCAAACAAAACATGAAACAGAAATAAAACAATGATTTGTTTGCTAATCAGACATTAATGCAATTATGTTGACACATAACACTGAGCACTTTATTAGGAACACTATGGTCCTAATTAAGTGCCAGACAAGTTCTTCTGCTATTATAGCCCATCCGCCTCAAGGTTTGACATGTTGTACATTCTGAGCTATTCTGCTCACTACAATTATACAGAGTAGTTACTTGAGTTACTGTGGCCTTTCTGTCAGCTCAAACCAGTCTGGCCATTCTCCGTTGACCTCTCTCATCAACAAGGTGTTTCCGTCTGAAGAACTGCCATTCACTGGATGTTTTTTTTTTTTTTTTTTTTGGCAACATTCTGAGTAAACTCTAAAGACTGTTGTGCATGAAAATCCCAAGAGATCAGCTATTACATAAATACTCTCACCTGCTCATCTGGCACCAACAATAATGCCATGGTCAAAATCACTGAGATCACATTTTTCCCCCATTCTGATGGTTGATGTGAACATTAAACGAATCTCCTGACCTGCACCTGCGTGATTTTATGCATAGCACTGCTGCCACATGATTGGCTGATTACATAATCGGATGAATAAGAAAGTGTACAGGTGTCCCTAATAAAGTGCTGTGGTAGTGGGGTTGTGGTCGAGCGGCAGAATGCGAATGGAGAGCGAGATCTGGAAATGAGAACAGTAAGGATCATCACCTGTCATTGATTGTCTCTGACAGCTGTTTATCATTGCACTGAGAGTGGAGACGGAGTTAAGAGCGAGCCAGACGCCAGTTGAGGGGAGAGAGACACACACACCACAGGCTGAGCCTGTGTGGCATGAGAGTGTTGCGAAGAGAGTGTTTTTTTGTTTTTTTTTTAGTAGAAAAAAATACCTTGAGATGAAATTCACCATTCCCTGTTCCTCTTTTCTCACCCCAAGAACCTGACCCT
This sequence comes from Moxostoma hubbsi, assembly GCA_032164185.1. Taxonomy (NCBI): domain Eukaryota; kingdom Metazoa; phylum Chordata; class Actinopteri; order Cypriniformes; family Catostomidae; genus Moxostoma; species Moxostoma hubbsi. The sequence goes on from JAVLUX010000031.1 coordinate 20,361,566, forward strand.
GTTACACTGGTGCTGAAATCCAGGATAAGGAGGAAGAGTGTCGCCATGGAGTCCTCCCCATTTGATGAAATCATCCATGCCCTTGCAGAGATCCAATTAACCCACCACAAAGCCCTCCTCGCTTAGGAACAGCATTTCCTGGAATTCTTTCAGGCCCAAGCGGAGGACCAGCGATCGGGGCGGAGCTTGATGGCCCAGGATCGTGGCCCAGGATCGATCTTCAGCTGCAGACCCTGAGGCAGCAGCAGTGTCTCATCTCCAGTTGATATAGATAGGACCCCAGGATAAGCAGGAGGTGTTCATCAGACTAGTTGAACAAGCAGCTACAGCCTCCAGTTGTCCGTCTCAATGGCGCTTTGTTTGCTGCCGCTGCTTTCTGGGAAGTCACAAGCCACGGCTGATCAGCTTCTAGCAGAAACTCACCTTGGCACCCCTCTTCATCTCTCTCTCTCTCTCTCTGTCTCTTACCCCTCCTTCTACCCATTCTGTTTCCTCCCATCCAGTCCCTCTTCCCTGGAGATAGAGAGTTCCCCCTCCAAAATTGGATCCCCAGCTCTGGAGTCTGCACAGGCTGCCGGTTCACCCTGCCCCTCTCCACTCTCATTCCCAGCTTGACAGATCTGTCACCGCGGGTGTGGGCGTGGAGTCTGGGCCAGTTTGCTGGCACTGTGGCGAGCCTGGGCATTTCCAGGACCAATGCCAGCTGATGAAGGTTGGGATCATGGTCCGGCTCCCTGAAATGTCAGAAGCCACCCCTGATTGAGCTGGGATGTACTGCATACCTGTGAGTATTTAAGGGGGTACATACCAGGCCTTGGTGGATTTGGGTTGTAGCCAAACCTCCTTCCATCAATGCATGGTTCAAGATGAGGCTTTGGATGCTAGTCACCCAATGGTAAGGTAAGGTACGTGCATGGGAATATCCACGAATATCCTGTAGTGACTGTGAAGATTAAATTCCAGGGTCAAAAGCATAGTGTTGAGGTTGCGGTTAATCCCCACCTCACCCATCTGCTAATTTTGCAAAGAGAAATCTCTGATGTGTTCTCGGCCCTTCACGGTCGTACAAACCTCATAAAACACCATATCAAAACAGCCACAGGGTATGCAGTCGTCCCTACCAACTACAAAAGCACAAAAACAAGTGGTTCGGGAACAAGTGAGTTTGGGGGTAACAGAAGAATCCCACAGTGACTGGGCCAGCCCATTTGTGTTGTTTACGAAAATCAATGGCTCGGTCCAGTTCTGTGTGGATTATAGAAAGGTCAATTTGGTGTCTAAATTTGATGCATATCCAATGCCTTGTATTGACAAACTACTCAGTCGGTTAGGCACGACTTGTTTTTATTCGACACTGGATTTGACAAAGGGATGTTGGCAGATCCCCTTAACACCAATGTCCTGGGAGAAAACTGCCTTTTCCACACCATTTGGTTTACACAAATTCGTGACCCTTCCGTTCGGTTTGTTTGGGGCCCCGGCTACATTTCAGCACCTTATGGGCAGAGTCCTCAGACCACACTCTGCATATGCCGCTGCCTATCATTATATACAGTAATGATTGGCAGTGGCATGTGCAGCATCAGAGGGCAGTTCTGAGGTCACTGCAGTGGGCGGGACTCACGGCAAACCCCAAGAAGTGCAAAACTGGACGGGTGGAGGTACTGTATCTGGGATTCTACTTTGGTCAAGTGCCGGTCCGTTCCCAAATTGATAAGACCACAGCAATTGTGGCCTGCCCGAGACCCAAGACCAAAAAGGAGGTGAGACAATTCATGGAGCTGGCTGGCTATTATAGAAGGCTTCTGACTAATTATTCAGACGTCACCAGCCCGCTGACTGATCTCACTATAAAGGGAGCCCCAGACCCGGTCCAGTGTACGGAGCTGTGCCAACAGGTTTTAATGCAGTTGAAAGCTGCGCTTTGTGGCAGACCATTGTTACATGTTCCTGATTTCTCTCTCCCCTTTGTTTTACAGACCGCCGCATTGGACAGGGGGTTTGGAGCCATGTTGTCCCAGCAGTCGGAAGCTCTTGGTGAGAGAGGCGAGGTATAACACCTTTGAGAATGAGTGTCAGGCTTTCAAGTGGGCTGTCCTCACCCTTCGGTATTACCTCTTGGGACGGGCTTTCACCCTCTGTTTGGACAACACCTCACTCCAGTGGCTCCATCGCATGAAGGATACCAATGCGCTGATCACCCGTTGGTATCTGGCTCTTCAGCCATTTAAGTTCGAGGTGATCCACAGGCCGTGTGCACAGATGGCATTTAGCAGACTTCCTCTCTAAGAATGGGGGGGGGGGAGTACTGGGGAGCCTGAATGGCTCCATGGCCTGAATCAGTCGATGGGGTATGTGGTAGTGGGGGTGTGGTCGAGTGCCGGCTTGTGACTGGAGAGCAAGATCGGGAGATGAGAACAGTAAGGATCAACCCGTCAATGATTGTCCCTAACAGCTGTTTGTCATTGCATTGAGAGTGGAGATGGAATTAAGAGTGAGCCAAATGCCAGTGAGACTTGCACACACCCCTGCTGAGCCTGAGTGTCATGAGAGTGCTGCAAAGAGAGTGTTTTTTGTTTGAGTAGAAAATAAATACCTTATTTAGTTTAAGTTCATTGTTCCCGATTCCTCCTGTTACAGTGCTCAGTGAGTGTATAATGTTTATGTAATGTGGCATTACTTTTAAAACAGTGTGTATTTTATCATTTATGGATTGGCCCCATTCAAATATATTGAAAGAGTATCACTGAAACCATGATTTTTAAATAAACGAGAGACAAGTAAACAAAAAAAATTGTGGTAATCAACATTACGCCACAAATGCTGTCGAATGTTTTATTGGCATCGTAAATGGCCCCTAGGGTAAACATTTAAAAAAAAAAAAAAAAAAAATATGATATAATCCTATAAAAAAAATAATTTGTTTTATGAAATGGTTTAAACCTGCGCTATCAAGTTAAAGGGGCAGTCACACTACATTTCGCACTCCGTTCACTCCCATTCAAATGACTAACTGCTTTTCACCTCAAGATGCCTTGATATTCCTCAGGCATGTAATATTTGCCATGACTTTCTATCTTCCAAAAAACAAACATTCACATCCGAATCTGCCTGCATCCCTCCATCCTTATCTCCCACTGAACTGTCAGAAGCACAAGAGCAAGAGATAATAGGAGAGACACAAGAGGCTAAATGGCATGGCATTTGGGAAAGAAAACAAGCAAACCAAAACAAACAGCCAGCAGGCTATTTATGAAAGTAGTGATATTTGGGCTGATATAACACACAGGTAGAGGAGATGAGAAGCTGACTCATGCAATCCTCCCCTTTTAATTGTGAGGTGTTTTGATATCTAGCACAAATCAAGATTTCTTGAACTGTCTAGCAGAGATTGAAAAAAACACTTCTCCGTCTTTCAGGAACCAGGGATGACACCTTTGGCAATTTCAAAAGCACAAACTCAATAGTGTGGATCAGCTTCCAGCTCTCAGTATATAAATATTTATACCAAATGCAGATTATAGCTTTACACAAACACACAAATATCCAGAGAGTGCTGGTTGTGTTGGGTTTTCACCAATAGGTATTTTTTGGATTGAGTTATATAACTGCAAGCACACCCACACACACACACACACACACACACACACACTATGTCTTCTCTGAGCGCACAAAGAGTTCTCAGAAGCATAATTTTACTGTGGCACTATAGCAAGCTCATCCATCCACACAAAGAAAGACTGCAAGAGCCCTATGTCCTGCTGCACTGAACACAGACTGACACGTTTACTGTAAACATACTGCATGGCTTAAGTGAGTATGTGCAGATACCTGCAATGAAGCCTACAGCCTTAGAAGCCTTAATTAATGGTAAGTCCTAGTCTTACAACGTGCTGATGTGTACTCATGCACTGTATGCAGCTAAGTGCTTTCACTCCTAAAATCCAACTAAATGTTCAGTTTCAGGCTGCAGATGATGTTTGTACCACTCAACATATTTGGCAAACATGGGACAAAGGTAATCAACAAAAAGATTTAGAATTTAAAATCTATAATTTTATTATAACATGGTCAGCAGTGATTGGATGATGCTTATCATTTCTTTGAATCAGAATTAATTATGCTAATTTATGTTGTTATGTCTGTAACATCTCAAAAACATGAAAAAAACAACACTCCTGGTAACATAAACAATTTGACTTTCTATAGCTTGGTATTTTTTTAAATTTCACAATTTAGTCCTGCTGTCCACATAAATGTTGCCATCAATGTTAGATAAACTATTTATTCCAAATTATTATTATTATTTTTTTAGTTTATTGTTGCATGTTTATTAGTTACTAGTTACAAATCAAAAAGGGACATGGAAAATGGATACAGCAGACACATTCGGATCTCAGGAGGTTGAAAGTTGAAATGACACCACAACTGAGGGACAGTCATATTTTTGTAAAAACTGATATACATTGTTTTGACATAATAAATGTTAAAATGGCTTTTGTTAATTTAACTCTTTGTTTAGATTATAATAGTTAATAAAATGTAGGAATTAAGATTTGTAATATTGACTATTATAAGAATGAATGTCCGGGACTGGGACAAGGGTAGAACCATTGAATCTATATATAAAAAACATTAGAAAAGAAGCACAAATGAATGATAAAGGCATGGTAAAAAGTTTCCAAGACAGATTTAATGTGATCTTCATATAACAAAAAGAGAAACATTTAGATCTCTTAGTTCTTAAAAAACTAACTGCTTGTCTGTAATTAAAGGGGAGAAAATGTGAGCAACGGTTTGATATAAACAAACTTTGTTGTCATTCCAGTAACACTGATGGTGCTGAAAGCAAAGAGAGATTCTGAAAAGACAAATAGAGGATGGAACGTCAGCGTGCTATTGCCTTCAGTGTTATGGGTGGGTGAGGCTGGCACACCATCCTGTAGCTGCTGTGGAATGCTTGGTAATGAGAGAGCCACCTATCCCTCAACCAGATCTAAATAAATTGCACCTGAGAAATAAGACATTCAGCTCTGCCAGTCAAACCCCTACAGTACTGCCAAACCCGCAGTCCTGACCACAGATGCAAAACCAGCTGAAGCAGCACACTTACGTAAGACTACAGGATGGAAAAGACCTTATGAGTGGTTAATCAGCTCAGAGGACTGATGGAAGATTTAGACAAGGGACCAACATGTACCAATATCTAAATCACAGCTGAAATGCAATATATGGAGTGTTTGCTCAAAGTAAGACGTAAATAATAAAAATGGTCTACGGTTTATGATCTAGTATATAATTTTTGAGTATTACTGTGCTAATGTTGAACAGAGAACATAGTTTCATCAACTACAGACTAATGAAAGTTCAATTTTCTCTATTGCTCTTTCATACATTGGTTTCATTCCCCAAACTCTGAGAGCAGGGTGCAAATTATGACGCCCCATATATATATATATATGTTTCAACAGCTTTTTAAATAACTTTTAAATCAAACAAGCTAATCAAAATGAATGTTTTCTTATGGCAATAAATAGATGCTTTCAAAAAGAAATTACACATCTGAGGAGGTAACCATAGCAACAATACTCATATAATAGGTGAGTTATATGCAGCGCAACTCAGATAACAGAACGCAGGTGTCTCGAGACACACTTTTAAACGTTTTTTGAAGACATTTTATTTTTACCTGATACAGTGTCCAAAAACAGCACACAAGATTTTTAAAAAACAGTGGGATGTGGCGCAACAATCAAAGACATCTATCTAGTGCATGTTTACATAGAAAAACAATGGAAAAAGAGCACAGACAAATACAAAATCTGTATGGTGTGAATGGCCCTTTAGACTGTACATTAATAAAATATAACTGTCATTATTTATTATAGATTTACATATCACAAATATACCACAGTCATTGTATAATTCACACACTGAGTGAGTTCAGATAAAATGTTTATAAGTTCCTGAGCTGTACCCTCCTAAATGAAAAGACCTTTTGTCCCTTCACCAACATAATTCAATCTAATGTACAGCCAATGCTACCTCCTTACAACACACACACAAAATAGACTGTCTCTGTTTCTGTACATGTGAGAAAGACAAAATGTTTTGTGTATGTCTCCTCATTAGTTTTCATTACATTAACATTTTCTTAGACAATTGGATGTGAGAAACAGAAAGAAACCAGACAAAAATCTAAAATCTCCATCTAAATCTTTAGATAAAGGACTGCCTGACTAAACAGATATAATGCCTAGTCTTGGCTCATAAAATGTATCAATGTGGAATCACAGTTAATGATAAAACAGAACTAAGCTTTACTGTGTCAAGGAGATGCCACTGCCAAGCTTTAAACTACAGTACCATTGTTCCTGGTTCTACCCATCTTTATCAAGAAACACTTTCAAGACACACAGAAAATGAAGAACAGGATTATGATTAGGTTTGAATTTGAATCTTAGTCGGCTAGAATATTTGACCACGAGTGTGATTCTGGTTCTGTGTGTTTCCTTTCAAGAGAATGTTTATACTTATGACACTATATGTGTGCGTGGTTCAAGTTTTGCCTACATTGTGAGGACAAGAAAATGATTAAATAAACATACTAAAAAATGTAACGACAAAAAAATTGCATGAGGGTTAGATTTTGGGGACAGAAAATATAATTAGCTCAGTAAAACAATATAAGTCAATGAAAAGTCCCCACCATTATAGAAAAATGTATATGTGTTTTCTTGCTTGCACACAGTATGAAGTTATTATATGGATATTGGCAGTCATTGTATATTTGAATATCTCCTCAATACACATACATTTCTTTATGTGTAGACAGCAAGAAAGAGTGATTATTACATTAAAGGGATAGTTTACCCAAAAATGTAAAATCTCTCATCGTGTACTCCTCATGCCATCCCAGATGTATATGATTTTTTTTTTTCTTTTACAGAACACAAACAAAGATTTTAGAAGAATATCTCAGCACTGTTTGACCTTACAATGCAAGCAAAGGGTGGCCAACCTTTGAAGTTCCAAAAAATAATTTAAAGGTCACTGAAATGTAATCCATGAGACTCCAACGTTTAAAAAAATATATCTTCTGAAGTGATATGAAAGGTGTAGGTGAGAATATGAAAGAATGTGGAACTGAAAGTGGAGTTTTATAGTAAAAATATTAACTTCAATAATAGTTGAATATCAATATTAACTAATCTGTTTCTCACTTACACTTATCATATCACTTCAGAAGACATGGATTTAATCACTAGAGTCGTATTGATTTCTTTTATGCTGGATTTGTGATTTTTGGAGCTTCAAAGGTTGGTCACCATTCATTTACATTGTAATGACCAAGAGAGCTATGCTTGTGTTCTGCAGAAGAAAGTCATACACATCTGTAATGCTGCACAATTAATCATATTTTAGTCACAATCACAATTTCTAGCAGGCCACTGCCATTCGGCTAGGGCCATCTAACGCTATCATACGCGTCGAGGAAGATGTTCTTTTCCTTTCCTATTCTTTCAGGGGGAAACGACCCAGCAGAGACCACATCCTGCACAAAAGGGGAGGTCAACATATGACAATACGACACATGGGCTCAGCAGCCGCACGTGGAAGAGGCAAGGTGGTAGGTCCCGCACGAAAGGGGGAGCTCTACCTACACAGCGACTGGGGGCAGAGAGAGCTCGCCCAAGGGAGATGCAGGTCCATCGACAGTGAGACCGTACCGCTGAATATACATCACAGGGGTAACCGGAGTAATCGGCACATGTGGAGCAAATTTCCCAGTACAGGGCATATTAGACCCTGTAGTGGGGCTGGCTGCGAACTCCTCCGCCGAGTTTGTGAACCAACTGGGGGAAAAAGCACACGTTTTTGCCTCAGGGGAGGGGAAAGGTGCTATATGCAAGCGATACGCCCAGCCAGCTGTTCCGTATTACCAAACTCTACCTGTTAATACCTGAAAGAACACAGTACGAAACCAGCCCAACCTGGAGATTGAAAAATCTCACAAAGGTATTGGGTATTTTCCAGCCCACTGCTCTGCAGATGTCTGCTAGAGAGGTGCCATTGACCAGTGTCCACGAGGACACCACACTCCTTGTAGAGTGTGTTCGAACCCACAAGGGGGCGGGCATGGCTTGGGTCTAGTATGCCAATACAATTGCATCCATGATCCAGTGGACAAGCCTCTGTTTAGATACAGCGTTCCATTTCCACTGTCCACCAAAGCAGACTATGAGCTGCTCAGAGCGTCTAAAGCTCTGCGTGTGATCCAAGTAGGTGCGGAAAGCCTGCACACAGCAATGACAGGGCTGAGTTTGCCTCATCCCGGGGCAGCACTTGCAGGTTCACCACCTGATCCCTGAAGGGTTTCATGGGAACCTTGGGCATATAGCCTCATCGGGGTCTCAGGATCACGTTAGAATCTGCTGGACTGAACTCGCTGGCAGACAATGCTTGCAGGTCCCCCACCCTCTTGATTGAGGTGAGCACAATCAGGAGGCCATCTTTAAGGAGAGGGCTTTCACCTTGACTAACTCTAGCGGCTCAAATGGGGCTCTCCAAAGGCCCAAGAGGACCACAGAGAAATCCCATGAGGGGAAAAGGTATGGCCTGGGAGGATTCAGCCTCCGGGCACCTCTGAGGAACCTGATGATCAGGTCGTGTTTCCCTAAAAACTTACCATCCACTGCGTTGTGGTGTGTGGCAATAGCGCTACGTATACCTTCAAGGTGGAGGGGGACAGCCGTTCCTCCAGCATCTCCTGCAGGAAGGAAAGCACTGACCCGACTGAGAATCTCTGGGGGTCTTCGGCTCCAAACGCAAATTCAGGGCATAAAGCTGCCTGGTAGAAGGAGCTTTGGGTTGAGTGATAGTGTCTATGACGGCTGGTGATAGGCCACTTAGATCTTCCACGTCCCATCCAAGGGACAGATGTGGAGGATCCAGAGGCCTGGGCACCAGATTGTGCCCCATCCCTGGGAAAGAAGGTCCTTCTTCAGAGGAATATACCAGAGTGTTGTTGCGAGGAGCGTGAGGTCCGAGAACCAAGTCTGGGTGGGCCAGTATGTCCTCCCTGACTTTGTCCTCGTCCTCCCTGACTTTGCACAGGGTCTGTGCAAGAAGGCTCACTGGCGGGAATACGTATTTGCTCAGCCCCCGGGACCAGCTGTGTGCCAGTGCGTCATGTCTTGAGGGGGGCTCCCGTCAGGGAATACCAGAGCGGGCAGTGGGAGGATTCACAGGAAGCAAACAGGTCTAGCTGTGCTTTGCCGAATTGACTCCAAATCAGCTGTACCACCTGGAGTTGGAGTCTCCACTCTTCGCTGAGCATTGCCTGCCGTGTTAGCGCATCCGTTGTGTTGCTGAGGCTGCCCGGGATATGAGTGGCCCACAGCGATCTCAGACACTGCTGACTCCAGAGGAGGAGATGGCAGGCGAGTTGAGACATGTGACGAGAGTGTACTCTGCCTTGGCGATTTATATATATGCCACTGTTGCTGTGTTGTCGGACCGGACCAACACATGATTTCCCTGGATCAATGGCAATAGCCTCTACAGGGCAAGTAGTACAGCCAGCAACTCTAGGCAGTTGATGTGCCAACCCAGTCACTGTCATGACCAGGAACCGGAATCTGTGCACCCGTTGCTCTCAAATGCAAAGCATTGCTCACACTCCACTCATGGAGTATGTGCATCTGGCATTACGAGAGGTTCTGTGCTCGAAAAACATGAATTATATCTCATGCTCTTATTATAACAAGAAAAGCGCTGTGCTCTTAAGAACAGTTTGTGCGTGTTGCTAACGTGTGCTGACCGCTTTTAAAAGTGCTCAAAAATCACTTTAATCGCACGTTTGCATAATTTCAAGTATTTTGGCCATTAGAAGTGTCTAAGAAGTCTATGGCACCAGGGTCAACCCCCACAGGGTTTTGTGGGGATGTTTGGAAGAAGCAACAGAGCCTGTCAAAGCTGTTGTCAACTGCAACAACACACACACTTCCTTCAGTTATTTTCCTCCTCAAAATAAAGACTTGAGAACATACAGGTGCTGGTCATATAATTAGAATATCATCAAAAAGTTGATTTATTTCAGTAATTCCATTCAAAAAGTGAAACTTGTATAATGTATACATTCATTCCACACAGACTGATATATTTCAAGTGTTCATTCCTTATAATTTTGATGATTATAACTGACAACTAATGAAAACCCCAAAATCAGTATCTCAGAAAATTTGAATATTGTGAAAAGGTTCAATATTGAAGACACCTGGTGCCACACTCTAATCAGCTAATTAACTCAAAACACCTGCAAAGGCCTTTAAATGGTCTCTCAGTCTAGTTCTGTAGGCTATACAATCATGGGGAAGACTGCTGACTTGACAGCTGTCCAAAAGACGACCATTGACATCTTGCACAAGGAGGGCAAGACACAAAAGGTCATTGCTAAAGAGGCTGGCTGTTCACAGAGCTCTGTGTCCAAGCACATTAATAGAGAGGTGAAGGGAAGAAAAAGATGTGGTAGAAAAAAGTGTACAAGCAATAGGGATAACCGCACCCTGGAGAGGATTGTGAAACAAAACCCATTCAAAAATGTGGGGGAGATTCACAAAGAGTGGACTGCAGCTGGAGTCAGTGCTTCAAGAACCACCACGCATAGACGTATGCAAGACATGGGTTTCAGCTGTTGCATTCCTTGTGTCAAGCCACTCTTGAACAAGACACAGCGTCAGAAGCATCTCGCCTGGGCTAAAGACAAAAAGGACTGGACTGCTGCTGAGTGGTCCAAAGTTATGTTCTCTGATGAAAGTAAATTTTGCATTTCCTTTGGAAATCAAGGTCCCAGAGTCTGGAGGAAGAGAGGAGAGGCACAGAATCCACGTTGCTTGAAGTCAAGTGTAAAGTTTCCACAGTCAGTGATGGTTTGGGGTGCCATGTCATCTCCTCGTGTTGGTCCACTGTGTTTTCTGAGGTCCAAGGTCAACGCAGCCATCTACCAGGAAGTTTTAGAGCACTTCATGCTTCCTACTGCTGACCAATTTTATGGAGATGCAGATTTCATTTTACAACAGGACTTGCACACAGTGCCAAAGCTACCATGGTATCCCTGTTCTTAATTGGCCAGCAAACTCGCCTGACCTTAACCCTATAGAAAATCTATGGGGTATTGTGAAGAGGAAGATGCGATATGCCAGACCCAACAATGCAGAAGAGCTGAAGGCCACTATCAGAGCAACCTGGGCTCTCATAACACCTGAGCAGTGCCACAGACTGATCGACTCCATGCCATGCCGCATTGATGCAGTAATTCAGGCAAAAGGAGCCCCAACTAAGTATTGAGTGCTGTACATGCTCATACTTTTCATGTTCATACTTTTCAGTTGGCCAACATTTCTAAAAATCCTTTTTTTGTATTGGTCTTAAGTAATATTCTAATTTTCGGAGATACTGAATTTGGGATTTTCATTAGTTGTCAGTTTTAATCATCACAATTAAATTAAATAAATATTTGAAATATATCAGTCTGTGTGTAATGAATTAATATAATATCCAAGTTTCACTTTTTGAATGGAATTACTGAAATAAATCAACTTTTTGATGATATTCTAATTATATGTCCAGCACCTGTATAGCATTGTGCATGCTAAAACACACTGCCTGGCCAAAAAAAAAAAAAAGAGTTGTTGTTTGGATTTAAATAAACATGTACTTAAGAGCCTATGATTGGATCATTATTGCAGTGATTAATATGTATCAGCAGGCAACAGTTCTTTTAACCCTAACTGATGCAGTGTGTAGTTTCTCATTTCTTAAACAACCATGTTGGAAGACATATCCCGTGGCTGTGGAGAAGATGTTATTTTCTTTCAGAAGGGGCAAATTATTGGCCTGCATAAAGCAAAAAAAAAAAACAATACTGCTGAAATCACTGGAATTGGTTTAAGAACTTTCCAACACATTGTTAAAACCTGGAAGTATAGCGGTGAAATGTCAGCTTCAAGGAAGAAATGTGGTTGGAATAAATCTTGTATAGACTGCCACTAAAAATCTGATTTTTTGCATATCCAGATTGTCTCCAGATGAGTTTTTTATAGTCTGGACAGCAAAAAATCACATGAAATCTGATTTTTCAGAATCCGATTCAAACCACATTGGGAGGTGGTTTTAAATACGATTGAAATCAGATTTTTTTTTTTCCGATGCGTCTCAGTCTGGACGCTCTGGCTGCTCAATTCGGATTTCAAATCGTCTTTTGCATCACTCTTAATGCGACATACAACGTCATAAAAAATTGGTGACTGCAGTATGGAACATCACAATATTTACCAGTCTCCTCAGTTGGCGAGTTTTTCTTGTGCGATGGAGGAGTTCTGCACAGCCACTGGACAGAGTACATATTTGGAGAGCGAGATGATGCACCTCAATTTTTTCCACATCTGTTTTGAAAGCATCACCACATGAATACGCCTACGACGTTACCAAGCAACCCATGAAGATAGGTTGGTTATGTCTGAACGTGCAAATCTGCAAAACGCATCAGGGAAAGAAGGGAAGCGCTGCACCCATCATGAATAGTGCCCACTGTACAAGCCTCTGGAGGCAGTGTTATGATCTGGGGTTGATTCAATTGGTCAGGTCTAGGCTCAGCAGGCTCAGCAACGTTATGCAGCAGTAAAATGAAGTCAGCTGACTACCTAAATGTACTGAATGACCAGGTGTAACAGGGTTCTATACGTGTTCACAAAGAGGAAGTGGAGGACGGAAACTTCCACTCAAATGATAATTTCTATTTTTACACTCAAAGGATAAATAGTTTTTCAGCTTAACAATTACACAGGCTCAGCAGGTGTGTGTAGGTCTCTGTCTCTCTCCCCTCTACTGCCATCTGGCTCGCTTTTAACTCTGTCTCTACTCTCACTGCAATGACAAACAGCTGTGACAATCATTGACAGGTGATGATTCTCATCTCCCGATCTTGCTCTCCATTCACAAGCCGGCGCTCAACCTCGCCCCCACTACCACACCAGGTTATCTCATCAATGGATTTCTTTCCTGACGGCACATGCATATTCCAAGAGGACAATGCTAAGTTTTATCAGGCTCAAATTGTGAAAGAGTGGTTCAGGGAGTATGAGGAATAATTTTCACACATGACTACCATTGGCTACCACAGAGTCCTGACCTTAGCCCCATTGAAAGTCTTAGGGATGTGCTGGAGAAGAGTGGTTTAACTCTCCCGTCATCAATATAAGATCTCGGACAAAAAGTAATGCAACTCTGGACAGAAATAAATGCTGTGACATTGCATAAAATTGTCAAAACAATGTCACAACGAATGCACGCTGTAATCAAAGCTAAAGGCAGTCCAACTAAATATTAGTGTATGTATTTTTTATTTTATTTTTTTGGCCAGTCATTATTGTTTATTCCAATAATAATAATAATAATAATAATAATAATACATGATTTTGTAAAGATAACTTAAGTGTTAAAACTTTATATTGGAAGTAAAGCATGGCCAAAACATAACTTAATTTTGTTCAAAAGGAATTGTTTTCTGGTTTGTAGTTATAACAATTTGTTCAACATGAGAACAACATCTTAAATTGATATATAAGCAGTGGCAACAGAATTTTTTTGCCCAAATTGTGCAACACTTTAATTCAATTATAATAATGACTATAATAAATTGTCAAACATCTGGCATGTTATGAGGGTTAATAAATGATGAGAGAATTTAAATTTTTGTGTGAACTATCCCTTTAATATTACTGTTGTGTGCAGACACTAACTCTCTCCTCTATATCTGTGTGTGCAGGAGTCTCCAGTCTTGAGAAACTGAAGAAACTAGAGAGCGTGTTTGAGATACTGAGGGGAATCAGTCATGCCATAGACCACCTGAAGCAGTTCAGCTCTGTGTACACTCCCAATGATGGAGTATACCAGGTCACTGACCTCCATAGTGGCTGTTATATAATATACAATTTATGTTTTTTCAAACACACAACGCCAGATATTAGCATTCAGCTGGCCTCCCTATAACGTTAACGCAAAAGTGAACTTCACAAAACCAGATCCAGAACTGATATCTTCCTTGTCTTTGTGAGTAAAAACTTAACTGGGCAAGGAACATGTGGGATACTTCTTGCATTAAGCCAAAATGAAAATATGAGGAATAAAAATCACAATGTGTCTTCATGTTTTTGTGACAAGTGAAGTTTCACTAAGAAACAGAGGCTGGCTGTTTGTCACACATTAGCAAGAAATGCAGCTACTGTAAACAATCCCATTGGAATAAAGACAAAGATAAGTATGTATAATAAATATAAAAATAATGCAAAATACAGTTTTATGGCTGGTAAGAAACATTTATTGTCTGTAAATGTTCTCAGTTCATCCACCAGGTGTGACTGGTAGGGCGAAATGTTTTGGACCCTGCTTATATCTGAACAATACTGAGCAAAATGCACCTGTGATTCATACATATATTATATATTATATTGTCTGTCCATCCTGTACTGATTTTTTGTGTCTGTCTTTGACTACTGTAAGTTGTCATGCATCAGAACCTTTTATCTATATTTTGTGTGAGAGAACTGTACATCCACTCTTGTACCCCTGAGAGTGTTAATGTGCTCTTGAGTGCATTTGTGTCAGACTGTGAAAGAAAAAGAGCCAGACTGAGGAACAGGGGGTAAAAAGAGGGGATTATGTAACACACTAATGCACATGTGTGTTGCTTCTACTTTCCATAAACTAGAGAGCACTTTTGCCACAGGAAGACATGTGCTTCGCTTAGTGGTGTACTGCACTGTTTCAGTAGTTTTATTCATAGACATTTGCCTTGATTGCTTTTTAATTGTAGTCACAATATAATTAAATGGATTTTGAATATTGTGAGTTTTAGTGAAAGGAAACAGTCTAAATCTCATTGGCCATGTTAATCTGTATAGTAGATCCACTCAGCTGCTTCAGATGGTTAATTGAGCCATCGCGTAAACTTTGATTAAATTAAAAACACAATTTTTCAGTGTTTTCTGCACAACAGTTTGCAGACACTACCAGAGCATTATTCTACTCTATTATATGGGTTGCCAACCGTCCTGTATAATACTGAATCATCCTGTATTTGAGGGAACAAAATTGCATCCCGTATGCAATCCATACAAGGCGCTGTTTGTCACGAATTTTAGTGTATCACACCAAAACTGCTAAGAGAGAAATGGACCTGAAACACAGACACCCATCAGCATGCACAGGCTCAGGATCCAAACACAGAGTTCAAATAAAATAATTTATTAATACAAACATAAAGGGCAAAAATCAAACCAAAACTCCCACAAGGGGGAAAAATAAACATAAACAACCCCATAGGAGAAAAACAACAAAATAAGTAATCCGAACTATGGAAGAAGGTAAACGCGGCACAGGACCAACCGGACCAAACAGGAACAAGTAATGTGAACAAAAACAGATATAGGACTGACTAAATCACAAGACGAACTGACACTGGACAGCACACATGAGGAGATTAAAATAGGGGAGAATTCAAATGGGTTAACAGGGGACAGGTGAGACAAATTAACTAATAATAAGCAAACAAGGAGGCAGGTTATGATGTAAAACAGAGAGACAAGCTGCGATACAGAAACAAAACAAAGCCGCAAGCTCTCACAACACAACCTGAATGGCATGAGCGCACATTGCAAAGGCAATATACGCCCATGCCAACTGACAAACAAGACGAGAGAATGCGTACCAATGGCAAACAAAGCGATGCCATGCATTCTCACACTAAACAAAAACTGAGCATACATCGTGAGGCAAATGCCACACGATGCATGCAACAGGCGACAAAAACAAGATAGGAAACCTGTGCAAGAGTTCCGAACCTCAGCACAACATGAAGACAGCTCACGACCTGGACGCACAGTGCAACACAAGGCACACCCGTGTTCACGAGAGCTAGACAAACTATTGACGCGAGTGCATGCTCCCAAAATGACAGAAGCGTGACGCACCCACGTCAATAACAGACAGACATGGAGCATGAGTGTCCGGATACACAGACTGAACCCGAACCAGACAGGAAGTCAGGACCCAGACACTATAGCCCAGCCATGAAAAAAGACAGACTGAAGAGCGCACGGCAGGGAACACAACCGAAACCGTTCGCTCAAGCAAAGACAGAGAATGAAACACAAGATAGACATGGGATGAAGATACCAAGGTCCAGTCACTCTCAGTCTGAGTTTTTGTCTGACAGACAACACCTTTCACGTGTGTTATGTGAGATACCTGCTGTTAAATTTTACATGGATGCCACACTTGACAGAAGTGGCCGGGAGAAAGATTAGTGAAAATCAGCGCATATTTTCTGTCATGCTTTTAGTCAGATGCAGGACAATTTTTTCACACATAAAGCATTTGAGTGAATGATAATTGTTTCTTACCATTATGATTCCAAAAACATTATATTGCATTACATATGTCAGTGCTCGTTCTGGAATAAAGACTCTAATCTAAAAAAAAACGGTGAGAAAAACAGCATCACTTGAAGTACAAATGTACCACGCAGTCTGCGTAGGGCAACAAATCCCTATGGGGGCACCATCTTACCCAGAAAGTCCACCAGCTGCCCTTAGTCACACATTATATGTTATTCAAGGACCTGATAGCAGTTGTGGAACACAGACGATCGCTTCACGCTCATATCACGTGAACAACGTGTTTTCTCAGGAAAAACATTGTTGGGAAGAAAAGCTGTTTGGCAGTTGTAGGCCTCTGATTGCTTCTTTATATATCCTTACCCTTACAAAGGCTTTGAGTCGCACTTAGTGATACAAAAGTAAAACCAACAGTGGAAAATGCCATTGGGAAAAAAAAATTATGAATGGGGCATGGACAAAATGTAAGTACTAGGAAAGAAATGTCAAAGTGTTTTGGTGCACTTCAAATCTGTGTGTCTGTATGCGTGTCTTTAGTTTCCCTTGATGACATCTCTTACTGTATATTGCAATATTGTTTTCTTAGCTATGATTAGCCACAGGTCAAAGATGAGATTGTTCCATTGAAAACTACAACAGAAGGCTTGTGACTGGTCTACTCATCTTGGCACTGTACAAAAAGTTGTATGGCCATTTTTGTTTTACATTGAATTTTTCAGTAGAAACATAACCCACATCAGTGTAGCAATGCGCCCACTGGGAAGCAGATTCAAGCGGTTTCCCAATCCTTTCCACCTATCTCTCACCAATAGTTTTTCCTGTCATTCTTCAGTGGATCTAATATCTAATAATAAAGGTGAAAAGGCCAAAAATAAAATAAAAAGGGATAGTTTACACAAAAATGAACAGCCTGTCATTATTAACTCATATAATTATAAATCTGTTTGCTTTTTTTTTTCAAGAAAACACGAAAGTATAAACTTTTGAAGATACAACAACATAGTGACCAAATTAATTATAAAAGTTTTATGTTTCACTTTACCATCACTCCAAGGTGTGTGAATATATACGTTGTTTAAGATACAAGTGTTGAACTGAGGTTAGCTAACGCGCTAAAGCTAGCGGCAAAGCATCACGTGTGCTTAAAACGTCACTTCCGTTTGTTGTGAACGCTTCATTGTAGTGTTCCATTTGGACGAAACTACACTGTGAAAATTCATACCCTACATGACTGAGTGCATAGTATATTTTGGACTGTTAGTGCATATTGTATAGTTTGTCATTTGGGACACAGCTAGTACATTTTTATGGAGCATTTGCTTTGCAACAAAGGTAAACTGAGAAAGAGTGAGAAATAAGACAGGAGATTACATCACCGATAAAAAGATCAGATTACATACTTAAAGAATACATCTACTGAGAAACAGACTTGACAGCTTTTCCACTCTCATACACAAAGGCACAAACATAACACCAGAGCTCAAACATTTAAATGTGATTATTTACACAAATACACACACCCCCTCTCTAGTGGTGGATGCTAAACAGATGAGGTAAATTAGAGAGATTCGGTACATTGCGTGACTTTGGCGAGACACACAGTCCAAGAATGTTACTTGCTAATAAACTCTGTCATCATAACTCAGTTTATATGTAGTTTGAATCACAAGTGAAAGCTATTCATTAAGTCACTAAAGCAAAATAATACAGAGTAAACATACATACCCAGAACAAAGCATTTTCCACAGAACTGTGCACTCATACATGTTCTCAGAATAGCATACTACCATTCTCTTGACATTTCTGCTGTATAGAGTACTGTGCAGATGTTCTATGTTCAAATGACCTACATGCCAATATGTGCAGTAACAGAGCCTCCTGTGCTGGGCACACTGTATCCCACAACACACAAGGGAATTTCAAGGAGATTTTCTTTGGGTCACAATTAAAATTAACATTTCCTTTTTTTGACACTGGTTATGACATTTTACAGAAAGTTGGATTTAAAGTGCAAAATAATGTCAAAATTGTATGTAATAAGAATGTATTTCAGAGATGATAACCAGATGCCACTAATCCAGAATGATATGTATTATTTAATTTTTAAATTAATATAATAAAAAAAAAATAGCATACATTTTTTTTTATGAATATTGAATACTGTTTCACATACTATTTAAACAAAATAGTAGGCAGTTTACCGTATGCGGTAAACAGTAGTCTAGAATGTAATTTTGAACATTGCCTTACACATTTACACACACAGATATGTATAGGTGCTCTTTAGATTTTCCTACTTATCTGTGACTTAACCAATGAGGACACAAGTAAAAATATCAGAATTCTGTCTTCGAGCAGAGCAGCAGGACAGAGTCTCTTCTCAGTTGGCTCTCTGATACCCATAATCCACCTCTCTACCAGACACTGGTAAAGTCCAGGCAAATACATTAGTCACTTATCTGAAGAGTAGCAAGATTTTTCAATAGGCTCTTTTTAGCCTACAAATTTGATATATCTTTTATCTAACACAAGGTTTATTTTAGAGCTATGATCTAAATGATTTTACATCACCAATGGGCTATATTTATCTGAGCAATAGGTGTATGTTTTTTAGTGTGGTTGTTTTTTGTTTGGTTGTTCTTTTGGACACTTTTTGTGAGTTGCATGTAGCAACTCATAATGCAATGCTCTGTGTCTGTCTTATGAAGCATCATGTACCTGCCATATTTATAGAAAGGATTTGGTGATTTTATTCAGTAGTATCTGTCTTACAAATAAATCTGTGTATGCAATATGCTATTTAGTAGCATTGAAGTTTAGTCTTTACTGATAGTTATTCTTTTTTGTTTTGTAGACAATTTTTGAGACCACATCACCATACACCAATAGGGTAGTACTTCAAATAAACACAGAAGCAAATTTAAAATCATTTATTACTTTTCTTGTGTCAGCAGTCCCGGTTGCTCATTGTAACAGACACATACAGTACACAAACAGATTAACACTCAAACAGTGTAAATAGCTTCAGCTGTTAAATGTGTTAGATGTGTTAAATGCTCCCTATTCAGTGAATGACTTAACCTCCAGTGTGCTGTCTGTCTGCACAGGTGTCAGAACTGTTCAAAATGGACCACATTTTTTTTTTTTTTTTTGGTGGTTTCTCAAATGACTCAATAGATGACTAAACATGACAAAGGCTATGCATAGTTAGTGCCATTCAGGTTGTTTATCACGACTGAGGTGCATACTTTTGTGTTGAACAGAAGTTCCTGTGTTGTTGAATAGTGCGCTGTTTGAGTTGTTTTCCCTATCTGATGTGGGGGAGTTTAAAGGTCAAATGTTATTTTATTTATCAATTATATGTTCCTGTTATAAAACAATGTGCCTCCTTTACTATCTGCCCTTATGTGGACAAATCCAAAGTGGGAGGGGCAACATTTCATTTATTTTAAGAGCAGAATTGTGACAGACATTGTCCATCATCCATTTTAGGAATGCCGGGAAGTGCTGACTCCACAGGTACGTGTGTGTGTGTGTGTGTGTGTGTGTGTGTGTGTGTGTTTGATGGCAAAAGACAGGTTGTAAGATTATGACAAATTCACGCTTGACTCATGAACATGCTGAAACCTGCAAGGCAGAGAGCACAGGTGAATTTTGTAGGCACATTAATAAAGGTGTGTCTCTGTGTGTGGGAGTTGGCACGTGTGAGACCAGGCATCAAGGCCAGGTATAAAATATTTTGCCCTAGGTGTGGATTTCAGGAAAAAGCGTAAGATTCATGAAATTACTGAATGTGGGTGTATGATGTTGAGCAGGTCATGTCATGTTAACCTTCTGGAATGCTGGAGCATTTCATAAAATTCATAAACCTTCCAATTATGATGCTGGTGTATAAAAAGCATTGGACACAGAAATTAAACTCAAGTGCTCAAAGTTGTATATTTTGAATCACAATAATTTGTGATTTTCATCCTCCAGTTTTAAGTTGTAAGGTGGAGCCCAACTCACGTTACATAAAACCATACTCATATGAATACTGTTGATAAATGCAAAAAGTAATATTTCCCTTATAAAAGGAATATATATAAGACTTAAACACACTCACACACTCCTGCATAATCATCAATACAAACATCTACAATACATTTATCAACACCCTCATTGTAAAACACACATATACAAACGAATTAACACACAAACAATGTAAATAGCTTCAGCTGTTAGATGTGGATGCATTTTGAACTCAACAATAGTGCTATTTATGTGCAGTGTGCATGGAATTTAAACAGTAGATTAGATGATTAGATGAGTGGACCGGTGCTGTACTTTCATATTCACGGAAACCATGAATCATCACATTACTTAATGTTCAGCTCCGCAGGCCTCTGCTGCTGTATCTGCCACAGATAATAACTGTCCTAAACATCTCTCACTTTTAAACCTGCCTTTGTCAGCATCCACACTCACTCACTACACAGCAAGCAGAACATTACAGGAAAAGTAAATGAAGAGTGGAAATATAATTTTAAAATTTTCTGGTAAGCCAGCCCAAACAATCTTGCTCTCACAAAGTACATTTTTGGGTAATGTTTGTTTTGGGTTTCATTGAACTAAGAAAAATAACAAGATAACCTTTATTGGTGAGCATAATTTTTTACAGTGTTGGTATACCTCAATGTTCAATACTGGGCCCTCTTTATCTTAGGGTTGCATTTAGGTTAGCATTTTCATTAGGGGTGTAAGACTAATGGCACAGGCACGGGTAATACTGTTCTGTTGTAATGACTTAACTCAGAGTCATATTCCAACACTTTTGCTTTGACTCTGGCTAACCCCAGAATACCTGGAGGCTAATATGCAAATTCATATGTATTTTATCTGTTATAATGTCAGTACTATTAAAGCACCCATTGTAAACTGCTAACTGGAACTTTACACAGCTAGTTACGTGTGCTTGTGTGTATATACAGTATATTTTCCTATATTTAAAGCTCTATTGTCTGGAGCACTGTGTACAGTGGACTGGTCACCTTGAATCTTCGTGCCACTGTTTGTAATGTGTTTAGGGGGGTTATAAAATATTTTAGGTTATTTTTTAGTATTATTATTATTTTGTATTAATAATAACATCAGAATATGTTTGTCCCATACAGTTATCCTCTAGCTCTCTCTGTTCTTCCAAAAATGTGTCTAAAACACGTTGATACTGATGCACATGTGCATGCTGTTTGCTTGCCCCCTCTGGGATGTGTGTGTCTGTAAATGTCAGGTTGCAAATTAAATTTGTATTCAAGTGTGTTCCCTGATAATTTACTTTCATTGTGTACTGCACACATGGCTTGACATACCATTTGATTTGACTTACTCTGCATGCTGGTGTCAATCCATTGAACACACACATGCACTTTCAAGGTGAGTGTGACTGTGTTATGCTGATTGATTACAGAACAATCAGGTAGCCTCAAATAAACTGGTAAGAATTACCAAGGTCTCTCTCCTTTTGTCTGCACATACTTGTAATGAGATTTCTCCTTCATTTATTTTTCTGCATGTACCTAAATGGGCACATGGGGAAACAAATGCAGTCTTTTTATTCTTCTCTCTCTCTCTCTCTCTCTCTCTCTCTCTCTCTCTCTCTCTCTCTCTCTCTCTCTCTCTCTCTCTCTCTCTCTCTCTCTCTCTCTCTCTCTCTCTGGTGCATGCTGGGAGTTTAGGGAATGTGAGCGTTTCAGGGGATAGTTTTCTTTACTATTCTCGGTTATTTAAATATATATATATATATATTGTTTTTTCCCTTTTCTTTCTTCTTTCTAAATATTTATGTTTAGTTCTATTATTTAATTTGTTTTTTTTTCTAAATAATTTGAAGTGTAACAGGCGTCAGGTAAAAGTTTTTCGGCCTTGTGGCGGAGGGCTGGGATGGAGTTTTCCTCTTGTCTCTCCGCCATGGAGTCAGGTGTGTACCTGACCCCGGAGCGGCGGTTGAGGACGTGCTCGTGGCAATTGGGGAACAAATTGGGTTTGACAATATTATATCTGCATCTAGAATGAACAAGGCCGTGGTGGTCTTTCTAAAGGAACAAAGCTTTGTAAGCAAACTCATCATAAGCGGCATTTGGGTAAGTGAAGCTTTTGTTACTGTTTCTCCGCTGGTTTCACAGTCGACAAGGGTAACAATATCCAACATTCCACCATTTATTCCCAATGCTTACATTGAAAATGAACTACAGAGGTTCGGGAAAATGGCAAGCGAAATTAATTTAATTCCGCTGGGTTGTAAAAACGAAGCGCTGAAACACGTAATGTCTTTCAGACGGCAGGTGTTTATGTTTTTAGAATCGCCGACGCTCGATATCTCGTTCCGTGTCAAACACGAAGATAAATCGTACATGATTTATGCAAGCACAAACAATCTGAAATGCTTTGAGTGTGGTAGCTTTGGTCATAAGAAAATGGCATGCCCACATAAAATGCAAACAGAAGACAAGACAAATAAAACGAATGAAGTTGAACAGGCGGACGCCGGCGAAACGGGGGATGTAAATAAAAGTAAAGAAACAGAGACAGACAATGTAACTGAGAAAGACGAAAATGTAAACAACAAACAGAGAACTTGTGAACAAAGTGATTCTACTGAAAATCGAGGACAGAAGGTACCGAGTGAAAAAACGTCAGGGAAAAAAAAAGGAGAAAAAAAATAATTGTGATGAGGAAAATAAAAGGAGGAATTGTGAAGAGATTGAGACAAGTGACGCAAAAAAATCTCATCTTGAGGTTTCTGCTGGTACTGATGTAGATACAGTTGAAAATCTACCAGTAAACACATCTCTGTCTCAGCTCTCTGAAAGCACTGATGTGACTGAAGAGATGTCTGATGATGATTGCCTTTCCGAAATATCAGATATTCCTCAATTTCCGAAATATCAGATATTCCCTCAAGGTATGATGATGATCAGTTATACACGGTAAAGGAGATTAATGATTTCCTTGATGAAACATTTGGAAGAAAAGTAGATGTGAAGGATTTTTTCCCTGAAGTAAAGAGGTTCTTGGTTTCTGTGGTTAAGATACAAAAGACTGTAAGTTATGAAGAGTTAAGTAGAAGAAAAAGATTTAGATTGAAAAAAATTGTAACAAAACTGAGAAAAGAAGGCTTTTGAGAACTCTTTATAACTTACTTATGAAGAAATCACAAAGGGTGAGCTATCTGTTTCTTTTTGTCTTGTCCTCTATATTTTTCCTCTCTCTGTCCTATTCTTTCATGGAGAGCCTTAGCATAGGATCCCTTAACATCAATGGGGGAAGAGATGGTAGGAAAAGAGCATGTTTGTATGAGTACATACAAAATAAGAATATTGATGTAACTTTTTTACAAGAGACTCATAGTGATGTGAAAAATGAAGTGGATTGGAGAATGGGTTTTAGAAGCGATTTATTTATGAGTCATGGATCAAATGTTAGTGGAGGAGTTGCTATTTTATTTTCAAAGAAGATTAATATAACCACTGTCTCTATCAATGAAATAGAAAGAGGACGAATTTTGGCCGTTCAAGTAAAAATAAATGGGTTTGTTTTTGTTTTTATTAATATTTATGCTCCAAATATTGGAGCAGAGAGGATAATTTCTTTTAAAAAGTTACATGAGTTTTTAAAAAAAAGCTGTGATGAAAATGTTTGTTTGGTTTTAGGGGGTGATTGGAACTGTACATTAAATTTTACTTTAGATCGCAATGGAGAAGAACCTCACCCCTCCTCTGCAAAGGTTTTACACAATGTTATTAGTAATTTTAATTTGGTTGATGTATGGAGACTGCAACACCCTACAGTTAAGCAGTATACATGGTTAAAGATTGCTCATGATCGTATTTGTACTGCCAGGTTAGACCGTTTTTATATCAATAAGAATAATAGTAATCGAATTTTAAAATCTACAATTTGTCCAAATGGGTTCTCTGATCATCATTTATGTATCATTGAAATAAATACAAAGAAGTCACAAAGTCATAGCTATTATTGGCATTTTAATGTGAAACTGTTACAGGATGTCCTTTTTTGTGAAAAATTTGATGTATTTTGGGTTGAGTGGAAAAAACAAAAAAATAATTATGATGACATTGTTCAGTGGTGGGATGTAGGTAGGACACAAATTAGGATATTTTGTCAAAATTATACATATAATTCAAATGGTATGATAAAAAAAAAAGTATTTGAATTTGATAAAGAGATAAAACAGATTGAAAGTGAGTTAATTGTTGGAGATACTGTGACAGTTGGGAAGTTGGAAGGGAAAAAAAAGGCTTTAGCCTCTTTGTTCCATGAGAAAGCAAAAGGAGCTTTAATTAGAGCTCGGTTTACTTCTTTAAGAGAAATAGATGCACCAAGCTCCTTTTTCTTTAATCTGGAACAGAAAGAAAGGGGGAAAAAAAATTATGTTACATTTGAAAGATGTAAATGGAATTTTGAAGTCGGATCCAAATGAAATGAGAAAAATAGCTTTTGATTTTTATATGGACTTATTTGGAAAAGGACAATGCGATGTCAGATGTATGGAGGATTTACATACAGACTTGTCAAAGCTTTCTGAGGAACAGAGTAAAAAGCTTGACTCCGCCCTCCAGCTAAAAGAACTGTCTGAAGCAGTTAATAAACTTTCAACTGGAAAAGCACCTGGATTAGATGGACTTCCAGCAGAATTTTATAAAAAATTCTGGAACTTACTGAAAGATGATTTTTATGAAGTTTTTAATTACTGCTATCAACAACATGAATTGCCAACTAGTTGTAAAAGAGTGGTTTTATCTTTGTTACCCAAAAAAGGTGATCTTGGTATGTTGAAAAACTGGAGACCTGTGGCTGTTTTATGCACAGACTATAAAATTTTGGCAAAGTGTCTTTCAAATAGATTGAAACCTTTTTTAGAATATATTGTTAATGAAAATCAAACCTATTGTATTCCAAACAGAACCATAATGGACAATTTATTTCTTGTAAGAGACATAATAGACATTGCAAGAATGAATGGAGAAAGTGTGGGAATTTTTGCCATTGATCAAGAAAAAGCCTTTGACAGAGTTGGTCATTTTTATTTGTTTAAAACGCTTGAAGCTTTTGGGTTTGGAAAAAGTTTTATTTCATGGATTAAATTACTATACAATGATGCATCTGCAATGCTGAAAGTTGGTGGAGGACTTAGTCGGCCCATTCCAATGTTAAGAGGAATCAGACAAGGATGCCCATTGTCTGGGATGTTGTATTCTTTGGCTATAGAACCTTTACTTTGTAAATTAGGAAAAACACTACAAGGGTTTTTAGTTGAACAAAACTTGGAAAGGCCTATTAAGTTTGTTGCCTATGCTGATGATGTGACAATTTTTATTAAGGATGAGAGAGATGTGTCTGTTTTAAAAGAATCATTGAATGTTTATGAAAATGCCTCATCAGCTAAAGTGAACTGGGATAAGTGTGAAGGCTTTTTTTGTGGAGAAAATATTAAAAAACACCCACCAGTACTTCCAGGTGGTGTTAAGTGGAATCAAGAGGGTCTGAAAGTTTTAGGAGTTTTTTTAGGAACTGAAACATTTAAGATTAAAAATTGGGAAGGAATGGTGGAGAAGATGTGTAGCCGGTTGTCTAAATGGTCATGGGTGCTACCACAGCTTTCCTATAGGGGAAGAGTTTTGGTTGCAAATAATCTAGCTGCTTCGGCACTGTGGCACAAAATGAACATCCTGGATCCTCCAAATGATCTTGTTCACGAACTACAGAAACGATTAGTGGATTTCTTTTGGACCGGACAACACTGGACTAAAGCTGCCATTCTTTTTTTACCAGTAAATGAAGGTGGACAAGGACTAATAGATATTAAAAGCAGAATAAAGACTTTCAGACTGCAGGCAGCACAAAAGTTACTGTACTCGAATGGAAGATGTTGGACTGACACCGCAAAAGCCCTTTTACATAAAGTTGATGTTTTTAAATATGATTTGCATTTGTTTTTAATGAATCTTACAGAAATGGACTTAAAAGACACGTCTGCTTTTTATAGAACAATTTTAAGAACATGGACTTCAAATTTTCACGTGAATAGAAACATGTCTAATTCTGAACACTGGAAAAACAATGAACCACTTTTTAATAATCCTGTACTACAAGCAAAAGTGCTCAACACTAAAAGCTTTCAGAAAATTATGGCAAGATCTGGATGCACAAGGATAATGGACTTAAAAAATGATGATGAGTGGAAAAGCCCTGAGGAAATGTGTAATCTTACAGGAATAAAGTCTGTCAGATTCATGAAACATGTAATGGATGAGATCTTCTCTTTTTTTCCTTCTGTCTATCGACAAAAGTCACAAGAGGAGGACTCGAATAAAGAAGAGAATGAGTTACAGGAGGACAACTTTCCAGAACTCATTGTTTCAGCTTTGGTTGAAGAGGAGCCACAAGAGGAATCTATACTTTCTTTCTGGACTCCAGAGCTTCATGGCTTCAAAGAGACTTCAAAGAAAGCATTATATCTGACAAGTGTAAAAGTTGCTCATCAATCACTTTTGAAGGACTGTAAAGAGACAAAGTGGTCAGATTTGCCAGGGCCAAACTCTTCTCCTAAAAGGTGCTGGAGGTCATTGTATAAATCTCCCATTTAAAAACGAACTGCAGATCTACAGTGGAGAATTATACATTGGGCAATAGCTACAAACAGACACGTGGCACACATCGACCCCACTGTAGAGAAGAAATGTCCTTTTTGTGATCGAGAGGAATCAATTGATCATCTTTTTTTATATTGTTCAAGATTGAGAGGTGTTTTTCTGATGTTAGAAAGCTGGTTTGAAAAACTCGGTGAAGATTTTAAAGAAAACATTTTTATTTTTGGACCAAACTATAAGGCTTCAGACAGGCGAAGAGTTGGTTTAATTAACTATCTAATAGGCGAAACAAAATTGGCAATTTGGGTAACAAGGAAAAAAATGTTAAAAGAAAATGTTTTTGTAGATCCAGAGATAATTTTAAGAGCTTTTGTGGCTTCAAGAATCAGAGCGGAGTTTGTCTATTTTAAACTGACTAAAAATCTGGTTTGTTTTATGGAAACATGGGGTTTTAGTGAGGTTTTGTGTACTATAGATTATGAGGATAACCTAATTTTAAATTTTTAATGTATTTTTTAAATTACTTGTGGTTGGGGTTTTTTTTTTTTTTTTTTTTTAAACTTGTAAGTTTTCAGTTATTATTTTTAGTTTTGTATATTGGTATAGTTTTGTATTTGTACAAGATGTGTTGTATTTGATGGTGTTTGTTATTTGCAAATAATTTTTTGAAAGAAAAACAATTTGTATAAATAAAGAGGTATAAACGTCTCTCTCTCGCTCTCTCTCTCTCTATTACACATGTTTGCCCATGCCAGTTTAGAGTCCAGAGTGGCACATGGCAGCACAGCCCGGTTCTGAGCTCCACCCCCATGGATATGGCCCCCTAATTCCCTGATTATTATTCAAGGCTCACTTATTCATTCAGCCAATTGCAGGTTACTGTTTTGTCTGGCCAACCAGTCACATACAACAGCATTCCATGTGCCTCAGCGAAACTCACTCAAACTGAGCATCCGCATGTGTGCGAAAGCGTGCTGGTGTGTATGTAGAACAGTGTGTCCAGGTGCCATTTGTAGCCCAGTAATGCATATACAGTATGTGTGCATCTTTTGAATGATAGGGTCCTGCTGTGTTTGTCTGAGCTCTGAATTACCTAATACATACACACACATATACACATAGAGAGAATGCAAATTACCCTGAATAATAAAGAGACATGGACTGTAAATACTGTATGTTCAAAGGAAACAATGGCGGTACTAAAGTTTCATTAGCTAATCCTTTGCATGCATATTAATATTCTGGATTTCAAAGAGCTTTGACTTCATTATGCTTCACAATTTCAGTTTGGCCTGAAAGCCTTTGTGACCCTCTGTATTCCATGTTTGCTGGCAGTATGTTAATTAGCTAATTTTTCATTTAGCTGAGGAGTTTATCCTTAAAGGGATAGTTCACACAAAAATAAAAAATCTCTCGTCATATACTTACCCTCATGCCATCCCAGATGTATATGACATTCTTTTTTTTCTGCAGAACACAAATAAAGATTTTTTGAAGAATATCTCAGCTCTGTTTGGCCTTACAATGCAAGTGAATGGTGACCAGACATTTAAAACTCCAAAAAGGATTAATAAAAGTAATCTACATGACTCCAGTGGTTATATCCATGTCTTCAGAAGTGATATCATAGGTGTGGGTGAGAAACATAT
Organism: Moxostoma hubbsi; assembly: GCA_032164185.1. Classification (NCBI taxonomy): domain Eukaryota; kingdom Metazoa; phylum Chordata; class Actinopteri; order Cypriniformes; family Catostomidae; genus Moxostoma; species Moxostoma hubbsi. The sequence continues at coordinate 20,390,321 of JAVLUX010000031.1, forward strand.
CAATATGTAATCCTTTTTTTTTACAATAAATCTCCACTTTCACTTTTACATACTATCACCTCTGAAGATATGGATTTAACCACTGGAGTCATTTATATTACTTTTATGAGGCCTTTATGTGATTTTTGGAGCTTCAAAGGTCTGGTCACCATTTTCATTCATTGTATGGACCTACAGATCTGAGATATTCTTCTAAAAACCTTTGTGTATTGCAGAAGAAAGAAAGTCTGGTAAACTGGTAAAAAAGGTAAACTGTCCCTTTAAGTTACCTACTGTAAGTTACTGACCATACACTTTTACCTGTAACAGCCTACTTTAAAAGTCATGCCCATGGGCACAATGGTGATAGGTCATAGATCGTCCCTTGTGGGATTCAAACCAAAAAACTTTCTTTTACCAACCTAGAGCTTTAAACTCTAGGCAACATGAACATCGAAAACTGCAGCTGAAAACAAAAAAGAGATTATAGATTAGTTGTAAGAGACTAGATACAGTATGTAATTCTTCCTTTTGAATACTTCACTTTCCCTGCAGTTCAATCAGCCCCACCCAATTGATCACCCTCTGTTGTTTCGCTTCCTGGTAGGTGGAGACACGCCATCAGAATTCTGCTTCATTCGTGAAGTTGTCACCACCCATAAATCAGGCACTCAGATGGGAAGACACACCCCTCTTTCCCTATTATAAATATTATATAGCCTAAAATATTAACCTCTCTTACCGTATAGTGGCTATTGACACTCTTGTGAATCAAAGAAGCATCATTGAATGAAAAGTCAACAATGGTAATGCCAGGCCAGATACTCAAAAGCCTTCAATTAGTCATGAGCTACCCTCACTGAGAAACTTATTAGGAACAGGTGGTACACATACATATTCATGTGATTATCTAATCAGCCAATCGTGTTACAGCAGTGCAATACATAAAATCAGCTGATACGGGTCAGGAGCTTCAGTTAAAGTTCACATCAACCATCAGACTGGGGAAAAATGTGATCTCTGTGATTTCGACAGTGACATGATTGTTGGTGCCTGACAGGCTGATTCCTGGGATTTTCATGCACAATAGTCTCTAGAGTTTACTCAGAATGTTAACAAAAACAAAAAACATCCAGTGAGCGGCAGTTCTGCGGACAGATGCGCCTTGTTGATGAGAGAGGTCAACGGAGAATGGCCAGACTGGTTTGAGCTGACAGAAAGACTACGGTAACTCTGTATAAACACTCTGTATAATTGTAGTGAGCAGAATAGCATCTCAGAATTTAAAATATGTCAAATCTTGAAGCGGATGGGCTACAACAGCAGAAGACCATAAAACAGTCGGGCACTTTATTAGAACAATAGTGAGTTCAGTATACCATTGTGTATGTGTTTTAAACATTCTTTGTGTATATCTTCCATTTATTCATTGGGGTATATTAAAAGATCCCTCATCTATCTTTTAGTCTTTTCTTTTCTATTAACTCAGACAGGCAGTAAAATGACTGTATGTGTGAGCTTGAATGAATAGAGATGTAACTGGGGCGGGCGAGTCAGTATGAAAGGGGTTTTGTTGATCAAGTTTGATGTCATGAATAATATAAAAATAATGAAAGCATAGAGAAAACCCTTATAGAATAGAAAGCCCACACATAACCTGACCCCAGCCCACAGCTGCAGTGTGTGTGTGTGTGAGAGAGAGACCGGGTTTGGGTGGTTTACGGGGACATTTACAGTTACAAACGTAATTACAAGGGTATTATGCTATAAATGTGGTTTATGAGGAAATTCCTTGTGTCCCCATAATTTAAGTTGCTTAAAAAACATTCTAAATGATTTTGCAGAAATTAAACTTGAGTAATCAAATTTAATCAAGTGCGGAGACAAGGAACAGTTTATTGCATAAACACAGTTTAAGCTGGTGAAGCGTCAAAGGCACCGACTGCAGCGTAGAGATGAGAGTGTGTTCTTAGGCTTGTGTGCGTAGTGGAAGTATAGAGCGTAGATCCGCGAGGAATCCTCTGTGATAGTGTGCGGAGCAGATCCAGTGCAGTGAGGTAATCGATGAGGGAAGCATTGAGGGAAGCGAGGCAACAGGCTGAAGATAATTACAATCCTGGTGCACACAGCGCAGACTGGCAACCAATTCAGAGAACAAGATACAAGACTGACTAGGGCAAAGGGAGAGAGAGAGGTAAGTAACAGGACTCAATCAACAATTGAGTAACAAATCACAAAAGCAAAGTGAGGTAGATACAGGCAGGGAACTAATAGTGATCAGGTGCTGCTTACTCGCAGCAAGTTGGAATGATCAGCGTTCCCATGGAAACAATCATGGTTCCCACAGCAACACTGATTATGCGAGCAAGCGACACCTGAATCAATCGAAGAAACATGTAAACACCGGGACCCAGCATCTCTCCTCAGGACCATAACCCTCCCAGTATACCAGGTACTGAACCACTCTGCCCCTGCGTCTGACGTAAAGTAACTGTTTAACAGTATAAGCTGGGGCACCCTCCACCAGGCGAGGCAGGGGTGGGACCGTTGCGGAGGGATGAACATCAGACCAGACATCAGGCTTGAAACGGGAAACTTGGAATACCACGACTGAGGAAAGAGAACAATTTGAGATGGACCGACACCATGCCTAATGACCCTAGTGATGGGAAAAGGCTTATGAGAGGGAAGTCGGAGAGGAATGTCTTTATTAGACAACCAGACCTTCTGCCCGCAGACGTAAGCTGGAGGTTTAGACTGGTGGTGGTCTGCCGAATTCTTCATCCGAGCACCAGTCCGGAGTAGGGCTTCATTGGCTATTTTCCAGGTGCGTCAGCACCGTTGAATAAGGAATGTGCAGAAGGGACCTGGGCATCAGGTTCTTGGGCAGAGAACAGAGGGGGCTGGTAACCTTTAGAAGTATAGCCCCTTAGACTATGGAAAGGAACTGTGGGCATACTCAACCTAGGCCAAATAAGAGTGCATAGAAGATGGATTTCAGGAAGTGGCGCAATGCAGGGTCTTTTCAAGCACTTTATTTGCCCACTCCACCTGCCCATTAGTCTGGGGATGGAACCCAGTGGACAGACATACAATAGCCCCCAGCTGTCAGCATTATTCTGCCCAAAACCGTGACACGAACTGGGGTCCCCTGTCAGAAACCACATCAACAGGGAGGCAATGAATGAAGAAGACGTGATTAATGACTTCAACCGCTGTCTCCCTCATTGGAGGTCATTTGGGGAAGGGCCACCATGGTCATGAAGACTGGTGACAAAGTTCATTGCAATGTGGGACCAGGGACTTGAAGGGACTGACAGCAGTTGGAGGTGCCCGGCCAGAGGCTAACAGGAAGTCTTGTTAGAAGCACAGGCAGGGCAAAAACTTATATGTACCAGCAAAAATCCTGCGCTAGAGGTGGCCACCAGAATCACTGTCTAATGAGTGCCTGAGTATGAGCGTCCCCTAGATGACAGGCGATGTTGAACAAGTGGCCCCACTGGAGAACGTGTGTCCGGACTGACCAAGGAATGAACGGCAGACACGTTGGACACCCGGCGGGTGGAGATGCAGCGCAGAACAGTCTTTAGCCTCCACGTCAAAGGACACCATGCCCACCACCTGGGAGGCAGGGAGGATGGTATCCGGAGGGGCGGCAGAGGTCCCGACTTCAAAATATCAGGATAGGGTATCAGGCTTGGTGTTTTTAGAGCCCAGACGGTAAGACAAAATAAAATAAAAATGGGTGAAATATAGTGCCCAACGAGCCTGTATGGAGTTAAGACGTTTAGCACTGTGGATATACTCCAAATTCTTGTTGTCAGTCCAGACCAAGAAAGGTACCCCCTAACCCTCTAACCAGTGACAGCCAACAACTCTCTGTTACCGACGTTGTAATTCATTTCGGCTGGGGACAGGCGGTGAGAAAAAAGGTGCACGGATGCACCTTCCCATCTGAGGAAGAGTGCTGTGACTGAACAGCACTGCCCCCAACCTCCGACACATCCACCTCCACCACGAACTGATGTGAAGGGTTGGGAGTACTAAGAATGGGAGTGGAGGTAAACTTTTCTTTCAATTTAGAAAATGCGGCTTCTGACTGCGTGGATCAACAAAACTTGGTACGGTTGGAGGTGAGATCCGTCAGGTGCACGGCGATCTGACTGAAGTTTCTAATGAAACGTCTGTAAAAATTTGTGAACCCCAGAAACCAGGAAGAACGGATGAGACCAGCTGCCAGAGAATCAGTAATATACTTATTCATGGCCTCCCTCTTGGGAGCAGAGAATGATAACAACCAACCTCGTGGAGAAGTCCCAGGGAGCAGATCGAATGTGCAATCATACAGGCAATGAGGAGGAAGGGTTGCGGCATGGTACTGACTGAACACTGCCCCCAGATCATAGCATGCTACAGGTACACTTGATAAATCTGCTGGTTCATCCTGAAAAGACACACAGGACTGGATAGAAGAGACAGCAGTGTTATGACAATGGGAAAGACAATAAGGACTCCAGGCAAGAACAGAATTGGTTGAGCAGTCAAAATGTGGATTGTTCATTACCAACCATGGATGCCCTAGTACCGCCTGTGCAGAGGGAGTGCGGACCAGCAAGAAGGTGAGCTGTTCAGAGTGGTGAGAACTTCACAGCTACACGCTGTCACTCGTGCAAGCGTGCAAAACAAAAATTCTTCGCTCCACGCAATGCCTTTATTTTACAACAAGACATAGATATATTTCAAGATTAAAATTTGAGCTTCAGTATATAATTAAACATTTTATATAACTTGGGACTGTGAGACATTGTTCACTTTTTTCACCATAATAATAGTTAGAAACGGTTTCCAAACTTCTCTTCTAACTGACTGATTTGTTCAAATCGATGAAGCATCCTTAAAGTGATATTTCAGACTTTAATTAATATAATATCATCATTTGCACACCCTCATGTTCTTCTAACCCTGTGAAACTTTCTGTATTCTGTGGAACCCAAAAGATGTTAGATAGAATGTTAGGGGCTGACAATCTCAGTCACCATTCGCATTCAAAATATGGAGGGAAAAAACATGCAGTGAAAGTAAATAATGATTAAGGTTAGCATTCTGTGTAGCATCTCCTTAAAGGAATCATTTTCCCAAAATTAAAAATTCTTTCAATACTCACACTAGGCTATGTTGCCTTGTACCATGCCCAAGCACGATTGTCCCCCTCCCCACTCCCCCGCTGGCCTGCACTCATATTGCACTTAAAGTTCCGGGCCTGAGCACCCTTACATCATTACGATGTGACTTTTTGTTTTGAAGAAAACAGGAAGAAAAGCACTCTCACAAAGCACAATGTCCGTCACTGTAACGTTACTTAATTTTGGCTTATTTTTTACTCGTTTGGGGCACGGTGACACACGGTCCTCTCGCATGCCTAAATGTCGACAGCATCGTACCACTTGGAATTTATCCTTTTCGTCCAATAAGCTGCCAGATGTACAGAGGGCATATCGTATCTTCAGATATTGAACCCGCAGTTTTTTAGCTTGTCACGTCTCAATGGTTCTTTGGTATCCACGAGCGTGCAGATAGTCACACATTTTTACCAAATATCTTGTAGTTCTTGTGTGTTGTTTCTGTATACTCTCGTCTGCCCAAATTTCCAGTAAACACTGCACCTATGCCATAGACCAGTGATCCCTTTGCCCAGTCACATCATTGATGTCATGTTTCGAGTTCCATGCTCAGTCATGGTTAGCAATCACACTAGATACGTACCGTGCCCGAGCCCACCTCTTAAAGTTGGCCAAGGCACGGTACGATCACACTAGTCAAATGAACTGGACTTTGGGGGTCAAACATGCTCGGGCACGGTACAGATAACCAAGTGCGAGTACACACTAAATCGCTTAAAACAGTCACATTTTGCTCATGGATATCATTATAGCATACACAGTCACTTTTTCATAGTGTTGGCATCATATCCAACAGATTCTATAGTTAATTTCTTACCATCAGCTCATACGTAGTTCCTTCTCTCATTTCACTCATCACTGTTGTTGAGCATGTTAATAGAAATACAGTGAAAGATGGAGACACAAAAAAAGGAAAGGAATATCTTTTAGTGGATCTCTCTTTCCCACAGATATTTGTTTTTCAATCATAGGGGAGAATTTCTATCAACTTCTATTGTTTTTATTCAAAGCTAAAGATATTTTCTATTCCCTACCCCTAAACTGAACACTCACATAAACTTTTTACATTATCATAAAGACATTTAGTATGTTTATTGAAGGAATATTAGGAGTTCAATACAAACTTAGCTCAATCAACAGCATTCGTGGCGTAATGTTGATTACCACAAAAAGACCATTTCAACTCATTCCTTGAAGCAAAAATGTAGGTTACAGTGGGGCACTTACAATGGAAGCAAATGGGGGACAATTTATGGAGGGTTAAATAGGCAGAAAAGTGAAACTTAAAGCTTTTATAAATGCACTTGCATTAATTCTTCTGTTAGAACTTGTGAATTATTTGTGCTCCAAATTAGTTTAAATAACTGTTGGTTTTGGGATTTACAGCATTGTAAAATTGATTACAATCTTACACAGAAAAATGTAAGTGATTTCATCCCACTAAAATCATGTTACCACTCCTATAGTTTGTCTTATGCTATACTTTTGAAAAGGGAGTATTTTAACATTTACAGGCCCCATTCGCTTTCATTATAAATGTCTCACTGAACCCAGATTTTTGCTTTTTTTTATATAGAAGATATTTTTGTGGTACTCCATTTTGCCACAGATGCGGTGATTGAGCTTAACTTGTATCCGAACCCAGAATATTCTTTAAGTGGTTTCCTTGCAGACTTTTGGCTGGTTCCTACAATGACAGGCACAACCTGTCATTCTGTCATTTCTGTGTAGACACAACCTTCCCCCCTGTAAATGGGACTAAATGAAAAAAAAAAAAAAATTATATTATATATATATATATATATATATATATATATATATATAAATTTAATTAAATGAAAGTTTAAATGGTGTGTCCAATTGTAGGTCAATTTACAATATTAAAACTCAATGGACATGTGCGTACTGGTGTTTTGGTTGAATTCATGTGACACTTAAATTCATGACATTTTTCATCTTTATTTCAAAATCACAAAATGAACAATTAAATAAATAACTCTGAGCTTCAGCCCCTTGGCATTTTTAAAGTGCATTTACCCAAAAAAAAAAAAAAAAACACACACACCACACATTATAATCCACTGTAGAAAAGTGACAGCTTTACACAAAACCAGGAGAAACATTCCGGCCTTGTACACAAGAATAGGACTGGAGACGGAGCAAGATAAAACACACTTTTTGCTTCGCTTGAGTGCCTTGTCCTTTAACAAGGCCTGCATTCAGACCGTCTCTGCAGTGGGAGTTTGAAACCTTGACCACAAAAAAAAAAAAAAAAAAAGCCTCCCTTGCCTTTCAGAAAAGCAATTCTTAAAAATCAGTTGTGTGGCCTTCACGATCTCTGCTGCCATGAGAACATGTCTAAAAGTTCACAAGTAAGGCAATGTGTATGAATGCAGGAACATTTCATTCAGTTTCATTTGATCTTTGCACCGTCCCTCTTCAAGGTGCCAAGACTACATCTCTCCCAGGCTTCTGAGGGGTCCACATGGATCCAAGTGACAGCATCAAGTGTCCACTAGCACTGGGATGGTCAAGTGGAAATTTAAGAGTTCAGCAGCCCTAAACATTTTTTTTTTATTTTTTTATCCCCCCCCCTCAGCAACCATAATACAATCAGAGGTCAAAAGGTTTAAGGGCCTCTGTTTGTAGCTGGTATGCCGATAAACAACGAAACTCATGAACTTCAAAAGGAACGAGAACTAGACATTCAAAATCACTGTTCCAGAGATCTTCTCCCTCTTCTTAAGAGCTTCCTCTCTCAATCCCATACTTTTTCCAGCTGATTCTCCAGCGGTTTTCAGGCCACCACCTCCCACACGCCTTCACACAGACGTGACAGTCCGTACCTTGGCAGAGAGCACCTGTTTGAAGCGCCTCTTCAGGTCCTGCATATTGGGGGATTTGGGCCGGGGAATAAGGGGTGATCTTTTCTTCTCAGTCCCAGAAGTAGATGCATTGATGGGGGTCTGAGTTTGCATGGATGGAGGCTGCAGTTTGGCCAGATCCATGCACAATCTGTGGAAGGCACCATGAACCTGGTTATAGTCCTCACTAGCAGACACCTCATAAAAGGAGCAGCCTAACGCCGAGGCCAACAGTGGACCTTCTTGAACATCCACCCGCCTCACATGGAGGAGGTCAGCTTTATTGGCTACCAGGATTATCGGCAAAGTGGTGGACCGATCCACATGGGTGCGGCTAACAAGCTGGTGGAGCTGACCGATGAGGTCAAAGCTTCGGCAGTCGGTCACAGAATAGACCATAACTACAGCGTCTGCCCATTGGATGGAGCGAGCCAAATGGTCAGTGCAACTTAATCCATTACCATTCATCTGGAAAAAAAATAAAATACAAATGGAATTAGACTTGACAAATGTTTAATTTCTGTAGAAAGTTCCCATTTTAAAAATTAAATAAAATATATGGTCCATATAGAATCACATGTTCCCTCTGTGCACATCTGATTAGTTTATAAATTCTTAAGTAAACAAAAAGTAAACAATGAATGAACAAAAAATGCATGTGTTGAAAAAGCAGAAAAAGTATTATTTGCCTTTAACGGACATTAAACGAAACCTGGAGAACACAGCAGTGACATCAATTTGTAGGTGAACCCGGAAGGCTAATTCTCCATCGGTTTCGTCTGGATTTTTAGAATAGGGTACTTCCAACTTCGGACAGCGGGTTTAGGGCTATGAATGAGCACCTCAGAACAGTAGACCAACCTTTCTAAATTATCAAGCTTCAAAAATTTGAGAATGGGTTTTAATTCTATTACAGGCGACTTCTCTCAAAATGTCTTTAGTCAAAGGTTTTAGTTCCAAGTTTGGCATGCAAGGCTCATTTACTAAATCAGGAAGTCAACCAAAACAGTAGAATGGATTTTTTTACTCCTCCAGACAGGGATAAAAGACCAAAAACCTAACTGAAATCCAAAAACCCAGTAGAGAATTGCCATGGATTTTCCTATGGTTTTTTTTTTTATTATTATTTTTAGGAGTAAAATAAGGTTAATGGTAAACATTACTTGACAATACGTGAATGTTTTGTTCTAAAATACAAGTACAAGTCATACCCCAGACGTGAATTTTGAAGCCGTATTGAATTGCATTAAACACAAAAACACAGCATTCATGTTTGAGGTATGATTGTTTTGTTCTACAACAAATTACATTCACATACGGTCAAGTAATGTTTACCATTAACCTTAATTTCTCCTAAATTGAAAAAAAAAAAAAAAAAAAAAAAATCCCATGGCGAATTCTCTACTGGGTTTTTGGACCTAAAATTGTGTTTTGGGTCTTTCATCACAGTCTGAATAAAATAAGTAAAAATAATCCACTCTATGGTTTTGGTTGACTTCCTGATTTAGTAAATGAGCCTTGCATGCCAAACTTGGCACTAAAACCTGACTAAAAGTCGCCAGTAATAGAAATAAAACCCATTCTCAAATTTTGAAAGCGGGATTATAATTTAGAAGGGTTGGTCTACTATTCCAAAGTGCTTATTCATAGCCCTAAACCCGCTGACCTATGCTGAAGCAGCAAAACGCCCTAACCACTGCTCCAAAATATCCCACAGAGCTTCCCTCAACAGGCTGCCACCACACAGAAGTGTACCAAAAGGCTTCCCACTGGCAAATTAACCCAGAGAGTTAAACGAACCCGGAGGACACAAAAGGCGAAGGCATGCGAAAACAGCGCGGGAAAGATGCGGATAATTTAAGGTTGACGCTCTCTCTTTACCTGACACGCGCAATTGCACGACATGCGGCGCAACAGTCAAATAAGTCCGTCTCGCGCACGTTACCATGAAAGTAACAATTGAAAAAACAGCGCTGACGGACGTAAAACGTGGCATAAAAATGTTCTAAAAAGAACGACAGTTTCTGTATCGAGCACACTTACTTGAACACCAGGTGTATCTTGAACTTGAATGGCCACTTGCTCGCCGTCTATCTGCACCTCTCTGGAGTACAGGTTGCCTGTAATGCAGCAATGAAGACTTTAATATTTTAACACCACAGATACAGTCAGTGTTTTGCACTCAGAGTCTAGGCAAGGCTTACTCCGTATCAGATGGAAATAAACTCACCAACGTTTCTCTCGTAGTCGCCGATGAACCGCTTTGTGAGGAAACGAACCACCAGCGCTGTACAAAAGAAGGAAAAAAAATCATTATTACCTAGGATACTTATGAATCATTAAGAGTATTATATGATATATGGGTGCCAATAAGTTTTACAAGTGATGTAAAATTAGTTGACAAACGCACCGGTTTTCCCAACCCCACTGCCTCCGATCACTGCGATCTTTACCACCCGGTTGGACGGGCATTCCGTGCTCGGGTACTCCGCAATGGTTGACATGTTCTGGATCAGACGCATTTTGGTAAAGAAAGTTTACTATCCAAACTATAGCGAAATATCCAAAGACACTGTAGAAATAATGTCAAAGACGACGTCAGCCAACGACTTACAAGTAGATCTTGCCTTTCGCTGATGAGTCGCTAAATATTCCAAAACTCCAACAAGCTCACCACACCGAGATTGTTCCGTGGTTTGCTGAACAAAGACTGAAGCTGGGGTGTATTTATAATGCCCCTGAAGCACTCGACTCTGATTGGCTACTGCAGACAACGGTCACATTCCCTGGCCCCGCCTATTACTTCACGTGGATTTGCGATCTGTGCTTTACAAACGAAGAAAGGGAAGAGAGAGAGACAGGTGATTCCAAGAGAGCAAACGGACAAGGCACCCTTCCCTCTGCAAAATCTGCCTTAAAAGTGGTAGAGGAAGAAACGGGATGTTTTTGTGTTACCAAACGATGCGTCTTGTCGGGAGAAATGAAACATGGAGGCTTTGAAAGTGGCTTTTGAGAATAACGGTGTGATTTCAGATCAAGAGAAGATCGCACAGTAGTGCGAAATGAGTGACTTCAAACGCTTGTAATGAGAATGTCATCTTGACCCAATGATCTATAAGCGCTTAGTGTCACTTTTCTTTTGTTTGTGTGTTTGTTTGTTTGTTCTTTACCCCATGCAAACGAGCTATTGATCAGCATCCCCATAGACTCCCATCAGAGCTGTAAATCAATAAATTAATTACTCTCTCTCTCTCTCTCTCTCTCTCTCTCTCTCTCTCTCTCTCTCTATTCAATTTCAATTTAAAGTACTTTATTGGCATGACTGTGTTTACATAAAATATTGCCAAAGCATTAATACACAAAACAGATAATGACAAGACAATAATATTAACAACAAATTAATTAAGTAACAAATAACAATAGAGATAGAATTAAAATAAGGTCCCAGGTAATGAATAAAATAAAAACTATAATAACAATATACACTATACAAAATAAAATAAAATAAAATAAGCCTTTAACAGGACATTATGAACATAAGAGATTAAAAGTACTGTGACTGAAGAACATTGAAGCAGTGATTGGTTTCTGAGAGTGTGCAAATCAAAAATGTTCCTTTCCATGAACACACTTTGAGGAATATTTCAAGATGTACTTATCATATTATGTTTTGTTTGGGCTTGTTTGAATCGGGATAGTTTTCTGTAAGTTACAATATGTCATTCTCTATGTTATATTTATGTTTCAGGTAGTAATACAGAAAAACATGACCAAAGGTGACACTCCTGTTTATTATATTTATGTCAGTGTCAGTGTCAGTGGGAATTTCATACACTACTATTCACTGCAGTTTGGTCACTGGCATTTTAGTAACTGAGGCATTTCCAACAATATGTAGCACATGACATCTGATCTTTTTTTATGGTTTTACCAACTGAAAATAATTGTTGTGATAACAAATTTCAAAATTATGAAAACAGAACAGTTCTAATTTGTCAGCAAATTAAAATGAATTATTTAAGAATTGGAAGGATCAGCTATATACATTGTAAAGTCCAGATTCTAAGCTTTAAAACTACACATATTTTGCAGTAATTCATGCTTAAGGAGCATTTAGTGCATAAATTAACATACTTTTAAGAAGGCCGACATTTCTCTATTATAAATTCTTTATTCTAATATTTTATAAAAAAAATTTGAGATGCACCTGTATATATGTTTATACATATACTTTACACACACATGTGTGTGTGTTCAAAAAAGGAGTACAAAACCTGTCATAATGACAAAAAAATAAGTTGAAAAAATGATATCTTGGGATAGTATATGCAATATGAGAGATTTATTAACAATCTTATTTGGCCGGTCATTTTTGACCAGAAACACAAAAGGTGTTAGAACAAACACAACACAAAGGTTATATAATATCAATAATCAGGGTCGGGAGGGTTAATTTTGAAATGTATTCCACTACAGATTACAGAATACATGCTGTAAAATGTAATTTGTAATGTATTCTGTTAGATTACTCAACGTCAGTAACGTAATCTAAATACTTTGTATTACTTCTTCAGCACTGGAAGATTTTTCACTTGTTTTGACTATAAAAGCTCTGCCTGTACAGTAAGACAAAATACACATGTTAAAAACACATTTTCTGAAAAACCTAAATCTCTTATGCAATGTTGCTTCTAAAACAAGATTAATCAAATTGATCTTTTTTTAAGGATTTTTAGATATTTTTACAGGAAAACAATACAAAAAATGTGATCAAGAATATGATGTTTGCCCTGATATCAAAGATCTTACTAGAAAAAAAAAAATATTATGATCCAACGTGAATTTTCTTGATAAAAAAAAATAGGATCGTGTCTGGTAACATGTGCATGTAAAATGGCTAGAAATAGCATTTTAGTTTAGCGTAAAGCTGACAATTTACACAATGTTTATTTCTATTTCTTCTGCTCCAAACTTACTTCAAACGTACTTCTCTGGCTGCTCGTATGAATGTAACACATCATAAGAAAGTGTTTCAACGCTGTTCAAATGCACTTTGGATCGCATCATTTATATGTATACATTTTTCCATCTGAAAGGACTAAATATTAAATGAAACAAATGACAAAATGTAAAGTAATCTCTTCAGCAATCAAAATACTTTTTGAACGTAACTGTATTATAATTACCAATTATTTAAACTGTATCTGTTGTGGAATACTGTTACTTATATTTTGTATTTTAAATATGTAATCCCATTACATGTTTTCTGTTACTCCCCAACCCTGTCAATAATAAAATAAGAGGTTTATGTTTAACTATTTAGTTACAAAAAAAAAGTCTAGGTGTTTTTGCCAAGAATGTACATGCATGATAGGTACATTCTGTATTATGTAATATTGTGCCTGTTATACAGTACTTTCAGTTTTATTTTCTCATCTGTATTTACTAAAGTATGTGTGTTTTTTCCCTTAATCTCTGTATTCTTTGAAATGGCATGATTTCCATAATAAAACACAGTACATTGTGGTAGCTCACTGTACATACAGTAGATTGGCCATCATACAATAGTAAAATGTTTGACATGCAATTTTAACCAGTATTTACATGAAGCAGAGTTATAAGACTTGGTGTACAGCCAAAGGATTTGTTATTGCATTTATCTTGGGGAGTATTCATTGTCTTCATCCAGTTCACCAAGAGACAGAGCAGAAGCATATCTTTCTTGCATATTTAATTGTCCTAATTTAGTACAGTGTGTTTAAGTGGTGGTAAATATTATAAATAGAGGATTTGTAGAGTGTATATACTGTCAGTCTGTTGTGTATATGGCCAGCCTGTATTGAAGGGCTTGGGCATCACAGAGAAGTGTTTAATTGTTGTTTGTGCCTGGTCTACTTTGGTGTCTTCAGCATGTTCTGACTTGACTTGGTCCCTCGGTAGTAGAAGTAGGGGGGGAGTATAAGAGTGTTTGTTATTAGGGGGATGCCTATTGACATCTCTCAAAGACCACATTGACCGTTGACCCCAAAAACGTATACGTGCAACTACACCCATTCTGAGTATAATCATTCATACAGACTTAAAAACAGCAATTATACTGAAATCATTAGACGTCATTTACAGCAATTAGTCATATGTAAAGTGCACAGGCCTGCTCATTCATGATGCTTTTGAGATAGCCCCTCTGTTAGTGGGAGGGCTGTGCATGTGTTTGTGTGTGCCGTGCTCATGAAATTTAATGTCTGACTCCATGAGACTAATTGAGACACCGTTTCTCCTCCTGTAGTCTCCCTTTTGTTTGATCTCGCTGTGTGTGTGTGTACATGTTTTATGTCAATGTGCTGTAGTGTAACCATATATTTGAACACTTCAGCTGCATTCATAATGAATATTTTCTCTCCTCTCCTAAACCTCCTCGACTGTTTGTTTATGTATTATTAAAAGGGCAAGGCTATCTTAAGTGTGCACCATTAACATCATCCAAGGCCTGTTTTGTATCAGATACGTTTTGTCATTGGCCCCGAGTAACCCTCATGATTTCACCATTCTCTCTCTCTGTGTTTGTGTCACTTTCTCAAAACTCTCCTCGACCCCCCCCATCTGTATTTCGTCCACACTCATCCGTTAGTCTGTGCAGGTATACTGGCAGTGGGCCCTGTGTGATTATGAGCTGGTATGTATATATGATAAGAGGTATGATGACAGGAGGCCTTTGCTGAAATATGAAACTGATGGTGCTGATTCTTTAACAGACAGGCCCTTGCAAGCAATGGGCCGTTAACACAGAGAAACACAAAAACACTTTACCAGCTCTGTTAACCACATCAGAGTCACTTAAGTTAGTGTATTGTATGTGGTTTAATGGGTGTATGGCATGAAAAGGAAACTGTTACAACTATGTGAGTGTGTGTGTCTGTGTGCATGGATACATTACTAAAATGACTGAAAGCATCTCTCCTGTCTTTGTCCATGCAAGAAAAACAAACTTTTCCCTAAGTCGTCTTTTAACATTAAGCACTATATATTTTGACCAAATAACCATGTTAATGCCATGGAACTTTTAGGTACTTCTTTTGTTAGTGATGGAGCAGAAACAAACTTGTACATAAAAAGATCATTTATACTGAATTGAGGTGGTTTACGAGGAAATTTTTTTGGGTTACAAACTGGTAATTTCAAGGGTATTATGCTATAAATGTGGATTATGAGGACATTTCTAGTGTCCCTATAATTGAAATCGATAAAAACAAAAAAACTATACTATGTTTTTTTTCTGAAAATGTAAAAATGCAGAATGTTTTTTTGTGAGGGTTAGGGTTAGGAGCAGTGTTAGGGGATAGAATCCATAGATCGTACAGTATAAAAATGTTTATTTCTATGGAGAGTCCTCATAAGGATAGACCCACCAAGTGTGTGTGTGTGTGTGTGTGTGTGTGTGTGTGTGTGTGTGTGTGTGTGTGTGTGTGTGTGTGTGTGTGTGTGTGTGTGTGTGTGTGTGTGTGTTTGCGTGCGCACATATCGGAGGACTTTGTTTGGGTGCTCATCTATAGGATTGGGATGCTACATAACATTTAATATTTCTGTATTTTGTATTCAAATTTTTGACCGGAAATGACTGGAACACAACATAAGGGTTAAAACCAATGCTCAACATTACAAATGCATGACTGATTCTTTAAACCTAAAACAAAGGTTAAAATGTTGAGATTTTCTCCAGACCCTTTTCTCCAGAAGTGTGAGTGCATTTAGTTAATTGTAAGCTATATCCAGAAGCTACATCTCACTTCTGTGCCAAAATTCTTTTCTATGATGCTAATGTTATCATGGCTCTCCACTCACTGTCAACATTAATAAGCTTGTGTTAACTGTTACTATGATGTCTTATTACAAAAGACCCAGGTGCAGCACAACAGGAAGTGTCAAAGTACTCTTCATTGGTGAGGAGAGAGTGTGATGTTAAATTATTTAACATGTTGTTGTGGACACATCCAATCAGGTCATCAATCATCTAATTGACACCTAGTTAGCATAGTGTGAGCTGGTCATGAACCAATGTTGTCAGGTGTATTTGTCAGATGGGATTATGATCTTGAATATGCATTTCTCAGTATCTGTCTGTGTTTATATATCAATAGGGGCTGGTTTGTAATTGAGTTGAAACATCATGGAGCTATATTTTGCATTGCCTAATCAATACTTTAGTCGTCTTCCACAATAATGTAATGTCTTTGAATTATCTGAATTATATTTATTATATATAACATTTTTCTTTCTTTTTTTTATGATTTCACGTAAGAAAGAAAGTCATGGGTTTGGAGCAACACTAGGGGGACTAACTAATGACAACTGTTTTTTTTAAACTTTTCCTTTAATACCGGATTACCTTTTTTGTGCTGCTGAAGTCAGGCATTATACTGCTTATGCTGATTCTCTCTATAGTACTATTATTACACTTCTTAGAGAACTACAAGTTGTGGTGACTGTCTCTCTCTCTCTCTCTCTCTCTCTCTCTCTCTCTCAAAAAGAACAGAGATATGGTGAAAAAGGTAGCAGACACTTGACATGAAGAATCCACATCAGGAGAAGCCCAGTTGCCGGGAGATGAGAAAGGATATGTCACTCACAGTCCTGGTCAGGGGCGTATCTACCGGGGTGGCAAGAAAATGCATTGCCACCCCATCTGTCACCCCAGCATATGTATTCAAATGTATTAAATAGAAAATGTATGTATATAATGATTGATTTTGACATTGTGTAGGGTTTATTCATATCAAACTGCCTTAACTGTCACCAAACGCACAAACAACTACAGACCCATTGATTGATTACAGCTACTACCAATCCCATGATTGTTTACTTTAGCAGCCAATCACAGCATCAGCCCATTACCTACCTATTGTTGCAATGTGTGTATTGTTAGGCTCTCATGGGTAGATGAGCTTATTTCCTCAACAACAATGACCACATGGACAAATACGTGGGAACAAAAAGAGGTAAAAGATGAATTTCTTAGTTATTTCTAAATATACACTGAATGATTATGAAATACATCACTGACAGTTATGGATTGAGATGTGTCCTCACCACTTTTGAAATAGCTTTTGTGAGGTATGTGTATAATCCAGATAAAACATCTCCAGTTCTTGAGTTGGAGTTGGAGAATTCATCGGTGTGTGTTTTGACTGGCGTTGGGGGTAACGTGATAAAAGTAACACATGTTAAGTAATTAGATGACTTTTTCATGAAAATCACAGCAAGTGTTAATAAATGTGTTCTCATAAGGCAACATTTTGTCAAAAATGTAACATTCAGTAAGTGATACTTTGATTCTCGTGAATGATTCATGCCAGACACCGGGTTTACTGGTTTCAGCAAGGACACATGTCAGGAATTAGAGAAGCGGTAGTTAGCAGGAAGCTGTAATCGGTAAATAACTGGGTTTATTTGATGGATAATTCTGAATTGACCCACATACATTGGACTGAGCTTCCTGCAGGGTAGCTGCAGCTTGAGATCCTTTGTGGATAATCAGACCCTCTGTCCAGGCTGATAGTTGGGGTGAGGGCGCCTTCAGGCCGGTCAGCCTGAAAGCGTTGCGCTCAAACCGATCGCTGTAGCCGGATATGTGCACTGTCCCACACCCTCTCTCTCCACCTAAACTAATCATCCACCGCTGGCATTGTAGATGATTCTCGTGACCAAGGGAACATTGGAGGTTGGTAGCCCAGTACACATTGGAAGGGGGTTAGTCCAGTAGAGGTATGCGTGAGGGAATTCTGTGCGTATTCGGCCCAGGGCAAGAAGTCACTCCACTTTACCTGTTCAAGGCTACATTAGCACTGAAGATATCTTCCAATCTCCTGGTTTAAACATTCCACCTGTCCATGGCTTGGGGTGATAGCCTGAGTTGAGACTTACATTGATGTCTAGTAGCTTATAGAAAGCCTGCCAAACTTGGGACTTGAATAAGTGTTTAACATGTTACATTTGCCAGAATGTCTCCCTCACCCTGACATTTGAACTGTTCTCAACAATATGATCAAATGATGACGGCCACGGATTTCTATGAGCACTAAGGCTAACTCATTTTGACCCATTTTAATATTCGTTTTTTTTAGCTAACCTAGCTAATGTGATATCTGTGTGGCTCTTATTACTGTCACATTTAATGTGTTTTTGTTCATGTTTTGTGTTCATGTCTTTTTTTTGGAAGTCTAGTTCCCATTCTATAGTCATGTGTTTCCTGGTCATGTGATATCCTGTTTCCCTCCATGTTCATGTGTCTTGTTTTCATTGGTTTATTGTCTTGTTAACTCATATCAGTTTTAGTTTGTCATTGGTTTAATTGTATTAGTCTTGTTATATTGTTTATAGTTCTGTCTGTTCATTGGTTGTCTGTTACCCTTGTCCATGTATTTAAACCCTTATTTAAACCCGTTTGCCATGGTCCTTTGTCAGGTATTGTTAATGTAACATTGTTTGGTAGTCCAGTCCAGTCCAGTCCATGTTTACTTTTTTTGGATTTCACGTTTATAAATAAACTGCACTTGGGTTCTTCACATCATCATCGTCTTCGTCTGCCTGTCATTGTCAAGCTAGAATGACTGCCCAGCAGTTCAGCTCATGCGCTTAAATCAGGGGAATTGTCCCCTGGAGGAGTACGTAGAAGACTTCTGTGCTTTGGCCAACCAGGTTGGGTTTAATGGGGTCGCCCTCAAACACATCTTCCGGGCAGGCTTGAATGAGCCGGTGTTCTCTCTGATGCTCCATGCCATGTCACAGGCTCACCTCTGCTCAACGGTTCAGGCGGTCCCCGAGCCCACACCTGTCAGGTCCTCTGAGCCTCTGGCTTCACCTTGGTTCTACGAGCCCTCGGCTACTCTCCGGGTTCCCAGTTCTCCTGTTTCGGCCCACGAGCCTCTCACAGCTCCAACCTCCATGGCTCCACCCCTCGAGCCTCTCACGGCTCCACCTTCCATGGTCTCATGATCCATGTGCCACGCCCTGTCTCGCCAGGCCACGTCTCAAGGACCCCTGTCATTGCCAAGTTACGTGGCAATTACCTTCATATTCTCTGGTCCTTGGATAATGAGAGCATCTTCACAGCTGGAAGGCATAAATTCCACTGATCCTTAATGTTGTTTCGCTTTTCTCTTAAAAGCGAATGCATGTTCTTCCGTGGCCATCGCGATGAAGCAGTTGTTTGCATCGAGAGCAGGATGCTGATGTGAGACAGGTGTTATCTGCACATGCGACAGTTGGAGGCACTCGGAGAGAACCCGAAGAGAATGCGCATCTAAACCATCATCTCTCACTCTAAACAAACAGCTGTTTGTATCATTTTATGTCAGAAAAATTCTGTTTCTTTTATCAAAAATTAAAACTTGTAAACCTGACAGTAATCTCAATTTTTTTGAAAATGTAACATCTGATTACGATGGGATTTATGTAACTTTAACAGATTACAATTACCTAATGTTTCGTATCCTGATTACCTAACACTGTTACAATTAATCTGTTACTCCCCAAGCCTGGCCGGAGAAGTATTCCCACAGTATGATTGTACAGTTAACTACAACGCGGAATGATCGCTGACTGTTTGTGCATCCAAATTGATTTGTTTTAAAGCTGCCCGTAACTACTTATCTAGGATCATTTTGCATCCGAACTGCTCTGTGTTAAAGCATTTAACATTCAGCATTTGGTTAAATGAAAAGCTATTGATTCAGTAAACGTGTTTAGGCAGAGGGATTATAAGACTAGTCTTCCACTGGCCAAAGTATGATATACAGGGTGAAAACTCATTCAATTCACTGACTTATGCAGCCAAACTGCTCAGTGTTAGAGCTCCCCATAACTGGGAGAATGGGCTGAGAAAAGCTGACACTGGGTCAACGTAATACATGGTTTGTGTAGGCAAACAAAATGTCTTAATTTCTTAAAATATTTTACAATTTTGTTGTATAATAAACAAGTAATTTGATTCGTGAAACAAAGTTTTGAAAACATTTTGGTAGCATTAAAAATTATTCCATTCAAGTTGTATCAATGTGCATGTGCAGTTGTATGTGATGAACCATAGGTGTCTGTATGCACCGTGGATCAGCTAAAACAAGCGTGCACTGAGAAAAATATTCATTTATTCAATAGACTTATTCCTTGAACATGTTAAGTTGGCATTCTCCACTGAATTTTTTCCTGACTTTTGAAAAACATCTCAAGTTGACTCTGGCATTGTCGATGGGCACCGCATATATTGACATATATGATGCAGGTTCAGATGTTGCATTTTGCTGCTTTAGGTGGTTATGCTTAATTATTCATGTTGGCTGCCATGTCAATGGAAAAACAATTCATGACTACATCAGTTATTGAGTCTTTATTATAAATATGACGTGAAGACCTACTGTCCTTCTATTGTACACTTTCTTACAGCACGCAGAGAGAGAGAGAATCCACGAATATGATGCACTAGATTTCAGTGCATTTCTTGTTGAGCACTTCAATATGAAAACAACCAAATCCCGGACATTTAGGGAATCTAGAAATACGACCGGATGCTTTATTAAGGATTATGTCCGTGAAAAGAGGGTGTCATAGGGTGTCATCATAGGTTCTATTTAAAAATCTTCCAATTTATGGCATTATTTCTGCATTAACTAGTTCTCATTCACTCTGCTGACAACAACTCGGTCTCTACCTCGTTCACATACACACAGTGGAACACGAGATATGAACCTCGTAAAGATGATTAATAAAAAAACAACAAGGAACTTGGTTTAAACGTTTCTCATCTTTGTTATCTTCCTAAATGACAGTCATCATGTGGAATTATCTGTCATATTTTAGAAAAGTCAAGTGATCGAATTAGTTTATAGCAACCTCTACTTATTACATCTGGTTTGACTCTAAATGTTTCAGCATTGGCAGCTATTGGGGGACTTATCATTACACCCTATATCACCCTATAACAGCACATATTCATCCAGACCCTTACCTGCCATCACCAATGTTAGTCTAGCTGATAACAACAACTAAGAGGAAGTATGGAACATCTTAGAGGAAGTCTCTCGCCGTTATGGCGCCACCCATGGATAAGATCAGGATATAAACTGTGAGTGATTCATGGCTGGGTTGTGTGATGGGAGACGGTTGTTCGTGAACTTTGTCATCTTTTTCACAGGCACTCAGGCTCATTCCATATTCCCGCTGCTGGAGCAGAGAATTTGTGGTGGTCACTGACTGAATTTCAGAGTTCGCTGTTTTTCATATACAGAACAGTTAATAAGTGTGTCTGTGTTTCCACTACTCTCATCTCAGCACATCTTTTATTGCATTTTATTTTTAAAGTGTAACACCCATCCACTGACGAATAAATGCAACCTTGTTTTTTTTATTTTTTTTATAAAAAATTTGGGCAAATTAGTATCCATAACCTCAAATGCATGCATTTTCCATCCATGGGTACATTTAACAAAGGTGGTGACATTTAGTTCAGATTGCCAGATCTATGAAGCATAAGAACATTTAGAATTTGTTGATGTGTTTAATAGACAATGTCTTGGTGCTCTGGGGATTTTGTTACTTATTTTTAATTATGCAAAAATATAAAACATTTTAATTTTGGCAAATCAGTATCAAAATGGTAACTATATGGTTCCTGTGGAAATGCAGTTGTATCACAAATGAATGGACATTTATAATTTGATAGCAACTCTAATGAACTAGTAGTTGTTGCAATGAAGCTTGGTACCTTAATCCATAAGAACTATGTATGGGGGCTTGCTTTAGTGTTGCCACCCCTCATAGTCTGCATACCACCTTGCCGCCCCATAAAAATATCTAGATCTGCCCCAGGTCCTGGTGGAAGGCCAGGTCAGTAGTCGGGTAACAGAGCCTCTCTGTAGGGAGCCAATCAGTGAACCTGGGGAGGTCAGAGTGGTACGGACATGTATTAGACATGAAGAGAAACGTCTCGGGTTACTTGTGTAACCCTTGTTCCCTGAAAAAAGCGGAACGAGATGCTGCGCTGCTAAGCGCTATGGGGAAACAATCTTATTGTGAGCTGCTCTGAACATGTGTGTAACACGTCAATGAAATTGACTGGAATTTATAGCCTCGGTTGGTGAGATCATTGGACGCACCTGTGGCCAGGCTATAAATAGGAGGCGTCACCAGAGTGTCGTCAGATTATTTTTCTGAAGAGCGGTCCTGGGACGTCCCAGTGCGGCAAAAGAAGCGCAGCATCTCGTTCCGCTTTTTTCAGGGAACAAGGGTTACACAAGTAACCCGAGACGTTCCCTTTACAAAAAGCTTCACTTTGATGCTGCGCTGCTAAGCGCTATGGGGAACGAAATGCCCACGCCGCCGCACTGGGGCTGTCCGGACCCCTGATCGTTGTGAAGTGTTTTCACAGAACGCAAGAGGTTCCAGACATGAGCTTGAGATGTCGACTCAAGGGCATAAGCCCGGAGTGGCAGAACATCTAACACCATAAAATCCGAAGAGTGTGTGCGGAAAGGACTAGCCTGCCGTATCACAAACCTGGTTAGACATGAGCTTGAGATGTCGACTCAAAGACATAAGAGTCCGGAGTAGTGGAGCATCTAGCCCACAAAGTCAAAAGATGAGTTTGAGAAGCCGACCCAAGGGCTCTAACTCAAAAGTTCGTACCATGAACTTGGATTTGGCATGAGCCTGTGATGTCGACCCAAGGACATAGTCCGGGGTAGCAAAAACATCCTAGCCCATGTAGAAAATTGTAGAATGTGCGTGGAGAGGACCAGCCCGCCACGTCACAAACTTGTTCCTGCATGAGTTTGAGATGTCGACTCGAGGGCGTAAAAGCCCGGAGTAGCATGGACATCCAAACTATAGAATCTAATGAATGTGTGCGGAGGGGACCAGCCTGCCGCATCACAAATTTGCTTAGACATTAGCGTAGATGTCGACCCAAGGGCATACCGGGGTAGCAGGAGCATCTAGCCAAACCATAGATCCTGAAGAATGTGTGCGGAGGTGACCAGCCTGCCGCATCACAAACTTGCTTAGACATGAGCGTAGATGTCGACCCAAGGGCATAAGAGCCCGGGGTAGCATGAACATCTAGAAACATGACCATGAAACCAGATGAATGTGTGCGGGGAGGACCAGCCTGCCGCATCACAAACTTGCTGCAGAGAGAGAGGCCTCTAGCCGAGGCTTTAAAGGAGGACAGCCTTCTGGTAGAGTGCGCCCTAAAACCTACTGGCGAAGCTTCACCGCGCGCCTTGTAGGCCGGGGCAAAAATGTACCTCACCCAAAGTGACATAGACTGCCAGGAAGTGACCGCCCCCGGTCATGGCTTCCAAGTGAAGAATTGCTGCCCTGACTTTACGCCACTAGCAAAAGCGGTGGACATAAGTCTGAAGGGTACAGACTGGACAGAGTCTGAGAAGTCTTAGCTGCTCCGGCATTACAAACGGCAGGGAGCAGAAGGCTTAGAAAATAACCGGCCAAGGGACGCTAAAGACACCTTGGGCAGGTAGTTAGGGTGAGGGTGCAAAGAATGCTTTTGGTCATTCTGGGGCAAACTCTAACAGGCCGGCAAAAGAGACAGAGCCTGTAGGTACCCAAGTCTCCTTAGAGACGTAATTGCCATAAGAAAAACCATCCTGAGAGTCAGAAGTCTACCAAACGCTGACTCTAGAGGTCTAAAAAGGGGTCTTACCCTGTGAAGAGGTCCTAGCAAGGACGCCTCTTAGGGGGCACCCTGCCCACCAAGGCGTGGCAAACCGCAATGGAAGCCACATAGAACCTGGCAGTGGCGAGGCAAGTGCCCGCTGACAGTTCTTTCTACAGAAAATCCAGAACTGAAGCAAACTGGCAGTTAGCTGGTTCTGTAATATGAACTTAGGGGGGAAACTGGGCGACTCGGGGAGAAGCAGAGGAGACATTGCGCTATCAAAAGAGGCGAAGAGGTCCTCTTCTGCCCTGTAAAATCTACCCAGATCAGTTCCAAGTGGAGGGAGCCGTAGCACTTGAAATGTTCTCGGAAACTTCAATAGAAAGCCCTGTGAACCTCAGTTGGTACCCTTAGGGGCCAAGCATGAGAGTTTTCACAATTCGGACCAGTGATGAGAAGGTCCTTCCTGTCCGGAATCGCCCAAGGTGAGCCGTCAAGGAGAAGAATTCGAGAAACATATCCTGTTCGGCCAGCGCAGCGCCATTAAAAGGAGGCAAGACCCTTGCTGGCGAACCTTACCAAGACTCCCGGGAGCAGAAGAACCGGGGGACACGTAAGTGCCTTTGAGCCCAGACCCAAGGGGGCTGGGTGACTTAGGGAGAAGTAGAGGAGACATTTCGCTATCATAGAGGTGAAGAGGTCCTCTTCTACCCTAGATTAGTAAATCTGCTCTCACACACACACAGGCATCCAGGGACGAAACTGCCCTGAGCTGCCCTGGGCCCCAAGGAGGATCGAACGTGCCAGAAATTCAGCTGACGTGAACGTGGATCCCCCGATGGTTTATGTAAGAGGCTACCACTGTATTGCCCACCCGCACCAAGACATGGCAGCCTCAGGAGGAAGTATTTCAGGGCCAGAAATACGGCCATCAGCTCGAGACAGTTACTGTGACAACCGAACTGACGACCCTCCTATCCCTTTAAGCCGGACGACCACTTAAGGCCGCTACCCAGCCCGTCAGGGAGGCGTCTGTCGTTAGCAGCCTGCGACGACAAGACGCACCTAGAGTGGGACCCAAGGTAAGAACCGGGGTCTGAACCACATAGAAAGGGAACGAAGCACTGGGCGCGTAACCCTTATTTGCCTGAGGGGACTGGCCCTTGGATGAAACCCCCTGGCTTTTAGCCACAGCTGAAATGGTCTCATATGGAGAAGGCCCAAAGGAATCACCGTGGATGCAGACGCCATGAGACCTAATATTCGTTGATACTGAAGAACAGTGCAACCTTGACCTAGCCTGAGATTGCTCAGGGAGTTCTGAATGGAGATGACACGAGCGGGAGACAACTGTGCCTGCATCGTGATCAAATTCCATATGACCCCTAAATAGGAAATTTTCTGGGTCGGGGAAAGAACGCTCCTTTGGCGTTGAGTCTCGGACCCAGGGAACCTAGATGAGCCAAGACGATATCCCTGTGCTGAACTGCCAGTTTCTGAGACTGGGCTAGGATCAGCCAGTCGTCTAGATAATTCAGAATGCGGATGCCCTGGAGTCGCAAAGGAGCCAGTGCTGCATCCATGCATTTCGTGAATGTGCGGGGTGATAGGGCTAGGCCGGACCAGGAAGTATCTGCTGTAATAGCCTGACTTTTTTTTCTCTGGAAGGGGAACATGTTCTATGGCCCCTTTTTTCCAAGAGATTTTGCAGTTCTACCTGAAGTAGACATGCCTGTTCCAGGCTTACGGTAGTGGAAACCACGCCGTTGAAGCTCGGAGGGCGGCAAGCCTTTTTCTACTGTTTTAGAACCCACATAGAAATACCTGGCAGAAGTTTCCATGCTGCCAGGTTCTCTGAGATGGGAACTAATTTCAAGACTTCCTGTCGAGGGGGTGTCGAATGTTCCGTGTCCTGGATTATGGCAGGGAGCAACGGTACATTCAACATCTTGTTGGAAACCTCTGTCACCCGAAACACCAAGGGTGGCGGGAGTGAAGAGGTTTCGTGAGGGTATCGGGAGGGCCGAAGTGAATGATACACGCGCCCCGTCCCGAAGGGAACTACCCTCACAGGGTTGGATACAGGACCATCAGGGCTTCTTTCTCTTGGAGATACAAGCCCTGAGGTCTTGTTTGGGAGGTTGCTGAGGGCGACGAGCCTGTCCCCAATCACTGCGAGGGGGAGCACGACTTGCCACGCTCTGTTTTTGAACCTCCCTCCTAACAGAATCAGGGCGAGACTGGGTGACCGACGGCCTCGCCCCCTGAGTGCGACAGGGAAGAAATTGCCCAAAGGCTTCCTCATGGCTTTTCGCCTCCTGGAATCTGGAGATAACCGAATTCATGGCGTCTCCAAAGAGACCAGAAGGCGAAACTGGGGCATCAAGGAGGAAAACTCTGTCCTTATCCTTGATGCCGGATAGATTAAGCCATAAGTGCCTCTCAGTGCTGACCAAAGTGGACATAGACCGGCCAGTAGCACGGGCTGACTGCTTGGTGGCACGGAGAGACAAATCCGCAGCTCGACGAAGTTCAGAAAAAGCTTCGTCGTCGAGGTCTCTTCCAGCACTCAAGTCTTTTAGTAGGTCAGCCTGGTACGCCTGCAAGACAGCCATGGTGTGCAGCGCAGCACCAGCCTGACCCGCTGCTTGATATGCTTTCCCAACCAGCATGGAGGTTACCCTGCATGGCTTAGAGGG
This sequence comes from Moxostoma hubbsi, assembly GCA_032164185.1. Lineage (NCBI taxonomy): Eukaryota > Metazoa > Chordata > Actinopteri > Cypriniformes > Catostomidae > Moxostoma > Moxostoma hubbsi. Next base: position 20,416,707 of record JAVLUX010000031.1, read on the forward strand.
GAGAGCAGATTTCTTAAGCGACGATGCCGAACCCGGCGAGAGATAACCCGCAAGTGTCTCTTCGACCAGTGGCATCTTTAAATACCCTCGCACCTCAGTGCCCACGATAGTCGAATATACTGACGTGGAGGGCACGTGAATGCGCGAGGTATAAGGTTTATTCCAAGAACGAGAAAGCTCGTCGTGGAGATCATCAAAGAAGGGAAGGGACTGATGAGGTGTTCCCTTCCCTTGGTCACCAGACAGAAATCTGTCTTCTAACTTAGAGTGCTTGGGGGGAACTTGGTCACGTGGCCAATCTATTTTAAGTCTGGCCACCGCGCGAGTAATCACATCGAGCAGCTCCTCCGAAGATTTAGAATCGCGATTGGAGCGCTCAGATGCGGTTAACTCGGAATCTGATCCAAGGGAATGGAGGTCCCCCTCGCGAACTGAAGAGGCGCCGAAGCACGCTTCAGGATCACACGAGGGACCAGCAGGATCTGGGGAGAGAGCGAGCGAAAGGGACGAACCCGTCTCTCGCTCCTCAGCTAGATCCATGCGAGAGCCCCACGAATGAAGTGTGGGTGCCAGCTCTCGGAAGTAAGCAAGGCGAGCGCGAAGCATCCCGACCGAAAGTAGATCGCAATGCGCGCACCCGCCCTGTTCCAACGCGAGAGTAGCGTGCTCTTCCCCCAAGCAAACAAAGCAAAATTGATGCGTGTCCTTGTCAGACATAGAACGCTGACAAGGAAACACGCATTGTTTGCCCTGTTTTTCCGCCATTTTCCCCTTTCTTTTTCTTTTTTTTATATATATATATATAAAAGAGAGAAGGAAGGAAAAGACTTAGATTTTTTAACAAATTTCTAACAAGAGTTTTGTGAAAACACACAGAGAGAAAGCTCTGAAGAAAAATGTCTGACGACACTCTGGTGACGCCTCCTATTTATAGCCTGGCCACAGGTGCGTCCAATGATCTCACCAACCAAGGCTATAAATTCCAGTCAATTTCATTGACGTGTTACACACATGTTCAGAGCAGCTCACAATAAGATTGTTTCCCCATAGCGCTTAGCAGCGCAGCATCAAAGTGAAGCTTTTTGTAAAGGGAACAGTATGGAATGTGAAATAAATGTAGCCACAGAATAAGAGGGTTTTAGCATTCTAGGTTATGTATATGAGGTGTTGAAATTATTTGGAGTCCACTTAACCAACTGGAATGACCTGATTCCCACCTGCCCCTATTTCTGATTTACACACACTTTCCTTCTCCCTCGCATTAAAGGAGTAGTTCACCCAAAAATTATAATTCTCTCATTATTTACTCATACATTTATACCGTCTTTTATGACTTTCTTCTGTGGAACACAAACAAAGGTATATTCATAGATGTATGATGTATCCATTCAATGCAAGTCAATGGGGTCCAAAACGTCCAAGCTCCAAAAAGTAAATAAAGGCATTGAGTGGTTTAATCCAAGTGTGTAGAGCGCCCTGCAAATGCATCAAGCACGAGGCAGTGTAACTGAGCTTCTCTCATAAACACTCAGAGGAGACATCTGTTAAATTTGGTTCTGTTCCTGACTGAAAACCATTCGTATTACTTCCGAAGACATGGATTAAACAACTAAAGTCATATGGATTAACTTTATGTTGCCTTTATGTCCTCATTGGAGGTATGTTGGGGATCAATGTTACTAAATGGTAGTGTTAGCCTCAGTTACAATCTACTTTCATTGTATGAAAATAAAAGGTGCAGTGAGTGATTCTAACATTTTGCCTTTTGTGTTCCATGAAAGAACGAAACTCATAGGGGTTTAGAACCTAAAATGAGATTTTGTTGGTATAATCTAATGTATTCAGGTTGATTCAATGATGTTAAATAATATGTTTGACTTGAATCAAACCAGTTAATTTAGATGTTTACATGTGAAGCAAAATATATTTATTTCAGTTATTGTCAAAGTTATAAATGGAGTTTAAAACATTACACTATTGTACATGATGAAGTTTAGCATATCATTACATTAGCAATTAGCATTAAGCTCATCAGAGCACTATGTAAAGCTGAAGATGTGGCTGTTGTTGTTTTTGTTGTTGATAATTGATTACTGTCAGAACAAACATTTTGTCAGGCAACTGAACTTCTTTTCCCACAAAACTTCCTATAAGAAAGCTTAAGATCAACAGATAACTCTATTCTTCCGCGCTGTTTACCTCACTCACAAGACCGTTAGCATCTCAACAGCTTTTGGAAATTCTTTTACCTAATTCTTTTTCCCCTCCACTCTGACAAAGGATGAGAGATGTTTTTTTCTCATTGAAATGTTAACACTCAAACATGTTTACTCTATTTGCATTTGTCTGCATGTCAACACACTGGAGCAGGCTGAGGATTTGAGGAGAAAAAAGTGGGTAGGGTGGGGGTGCTCTTGTTGCTTTCTGAATTACAATGCTCCACAAAACACACACACACAAACACACTCTGAGGAATGTGCCCCAGGCTTGTACAGTATTGTGTCCTGGGAGCTCAGCAGGACAGTACTGCATTCACATACCTGAACAGAGCTGAAGCGTAAAATAGATTGGGCTAATAGCACTTACCAAATTTTATAGGATTCACTCAACCTCTTCAGCACGTGTTACACACTTTGCAAAACTAGTTAGAATGATTTTTTGTAATTTTTTTTATCTATGGCATGCATTTATTTACGAGAGCTTGTGCTGATTTAAGAGTGTGCATGACTGTTGCCTTATTACATTTAAGTTTTAACCAAATTCATTGAACATTGAACATCTGGGATTCAAATTTGAATTTAAACCTGGAAATTTTAAACTGTGAAAAAAATGTAAAACAAAGAAATGTTATTTATGGTGTAAAATTTATAGGAAATATTGAAAATTCTGTTCTATTAAGAGTAGATCACTGATAGCACAAGTACATCACCCAGGCATGTATTTAATATGTGTTTACATCTGGAAGATATTAAAAAAAAATTATCCCGCATTTATTGGAATGCCCAATTCCCAATGCACTCTCTGTCCTCATGGTGGCATAGTGACTCGCCTCAATATGGGTGGCAGAGGATGAATCTTAGTTGCCTCCACATCTGAGACCGTCAGCACATGCATCTTATCATGCGGCGCTTCACCACGGAGACATAGAGCATGTGGACATAGTGCAGAGGCTTCACGCCATCCACCACGGCATCCATGCTCAACTCACCATGTGCCCCACCGAGAGCGAACCACCAAGAGCAAACCACATTATTGAGACCACGAGGAGGTTACCCCATGTGACTTTACCCTCCTTAGCAACCGGGCCAATTTGGTTGCTTAGGAGGCCTGGCTGGAGTCACTCAGCACACCCTGGGATTTAATCTCATGACTCCAGGGGTGGTAGACAGAGTCTTTTCTCACTTAGCTACCCAGGCCCCCTGGAAGAAATATTTTTGCTCATCTGCAATACGTCTAAAAACGCATGTCAATAAGTATGTCTCGGATGTCAATAAGACATTCAGCAGATGTCTTTGAGACGTTTATGTTTGTAAATCTAATCTTTTTAAGATGTTTAGCAGATGTTATTAAGATTGTGACACTTTCCATATGAAAAGCTCTGGGATGTCACTAATCAAATAGCAGTTCAATGGAAAGGAGGAGACAAGAACCAGCTTGAGAATATAAATAATAGTTTAATGAAGAAATACACCAAAAGACACAAACACACACATAGGTCGGACAGCTGCCCATAAACGTTCTCTCTCTCTCTCTGTCGCACCACTGTCCGCACGCAGTTGGCCTTTATCCCTCTCGGAGGCTTGATTAGCCTTCGCCCTGTCACAGCAAATTTGTGACATTCGGTATATTAACTTCCTTTTACAAAGGTCAGATTTCCTTGCATCCATTGAAGCACACAAAATGCTCCTTGGAATATTCTCATGCTGGGATAATATGGATCATCAGGTTTTGCACAAACTTGTGGTCAGCTGAAGTGTATGCAATCATTAAAGGAATATTCTGGGTTCAATACAAGTTAAGACCAATCAACAGAATTTGTGGTATAATGTTAATAACCACAATTGTTAAAATTTTTTAAAAACCAAGGTTACAGTTAGGAATTTACAATAGATGTGCATGGGGACCCTTTTGGGATGGTTTAAAGAAAAATAGTCAGAGCTGTGGTGCAGTGGGCTGTGCTGCGGTGCTCAGGACATAAGAGCTGTTTGCTCATGGGGACCCAGGCTTGAGTTCGACCTGAGTCATATCCTGATCCAACTGTAATGTTAAAAATCATGGTAACAAAGTTGTAAAATTGTATATGCCTTTAACTTTACTCAGAAAAGATAATTAGCGTTTTTATCACACTAAAATCATGTTAACATGAATATTGTTTTCGTCTTGTGTCTATACTTTTGAAATAGTAAATATTTTTACATTTACAGATTGGCCCATTTCACTTCCAGTGTAAGAGCCTCACTGTAACAACCCAGAACTTGTACTGAACCTGGAATATTTCCTTCAAGCAAATATGAGACATACCAAATACTAAGAAATTCTGAAATGTTCATTTTACTCATACTGCTGTGCTGAAAAATAATTTGTTTAAATAGAAGCATTTTCACTTGGGGTCTCAGACCCCACTACCTGTATATTTCAAGAGAACAGCATATGGTGCATTTGTTATTACTTTCAAGTTCTGTGCACGCAAACTGTGTGTGTTCTGGGAGGGAGAGGCTTAAGTGTTAAACACTGGGATTATCTTGTTTTCTTCCTCTTTGAAGGTTTTGCCTTTAGCATGTGAGTGGATGGCTTATGAAATGGATTTCCCAAGAAAATGACAGAAAAATGTGCTTCCACTGAGAAATTATACACTCATCCCTGTAAATAATAAGAAAATTCCGGAAAGATTTAGGATTGCTCAGTGGAAATTTGCATTAGCACTAAATCAGAAATACATAAACAAACAACAGTCAAACACTCGTGACAGTAATCCCAAAAATTCTTGTACACAAACATGCAAGCCTTTTCACAATGGCACGATGCAAGTGTACATACTAAAGCAGACATGTTATCATTCTTTAATAGTCGTGACTTGCCCTTTATTGGAGCTTAGAAGCTAAAAACACAGCACTTTAAATGAGCTTGTTTTGCTTATTTGGAATTTGAGCTGGAAATAATTAGCTCCACAATCAGAGACATTCACAAATACAAAAGAGCAGAGGTTGAAAACGTTCTTCAGTGCTGCTTGAATTAGATGCATACAAAGGATTATATGCTGGTAATCATCCATAAAGAATGTTGTTAACACTTCTGTGGTAAAAGCGTGGATAATTTTCTGTGTTTCTCATATAACTACCAATTTAAGCCATTTTGTGCACGAGAATCCTGATTGGCATTTAAGCATGAGAGCTCTGTTTCATCATATCAACTAGTGGTATAGATTTTGCTTGAACAGTGGGGTGGTTGCAGTGTGAGTCATTTACATGTTTCCATTGATCATGGTATAATAATGGGGGGGTTGTACTTGCTTGTTTTGATTACTGAGGTGGGTCATGGTATAATAATGGAGGGGTTGTACTTGCTTGTTTTGATTACTGAGCTGGGTCATGGTATAATAATGGAGGGGTTGTACTTGCTTGTTTTGATTACTGAGGTGGGTCATGGTATAATAATGGAGGGGTTGTACTTGCTTGTTTTGATTACTGAGGTGGGTCATGGTATAATAAAATTCTGAAAAGGATGCTCCACACACCTGCATCCTGACATACGTACACAAGCATATGGCCTGCTCAGCTTCTGAAACTCATATTTTCATATTCTGTGTCAGACACCCTTGTTATTTGGTTCAGCCTTCAAGAGTTGATCATCAAGTTAGTTTTTACTTCATCAGCTAAACCCACACTGCCTGTAGTTACACCACTGGTCACACTCTAAATTCACCCACAGAATCAGGACAGGTGTAATTAGGCTTATGCAGTTACTTTTACTGTGTGTGTGACACGGAAAGCCATTGACATGTGAATTATACATATGGGAAAAAGGGTTATGTACCAGTCTATCAGAGTCTCTGTGTGTACTATACAGTATGTGTGTGTTATGTACCCCTGTGCCACTCTGAGGTCAACACTTTATTCTGAGCTGCATGTAAAAGTCAGTGAGACTGATCTCAACGTGAATTTGGCAACAGTAGGTTGAAAGTTCTTCAGATGAAATCCATCTGTGCTTTTTGAAAAACAAACTACTGCCCCCAGTGGCTGATGGTGGAAATTTTGCTGAATGTATGGGCACGTGTCAGTTCCAGTTTCCAGGTTAAATGTCCAAGGCGTTGTGCCAAATGTGAGTTGTAAAGCGAGTTGTTTTTATTTGTAAATTATTTAATACTATCAGTGGGATGCATGCTTTAAAGGGCTGTCAATTTAACACTAATGTTGTGTGATTAATTAACAAAATATTATGCATTAAAAATGTACACAATTAATATGCCTCCTGACTCATTCAGGGATCTCGAAACAGGATTATTAGTTTACTTTTAACTTGACACAGCATCATTAAAAACACAGCCTTTATGATTCTGAAAACCAGTGAGATGCTCCAAAAGCGTATGTCTGATGGGGGGGCACCTAAAATGGAAGTAAATGGGGCTAATAATGGATCATTTTAAGACAGAAATGTGAAGTTTGATTATTTTATAAAATCACTTACATTAATTCTTCTGTTAAAAAATGTATTATTTGAGCTGTAAAGTTGTTTAAATCACCATATTTACAGTCTTTTAGGGTTTGTTGAAATTACATCATCATGGCAAAAAAGTTATATAATTGTCTATAACTTTACACAGAAAAGATTTGTAAGTGATTTTATTACACAGTGTTAATGCATATTGTTTATGTTTTGTGGCTATACTTTTTAAGTAGTGAGTATTTTAAAGTTTACGAATTGTCCCCATTCAAGTGCCTCACTGTAACCCAGGTTCTAGATTTTTTTTAAAGAAAAGGATGGGCAAGTCAAAATTTATTTGTGTGATAAGCAACATTATGTCACAAATGCTGTCGATTGATCTTAGCGTGTATTGAACCCCGAATATTCCTTTAAATCCAAAAATACCATATATGTAGATATATATACTACATATTGTAAATATAGCATTTATAATTATTTGAATTACTGTAAGTAATGTAATTCATTCGATTAAAAAATTATAATAATTTACAGCTCTAATATTTAACTAACCCTGTGCTCGAACCCAAACCCTAAACCTAATTAGCAGTTGAGTAAAAATGTTATCTTAGAGAGAAAATGCAACATCCAAATCTTGCTCATCACTGATTAGGTGATCACAATTACTTCCTGGTTTCCTTAGGACAGGACCCGTGTCTCTGAGGCAGCTCACACAACATGTTATAAGGTACACTGAAAGTTAGAAGAATCATGAAAGACACAGACTCAGCAGCCTCCTCTCACTGTGAGACATAAATCAGTCTCGGAACATTATGTTAAAACCACACAAAAAATAAATTGTAGCTAAAAAGTAGGTCGTGATCATGCATATGTATGATTCATTTCTCACAAATGGACTTCCACAGGCTTTCCAAGTATTGACATCCTCTTGTGTGCCCATTTGGTTATGTGAACAGATTGTGAACAGTCACAAAGTGCAGTGCACTTAGTCACTTCTGGGACATTGGTTGGGGCACAATATAAGCTTTTCCAGATGAACATGAGGTGTGTACCGTGTGTATTGATTGTGAAAGAAGCCTCAAAGGATCATAGTCTGAGATGACAGATGTAAATTAATTAAGATTTTTAAAGTATTTATATTGTCATTTATACAGGCTATTAGTCACTTCATGAGTTTTGTTTGCTGTTAAATTGGGTATGCACATTAGATTTACAATTGACAACTAAAATGTATCTCTATCAAACAGATATAAATCTGATCTTCTATAGGGTTGCCACCCATCCCATAAAACACGGCAATATACATATGAAATTATAGGTTTTGTATTGATTAAATTATAGGTGATATTTGTCCCACATTTAAGCTGGTCTGATGGTGACATGGCAAACTTGTTCAAGATCACTAATTTTAACCTTGATATTCATTGGAAATTTTGCCTGCAGTGAGTAAGGGACTCTCTGTGAAGTCCACACATTGTGCTAAAGCATATTAAAACTGTTGAGGGTGTGGTAAGGGACTAACTGAACATTTCATCCAGCACAAGATTTATAGTGAAAAAAATGAGCTACATTCTTGTCTTTTTCTCACCCAAAAACAATCATATCACTTCAAAAGACTTGGATTAAACCAAATGTTTTATATTCCTATCACCAAAAACAAATTTCTTGTGTACGTGAGCACATTTGGCAATAAAGCTCATTCTGAGTCATATGAATTACCTTTATGCTGCCTTTATGTCCTTTTTTTTGGAGCTTAAATGTTTTGGACCCCATTGACTTACATTATATGGACAAAAACACATCATATATCTTTCAAAGAAATCTTTGTTAGTGTTCCACAGAAGAATGAAAGTTGATTAAATATTGAGAGAATTCTCATTTTTAGTTGAACTAGTTTTTTAAATGATCAAAACCTAAGAGTTCAATGTGAGAGAGCGCAGGGTCAGCACTCTGTGGTGTAAGTGATCAGACGTGTCTGTGGGCTTTCTACACTTGGTCTTTACATGATCGATTCATAAAAATGCATGAACTAACCAACTGTCAATACCCTCTTGGTTCTTTTCCTCTAATCTCATTGGGCATTCATTATTCCAAGAGTGCTAATATTTAGCATAACAGCAGTGGAACACTTTAATGTTTGTATCACTTTGCTTATCAGTCTTTGTTTGGCAACACATAATGGTTGATCCTGCTTTGGCTTCTTTTTTGTTTGAGAGGAAAATATTTTCTTCCCTTAGGATAACATCTATCTTGTTTTCCACGATAATGTAAGTCTAATTGCCCAATATGTTACTCCATATACCATGTTACGTAAATGTAATTACATGTTATTCACTTACCTATCTTGTTGAACAGGCTCAAAAAATAAATCACAAGCAAAACTGTTTCTGTTTTACTCTAATTTTGATGTTGGGTACAGCTTTTAAACACAAACTTGTTTAAAATGTCTTCATTCACTCAGAATTGGCTGTGGTAAAAGAAGCTAGAGTACATCTGAACACCTAATGGCTCACTGAATCTCTGAGAGTTTCCATTAGTCAATCTGTCTTCATTTTCCTTAATTGCAGGGCACATCCCAGCTGCTCCCTGTGGGTCTGTGTTTACTCCTCACCTACTATCTCAAATTAAACTCAACTAAGCATGTTTTTCAACATCTCTCTTTGCTAAGGTCATGTGCACTTGTCAAGCTCTTTAAGATGAATTGTGCCTCATTTTTCTTGTCTTAATGTGGGTGGCAGAGAGTGAAGACAAAATATGATCTGTGTTGACAAGCCTCTGAGAAACATTCGTTTGAAATAAATGAATATAAGGTGAAAAAATTGTCATTGGGCAAATGTGCAACAGTAAGGTGTGTGGGGTCTTCTTTGTGTCTGGGAAGGTAATGATGGGGCAATGTAGTGGGCTGGTTGGTTTGGTATTTGGTATGCCCCATATTTGGTATGTGTGCAGTCTTCTTCATGAATGACTGCACACACTCCAGCGGGCACAAGTTTGTGCAGAACCTGATGATCCATGATTTCCAGAATGAAATGAGAATGTTAGTTGATTAGTGACTTAAATAGTGCAGAATCTTAAAGGTATAGCTCACCCAAAAATTTAAATTCTCTCATCATTTATTCACCCTCATGCCATCCCAGATGTGTATGACTTTCTTCAGCAGAACATAAACCTAAGATTTTTCGATGAGTAATTTAAATCTGTAGGTCCATACAATGTAAGTGAATGCTGACCAAAATTTTGAAGTTTCAAAAAGCACATAAAGGCCGCTTAAATGTAATCCATACGATTCCAGTGATTTAATCAATACCTTCTAAAACAATCCAATCAGTTTTAAGTGCGAACAGACCAAACAAAACTCTTTTTTCAATGTACATCTTGACATCTGCAGTATCCTTGGCGATCATGATTTCAAGCTCACTTTCTAGCGCCACCTAGCACTCACAGTGTTTAGTGAAAAAGTAGCAGTGATGGGCAGTAGCTTCACTACAAATAGTGAAGCTATAAGCTTAACTACATTTCTGAGTAGCGAGGTGGTAGCTTTGCTAGTTTTTAAATCAAGTAGATTTCAGTAGCAAAGCTATATTTTTGAATCAGAACTAAAGATGTCCAACTCGCAAATTAATTGCTCATCTTATTATAGCAAAGTGGTCTGAATCGGTTTGCGATTAAATCATAATGACTCAGAAAGCTCACGTGCATGCTGCCGAATCATTTGGTGCGCACACTCTCTTGCCAACAGTCGCACAGAATATTTTAAATATGAAAAATAAAGATAACGCTGTTTGCATTGGATCTACAATAAATGGAATCCAAACCTGCAAATGCACCCTAACGTTTACCAGTGATGAAGAAGGTCTTTTTAATTTCAGCATGTGTACAGCTTAAATGGCACAGCAGGTAAAGCTTTTACCACCAAAAGAGTATCAAAACACAATACACAAAAACACATAAAAAAAAAGTACCATGGCATTTACCATTAACTATGAGCACCATGTTAATACAGATGTATATGAATAAGGTAGTCATATAGTGAAGTACCATAATAGCACCATGGTATTCTTTGAATTACTTTGAAGCACTATATACATTCAATTGTAGATGAATGTGGTAATCATATATCAAATTACCATTGTAGTACCATAGTATTCTTTGAAGTACTTTGAAGCACTATATAAATACATAGTACATAAATATGGTAATTGTATCTCAAAGTACTGTGGTATTACCTTCTGATACCATCAGATAGCACATTTTTGTTGCCCAGATGTGCTCAAACACACAAGAAATTTGTCCTCATATCAGAAGCTTCCAATACATACAGAAATACAACAGCAAGACACAGAATTACAAGATAAGATGAATAGTATACTGTATGTACACGTTAGTTTTTATACAGAAATGTGCAAATTAAATTATGTTTAAATAGTAATGGGTTTGTTGAGGTAGTAGTATAAATATGAATAATAAAATGTAAAAATAGTGATTTTTCCTATTGAACACATGGATTTCTTGAGGTAGTTGTATAAATATGAAACATAAAATAAAATAAAATAAACAGATTTTTCATTTTGAACACATGAGTTTGTATAGGTATCATGCATAAATATGCATGCATATTATATTGCATCATACAGCCTACTTGTAAACTCTATTGCACTATACTGTACTATGCTGTACCATGGCCATTGAAGTAGCTTAAATGTAGAAAGCTACTTTTGGCATGCAGATTGTAGTGTAACTTGCTACTTTTTCTAAAGTGTAAGTTTTAGCTTAGCTTAACCATTTTTTTCTGTTGAGTAGTTGGAAGCTTAGCTAGCTACATTTTTGAGTAGCTTGCCCAACACTGAAAAGGTGTTTGGTGTGTTCACAGATAGCACAGGTGCATCTCCAAGATGTCTGTTTTGGAGCGTTTCATCTGGAAAGCATTGCATTCTAATTAACACATTGCTAAACATCTTAAATAATGCACACAAATAATATTTTTCACCATTGACTTGTATGGAACTGCAGAGTTGAGATATTCTTATAAAAATCTTTGTTTGTGTTCTGCAGAAGAAAGAAAGTCATACACATCTGGGATGGCATGAGGGCGGGTAAATGATGAGACAGTTCTCCTTTTGGGGTTAACTATCCCTTTAAATATTTCTTATTAATTTTACATTTTAACATCTATTTGTTATAGGTTTTTTGAAATTCCTAAAACTTCCTGTTTATTTCCAGGTTTAACTTTTTTAACAGATTTTGAATGTGGACTTTTGAAACCCACTGTCTATGTCAGAGCTCTAGGAAAAACACATGTGTTACTCTCATTTTAGTGCTCAGAAGAACTGGCCACAGCGCCACAGCCTAACGGCAATTAATTTGATTATAAATCAAGTTATTTCAGTGCATATAAACCTTGTTGTCATAGTTCATTGAATAGTATGTTAGACTGAATCTATCCATCAACCTGAATCACTTTGCTACAATTCTCTTCTATACTTCTAAACACTTCTATAAACTCAGTTTGCTTAAAAAACTGATGCAATCTTTTCCAAGGCAGTCTTATATCTGAATGATGAGCTCTTGGTAAGCAGTACATAAACTGATCTCTATGTCCTCTATCTTATGAAGAAAAAAAAGAGCAAACTTCAGAAGCCCATAGTGTGCTCAAACTCTGAGGACCATGTGTGGGAGGAGGGTGGTGAACGAGACTCAACAGACGTTAGGGATTACTCTGGATTTTGTTTATGTAGGCATTCATACCAGACAATATAATTTACTGTGAGCAAGTCTAAGACAGCTGCAGTCACACTAACGGGTTCTACACATGTTGACTAGACAGACAAATGTAAACTCTCTCTCTCTCACACAGTCTTCATAAACCTCATTCACACTGGGCTCTGATCCCAGTATATTGGCGGGATCAATGCCTGGGAGCCTTCAGTGTGAACGCAAGCCAGTGCTGGAATGCCCGGAAATTTTATCCTGGGATCAGTCCCTTAGTAAACATTGCCAGGGTCAATCCCTGGACGTGTCTGTGTTTGTGCCCCAATGTCCCCCCTACAACATCCATGAACATCATTCCACAGAATTTGCAAAGATGAAAATCTGTATTGAAAATACAGTAAGTAGGCTAAAGACCCCTTACATCAACACACTCTCATAGCGAAATCGTCAGGACCCGCACAACTTTTCTAAAAAAGCACTGGTTTGAATTCCTATGACAGTACAGTACAGCCAATGGCGTCGCTAAACATCATTTCCATATAATACGCAACAATTACTTGCTCTGTCACACACAACAGCTTCCTATCATGTTTATACACTCTACTGATTGGTCAAGTTTAGATAAGGGGTTTGGGTATTGGCATAAAATTAATAAGTATGTCCTTAAAGCCTCGTGCGCTTAACTCACGCTTCCGCATTAGACATCAGGGGTTTTGCACGTGATGAAGTCATACGAGTTTATGCGAACAACAATGTGCAAGACCATACAAAATAGCCAACTCATAAATTATATACGACTTTTCATGAGATCGTGTTGAAACACAACCAGATACACTTTTACCAGTTTTGAAATGACTCAATATAGCTTTTTACTAACTCGCCACAACACTTGCAACCTTACAACAGGCCACTGTTTGTTCATACATTTAAGGTTAAGAAAATAAAGGGCAAGAACAAAGATACAGAAAATGTATTTATTGCTATTTTCCAAAACATTAGGTTCCAAATAATTCTCCAAAAATGGCTTTTATTTTCAATTTTACAGCTTGTATATATCATGATTTGTCTCGATGCTTAATCGCAGCACAACAGTTAGAATACAATGTGTATATTACTAATATGTTTTATTTGTACGTTTAAAAAGTGCTTAAGGCATAGAGAAATAAATGGCAGTGCTAGTCCAAAAAAAAAAGAAAAACACCAACAAATAAACGGCAAATTAATAATAATTTTTGATTGTAATAAATGATAATTTCTGTAGAAAAAAGTATAGAATTGCCTTGTCGTTAAGTTCGTTTTCTTTATTTTTAGGAAGGTAGACCCGTTTAGAATCAAACTAAATTACAAACACAATTACTGACTCAAATACACAACTTAACTGTTGCCGGGCAGTATCATTGAAATTATTCATATTTAAAATATAATTTTTCTATTATTTAATATTAATAATACTGCAATGCACCTTAATACCGCGCTTTATTTATTTATTTATTTTGATGGTTAATTTCACTTTCAAACTGTATTGTTCTACAGCAGCCAATAAAACAAAAATAATTAACATCGAACAAAAATTATCTTGAAAAAAACTATTTATAAAAGTTGGCCTAACTGCCAGAATAAAATCAATAAAATTGTCTATCATGAAAATCTAATGCAGGGAACAGGGAAATACTTGCCATCTGCACAGACAATTAAATTAACAGTCAGTTTAGTTGTACCATATGTGAATTAATATATTTTGCTGTCCCAGAACAGTTGCAGGAATGACTTTTCCCTGGAATAATAGCGGAATCTCTGTGTGAAATTCCCTTACAGAGACACATGCAGACAGACATGCCATTACAGTAAAAACAATCAGAGCACAAGCTGTCCATTTAAACAATCACTTCCTAAGTCATCATACAAAGCACAGTTCAGTATTTGGAAACACTTTATACTTATCTGTAGAGTTGTAATCTGTCATTCAAATTGAATTTATAAGATGACTCTTATCAAAAAGTCAAATTTACATTAATATCAATTCTTTACCTCAACAAATTACAGGTTTGTGAAACTTTTTTAGTTTATTTGGTGTTGTGTATATTTAGTATGCACACTAGACCAGTGGTTCTCAACATGGGGTTGTGAACTTAAAATGGGTTGCAGGTTTGTTCTGATAGGGCCGTGAGCATGGCAAACAATGCCTTGTGCAAAAAATAAATAAATAAATAATACAAAAGGCAAATAAAAAACCTTTTTCACCTGTATTAGCTTCTGCACTTGTTTATGCATTTTCAAAATAGGAATTTTCCTATCAAGTCTATAATGTGTTCATATTTATTTGTTTCAAACATTTTATTTATACAGCATGTTGCATATGCTGGGCCTATTCAGTACATAGTAATGTTGATTAAATCAACATGTTTGATTTTAAGGATGTTTTTGTTTACTTTTTTTTAAAACATTTCTTCCACTTAATGTCTGATTTGAAATCTGGGTCCTGAAACAGTTTATGAAAACAGAAATTCAGGCACACACACACACACACACACACACATTCAATATATCATAACAGCTCACATTTTAACACCTCATTCACAAACCCTCTTCCTCCTTTCAGCAAGAGTGTGGCATTGACGTCGATGCAATGCCTGAGATTTATGTGTGTCTGTCTGGATTCCCAAAGTCACTCCTGAATGTCTGTTTGCTTGTGTATACAGTGTGTGTGTGTGTGTGTGTGTGTGTGTGTGTGTGTGTGTGTGTGTGTGCACGCACGCGCATGCCATTGGAAGTATGCTGTGCGTAGGTGGTTGTAAGCCCCTGTTGCAATAAAATGCTTACAAACCATGCATTGAGCTGCCGCATACAGGATCTCATGCAGTTATGTCACTTAACGACTTTATCTGACCGCTACATCACATTATAGAAAACCATCATTAGTATGATGCCTACAATTTCCCCAGATTTGTGTTTTAAATAGCCAACTTAATATATTTTTTAATTAGATCAGTGTTAAATTGAAAATACCATTAAAGGAATATTCAGAGTTTAATACAAAGGTCAGTCAACAGCATAAATTGTGGCATAATATTGATCACCACAAAAATACATTTTGACTTGCCACCTTTTTTCTTTAACAAAAAAAGCAAAAATCTGGGTTCCAGTGAGGCACAATGGAAGTGAACGGGGCCAATCTGTAAACATTCAAATTCTCGCTGTTTCAAAAGTACACTCACCTAAAGGATTATTAGGAACACCTGTTCAATTTCTCATTAATGCAATTATCTAATCAACCAATCACATGGCAGTTGCTTCAATGCATTTAGGGGTGTGGTCCTGGTCAAGACAATCTCCTGAACTCCAAACTGAATGTCAGAATGGGAAAGAAAGTTGATTTAAGCAATTTTGAGCGTGGCATGGTTGTTGGTGCCAGACGGGCCGATCTGAGTATTTCACAATCTGCTCAGTTACTGGGATTTTCACGCACAACCATTTCTAGGGTTTACAAAGAATGGTGTGAAAAGGGAAAAACATCCAGTATGCGGCAGTCCTGTGGGCGAAAATGCCTTGTTGATGCTAGAGGTCAGAGGAGAATGGGCCGACTGATTCAAGCTGATAGAAGAGCAACTTTGACTGAAATAACCACTCGTTACAACCGAGGTATGCAGCAAAGCATTTGTGAAGCCACAACACGCACAACCTTGAGGCGGATGGGCTACAACAGCAGAAGACCCCACCGGGTACCACTCACCTCCACTACAAATAGGAAAAAGAGGCTACAATTTGCAAGAGCTCACCAAAATTGGACAGTTGAAGACTGGAAAAATGTTGCCTGGTCTGATGAGTCTCGATTTCTGTTGAGACATTCAGATGGTAGAGTCAGAATTTGGCGTAAACAGAATGAGAACATGGATCCATCATGCCTTGTTACCACTGTGCAGGCTGGTGGTGGTGGTGTAATGGTGTGGGGGATGTTTTCTTGGCACACTTTAGGCCCCTTAGTGCCAATTGGGCATCGTTTAAATGCAACGGCCTACCTGAGCATTGTTTCTGACCATGTCCATCCCTTTATGGCCACCATGTACCCATCCTCTGATGGCTACTTCCAGCAGGATAATGCACCATGTCACAAAGCTCGAATCATTTCAAATTGGTTTCTTGAACATGACAATGAGTTCACTGTACTAAAATGGCCCCCACAGTCACCAGATCTCAACCCAATAGAGCATCTTTGGGATGTGGTGGAACGGGAGCTTCGTGCCCTGGATGTGCATCCCACAAATCTCCATCAACTGCAAGATGCTATCCTATCAATATGGGCCAACATTTCTAAAGAATGCTTTCAGCACCTTGTTGAATCAATGCCACGTAGAATTAAGGCAGTTCTGAAGGCGAAAGGGGGTCAAACACAGTATTAGTATGGTGTTCCTAATAATCCTTTAGGTGAGTGTATATCCACAAGACATAAACACTATGCACTAACATGATTTTAGTGGGATGAAATCACTTACTTCCCTTTTCGGTGTAAAGTTATAGCCTTAACAACTTTATTGCCATGACAGCTCAAATAATATATTGTAAGTGTTTTAAAAAATTATAAGCTTCACTTTTCTGCCTGTAAACCCTCCAAACATTGGCCGCATTCACTTCCATTGTAAGTCCCTCACTGTAACCTCCATTTTTGCTTTTTTTTTGTGGTAATCAATATTATGCCACAAATGCTGTCGATTGAGCTTAACTTGTATTGGTCCCAGAATATTCCTTTAAGTAAATAAGCAAACACAATAAAACCACAATAGCAGAATTTTAGGCAAATTCAGCTATAAAATGAGAGTAGATCTTAAACTAAAGGTTAAACTGCGTATTTTGTTTTTTATTAATGTGAAGTCGGGTAAAGTTATGTTTGAAAGGTACAGTATACAATATATTAATTAAAAAATTTGGGGGCAAAAACAATGGTTTGATATTTTTGTGTTCCCAATAATTTTTTTTTCTATTTCATTCATTTCTTTGTTTCATAATTGATTTGCAGTTTACATTTGACCAAAATCTTTCTAGCAAGTCATTTCACTGCCGGCCATCTTTGGAATGCTCTCGGGAAGCTATTTCCAGTCATAACAGTGCAGCTTCCATCTACTTGAATGGGAAAACACCAAAATCTCCTAAAAGGTTGGTCAAGATTACGAGCAAAGAACATATTTCAAATAAGCAGTAAAATCTGACAACAATAGAAATCATTAAATTGTAAAATTTAAAAAAAATAAAATGAATCCTGTCTTGAATAGCTAATGGACATGCACATTCTCAAGTTGATTGACAGGCGATGTCTGTATCTAAAAGGTGATTGGCTCTTTGACCTGTAAGGGGAGACTTCCTACATCAACTGACTGTTGGGCATTCCAATTTCTCATCCCATCTCAGGCTAAATAGTCTCTCATTTAACTATAAAGCCTATAACAGGCTGTGTATCTCATTGATATTGGTCATTGTGCATTGTGCATGCGCTAGTCACAGGCAATATAGACTATACCTTCCAGTGACTGGATTACTCAAACAGCATGTAATAAGATGGGAGTACAAAAAGAGAAACATAAAAGAGGACAACAAACTACTGAGGAAAGGGAATATATTGCTCCGTCTCAGTGAAAGAGAATCTGACAAAAAGTTGAACAAACAGATAGACCTCTTGACCTCAACTGTTTATTCAAAAACACTTGAAAGGATTCATATTCAGCAAATGATGGCACAATTAGTGCTCTTATATTGGTATAAGAGCAGAAAATGTGGAGGGCAGAGGCGAGATAGAATGAGAAGAGATGATTGAGAGAGAAAGGAGGTCATTGTAAGTGGGTTATGAAAAACACATGAATTTAGATTCTCATCAGGACGAGATCCAAAAGTCTTCTTTTTTCTTTTTTTTTTTGCAATTAACATTTATTTTTTTATTAAAAAATAACACAAAAGAGATAAACACAACACATACACACCAAATCAACATTTAACTTTAAACCCTCACTAACATCCCTCCCCAAATACCAACCCCACCCAACCCTAAAGAACACCTCTGTGGTCGCATAAAATAATACACACACAAAATTTATATATATATATATATATATATAATAAACATGCATAATTTAAATAATTTATAACTGCCCTATCACCCAAAATACAAAGTCTGAGGCAAAGTAAAGTTTGAGTGCCCAAAACGTCACACAAATTATTCTGAACCTTTAACCAAAAATCTTGGATCTGAAAGACATGGGTTGTGTCTCCAATTTCTGACTGACATTGCCAGCAGGTGGGTGTGTCTTTAAGACTAAGCCTATATAAACTAGAGGGGGTCCAAATTAATCTATGTAAAATCTTAAATTAGATAAGGCAAACCCTTGCATCTCTAGATGAGTAGATTGGGTAGGCCCGCCCACCTTTGTCAATCGGTAATTTGTTGAAATGTAGTCTGGGACCTTTACCATTCCAAATGAAGGACTTCACTATGCTATCAAATTGCTTGAAATAAGAGAGGGGGACATCTATATTGAGTGAATGTAGCAGGTTGTTGAATTTTGGAATATGGATCATTTTAATTACATTAACCTTCCCAATCATAGATAAATAAAATGAAGCCCACCTGTCCACATCGCTCAAACCTTTTTATTAAAGGGTCAAAATTAACTAACTAAATCAGACAAATTTGCTGGGAAATAAAATACCCAAATACTTACTTTCCTGTTTGGGCCTCTGAAAGGTGCCCAGCTGGAAGGCTGTTACTAGACAGTACGCTGTCAGAGACATAGCTTCGGATTTAGACCAGTTGACTTTGAATCCCGAGAACTTGGAAAAGGAATTAATAATTCTGTGGAGGCAAGGCATAGATCTAGTAGGGTCAGAGACAAATAATAAAATATCATCTGCGTAAAGTAGAAGCTTATGCGCCACACCTCCAACCTTCATCCTTGGAAAATCATCCTTATTTCAGACAGAACAGAACAATAATGGGGAAAGAAGGCAACCCTGCCGAGTGCCCCTATTCAGAGTAAAATAATTGGAAATTAATCCATTTGTTTGTACCACTGATAAAGGGTGTCTATAAAGTAACTCAATCCAACCAATAAATGTACTCCCGAACCCATACATTTCCAAAATCTTAAAAAGATAATCCCATTCTACCATATCAAACGCATTTTTGGCATCAAGTGAGATGGCAGCGACCGGAGACTGATCTTTTGCTACTGACCACATGATGTTGATGAATCGCCTAATGTTATCAGAAGAGCTACATACCTGAATAAACCCCACCTGGTCTATATGTATAAGAGATGTCATAACTTTACTTAATCTAGCTAGATCAGGGAAATTGGACAGTAACTTTTACACTCGCTTGGATCTTTGTCCTTTTTAAGAATCAGACTGATCCGGGCTTGTGTCATGGTTGGGGAAGCTTTCCATTATTTAATGATTTTGTGTAAAAAATAAAAAAAAAAGTGGGTAAGGCTTTAATTACATCATCAAGCTCCTCCAAGGTTATCTCAGAATCAAGAGAATTTTTTTACTCAACTTTGCCATCAGATTGACTGGTGCTTCTGCACAAATTTTGTAAGGCAAAATTACATTTAAGAAAATACTTTGTTAAACAAACCCCAGCCAATAGGCAGAATAAACACAAAGAACATGTAGATTCATTCACAGAACTGTCTCGAAGGTGTGTTCCTCCACAAAACAAATTCCAACCGATATAAAGCCGTTCAGTTTCCTCGGACAGACAAACAAGTGTTCAGTGTGCCGGCTGTTTATGAGTGTAGCAGGTGACGTAATCATTCCAATGTCCCACAAAAATATTCCACAAAATAAACTCCAGCCAACAGGAGGCATAAGCACAAGGAATGAACAGATTCATCCACAACTGTCCCGAAGCAGTATTATTCCACAAAACAAACTGCAGCTGCTAGGCAGAACCAGCACAAAAAGAAACAAACAGGCGTTCCGGTTCCTCAGATGGTCAAGAGTCAAATTCACTCATAGGCCACATGAAAAAATACACCACTACTTACTCAGTCTGTCAACTTTATAAAAGACATCCTTTGTGTGGGCATGTAGATATTTTGTGACCATCCCCAGCATCATCTGGCTGAGAACCCCACTGCCATGCCATCCATGTCAAGTTCCCGTCTGCAGGCCCCTCAGAGGTTTCATCTTGAGAACGTAAGTGTCTTTTATTGTGTCCAGAGCCCAAGGATTTTGACTTCTTTGCCATGTTTACCTCACAGAACAAATATGTAACTAGGTGTATCAAATCTCACTGGATTATAACATGACAATTAAATCATTCAAAAACTAGCAAAGTGCGCAGAGCTCGTCGCTCACACGTCTGCTCCTCGCATGATGTCATGTGACCTCCGAGATCCAAAAGTCTTAAACCAAAATTGGGAGGTTTTTTTTCTTTAAACCTGGATATAAGGAGTTATGTCATCAAATTAAGGTTTATTTAAGGTGGCTCAGTGATTAGCACTGTTGCCTCACAGCATGATGGTCCTGGTTCCTGGTGTCCTGGTTCAACTGGGCCTTTCTGTGTGGAGTTTGCATGTACTCCCTGTGTTCGTGTGTTTTTTCTCTGGAGTTTTTTTCCCATAGTGGTAAAGAAAAAAAAAGGAAGATGGGTTGTTAAATGGTGCATGGGACGAAAGGGATGGAGAAAGAACACTGAGATAAGATGGAAAGATTTATCACAATTTCTTATAAATCAATGTCACATTAATGCATTTCATTGTAAATACACACACGTCAACACTAAAAAGTATTTCATTGTTTATGTTTTGACATGTGAAAGTAGGTCACAAGTCCACTTGTGAGGGACTGGACCACAATGAATCACTTAATTGTGTAACTAAACAAATTGCGAGATGTAAACACTAGCATACACTATTGGTGGTGGCCAATAATACTGTTTATCATTTAGTTATAAGGTGGTTTGATCTGCTTTGGGCAAAGTTCTGTGAAAAGCATCCCATAGATACATTTGTTTATAAAATGAAAATCATTAAAGTTCTGTTATCTTTTTAGCCCACAAAAATTAAGTCAAACTGCCTTATGCACGCGAGCAAACAGACCTAGAATCAATTGGCATTTCTGCATTCACAACATAAAAAAGCAGGTACCAGCTTTATTTTTAACACTCAAATTGTTGAGGCTCACGCACAGAGCCAATCTTTACAACATCCTCTGTCACCACCTGCACCCACATACATGTGCACACATACACACTTTTAGTGTGAGACTGTCAGGGTGAACGCCTTTGCCCTTGTACACACTGTACTCTTTGTTAAATGGTTGCCATGGCAGCCATCTGTGACTCTCAGGTGCCTGAAACTTGTCACATTTCAGGTTCACCATGAGAATTGTGCACTATATCCTTTAATCCCTATCTTTATCACTTCCCCAGTCTCCTTATTCTCTTACTTTTATTGGCGTTTCATAAGGTTTAATTTGTCCAAGATTAGAGAAATAGTTCACTTAAAAAATTAAAGGTCTGTCAATATATACTCAAACTCATGTTGTTCAAACACCAAACTCTGACTTTCTTTCTTCCACTGAATAAAAAAGGAGATCACCATTCACTTGCATTGCAACTTTTTGTGTACAATGAAAGTTAATGGTGATTGGAAATGGAAAACCCATCAGAGCGGAGTGATTACAGAATGCTTTGAGCAGGGAAGGAAAATTGTTGTTGCTCCACTTCACTACACTCAAATATTCAGAGTAACTCAAAGTTTCTGAGTAACCAAGATGAAACATAATAATGTATATGCAGGGTTGGGCTGTAACTAAATGTATGTATTGGAGTAAAAAAAAATAACTTTATTTAACAGACTTAAATTAGAGTGTTACCAGGCTTTCATGGCAAATCAGGCTAATAATCACAATCATGGGTGTGACATGTTATTTAACTCTCTTCATGAAGGAGGAAGCGGGAGCCAGATAAACAATCCATGTAAGATTTTATTTTCCTCACTTTTCAGTCTTTTCAGGTTTTTCTTTTCAGCAACAATGCACACACAATCACTCTGTTGCATGTGTCTCTCTCGCGCGCACGGTTTGGACTGCACTTTTATCCCCCTACGGCTCTGACTGCAACATAGAACAGCTGTATGATACAACTTCCCACAGGTGTCAATCCTCACCATTCTCCCTCTCCTGGCCTCGCTGTCCACAGACGTCGCTCGGCCACACCCACATCACCACAGCGGGTTAAAATTACAGCATCGCAAGTTGTGGTTTTTGGGAAAATTTAAAAAAGGACCGCAGTCAACAAAAAGTTTGATGGTAGACACTAGATAATGAAAATACAATGTCTTAGTCATGTATAATGATTCCAGGATTGAATATCTGGCAACTACACCAGAATGATGCTGTCTTAATCAGTGCACTGTCAGCTGTGTACCAGAATCAATACAGTCACATTTTTACACAAATATTACATTTCAGTGCATTATACATCATTTCCCGCAGTTGTAGTTGCTGTGTTAATACATTTATTTAACATACTGTGTCATACAAAGTGATTCACAAAAAATTATAAAATACAATTGACAGTTAAAATCAAAGGAACAAAAGAATTAAAAGCACCTAAAAAATACAAGTGTCCGTAATAAAAGAAGTAGAAAATACAAATAAATAAATAGTCCTAACTATGGAAGCAAGCCTAGTAAAAATCATATTCTACATTGTTGTCACAGGAACTCACTGTGTTCATTTCTGCAAGTGGCATCTAATTATCATCTCGAATCTGTGTTAAAAAATCTTTTTATCCAATTTTGTTTCTGTATTAATCTTTGTCAGACCAATATAATAATGGACTCACTTAGGTGTTAATAGTGGAGATGTAGAGGTTCAGATAAAATAGTAATGACACATCACGCATAATTTTTCCAATTGTGTCTAGCCTTTATATATATGTATTCTAAAAGTATTCTTGTATTCCGAATACGTAATTTTTTATGTGATGTATCAAAATATATTACTGAATACATTTAAGTATTTAGTATTAAGCCCAGAATACTTTTTAAAGTATTCTGCCCAACCCTGTTAATATGTAATTTTTTGGGCAACCACTCGTATACATGGCAAAATCGAATAAAAACATAGCAAGACTTTCATATATCTTAGGAGTCTGGAATGTAGTACACACACCACAATACAGTTGTTTCATAACTGATATTGTACAGGTTCTTGTGTAAACTTACAGGCACATGCATGAATACATTAGAATACTGCTGGCTAATGTCCTTTGAATCAAGAAAAACTAAATAAGTACTCTCTCTCTCTCTCTCTCTCTCTCTCTCTCTCTCTCTCTACTTCATTCACTGTTTCAGTGCATCAGTTTGATGGTTGATGTCACAGCAGTCATGAATTCATGCTTACACAAATACAAAGTGTGTTTATAGTGTCAGGTCACACAGCAGGTTTCATTTAGATGGATTCCAGACAGTTCTTGGGAACACTTTGTCTCTTGGTCAAAACACACACACACACACACACACACACACACTTCAGAGCTACACTGGATTTGTCCAGACTGATCTCACAGTGAAACTGGAAACAGTAGGTTGACTGCTCTTTCGCTAAAACAGGTCTGGCTTACCGAAATTCAAAACACTGCACCCCCATTGGCCAAAGCGGTAAGTGTTGTTGTGTGAATGGCACGTGTGAGGTCCATTTTCTCAGTGAAATGTCATATGTTATAAACTTTACCCCCAAACCCCAAACTGAACCATAAGTGAAGTAAAAATATAATGTTAGAGGGAATAACACATGTCAATCAAAATAATCTATTAAAACACATTACTAATTGCAAAGTAAAAAAAAAAAAAAAAAAATTACATTTGGGAGTCCAAATCTAACACCCAGATATTGTCAACTGTTATACACTTTCAAAACAGACTGCTTTAAAATGACCCTAAACAACTGCAAACTAATAATCTCATCCTATATCTAACTGTTTGTTCAAGTAAGAGACTTTAATTTCATCAGAGGTTTTTAAACACCATGGCATAAAGTATAGGTCTGATTTTGCATCAATTAGAGACAATTAGCCTGATAAAATTGCTTGTGGTATGCAGTTATTTAAGCTATTCAGCCACTTACACATATGTTGTACACCCATAATGTACAGTATACAGTATGAACAAGAAAGGACATGTTTAAAATTTGGTAGAACAAAGGCATGCATGGAAGTCTATGGGTAGTCTCTGGATAGCCCCCACAAACTGTTTCTGAATGGTAATATACAATATAGTCTTTTAGTTATATTTAAGCAATATTTCTTGTTTCTATATAGGCCAAACAAACATTTCCATCAGTGGTTTGTCAGATTCTGCATGCTGTTAACCATCCAGCAGGATATATTCATATTGTGATGTTTTTGTTTGCCTTCTTTAGTACAGTCAGAATTCTAAGACCTGTTTAACAAATGTAGTTTAGGATAATTTCTTGGAAAGACATGTTTACTGAAGGTTTTAGAACAACAGCCAACAGCAACATGTTGCATCTGCTCACTGAGCAATACAGCACAACTCAGTGCAATATGAAAGTTTAATACATTTCACCCAGTAAATACAAATAAAAATTAAAAGAAGCTCGTCCATTTTAAAGGCCTGGCAGACATGTTTGTTGTGTACAATCTATTGTTATTCACTACACAGCAAAACAATCGAAACAAGGACTAAGACTACTGACCATACAAACTGGCAATATGAATATACCACAATTGTAGGCTGCAGTATCCACCTTATGCACCAGAGAAACAGGCGCAAAGCCATCTTGAAAAGTTTATCTCTGATCTTCCATTCTACCGGTTGCTATATAGAAATCTATGGTGTTGATGTCAAAGTGTAATTAGCTAGTGAAGTGGATTTACAGGATATAGAGTTGTCAAAAGCTATCATTATTATTTTAAAGTGTTCAGGTATGTCATAACAACAGGAAGCAGAGTGGGGAGATTTTAAAACAAGATCCTACCTTCACGCTGTGGACATACTGAAGTACCTCTCTGTGCTTGGATGAGACTCCAAGAGACAACACAAAGTCATTAAAAATATCTCTAACCATCTTCTCATGTCCTTCACCCATTGCATTATAGTTAAGGTGAACAGATTTTTTTTAGCGTTAAAGGTGCTATATGTTAGATTGACAACAAGCGTTTGAAATGGTTTCTGCAGTCTCCAAAATATTGGAGAGTTGTCTGCCCCACCCCAGACTCAAAGTTCATGCAATCTGCCAGAATGTTGACATGCAAATTAGCCAACTCAGCATCCGTTTTAAAGGATTTCTGGGCTTTAAACTGTCTCCATCTTCCACAGGCATCTACAATATTTATCATTGTTATCATTGTACTATTGGTGAGTGGGTGGGATCACACAGGCCATAACATAAACAGAAATTCCAGACATGAATGGAAACTTCAAAGTAGAATATACCGGTTGTAGTATTGTTATTGAAGATGCCAGTATTTCAACTTTTCTGTTTCCTGTTTCCTAACTCTCTATGACATATTATGGTCATTTTATGATTTAGTACAGGAAAAATATTACACATAGCACCTTTAAACCAGGACGGGGGGAGGGGTAACACTATATTGATACACACACACACATGAAAATGTAAGCTTTATTTTATATTCTGTTTACAACAATTTTCTTTAATGTTATTAAACATAATAATATGAGCTGTCACTGTTAGAATATCAACTAAACATTTTAACACAAATTATTAACAAGTTGAAATCTACAAATTAAGCAGAATTACAGGTTTAACAATTAAACACTTGTATTATGAAAAAGTCCAGTGTGTCAAAACTGTCTGAATGTAATCTGCCAGGTCCAATTTACCTCTGCAGGTGTCGGTAAAAACGAACATTTAGAGTGACAGAAAAACAAACCTCACTAGCATTTTCACGTAGTAAAGGGGTGCTGTAGGCTCACACCATCAACTCTTGGTGAAAAATACTTTCTGTGCTCCAAAAAAATCTATTTTCATCGACTCTTCTTAGTAGCTACAATACAAAACGGGAAGTTAGATGACAAAATTCAGAAGAGCAGAGCGTGGAAAAGGGGCAGGGCTAAATAAGTGAATAAACTCCACAAAACATATATCAGAATCCTAGATTGTTGATTTTGACTAATAAGGCAAACAGTAAAAAGATGTGTGATTCTGAAAGTATTTGTAAATAATCCACAAAGCTCGAGTGCTCAGTGTCCCCAGCAGGACCCAAATCTCTCATGACTCGTGAGGTTGCCCTTTTAGTCTGCTCCTTTGAGCAATCAGCGTCTGTGAGAAGTTACAGATCGTAAAATCAGAACCACATGTTCAATATACAAGTCTGTAGTCTGTAAGGAAGTGATTGACAGAAGTTGCTAAACTCCTGCATTTTGGACATTTTAAAACTCGTAATTTATATGACCAGACACTTTAAAGGGATCTGTTGTGAGTTAAAGCTGTTTTCACACTTGGTTTTATTGCTTTGTCTAAACATAAGTTTGATTCTACTACCTCCCCATTGCTGGTTTCTCATTTCATGACGGTACCTTTGCATAATCATCATGGATGATTACCTTGAGTACCAGTCACAGCTGTTTAGCATTGCTAGGTAATGTCTCGAGACAATAAGATGCCAGCTTCACTGTTTAATTCTTGTTTTTGTCTCTTTAGATTTATTACCAAAATTGTACATGCATAGAATAACAAAGCATAAGCACATGGAACTCAACATGTTCCAGTACCCTAACATTGATCCAATTCTGCTGTGTTACTGACAAGTGCCATCTCCCATCAGACATGTTTGCATCAATTCAAATGTGTTTAGGGGAGAGTAGGGTAAAATGAAACGATGTTTTACAAAAAAAAAATTGTGGAAAGAAAGTCACTCTGTGACGCAGTTCAATAGAAACTGAGGAGGCGAGAACCGGCTTGACAATATAAATAATAGTTTGATGGTAAACTAAACCAAAAAGACACAAACAAACACGAGACACGAGACGGTCAGCTGCCGTAAAAGTTCTCTCTGTCGCACCACCATCCGCAGTCGGACTTTATCCCTCTCAGAGGCTTGATTAGGTCGTCTTTTAATTGTAAACATTATAAACAGAACAGTTATTAGAACAAATTTGTTACAGAAATACCAGTGGTTCAACTTCCCCCAGGCTGTTCAGTTCATTTTGCCCAATAGTGACGATGACGATTTTGGGAAAAAGCACCTAGCTTAGTACTTCAGGGCTAATATTGTGTTAATCAAATAATGGATATTTAAAAAACTAACAAACAGGGCCACTATGTTTGTTTGCTTATATCTTAAAAATGCATAAAGATGTTTGCACGATTTTTGGCATACTTCTACAACTTTTTGTAAGCAACAAAATGATGTCACTGTGACGTCATCGTGGGTAACAACTTGATACAAATATAAAAATAAGCAAATTAATAAGTAAAGTCAGGCCCATGGGTTGGGTCAATAAGCATCACAGACAGTGACTTCCTTTTGTTGTTTACTAAAAGATGTAGAAGTACGCCAAAAATCGTGCAAACACCTTCATGTATTTTTAAGATATGAGCAATCAAACATCGTGGCCCTTAGAGCACAATCTTCTCTGCAGACTTTTGGGTTTGAATCCTGTGCCGTAGTTGAATAGAGTGCAAAGCTACATAAAGAATGTACAAAGAACTATAGAATTTATTTGAGTTCAATGATTTTTCATTTCCTTTCAGTGAAGCTCTGAATTGGCAAATAATAATATTTTGAGCAATATTCATGATATTTAGATGAGCAAAATTACTTAATTCAAGATTGTGATCCAATAGTTATTCCTGCCAGTTGAAAACAAAAAGTACCCATATGGAGGGCACAGTGTCTACAGACTTCTTGATTGTTTTTTCACAACACTTATGTCCTTCCTTAAATGGATGTTTTCACACCTAGTTCAGTTGAGCACTCCAAAGGGTCTCAGAGCGATATAACATGTACATGTAAACAACCCAAATGATCTCAGACCCCCTAAAAGGTCCCATAAATGAACCGAACTAAGACCACCTCTGGATATAAACTCTCCCTTTAAGCTTCGGGTGTTCTTTTTGAAAATCATTTAACATCTCTATTATCGTAGTGTTTGGAATACAATGTCCTCTTTCTTATGTGTTTTTTGTCCTGTTCCTTTAATGAGAATGACATTTTTCATGATGCAGAAAAAATGTAATTAATGAACCAATCAGTATAATGGAGTTAGTAATCACCCCTGTGCCAGTAAATTGCACTGCACTTGGCAGAATGTTACTGTAGATAACCAAATTAGAGCATAATTTAGTTAAGCTTCCTCTCTTAACATCAAGGTTTCTGTAATGTTTAGCCAGACCTATCAAAATTTAACAAACCTCTTTAGAACTATATAAATGCACTGTGTTGCTTTTATAAGTACATTTATTGAACAAGAAATCAATTTTTCTACAGTATATGCAGCTATGATTTTCAAGTATCTTGTTCATACTGATTGATATGTAGGTTTCTTTTAAGAGCTTACAGAGTGAAAAATCTTAAAATTCACCATTCAGCTTGCCATCTGTTTCATGTGCTGCTCATATGTAGCACTGGCCAATTGAACACTCTAAAACAAATGGGGATGACACTTTGCAGAAGGACAGACGTATATGGCCATGTGTTTCAGTGCTCTGTTGAACACATATTGATAGGTGGTGTTTCCTTGTGTACATGTATATGTGATATACACTTGAGCTGTTGTGCTACAAAGCTGTGGGGCCTCATGTTTTGTAACCAACCGCTGTTCAGATAGAATTCTATAGAAATGTATGTATTCACTCAATACTCTTATTGGGGGCTCTTATTTGAGAATTACTGTTACTGTAACAAATAAATAATGAACAAACTTTTAAGACACAAAGACAGACATCGAAAACACATAGCACATAAA
The DNA here is from genome assembly GCA_032164185.1 of Moxostoma hubbsi. Classification (NCBI taxonomy): domain Eukaryota; kingdom Metazoa; phylum Chordata; class Actinopteri; order Cypriniformes; family Catostomidae; genus Moxostoma; species Moxostoma hubbsi. The sequence continues at coordinate 20,446,025 of JAVLUX010000031.1, forward strand.
ACAACAGAGGTATAGAGAAATAATACTGTTCTACCACTCACTACCACCTGTACCAGACTGACATTTCACTGACCACTGCCTGCATTTCTAAGAATTAAGTAATTTTAAGAATTAAGGAATTTTCATCTCAATAGCAGTGTTACAGAGGTTTGGCACCATGACACTGAATGATTGTGCACCCATTGAGAAAGTTCGAATCTAGGGGCAACAAGTTTATAATATGAGGACCTACATAAAGGTGTTTAAGGCTGAGGGTAAGGATAATGCAAAGCTACTGAACACTTTAAGGTTGAGGGGTGCCTTTTAGTGGATATGAGAAGAGAAAGGCAGCAAATCATGACTTGCTGTTCATTGCCATGCATATTGGCATCTCATCCTAATCTTCCCCAGAATTATGACTTCAATTTTTAACACTTGTTAAGAGAATCCTCTACTACCTTCTGCCCATTTAAACAGCTTTCATTACTTAATTTGGCAGGAGCTGTGGCTTCCTCTTCCAAGAAATAAAATGCTCAGAGCCTGTGGCAAATGCAGGTCATGTATCATATGCAAGATTTACTAGCTATATTAATTTCCTTTGTTGGAGAGAGTATCACGGGCAACAACCAACCTGAGAAGTACAATTATGAGTTGGCTCAATCATATTAAATCTTACCAGTTCATTCATATGAATTCTAGATGTGCAAATACTCAGAGGTGTAATGCTGAAGGAAAAGTTCTGCATGTCAAATTTTGTATACATGCTTATAAATTTTATGCCCCAACCCAAAACCCATTTCTAAACCTAACCCTAGAGTATTGATGATTCAGAGCATAGAGTATGTTTTGTATGACAGAAGAAATTGCTCCATATTAGAAGATGAAAATCTTCTAAGAGAGTAATCTGATTGGCTGTTGCAATCCAACTCATACAATTTCGTCAACATGTATGAATCTCTACGATTTCTCTGTAAGAGCCTGTTGGCCATGACAGTCTCATGTGTTCAAGACAAATAATGACAAAAAAGCAACACATTTACTCTCAGATCAAGGTTTGGCTGGTTAGCCTCTGCAGTCAAGACATCATAACTAATCATATACAGGCAAAAAGCATGTTTCTCCCTTGAATGGCCATGCAAATGTGGTCAGAGTCCTTTGACAACACTACATATTTAATATGAAACAAGAGTTTTAATATAGTTTGATCAGTCTTTTATAGTGATTGGCTTAGTCTCTGGAAGTGCCCAAAAAGGAAAAATGGCAGCATCCAGGTCACACAACTCAAAGACAAACTGCTCCTTGAGTTGTCTCTGCAATGTCTTAGTTTGATAAGATGTTGTGAATGTGTTGTCTACGCAGATGACTGGGGTTATAATCCTCCTTTTAACTCAATAGTACCCATCCCGTTTCCACTCAATATTTTCCTTTAATACTTATAAAATTTAGATAAAGGTTGATTTCCTTGCAGTGATAGGTTGGTGTGGGGTGTCTGTAGGACTCTAAATTAACACACTGCAGTGATGCCCTGTTAGTATTTAATTAGGTGCAAATAGTATCTGTCAAACACTAGTTGCACAAAGATTATTAGTGCAAACAGCCTCTGCCTTAAGGGGAGGTATTACAGGTGAATAGGCAAAAAAAATCCTGTTCTTTCAGAATAAAAAAAAAAATTCCCAGATGAATACACCAAAAAATATAAAAAAAATAATTTGTATTGTGACGTTACAATTCAAAGGTTACATATACAAATAAAACATAGCATTTAGATCCGTACAAGGTTGCCAAGGTCAGAAATTATTAATTGTATCATTCTGCATTTATCTCCAACTCCAATACAATTTTAAATAATCTTTTGCTTCTCTTTGATATGCTAATTCAGATTACTGCACAGCATTAATTTCGCAAGGTTGACGAGAGGGATCCCTTCTAGACACAACCCTCTTGGCCAAGCAACTGCCATTAAGATGAAAGGGACCGATGTCCCACAGCTCGATGTAGGTATTTGACTTCTTACTGTCCCCGAGATGAAGCTGTCATCAATGGTATCTGTAAAAAAACAAAGTGGGTAAAACTTTACAATTTTAATCCAGACAGGTCATGTTTACATTTTGCTGTAGTATGTAACTATTTTATAATGAATGTGTCTTGCGACAGGATCCAGGCACAGAGTAAGGACCTCTGACCCAGGTTTTAGCAAGGGCCCCGTTATGGCCACTAGAGGCACTGACAGCCTCCAGTGGGCAAAGCATAGAAGGGATCATGCCAGCAGCAGTCTAGTTGTAGGAACTCAGGGATGCTGTGATTCAGATAGACACCATATACTGACATTAACTGCTTACCTAATGACTTTGGATCTGTTTCTCCACCTTTGCAAAGAAAAAAAAAAAATGAATGAGTGGTGATCTTAAACAATATGGTTAAATGTTACAAAAATTGTTTCTCACGACAGGATCCGAAGCAAGGAATGTACAGCCAATACTTCAGGTTTTTGAGAGAATTCTTCTACCCCCCTGTGTTAATCATTCAAGTCATAGCAGGTCTTGAATGGGCAAAAAGGGGGCAACTGGAAGAAAGAAAAAAAAAAAGTTAAAAAAAAGTTAAAAAAAAAAAAAAAAAAAAAAAAACTTACAGGTAATAGTTAGAGAATGACTCCTCTGCATTATTCTGTACTCCAGGCCTTACAACCAACTGAGCCTAAACATGGAGAAAGAAAAAAAATATAACAAATTCCACCATATCCAAAAATAATGAGCAGAATTTAGCATGCACACTACACTCAAGTATTCTTTGACAGTCTCCGGAGTTAAAGACAGAAAAAGTGATGTCTTTTATTAAGTCAGAGGAAGCACATGGCTGCTACGCTACGTAATATACATTTAACTTGAACCAGACTTCCTTACCTATGCAACGAAGTCATAGTAATTGACGAGTCTCTCTTCAGTCGGGGGGATCATTTGGCCAATCTATAACATGAAAAATAACAAAAGGTTGAAGTTGCACCAGCAGGCAGACAGGCCGCACATTCACCACGTGCAGACCGAATCTCGCGCTATACATTCACTTTCTACACTACATCTAAACACAACAATAATTATGAAACGCATAAACGCAAACACAATTTTTTATTAAACAAACTGACGCTCAGAAAAGTTAATAACTTCCTAATAACGTACAGTCATTGTTTCAGCACACTTAACAGATCACGCACATACAGCATGGTTTGTACATTTATATATCGCTGTTTTGCTAAAACAAGCGAAGAACAATTCAACTCACATTTAAGAAATAAATAAGCAGATATCTAGTCATGCACACTAACCTGCACACATGTTGCGACCGCTCATGCTGTTCGCGTCTGATCAGTAGACCTGTGCTGAAGAGAATGACCCCGTATGTGATCGCAGTGAGGAATCATGGGATATTTAAAGAGAGCCTCTAGCGGTAGAGAAGAACAAAGGGGCCTCAGTTTTTTCCTGGAAGGCAGCAGATGCCCTTACCCCGTCCCCACCCTAATCCTAACAAATGGAGCCTCGTAGGCTGAAGGAACAACCAAAGGCACCTTTCTCACATCGCTGGGAGGGAGAAGAGATACAACTTTAAAAAATAAAATGTAAATAATGTAACGTAACTTTCACATAGCCTACTATTTAGTTGAAAGTTTATACATTATCAACACGATTAGTTTTAGATATGGGCTTTTATGTTCTTTAAAGGTGGATTTTCTAGAGTGAACCCCAGATCAGAGTTGAATTTGTGGTCAATAATATTGTTATTTTTTTATTTTAATTATTTATTTATTTTTTAAACATTTTCTATAAATAAATAGAGATTTAAAAATAAATAAAAAATTTCACAACATTCCAAAATCAGTTGGTGGGTTAATATGCGTTACAAAAATGCACGACAATTATGCTATTTTTGAGTCTCCTTTGAAGATTAACCCCATCTGTTTTAATTGTAATTTATGCCATATTTATTTGTATTTATTATGTGTTCTTGCTGCTGCTCAGCTTCTTTGTTGCTTTGTCACGAAAAACATTTTGTAATTGTAAGGCCTGTTTTTGTGTGACCAAAAAGGGACATTTATAAGGACACAATTTTATTTGCGCACTACATAAACACAGAACAGTTAGCATTACATTGAACATTTACAGGAAATAATACAAATTAATTACAAATGCTCAAAAAGAAAAGGAGGGTAATACAACTTAATAAACTTGTTATTCTTTCCATTATGTATGAGTGTAAGAGATTGTTCAATATATTTAAAATTAAAAAAGACTTCTAATCTGCGTAAAGTATCAAGAGAGCTGCGATTTGTTTTTGTTTTGTTTTTTATGAATCAAGTAGCCTATTTACACTACAAGACAACAAAAATACAACGTGTTCACAGCATGATACTTAAAAATAGAACAACATATATTTTAATGATAATATTTAAAAGAACACATCACTGATTCGGATTTCATGCAGTGGATATAGTGTTATTCATATTCATAAATGTATGGATGGAATGTACAGGAGTAAAACATAAAACTAGATCATTCATCATTTTTGCTGTTTGTGTCCTTAATATTTTAATATAGGTTGTGAATGTGACGTGACCTCGTGTTTCCTCATTCCATTGGCTACAACAAAACCGCGAGCGAATGTGTTTCTTTGTTCATTGGTGAGTCAATCTGTCAATCAAGCCACGAGCGTTTCATGTCGTAACACTCACCAATCACGTCTCAATGGGCGGGGATTAACCGCTAATCCAGGATGTTTGTCTTTCGTCTAGTATGTGCATCTAGCAACGATGTTTACAATAAAAAATATTTGGCATTGTTATTCTTTGTTGCAGTGACCATGAAAAAAACAACTAGATGACCACGGAAGACGTTTATTTCTCTCATTTGTTGCACTTTGAATGAGCAGCGGGGATTGAATGGTCACTGATTGCTGTCCTCGTTTAGGATTGCAGCTTGGCCTGTCAGTGCTTCTATTACAATCATGTTTATTTCATAACGAAGGCAGCGAGGGGCACCATATAAACTAAATGACTGTCAGAAATATCGCCTCCATTTGTAATATGGTAAGTATTAATGTGTGGCTAGTGCTTTGCTAGCTCTTACGTAATGATGATGATGATGATGATGGTTGTTTGTGTTCACTCACAGTCAGGTGCATGACCTCTCCTTTATGAGCTGATGTAGACATTAATCACCCTTGTATTAATACATCTATCATCACTAGACATATTTACGTGCTCAATTAATAAACTTGGGGTGATAGTGTAAGAAAAAAATGAGCTCTGTTTAAAAGGAAAGGCTAGCAGTTAATGGGATGCCCTGCTTGTGTTGTGGTAACTTACTTAGCTTTACTCTCTAAGTTATGTATCTGAGGTGTAAATATATATTTTTAAAAATGATCTTTTAAAACCCCTATTTAAGAGAAATCACAATCTCAGGGACAAAAATAGGGCTAATCAGTTTTTAAAGGATCTATTTAAGTTGTGATCACTGAAATGTAAGTGGGATGATTCCAGAAATGACAATGTGTAGTTGTGCACTTTACATAATATGTCAGAAATTCTTATTATTTATTTATTGATCATTTTATAATAAACATTTGCCCTTAACATTACAACAGATCTTACATTTAACTATTCTTTTCAAACCTTGCACAGCACATAACTAGAAAAACATTGTTACACATAAGAGGCACATCTATGTTATAATTTCTGATTAATATAACAAATTTTAGTACTTTCCATGCTTGAGCAATTTCTATTATCTGTATATACAAACATGTTTCTACACTTTTGTGCTTAGTGCCTCTGTATGACACTTTTGCCATTTTGAGGGCTTAACATGTAGGTTATTAGGAACAGAGCTTTTTTTATATAAAATAGGACACTGCGGTGCTTAGTTTCTTTTAAAGCATTTTTGTGGGATATCTGTCATTGCCTGAATATTTCAGTGCCTGAAACTGGCCTACGGTCTCACATCCATGTCCACTGTTCATCCTCAGATAACTACAGGTGGCATGTAAATCAGGACTAGATGTGGTTGGTAATATGAATAGTGAATTAGTGCTTCAGTTTAAGAACATGTTTATTACCTGTGCTTCAGTTTGAGAACATGCATTTATTACCTGTGCTTCAGTTTGAGAACATGCATTTATTACCTGTGATTCAGTTTGAGAACATGCATTTATTACATGTGCTTCAGTCTGAGAACATGCATTTATTACCTGTGATTCAGTTTGAGAACATGCATTTATTACCTGTGCTTCAGTTTAAGAACATGTTTATTACCTGTGCTTCAGTTTGAGAACATGCATTTATTACCTGTGCTTCAGTTTGAGAACATGCATTTATTACCTGTGCTTCAGTTTGAGAACATGCATTTATTACCTGTGCTTTAGTTTTAGAACATGTTTATTACCTGTGCTTCAGTTTTAGAACATGCATTTATTACCTGTGCTTCGGTTTAAGAACATGTTTATTACCTGTGCTTCAGTTTGAGAACATGCATTTATTACCTGTGCTTCGGTTTAAGAACATGTTTATTACCTGTGCTTCAGTTTTAGAACATGCATTTATTACCTGTGCTTCGGTTTAAGAACATGTTTATTACCTGTGCTTCAGTTTGAGAACATGCATTTATTACCTGTGCTTCAGTTTGAGAACATGCATTTATTACCTGTGCTTTAGTTTTAGAACATGTTTATTACCTGTGCTTCAGTTTGAGAACATGCATTTATTACCTGTGCTTTAGTTTTAGAACATGTTTATTACCTGTGCTTCAGTTTGAGAACATGCGTTTATTACCTGTGCTTCAGTTTTAGAACATGTTTATTAACTGTGCTTCAGTTTGAGAACATGCATTTATTACCTGTGCTTTAGTTTTAGAACATGTTTATTAACTGTGCTTCAGTTTGAGAACATGCATTTATTACATGTGCTTCAGTTTAAGAACATGTTTATTAACTGTGCTTCAGTTTGAGAACATGCATTTATTACCTGTGCTTCAGTTTGAGAACATGCATTTATTACCTGTGCTTTAGTTTTAGAACATGCTTATTAACTGTGCTTCAGTTTGAGAACATGCATTTATTACCTGTGCTTCAGTTTGAGAACATGCATTTATTACCTGTGCTTTAGTTTTAGAACATGTTTATTAACTGTGCTTCAGTTTGAGAACATGCATTTATTACATGTGCTTCAGTTTAAGAACATGTTTATTAACTGTGCTTCAGTTTGAGAACATGCATTTATTACCTGTGCTTCAGTTTGAGAACATGCATTTATTACCTGTGCTTTAGTTTTAGAACATGCTTATTAACTGTGCTTCAGTTTGAGAACATGCATTTATTACCTGTGCTTCAGTTTGAGAACATGCATTTATTACCTGTGCTTTAGTTTTAGAACATGTTTATTAACTGTGCTTCAGTTTAAGAACATGTTTATTAACTGTGCTTCAGTTTAAGAACGTTTATTACCTGTGCTTCAGTTTGAGAACATGCATTTATTACATGTGCTTCAGTTTAAGAACATGTTTATTAACTGTGCTTCAGTTTGAGAGCATGCATTTATTACCTGTGCTTCAGTTTGAGAACATGCATTTATTACTTGTGCTTTAGTTTTAGAACATGTTTATTAACTGTGCTTCAGTTTGAGAACATGCATTTATTACTTGTGCTTTAGTTTTACAACATGTTTATTACCTGTGCTTCAGTTTGAGAACATGCATTTATTACCTGTGCTTCAGTTTAAGAACATGTTTATTAACTGTGCTTCAGTTTGAGAACATGCATTTATTACATGTGCTTCAGTTTAAGAACATGTTTATTACCTGTGCTTCAGTTTAAGAACGTTTATTACCTGTGCTTCAGTTTGAGAACATGCATTTATTACATGTGCTTCAGTTTAAGAACATGTTTATTAACTGTGCTTCAGTTTGAGAACATGCATTTATTACATGTGCTTCAGTTTAAGAACATGTTTATTAACTGTGCTTCAGTTTAAGAACGTTTATTACCTGTGCTTCAGTTTGAGAACATGCATTTATTACATGTGCTTCAGTTTAAGAACATGTTTATTAACTGTGCTTCAGTTTGAGAACATGCATTTATTACCTGTGCTTCAGTTTAAGAACATGTTTATTACCTGTTCTTCAGTTTGAGAACATGCATTTATTACTTGTGCTTTAGTTTTACAACATGTTTATTACCTGTGCTTCAGTTTGAGAACATGCATTTATTACCTGTGCTTCAGTTTAAGAACATGTTTATTAACTGTGCTTCAGTTTGAGAACATGCATTTATTACCTGTGCTTCAGTTTGAGAACATGCATTTATTACCTGTGATTCAGTTTGAGAACATGCATTTTCTTACCTGTGCTTCAGTCTGAGAACATGCGTTTATTACCTCTGCTTCAGTTTGAGAATGAGAATTTGCATATATTTACTGTGCCTCATTTTGAGAATATGCAGATTTGACCTGTGCTTCAGTTTAAGAATGAGAACATATGTATATTACCTATGCTTAATTTTGAAGACATGCATATTGAATTAATTCATTCATTGAATTAATATGCGTGCACATGACAACATCGTTTTCACAAATTACACGGAGACGATAACGGCATCTTTTTCAAAGACTTGCACTTTGAAACCCGTTTTCAAAAGTTTGCATTTTCAGGCCCCAAAACGCTGTTGTCGTGTAAACGAACAGCCAAAACACATTAAAAGTTTTCAGTTTTTAGTTGAAAATGTTGTTTTGTAAACGGCCCCTCAGTTAATGAAAATGAACATGCGTTCATTACCTGTGCTTCAGTTTGAGAAAATATGTTTATTACCTGTGCTTCAGTCTGAGAACATGTGTTTATTACCTGTGCTTCGGTTTGAGAACTTGCGTCTATTATCTGTGCTTAAGTTTGAGAACATACATCTATTACCTGTGCTTTAGTGTGAGAATATGTTTATTGCCTGTGCTTCATTTTGTGAACTTAAATCTATCACCTGTGCAGTTTAGAACATGTTTATTACCTGTGCTTCAGTTTGAGAACATGCATTTATTACCTGTGCTTCAGTTTTAGAACATGCATTTATTACCTGTGCTTCAGTTTAAGAACATGTTTATAACCTGTGCTTCAGTTTGAGAACATGCATTTATTACCTGTGCTTCAGTTTAAGAAAATGTTTATTACCTGTGATTCAGTTTAAGAACATGTTTATTACCTGTGCTTCAGTTTGAGAACATGCATTTATTACCTGTGCTTCAGTTTAAGAACATGTTTATTACCTGTGCTTCAGTTTGAGAACATGCATTTATTACCTGTGCTTCAGTTTAAGAACATGTTTATTACCTGTGCTTTAGGTTGAGAACATGCATTTATTACCTGTGATTCAGTTTGAGAACATGCATTTTCTTACCTGTGCTTCAGTCTAAGAACATGCGTTTATTGCCTCTGCTTCAGTTTGAGAATGAGAATTTGCATATATTTACTGTGCCTCATTTTGAGAATATGCAGATTTGACCTGTGCTTCAGTTTAAGAATGAGAACATATGTATATTCAACCCGATATCACGCCGAGGCGTGAAATAGACACGCCGGTCCACTCGCGGATGCGTGTCGGTGTCACGCTTTGCCTCCTCCAGGCGTGTACATGACACGCGCGCGTCTACGTAGAATACCGTCAGGGGGCGATCGTTTCCTCGACGCCAACAACTCTCCGCGCACCAGAGAGGAAGCGATACCGTTGTCGTCGCGTTGCACGTTCGTGCGGGCGGGATGCCGGCCAATTTCGCCGGTTACTTTCACTTGTGACCATATGTGACAAATAAAGGTTCATTACATAGTGCTGCTTTCATGAAGAAATCCTAACGTTGCTGTAGCCTAACGTTGTTATACGTGTGTGTGTGTGTGTGTGTGTGTGTGTGTGTGTGTGTGTGTGGGCTGTCGAGTATCTTGTGCTGATGTAAATAAACAAATAAATATATATATATATATAAATATATATATATATATATATATATATATATATATATATATATATATTTATTTAAAAAGTGTATTTATATACAAAAATAAACCCGGAAGTGGAGAACGCGATGTATCGCTTCCTCTTTGGTGCGCGGACAGTTGTTGGCGTCGAGGAAACGATCGCCCCCTGCCGGTATTCTACGTAGACGCGCGCGTGTCATGTACACGCCTGGAGGAGGCAAAGCGTGAAATAGACACGCATCCGCGAGTGGACCGGCGTGTCTATTTCACGCCTCGGCGTGATACCGGGTTGGTATATTACCTATGCTTCATTTTGAAGATATGCATATTGAATTAATTAATTTATTGAATTAATATGCGTGCACATGACAACATCGTTTTCACAAATTACACGGATGATAACGGCATCTTTTTCAAAGACTTGCACTTTGAAACCCGTTTTCAAAAGTTTGCATTTTTAGGCCCCAAAACGCTGTTGTTGTGTAAACGAACAGCCAAAACAGTTTTTAGTTGAAAAGGTTGTCGTCTAAACAGCCTCTCAGTTAATGAAAATGTATCAACCTGTGCTTCAGTTTGAGAATATGCTTCTATTAGGCTACCTGTGCTTTAATTTGAGAACATACTTTTGTTACCTATGCTTCAGTTTGAGAAAATACATCTGTAATGTGTGCTTCAGTTTGGCAACTGACATTTGAGTGTACTTGTATGCAATGCATACACATCTGTGTGCTTTGGTAGGTTTCTGAGTCTTCGTAGAATCAAAGGCAGGCTATTTGGTAATTATAAATGAAGAGAAAATGACCCCTATTTGAAGTCAAATGTTGCCAAAGGTACCTACCTTCACATTATTTAGACAATATAATGGCTCTTAATTTTTTCAAAGCCTTTGAGCTCAGAGGATTTGATAGCCCCAACGAATGAATGCAGTGCATTACTTGCCCGTTGTTCATTATTATGGCCTAAAAACCTTTAACCTCTGGAGTCTCTGTTAGCCAATGCTGTGTTTATATTTAAAGTGAATGGGTAGCAAAGATATCTTAGTACTAGAAATAAAGGTCTTTGTGGATTCATATTTCTTTGAGAAAAAAAAATAGATTTCTGACTAGGGTCAATAATACTAAAATAGACAATGCACTGACTCAGAGTGTGGCTATTTCCCATCTTTCAGTTGTCAGTCATGCTCCTGACTCTCCTGGCTTATGACTTTGATCTTTGTCTCAGACCTGAATTGTCTAACGGGATCAAATTGTGGTGGGTGTAGTAATTCTTTACATGATCTGTTTATTCCAGAGTTATCAGAATATACTGTAGTTAGAAGATAAGTTGAGTCTAAAAAGATGTTCACAGTTCTTAGCTAAATATTGTGGATACATTTGAATGGATAAAGAATGAATAAATGTGTGAATATGAAGACGAAACAGATGTTTTATACTGTAGATGTGGCTTATATTTTATGATGAGCAAATCTGACATTACTAGAACCGAAAAGCTCAAACCACGCTCGTCTCTTAAGCCGAGGTGAAACTCTGAACTTGTCCTGGTGAATTAGTTACACTCTGTTATGAATTCTTATCTAGCAACACTTCCTGGTTAGTTCTATTCATTATTAAGGCTTTGCATACAACAGCTCTTCCTGCCTCAGAGCTCTATTACAACTTCAGTGTTCTGTCACTCAGCTGTTGTTAAATGGAACCTTCATTAAAACACTTGATACTTTGAGAGTAAATAAATGGAATTGACTCCAAAATTATACCTTACTGCCCTCCGAGTTGACCTAGTTACTATGAATTCAAGTTATTTCATTTGTGTCCGACCATTTTTAGACAACATTTGGCTATACGTTTGATAATAATCACAGAGCAGAGCAGTGACTGGAGCATAATCTGATCTTTTTTTGGGCAATCTATTTTAAACAAACTTGGGAATATCAGTTGTTTATTGAGTGCAGAAAAGCCAAAAAAGCATTCTTTGGCCTGGTAGGCAGACAGTTGCTACCGTCATGGTTAGGCTGAAAGACGAATTACTGTTTTATTTCCTCCTAGCCCCAAGTTGAAAAATATGTTAAAGAGCCAGTGTGCATACTTTGTCTTTTGAAAAATTTGAATGACAATGAATGAGAATGAAAATTTTATATTAAATGAAAGTTGATGTTATGGAAAATGTGTAATGACATCCCTCAACCTTTCATTCTCTTCTTTCAGGGCACCAATGCCTCTGCTCTGGAGAAAGACATTGGTCCAGAGCAGTTCCCCATTAATGAACACTACTTTGGATTGGTCAATGTAAGTATCACACAATGCTAGACCAGCCCTTTTACAGACTCGTGTTTTCGCAACAGCTATTGTGATGAACATTGTACCTCCTGAGGAATGAGAGAGTTAGAGAACAAATTATAAAATAAACATAGTGAGGGGTTGTTCAGACCAAACATGTTCTCGTGCTAAAAAAGCTAGACGCAGAGCTCTGAATAGTACAGAACACAAGTGTCTCAAGATGCATTTTTAAAAGACTTATTTTAACTTGACACAGCATCTAAAAAAAATGCTAACCTCCTGCGCAACATGCTGAAAAAACAGTGAGACATAGTGCAATGGTCAATGATGCTAGTCTAATGCATATTTACATAGAGAAACAATTGAAAAACAGTGCAGATGGATGCAAAAACATCTGCCCCGAATGATTTATGTAATACTGCAATGAAACCTAGAGAAGCTTGGTTTTCTCATTTGTGTGCTAATGATAATGCAATGTTGTATTACTTACTTTTATTGTCTTACATTATTTATTACAAATTTCAGGAACACCGCAAGATTAAAAACTAAATAAACAGCTGAAACGTTTGAAATTTGAGCTGCTAAAAGTTTTCAATTTTGGCTACCCACTTTGTTTGCTGTTTTCAAGAGAACTGTGTGGTTTATTTGTAGTCATCTGTAAAATACATTAACATTTGTTTTTTACTGCAGGACAGGTCAGCTTGACAAAGACAAATTTATTCCGACAGCCATTAGCTGCAGATATTAGGAATATGAATAACATGTTATTGTTCAGTCTTACAAAGCTGAACCTTTCAGGTTTTTTGTTTTCAGTTTTAGGAGAATGGCAATAATCAGGTTGAAGATGTAACAGTGGGTTATATCTCACTTAATCATCAGGAGATCTTATAATGGATTTAGTAAAATTGTGTGGCATAATTATTTCTCTTTTGTGACTTATTTAAATGCTACCTGATCTAATGAGTTTATTTATGAGGGGGAATTACTGCTTTAAATTTAATAAAGGATTTTAAGACCTGTCATCACAAGGTGACAATAAAATAACTAATTAAAAGAAAAGTCACTTTATGAGAGATTTGATTATAACCAAATCAAATGGTGTGTCTTTTTGTGGAATTCAAATAGCCCACGATAAGCAGTGATGTCATCGGAGGTTTGGCATAGTGGTTAGCACATGTGCTTCAACAAATTAGCCCCTCCTCCACCAATCAAGCCGCACAGTTCTCATTGCAAAAACTGTGACAATCCTAGCCAGTTGGCTTGATCACGTTGTCTTTTTCCACTGTGGAGCTGCGAAATCAGTATAAGAACATACTTGACATATATGTCAGCTGGCGACAGCGTGAAAGGTAAACATTGGAGTGAGTGCAATATGGAGGAAGATCACATATTCCAGTTTTTAGGACTGGACATACAGAATGGAAAAAGTTGGGAAAAGGACATTTATTGACTAAATTAAATGAGTAATATATTAATATATATGAGTATATATTTTAATGAGCTAGTTAGTGCAATATACTTCCCTGATGACAAAGGCATTTAGAAATGCTGTCCTAGTTAAACCATAATCATAAAATCACGAAAGTACGCTAAACATCCACAAAACATATTTTTTTATTAACTTAACCCAAATATTAGAGAACTTGGCCAGCTACCTGTATCTAGAAACAACTGCGTTACCTTGGCTTTCATAAATGAAAGTTTTGCTCAAATTGGCTCACCCGGGCCTGCCAAGATACAAATTATAATCAAAATATTAATAACTAAAGTCTATGGACCAACACAGAATGGGTTTATTTTTAAAGTTTAGTTTACTATGCATGTAGGCATTAAGGCTAAAACTGAACAAGTGCTTTGACATTTTCAGACAAATCAGAAGTGTACTGTTTGATAATTTATTAAACATTTTGTATTGTACATATTATTGTAATCAGTAAAAACATCAAACTGATCAAATAGCCATGTGTCATATGTTGTTGGAATGCCCTCAAAGAGTAGAAAACAACCAGCCTATATGTTTTACTTATAGACACAAATATAGCGAGTAATAGCTTATCATTTCACGAAATAAACAGATTATAAATTATCACATGCCGTCACTTGGAGGGGGGGGATTCCCGTTAAAACAAGCCCACACACAACTTAATTGGATGCATAAGATCATTTGATAATCCACTCGAAGCACAATGTGCACACAGCACATAATGTGCTATCTGGCTTAAAACCCATTAGCTTTCCCGGATCAGATGACTTCATCGGATATGATGTAGTACGTTGTCCAGCGTCATTGAACGCTAAACCAATTGTATAAGGATTCAGATCGCTGCAACAAGAGGTGGAAGTCATCCAAATATGGGCAGAGATGATTGTGCACTCTAAATACACATGGCCACCAGGAAATGGAAGCAAGCACATGACACAAACTCTGTTATATGAGTTGCACTTCGTCTAGATTTTTTTAACCCAAGAACCCTTTTGGTCTGAGTGGCCCCTAAAAGTCAGTAGCTAGAAAAAGACCATAGAAACAAAACAATGCTCTGTCATCAAGGCAAAAGTGAGTGCAGCTTGTGCAGGTCATGTTTTTAGAGACCATTTGATCCCACCATATTTTTTAGCCCTTTGATTTGCTTTTAACCTTGATTAGAGAGTTGTTCTTTGTCTTCCTTGATCATAAATGTCTCCTATGCTTGTTTCTTCACTGGCATGCCTCAAGCATGCAGTGTTCCAGATCTTATCTCTCATTTTCATAGATCAGTTTTAATTGCATCTAAAAATGTACATTGTTTGTTTTCAGATCAGGTATTGATTAGCACAACCAAAATTAATATATCTCTTGTGTCTCTTTCCCTAGTTTGGGAACACATGTTACTGTAACTCAGTGCTCCAGGCTCTGTATTTCTGCCGGCCATTCAGGGAGAATGTGTTGGCATATAAAGTTCAACAGAAGAAGAAGGAGAACCTTCTTACTTGTCTGGCCGACCTCTTCCACAGCATTGCAACACAGAAGAAGAAGGTCGGCGTGATCCCGCCCAAGAAGTTCATCTCACGTCTGCGGAAGGAGAACGGTGAGTGAACGTAGAAGCTTGACCTGCCTCCAAACTCGGCTCACTCAATGAATGCCTCAACCATTATACAGTTTCTTCATATACAGTTGAACTGGGATCTTTTTATAGACTTTAATCAGTGCAGGTCAGGAAAGTTGATGTGCAACAACTGACAACTCAATTTATGAGTTCTAATTCAATTTCATAGCACTAGTATATCTAGATTTTTTATTTTTAATAATTTTTGTAGCTTTGCTTAAAAAGGGCTAAATTAAGAGATGTAATTTCAAAATGCAAATTGGATAAGGCTTTAACTCGATTATGCTTAATCCATTTTTTTTTAGAAAATTCTGTGAGAACTATAATACTTTTGTGTTATAAAACATAAATATTTAGCCTCTTTAGTTGTTGATATCTGTTAGCACTTCTGTATTCATTCATTGCTGTTTATAACCATTTAATGGTCTAGGTACACATGCTGTTGGATGTCTTTGACAGTTGCGTTGTGTCTCGATGTCTCACACATAGCTGTTTTTAACACTTATGTGAACGTCCCATTACAATTGCATCTAATCAGGGTCTGATGGACATGGTTCTATACAGCCTAATTAAACAGGGCTTCTTAAAGGCCAACTAGTCGACTTTGTACATCCCTCAGTTCTGTGAAGCTGGGAAGTAGTGTTTAGAGAAAAGTGTTTAATATGTCGTATTGTTTCAAGGTCTGAGGTCACATGTCATTTTCATAAACCCTGTTTTCTTGAGGTCATTGTGTCCTTGGACATTTTTGGAAAGACATATTTGCAATGTATTGTTGGCAGAACAATTGACCCTCAAGTACACAACAGTAAAATATATTGAACAAACTGTACTTCTATGCCTCACAGGCTTGTTTCTATTCACGCCAAATTAAAGGTAGTGTTTACTGTGACTAAGCCATCTGTTTTTTACTAATTTGTCAATTCACTCAAAACGTAAATGTCCAAAAGGGTTGGGGCCACTGTATTTGTGAAAATGTACAATTTGTCTTCTCCATGTTTCTAATTCTGTATCTTATGCAAAAGCAATTGAGTGACAGTAAAAATATAAGCATGTTATCATGCGCTCATAGTAGACTGTCAGGACTGCAAGAAAATCCAACCTGTCCACACTAACAATAAGCCTCTGTGTAATATGCTAAATGAGAAGCAGGTGGAAGAGATCAGGTGTGTGTGTGTGTGTTGTGTTGTGAGGGAGGGATAATATGTTGTATAAAAGTGGATTTGTTCTTGTGTCTCATTCCAGAATGCTCTTGTAATGAATTAACAATACAGACCTTTATCAGAGAGACTTTGCTTCACCAGCTACACACACTCACACACACATTTGCCTATATGATTGCACATGATATGGCATGTTAACACATCATTCCCATTTGTGTGTCTATGTGTTAATTAGAGCTCTTCTCGGTTTGTTAATTTATTCACTCATGTTGCGGACAAACATGTACCCTCAAAGAAATAATTATATATTCATGATGTCTTAACAGACTTTGAAAGCTGACATTTAAAGCTGGCTTCTTTAATTGTCATAATTGTTTCTCCTTTTTATTTCACTGCACCTGTTTATTGGATTATTATATTTAAAGCTGTTATAAATTGACATAAAATGTTTTTCATATCAGGTTCAGGTTCAAATGTTTCCGTGAGCTCTAGAAACAATCATTGGATAAGTTTTTATAATTGCATCACAACCATTTATGCAATTTGCTAAATTGTAAAAAAAAAAAAAAAAAAAAAAAGATTATTGTTGTAGCCTCTCCGACTCAAGGTTCAAAGTGTCGTGTGTTCTGAGATTCTATTCTGCTCACTACAATTGATACAGAGTTGTTATCTAAATTACTGTACCCTTTCTGTCAGCTCAAACCAGTCTGGCCATTCCTTATTGACTTCTATCATCAACAAGGCATTTCCATCCACATAACTTTTGGCACCATCCTGAGTTAACTCTAGAGACTGTTGTGCTTGAATATCCCTGGAGATCAGCAGTTACAGAAATAATCAAACCAGCCCGTCTGACACTAACAATCATGCCAAGGTCGAAATCAATGAGATCAAATTTTTTCCCCCATTCTGTTGGTTGATGTGAACATTAACTGAAGCTCCTGACCCGTATATGGATGATTGTATGCATTGCACTGCTGCCACACGATTAGCTGATTAGATAATTTCATGAATATGTAGGTGTACAGGTGTTCCTAATAAAGTGCTCAGTGAGTGTATTTTAAAGTTACATTTCACTAGCTGATGTAATGTTAATATACCAGTCTGCTGGAATAATTTAATCTGCTTTGTACCTTAAAATACTTATAACCACCATAATAATCTGGGTGGTACAATAGAAGGCCACACAATGAAAAACAAATGGTGATAAAAATTGTCTTTCCCTGAACAATAGTTTGCAAAATATTGCTATAAACATTATATAATATTTATAATATGCATGATAGATTATCTTAATGTACATGACTGATAACAAAAATAAGATTTTTATTTTATTTTATAAAAATCATTAAATCTTGTAATTATTTACTAACAATACTATCTTGCTGCGAACGTACATGTATTGTCTTGGTATAATATAATATAGATATTTACCAGACACTTTCACTATATTTTATAATAAAACTTATATGGTAAGGTAACTTACAGTTAACTAATTTAAAGTTTTTTTTCAGTTTTGTTTTTATAAATGTTTTTAAAACAAACATTATGCCCTCTGGCTCCTTCTACAGACTTGTTTGATAACTACATGCAGCAGGACGCTCATGAGTTCCTGAACTACCTGCTGAACACAGTGGCTGACATCCTGCAAGAAGAGAAGAAACAAGAGAAACAGAATGGACGGCTGAAGAACAACAGCACTGCCATTACCACAGACACCGAGCCAGAACAGAACAAGATCGAGCCCACCTGGGTTTATGATATCTTCCAGGGCACACTGACCAATGAGACACGCTGTCTTAACTGTGAGATGGTATGAGATTTTACTTCATGCACAAATGCAAACCTTGATGTTTTTCATTTTTCAAAGAAATAAGGGCAAACATTTCCTCTTAATATATGTGATTATACAATTATTTAAAATATACATAACTTATTATTTATTGTTATAATATATATATATAATATATGATCAGAATCAAAATCAGAATCAATCAGAATCAGCTTTATTGCCAAGTATGCTTACACATACAAGGAATTTGTCTTGGTGACAGGAGCTTCCAGTGTACAACAATACAAACAATACCAAAAAACAGCAGCAAGACATAGGTAATTAAAAACAAAAAAAGACTAAAAATAAATAATTATACATATACGTACATACACTCACCATCATACATACCCACATACACACACGTAGTGCAAATCTATTACAATCTGTTATAAAGAACAAAATACAGTATATTATGTACAGAGCAATTTAAGTAATGGCAGAAGTGGATATGTTGGATAAATAGACTTAAACTGTCTATTGCACATAATTATTGCTCAATTGGGCAGTTTAATTGTTCATGAGATGGATAGCCTGAGGGAAAAAACTGTTCCTGTGCCTGACGGTTCTGGTGTTCAGAGCTCTGAAGCGCCGGCCAGAAGGCAACAGTTCAAAAAGGTAGTGGGCTGGGTGAGTGGGGTCCAGAGTGATTTTATCAGCCTTTTTCTTCACTCTGGAAGTGTATAGTTCTTGAAGGGGGGGCAGGGGGCAACCAATAATCCGCTCAGCAGTCCGAACTGACCTTTGTAGTCTTCTGATGTCCGATTTCATAGCTGAACCAAACCAGACAGTTACTGAAGTGCAGAGGACAGACTCAATGACTGCTGAGTAGAACTGTTTCAGCAGCACCTGTGGCTGGTTGAACTTCCTCAGCTGGCGAAGGAAGTACAACCTCTGCTGGGCCTTTTTCACAATGGAGTCAATGTGTATCTCCCACTTCAGGTACTGTGAGATGGTAGTGCCCAGGAACCTGAATGACTCCACTGCTGCCACAGTGCTGTTTAGAATGGTGAGGGGGGACAATGTTGGGGTGTTCCTCCTAAAGTCCACAATCATCTCCACCGCTTTGAGTGTGTTCAGCTCCAGGTTGTTTTGACATCCCACGTTGACTGCATCATCCACTGACCTGTTTGCTCGATAAGCAAATTGAAGGGGATCCAGAAAGGGTCCAGTGATGTCCTTCAGGTGGGCCAACACCAGTCTCTCAAATGACTTCATGACCACAGATGTCAGGGCGACAGGTCTGTAGTCATTAAGTCCTGTGATTTTAGGTTTCTTAGGGACAGGGATAATAACTGAGCGTTTGAAGCAGCATGGGACTTCACACTACTCCAGTGATCTATTGAAGATCTGAGTGAAGATGGGGGCCAGTTGGTTAGCACAGGAACGAAGGCATGCTGGAGAGATGCCATCTGGGCCTGGAGCCTTCCTTGACCTTTGCTTCCGAAAGACACGGCACACATCGTCTTCACAGATCTTGAGTGTAGGTTGTGTAGCAGGAGGGGGGAGGAGGGGGGTTGCAGGAGACATTAATGATTGTGTGAAATGAAGGTCCGAGTGCGTGTGGGGTATGAAATTGGGACGTTTGAATCTGCAGTAGAACACATTCAGGTCGTCAGCCAGTCGTTGGTCCACCACAGGGTCGGGGGTAGGAGTCCTGTAGTTAGTAAGTTGTTTCAGGCCACTCCACACTGATACAGGGTCGTTAGCCGAAAACTTGTTTTTCAGCTTCTCAGAGTAGCTTTTTTAGCCACTCTGATTTCCTTATTCAGTGTGTTCATGGCCTGATTATACAAGACTCTATCCCCACCCCTGTAAGCATCCTCTTTGGCATGACGAAGCTGTCTGGGTTTTCCTGTGAACCATGGTTTATCATTGTTGAATGATAAAAATGTCCTAGTATGGATGCACATGTCCTCACAGAAACTGATGTATGAAGTAACAGTATCTGTGAGCTCGTCCAGGTCTGTAGCAGCAGCTTCAAAAACACTCCAATCAGTGCAGTCAAAGCAGGCTTGTAGTTCCAGCTCTGCTTCATTAATCCATCTCCTTACAGTCCTTACAACTGGCTTTGTTGATTTTAATTTCTGCCTGTAGGTCGGAAGAAGATGAACCAGACAGTGATCAGAGAGTCCCAAAGCTGCACGTGGGACAGAGCGATATGCATCCTTTAATGTTGTATAGCAGTGATCCAATATATTCCTGTCTCTGGTGGGGCATGTGATGTGTTGTTTGTATTTGGGCAGTTCACGTGTGAGATTTGCTTTGTTAAAGTCCCCAAGAATAATAATAACTGAGTCTGGGTATTGCTGTTCTGTGTCTGAGATTTGATCAGCCAGCTGTTGCAGCGCTATGTTCACAGACGCGTTTGGAGAAATGTAAACACACACCAGAATAAACGAAGAAAACTCCCGCGGCGAGTAGAACGGCTTACAGTTAATAAAGAGCGCTTCCAGGTTAGGACAGCACACCCTCTTTAACGTTGTTACATCTGTACACCAACTTTCGTTGATGTAAAAGCATGTTCCACCGCCTCTCGTTCTAACTCCGCTCTGAACAGCTAGAAGCCCAGCAGATGTAATGCGCTGTCCGGAATGGCTTCACTCAGCCAGGTGTACACATATATATATATATATATATATATATATATATATATATATATATATATATACACACACACACACACACACACACACATATATAGCTCTGGAAAAAAAAACAAGAGGCCACTGCAAATTTATCAGTTTCTCTGGATTTACTATTTATAGGTATGTGTTTGAGTAAAATTTAAATTTTTGTTTTATTCTATAAAGTATTGACAACATTTCTCCCAAATTCCAAATAAAAATATTGTAATTTAGAGCATTTATTTGAAGAAAATGACAACTGCTCAAAATAACAAAAAAGATGCAGTGTTTTCAGACCTCAAATAATGCAAAGAAAACAAATTAATATTTATTTTTATACAAAACAATACTAATATTTTAGCTTAGGAAGAGTTCAGAAATCAATATTTGGTGGAATAACCCTGTTTTCAATCACAGCTTTCATGTGACTTGGCATGATCTCTACCAGTCTTTCACATTGCTGTTGTGACTCCTAGCATAAAAATTCAAGAAGCTCGGCTTTGTTTGATGCCTGTGACATCCATCTTCCTCTTGATCACATTCCAGAGGTTTTCAGTGGGATTCAGGTGTGGAGATTGGGCTGGCCATGACGGGGTCTTGATCCGGTGGTCCTCCATCCACATCTTGATTGACCTGGCTGTGTGACATGGAGCATTGTCCTGCTGGAAAAAACATGTTGGGGAACATTGTCAGAGCATAAGGAAGGAATTGCTTGCTTTGCCGATTAAGAAAAATACAAATGCATGGCCTCCATGGGCTTCTATACAGTATGTGCCACTATGAATTTGAAATATCTGTAGGCTTCAATGGACATATGGAGGGACTCCAGTTGAAACTGTCTATTTATTTAGCTCTGATTCAAAAATTCTCTAGCTTTTTCACAGAAGATTTTTGAGTCTGCCTTCAATCAGGAGTGTAGAACTAATAATGATCAGGGCACTCTTCAGAAAGTCTTGATCAATGGATTGTTTTTGTTTCTTTTTCTTTTTTGATAAAAGCACCATGATAAGTGCTCTTATGCATCTATCTTCCCTGTTGATTAACCTACTTTCTACTTGCGTTAATACACTATCTCTCACTGTAGTCAACTTCACTAACACACTGCTGCGCACACAATAACACCTCTGCATTTTCATGTCCTGTAATATTAGTGAAAGGCAGAGATAGTTCACCAGAGTGCAGCCTGTTCACCTTATAAAGTTGAGTCTGCCTATAGAAGGGGGTCATCTATATGCCTTGATAAACGTCTCTAAGGAGATGAGTTCCTGGTAAATCTCTAGAAAATGCTTGGCTCTTGAAGTACGATTATCTCTGTATAGAAGGAGATCACTGGTCTGAAGAGGTTTGTGAGCGGGAATAGGTATAGTGTTTGTGTGCTTGCATTGGTTCTTGTTCTGATATTGCTTACGCTCGCTTTCATTTCAATTATGTGTAAAGTGCTTTGTGAACTCACATTTAATTTTCTACAGGTCAGTAGCAAGGATGAAGACTTCTTGGATCTGTCTGTAGACGTTGAGCAGAATACTTCAATAACACACTGTCTCAGGTACACATACTACAGTAAACACACAAAATACATAACAATAATCATGTATGCCACTGTGAATGGGTCTTTCTACTTCAGAAAACTACTTCAACTTTTATTATGTCGTAGCAGTTGATTTTTATTAAAACGTAATAGAGTTTAAATTTGGTCTTTTTGCTATTTGACTGTGATATTAAACCTGTCTTGGAAACGTTTTACCAAGCCTATATCAATATTTTTTATTTTTTTTTAAATCCACAACAGCATTAACCACGTTGACGCGAACTGTTTATTACAGAGTTTTTGCAGAAAGGAACGTTCTTAAACGTCACATAAACGAGAACGCAGTATTCCTTACGCCATTTAAGGGATTAAGAGAAAGTGGTTTAACACACCTGGGTTTTTCCTGGAGAATGCAGTTTATGTGGCTATGCAACGCATAAGCGTTGTTCTTACAGGTTTTTGGAAGAGTACGCATGTGATTGGAACAGAACGGAAATCTTGATGTCGTAGGATGGAGCCATATATCATATCACTCTTCCACAAGTCAACACAGTGAAAAGAATTCAACATTTCTGGGAGTTCAGTATCGTCTACTGTCCCCCATGTCTGCTTATATGCGCTGAAGTGCATTTGGGGAATTCTAGAGTTTGATGTAAAAGGGAAACCCCCCTATTACAGTGCAATTCTGCTGCAGGTGGCGATGGAAAGTTAAAGGGTTGGTTCACCCAAAAATGAAAAATCATGTACTCACCCTCATATACAGTATCCCAAGTGTGTATGACTTTATATCTTCATCAGAACACATTTAAAGAAAAACAGAAAAATGTTGTGGCTTGTTAGGTCCTTAAAATGCAAGTGGATGGTGATACAACCTTTGAAGCTCCAAAAAGAACAGACAGCCAGCATAAATGTCATCCATACAACTCCACTGGTTAAATTAATATTTTCTAAAGCAAAATGATCAATAATTAAGTACTTTTTAACTATAAATCATCGCTTCACTTTTTTGAATGAACTATCCCTTTAAAGAAAGAAATACAGCAACTACTCTGGAATATCTGGGAATAAAGCAAAGCAACAAAAAATAAAATATGTCATGTCTTCCTCGTATGCAATGTTTTTTTATTTGCACATGCGTCACTAGGAAATTACGTAGCTGTGGTAAAACCTGCTTACTGACCGCACCGCATATATACAGGAGTAAAGAGAAAGGAGATAATGTGCATATTCATGTATCTGCCGATTTTGAGTCTTAAGCAGCTTTCTTTCAATAAAATTCATTCTGGCATCCATGTAAATGATGTCATTGACTCAACCAGTGGTGTGAGTTGGGGGGCGGGACTATCTGTTTGTTTGATTAACGGCTAGGGGAATATTTGGAAAACTATGTAAATAAATAAGAGACCGATTATATTAAATTGGAGGACACTGTAATGTATAAAAAAATATAATTATATAAATTTTTTAACAAATTGCAACTGTCTCTCATTTGTGGTGTCATTTCACACAATAACCAACAACAAAATGAAAAGTGCCCATAGTTAATGTAATGTTTTTGACTTTTCATATGTTTTATGATTTATGATCGTCATTGTGATTATTTTGTCAAATGGCTTTTGCAGGGGCTTTAGTAATACAGAGACCCTGTGCAGTGAATATAAATACTACTGTGAGACGTGCTGTAGCAAACAAGAGGCCCAGAAACGGTCAGTATAAGGAGGTGTGTGTATGATATGTCTGATACAAGTGAACGCGTGCCAAGGATTTGCTTGTAATCCTGTGTGTATGTGTTTCAGTATGCGTGTAAAGAAGCTGCCCATGATCTTGGCTCTTCATTTGAAGCGGTTTAAGTACATGGAGCAGCTGCATCGGTACACTAAACTGAGCTATCGTGTGGTGTTTCCACTGGAGCTCCGCCTATTCAACACCTCCGGAGATGCTGTCAATCTCGACCGCATGTATGACCTTGTCGCTGTGGTGGTCCACTGTGGAAGGTATGTGAACTGTCAAACTGACACATCTGCAACGTAAAAAAATAAAAAACATTATGTCATTTAGGTACATAATGTCATTTGTTTTATAAAAACAAAGGTGTCTTGTCTAAAAAAACAAGTTATAACACACTGCGGTTTGCACTATGATCCCTTGGTTTTGAATAAATAAGGTCTAGTCCCAGAGTACACTATTATGGTATTGATTTTATTTTGAATACAAGTTAAACATAATTCGCAACGCATTTAACTTCCATACTGTAATGAATTTCTGAGGGTAACAGAATATTCAGCAGGAGATATTGTAGATTGGGACTTTCATTTGAACTTTCCATTGGGATTTGATTGGATCATGAAAGAGTGACACACATTAAGCTATATTATCATTGGTTAACAATTTAGCTCACCCTTGCATCCATGATGGTTACATCATCAGACAATTGAGTTTGTGTGTGTGTGTGTGTGTGTGTGTGTATGTGTTAGTGGCCCAAACAGAGGGCATTACATCACCATTGTAAAGAGTCATGGCTTCTGGCTGCTGTTTGATGATGACATTGTAGAGGTATGCACCTTTATGTTATATATATAGACAGAATATAAACTATTTTGCACATAGACTATATAGTTTCTCTTTGCTTCTCTCTCACACAATCTCTTTATCCATCCTTTCCTTTCTCTCACAGAAAATTGACGCACACGCGATAGAGGAGTTCTACGGTTTGACCTCTGATATTTCCAAGAACTCAGAGTCTGGATATATCCTGTTCTATCAGTCCAGAGAATGAAGGAGTAGAGGGAGTAAAGGTAAAGGAAAGAGAGAAGAGAGGGTCAGAAAATGAAGGTTTTGACATTCAATAGATTCCTTTCCCACATCCCTCTCCCTTTCCTCATCTTAAACTCAGGGTCTCCAGCTGAGACTGAGTGCCAAAAGCCCTCTGTTACCCATTTGCCAATGCTGCATCTCCTGGAAGTCCCATTCTCCCAGCTTCGCTGCACTGTGGGAATATACATCTTCAAAGCTGACCCTCACGTCAGTCACCTGCATCTGGAAGGCACTTTATAGACAAACACAATAAGTAACACTAAAGCAACACAACAAAAATCACAACATATTCAACTTGAAGGAATCAAAAAGCTACAAAAGGAGCAATGAAAACAATGTTTCTCATAGACTGTTTTGAGTCCTGGTACTTTACCAACAGTGGCTGTTTCTGTCCATTCAGTGCCCAGTAAAGTGCCTCTCACACTGGGTATCTGAAATTAGGAAAAGGATTTCTCTGTTTATCCCTGTCTTATAAGGTCAGGGATCAGGGAACCAATTTAGGGTCAATTTAGAAGTTTTGTACTATGATGCACACCCATCAGTCTCAGTCTCAACTCTTAGAGAGACTCCTACCTATCCTCAGTTGCCAGCCAGTCAGCACATCCTTGTTCAGTCATGGTCTCTGGGCTGTGTGACAATTTGCTTTGGATTTAGGTATGTTGTGGGAATGAGAATTTGGACTCCGAGCAGTCTGTTACAGGAGTGAGTGTTTGTGGGTTCATTTCTGGTTTAAAGGTGTGCGTGTGTTTGTGGTCCACCGATATAGATTTTTTTTATTAGCTGATACTGATATTTAGACAGCAGTGTGGCCAATATAATGCCAATATAAAGAAATGCCAATTAAAGGTTCACTCAGTACTTTTTTCCTCATTTAAAAACATTCACTCCTAAAGAAATTAATTGTAATTTTGAAACATATTTACAGTGGCAAGAAAAAGTATGTTAACCCATTGGTATTAGCTAGTTTTCTGTATTATTTGGTCATAAAATGTGATCCCATCATCAAAATGTGCTTGAGATAAAAACAGACAAACAATTATAATCTTTCATATCTTCATGAAAAAGTAAGTGTCCCCTTGGAATTAATAACAGGTTGATCCTCCTTTGGCAGTAATAACCTCAACCAAGAGTTTCCGGCAGCTGCAGATTAGACCTGCACAACATTCATGGACCATTCTTATTTACAGAACTGCTTCAGCTCAGTCATATTCTTAAGGCGGTCATACACCAGGTGAGAAGCGCCACGCAGCGTTGCGTCGAGGACACAGGTATCAAACACAGGACATGTTGATGCAGTTCAGGTGACCGACGGTACACACAAAAGTTACCAAGTTTTTTCCCATCTTCAAGAATGAATAAGGCTAGAGTAACCTATATTTGTCCATTGATAATGGATTTGGATCTACAGTAATTTAATGGAAAATATGCAAGTTGAGCTCCGTGGCATGGCAGAAATTTGAATAGCCTCCGTAGTCATAGGTGGGCATACATTCAGGAAACAATTGCGTCAAATTTTAGCCAGACATGTCCGGTGTGCATCCCAGCTTCCTTTGTTGTGTCCTGCATTTGACACCATGCCTGTTTAATATATTCCGTATAGTAGACTCATTAACAGAGATGTTAGCCAGTTCCAATGATGCCTTTAAGTTTTTAGCTGTCACTCTAGGGTTCCTTTTAACGCAATGAGCATTCTGCTATGTGCCCAATGAGTCATCTTGGCTGGACGACCACTTCTAGGGAGAATAGTCACAGTACTAAATAAGTCTCTATTTATAGGCAATTTGTTTAACTTTGGACAGATGAATATCTAAGTTATTCAAGATAACTTTGTAACCCTTTCCAGCTTTATGCAAATATCAGGTCTTCTGAGATCTCTTTTGTGTGAGGCATGTTCCTCGTAAGCAGACGCTTCTTGTAAATAGCAAACTCAAAATGTTTGAGTGCTTTTATAAGTAAAAGTAGCTCTAACCCACACCTCCAATCTTGTTTCATTAATTAGATGCAAAGTTTGCATCAGTAACCTTATAAAAGCTGTTTTATTCTACATGGAGATGGTCCCCTCATGGGGGCTGCCATGTTGAGATCACTTGACCAGCCGATTACTACTGGCTTAAACTATGTAACCACCTTGATATTGGACACTTCCCCTCATGGATTAAATTAATAATTGCCAACTGTGGTTATTGATTTCTACAATAGCATTGGTAACTGAAAACTATTGCGTTTGAAGGATGTTGCATCCACACCCCTAAGTGTCAGTGTAAGTCCAAGATGACATAAACAACATAAAAAAGAGAATTACTGAGTGCACCTTTAATGATAACAAATAAGAATTTAAATAAAATTCAACTGCTCACTTATTTTACACAACATTTACTTATATTCACTCAAAAATATTGAAAAACAGAAACTGTGTGACATGGCTGTCGGTTGATCTGTAATCTCAGAATGGCAAAATATCAGCCTATTAATCGGCCTGGCTGATATATCGGTCTATCACTGGTGTGCGTGTGTGTGTGTGTGTGTGTGTGTGTGCGTGGGTCTGCATTTAGACTTTGAAATGGCTTTGCTTTTCATTCAGAAATAGAAGCAGTCATGGAACCATGTGGAGCATTTAAAGCAAAGAACTTTTCAAGGCAAGTCAGTCCACAAGGACACCATCTTTGGAATGCCCCCCTGGGCAGCTATTTTCTATGGATACAAGTAGCATGAACATACAGCTCCTAGCTACTTGAATGGGGAAAGACCAAAATCTCCAAAACAGTTGATCAAGAGCAGTGAAATCTGACAACATTGGTATCATAAATTGTGCTTCTTTAGCTCAGATCACATAAAAAAAACACTATTTTCCATGCAC
The DNA here is from genome assembly GCA_032164185.1 of Moxostoma hubbsi. Classification (NCBI taxonomy): domain Eukaryota; kingdom Metazoa; phylum Chordata; class Actinopteri; order Cypriniformes; family Catostomidae; genus Moxostoma; species Moxostoma hubbsi. The sequence continues at coordinate 20,474,169 of JAVLUX010000031.1, forward strand.
ATGCCCTTTCTCGAGTTTACTGACAGGCAATATCTGAATCTAAAAGGTGATTAGCTCTTTTGCCTGTAAGGCAGGACTGCCTTTTCTACATCCATCAAATTGGGTGTTCCAATTCATCCCATTCTTTTTAATACCAATGCTCTGTCACAGGCTAAGTAGTCTCTGGTTTGAATGTACTTTTCCTGCCTCACATCACTTGAAAGATAAAACGAAAAGAAAGAGTTGTCCTATTGGGGGCTTTTTCTTTTTCAGTAACAAAGCAAATCTGTTGAAAAACAAGGCTGAAATGCTGCTTTCCTCTCCCTCTTCATTCTAATTGCAGTCTTAACAACACTGTTGTTACCCAACTTCCACTGTAGGTAATGGCCTTACACTGAAGTGTGCATTAGCAACCCCACGTTCAGCTCTTGGTTTTCTTTTGTGTGTGTGTGTGGGGGGGGGGGGGGGGGGGGGGGGGGGGGTGGTCTAGCTTTACTGATTTGTAGTACACCCAGTCTTGTGTGCCTAAATCTGCCTAGCACAACTGATGTCTTCAGAGTTAGATGTGAGTCAGTGTGCTTTTGCCCTATCTAAACAATAGTGTGCATGGTCACTGAACTGTCACCTTTAGTTCAACCTTTATAATGCAGAATTAGAATTCAATACATTTTTGTTCTTTTGATAGTTTTCCCTTGCAACTTCCACTCTGTTCATTTGTAGAAGCAAGGTGACAAGGTGATTTTATTTTAGCATTACTGTAAGGTGATTTACAATAATTTGAGATCAGTTGTGCAGTGTCTTTTTAATAGGGTTTTGGTAGGAGAAACTTGAAATAAAACAGCAGCAGCCCTCAGATCACTGTAATGTGTTCTGTAAAGTTCAGCTTCACAGAGTCTGATAGGACTTGCTGTTACAATAAGAACATGCGCACAATTCTTGCAACTTTGTGAGATGGATGCATTTATTTGAGAGGGCTTTTACTAAGTTAGTAAAGATAGTCCCCCATCTGAGAAGATCATTATCTGAAACATTTGGGAAACTTAAGCCTGAGAATCGCGATTTGAAATGAATTCCATATTTTAACATGTTGGGGGTCGCAATAAAGGTGCAATACAGGGAAAAGATGGACATTCCATGTCACGATGATCTCATTTTACACTGATGTTTCTACACGTTTTTTTTAAACCAAGCTCTAGTCATAGAAACACTTGATACTCCCATTCATTCATCGTAGCTTTTTAAAGACCATGCTGATGTTTTCTACCTGGTCTCATAGAATCACATTACTATACCTATATTTTTGCAAAAGTATTTTTACAAAACAACACTGATTTTTATTCACTTTCCCACAAGTAGAAGTGCAAATTATCAGTTCATAAACACTTACTTTTCCCCCTGTTCCTCACACAATGCTATCTTATGAAAATTAAACACTTTAGTGCATAACTTGTAAGGTGGCATTTTAACATCTACATTACATAAACAACTACATTTATAAGCTTGTTCACATGCAATCTAACTGTGCGGTTGCTCAACTGATAAAAAGTAACACTTGCAATGCAAAGGACTGGAGTACGAGTCATGAAGAACACAACACATTCAGCACATAATAGTAGAATGAATGGTTTGAAAATAAGAGACTAATTAACAATTTGAGATTTTATGATGATACATGGAGTTATCTAGATTTGATATTCATCCACATATGCTCAAGAGCCCGATCCATTCCACACTCCTCTAGCACATGACTTATTACATTGTAACAATGGTGTAATTATATGTTAATGTCACACTACATGCAATATGTGTAACAACACAATATAAGACTGACTATGCAGTGTTTGTTTTTGTTTTTTTGTTGTTTCATGATGGATGTTGACTGATTAATTGGCGATTATTATAATTATTTAGGTTTTTGTTTAATCAAACAAACAGAAATATGCCAAAATCTTTCTTTCATACTGGAACACAAAAGAGAACTCTCTAAGCAAAGTTTCACTTTAACAGTGATTCCTAAAACTATACATAAATCTTATGTAGACAAAGGGTGAATTCAGGTTTAGTGGAACAACTTGTAAATTAGGAAACTTACGTTTTGAAGTGTATAGCATAGCAGAAATCATTAGCTATTTAAAATGGCATTGTGTGAGGGGCGAAGCCATTTGGAATCAGATTTTAAAACAACAAGGACAAATGATCAGAAAGTGTCTCACTTTTCCTATATTCACCACTCTTGTTAGAAATAAATGTTATTTTTAAAACACTATTAATCTATAAACAATAACCCATTATATGCATTGGGAGGTCAAGTTTGCAAATGAAGATATAAAACCCTAAGGAATGTGTTTGTCAGAAATGGTATTGTTTGAATACCGTTTACAAACTTGGATCATTTAAATTCTATAGAATTAGCTGTTTCTATGGCAAATGCTCTGTTGATGTTTTAAAGAAGTACTGTATCTAAGTATGCTTAATACAGTGAATTAAATCCCCACACATGTACATAAACATCTTGATGCGTTAAGTGGTTAATGAACCTAGTAGTCTGTCACTTTACACCATTAATACAGTTTCACCCCTTGTATGCAAAAATTCTGTTTTGTCCTCTTCCAATGTGAGAGTGTATGTTTTGTAAGTACAAAAAATAGATGTATAATGATGTGTGTATGTTTGTGTGTCTGAGAGAGAAAAATACCAGGACTCAAACTGTAATGGAAAGTGTGATAACTGTAAGTGCACTTTATCATAGCAGAACCAAAAAGGTTTCTCTTAGGAACTGGAATCCTGACTGAGATTCTTTTGGTTTATTTTCCTCTCCTCAATGAATAAAAAGGCAACTTTACCAGCTGTGGCTCAGCAGTGCTATTCATTTGTTTGTTTGTCCTCTGTGTTCTTCCTTTAATTATTTTCCTGCTCCTTGTTGCAGTTTCACATATTATAAATTTTCCCCTGACTAATTAGTGTGTACAAAGACACAAAGGGCCTTGGGCAGAGAATGAGAGCGGGAGAAGAATAGACAATCAACAGATTGAAACGATGGGAAATGAGGAGTCTGATTTACAAGAAGCTCTTTTATGTACCTAAAATGATAATGTATCAACAGCAACAAACAGTTTTAGGGATGATTATAGGAAGATGCAGGACTTCCTTTGTGTATTTGTATGTGTGAAAGAACAAGGGAGATGTTTGATGTAATGAACACTCATAAAACATAACTCCTGCAACAGTGAGTCGGAGAGAGGAATAATGTTCTAGAAAATCAATTACTTTTTGTTGTTATTTATTTGTGTGTTGTAAGACCTCATCAGATGTGTGTGCATGTATGCTTAATAGTATGTGCGTCATGTACTGATTACCATGAAAAGATTGATAAGGGTGACCTGAAAAGACTTCCTGGTAACACATCTATTGCTTTTATAGTAAGCTTTATTCCTTTTATAATAAGTGTTTTTGGAGCATAACCTTATCACCTACAGCAACATTATATCATTGTTTAATGAAGGGATGTTCTCATCCAAAAGTGGGATGCACCTGTGGCAGTCCTGGCTCATTTGGTTGCGTAGGTGAGTTTCAATCTCCACTTTCACATTCATACATATCTGGTATGGCATGAAGGTGAATAAATGATAAGAGAATTTTCATTTTGGGATAACTTTCCCTTTAATATAATTAGGTGATTATAATTAATCAAAATTTCATGTAACCACTTACCTTAATTTTTAATTTTTTTTTTTTTAAAGCCATAAAAAAAGCCATTTTGACTGTGTATATTTTTCATTTGGCATGCAAGGTTCAAGGTTCATGTATAATTTGTAATCTAATATGTAATTTTAGTAAAACTAGCAAAATTGTGACTGGAAAAGAACATCTTCAATATTTTGATAATTTCTTATTAGGGATTTCCCAATAATGCTGTATTGGAATCAGGTCCAATACTGTGATCATGTACTTGTACTTGTGCTTGTAAAAATGCTCTGATATCAAAAACATTTTGCTAGATTTACACTGCTAAATAAGGTGGAAATGTGTCATCACAGTCTGTGAAAAAGGTCTATACCAAAATTGTTCAAAACAAGTTTAGGGTAGTGTTTATTGTACTATCAGAATTTGCCATATTTAAATGTTCTTGTTTGTGCCTTACCATTTTGTAACTTTGCAGTTCTCATATACTAGGACTGAAGGTGTGCCATGGTATGTATGTGTGTTTGTGTCAGACTCTGCAGTGTCTCATTTGAGGAACAACAAAAAAGTAGATTTTATTAAATTCTAAAAACTGGCAAACTTGATGCTTAGAGCGAAATGTGGGTGTTACTTCTGTTGTCTAGTAAACAAAGCTGTAGTTGCAGTGTTGGGATTTTGAGGACAGCGTGTCTGATTTCGTGACGACATATACCAATTACTATATCAGTGTGTTACTGAACAATTATAAACTGCAAAAAAAAAGTCATAGACAAAGCGCAAACAAAATCGACGCACTGTCCCAAATGCAGTTGAGATTTAAGATCTATCTGTTGTTATAGCTGAGTACCTGTGTTAGTTCAGCTTCAGATGTGTGTGCTTGTCATCTTGTCACATGTTCAAATCAGACAGACACACACTGAGGAAGAGCCGTGAAGTTCTCAACCTTGGGTATGTAATTGCTTTTTCAAGTTTTCCGATTAGACAGTTATTTCCTTTTAAATCCACACATAGGTTTATACATTTGTTCAGCAGGTAACTGACAGGTAAGAGGTGGTGCTTCGCTGCTCTCTGGGATACATCAGGACACCTTTTTAAACTTCAAATGCGATGTGGTTTTTGACTACCTCTGTATGTGTTTTTGTGATCCAATCACGAAACATTTTGCACCCCGTTTACGACTATATTTAGCGCTAACCATTTGCGATTGTATCATGCGTCTTATTATCAGGTCTAAAAAACAGGGTCTGCAATGACGGCAGCCAGAGCTAGGGAATGCTTCAGAACGGCTTCCGGCAGAAGTCCCATCCACATTCATTTCACCAGTAAGACAAGGAAAAAGGTGGATAGACAAAGTGCTAATTTAATGGTCGAAATTGGGGTGGCAAGTGGAGTGGCAAAACTTCTAGTTATGGTGGCATCTGCTACCCCGTGCCACCCTTGTGGCCACACCCCTGCACCTCATCATGATGGAGCAGCTGAATGACTTCTCCCTGCTTTGGGGACAGTTTTATTTGCAAGATTGGAGCAAGTATCTCATTTTATTACATGCATCCATGAGACACCGCAGAATAAGTGTTATATCTGATATAATGTGGGGTGAAATAGCTGCGATACCCACACACCGCCAGTCTCCAAATACCTGGGAGCACCCGCTCTCTAAACTGTTCTGGCAGATCATGAGGACCCACTTTATCGATCAGCTGTGCATTAAACATTTACGAATTAAACCATTTCCATCACCTTAATACACATTTTAATGAATGCGAAAATCCACCTCTTCCTATTGCATTAATTTTAAGTGAATTTAGAAAGCTTTTTCTTTCAGGATATCTTATGCACAATTTCAAAATGCACATACATTTTTTTGGATGGAAACCCACCCAGTCTTAGTATTTCTCCACCTGCTGTTCTAACTGTCTATGTTTGACCTTCATTCACGTCAGTCTCTTTATTCATAATCAACTCTGACTCATACCAGAAACTGGAAGCACTTCTGTTTTTTGTGTGACTGCACAGGGCACTCATTGAAATACTTGGAAATTCTAAATTTCAACCATAGAGTGTTATTGTAGGATATTATAAGACTTTTAAACTTTTGTTAGTTTTTAAAAATATATATATTTTTAGGTTGGAAATCAAGAGCAATGAAGTTACCATATATGGTTCCTCTCCAGTCTAGGGTAATTCTTTCCCCCAAAAAGTGTATATATAAAAATATAATAAAAACACATATAAACTTGTTACATTTATTTAGGAACATTTTAAATTATTATTAGGAATTTGTTTTTAGTCCAGTGAAGTCCACTGAATTAGGCCACTGCTTCGTGGTACTTGATGAAGCAGTTGCGGTCAGCATTGAGGCACAGGTGGACCTTGCAGACCCTGCAGACCACGTTTGATCTCAGGATGCTCCCCTTCCTGCTGCAGTACTTGCAGGTCTGGCAGTTAGTGTAGACAGGGGCGTGGAACAGGGACATGTCAAACCGCACATAACTATCTGGGGTGTGGCTGCGGTGTCCCCAGACAGGCGTGGGGATGTCAGTAGAGGTGCTGAGGCTGCCTGGAGATGCTGAACTCCTTCGGGGATGACATGTAACTGGCCTCTGACTGCTGGCTTCCCTGAACACCTGGATCTGAAATTTTTTTTAAAGACAGGCCATCCAGAAGTCAAGAGCATTGCAGTCCCACATGTAGAAAACCCAGGCATTCGTGAGGCTGACATCAACAGAGTAAGCAAACATGCGCATGCACCACTTCTTTGATTTTGTGGGGGTGCGTAGAGGTGGACCAGCATGTCACACTTGTCAATGCCCCCCATGTTGGCATTGTAGCTCTTGATGACAGCAGGGCAGCTCACGTTTTCGTACCTCTTGGTGTAACTGCAGTACCTGTAGACCGAGGACATGGGCTCTGCCCCCATGTCTGTTGACAGCTGAGTGACGATCCTGTTGTCCTTCCACCTGAGGGGCAGGATCCCATCGTCACTGATGACGTAGTCATTCGTACCTCAAGGGACAGGCTTATTCTCCATCTCCTTGATGATCTTGATTGGAGGCTTGCCTATTCTGTTGTCCCTGGCTTCCCCTTCTTAGTTGGCCTCTTTGCTTGTGGTGCTGGCTCTTCATCGTCGTCGTCATAGTCATCCTTGTCATCTTCAAGCACCTCCACTGCAGGCTCCACACACTTCCTCTTGGCAGAGGGGCCCATATCACTCGGGCCTGGAGCATCCAGGTTGTGGGTGGGTGGGAGGAAGTCAGGGTCTGCCACATCATCATCTTCCTCCTCAGAGCCCTCATCATCAATGATGCTGGGGTGGGCTGGCACAACAGTCTCCCTCTTGCCATAAAAGAGCCGAGTAGATAGCTGCAAAGAACAGAGAGTACATTTGAGTCAATATCAAGCCCAGTTTGAGTTATTTGTTAAGTAACAGTGAAGTGCAGATCTATTGAAATATAAATAAGAAGAAAAATAACATTATACGTACTGGTGGTACCACTTATTTTAGAAGTAATAAGTCTCACAGTAAAAATAAACACCAATACATTGCATTTAACTATAATAAAAACTGTTATAAGGTCATAAAACTGACCAAAACCACACATATTTCAAATATCTATGGCTTGAAAATGTCTATAAATGTATTTCCCACTGGATCACTGTATAATGTTATTCAAACCTGTGGTAACATCCAATGCACTATACTACAAATACTATTGTCCTACGTTATAATGCATTATTTGTAGAAAAAAATACCCTTGTATGGCTATATATACGTATGTCTAAAAATGGACTTGATGTAACTTGCGCTAAACTTATGTGAACAAATATGGTCTCACCATTTTTCCATGCCACAAATGTCACTACTTTCTAGAAATCTATGCAAAAAACACCTATCTCAACATGTTACACAACTATTCATATAATGTGTGAGTTTCATCAACTTACCATTTTTTGTTTCGAAGTTATTAGCGTTGATGTGGGAGTAGGTAGTAGTGCATAACCTCACTTTCCAAAATCCGGAACCACACTGAAGTTTGAAATGCTCTGGGCAATTTTGATTGGTCAGATGCCATGGTGTGACTATCAGTGACGTAGCCTGATCTTCGCTGATTGGCTAGGAGAAATCCATGTGCTCATACAACAACACAAACAGGCATGGGGACGTCAGTTTGAATGTTCGATTAAGTTACCAAATATAGTTTCTCGCCTGATAAAAAAGTCTATCCTTGGGTCATCCTTGTCTGTCTCCTTGTCTGTATGTGTTATCATCTCTTTGTACATGAAGCATCCAAGCACCTGAAGAAATTTAGCCTTGTAGTGGGTTTTATATGACCCAGATCTGGTCCACAACTGAAGTATGTTATTTTGACAGAGGAAATCGTTCATCAATTCAACAGCCACTGTGACCTTCAATTGACAATTAAGAATGGTGAAAAACATTTTCAAGAACCAAACTAAACTGAAAATAAGCATACAACATAATTGATTCTCAACAGGGAATTGTATACATCTGTAACAAGACCATCTTAGTCCCTGTTGTCTCTCCAATTATGCCATTAAATGAGTAACATGACTCAGCATTGGCAAATCTTGGTCACACTGCAGCAAGCCAAATCTTAATTTTTATAATCTTCATTGAAATTTAATCAAATCAAATCAAATCAAATCAAATCAAATCACTTTATTGTCACACTACTGTGTACACGAGTGCAACAGCAGGTGAAATTCTTGTGTGCAGTTCCGAGCAACATTGCAGTCATGACAGTGACGAGACATAAACCACTTTACAATAACAACATATTTACACAACACAATTTACATAACAAATGTACACATACCTACACAACAATTTACATAACAAATGAACACAATACACACAATGTAGAATACACATACACTAGATAAGGGTATATAATATATATATATATATATATATATATATATACACTAACTGAATTGGGAGCGAGAATATATTGACAGAATGAGGATTAATAAAGTGCAGTGCTGATTGTTGATCGTGAGAGATCATGTGTTCAAAAGTCTTATTGCTTGTGGGAAGAAGCTGTCATGTAGTCGGGTGGTGCGGGTCCTGATGCTGCGATACCGCCTGCCTGATGGAAGCAGTGAGAGCAGCCCATGACTCGGGTGGCTGGAGTCTTTGATAATCCTCCGAGCTTTATTCACACACCGTCTGTTATATATATCCTGGAGGGAGGGAAGCTCACCTCCGATGATGTTTCTGGCCGTTCGCACCACCCTTTGCAGGTCTTTGCGGTTGTGGGCGGTGCTATTGCCGTACCAGGCGGTGATGCAGCCAGTCAGGATGCTCTCTACAGTACTGGTGTAGAACCGTGTGAGGATGTGGTGGTTCATTCCGAACTTCCTCAGCCGTCTCAGGAAGAAGAGGCGCTGGTGAGCCTTCTTCACAACGGCCTCAGTGTGGCCGGACCATGTGAGTTCCTCAGTAATGTGGACACCGAGGAACTTGAAGCTGCTGACTCTCTTCACCGGTGCTCCATTAATGGTGATGGGGCTGTGTTCTCTGTCTTTCTTCCTGAAGTCCACCACAAGCTCCTTGGTTTTACTGACGTTGAGGGAGAGGTTGTGCTCCTGACACCAGCGTGTCAGAGTGTGCACCTCCTCTCTGTAGGCTGTTTCATCATTGTCAGTGATCAGACCTACAACCGTCGTATCGTCAGCAAACTTAATGATGGCATTGGAGCTATGTGTCGCCACACAGTCATGTGTGTAAAGGGAATACAGGAGTGGGCTGAGAACACAGCCCTGCAGGGCTCCAGTGTTGAGGGTCAGTGATGAGGAGATGTTGCTGCCCATTCTAACCACCTGACGTCTGCCTGACAGGAAATCCAGGATCCAGCTGCACAGCGAGCTGTTTAAGCCCAGAGCCCGGAGTTTCACATCAAGCTTGGAGGGCATTATGGTGTTAAATGCTGAGCTGTAGTCTACAAACAGCATTCTCACATATGTGTTCCTTTTTTCCAGGTGGGAAAGAGCAGTGTGTATTGTAGATGCAATGGCATCATCAGTGGAGCGGTTGTTGCGGTAGGCAAACTGCAATGGGTCCAAAGAGGTGGGCAGAACAGAGCAGATGTAATCTCTGATCAACCTCTCGAAGCATTTGCTGATGATGGGGGTGAGGGCAACAGGACGCCAGTCATTTAAGCAAGTGATTTTTGATTGCTTCGGTACAGGCACAATGGTTGATGTTTTGAAGCATGTGGGGACTACAGACAGGGAGAGGGACAGGTTGAAAATGTCCGTAAAAACACCAGCCAGTTGGTTCGTGCACGCTCTGATGACGCGGCCCGGAATGCCGTCTGGACCCGCGGCTTTGCGAATGTTCACCCGTCGAAAGGATCGGGTTACATCCGCAACAGAGATGGAGAGTGAACCATCAACTGTAGTATCGGCCGCGAGTGCTCTCTCCGCGAGGGCGGTGTTGTTGTTGTCCTCGAAACGAGCATAAAAAGTATTAAGCTCGTCCGGGAGAGAGGCAACGGTGTTCATGGCGGAGTTTTTATTCTGTTTATAGTCCGTGATGATGTTAATTCCCTGCCACATACTTCTGGAGTCAGTGGTGTTGAACTGTCCTTCAATTTTGTGCCTGTACTGGCGTTTGGCTGTACTGATGGAGTTACGGAGGGCATAACTGGCTTGTTTACGCTCCTCCGCGTTCCCGGAATTAAAAGCGGTGGTCCGCGCAGTAAGTGCCACGCGAACATCGCCGTTAACCCATGGTTTCTGGTTGGGGTAGAGCCGTATAGTTTTTGTCGGAACAACGTCCTCTACGCACTTCCTGATGAAACACGTTACGCTATCAGCGTAAACCTCGATGTCGTCATCGGCGGCGGACCGGAACATCTCCCAGTCCGCGTGATCAAAACAGTCCTGTAGCGCAGAGTCTGATTGGTCCGACCAGCACTGGATCATTCTGAGGGCAGGTGCTTCCCGTTTCAGTTTCTGCCTGTAAGCGGGCAGAAGCAGAACGGAAGAGTGGTCGGATTTGCCAAATGGTGGGCGGGGGAGGGATTTGTAGCCATCCCGGAAAGGAGAATAGCAATGATCCAAAACCCGGTCCATCGTGTGTTGAAGCTGATATGTTGGTGGTATTTTGGTGCTATTGCTTTGAAGTTGGCTTTGTTGAAGTCCCCGGCAACAATGAACGCAGCCTCAGGGTGCGCGGTTTCCTGCTCACTTATACTGCCATACAGTTCCCTAAGTGCCCGGTCTGTGTCGGCTTGTGGGGGGATGTACACAGCTGTGATAATGACCGCTGTGAATTCCCTCGGTAGCCAGAATGGTCGACACAGAAGCATGAGAAATTCCAGATCAGGAGAGCAGAAAGACCTGATAAAATGTACATTCCTCTGATCACACCATGATTTGTTGATCATAAAACATACACCTCCACCTCTGCTTTTACCTGAGAGGTCTTTCGCTCTGTCCGCTCGGTGCACGGAGAAACCCGTGGGTTCGATGGCCGAGTCTGGAATCTCCGCGGACACCCAGGTTTCCGTAAGACAGATAACGCAGCATTCTCTCGTCTCTCGTTGGAAGGAGATCCTCGCTCTCAGCTCGCAGAGCTTGTTGTCCAGAGACTGAACATTTGCCAGTAGTATACTGGGTAGCGGGGGGCGATTTGCACGACGTCTTAATCTGATGAGAACGCCGGCTCTTTTTCCTCTTTTCCTTCTGCGTTTCCGCGGCCGGGCAGCCCAAACAAAGGGCTCCGCTGGCGTGTTTGTAAACCGCGGGTCGGCATTGAGGAATGTGAAGTCCGGTTTTCGGTGTGTGATTGCCGAACCAATGTCCAAAAGCGTTTGTCTGTCGTACACAATAAGGCAGACAACATCCAAGACAAAAAAACACAGAACTGTAAACAAAACAAACAATAAACTGCAGTGTTTTGACGGAGCTCGCGACGCAGCAGCCATACTCAGCGCCATCTTGAGATAGTATTAAGTATTAAGAAAATCAAAGAGTAAGTACCAGATGTCTATTGCTTTAGGTATGCATTGTAAAGCAATTAATTTGTTTGATAAAAAGGAAAGATATGGAATATTAGTTTGATAATATACTCTTTAAAAAAAAAGTAATTTTTAATTTTTTTTAGAACAGAGAATTTAAAGTTTTTTGGGGATTAAAACGTTTCTCCTCTGATAAAAGGCTGTAAACACTTTTAACCTTGTATTGTGTCAGATGCCGTTTTGTTTAGACAGACACTGCAACACTGGATTTCAATAAGGGTCCACCATACATTTTTAATCACTATAATTACAGTAAGGTCAGTAGTTTATGGCTGTGTCTGAGATTAGACACTGAAGCCTGAATGAGAGTCAAAACAGTTCAGGGACTGCAGTGATGTACGAACAAGGGCATTATCATTCTCTGTCATGTTTGTTGTGTTCTTTTCCTTCCTATATTGAGTTTGTAAGGTTGCCTGGAACTTTTAGGCTGTTACACACAAGGCCATAACCACCATAAACATTAGCCACTTTTTCAGTATCAGGCCAGTGTGAGCCAGTGCTATCGACTGGTCAACCGGGGCCAATAGCCACAGATTTCGAGCCGCAAGACCAAAATCGACACTGCATTCCCACTTTTGGGACAACAGCCCTGCAGCATTGCTCTAAAATCTGCCCTTAATATGGTACCAATGTCACACACCCCGTCCATTTCACAAGTGAGAGTGAAACTCAAGCTGAGGTATCAGACTCTGGAGACTAGTAATTCCTTGAAATGAACATGATGAAGAATGAAGCTGACATTTTTTTGCTTATTTTGGTCTTTGCTTGTTGGAATGTGTGACCTGACTCAGCTAAACTCTCCCTTTAACATTGACTCCACCTTAAACCCCATTTGGCTCAAGGGTAATCTGCAGGACAGGGCGCTTGGAAGTGGCAGTTGGAATGCAACTGTCCCTGGCACGCACTAGTACACCCTCATTTGGCCCGATAGCGTAAACTTCATGTACAACTAGAAATCAACCCCATTCTGCCAAATTCCTTACAAGCATCATATCACATCAGACATTTTTGCATAATTTTAACTGTGGTCACCCTCCCCTCTAGTGCAATTGTTAACGCATTGTGTAAGAAACCTCCAAGGTACGGGTTCTGTTCCCATGGGTACCAGGAAGTAATCGTAAACAATAATGAGCATGATTCAGAGGTTGCAGATTACAAATGTACTCCACTGATGCATTGATTTAGGGTTGGGGTTTGGGTTAGGGTTAATACAAATACATTCCTGTTGACTGTATTACATAATTTACAAAAACAAAAATAGAACTTGAAGCATCGGCCACAGCGGGTCAGTGATTTGGTATTCACAGACCGATTTCAGCAGCAACACTTTCGACCTTACTGTTGCCAAATTTAGTCTTTAGTATGTTGCCTTTAATATTTGGATTTATGCTTGGTTACATATGATGCAGATGAATAGACAGACTGCTTCCAAATACTACTGTTTGATTAGAGGTTTTGAAACTAAATAGGCTTCATAAACATTAATCATCAATAATGCAGTGTAGACATTGACCTGACTGTTCCCATCACATTCACTTTAAGAAATCATTACACACTGCATATACAGCGAGTAACCTGCCTATAGAACAAAAGTGTCTATTTATTTATTTAACGTTAATATTTGTATGGTGTTTACTGATATATACCTAAAGAGGGATCAGATGAGAAGAAAAGGGCAGTCTCATTATTTTCCAAAACATTCATCTTCCTTATGTATAAATGAAAGAAAGAGAGCAAAGCAGAATGATTACGGATAAAAGTTACACCTGCACCTGACTACGTGTAAATCATGCTTAAACATCAGAGCGTGTTGTGTTCTTGAAGGCAAACTGTATTGATTACATTTTGATATAAGTTAAATTAAATAAGTAATGAAAAAAATTAACTAATACTAAACAAGTTTAACCAAATAACAAAGTAAACAAAAATAAAAAAAAGCTTTATTTTCTTTTTAAACCATAGCCTATACTTATTTAGAAACGTTTCTTTGCTGCTTCCATTTCTTTTTTCAAAGTATCGTTTTTTCCCATCTTTGCTTATCATTTTTCCAGCAGAAATGCTTCTCACTTCTCCTTTGAAATAATTAATGCCCTCTAACGTGACTGGTTGGGTAAGTTTTTAGTATTATTATTTGATATGAGCTTTATCATTTAGATTTCATAATTTAGTAAAGGCATTGGCAAATCACGTTCAGATGATAAAGTATGGTCAATGCTAATGCTGTTAAATCCATAAATAAACACATTGCGGGCAGGGGTCTACACAATACAGTGGATATGAAAATAGAAAAAACATGCACACTGTCGTATAGCTTACAAATCAAATATATTTACAGCGTTTCGGTCAAAGATATTCTTCAGCCATTCTGTTAATTTCTCTGAAAATTCTTCCAGTTTGAAGTATATCACTGTTACCATAATGATTTACACAAGAAGTTTCACAAATGCATTACAACAAAGATCAGAAAGCAGACATTAAACAATATCATAATCACGAATGTTCCACTGTAATGTAAAAAGTCTTTGAACTTTAATTTCATAGTAGCACAGTACTGATAAGCAATCAATGTTCTGACCTTAACCATGTGACTTGTAGGAAGTGCTGAACATTCCAGTAACAATTTTGGCATTTGTGGTCCTGGTTCCCAGAAGCGTACCAAAAAAAAAAAAAAAAAAAAAAAAAAAAAGGAACTGGCTTTTAAACTTTATAAAGTGCATTTTTGTGAGGACTTTGAAATCCAGAGTAGCAACTCTGCCTAATAACTTTGAAGGTAACAGAATACTGAAACTGATTTATAAGAATTAATTGTCCAGACTCTTTTTCTTCTTTTATTTGTGTGTACACAAAATCTCTTTGTTACTTAAACTTGAGACTATTTCCAGTCTCCAAAATTGCAAATGATGTGTACTGGAATTATACAAATGAAAATGTTATGTTGCAATCAATGAGTGGAAAGTTACAGAATGTGAAAAGTCTCATCAGTAAAACATACCATATCATCTCGTGTGGAGAAATGAAACAAAGAAAACATAGGTCTGTACAGTAATCTGTGTCCAGTCTTACATAACATAAATTATCGTTTTAACATACTTCTATAAAGCAATCATCCTGTTTTGTGGAAGGCACAGACTGACTTAATCAATCACAGTGTTTTAAAGATAAAAGTGTATTTACAATGTTTCTATGAGAATGCCCTCTCTTTTCCCTGCATTAAGTGTACTGTGGGACTGCTACATAGTTCCCATCCATTTTTAGGGTGCAATCAATGTTTAGTTGTTAATGTATTATGTAATACTGTTTACTACTTCAACTGTTTTCAGCCATTTTATGTCAATTGTTGTTATTGGCTCTTACTGACACCCACTGAAATCGCAGTCTTATGTCTAATGTGTTTCGTTATAATGGTCAGCATGAGCCACCTACAGACCTTTAACACAGGTAATGACATTGGGATGTTGAAAAGTTATATGAATATAAAGTTGATCATGGTAAAAGCTGTGCTCAGCTGTGATTCCTTTAAGCTTTGTATGTCCCTTTGTTGACTGGCAATGTTGTGGCTGTGTGGTGCAAAAGATAGCACACTGAACTGTGGAACAGAAAGTCATTGGTTGAAATACGTCTGGGGGCAATGTTATCTATGCTTGCACTGTGAGACCTTTGGGTTGTGCAGTGGTTGCCATGCTGGTGCTTGGCCCTGTAATTGCTGCTTGCAGGTATATTATTTAATCTTCTGTTCTTCAGGTGAAAACGCCTCAAAGCTTCTTTAGGCATCTAATCTGCTCTATATCTGCACAGGCAGGTATGTGGCACTAATGAGCTGCACTGTCTGGCCTTCTAATGAACAGCAATTATTGTCGTCTGCTGAAAGGGAACTGCAGGCACCAGGGCTCATTCTGGAGAATTTTGGCTTTATTATTTAGGACAAGAAAATAGCATGACCTATGAGTAACTGTAATTCACTGAAGCTTACCAGTTTGGACAGGTATTTAAAACAGATGCCTTTCAAAAATGTTTGATATATATATAAAACATCACCGCTGGGCTTGATGAGACCGCATTGGCTCCATCGCCCTAAGGATGGCCCTGTCTGAATTTGATATTATATCTCTAGAAATGTTTTAGTAGGTATTTAGCATGCCCTTTTTTCCCAAAGCAACGAACAGCACAATTATTACAGGTAAAACCCCCCTGCAAAGATCTGGGCTATATACAGTATATTTAAAGGGGTGCAGTAGTTCACCCAAACATTAAAATACTGCAATCAATTAACCACCCTCTTATTGTTCCAACCACATGTGACTTTCTTTCCTTCTTGGAACACAAAAGGGGATGTTAAGAGGAATGTTAGGGAATGAAACCTTCAGTCCCTGTTTATTTGTACACTATGGGGGGGGGGGGGGGGGGGGGGGGGACATTGTGAACAATCTTCAGATTGTTTCCTTTTATGTTTCACAGAAGAAGAAAAATGACATGAGTAAATAATGACAGAATTTTAATTTTATTAAAAATTATAATCTTAAAGCTATAATGAATGGCTTGGCTGTTAATTGTGCATCACTTGATGTTTCAAACATATTGTCATGCTTAGAAGCTAATTATAATAATTTATAACTTCCCACTACTGATTTACTATGAACAGCCCCCATCAGTCACAACTGCATAATTACATTTATTTTGGTCATTAAGGTCAATGAATCACATGTATTGCAGATATTCCCTTAATGCATTCCAACCAAATACAGCTCTTCAGTTCATTTCACAATTATAAGCCAGTGTGATCATTTGTAGCACACATCATCATTGCTGCAGTCATTTCAGGATTTGTGTGATATGAGCGTGAAGCGATCATCTGTGTTCCGCAACTGCTTTCGGGTCCTTGAGTAACGTATAACCGGGTCCTTGAATAACGTACAGTATAAAAGCCGGTGGAGTTTCTGGTGCCCTCCTAGTGTAAGATGGTGCCCCTCTAGAGAGTGGGTGCCCTACGCAGACTGCGTACCCAAAAATGACAAATTCCACATAATTTTCTCACCCTCCTTCAATACCAGATATGTAGAACTTTCTTCTGCTGAACACAAACTAAGATTTTTAGAAGAATATTCAGCTCTGTAGGTCCATACAATGCAAGTGAATGGGTACCCAAATGTGAAGGTCCAGAAGAAAAGAAAAAAAGGCAGCATTAAAGTAATCCACAGGACTCCAGTGTTTAAATATATATCTTCAGAAGCGATATGATAGATGTGGATGAGAAACCAATCTTTCAATATTAAAGTCCTTTTTTACTATCAGTCACCAATTTCACTTTCAAAATCTTCTTCTGTTTTTTTGGTGATTTGCATTCTTCGTGCATATCGCCACCTACTGGGCAGGGATGAGAATATTTAGTAAAAAAAAAAAAAACTTTAATATTGATCTGTTTCTCACCCACACATATCATATCTCTTCTGATAGATTCACTGGAGTCTTAAGCTGCAGTTATCCTTGCGCCTGGCACCACAACGTGACTTGACGCACACAGCTTTGCACTCTTCTCCAAATGACAGAGGGCATCTTGTTTCTAAACAAGAACAACTAAGGAGTTGCAAAAGGTTAAGTCACTGTGAAAACATGACCCCTTTTAATATTATTTGCAGTTGTTTTACTCTGCCTCAAAAGCAAAGAGTGATGACCTGCCTCAAGCAATATCAGCAAATCACAGCAAAATGTCCATAGCCACAAAAGAAGGCCAAACTGAGGGTCTATTGTGAACTTCTTTTATTAGAACTTGCTAAGGCAAGTAAAAACGTGATCTGAAACATCATCATTGGTGAGAAGGGGGCACAATGCAGTTCAGTTCACATCAAATCATTTGTGAGGTGACAAAAAATTAAAATAACATAAGGTTACTCTGCCTCTTCACAATCACAGCAAAGACAAACCACCAACTAGACACCTCAAGTAAATAACAATCTAACTTACTAGACAAGACACACACTGAATTTAAAGGAGGTGGCCAGCACCATATACATACAGAAGGGGAAATGAACAAACACAATATTACACAAACACTGAAAACACATGTCCTGGCAACAACATGATATATATTAACCAAATCAGAACAATGGATTTTGGTCCATATACTCAAGATTCCAACTTAGATCCCTTAGAGATAACTAAGCCCATGCACTGACTCTGAATAATGGCAAACAAAGATGGTAAACCAAACCAATGGTGTAGTGTCCTTTCATTTATTGATAAGACCAGATATAAAACTATATAACCTATGTGCAGCCTAAATCATGACCATAACACATAGACACATCTGCCCTGCCCCTTTTCTCAAATTCATCCAATGGGATTTAAGCACTAGACATGCACCACGCAAAATGTTACAAAAATTGCCATGTGCACAGCTGCTGAAACAGAGCTTTACGGAGGCTAGGCAAACACCTCAATGCCATTACTTTGTGCAAGAGAACCCTAGCAAACAAGCGGCTGCATTAATTATAAAACACGCTTTCTTGATTTCTTGTATGCTCCTTTATCTTTTTCCTCTTTTGCATTTGCGCTTACAAAAGTTCATTCCAAACCTGGCATCAGCTGCGTTTTTAAAAGGGCCATGACATGCATCTTCATGACATTATATGTATTATTTCAATATGTTCTTTGAGGTGCACTTATATTAGTAATTTATTTGTAAAACATAATAATTTTCCACCCTCATTCTGACCCTCTGTTAGGCCTTGTTCAGACTGCCACTAAAAATAAGAATTTTTGCATATCTACATAATATTGTATCCAGATGAGTTTTTGATAGTCTGGACAGCAAAAAAAGACATGAAATCTGATTTTTCTGAATCTAATTCAAACCACATCAGGAGGTGGTTTCAACTGCGATTGAAATCGTATTTTTTCAGATGCGTCTCAGTCTGATGCTCTGGCGGCTCAAATCAGATTTCAAATGGTCTTTTGCATCACTCTTAATGCGACGCATAACAATGATGTCAAAAATCGGTGACTGCAACACGGAACATCACAATATTTACCAGTCTCCTCCACCGTTGAGTTTTTCTTGTGCGACGGAGGAATTCTGCATTGCAACTGGACAGGGTGCTTATTTGGAGAGCCAGATGATGCACCTCCATTTTTCCCACATCTGTTTTGAAAGCATCATCACATGGGTACACCTACATCATTACCAAAGCAACCCACGCAGATAGGCTGGTTATGTCTGAACACGCAAATCTGATTTCATCACTTGCAATTAATAGTGCAGGCAGTCTGCCTGAAAAGATGTGATTTGAGAAAAAAAATCTGATTTGCCAGCAGTCTGAACATAGCCTTAGAAATGCTCTGTTTTGGTGCTGCTTCTCCTTTAAGACTTGACAGTAAATGGCAACTGTTATGATTGGCTCTTGACTAACCTGCACTCTCTACTTGCCATCACACTGCTCAACACCACTGGACAGGGCTACGGAAGTTATTAAAGGTAAAGTAGACGTTCATGCATTGTTGTAAAGGTGGTCTGAAGCAAATGTCTACCACAGTGTGACATCACAATGTGGAGAGCGAGTTGTTTTTTTGCTGCTTGGTTTCAACAAATGCTCTTTTTGCAGTGAGGAAGTTTTGAGTTCTGAAGCTCACAGTATGTATTTATAATGCAATGAGCTCTTACATGTCAAAAGATCAAATTTTATTCCTGATGCCATGACCACTTTAAAGGTGAATAGTGATACAATTAGTCAGACAGCATCAGTCACCTCCATTATAATTAGTTGTGTCATACATACATAACTGTAAGTAGAACAGGATGGGGGAGGGTTGAGAGTAACCCAATCCTCTGTTTTATCCTAACAGGTATTTTATTTGTTAATTCAAATATTATGGAAAGAACTTGTTCCATACAATGAAAGTGAATACAATGAGGCAAGGTTAACATTCTGCCTAACATTATGTTCCATAGAGAAAAGAAAGTTAGACCCCATTTCTCCTGGTATTAACATCACATGTGGTCAGCACTATACAAGTCTAAACGGGGTCTAAAACATTTTGTGATGGGATCACAAAAACCACATACGAATATGGTCAAAAACACATGTGTCCACATTGTATTTGAGTTGTAAACACTAATCCGTCCTTTATGTGTTCTGGCAGCTAAGAAGCACCACCCCTCACCTGTCAATCAACCGCTGTTCTAAAACAAGAGTTTAAATTTGATTTAGTGGCTTTAAAAAATAACTGTCCGATCAGAAATTTATAAAAAGCGAATAAATACACAATCACAAGAGCTACAAGGATCTTCTTTAGTGTGTCTGATATCAACACAGATGAGAATCACGAACACCTGAAGCTCCTTTAATACAGGTAATCCACTAAAATATCAGATAATTCTGCTTGACATTTTGCATTTGTGCTTAGATTAAATTTAAACACATCTGGGAGAAACATTGTGCTGTTTTTTTTTCATGCTTTCTTTGTCTTTTCTGACTTTGTTCTGCTTTAATACCATGCATGACATAATGATTTATAGATGTCGTCATGAAACAGAGAACCTCCCCTCCAAATCCGATCACAAGTGGTCAGAGGAGATATATTTAAGCGACAAGGTGTAAACAGCCATGTGTCTCACCAAACCACATGTGATCAAATCACCCGAAACTCATCTTAATACCAGGTGGAAACAATCTGTGATACTTGATATTTAACGAAAACACATTGTGAAACTCATTGTGAAAACACAATGAAAACACATTCATTGACAAATTGCACAGATTCGTTTAAATGGACTATTGGGTTGTCATAGCAACACTGGATCTTGCAGCCTTGCAGGTGTTCTGTGTTTTTCTGAACTTAGGTCCAGCTCTTTCCTAAACTGTGCCAGAGAAAACAGGACCCCACCCATCAGTGTGATTTTGTATATGCACTGGGCCTGTTGCTGCACTGAACAACAAGGTCAAAATCTGATCTGGGATCATATCCAGTCAAATTAAAGGGATAGTTCACACAAAAATGAACATTCAATCATCATTGAGTCACCCTCGTTTAATTCGAAACCTGTATGATTTCTTTCTTCTGGGGAACACAAAAGGAGAAGTTAGCTAGAATGTTAGGGACTGACAGCCCCAGGTAATCTGGTAGTTGCTAGGGCTTGATAAGTAATTGTTTACAAGCAAAACAGCCTACCTCAAAGTCATTTTGATATTCTGACCCAGGACCGGCCTTCCTTCAGGCGAAACAGACAGCTGCCTAGGACCCCGACATACCTGGGCGAGGGCCAGCGAAGGTGTGAACACATGCAAAGGAAATGAAAAAGTCATAAGCTTTAGGGCCTGGCCACTTCATGCATTTTCACTGATCGGATAGCTATCCGATTATGAAAAGACCGGGTGTAAAAGCTCTCAGAAATGCTTTCAAGACGGATTGCAATCCAATCACTCAGACCACTTCAGGGGGTGGTTTGAGATGCATTCCATTCGAAACTGGTCAATTCTAAATGCATCTGGCTGTTCAAGTCACATATGTAAACATTACCCAGCCCAAACAGCGCTTGGAAAAAAGTGAAGCAACAGCTGTCACCGAATATTTGTTAGGGCTTGCATCGCACAGTAAATAATAACAAAGAAAGAGACGAATACATGTTGTAGGAGAGACAAAACTTGTTTCCAAATATATTTGATGTGGATCGCTGAGCACATGACAAGTCTCACCTACGAGAACCTCCAAGGGGTAAAACAGACAGACACAGACCCATTCACATACACGCACGCACTGGGCAAATTCACTTGGAATCAAATAATAAAGCACATCTGTTAAATTCACTGTCCAGAATTGGCATAATCAAAGAAGTGAACTGGCCGAGATACAATGATTTCGCCAAGTGTAAATGGAATGAGCTTTTTCAATCAGATAGCAATCCAAAAAGTAAAAATGCATAACTTTTATTTTGAAATGTTCCACAGTTCAGTGGTTTCTATTTCAAACATATTCAGAACAGTGTGCAAAGCACGAGGACCTGATCATTTAATTAACTAAAAGTTACAGCAAATAATATAACAGCAGTATATAAGTAAAGCTAAGCATTAAATACCAATCTTCACATTTTATTTGTGTATGGACAGACTTTTGAGGTCAAAACAGATCACCAGCCACTTTTATTGATAATGTCCAAAGCCTTAAATAATTGTCCCATTAGAATCCAATGCATGCTCATCAGACTCCAAAAATATGATGTCAAAATGATCTACACACCAGGAAAATTCATGTTTGTGGCAGATACACTTTCAAGAGCTGTTGACAAGCATGAAAGATTAGACTTTTTTTTGTAGTTTCATGTGTCCCAAGAGAAAACAGAGCAGAGGAGAAAAGAAACTGAGAAGGATGGTACAAAGAAGGAACTGGCCAGTGAATAAAATCAACTTTCCAAAACAAGTGCAAGACTACTGGACATGCCGAGCCGAGATAGCAGTAGTTAATGGCATTGTTTTCAAAGGAAAGAAGTTTGTAATTCCAGCATTAATGCATAAAGAGATGCAACAGAAAATTCATGAGGGTCATTTAGGAGAGGAGAAATGCAAATGCAGAGCACGTTAGGTGATGTATTGGCCAAGAATGAACCATGACATCAGTCAAAATAAATATGTCTTGTGAAATATGCCTCACTTAAATATCCAAGCAACAAGCAGACCCGTTCATGTCTCATACATTGCCTGATCATCCATACCAAAAGGTCAGAATGGACTTGTTCGACTGTAGTGGTTAGAGCCACATTGTAGTTACTGATTATTTCTCCAACTACCCAGAGGTTGCGACATTTCAGGTAACATTTAGCCAAGTTGTCATTGCATTCCTAAAAACAGCCTTTGCAAGAGAGTTAA
This sequence comes from Moxostoma hubbsi, assembly GCA_032164185.1. Classification (NCBI taxonomy): domain Eukaryota; kingdom Metazoa; phylum Chordata; class Actinopteri; order Cypriniformes; family Catostomidae; genus Moxostoma; species Moxostoma hubbsi. The sequence continues at coordinate 20,496,730 of JAVLUX010000031.1, forward strand.
CTGCGAGGTGTTTTCTAACAATGGTCCTCAATTCGCAAGTTGAGAGTTCAGTTCATTTGCAAAAGAGTGGGGATTTCAACACCACGTCAAGCCCAAATTAACCAAGGTCCAGTGGGCTAGCAGAAAATTCTGTAAATATCATGAATGCTCTCATGAAAGAGAATCATGATGGAATAGAGAACTTCCACAGGAGTCTAATGATTTACAGGTGTGCTCCACTGCAAAATGGGTTGTTCCTTGTGTTGGGGAAGCTACTTTGAAACTGTAGTTTGACAAGCAACCAGCTACTCATAATTTTAAGTTGTTAAGCTACAGTCAAGCTACTCTTTTAAAAAAGTAGTTAGCTACACTACAAGTTACAATCAAAAAGTTGATAGCTACATTGAAGCTACTTAATGAGGCAATGTTTTTTTTTAAATGTTACTATCAAACCACTAATATTAATAACACAAGTTACACTAATGACATTTAATTAATGTATTAATTAAATACATTTAATGTGTTTAAATATTGTAATGAATAATAACATTACTACAGTTAATAATGGCCATAAAATAAAATACAGCAGTATAAAATAAAAACAAAAACGATCATACGCCATTAAAAAAAAAAAATTCTGACAAACTCTCCTTTGGCTGGCATTTTTTGTACTTGACACATAATATTTATTCTAGATAATATGTGAATAATTTCTCATCTCAACTGGGTTCATGCTCATTGTATATTTTTGACTTTCTTCGCCATTTACATGCAAGTGCCAGCTTTAAAGGCCACATACAGAGGTTGCTCTACAAATATTTGTTCATTTGTCCACTTCACAAAAAAAGTGGACTTATGGTCATCCTAGATTGTTGCATAATAATACATGCCATAAATTATTTATTTTACCAATCATTTTATTTATTTTACATCAAAATAATAGTTAATTAAATGCTAAGAAATGGAGAAATTAAAATAGTTCTGTATGATAGTAATTATTATAATAATTAATATATACTGTATATTTATAAATATTATAATAATAATTCACTCGTTGCTTCCAATAACACACAGATGAAGCGAAATAAACATATTTGGAACAGAAACAAAATCCCTCAAAAGGCAATAATAACTTTTTGAATTATTTTATTTAAAATAGTAAAGGTAAATATATGCTGTTGCGTGATCTATTAAGAACAGTGTCTGAAACATTCTTTGTTTCATAGAAGAATAAAATGGTGTTCTTTTATCATTTTCAGATTTACCTGCCCCTGTAAGTCTTGTAAAGTTAAACAAACTGTGGTTGCTTAACATAACCATCAGTCAATCTCTTCTTATCCAAGTGAGCTGTTATAAGCTCTCAGTAGATGGTGGTAATTCACAATTTTTGATTGTGATCTGCCATTACAAAAGAAGATGATGATGCTGTCTGATTCTGATCAGGAGACAGAAATATGCTGCCAGATCGTCTGACGTTTTGCCGGTAAAAGTTTGGCTTCTACGCAATAAGGATGGCTATTAGTTATAATCTGACCTACATGATGAAGCGTTTGGTCACGCTACACCGCTACTTCCTGGAAAAAGTAGTTTGCTATTGGAAAAGCTAATCTGTTATAAAAGCAGCTGAGCTACTGTCAAGCTACTGAAAAATTTTGTTAAGTTAGTAGCATGACTGAGGGCAGTCTGTCTCCATGAGAGCTGCTATGGCATGAGCACTGCCCAGGCAGCGAATGCATCTCTAATGTTCATCTGACAACATGCTGTGCCTCACGCTTACAGAACATTTGCGAGCAACATCTTGAAAAAGATGCTGCATGCAAGCGGCTCTTTTTTATATATATTAATACATATATATGAAAAAGACACAATATCTCCTGCCGAATGCTGTGGTGTCTCGCTGAATTGCTGCATTTGTTCAATGGCGAGCGTCTGAAACGAAGAACGTGTTCACCAAGAATCGTCTTCAACAGCGAGGTGGAGACAATCTTTGCTGGAACTCTGCAGGGGAGGGGAGAGTCTTCTTGCTGCAGGCACTGAGTAGTACAGGCGAGAGTAATCCTGTCCGTGTCTGCAGAGAAGATTCTGTCTGCTGAACAAGTGGGAATTCCCCTCAGCGTTTGTAGCAATGTTTAGTGAACTGAATCGAAAAGGAATCTGGGTTACAGTGAAGCACTTACAATGGAAGTCAATGGGGGCCAATCCATAAACATTAAAATACACACTATTTCAAAAGAATAGCCACAATATGTAAACATTATGCATGTTAACATGACTTTAGTATGATAAAATCGCTTACAACCCTTTTGTAGTTTTGTAATAGTTATGTCTAATTTAACAAGTTCGTTGCCATGACAGTGTAACTCTGTAAACCTTATGTAAAACAGTTCATTTTCACGGACAAGGAAGAGGCGAGAAACCACCTAAAGGTTTAATGTAAAACTCAAAATACAAACACATAAGACAACGGACATGTCCGTGAACGATCTCTCTCTCACGCCCATCTTCCGCGGTCGGCCTTTAACCCTCTCGGAGGCTAGATTAGCCTAATTCGGGACCGGGCGTGTTGAGTCACGACCCGGCCCCGCCCTCCACCTTGCCACACCTTAAAACTGTAAGGTAAAACTAGCTTAATTTATATTGAACCTAGAATATTCCTTGAAGTGTGGCTTAAGTGTTAATATACTTTTTTGGGCAACTGTACATTCTTTTAAACACTCTTTGTCATGATACACCTAACTTTACAGACTCACATTTTTGCAACCATTCTGATCTCAAAAACAGTTCTCCAACAGCAGGTAGCCATATAGAACTATGTGTTCCTTTATAAAAACCTCAGTGATATGGCCAAACTCTGCGAGCATTGACCGTTACAATTGACCATGAGCTTCCAGTGTGGAGACCATAAGCGTAAGCCATGCAAACAGAAACATACATTTTGCGAGTGTCCTTCGGGAGCACTGTAACCGTGGCAAACCTACATGTGATCTTTGCTGTCGGCCTCAACCAACTGCCCCCAATTTCTTTTGAATTCTATTTCCAGCAATTGAGCTCCTGTGGGTTGTTTGTCTGAAAGCTAACACTTAAACAGCAGTGGCTTTATTCAACCCCTACTTGAGCCAAAAACAATCTCACACTAAGACTGTGAGTATGCTCAATACTGTACTTATCATCTCAAAATATTCATTAAGATGTCACAGAAGCCCTCCATTACAAACACACTGCTTCCAAAGGGTTAGTTTAAAGTTATATATTTATCCATCTAGAAGATATATAGTGCAAAGAACAGTATTTATGGCTGTGGTCTGGATCTGCACTCAAGGCTGGAGTTCTGGATGGTGTACTGATTCTGATTTAGGACCAGACTTCCCAATTTTATTGTCAGCTGTGCACATTTATATGGCCTGTATAAAAACTGATCTTAGATCTGCAATTCAACCAAATTACCTGTCCTGCAGACAGTATAGGGATCAAAAGGTGTGTGTTAATGTGTTAATGAGTGTGGGAGCTATAGGTCGGAAAACTTAAGGTATAGTGTCCTTCAATAAGTTTAGAAGGGGTTGATGAAGAGATAGGAATGGGATTGTTTTGGAGATGGCCAAACAGCGCAGCATTGCAGGGGAGTTGGTCAGAGGCAAGGATTTATAACTCTTTTTTGCCTAACTGCAGATGTCAGCTGTTTGTGTGTGTGTGTGTGTGTGTGTGTGTGTGTGTGTGTGTGTGTGTGTGTGTGAGGGATATTAGCCTTTCCTTATCTTAAATCACCACTGTTAGATGGCTCACACTAAACATTCTGGTATTGTGCTTTGTATCTCTGTATTATCCATAAAAAGCATATGTGGGTCAAAAAGGACCCGGCTGTATGTAATCATCTTTCAAACACAATTAGATTGTGTTGATTTGCCTCAGATTGAAGATAATAAAATATGTTGCCTCTTTGTAGTTACAGAAACCACAACATCTTTGCTAAATGTACTTGGGGGTGTTTGGTGACAAACTCAGTTTAGTGAGAAACTGTCATTGAATTTGACAGGAAATGACACAGGAAATGTCCTAAATGTGGTTTAATATCTATACATGCTATAAATAGTTCAATAGATGAATTGCCATGAATGAAAAGCCTGATGCAAATCGGATAGGAAGTTAAGCATGTTTGCCAGCCACAGCTTATAACTCATGTTTGAGTTCTCCAACAGAACTGTCAGGGTATAAATGTATATGGTGTGAGGTTGCCATCAAAAGTTTGCATTTGGAACTGCAGCAAGTGATTTGCATGTTTTCACAGAAATAAGCAAATGAGTTCTGGATAAACCCACAGAGTGGAAATATTTCTCCAATGTCCCTCTGATGTTCCCAAAACGCCTTGCTCTCACTCCACTGTGGAACATAAATAACCTCACAGATGGGCTCCCAGTCCTGCTATAAAGAAATGCCTTTAGCCTGATTCTGCTCCAGAAAACTGCAAGTCTGATTGAGGGTGTGTAACTGAAAAAGCTATATGGAAAGAACTCCATTAAAGCTTGTGGAGCCTTCTTTGCCTAATGTTCCTGCAGGTCAACCAGTAGGCACCAGTGATTCTGGTAAAATGAATCTTTAATGCATAAGTTGCCTAAGGTATTTGCAAAATAAAGAAATGTAAAAAAATATATATATATAAATTGGTAAATTGAAGCACTTCTAATAATATTAGATATGCTTTCATCATGCTGAATTCTACAGGTTTCGGTTGGATGTTGTCCTATTACATTCCTGATTGTGTTTTTCACTCATCTCTGTCTATACTGATGGTGCGTTCACGTGCTATGGTAAATATGATATTTTCCACTTGTGAACTGGTATTTACCAGTGTGTTGCGTTCAAGTGCTTTTGTTGTCGTAATGTGGTAAAAAGATGGAGATACACACACACACACACACAATTGCAATCTTGACATCGCAGCCTGTTCATTATGCTGCGTTCACACCAAACGCGAATAGAGCGTAATTTATCGCTATTTAGAGTTTTATTTATTTTTATAACGTGTATTCTCCGTGTAAATTCGTGCACCGGACCGCGCCGTTTCGATTCAATACGAATGTACCGTTCCACCCCTAGCTAACAGTAGCAAAAAAGGTTTGGTTTTGTACAATGCTTACCATTCAACACTCTCGCGTTGCTCTCCGCCATTTTGAAAAGGTCAAAGGTTATCTCATCTCGGCAACTCGTGCATCAAACTATTCTACGAGTTGCCCAGTGGAAAATACCACATGAGGGGGTGTTCATGTGCATTTTCCACGTCGGCTTTTGGTATTTACCATAATTACCATAGCACGTGAACGCACCATGAGTGTGAAACCAGAAAACAGTCAAGCTGCATAAAGAATCATCATGGCGGCACCCAGTTGTTAGTCAGGAAAGCAGTGGATACTCTTTTGACCTCACACCCATACTATCCACCTTTTTTATGGGGGTGTTACTGGGAAACGGATGTGGGTGTGACTTCCTCCGGTAGTCTTTTTATAGCATTCGCTAGCTTCGGCAGCAGTCTTTTTAGACCTTGTTTACTACTTGTATTAAGGTGTGTTTTGGATGATCTGATCGCAAATGTCAGCACTAAATATAGTTGTAAATAGGGTGCAAAACGTTTTGTAATTGGATCATAAAAAAAGCCCATATAGAGGTAATAAAAAACGCATGTGACCACATCGCATTTTGAGGTGTAAACACCGTCCTGAATGATGCATGACAGCAGTGAAGCACCACCTCTTCAATCGCTATGCCGAACAAATGTTTAAACTTATGTGCAGATTTAAAAGGAAATAACCATCCGATCCAACAACTTGAAAAAGCGATTACATACCCAAGGAGAACTTCACGGCTCTTCCTCAGTGTGTGTCTGTCTGATATCAACATGTGACAAGATGACAAGCACACACATCTGAAGCTGAACTAACAGAGGTACTCAGCTAAAACAACAGATCTTTTTGCTCGAAATGTTACGTTTGAGCTTTGGTTACATTTCAACTGCATCTGGGAGAAACAGTACGCAGTTTTGTTTGCGCTTTTTTGTCTTTATGACTCTTTTGCATTATTTTCATTCTATAACACACTGACATAGTGATTTATGTATGTTATCATGAAATTAGACCCTCTCCTAGAAATCACATCACCGCAATGAATGAACGGACGTACAGTGCAACAACAACTGTGTTTAATTAACGGCCATATTTTGCACTAAGCATCACGGGATGTAGGATAAAGGTTGATACGGACAAGGTCAACACATGTGCACTTAGACTACTTTGTGATACTCTTTTAGTACAGTCAACATTAGAAGACATATGCGTATTGTCTGTGTCTCCAGTAAAACTGGGCTGCACATGCTACAGTAGGCTACAGGCATTGTCTCACTCTGACACATTCTCTCTCTCTCGCTCTCTCTCTCTCTCTCTCTCTCTCTCTCTCTCTTGTGTTGTGTGTAGTGTAGTGTAAATGAAAGCTTGTAATCTCTAACCTTTACAATAAGAAAACCAAAACAAGTTAATTCATTCTCACAGTTTCCATGTTGGGAGAAACAGGCATGAGACAGTGAAACAAACCACAACCCTAAAATTAGCATCAGCAGCCACCACATGAAGTTTAGCCTTGCTATCCTAAATTTAATAGGCTGTTTATTATGAGGCCATAAAGTGCTTAGAACTGTCATTTGTAATACATGCTTAACCAATACTTGTGTGGTTTGCTCTGACTAGTGCCTGAGCATTACCATTAAAATCCTTTGATTCTTTTATGTGGATGACCAAAGTAAAACCAAGAACATAAAATAAACAGAAATACAAAATATTTGCTCACCATCACCCTTTTGAGATACAATGTAATAGCTCATTAGTCATGTGGTTTAAGCTTTTTTTTCCTTCTTTTTTTTTTTTTTACTTTTTCTTCAGCATAGTGCATAATATGCATGTACTTGTGCTTAAATACATTTAAATTCCAATAAAATCTGCAAGTGTTATTTCATCTGTGTGAAGCAGCATGAAATTAACTTGGAAATTAACTTTTCGGTCTACACTCAATTACTCTGCTGCATGCATCTCTCACTCTCCTCTGGCAGTTTGGACTGCCCTTTTAACCCCCTACAGCTCTCAATTCAACACAAAACAGCTGATAGAGGTGATTTCCCATAGGTGTCAATCCTTACCACGGTTCCTCTCCCGGCCTCACTTTCCACAGACGTCACTCAGCAACAAACAGAACATCACACTAGCAAAACCGTGTGCTCCGTGCAAGTTTCAAATCAGTCTGTTCACTAAAAAGACTTTTGAGTGCTGTAAAGCAAAGAGACTAACACCTGGAAGATCTCCACTGCAGCATTGCTCACTAGCTCACCACTGTTTTACTCATCATCATTATTCACAATATGTTTCTTATAAGGGCAGCAGTGAGGGGCCAGTGCAGGTTGTGTGGTCAGTGGCTGAGTACTTGGGAGTGCACTACTCATATGTCCCAATAAGCTTAATTCTGACAGCAGAGAACATGACATCCCCACAATATGTAGTATGGAAATTATGAACAAAAATTAACAAATCAAAGCCATCTTATATTTTAGCTTTTTTTAAACAACCACTACACTATTTGTCTAGATACAGCTTTGCACACTCTAGACATTATTTTTCTCAGCCGACTTCATTAGGGGGCCACATGGGATGCTTTTCAAACAATATTAAAGAAGTTTCCAGTTTTTTCTGTTTATTCCTTCACTGTCCAGTCCAAATCATCCAAAATAAATATATATAAAATTACTGATAAAATTACAGTTTTTCTGAATTGCTAAACCCCATTCTCTGAACCAAATGCTCAGTGGCCTAAACCCATTTGTCAAATCAATCACTCTTTTGGCAAAATCTTAAACAATTTCAGGTAGTTAGACACCATTTGCAAATCATATCCACCCTTTTTGCAACACTCTAATCACATTCTCACTCACTAAAACACATTTCACACTGTGATGCACTTGTGTTGCTAAACGGTACATGGGCAGCAAAGTTAAACACAACTACAACACAGTTGTCATCGTTTACATACAAATACTCAAAATTGTCCACACTTGTTTCTAATGATGTGATCAAACCAATTGTACAAAATACACTAAGCATGAAGATGTGATGCTGAGGCAAATCAAAAACTTTGATTTTGCAGTTGCACAACATTTTTGAGTGTACTGTAATGTGCTTTTCATTTAGAGTATTCTTTGTTCTTTGGCTTTTGCAGTTGGACTACTGTATTTTTACAGTATGCAAGTGCTGAATACACAGACATTCAATACTGTATTACTTGCAGTACTTACAGTATACAATATATTCACTGTACTGGGTTGTAATTACTAAAATGCGTTTACTATATACTATTAAAAAAAAATCTATAACTACATGCCCTGGACACTGTGTTGTCCATTTGAGTGCTCTGTAGTGTTTATATATTGACTGGCTGTGTATGATCTGCAGGCATTGCTTGATTTTGAGCACAGTTTAAATGTTTTTGAGGTGATTGTTTGATTTTGAGCACAGATTAAATGTTTTTGAGGTGATTGTTTGATTTTGAGCACAGATTAAATGTTTTTGAGGTGATTGTTTGATTTTGAGCACAGATTAAATGGTTTTGAGGTGATTGTTTGATTTTGAGCACAGATTAAATGGTTTTGAGGTGATTGTTTGATTTTGCTAGAAGAGTCAGGGGTTTTGTGAATGTTGTTTGAAGATTCGGTTTTGTGTATAAAGTTGTGATAAAATGGGTGAAGGCATAAGAAATGTATCTTAGCAATTGTGAAAAACTGTAATAGGTTTGTACTGAAATTCATATGTAGGTACAACTTAAAATGCCCATATGTCTAAAAGGTCTTTAAGTTCATGAAAAACACCATTTCCTTTTTTGAAAGTGTTTCTAAACTTTTTAAGTCTTATCTCTTTCCATTCCCTCTCCATCCATTTCCCCTCTTTTTCTCTTACATTCACTTCTTTAATTTCTTTTAAATTGCCCTCTCAGTGTTATTTTCTCTTTACCCAACTAAACCCTTTTTTTCTAATAAAAGAGGCCCATGGTACCTTTTATCTCAAAATGTTTAAGTGGGCCAGTTCCTGATCTGGATCCGTCATGGTTTCTCTCATAGCAGATTGGCCGTTTATTAGTGTCTAAAACATGGTGCATGTGTGACTTTTCCATTCAATCATGTCCCGTCTGACTCCACATTAGGTGCATTGGACAGATTTTTTGTTCTGTTCCGAAACATTACCATTTCAGCATATTTGACTTTTTTTACGATGTGCAAACAACAGGCTAGAATCATGGCCCCCTTCCCCTGGCACACTATACACTGAAAAATTCACCAAAATTTTATATCAATATATTCAATTTGAGTGATAAACCAGCTATAATAAAAAAAAAAAAATCTTATTTTTTCTTTTTTTGCCTTTTTCAAATTCCTCCACAGATGAAGCCAAGCTGGTCAACTTTAACTATATTCCACTTCGTTTGAGTGAGGAATTGGCCACTGTGAAGTGTGACAAATGAAAAGAAGAAACATTCCTATAAATGTCACGGCTGATTGACAGAGTTCTTTTTGTTACTGTCCCATTTTCACTTTATAGAAACCGTCAAACAGCTTCAAAGCTATTCAGATCATGAACAATGGATGGTCAGCATTTCTAGAGAAAAGGAGGTGGCTAAATTAGCATTAAGGTCTTGTGAAAACTAGCATATGTGTAATGGCAATACAGAGAAAAGTTTCACCATGTGGACAGAGAAAGACCTTGACCTTCGCTAAGAAGAAGGAAGATGTCTTTGTGGAGAGGTTGGACCGGATAGTTGTCATATCATGATTAATTGGGTTTTTGATCCCTGAGACTTGAGTAGCACATTAATGATCTTGCTGCCAAGGTATGTTGGCTTATGTTTGATATAACCTCACTGACCGCTTGAGAGCAGCACAGTGCATTCCTTCTTTGAATTGCTTTTTGTCTCTAATACATTCACACACTCTCTTCCACACACTCATACCTATATGTTGTCATTTCTCCTGTTGGTCATAAACTCTAGCTGAGTTGCAAACTCAGTAGAATTTTGCACCAGATGGAATTAAGGGGCCATGAAAGAGGTTGAGAGACTTTGTTCTATGTACGTGTGTGTGTGTGTGCGTGCGTGCGTGCGTGTGTGCGCATGTGACAAGAGCTTTATTCATTCCTTAAGAAAATTAACAGTAATATTAATTTTTTAATTTTGTTGTTGTTGTTTAACCTATGTTTTTACAAATTAAGGTGTATGTACCACTAATTAATCATGGTGTTATATAATCAAACTGTTGGAATCATGTTTTTAATAATTTCCCTCCTTACCACTCTTCAACTTTAGTTGCTCAGTTTTTTTTTTTTTTTTTACTTTCCTGATATTATCCTCTTTCTTGAACTGCATCATTTTGACTGATTTTCTTTTCCCTCCTCCCTTCGTGATTTTTATATTGCATGTGATTTATTTTTTGAGGTGCGGTCACCTGTAACCAAGTCTGTGTGTGTAGTGATAAAATAATTAGTTAATAATGGACTGTGGGGTTCAGCACAGATTTCACAGGGGGATGTTCACCAGCTCCCCATGGGTGTGTGATCACCTAACAGAGGGGACTCCAGGGAAAAGATCTTACAATACATTGAAATGTTGGACATTTACAAACCTTTCAAGAATAAACTGTTGTCTGGAGCATCTAACAGCTACATTTCCCCATGTCTGTTCTTTGTCTTATGTCAGCAGACACATTCTGTTCCTTACTCATTGTAGTCAAAAGTATTCAGATACATGATACAATACCTGCCAAGATTAAAAACATAACATAAAATTAATCTCTGCTGGTATAACAATGCAAAATCATAGTTAATATGCATGTAATTGTTTTTTCAGCAATAGACAAAAAGACTGAATATAATAAATCTGAAAGACTGATGGGTCTGGCCATGCCAACAAACCAACAAATAGCCAGTGCTGGGTAGATTATTTCTGAATTGTAATCTGGTACTGATTACAAACTAAATGACTAAAATTGCAGTTAGTATCAAATTCTTTGGATTACATTTTTAAGGTCATCTAATTTTATTGCTTTTAGATTACTTCTGACCTAATTCTTTTTTATTTAATGTCACATGTATTTAATTAGGATAAGCTTAAATCATTTTGACATAATGTTGCTTAAATGTAAAATAAATAAGGAAGAAACTTACTTAATGGATCAAATTATGAGAATTGATAAGATTTTTTGTTTTGTTTTACTTTCTGTCAGTTTCTGAGTGAAATAAATTAGGTACTTAACTTACATTTACTGCACTAATGCAACTGGTTCTGCATTTATGTGTGGCATATGGTCCTAATAAAGTGTCGACGTGGTGTTCTGCTGTTGTAGTCCATCCACCTCAATGTTTGACATGTTGTGCATTCTGAGATGCTATTCTGTTCACTACAATTGTACAGAGTGGTTATCTGAGTTACTATAGACTTTCTGTCAGCTTGAACCAGACTGTCCATTCTCTGTGGACCTCTCTAATCAACAAGGCATTTTTGTCCACAGAACTGCTGCTCACTGGATGTTTTTTTTTTTGGCACCTTTTGAGTAAACTCTGAAGAATGTAGTGTATAAAAATTCTCAAATCAGCCCATCTGACACCAACAATCATGCCACGGTCGAAATCAATGAGATCACATTTTTTCCCCATTCTGATGGTTGAACATTAACTGAAGCTCCTGACTCGTATTTGTATGATTTTATGCATTGCACTGCTGCCACACGGTTTGCTGATTAGATAATCACATGAAAATTTAGGTGTACAGGTGTACCTAATAAAGTGCAGTGTATATTCACTGTAAACTGCCTACATTAAAAATTAAAAATAAAAACTTCTTAGCAATAAGAACATCCTTAATGTAAAATGTCTTTTTTTTAAAAGTGCAAATCATGGCTGTAATTTCTTCCAGTTAATTTGTCAGAATTGTCAGACTTGAAATGAAAGAGGAAGTCAAGCAAATTACTTTGTGGAATACAGTATTGCACACAGTTTAGTCTGTTGTATACTGCACATTTTGGCAAATAGGTTATGTGGATGTTCATGTATACAGAAGATTTGCACACTGGGCACAGTATACATACTGCAGAAATACTAAGAGTTGTATAGTAGTATACTATTCTGAACATTGCCACAGTCTATGCAATCAGAGTTTTAAACTGATTGTCTCGAGTCTGATAACATAAGTTAGAATGGCTTGTGTCTGCTTTAAACACTTGATCTGTGCTTTTCACTTACCCTGCATCCCTAATGAAGCATTAATCCATCTATCCTTCTGCAATTCTCTTTCTCTAAAGCCTCCCTCTAGGCAAAAAGCCCAGGAGTTTTTGTCAAGCTTTGCTAATTAGCTTGACTGTGCAGTTCTGCTTATTAGCATGTGTTCATTTGCTGATGTTAATTAACATTCGTGTACATTGCTTCCACACAAATGCTAGGATCACTATCAGGACTTAATGAACTTGTTGTCATGGCATGCCATGAAATTGCCCAGTATCCTGCACACATTCTTGCACACTGCTATCAGCTCGGTAAAGCAAGTCTGAACTTTTTGTAAAATACACCACATGACATGTTGTGAAGTGATTGTTGGATTATATGTTGTTTCTTCAGATTTATACTGTCTGTTTAATTTTTCATGCTTAAAGTATATTTCTTTCTCTCTGTCTATCACTAAATCTGAGGATGAGCCTCTAATTTAATTACACACATTTGCACACATTCATCTGAAACTAACCGATGGGCCTTGAACTTAGCAACTTAAGCGCAAACCTCAAACTTTCACTCCCTCTCCACCCTTCTCTCTCTCTCTCTCTCTCTAATACAGCCTATTATTTGTCTTCTAGATTATTTAGGGCCCATTCTGTAAACTTTGCTCTCAAGGTCCAAATGCTGACCTGGTGTGCCTCACAAACCTAAAGCAAGATTGTCACATAGTATATCAGCCTGATTTTCTGTAAATCATGTTGTCCCCTGTCCTTTATTCAAACCAATCGCTCTTCAAAATGTTTAATTTTTCGTTCCACAGAACAAAGAATGTCATACAGTTTATGAATGACATGAGAATTGTCATTATTAGATGACAATTATTACTATTCCTTCAATGTCTTTCTCAGTTTATCAAAGCAAATGTGATTTTGAATGCTTAAGGTATGTATTTATGCATGTTGGCTATACCCACACTCACTGAGCACTTTATTAGGAACATTGTGGTCCTAATAAAGTGCCAGACATTGTCTGCTGTTGTAGCCCATCCGTCTCAAGGTTTGATGTGTGCATTCTGAGATGCTATTCTGCTCAGTTGTACAGAGTGGATATCTGACTTACTGTAGCCTTTCTGTAAGCATTCTCCATTGACATCTCTTATCAACAACGCATGTCCGCAGAACTACTGCTCACTGGATGTTTTTTTGAAAAACATCCAGTGTTGTGTGTGAAAATCCCAGGAATGACAGAAATACTCAAATCAGCCCATCTGGCACCAACAATCATGCCACGTTCGAGATCAAAAATTTGTATCATTCTGATGGTTGAACATTAATTGAAGCTCCTGACCCATATCTGAATGATTTTATGCATTGCACTGCTGCCACATTACTGGCTGATTAGATAAATACATAAATATGTAGGTGTACAGTTGTACCTAATAAAGTGCTCAGTGAGTGTACTGTATTCAATAGCCAGCTTTATATGAAAGAGGTCTGCTGGGAGGTCTCAGATCTCAGCCTCCTTTAACATGAGCAGAGAAGACAGACACAGAAAATAGCTCAGGTCAGGCAGCAACTGGGCTCGAAATAACACCTAGTCATGGTTTTTCTAGGAAATGGAGCAAAATGCAGCATTTGTTTATTTCAGGAAAATTATAGCCTAATAGCCTCTGAGTATGAGATCATGCTGAGCCTGCATGTATTCCCTGCTTTATAATTTGCCGGTATGACTTGGCCTTGCAGTCATTCTGCAATTACAGTGCTTTATTCTCTCTTCTTGGCTCTCCATATGACAGCAGGACGTTATCCGATACCATAACACCTATATGATGCAACTTTTATTATATTTATTTTATTAGCGGCATGTCTCCGTAGCTGACACGTTGAAGCTGCTGTCCTGTAATCACAGGGCCTACCAAACAACTGATCTTATTCCATGATTCCAAATGTGTCTGAGGACAAAACAGACACATTTATTTTTCTCCTATAGAGAAATCTAGTCAAATTACCAAGCTGTTCAGCACCATTGCTTTGCTACATGTACATAAGACACATGTACAACTTTAGCTCAGAAACCTTGTGGAGTCTGAGGTGGCAGTATAAAATTAACTTTGTCTTTCTGTACATGTCATTGTTACATGCCTTATATGAGCAAAACAAAACGGTAGATCCTATATAGACTCTTTATCTTTTATGAAAATACAAGTGAGCACTGCTTGATTCATGACTACACGTCCTTCACACATATTAAAAAACTGTATACTCAAAAATACAATTTTTCAAAAATAATATTTTTAATCAATTAAAAAAATGGTTGTTTAAAATTTATAAATGTGTGTGTTTGTAGTTTCATAATCAAGACACTCCTATAACTTTTTCTTCTTCAGTTAGGTGGAATGTGAGTGGCCCCTAGTGGTGATAATTGGAAGTGTGCGAAGTAAAAAAATAAAGTTTGGGTTAGGCGTCTTTCAAGATTTGTATTGACGTCATTATGTCACTTTTATGTAAATTTGACTTCCATAATGCGTTCAATTACTACTTCTCAAGGAGGACTGAGTATGTGTAACAGAACTAAGTATGTGACACGTACACAGAAAAAGAACCACCTCGGATATCTAGCATACCAGACTATAACATTAAAAAGACACGATTAGAGATTTAAGAACATTTATAAATACATGGGAATTAAAAAAATTTGTGTATATGGTTGTTTCTTTGTACTCCATTGAACTGCCTGTTGAATCTGAAAAGTTAGCTAATCTTACTTTGCAGAACCAACATGCTTTAGTTCTACTAGTGATTCAGCCTAACACATTTTGTGTTTAAAACCCATTTTATTTAGTGATATGAGATAATAAAAAATAAAAAAAATAAATAAAGTTTAAAAATAAAAAAGTACTCTCATTAACAAAGATTTCATTATTATGACAAACGTAGAGAAGTAGGCTGAGCACCATACAGTGAAACTGAGGATTTGTATGGCTATGGCCAGACAGTACCAAAATAATGGCCTTAAAGGGATAGTTCACCCAAAACTAAAAATTCTCTCGTCATTTACTCACCCTCATTTCATTCCATGTGTGAATTTATGTCTTCTGCAGAACACAAACACAGATTTTTAGAAGATCTCTCTGTTGGTCCTTATAATGCCAGTGAATGGGTTCCAATATTTTGAAGCTAAAAAAATCACATAAAGGCAGCATAAAAGTAATCCATAAAACTCCAGTTGTTAACTCTAAAGCTTCAAAAGCAATATTATAGTGTGTGAGAAACAGACCAATATTAAAGTACTTTTTTCTATAAATTCTCCTCACTGCCCAGTAGGTGGCGATATGTGCGAAAAATGTGAATGCCGAAAAAACAAAAAAAAGTGAAAGTGGAAATTGATAGTAAAATAGGTTAAATAGATAGTTAAATATTTATCTGTTTTTCAACCACACCTTTTATATTCAAGAAGGCTTCAGAAGGCATGGATTTAATCACTGGAGTTTAATAATGGATTACTTTAATGCTGCCTTCATTTGCTTTTTGGACCTTCAAAGTTCTGACCACCATCCACTAGCATTGTACTGTTTGGATCTACAGAGCTGAGAAATTCATCTAAAAATCTTTGTTTGTGTTCAGCAGAAGAAAGAAAGTCATACACATCTGACATGATTTGAGGGTAAGTAAACGATGAGAGAATCTTAATTTGTGGGTGAACTATCCCTTTAAACTGACCATGTATATAATAAAGTCTTGTAAAAGATCTACATATGATTTTAAAAAAAAAAAAAACAGGTACGTTATTCAGAATTAAGTAAATAGATTTAACAATTAATGAAAATTCAGTACATACACACTTCACTTAAAGCACTGATAGAGTAATGACAGAAATAAAGATATCGTTGCAAAAGCCAATGAATGCTTTTCTCCTCTTTTCTCTGAGTCCCATAAATATGTGAAAATACAAAAAAGCTCTGCATACTAATTCAAACAGAAAGTATAGCACCTTACAGGGCTTGTCCAGTTATCTTACAGACAAACAAAGCACCTTGGCAAGCACATTTGCTCCTATTGTGTAATGTGTCAATATTTAGATCGACGATGTCTCCACTTTGAGTCATAGATTATTAGAATGCATATCCATGCATTAAGGTTATATTACACATTATGGTTTAGCTGGCCAATCATTTGATCCCCTGCGAAGTGCCATTGCCACAAAATATGTGAGTCCACTCATGAAATGTTAGGGTGGAGGTTATTCGTCTTGTAAACTGTGCTTTATGTTTCCATGATAAATGATGTTTTCAATAAGTCATGAGTCATAAGTGAGTCATTTCTCAAGATATTTTTTTCCCTTTTTGAATTGCATAAACCACATAGAAAATAATATTTTAAAGCTGTTGTAATTATTCTGTCAATAACAAGTTTGGTCCTTTTCCAGTATAAAAAGTGGGGAGATCAGATGTAACATTTTAAAGTAGACTACTTGAGAGACGTCCAGGAAAGAGACTTTGACTATGACTGGGCATCTGACAGAGAGAGAGAGAGAGAGAGAGAGAGAGAGAGAGAGAGAGAGAGAGAGAGGGAGAGAGAGAGGGAGAGAGAGAGAGAGAGAGGGAGAGAGAGATGGAGAGAGAGAGAGAGAGAGGGAGAGAGAGAGGGAGAGAGAGAGAGAGGGCTTAAAAGTCACCCACAAAGCAACAGTTTACAAAAACACTCAACAAGAATTTATTTAGAACAGAAATTTAAGGAAGAATTTGAAAAGAAATGATACTAACCCAATGACTCAATGAGGAAGCTTGTGTAAGAGTGATATGAAGAAAACAACTAATAGCCAATAATAAATTAATGATTAATTTTGGACTATGTATTTATTGTTTTCCTAGTTAACTTTTGGAAAGGTTCATTGGAAGACTGAGTTTTCAGTCAACATAGAAACTCACAAATGTGCAGGTGGGGCTTCCTGAGCGAGAGCGAGAACGAACAGGACTGGAGCTACAGATCCGGCTTCTCCACTAGGGAAAAACACATTCACACATATACAGTATAATGTACGAGTAATTAAATGAAGCTTATTAAAATGCATTAACACTTTCTACAGAAAATCTGCCTCAAAAGAATCGTTCACCCAAAAATAAATATTTATTAAATAAAACTATTATTGACATTACATACAGTATGTTATACTTTTTTCTTAAACAGACAGTGAGAAGTAAAGACTATATGGCAGGGTTGAAGTGCCTGACGCTTATATCTGACACGATTATTTAATGAGTTTGCATGTCCACCAAGCCCATGAAGTGGAAATGGTAAACAGAATGTTAATGGTACACAAATTTGGCTTGTGTCCGTAAAGGAGGGGATCGAGCATAAGGGCCTTGGGCATGTGGCTCACCTCGAGCTTCAAAGTTCCCCCCCTCTGCACAACTTAACTATTAATAGTCAAAGAGGAGTAGTGGTGGTGGAGGGATGCTGGAAGAATCGTCACGGGAGTGAGGTAAGCGGCTGCTTATATTTGCTTGCATAATGATTGACGGGACTAGCTTGACAAGCTCCTCCTCTCCATTTAGTCAAGCAAAAGTTTTATTCACACAATCTGGTATGGAGAATGTCAGAATTGTATTTCATGTAGTATGGGAATAATAGTGAAAAGTATATACTGTATATACAGTCAAGCAACATGGGAAGACATAGAATAAATATCATATAGAACACAGGAGGTAGGAACAGGAAATTCAGCCAGTGATATGGTAAAGGTGAATGTGACATTAATGAAAGAAAAGAGGGGGGTAGAACAGTTTGTTACCCTCTTGTGCTTTAAGGTTGAGTATGGTAAACAATTGACCCTAAATTTCAGAAGTGAGCTCCACCAGCTCACAGCAGCGATTCAGGTTCTGGTCACACGAGAACACCTGTTAGAAAAGTTCATATTAATATTTTTGTTTTAGTTACCCAAATATTTGAAAATAACTGAAAAACATTCTGGTTTGGATCAACAAGAGGGTGAGTAAATGATGACAGAATTTATTGTTTTTTTTTTTTCAATTTGCTTTGTTACCAAAAATGTATAGGGTCATCATTAAAGACCATAGATAAGTAATGGTGTAATTGTCTTTTATTTTATTTGTGCCTCACTGTGACTTTTGATTTTTGCTCTCTTTTTTAAGAAAATGTTAAAATACTTTTAGTCCAGTAGTACAACATCATACTACAAATGCTTCCATAAATCATATTTTATGATTATTTCATATCTATATTTAAGTTTACTATTACAGGATATATAAGACAAATGAGTAATATATTCGTACAAATAAATACTATATCACTTTTTTTTGTGTGTGACATTGGTGATTTCAGAATTGCATATGCATGTACATACATACAGTACATATTATACATGCTATTTCTTACTCAAAGTGGTGCTGATGTGTCAGAGATTGACTTTTAACATTGCTATTAGAAAAAGAAGCTACATGGAATTAAACTATAGCAAATGTGTTATTTGGGTGTACTACAGAAATGATGTAAGTTGTGCATCTATTTAGACTCACTAAGTGCCAGTGAAACTACTTTGTGTTGCTTGCAGCTCAGTATGTGTTTGACGGCCAATTGAGTCTCATGAAATTTCAGAGTGCAAGTAATGAATCCTGTTCTAGATATGTTGCATCATCAAAATATTTCATAATATATTCTATTCTATTATGTTCCTATTGTCTTAATTGTGACACTATCCGGGCATTTTATAGATCCATTTGTGATAGATAGATATACGTTTGGCGAAAAAACACGTGCAGCTGCACAAGAAGCACCTTTAAAATAAACGCCAACTGATCAGGCAGCATGAAAAACAATGGATTTTTTTCTCTCAATCATTTCAATAAATGCTTTGCCTACTGTGGCTAATTGTTAAACAAACACAACTTAATTTAATTAACAAATATGTGTGGGGTTTACATCTCAAATATTTGAGAACAAAAATTCCACCGTACAAGGGTAGTATACAAGTCCCATTCCCATTTAACGCCACACATTTCAGAAAACAAGCATGACGTTTGCTTCAGCCTATCAGTAATCAGCACTGCCCAGAAATGGAGGCAGGGGTGTCCCGAAAACTAGCGTCCATAGAAACCAATCTTTGCAGCAAAATATAAGTAATAAAACAAGTATTCCAACGTATACCTATTGTTAGATAGAAGCACAGCACATTAGCAACTTAGCAACTGCTTAGCAACTTTTGGGGCAACTGTACATATCCAGTTTATTTTTATTATGTTTACTACGTGCAAAACTACAGTTCCAAGTCAGTTACGCCTCAGTAGTTTATACATGTTGTTAAAAACAACACAGCAGCCTAATAGTTTTCTGTTTAGGCCTATACATATAATGAATTAAATGTAGAAAGTACTTTATCTATGAATTAAACTGTAGAAGTATATATATATAAAATTAAGTAATCATTTAATTTACTATTTTTATCCAAAGAATTCATAGAAGTTCAATTTGGTTTCTGTTTTGGCAATACTGGCCTAAAAGTACTTGGTATCGGGTCGAAAATAGAATAAGTGGTATCGCCCATCCCTGCAGTCTATTTGATTCACACAACTGACTCTTTATAGCAAAGGAACAAACCATCCAACAAATCCGTGCCCTCTGTAAGTAACTCACCTTCTTCTTAAACAGTGGCCCATATCCTTTAGAAATCCAAACTGTTAATTATATTTATGTTTAAACTGTATAATCTACATGAAGGTTTCGTTGTTTCTGATTATTGTTGGGATAACGGTTTTCCCGCAGTGGTTCGCTCCTCGGGCTGTGTGAAGCTGTCATAGGCAGTACTGTGATTTTGGAGAGGGAGGGCAACATGGCGTCGGAGCAGGTCTGTTTTGTAAATATTTCCTACTCTGCGCTCCTTTTAAACCATTCTTAGCTTTAAAGCTTAGCGTAAATCTATGGCATGCCCTGTGAATGAGATGAATATGAATGCGCGATTTATGTCCAGTGCGTTTATGAAAAAAATGACTCATTATTGCAGGGTTTTGTTTGCCTGTATATTTACTGTTGGTTAAAAAGACTAAATGGCGATACTTTAGTATTTCAAATAAAAAAAAAATATTTTCTGCGCTAATACGTATGTTCTCATTGCTCAGAAAGGAGTTTGCGTGTCGTTTATTTTTAGGCATGCATGCAGACAGAAGGACTCTTGTCCCACTCACATACATTCCTGAAACAGCAACACTGTCTTTTTATTTTGCAGATTCATTCCAAATGAAGATTAAATGAAGATAAATTGTTGTGATAGACTGATGTGTGACAGAAACATATGCCTCTCAATAACCTTAAAGATATCAGTGTTACTTAAATGTAGTTATTACTAGATGAAACCTCAGAGGTGACATGAATCTGAAATCAGTAGGTTGTGACACTGGTAGGTTGAGCACTATATCCACACTTTGGATAAACATGCCTGCTAAATGAATAAATGTAAATATAATCCCAAATTAAATATTCTAAATTCTCCCCAAAAGCAGATACACTGAAAAAAATTATATATATATATATATATTGCAGTGAAGTAAATATAGCAGAAAATATTAAGTACTTTCTACAATTAATTCATTATTTTAATTGTGAACTTGAAAATATTAAGTAAATTCTAAATTCCTACTAAATTCAAACATGTAAAAATGAATGCTCTTGCTTATAAGTAAATATTATTATCTTTACAATGCACCCTAAAGTAGAAAACTTTGTCGTATTTATTTGCTAATTTGAGTAAATAAATGCACAAAATGTGAGATTTTGTTAGATTTAAAAATATAAAACAATCTATATACTCTGGTAAATAATAACATTATTTCCTTGGGAATAGCTAGTTATCTTATGACAAAACATCTAGTATCATTTATTTGCAGATACCAAATATCGTTTGAAATTTTGCTGTATAACACAATTATAATATAGTGCCTGGCCAAAAATAAAACTGCATACTCTAATAGTTTAGTTTAGTTGAAGCACCTTTAGCTTTGATTCCAGCGCACATTTATTGCAGCATTGTTTTGACAACCTTATGCAACGTCACAACCTTTATTTCCATGCAGAGTTGTATTCATTTTTGGCTGAGATCTTGTATTGATGACAGGAGAGTCGAACCGCTCTGTAAAGTCTTCTCCAGCACATCCCTAAGACTTTCAATGGGGTTAAGGTCAGGACTCTGCCGTGGCCTATTCATGTGTGAAAATGATTCCTCACGCTCCCTGAACCACTCTTTCACAATATGAGCCCGATGAATCTTGGCGTTAACATCTTGGAATATGCTTGTGCTGTCAGGGAAGAAAAAAAATCCATTGATGGGATAACCTGTTCATTCAGAACATTCAGGTAGTCAGCTGAATTCCTTTTATTGCCCCTTAATGTTGCTGAGCCTAGACCTGACCAATTGAAGCAACCCCAGAGGGGTATAATCCTGCCTCCAGAGGCTTGTACGGTGGGCACTATGCATGACGGGTGCATCGCTTCATGTGCTTCCCTTCTTTCCCTGACGCACCAATCGCTTTGGAATAGGGTAAATCTGGACTCATCAGACCACATGACCTTTTTCCATTGCTCCACAGTCCAATCTTAATGCTCACTAGCAAATTGAAATAATGTTTTCAGATTAGCCTCACTAACAAGAGGCTTTCTTGTGGCCACACAGCTGTTTAGTCCCAATCCTGTAGATTCTCATTGCATTTTGCATGTGGAAATGCTCTTACTTTCACTATTAAACACAGCTGTGATTTCTACTGTCCATTTTTACGATTTGACGTCATTAAGCGTTTTAGTGATCTCTGATAACGATCATTCAAGATTTTTTTCCGACCACATTTCATCCGCTAATCTGATGGTTCACAACTATCTTTCCAGGTTTTATTAATGCGTTGGACAGTTCTTAAGCCAATTCCAGTGATTTCAGCAATCTCATTAGTTGTTTTCTTTGCTTGAATGCAGGCTAATAATTTGCCCCTTCTGAAACACTGTATCATCTTTTCCACGACCACGGGATACGTCTTCTGACATGGATGTTTAAGAAATGAGAAGCTACACACTGCATCAGTTAAGATGAAAAGAATTGTTGTCAGCTGAAACATATGAATCACTGTAATAATGATCCAATCAAAGGCTGTTAAGTATCTGCTTATTTAAATCCAAACAGTGACTTTTTTTTTTTTTTTTTTGCCTGGCAGTGTAATATTATATTATATATTTTAAGAATGTAGTAAGTATTGCATTACATAATAATACTATATATTAAGTGTAGCTTAAATACTTATGGTGACTCTGAAATACATAATGCATTCTGGCATAACTAGACATTAAACCCAACCACACAACTCAATACTGAAAGAAGAAGGTTAAAAAATGTCAGGTTAGAAAACCATAGAAGTAAAGGTGAGTAGTGGCATATTTTGAAGGTGTTTCTTGATGGTGTACGTCTAATGACAGACCTCTTGCAGCAGTTATGCACTGTCCTGCAATAATTGTAATATTCTAATCTGGCTTTTTCTTTGTTTCCTCAGGAAATCTCAAATGCGCCTGTGAAGAAGTCCATGAGGGAGAAAGCTATCGAGCGCAGGACAGCAAATAAAGAGCACAACAGTAATTTTAAGGCTGGATATGTTCCTATTGAGGAGGAGAGGCTCCACAAGACAGGACTGAGGGGTCGTAAGGGCATCATTGCCATCGGCATTGTCATCCTACTTTTTCTGTTTGCTCTCATTAACCTCATTGTGAGTTTATTGACAGATTTTTTTTAATATCAAGTTATCATTTTTATTTGTATATGGCTTTTCACAACATGCATTGTTTTAAAGCAGCTTTACAAAAAATTATGCTCTAACAGAAAATGATGCTGTAATGTCTTAAAGTCCTCATTGTTTAAATTAAAATTTGATTGAATATCATGCTCAAAAAATATTTATTTAAATGTGAATATATGATACTGTAGGATATAATATAACATTATACAGAATGAGTTTAATATATCTCTACTATTCACTTGAGCACAGAAATGAAACGTCTGAGATGACATTGCGTGACAGGGATTGTTTTCATATAAATTTGGAAATAAACTGAAAGTTTTGCATTTCATTTTGCAAAACAGGTCACTAATTAAATGTTTGTGACATTGACCTTGTTAACTCCTTTGTACTGAAGGTCAGATTTCATTGCTTCCATTTATGCACACAAGATGCTCCTTGGAACGTTCTCAAATCATGCTGGGATAACATTCTATATATCATCAGGTTTTTTAACTTCATGTCATCATGAGGGAATTCTGTCACTAAATCAAAAGGGGGACAAAGAAAATACTGAAATTCTGAAATTAATTGAGACAGCTTTTCACTCCAGATTTTATGCTAATATTATTTGTGATGTAAAATTTTGTATTCAATAAAAAATGTGCAAAAGAGAAAAATTTTCATCAGTGTTCTCACTATAAACATTTACATCCTATAGTCAAGTATAAGTTCTCTCCCTCTGTCATTTAAAGATAACACTTGTGATATGGACGGTGATACGGATAGGCCCTGGAGGTTGCGAAAGTATGGAGTTTCATGAGAGTGGGCTGCTACGCTTCAAACAGAAAGCTGATATGGGAGTGGTCCACCCGCTGCACAAGAGCACGGTGGGCGGCAGGAAGGACCAGGACCTTATCATCACAGGCAACAATAACCCAGTCAGTTAACATAGTGTCTGACTCTATGTGTTGAACATTATTGTCAAATCTTTATGGTCTGTGTGATTGTGAGAAAAGATGTTTTGATTGACTGTTGTGTGTGAGTTACAGGTGGTGTTCCAACAAGGCAACACAAAGCTGAGCGTAGAGGAAGACAAGACGTCTATTGTTAGCGACTTGGGCATCTCCTTCACTAACCCCCGCACTCAGAACACATTCTTCAGCACAGATTTTGACAACCATGAGTTCCACCTGCCCAAAGAGGTCAAAGTTCTCAACGTGAAGAAAGCTTCTACTGAGAGGGTGAGCGTTTCTACCCAAACTCACAGGTCTGCTAGGCAAACTAGTTGTGGTGATTTTGATTCATCTCAGTGACTCGAGTCTTTTGAATGCATTCGCCAAAACGATTTGTTCAGATTCATTCATTGACCATTCCTGCAAATTACACCTTTGCTCCTGTATATGGCACCAAATAACCGTCTTTTACATTTGGAATGAGTATTTACATTGAACCAAAAGCAGTCGTTCACAAACAGAACAAGTCTAATTATTTTTTATAAAAATTTGCGTGTCAACAAACATACTAGAGACTTGCATCATAAGCATTTCCCCACAAATGACAACAAAGCATATCTATCATATTCTAAACTGGTGAGCACAATGTTTTTTCAAGCTATACAAAAAAGACAACAATACTAGTCTACAAAATAATTATGAGTTTCAATAACATAAATATGCCATTGAAATGTGTGGTCATCACTCACTTTTATTCATTTCATCCAGATGACTGAATCATTAAGTTTGTTTACGAACAAGATGTTTTGTCTCGTTCAGATTTAGTATGCTATTACAGTGCCAGATCGGTACCAGTAATGTTACCTAATCACATTGCATAAATACCTTGCTTCTTGCTAAACTCTCGACATCAATGTTGACTCAAATGTCAGAACAAATCTTACAGTCTTGATATATTTGATATATGTTAGTCTTAGTCAGTTTCTTTTGATCAGACACTTAAGAGGTGTATATGGATAGAACTCAGTGCCATCTTTTGCAGATCACCAGCAATGCATCCTCTGACCTCACTATTAAAGGAGATGGCAAAGCCATTATTCGTGGCAATGAGGGCGTGTACATCATGGGCAAAACCGTGGAGTTCAGCGTGGGTGGGGGCATTGAGCTGAAAGCCGTAAGTCGGATGAAAAATATTTCTTTATTTTATTTCAAATAACAAAAAAATAAAAAATTTTAAAGTGATGTTTATTTTTTTGTCTTTGTTTCCAGGAAAACAGCATTATTCTGAATGGCTCGGTGATGTTCAGTCCTTCACGTATACCAAACTCCTCTCTAGGGGGAGACCTGTACTTCAACGAGGGTCTGGAGAGGTATAAACTTTGCATGTGTGCAGATGGAACCCTGTTCAGAGTGCAAGTCAAATACTCCAACATGGGCTGCCAAACCTCTGATAACCCTTGTGGTGCAGCACACCTATAAAAGAAGGAAGAATACCACAGGACAAGGCATGCACATGCTCATTAACAACATCTTTGTATGTGCAGTTGATCATCAAACGCTACTATGAAGATAATCATTTTTTTTGGTATATGTGAATACACTCACACCACCATCCTCAGAGAAAAACTGGACAACTGTTATATTAATATATACAAGGGGAAAAACACTATATACCCTCACAACTATTGTCTCACTTTATTGGAGGTCTCAGAAACACACACACCCCTACAATGATAATCAGTCTGCTATAACCATAAACCTGGCCCAGCACAAACAGTCCAATATTCTTTTATGTAATAGCTTGGCCGAGAGTTCCTGTGCATTATCATTGGCTCATCTCAGTGTTTTACTGCCTTTATGCTGCCTACCCTTCACTGCATGTGCTTTTATATAGTGTATCACAGCACAGTAATTTAGTCCTGTAATTCTCTGAGCAGTGTTAATACACACTTTTACGATTCCCTCCTTTCATTAATACCATCAAATGGGCACATAAAGAGAGGGCTGTTGTTTGATTGGTGTGGATGTTTGCTCTGCGTGCTACTTGTGTTGATACCATTGTCCTGCACCATGTTAGAATATTCAAACCAGTCATGATGGGTGTTTTTTTTTGTAAATGTATTTGCATATACAGTATCCTGTATGAGAGCAGCTTTGAATGAATTTTTTGCTCTGATCTGTCCAACAGGGCCCAAATTTTAACAAAAGTTAAATTTTAAGTTAACAAAATGTATTTAAAATTCAACATTGAAATATATTCATATGACAAAGAACTGCATATGCCCAACAATAAAAACAAAAATTATCCCGGGTTCAATACAAGTTATGCTCAATTGACAGCATTCTTGGCATAATGTTGCACAAAATTTATTTTTATTTTTTTGATTCATCCCTCTTCTTTTAAAAAAAGAAAAATCAAGGTTACAGTGAGGTTCTTACAATGGAAGTGAATGGGGCCTATTTGAAGGCAGAAATGTGAAGCTTATAATTTTATAAAAGCACTTAAATTAATTCTGTTAAACCTTATGTATCATTTGAGCTATAACAAGAAAATTGTTTAAATTGTCATTTTTACAGGCATTTTAGGGTTTTAGGAGTTTACATAATCATGGCACCAAGGTTGTAAAATTGGCTATAATTTTATATACACAACTATACTTACATTGACATATATAACTCTACTTTTGATACAGTGAGTATTTTAATGTTTACAGATTGGCCCCATTCACTGGCATTGTAAGTGCCTCACTGGAAGCCAGATTTTTGCTTTATTTTAGGAAAAGGTGGACGTGTCGTGTAGAAATTTTTTGTTGTAATCAATATTATGCCACAAATGCTGTCGATTGAGCTTAACTTGCATTGAACCCGGAATATTCCTTCAACATGACATACTTTAGCCTGAATAGGACAACCTATTCCAGCCTTCTTAGACAGCATTACATTGTTGAAATATTCTAAATGGCCTACGATATATTATGAAAGTTGTTTTTATATCATATATGTTTACTTTGCCATGATAGCCTTCTGCCTTTAAAAAAAACATATGAATTTCATATTTAATCTCTATCATCGGCACAGCCAACTGGTTTCAAGTAATTTAATAAAAACAGCAGTAGATAGTTATACATCAATCGTGGCACATATTTTCATGGATTGTATAATAGCGCCCAGTTACTGTTACCTTATTAGACTGCCATGGATTAATAAATTTTTTTAATAACATGTTAGGAGATGTGTACCAATAGCATATCTTTTGATAAGATAAAAAAGCGAAGCATCTACGATATGCACTCACTGAGCACTTAGTTTGGAACACCATGGTCTTCTGCTGTTGTAGCCCATCCACCTCAAGATGTGTTGTGCATTCTGAGATGATATTCTGCTCACTACTATTGAACAGAGTGCTTATCTGAGTTGCTGTAGCCTTTCTGTCAGCTGGAACCAGTCTCGCCATTCTTTGTTGACTTCTATCATCTTGAAGGCATTTCTGTCCATAGAACTGCCGCTCCGTGGATGTTTTTTGTTTTTGGCACCATTCGGAGTAAATTGTAGAGACTGTAGCGTGTAAAAATTCCAGGAGATCAGCAGTTCCATAAATACTCAAATCAGCACTTCTGCTACCACCCATGGAGTTACAAGTTCAAATCCAGTGTGTTCTGATTGACTCTAGCCAGGTCGCCTAAGCAACCAAATTGGCCCGGTTGCTAAGGAGGATAGAGTCACATGGAGTAACATCCTCGTGTTCGCGTTTATTGTTCTCACTCTCAATGGGGTGCGTGGTAATTTGTGCGTGGATCGCAGAGAGTAGCATGAGTCTCCACATGCTGGGAGTCTCCACGGTGTCATGCACGAAGAACCATGTGATAAGATAAGATTGACATCTCAGAAGTGGAGGCAACTGAGACTTGTCCTCTGCCACCTGGATTGAGGTAACCGTGCTACCACAAGGACCTACTAAAAAAAAATCAGCCCATCATGCCATGGTCGAAATCACTTAGAAAACATTTTCCCCATTCTGATGGTTGATGTGAACATTAACTGAAGCTCCTGACCAAAAATCTGCATGATTTTATGCATTGCACTGCTGACACATGATTGGTTGGTTATATAATTGCAGGAATAAGGTGGTGTACAGGTGTACCTAATAAAGTGTTCAGTGAGTATATAAATATATGTTATCTCAGTGTGATATTTTGTGCAATATAACCTTTACTTGGCCTGGTTCATCTGGGTAAATGTGTGGTATTTATTTTTGCCTTTTTTTTTTTTTAATGGTTATTTCTGAACTAAATATTGCTGTTACGTTATAACATAATCATTACTAATGATCACCTGTGCTTAAGAGACAAATGTCAGATGTGACTTTAATCTTTTAAACTCTGCAGTGGAGTAGTATGTTGTGTTCTAAATCTCTGTATCTGATCTCTAATGATATGTACACATATCATATCTTTTAGGAAGCCTCTGTATTGTCAGAAGTTTGTCACAATTCTTGTTTTGAAAGAAAGAGAAAACCAATGCTTTCATATTGCAATTGTTAATAAAGAGAAATGCAGATTTTGTTTGAAAAATTTATGTTTTTGGTTGCTTTGGACTGTCAGACAAACATTCGGATCCTTTGTAAAGATAACAAATATTAAGCATATTTTGCCATTGCAAACTTTATCATGTGGCCACTGAGCTAAGATATTAATTTGCATGTCAAGTATTAAAGTAAATGATTGGATGACAACTGAAATCACTCCAAGAGCAAATCATATCTTCTTTTTTTTCCTCCTTTTTTCATTTAGGCAACATAACAGTTAACACAAACATTTCATGTTTTATTTTAAATTTTTTATATTTTGAAAATGTAATTTTCTGTCATTAAAATTCTTGGGAGGGAGCAACCAAGGTAAGACATTAACTGAGGCAAGTGAGTGATTGTGAAAGGTGTGTGTGTGTGTGTCTCAGGTGCCATAACACTATTCAGACTTTGATCTTAGGGAAGTTGGAGTTAAAGTAAAAGAATTTCATGGTCACTTTCAGTGTATTGTTGGTAATTACCCAGATCTACAGTCACAAGATTACCTGAGCTGAGCTGACCAGTGCATTGCTGTCATAGAAAGGTTAGATTTGAACTAATACTTCACCCATACTATGATTGTAAGCGTATTTTTCATGCAGTGTATTTATTAAACATATAAACTTTTTGCTTAAATTTTCCTTTAAACTTGGTCAAGTACAGAATTGTGGTTTAATAATTTATAGTTTGTATAAATATACATATCCATATCTTTAAAAGTTTGCATGTTTACTGATTCTGTGACACAGTCAAAGTAATGGATTTCAGTCGACAGAATTTCACCACTTATGTTTAAAGGAATTGTTTGCTCATAAATGAATATTCTGACACAATTTACTCACTCTTATGTTGTTCCATACCTATATGACCTTCTTTCAAATGTTGAACAGAAAAGGAAATGTTTTTATAAATATCCTGGGCCGTGTGTGTGTGTGTTGTCGCGAGAAATTTTGTATTGTTTAAAGCTAAAAACAAAGCAAGTTCTCATGTAATCAGACATGCCACTGCGAATGAGCTTTTCTCATGCACTCATGAACACAACAGACATCAAGATTTTCACTAACAAATGAAATCGGTTTGATTCACTAAAACCTATTGTTTGCCTTCAGAATGTTTGATGACGCACAAGCCAAATGGACCACTTTATAATATTTTCGGGTGCTTTGTTAAGCTTAAGTGAGACATTATCCACTGCCATTTTATTGAAAAAGCAGCCCTTGGTGTTCCACATAAGAAAGTTATACAGTTTTAATTAGGGTGAGTAAATTATGACAGAATTTGCATATTTTCTTTTAACTATTTCTTTAAAAATTATTTAATGTTCAGTAAAAAGAATGTCTTTTGTACCATACAGCAGTGACCATAATATTCTGTCACACACAGTATCATAACAGTCATTTTAAAACTTCCATTGTCTCTTGTTGTGTTCAGGGCTGACTATAATGTCAGCGTTCTGGTCAGTGGTTGGTGTGGCTTTATTCCTTCTCCAATTCTGGGGCACAAACTCTTTCCCCACCTCCCATGGCTGTCCTGTTCCCTGCCTGTGCCAGCAAGGTCCTCTCCTTAACTGTTCCTCTTTGGGCCTAACCTTGGCTCCTGCAAGCATCCCAGCAACTGCAGTTTCCTTGAACATATCCAATAATGCCCTGCGTACATTGATTCCTCTCAGTTCTGGTCATGTGAAGTTGAAGGGATTCCTGCACCTCTGGGTGGGAAGTAATGCTTTGCAGAGTCTGTCTCTTTTTTTGAGGAAGGAATGGTCAGGCACTAGGACCCTGTCAAGTGGAGAGAAGGAATGCATGTCCTGGGCACCTGACCTTCAGTTACTGTCTGCTGAAAGAAACCATTTAAAAAATCTTCCAAGGGGTATGTGCACCAGTAGACTTTTTGTAAACATACTAGTATGTTACACTTTACCTTCCTGCATTAGTAATGAGTATGCTACAATGTACATGTAAATATGTGTAATTTTTACCTTAAAGTATTGTTCTGTGTTCGATACAAGTGAAGCCAAATCAACAGCATTTATGGCATAACGATTACCACAAAAAACGAATCCCTTGTTTATTTTAAAAGCAAAGATTACAGTTTCAGTGAGGCACTTACAATGGAAGTGAATGTGGCCAGTCCATAAACATTCAAATACACATTGTTTCAAAAATATAGCCAGAAGACAAACATTATACATTATAAAATTGCTTATTAACCTTATCTGTGTAAAGTTATATACAACTTTGTTGCCATGACAATATAATAATGGTAAACCTTGCAATTGATTTTATCACCAAAATTAATTTAAACAAAGTTATTCTCACACCAGGGTCATGTTAACATGTATTAAAGCATCTTATTCGTTTTTTGAGAGAGCACTAATTCTAAGTGCAATTTTCGTGCCAGTGCAAAGTGCAAGTGGCCGTGTTTGCACTATCTGTGTGTGTATGCCAGCAAATTTTGGGTGTATTGTATGTTAATGGAGAGGCGCAATGCAAAATTCGCTATTTTCCTGAGAAATAGGTCATTGCGTTGAGATGTTTCAAAGCATGTATTTTTTCAGCGCAAAGTCTAAACTCAGTTCGTGCATTTGAAGTTTGGAGATTCCACCAGCAGGTGGCAATAAATGTCCAAACTCTGAAAATATAGCGGAACATCAAATTATGTCCATGTAGATCACTGTTGAAACCGTGATTATTCATTCTAAAAATTATTTAAATATCTCACTTTTTCTCACTCCAGTCTTGGATTTTTGAGAATCACAGGCCTCTCTTTCTCTCACACAAATGCATAAACACAGACGATTCCCCCCCCCCCCCCCCCCCCACACTCACACTCCACCCTGTGGTAAATGACTGCATCATCAGTGGAACTTTGCTCTGTGCGATTATGGGGTTTTCTGAGATGTTAGATTCCATTTAAAATAGTCAGATGGTCCACCCTCAGGAAGTTAAAAATTCACCTGTGACATAACCACGAGGAATGGGCGCTGGCATTCCAGTGCCTCATAACAGGCTGTAAAAGGGTAATAATGGTCAAAAACACATTCCAGAGTAATTTATTATGGCCTTGTATTTTGACCAACCTGCAAAATTAAAGGGAACATACCCTTAGGCTTGATTATAAACAAAGCATTTGAATAATGTTTTAAATTGTGTTCTTTGTTTTAAGTTAAGCACTTTAGCAGATCCCAATCCAGGAGACTTCAGGCAGCCTTTGAGCACTGTGAGTTAGGAAAGATGATGGTGTCTCAGTGTTTTTCAGCTCTTTATGATTCAGAGCATAGCTTCTCTTTGTCTCCCTGATAAACCCCTGTCCAGCAGTCTCTAAAGTCTCAGCTCAAAAGTCAATATGTTTCCTCGAATATGCTAAAAATTCTCCATCTCTCTTCTCAGACATGCATACCACAGCCAGAACTGTTACAGTTTTATGGTACAAGCCTTCCACTTTGAATGACAAGTATTTTGGATGTATTGGTTTTGCGCACACACAAATCTTTCTAAAGTAAATTGTGTATGAATAGACGTAACATTATCTTGATCAACTACTTCATGTTTTCTGATCATGATTCTGGTTCACGCATTAAAGCAGTTTTAATAGTGTCCTGCAGTGGTGGAACATGCTATAATTTATCTAAATGTATTTTTATTTTTTTATTTCCCCAATTGCTTTATAATTATTATACCTGCTGTATTAATGATCTTATATTAGTGGAGTTATATGGAATACAGTATTTGCACTCATTTCAATTTAGAACGTTCACTTTGACACGTCCAGTGTAGACAGCCTTGCGACGTGGCATCTCTCTCTTCCGGTGTAGACAGGGTGTTTTATGCAAAGATGTATTGAAGCACTGATCACCCTGAAAGTCTGAAACGGACCATAATCATAACAAACAAGCCCATAAAATCATTATCATCACAACTTACCACAATGTGTTTTCTTAAGTTGGATCCATAATTCCGTATGCTGAAATTTCCGCTAGTTTAGGTGTTGAATGAAGGCATCACATAGCTTAATTCTTATTCACGGTTTGTAGTGAAGAAAGTGTTTGTTTTGAGCACTTACTGCTGCAGAGCTGTAAAGTTCCAGGTGTTGCAAAAGTCCAATTAAAAAATCTCTCAATAAATTACGCATTTATTAACACTTATTGAATTAAAACAACAATGTAACAACATTAATATTAATAGTATGTTTTTTTTATTACAAATGTACTTAAGTCAAATTACCCACAATTAAACCTACTATTAAAAGTACATTATCAAAATGTACTCTCAAGTAAATGTAACTAAATTTCACTGAGTAAATGTAGGACGTTACTACCCACCTTTGTTTTTGTAAGGTGTTCCTATGGCAAAAAATATCAAGTCGTCAAGTGGTTTTTATTGTTGTTGAACCATATACAGTTAGTACAGTACACAGTGACACGAGACCACGTTCCTCCAGGACCATGGTGCTACATAAAACAACATAGGACAAACACAGAACGACATGAGACTACACAGACTAAATAACATACCTATATAAAATACCTATATAATACCTATATAAAGTGCACGTGCAAATGTGTGCAAAAGTACGGGACAGTACAATAAATTACTAACAATGAACATTACAATAGGCACAGTGAGGGACAGTGCAGCGCCGACCAGTACACAGTAGTGCAAAAAGATGACAGTTACTAAAAATGCCAAATGTAAACATAAATATATTGGCCTAACCAGACAGGTACAGCTGAGATAAGGCTGGGTGCAGGTAATCACTTGACTTGTGTGGGACAATTACCACCCAGAGCCTGGCAAAGCTTGACTTCAAAACAATTAAAACCACTTGTAGGTTTATCTTTCTGCTTTGTGAGACACTCCCATAAGACATCTTATCAGTCAATCTGATTCCATTAAACAGTTTCTTTTCAGCCATCCATTGTTTTTTTTCTTGAGATTTGGATTTTGGCCAAGGATATAGTGTACATAGAAACATTCTGTATAGGCCATATACAGTAGGTATTATGACAATATCTCAGCATGGCACAAACAAATTATACTGACTAAATGTTTCTGATTTTGTAATCTGATAAAAAAATATTTTTTTATGCAACTCCCTAACCCTCAAAGTATGCACTGATATTTTAATAGAAGGTCTATTCGTGTATGGTTGTTAATCATTGCATCATATGTTTACCTTGTTATGAATATTTTTCCATCAGGACTGGGCTGCGTGAAGTCTCTAAAGATTCTTCAGCTATCTTATAACCAGATATCTGAGCTAGTCCCTGCTGACCTCGCCAACTGCACTAATCTGAAAGAGCTCCGTCTTCAGCATAACCTCATCAGAAGCATTCACCCACATGCCTTTATAGACCTAAAACAGCTCCAGGTAAAGCCACTTCAAAACTGTTACACTTCTTTATGTTTAATTTTATTATCCATCACATGGTACTGTCCTCTTTTCCATGAGTAAATCATTATGAGCTAAAAGTGATTTGTTTAACATGTCTGGGAGTTTGGTCTCCCTAGTGGGGTATTACAATTGGATCAGAGTCTTTTCCAACTGTGTTCCAGTGCTTGGTAGAAAAACATACATACTGGTCTGACCAAACAAGCCCAAGATAAGCATAAATAATCTTTTCCCCATAATTATTAAAATGCTTCACACAAACAACTGGCCATCTAAATCAATAAATAAATGTTTGCACACATACGCCTATGGAAAAAAGGAAAACACAGGGCAAAAGTTAAAACAAACAGTAATTAATAATATTATTATATAGATTGTTACAGATATTTTTGGTCAGCAGAGTTGGGAGGGTTAATTTTTAAATGTTTTCCACTACAGATTACAGAACACATGCTGTAAAATGCAATGTGTAATGTATTCATTAGATTACTCAAGGTTAGTAACGTATTCTAAATACTTTGGATTACTTCTTCAGCACTTGTAGTTTTTTCACTTGTTTTGACGATAAAAACTCTGCCAGTACAGTAAGACAAAATACACATGTTAAAAATACATTCTCTGAAAAACCTTAATATCTTATGCTGTGTTGCTTCTAAAACAAGATTAATCAAATTGATCTTGTTTTAAGGATTTTTAGGTATTTTTTACAGGAAAACAATAAAAAATTATTATCAAGAATATGATTTTGGCCCTAATATCAAATGTCTTACTAGAAAAAAAAGTAATTATGATCCAATGTGAATTTTCTTGATAAAAAAAATAGGATCGTGTCTGGTAACATGTGCATGTAAAATGGCTAGAAATAGCATTTTAGTTTAGCGTAAAGCTGACAATTTACACAAGGTTTATTTCTATTTCTTCTGCTCCAAACTTACTTCAAACGCACTTCTCTGTCTGCTTGTATGAATGTAACACATCATAAGAAAGTGTTTCAACGCTGTTCAAATGCACTTTGGATCGCATCATTTATATGTATACATTTTTCCATCTGAAAGGACTAAATATTAAATTAAACAAATTACAATAAAACACATTACAAGTAATCTCTTCAGTAATCAAAATTGTTTTTGAATGTAACTGTATTCTAATTACCAATTATATAAATTGTAACTGTAGTGGAATGCAGTTATTTATATTGTGTACTTTAAATACGTAATCCCGTTACATGTATTCCGTTACTCCCCAACCCTACTGGTAAGTTATACTTTGTGCTATGTGGATATAACATGTGCCATTATAATAAGTGGACATGGCAACACTGTTTTCCAAGAACCCTCTTTTGACAGTTTATAATTGGTAAGTGCTATAGTCTGTAGGTATGGCATATATCAAATCATCTAGACAAATGACCATAAAAAAATGATCATCTTAATTAAAGCTTTACTTAATTTTTGAACAAACTTTAACAAACATTATCTTTGACATACTATTCCACCTAGGTCCTTGATCTGAGCTATAACCTCCTGGCTACCATACCTGTCCCTGCCTACCAGTCTCTGAGGAACCTGAATGCCTTGGTGGATGTCTCCTTTAACAAATGGATGTGTGATTGCAATTTACAGACATTGAGAAGATGGATTGTTTTTGATACTGAAGTGGGTGATGCATCCTGGCAAGTGGTGTGTGCTTCTCCACCAGAACATTCTGGAAAAGATCTGATACATCTGAAGGACTCTGATCTCACTTGTCCAACACATGAATACAGCACATCTGCTCACTATCAGAATGTGATTTTGGCTGAAGGGATGCAGATATTAATTTCTTGCTGTAATGGCAGTCAAGGTGTTACTTCTAATTGTATGTATTCTATGTCTCTTAAAAGCATAGTTCACCAAAAAAATAATAATAATACATTTTGTCTACATTTGTTGATAAATTCCCTGTTGTTGTTTTTTCTTTTATGCTAGATTACATGCAGTTTCATTGGTGGACTCCGCACGGCCAAGTTACAGATAATCAGCCAGAGCTTCTTATTAAAGACATCACAGAGGAATATGCAGGACTTTACATATGTGTTTCGGGTCTCCAATGGAAGCACATCTCAGTTTTTGATCTACATGTCTACAAAATAGGAAGTGAATCAAGACAACGTAGGGATGCACCAGCTATCACAGATGATAGTACTAGGCAAGATGGGAATATAAATGTGCAAAGGAATGATGGTGTCGTACGGCAGGAGAAATGGTCTGAGTCAGATTTTATCCTTGCTGTGTGCCTCTCTGTCATCATCACATTCATTGTAGCTTTTATTCTTGGTGTTCTTTTGAGACCACTGCTGGATAAATTATGGAAAAGAATACGACCCAAGAAGCCCTCTACTCCTCCAACAGTCTCGAGGACTTCTTCCACTGGATCCCAGATATATGTGAATGAGGGATATTCTGATCAGAATGACCAAGAACAAGAAGTGAGAGTCGGTTCGAGAGTTACATTTGGTGGAATCACAGAAGTGGAGGAACAAGGGAATAATGTGCCTTATTATGTCACTGTAGAAGATAATGGTTCAGATGGTTCCTCTGAAAGCAACACTGAGGTTGAGCTTACATATGAGAACATACAGAAAAAGAATGGGAGACAGAATTCTCCTGAGGTGGAGAAGCATAGAGGAAGAGCAGACAGCAGTAGAAGTAGTGCACTACAGGAGAGCCAAGTTAATGCTTTAGTAATTAATACTAAGACATTGGCATCCAGCTCAACAGAAGAGAGAACAAATGCTCAAAATACAGATGTCAAGGACTTTAAGCCAATTCCAGATGCAGATGACATCGAATTAAAGAGAAGAAGCAGTTCATCAGAATCATCACACTCAAGACAAAGCCAGGAGATTAACTTTTCCGCTGAACAAAGCATTGACCCTCCTACTGTCAATTTATCTGCAATTGAAACAAATAAAAAGGCTATAATATCAAGATTTACAAAAGAGCCGTTTTCAGACTGGTTAACCAGGCTGACAGAACAGAATGTTGATGATTTGGATCCAGAATTGTGGAATGACAGCGGAGAGAGCTTTTCTTTCAATGAAGGGTCTGAAAGATCAAGTATTCAAGATCTTTCCAGCTCTGTGTTAGTACAACCATTGAAAGATGATAACACATGGAGGCAACACAAACCCGAATCACCCTCTGACAAAATAAACTTAGATAAAAAATTTAGTAAAGACGTTTCTGTTGATAGTGTACAGCAGTTTGAGCACAATGACATACTAAGCTCTAATTCAAGTGAATGTGGTGATAGTGAAGGTGGACCAAACAATTATACAATAAACTCAGTGTTGGAGGAAGAATCAGAGATCATTATTGAATCTGATACAGGAAATGGTGCCAGCCTTGCCACTCTTAACAGATTCAGTACTGTTGATGATATCACTAGAAATGAAAACTCACAGCAGGGTGCTGGAATTCTTATCAAACAAGAGACCATCACCTTGGACCCTTATGACATCCATTTGACTTTTACTCATGGAGACAGTGTTGATGACAGGATGCTTACTGATGACCCAAAGAGCAAGAGTGAAGATGTGAATGACTTCTCTGTGAACATATCAGGAAGAAATCGCAGTCACAAGGTCCTTCCACTATACAATGTCCATCCGGTCTATAGGAAAAATCAAAATAGACTGAATAGAGCCCATGATACTGATAGATTAAGTACTGACAGTTCCAGTGAAGATGAAGGGCAATTTACAGAGTACCCAAGAAAATTAGATATTAAAATAGAACCTGGGATAAATACAGAATCCATCACATCAAGCAAAAACGTAGACAACGTCCTCAACCTTGACTTTGACAACTCCTCTAGCAGCACAGATGTATTTGAGGAGAAACGTACCAAAGGTAAAACTGGTCTAAGAGCGTTAAGTGCTCTACTGTTTAACAGACACGAAAATGAAGCAGATAACAGGAATGTTCAACCACATGTCCAAACTGGGTCAACAAATAATTTAGATGTTGAAAGAACTGTAGGATTTATTGCTCCAACTTTCAACAGGCACACAAAGTTACCTGAGGAAAGCGTCCAACAAACTACTAATGAGAACAGTTTCTTTGGCTGTATTGGGTTGTCTTTTGATCAGTTGCCAAGACCTAAAAAATCGATTCTGTTTGCAATCTCTGATTCTCAATCACCAAACCAATTATCATCTCTTCCCTCAAAAGATACAGGAAATGCCCATAAAAAAAGAAGAACAAGTCTCAGCTCTTCATCTGAGGAAAGTAGTCTCAGTGCAAAAAAAGAGGAGAACATTTTATTTGGACAGAGTTTGTCCCTTAATCAACAACCAAAAGTGAAAAGGTACATTCACTTCTCACATTCTGATCCTCATCCTAAAGTCAAATTGCCATCTCCTCCACTAACCAAAGATCCTCAAGTCCAATTGCCATCTCCTCCACTAACCAAAAAGGTAGTTACACCTGACCTTATAGTAAATGACGAGTCCAGGAGATCCAGTTCTTCATTGGAAGATGACACCAAACAAACCACTGAAGTTGAAAATTTCTTTGGGCAAGTGGATGTTTCTTATGATGGATTTCAGAAACTAAAAAGATACATTGAATTCTCACACACTGATCCTTATTCCACAACACAGCCTTTGAACAAACAAAGTAATTCACCTGTTTTGGCACAACTCGAATCAAGGTCAAGAACATCATCTGAAGATGAAATCAAACCCACATCTAAAGAAGACAATTTCTTCGAGAAGATAGGTGTATCTCTTGATAGAGTGCCAAAGGTGAAGAGACACATTCAATTCAATCAGCCTGAATCTTATTTTCCAACTTTAACATTTTCGACTCATTCAAACATGAAACTTGAGGTGGAGACAAGTTCAAGCACACCTCTCAGGTCTGATGTCAAACCTGATCCTAAGGACAACAATTTGTTTGGGCAAAAAAGCATGTGTCTTGATAAAGTGCAGAAGGTTAAACGATCAATTCAGTTTACACAGTCCAAACCTCATTGTCCAACTCTGCCATCATTTTCTTCTTCCTCAACAAAGAGGATGACACATGAGATAACTGAAGATAACACTGATACATCCCCTGTACAGGAAGAGGAGGAAGACAACTTCTTCAGGGAAATAGGGGTATCTTATAATGGAGATTCAAATGTAAAAAGATACATTGCATTTAAACAGTTTGATCCTTCTTCCCCAACTCTGTTGGTAACCAGCCCTGCAACTAAAGTTGAGGCCACATCTGAGGGAAAAAAACATTCTATGCATTCCAGCACCTCTAAAGATAATGTCAGATCTCAGAATAATGGTGATACTTTCTTTGATAAAATTGGTGTATCTTTTGATGGTGTACCAAAGGTAAAGCAATATCTTCATCTTAAGGGACCTGAACCTCATCCACACCAAACCCAGTCCACATCTCTTTCTTCAACCTCAGGGGTAGTTATACCTGGGATAGTGGCAACTGAGTTCAGGGGAACCAGTTCATCATTTGAGAATCTTGGTAATCCTACAGCAAAGGAAAAGGAGTTCTTTGGAGAACTAGGTATGTCTCTTGATAGAGTACCACAACTTAAGAGATTTCTTCAATTTAAACATACTATTTCTCATCTCCCAGTTGTACCTCACACCGCTTCTTCAAATACACTACATGGTACACCTGAGGAGCAAATTAAAAAAGAATCAACAAGACTGACCCCTTCATTTGAGGATAAAGTCACAACTACTGAGAATGACAATTTCTTTGTCCAACTAGGAGTACCAAAAGTTGATAGAGTACCAAAATTTAAGAGATATATTAATTTCACACAGCCTGAAAGTGAATCCCCTGCTCAGTCAACAATTGTTCTCTCATCTGAAAGAGTCAGCATATCTGGGGTATCTAAAGAAACAAGGAGATCAAGCAGTTCATCTGAAGATGATGTTAAACCATTTACTAATGATATAAATACCACTGAAGAACCAGATGAATCTCTTGACAAAGTCCCAAAAGTAAAGAGATACATTAAGCTTAAACAATTTGAAAATTATTCTCCTGCGATGTCAACATTTACACCTTTAAGCAAGGTAAAACCCATAAAATTGACAGAAACAGAATTGAGTGGATCCAACACAATAACTGAAGATGATGTACAACCAGCAAACAGGGAGAACCAAACAGAATC
The DNA here is from genome assembly GCA_032164185.1 of Moxostoma hubbsi. NCBI lineage: Eukaryota > Metazoa > Chordata > Actinopteri > Cypriniformes > Catostomidae > Moxostoma > Moxostoma hubbsi. The sequence goes on from JAVLUX010000031.1 coordinate 20,536,828, forward strand.
AAGAAGACTGAGCTCTTCATCGGAGGATGATGCCACACTAACTGCTAAGCAAGACAATTTCTTTGAGCAAACAGGAACATCTCTCAACAGAGTACCAAAAGTTAAGAAATATATCCATTTTACACCAACTGAACGCCATTCCCCTGCTCAGTCAACAAGTGCTCTTTCAAATAAAAAAGTCAGTGTATCTGGAGTAGCTAGAGAATCATGGAGATACAGCACTTCATCTGATGAAGATGTTAAACAAAGCAGTAATGATGACAATTTCTTTAGCGGTGTATCTCTTGACAAAAGTGCAAAGGTAAAGAGATACATTGCATTCTCAAAGTCTGAATCATATTCTCAAACTCAGTCACAAGCTGAATCAACTCTTCAAACTCTGCAACAATCTCAAAGGTTAAACACACAACGTCTTGGTCCAGTGGTAAAAACAGAACCTTGTTCCTTACCTGAACATGATGTTCAACCCAAAAATGATGAAAATAATTTCTATAGACAGATAGACACCTCTTTCAATCAACTGCCGAAGGTAAAAAGATTTGTTGAGTTCAAACAGCGTGAGCTTCACCTCCCAGTTAAGTCTTCATTTATGGAGGTATCACCTGTCTTAATGAAAAAAGGGTCTGCTTCAGTAATAAAGACTGAATCTGAATTATGGAGGTCTGATTTTAGTTATAAAGACAACATTATGACAAGAGAGTCTATAGACAGATCGGTAGAACAGACTGGCCTAAAACCAGAATTGAGGGAATTGATGTCCCATCCACAAAGTCCCCCACCTTCCCTCGAGCAGGATGCCAGAGAGTATCTGAGAGACAATTCTCAAGTCCGTCAGAGGCAAGAACGGAGACGATTACTCCAGCAAAGAAGAAAGGCATTGGACGAATTCAGCACTGATTCCCTATCTTCTTTGACACAAGAGGGTGAAAAGAAGGACAGTAGCTCATTTGTGGATTATGGAGGAGCAACATCGTTCCACACAGAAATCCCTTACAGCAATGTCTCTTCAGGGAATCCTGTAACTTCTAGACGCACAGATGTAGCTGAAGTCCCAGGATTACAGGGCCTTAAAACGAGGGATATCTCACCACTCAGTTCAAAGTCAGCAATTCCTAATTATAAAGAGTTCTTAATTTAGATCAAGAGGCATATGTTGACTTGTAATTTTGTCAACGTCATGATCCTTTTCAAATCTAGTCTTTGTAAGCTTGTGGAACTAATGGGAGGTTACTGACATAGTATTGTAAATACAAATGTAATATAACTGTGAACATAACCTAAAGTTATCATATTATAAGCTCAGTACTCTTTGTATTAAGTATTCAAAACGAATTTTTATAATAAGAATGTGTTGTATACAAATTTAATCACTTTCTGTTGATTTTATCTGTATGAAATAGCAAAAATAAAATCCCAATGTCTATTAATTGTATGTAATATTATGATGTCACATAGAATTCCATAATAGCTGTTAACAAGGCAATAAACTAATCTTTAAAAAAAAAACTATTAAATCACAAAGGGGCATCTGTACCCAATAAAACTGTCTTCCATTGCAGACAGACCTCACAGTAAAATCATTGACAGGAGGTCAAATATTTTGTCTACTCAAATTGGTCTAAGCTTTTCCCCAGTGGCTGAAGCTAGAACTAAAGGTGTGTGCATACACAACAGTACTGAAAGCAAAACTGCCCTTTCACTTCTTTGAATAGATGTGACATGAAAGGCACAGCTCTTCTGTTTGTATTTGTTGCAACATTTCAGTAGTAATTACATCAGTCCTAACGGTACTGAGAACAAAACAGCATTATTTCACTTACTTCGAATGGATATGAAGTGACGTTTTTGGGGCAACTACATTGGGTCCATCAGGTCCCACTTTAAGTGGTAAAACCTTCGGAACTAACACAGCGTTTCCCAGCATTTTTCATCAGGATTCAGCTGTCAATCCTATTGGCGTCTATTTACTACTAAACTACACTATGTACCGCCTTTATATAATAGCTTTAAAGCAAACTTGAGCATGACCCTAGGATAGTTGTTAGCCCTAGTTTTGACTTTTTCACAAAATACAATTCGGAACAGATCAAAATGACTCCACATTTTGTTAACAAACCCCTTTATATATACTGAATGTAGAGGTTACAGTGAAAACAAACACATATACACACATCCATACATATATAGTCAGATGAGAATGCTCAACCCTCTGCATTACACACTCCCCCAACTAAAGCAACAGTAAGAACTTAGGGGAACTCTAACAGTTCAGACCCTCAAATTTTAAGCAACTATCTCCCACAGGCACAAACGGGTGCAAATGAATGAGACTATGACAAGTGCCGATAGACACTTTACAAATGGATTCTGGCCAGCATGCACATTGCACATCATACATAGACGGCTTAGGTCTCAGATACTTTTATGCACTTCTTATGAAAATTATTGAGAGCAACCTTCATCCCTCAGCTAAACATCAGCAAACAGATTCTTAAAACAGAACAAAAAAACATCTTAGAAATTAGGTATAAACAATACTGTTACTCAACATAAGCTCTTTAATAAAGGTTGATAATGATTTTGCCTCTGTACTTCAATTCCTAGTTTTATGAACAGACAGCAAAATTACTCATTAAATTACTGAAGTGCTGCATTCACTCATAACTCATGATCAAGTGGTAGATTAGCACTTGGTGGAGATGGTGGAGGTGGAAATGCAGAGAAGAACATCTCAACAGATGAGGTTACATGTGTGTTTTTAAGTTCTAAATACATCACACATTCATGTTTTTCATTAAGCATTAAGACTGCATGATCGCATATACCCAAATTAGGCACAAAAAAAATCCACTTCTACAAAAACCTGTACAAACCAAAGGACTTTTTTTTTTTTTACAAAACAGAAAAACCTCATTCATTCACAAGATGGCTCTAATTGCAGAATGCATGCATTCATTTTTTTTCATTGGTCAGTTGACAAGTTAGCTTCACACCATAGCCATTGACTAAACTGATGAATTGATCTGAGAATGTTAAGTAGTTGCTAGACATTGGTCAGCATGGATTAAGATATACAGAAGAGGGTGCGGCCAAAGGTGTGTTTAGGGCAGGATACCTGTTATTATATATATCTGTCGCAATTTATCACAGAAATATTGCACTGTTAAAGTGCAATGTAGCAGAGGTCTCTCTTTCTTTTCTCTGTTCTATCACTTAGCCCTTTCATTTTCACCTTGTGGCATGTACAGTATAGTTACATTGCTAGGGTTTGCTCATGAACTATGCAACGAAATCAGATGTATGATGAAGTGATATAGTGAATGTACTCTGTAGTCCCTTCTCACACACACCTCACACATACTCCTTGGCAAGATGGCCAGATCTATAAAAACAGTCTTGTGAGCCAGGAAAAGGACACTGGGCTCTACGCTCCATTTACCATAGATTTTAAAAGGGAAGACATAAAAATTCAGTATATAAGGAAATCTTATACCTGATCACATTTCAAACTTTGTGATTAGATATCACAGCAAGTAACCATCTTGATGCAACTTCCCACACCATTTCAGATCAAAGGCCAAAGGTTCAGAGCAGAGAAGACAGGATGGACTACAACATGTAGGTGTAGTTTATGTACTGGCACTGTCTAATTTCCATCGCATATTTGTAAGCCTCTGCAGGGATATTTAAAGCCTAGTACAGTTATGTGCTGTGTTTCAACAGAGTATTTCAGTACACTGTTAATATGTGTGAATAGTCTGGCAAAAGTATGAAATAAGAACAGCTCCATTTTTCATGTTGTGAGCAGGAAAGTGCTTCTCTTTGATCTTATAATCAATATGAAGAATTTAAGTGGCGGGATACTGATAAAACACCACATGAAGTACTTCTCTGTTGTAGCAGAATGTCAATGACACTCTTTCATGTGACATGCTTTATTAAGTGGCAACACAATGCATTGAGACAATGCAATGCAAAAATAAAAGATGCCAAAGGTCACTGTATAACTACAGTAACATGCTTGGACTGTCATCCTTCAACACAGAAACCAACAGTGTTTGAACCACATCAGCAGAGACATAAACCTTTCACATGAACCAAAACAAGGAGACTTAGTAATAAGTCAAAAGAACTTCAGTAAAAAGTCAAGCAGGTAAGCTTTCTGCCCTTCCTTCCAGGCCAAAATTACTTCTGATTTCTACGAAGATGGGAGCTTTTATCTACCCTGCCTTGTGGAGAATCATAATTCATCCTCCTCATAAGGGCCAATTGAAACATTCACAGCAATATGAAACATCACAGTGGGGTGGGAAGGCAGCACTGAGGCTGGCCGTGTGCTTACCCACAATGCATTGCGGGCTATGGGGGCATTAGGTGGAGTTGATGAGGTGCAGTTTCTCCAACACACAACCACCAGTGATGCTCTTATGGCCCTGGCTGTAAGAGCAACATACAACATGTGCACTGATAATTACATTCTATGCAAAAAATCATACACTCTGCCCTCGTCACCAGGGGCCACCATCAGTTTGTCCCAAAACACTTTTGTACTTTGTAGATGTTTGTTTCAAGGCTGTTGTCATGGTGATTGTTGGAATTAATTTCTACTTGGTGGTGGTGGGTATGGAGAAGTTGTCGCTACGACATCTCTCTGTCTTTATACCATTCCACAAACTCATCCAACAGCACTGGCCCTGAGTGGAAAGAAGGAGAGAGGAATGAGTGAAGAGGTAAATCTGATGGGTGTCTTAATTTGGGAAGTAATACAAGATATACAGACAAGTTAAAGTGTGGGTGCTTGTACTCACAGGCCCCATCCTCATCATAGTTACTGAGATCAAGGTTAATAGTTCTACTGAATTCTAGAACATTGCACCATTGGTCTTTATTTATGACCTTATATTTAGATTGCTGCATGGGGGAACAAAATAGATAGAACGTAATTGTCAAAGACAAAATAGGTCAATCAATCAATCTGTTTGTACTATTTAGCTAACACATAAGTGGACATTTCCAAAGTGCAAATATCTATATACACAAACAGTCAAAAGTTGACACACCTGACTAAATATATGGTTCTTATGATCTTAAAAACTTTTGATCGAAAGGCTTATGCTTATAGGCTTTGATTTAGATTCATAGACAAAAATACAATTGTTATGATTTTTTTTGCGAGTTGGAATTACAAACAACAAGAGCATACATGAGAACTCAATAGTTCAAAAGTGTTTGAAAAGCATCTAGGTGGCACCTCATGAAGTTGAGAATGTGCAGAGAGCTGTAACCAAGGCAAAGGTTATCAAGGCACTTTGAAGAGGCTAAAATATAAGACAGTTCTGTTTTGTTTTACATTATTGTAACTGAATATTTCCCATACTATTATGTTTGTTATTTCAGAGTTTTGATGACTTCACTTAAGTCCTTATTCAAATTAGCGGCATCTGTGATTTTTGACAGGAATGAAAATGAGGCTGTGAGGGACATACACACAGTCTCTAATGGATTCTACGGTTGTTTAAAGAGTTTTTGTATCGCTCCGCTGACGAAAAATATCTTTCCAAGGAATTTCAGTAGACAAAAAACTCAAGACAACATGCGTTGTGGAAAACTAGATGTGATTTAGGAGTTTTTTGATAGCTTTATACAGTGCATGTTATAGAAGAGATGGTTAGCCAATCCCTCACAGCCTCAATTTCATTCCTATCAAAATAAAAATGGCACTACAGTGAATACGGTCCATTTTAGTAAAATTTGTAAAATAGTAATAAAGTATGACTTTGTGTTCAAATGTTTGTCTGTTAGTGAAAATAACTACAATGGCATTGATAGATCATTGTAAAGATTTGAATATTTACTTCTAGAAACTGGTTAAACACTGGAAACAGTGGCCAGGTCTTCCCAAGTAGAAGTCCCAGCATGCACTTGGCAGTATTCAAGTCTAAACTCCTCTGATCCTTCTCCTGCAAGGGGAATTTGAAAACAAAATTACAAGCAGTTGCAATAAAACTATTGTTTTGGCAATATGGTGGGGTAACAAGCAAGTGCAAGTGACCCATGAAAAACAAGGGCAGAGAAATTCCATATGGCCATTATGGTCTAGGCCAGTGGTTCTCAACATTTTTGACTCCAAGGCCCCCCACTGCCCAAGACAACATTCGAAGCCCCATATTTCTTTTACACAAAAACAGTTGTTTAAGGAAATTGTTGAATTAAAATAAAGAGTTTATAGATTACATGCAGTCATCTTGCATCTTGAATTTTAGCACTTTTTTTGAAACTTTTTTTTTTTAGCATTTTACAGGTAGTGTGCCAAATTCATCTTGAGGCCCTCTTGGAAGTGGGCTGAGGCCCCCAGTTCTCAACCAGGTTCTCTGGTTGAGAACCACTGGTCTAGGCACTTAACCCAAGGCTGCTCTTGGAGGACTGTTTCAGAAATTAGTGCACTCTGTACTCTAGTTTAAAACCAAAGCCATCTTAGCTCAAACATGTATTAATACATCTGAGGGCAGATAACGCAATTCCCCACACCTGAACACAGACGAGCATGCTCATATCAAACGGTCTATCATGTGATTGCATAGGGTTTTAGAATATAACAGCCATATTTTGGTAAATTCATTTTATATAATTGTAATTGATAGGGACACTTTATAAAGCTTTAAAAATAGGCTATGTGACTCAGAGAACAGGTTTGTAAAACGAAAATGTATCTGAAATTTAAGTAATTTGAGGTATTGAGGTCCATTGCACATTCATGAGCACTATGAGAGAAGATCTTTAACAATGGCATGGGTGCTCCCGTGAGAATTTGTGTTGTTTAGTGCTAAACAGTGAACTATTTCTTTAACCCCAAGTTGCACCTGGAGGACTGTTCCAGAAATTAGTTTTAAATCCACTTTCATAGCAGTTTTAGCTCAACATACATAAATATAAACAACTAAGGGAAGACATGATTATCGTCCCAAAACCTTCACAGCCATGCTCATTAAATACAACAGCGATGTAACTAATTCCAGCATGGCATACAGTAAATGGTGCTTCTCAGTTTCTCTAAGTCAATTTTTTAAAAGCAAAGATACCCTGGGTATAAAACTGGATTTGTAATCTCAAATCATTTGTCAAAAAGCCATGAAATATGGTACCACTGCAGGAGAATGGATTAAGTGGCCTATACAAGATGAGCCCACACATTAACAATTGTATTTTTTCTAGACAGGATGAATGTAATGTTATCTATTCAAGGTTGCTACAAGCTGTTTATTTGTACTCTATAGCCCTATCGAATGGCTTCTGTAAGATCCTCAATCAGCAAAGCTCTATTCACTGCACAATTAATATGAAGAGAGCAAAAAAAACCATCAACATAAAACAAACAAAAAAAGACACTGGATAAGAGATACTTCTGGTGAGCAGACAAAGAGGTGAAACAACCCAAAATAGCATCAGTCTCAAGTCAAGGTGAATGAAGGAGTGTGATGAAGAAGGCATGCATGCAGGGGACTAAAAAAAAGGATCCAGATGCACACCCACAGTCAATCATTAAAGCATATTTAGTAGTGATATGTTTTGTTCTGGATGTACTGAAAGAAGACAGGGAGCTAATATAGCAGATGATGATTAGTAGTCATCAATTAACCATCTTAATGAGTATTCGCTCACCCTGGCAAAGTCGAAGGCATATCGGTAAATGAGCTTGAAACTGGTGGCATCGTTGAGGACAGACCTCAGGTAGTCTAGAGAGTTCCTGAGTTTTTCAGTAGAGTCACACCTGTAAAGGAAGGAGGAATTGAAGGCTGGAACAGGAAGAGCATGAAAGAGTAAAACTACATGTGTGGTTCTCAGAGGATGAGATGTCGTGTATATACAAGGTCCATGTTTAGGAAGACATACTGCAATGAGCCCATTCCCTTGAGCCACTCCTGTAAAGTGAAGTAACCCATACTTTGAGCATCAAGCTTCCAGGCCAATACCAGCATTACAACCTGCATACATACATACATACATTAAAATTACCACTGATGAGATATTTCATCTGAAAATGCAAAATCACATCACATCAGGTTCTTACATTCTCTGGCTCCACTCCAATGTCTTCACAGAATTTCTCCATGCCTTCTGGTCCAACCACATCATCACACCCTGAAGCATGCACACAAAACTTAATTGAGATCACTTTTTCATGACATGGAAATTTTATCGTTGATGCAAAAAAACAAAACAAAACAAACAAAAAAATCCATCCATCCATGTTTCTAAATCCACAGGGATGGAATTCTGAATCCAAAAATAATGTCAGGTTCTATCAAATTATCATCTTATTATGCACTGTTTAAAACCTTTCCAATGACGTTTAAAAGTAAGTTTATGATACACATCTGCAATAGTCCATAACACAAAACTCAATATGACTTACAATTTTGCTCCCATACCTGCATATTCGTAGAACCATTCTAGACATCTCTTGCTAGAAAAAGCCTTAGCTTCCTGGATTTGCAATGTCTCCTGTTTTCTGTAAACACTGAAATGAATAGACAGGAGTAATTGGAGGCCATTTGGATACACACAGACACATGTATACACATTAAAGCATGCACATACTGCATCTGATACAAACAAGAACAGACAATTCATTCATTTAACATAATTATGTAGTTGCTTACCATGTATACATTGGATATACAATATTATTTTTAATCATATAAACATTTGGAAACATTCTGAATGTGACTTTTTATACTTTACAAAGCATTCACCATGCGCAGAGGAGCTTATTCTATTTTTTTGTGTATATTTTGTTTATAATATAGACGTAATATAAAATAATTTTCTATATTTATTGTATTACATGTAAACTGTACAGAGTTGATTGTTTGGTTGCTAATGCACTTAAATTTCCTATCTATCTATGTAATTAGTGGTGAGTGTTTGGATGAATTAGAATGAAAGGCTAGAGAGTCTGAATAGAGTGATGAATGTTTGGTACAAACTTATCCTGCCGGCTCTTCTTGGCAGACAGGTCATCTCCAGCAGTGGGCCTCCTCTTTTTCCTGGGAGGCATGGCTCTGGAGCAGCAGGCTGGAAAATGGACAGAAAATGCAGCCCAAAAAAAAAAGAAAAAAAAAAAAAAGAAAAAAGGTTCCTTCCCTGAAACCTACAACCCCAGTTCCGAGAAAGCTGGGACAGTATGAAAAATGCTAATAAAAACAAGAAGGAGTAATTTGTAAATTATATTCACCCTTTGCTATGTAGAAAGCTCTAGAACTACACATGATGTTTTACCTTGTGAATTTTATAGTTGTTTTTTTTTTAAATATACAGTAATTTCAAATCAGATGATTGCAACGAGCTCCAAAAATGTTGGGACAGTCGAGTGTTTACCACTGTGAAACATCACCATTTCTTCTAATAACACTTTAGGCACTGAAGACACAAGTTTGTTAAGTTTAAAAAGTGGAATTTTCCCTCATTTATCCATTATGCAGGTCTTTTTATGCAGGCTGCACAATTGTACGGGGTCCACGTTGCAGTATTGTGCACTTCATAATGCACCACACAATCTCAATTGGAGATGGTCAGGACTGCAGGCAGGCCAATCTAGCACCCACACTCTCTGCTTATTCGGCCAGTATGTGGTTTGATATTGTCCTGCTGAAAATGTCGGGATATCCCTGGAAAAGACGGTGCTGGATGGCAGTATATGCTGCTCCAAAATTTTTATATACAGTATCTGTCTGCATTCACGGTGTCCTCAAAGATGTGTGAGTTACCCATTCCATGGGCACTGACACACCCCTGACCCATACAGACTCTGGCTTATGGACCTGATAATGAGAACAGCTTGGATGGCCCTTTTCCTCTTTGGACCGGTAAACACGACGGCTGTGTTTTTCTGAAATCTGGACTCTGGACTTCGGAACAAAAAAACTCAGTTCCACTGTTCTACTTTCCATCTCAGATGAGACTGAGCCCAGAGAAGTCGGCAGCACTTCTGGACAGTGTTGATGTATAGCTTCTGCTTTGCATAATAAAGTTTTAACTTGCATCTGTGGATACAGTGGTGAATAATGTTGACAAACAAAGGTTTACTTAAGTTATGCCAAGCCCATGTTCATGATATCCATTGCAGATGAATAAAAATTACAAGACAGTGACGTCTGAGGGATCAGAGATCACACGTATTCAGAAGTGGTTTTAGTCTTGCTCTTTATGTACTGAGATTTGATCAAATTCCTTGAATCTTTAACTATATTGTGCACTGTATACGAAGAAACGGCCCAAATCCTTCCAATTTGTCTTGGGGGAACATTGTAAAAGTAATGGATTATTTGCAGAAGCATCTGTTGGCAAATTTATAAGTCTTTAACTGTCCTTCTCTTGAAGGTCTATGCTTTTTTTGGAGGCTCCTTATATACTATGATATGATTGCCTCAACAGGTTAACATCTCCTGTTTCATAACACCTTGTTATTTTAACTTGTCAAATTGTTATTGGTCTTAAATTGCCACTGTCTCAACTTTTTTTGGAGTGTGTTGCAATCGTCTGATTTAAAATTACTGTACATATAAAAAACGAAAATGAAATTCACAAGGTAAAACATCATATAATGTGTAGTTGTAGTGTTTTCAATTTAGCAAAGGGTGAATATAATTTACAAATCACTAAATTTGTTTTTATTAGCATTTTTCATACCGTCACAACTTTTTTGGAATTGGGGTTGCAGTTTAAGCAGTGCGTCCTCATTTCATTTGCATGAGAAGTCCTGCAAGCTCAGCAGAACCCTCATAAACCATTAACATAGAAGGCCAAGGTGTCTAAATTCTACAGGGGACAAACATGAGGATTATGATAAAGAGAAAAACTACATACACATTTACAAGTACATCATATACACAACACACAGAAACAACACATAGCCAGACTTGTGATTAGAGCTAGAAATCCATGTAACACGTTTCCTTACTCAAGTAAGATAGGGCAATGACAAGCGTTCAATAAAATGTCTTGTTGTTGCATTGGGGCAAAATCTCACATTAACCTGGAAAATATAGGGCTTATTACTTATTGCATCGCACCTGGTTTGGCCTAAATAAATTCTTGATAAAGAGAATTAACATAATATGTGTTCATAAGTGTTATGGAGATATGGTTAGACTTGAGGTCACTACCTGTGCCGTGAGATTCTGGACCGATGTCTTCTGTCAGGTTCTATGGTGAGAAGGAAACTGCATTTAAGATCCACCCTCACTCTTTCTCTTACAATCAAACAACATTCTGCAGCAAAATAGCGGCCATTACCAACATGAAAAGAAGAAAGTAAGTGCATGTATGTGAAGTAGGCAGCTGGGAGTCTTATTAATTTCTAAGCCCGTAAACTTTACAGATGCTGCTGGAGCAGCATTTTTCAAAGATTGATGCCAGGGTGGAGATTTCTGGAAATAAGCTCTAGTAGAGCACAATTCTGTGGGAATCAAGGATATGAGGGTAGTTACAGCCAGTAGTGTAATCTAGGCCATACACATGCCCACCTATCTTTCTTAGGATTTTGCATATGCCCACCTGAAAGAAGTGATGATACGTATGGCCGTCAGAACAACGAGTAGTCTTTTGACCAGGAACTTTTTCAATCTACTAACACGATGCCGCAGCACCGTTGGGTGAATTATATAGGCTATATATTTATATACACACACACATATACAATTTTAAGTGTACATAGATTCTCTCTAAATCTGCACGAGCTACAGGAGTGCAACTTATGACACTTGAAAGAAACATTTCCAGTGTCTGATGCACAAGCATACCTGGAGTAAACATAATTTGCACTTATTTATTTCCCTGCCAAATGTTCTTGTGCCTTTTACTGCTGTCGGTGGTGCCTATTTCTCGTGATACCAAATCATTTAAATGTATATTTCTAAGTAGGAAAACAATTTCCCTACACACAGAAAATAACATAATAGTACACATATAAAACAAATAGGTATTCATTTTTATGTAAGCTATACAGTATATGGCAGTATGCTCACATCTTCAGACACTACGACACCACTGGTTACAGCATTTACGAAAATTGTCTTGACTGAAGGTGAAGTCTGTAGTTAGTCACAATGCTGTTGAGTGTCTGAACATCTCATTTACCCACATATACCCCATTCTACAGATTTGGGAATATTCTGCATGTGATCCTATTAACTCAAACCTGACAAGGGTCAGACATAATCTACCAACTGTTCCTATATTTTGCTTCTAAATGTCATATTCTAAGACAGCTTAGAGGCTGAGCTACACACATACAAACAAATCTTTATCCAAGAGCTTTTGCTTCATATCATAATAAATTACAAATCTCCATTTGCTGGATTCATCTTCAACAATGATGTTCAGATAACATATTTTGAATTTCAGTGCATTTTCTAACCAGCTCACTTAATTAACTTTTAATTAAATAACATAGAACAATAAATCAATTGTAATACATTTTGACATTGCTAAACTTCTTTATGGCTCTGTCAACTGAAAACAAACAAGTTTTGGAAGGTAATTTGAGTACGAGTACAACTGCATACTATGTTGACCTTTTGGGGGTTAGGTAGCCTTCCTGCCTTAATCAAGCTGATATAAAAGAACCAATCTTAAAATGATAAGCTTATAATGAAAATGTGGAGGGCACAAGCCTCACCTGTATTAAAGCTCTTGGCTGTGAATGTTAAGTGCAAACAAATGGAGGCCTTATTTACCAGCCTGTGCAGAGTGTGGTAGATCTTGTGGATACTGGCCAGTGTTGACAAGTGGGAGTTCAGTTGGAAATCTGTAAGAAAGAAATTAAATAAACATAAATAAATTCTGACAGTCATTACTAAGTGTCTGGGCTGTATATGGGTTTCTACATATTGTATGTGTTCTTTATGTTGAAGCTATTGAGGCTATGGGAAAAAAGCATTCAGTCAGCCTGTGGAGTGAAGAAAATAGGAGAGGACATAAATACTGAAGCATTTATAATATGCTAATAATACTGCATGTGCACACAGACACATTATAGATTTTAACAGCCCTGTGTGTCTTCATTATGAGTAAAGCTGGCTAATAACATAGTCGCCCACAATCTTTATATTACCAAATACAGTTGTCATTAAATAAATATTCCAGGTCCAATACAAGTTAAACACAAATCAAACGCATTTGTGGTGTAATGGTGATTACTACAAAATAATATGTTTACTTGTCAAGAAAAAATGTGGGTTCAAGAGAGACACTTACAATGGAAGTGAATGGGGGCCAAACCGTAAGCGTTATAATCCTCATGGTTTCAAAATGATAGGCACAAGACATAAACCATATCTGTTAACATGATTTTAGTGTGATAAAATCGATTACTAACCTTTTCTGTCTAAAGTTATATCCAATTTTACAACTTCGTTGCCTTAACGACTTAACATTGTAAGCTCTAAAATGACCATAAAAATTATGATTTAAACAACTTTACTTCTCTAATAATAGACAAGTTTTAACAGATTTAATGTATGTGCTTTTATTAAATTATAAGCTTCACATGTCTGCATTTAAACCCTCCAAAAAATTGGTCCCATTCACTTCCACTGTAAGTGCCTCAATGTAACCTCGATTTTTACCTCTTTTTTATTTTTAAAGAAAAGGGGGGACGAGGAAATATTTTTTTTGTGGTAATCAATATTATGCAACAAATGCTGTAGATTGAGCTTATTTTGCATTGAACCCGGAATATTCCTTTAAATCTATGTGTCTGGTTTCATCACATGCTTTAGTGTTACGCATTTATTGAGAAACTAAATTTTTTTATTTATTTTTTTTATTCAATGCCACAAGAACAAGAGGTATCACATATTCACAATATTACTATTGAGAAACTACAGAAGACCGAGTTTCACCGTGAAATGACGTATGCATTTTTTTCTTTCACACATTTCCACGATCCAATATCAAGTTTAAAGAGTATCTGATTTAAAGAGTATCCGGAATATAATCAAGACATAAAAGGACACGATTTGTGAACATGTGACGCAGTGTGCCAGCAAATATTTTTAAGAAATCGTATTACTCGAATTTTAACCAGTTCCGTTCATTCGCAGCTCTTTGTTGCCTCCTGTTTAAATTATGATTTGCAGACCGGATTTGCCACACTGATAACATTTGATTTCAGTAAACACGCACAACTTCTAACTACTTTAAAAACTATGCGGAGCCTATGGACTTCTGGGGAATGTAGTCTAATAGACACATAACACGCCTGCGTTTGCCATTGAAAAGGTTCGACCGAATAAACCACATTTCACAGAGTTCTCAAAATCAGAATTTCAATCGGTACTCTCCTGACACTCACATCAACTGATGAATGCAGCCCAAATGGTGCAAAGAAGCTTTCCCGTTTTGATTCAAGACATTTTTCCCTACAATAATATGCAGTTGATCTTTAAGAGAGGCGTACAGTAATGCGCCGCACCATACACGACGCGTTTGCAAGCACTAAACATTTACACAACTGCGTCACAATTCTCACCCCTGTCATTTTCCGCAGTTTTCTCGAAAGACGGACCCCTTTAGCTCCAAAAACAATTACCGTAGACATGCTCTTCGGTGGGTTTTCATTACTCGTTCGAGTTGTAAGGAGATGGTTGCCTTTAAAATTGTTTGGGTATTAAAGGTAATTAGTGCGCAAGTGTATCGTGTAAATAGGATCAGATACCTTGCTCAGACTGCTTTCACGAAGTGCGTAAATACTCAAACAAGGAAGGCTACGAATGTAAAGCTTGCGATATTCCTTGCAAGGTCGCTGTCGCTTGCAAACGTACAAGACATCGGGTTAAAAACACAAAGAGAGAAAGCTCAGAGTCAATCTGATGATTTGTATACTCGGGTAACGGCTACTTTACTAACAAAATGCGTCAATATAGCGAATCTTACGTCTTAAAAGATGTCACGGCGACTTGTAAGGGTGCAGCAAGTTCGCAAATGTAAGCGTAGGTCAACAGAACACGAATAGCTGTTAAAATTTTATATTATACTTACTTGACGCATCTGAGTGCATTTTTAAGAAACACACAAGTGTATTTGTGTGAGTCTGCAGACCGGCCAATGGGCGGGAGATGTCAATATTTTACATACCCACAAATGATTTAGGTGGACGAAAAATTTAAGCTACCACGCCCATTTGTGTCAATAATTGGTCGAGAGCACTGTCAAATAAACTGCGCAAAAAAAAACAGTGTACATCCCGCCTTTCTATCAACGTGATTGGTTGAGACTCGATTTATAGCCCCTCCCCTCAAAGCATATGATTGGCTGAGGAGTATGTCGACACTCAGCAGTTAGGATAGTTTCCTCGTGCATAGAAGAAAGCCAGCCCACGATGACACGCTATTGGCTTGACTGTGCACCACTGAGCCAAGTTGGGTTTGCTATACAGTGGTGAGAACACAGTGAAAAACATTACTTTTGTTTGTAAGCAGTATGCTTATGAAAAGTTGCAAAAGTAGGTTATAAACAGCTCACAGAGACAAAACCACATTTATGTTTGCCATCCTCGAGGGAAAGCCAATAGGTGTAGTGGTGCTGCATTGTTTCAGATGCTGTCCTGGTGTCTGTTTATATACATATGCGTTTTCATTGTTCTGACAGAACCTCTTTTACTATTTACAAAAGCAACACTGCCTTAATTATATAGGGTAGATTGCTTATATAAACAAAAATACCACAAAGCATGCTCAGGGTAATTTTGAAAAATGGTCTGGTCTTTCTTTTAAACAAATGCTGAACCCTGTCATTGCGGTTATGATAATTCCTACTCTACACTGATTTTAATCAACTGTAACATGCAACCTGATCAGCCTTTACAGAGCCTGGGTTGTTTCTCAGAATGCATCACTATCTCAAGCCAGTTTATCCACATCTTTCTTCAGACCATTAATTCTCCCACATTTATCAGTGTGCATACACAAGACATCCCCGAGTCTTGTTGAAATTATTAGGATGTTAACACCTTGTTAACATGATCATACTTTTTGATCCAAATGGTTTTTCGGCATCTTTAGAATAATATTTTAATTTAATATAAGTAATACCCAGATATTTTAGAGTGCATTAATTAATATAAACTGTCATCATGTAATTGTTAATTTGATTAAGTACACAGAAGATTTAGGATATCAGATGAAAAATGAGAAGGAAAAAATGGTGAAAGTAAGGTAACTTACTTTCATAATCATAAATGAAGGTAAAGTACTATTAATTTTGGCTTTGTACAACATTGATGTTAGTGTAAAAAATAAATAAATAAATAAGCAAACTGATTGAAAATAAAGAGTAGGCAAAGGGACTAAAGGCACACCTTAAGAAAATGTGCAAGTTTTCTGGTCACAAAGTTTATCAAGATTGAAACAAATATATAAAAATGTCCAAACTTTTTATATAAACTTTTTAATAATTTTTTTTATTGATGGATCAACATAATTTGTTGTGAAATTCAAAATAACAACTTCAGAAAATGTTAATTTCAATCACATTTGGCATTTTATAACATCTCAAGCATTCTGTTAAACAAATTAACCTCCAAAGAATTGGATCAGTCAGCGTGAGCCAGCATTTAAAATAAATAAATAATAATGAAATTGTTTTTTAGGAGTTAGGCTTTTACACCAAATACTATCCTTTCTCTTATTGGACCGTTATATTACTTTATTATTATTATTATTATTATTAATACTACTATTTAATCAACTTGAACAAAACTGAAAATGACAAATAAGTATTTTTTCCTAAAAAATGCATTTGATAATTTCATTAGCTACATTTGCAACATTTTAAAAATAATTAAATTTTAGAGCAAATTACCTCAAAATCAAACTTTAGACATCGCATCAAATGATGTCATGGATCGGGAATACCTTTCAGTGTAAAGTAACATACAGGTTTTTTACTTTTGTAGCTTTTGTTTTATGTTATTATTGTTGTTCTTGTTGTTGTTTTATTTATTTTTATATTTATATATATATATTTTTTAATATAAAATAGCTTTTAGCCCCGTTTAACCCTGCTCATGGGCTTATGGGTTTTTAATTCCGTGTCTTGAACCGTACATTTCAGAAGGTTACGGAACTAGTCCATGCAAATAAAACAAGAGTGCAGATCAGCCTAACTTTCTACGCCTCGCTATGGTGGCAATCTTCTTGGGATCAATAAAAAATAACATGCGTTTTTAACTCTTGCTTTTAGTCAAAGAGACAAAGAGACTTCTACGGTGAGTTGCTGCTCCACTGTGGGATGAGTGGTGATGGGGCAGGCAGGTGATATTACCCATTGTTTGCAATAGTCGATGTTGATCGTGAGATGGTGATATCAAACATCGGGTGAATTATCGTGATTGCTTTTAAATTCCTTTTTCTCCTACGCTCTCTTTCTAGATTTGTTTCTTACTTTTTGCTTATATTTTACGCCTTCAAACATTACTAACATTAGGCTACTAAGTTGGTAAATGTTTTAGAGACGGTGAGACTAAATAGTTTAAAGACAGAACCATTTAATTAGCATCTATAAATGGAAGAGTTTTGCATATCCTTATTTGACTGTATTAATATATAATGAGACACATTTATCCAACTGCTGCCATAAGGTGTCGCTAGATTTATCACTGACGAAAAGTACCAATACTGATTTCACTGAAATATTGTAATATTGAGTAAATGAAAGAAACCGAAGCCGTGTAACAAGCTATTCATTTAGTTAGTTTGTGTCGTTTTTGCTTAGAGGGCATAACATGACGATGCGTTTAGTAGAGCTTAGTTTATTTGTGTATTGCTGTTGAAAGAAATTGATAGTTGGGTTGCATTGTTTCTGTTTACGACTCCGTTTTGTGTTCTGTTTTTCTGTCTTTTCTGATCCTGCAAACAGTGGTGATGAAAGACAGTAAACAAAATGCCATAGAATACCATGCCATAGAAATGGAAAATGTGAGAAAATAGAAATAAGAGCGAGAGAGAGCGAGAAAGGTGCCTCTGATTGTTCCTTGAGGGGTAGGCAGCCTTATCAGGGTGGGGGCGGGGTTATGGCATCTGTTGCCTGTCAGGAACAATCTGAGGACACTTTGCACAATGAGCGAGAAAGAGAGAGAATCACGTGATTGTGGGGGAGGGGCTTTGTTACAGTTGTGAGCTCCCATAATGCATTGCTTGCTCAAATGAATCGTACATATTATGTAGTATTTATATACTTATATTAATCTTAAATGTAAGTCCTCGTTGCTTTATGTGTTTCTTGCAGTGTACTTATTTGGTTGGTATTATTTGCCAACTGCCATTGTGTAGTAACCGTCAATGGTGTTTGTGTCTCCATTGGTCTTATAGTGATCTTGCCTTTACGATATTCAGTTCACTCATGTTTCACCTCATATCGCATAAATCTTTCGCCTTTTACTAAAGATTTCCGTGGGGAGGAACGTAATGAGTATTTAATAATTTTTTGATGCCCTACTTATTGTGGGGCTGGAAAGGTTGTAAATATTAGATCTTATAATTTACCAATAAGAAAATGTATGATTTATTAGCTTGATGACATATCTCGATGTATTAATTAAGTATTTTAGGTTTAATTGTCGAGATCAGTAACAATACCTTTATTGATTTAGATTTTCACGGATACTTTGGATTAAATTAGTAACTTGAATGATTACTTACATTTATATATACATGTATAAGCCTAAACAGGCTGCTTTGTTTACCCTTTAAGAATTAGCATAAGCAACATAAAACCTCAACATGAACCATAGGTATTATTGTATGGTTACTATAACTAAACCAAAGTTACCATATGCACACTACAGTAATGCTGTAACAAAACAAAGGTTATTTGTATCAAAACCTTGATTACTGCCAAAACGAAGTAGGAAAAACATAATTACTACAGTTGTTGTTAATACAATATAACTACATTATAAATCCATGGTAAATTTTCATAAGGATATCATTTATTAACAAGGATTATAGATCATTATCAATGTTTTAACACCTCTGAATTTAAATAAACCTATAAAAATGGTCACACAAGAACATTATAATACAAATCACATCTATATTTGTCATTACTTTAGTGTGAATAACTCCAGATGCTGTTTTTCTGTCATTAATTCAGGAAAGCACTGCTCCCTCTGAACGAGCACTGTGACTGAAAGGGTGATTTAGTAATAGGTTTTATAAATCCTCAATACTGAACTAGTGAGTCTGTCAATTGATCATGGCATTGCAGGTGTATAGGCTAATGCTGTCTGACAAATGGCAAGCGAGAACATTTTTTATGAAAACAGAAACAAAATGCAATATGTGTGTGTGTGTGTGTGTGTGTGTGTGTGTGTTTATATATATATATATATATATATATATATATATATATATATATATATATATATATATGGAAATAAATTGTTACTTTTATTAACAACAAAAATAACAACAAAAAAATATCAAAAATATCCAGAAAAACGCTTGTCAAAAATGTTATAAATTGAATTGCATTTTAATGAGGGAAAGTATTCGACCCCCTCTCAATCAGATATTTCTGTCTCCCAGGTGTCTTTTAAACAGGTAACGAGCTGAGATTAGGAGCACACTCTTAAAGGGTGTGCAGGCCCGTCTGAAGTTTGCCAATGAACATCTGAATGATTCAGAGGAGAACTGGGTGAAAGTGTTGTGGTCAGATGAGACCAAAATCAAGCTCTTTGGCATCAACTCAACTCGCTGTGTTTGGAGGAGGAGGAATGCTGCCTATGACCCCAAGAACACCATCCCCACCGTCAAACATGGAGGTGGAAACATTATGCTTTGGGTGTGTTTTTCTGCTAAGGGGACAGGACAATTTCACCGAATCAAAGGGACGATGGACGGGGCCATGTACCATCAAATCTTGGGTGAGAACCTCCTTTCCTCAGCCAGGGCATTGAAAATGGGTCGTGGATGGGTATTCCAGCATGACAATGACACAAAACACACGGCCAAGGCAACAAAGGAGTGGCTCAAGAAGAAGCACATTAAGGTCCTGGAGTGGCCTAGTCAGTCTCCAGACCTTATTGACATAGAAAATCTGTGGAGGGAGCTGAAGGTTCGAGCTGCCAAACGTCAGCCTCGAAACCTTAATGACTTGGAGAAGATCTGCAAAGAGGAGTGGGACAAAATCCCTCCTGAGATGTGTGCAAACCTGGTGGCTAAATACAAGAATCTTTTGTGATTGCCAACAAGGGTTTTGCCACCAAGTACTAAGTCATGTTTTGCAGAGGGGTCGAATACTTATTTCCCTCATTAAAATGCTATTCAATTTAAAACATTTTTGACATGCGTTTTTCTGTATTTTTTTGTTGTTATTCTGTCTCTCACTGTTCAAATTAACCTACCATTAAAATTATAGACTGATCATTTCTTTGTCAATGGGCGAACGAACAATATCAGCAGGGGATCAAATACTTTTTTCCCTCACTGTAGTTGTCAGTTTGTTCAGATACTAAGGTGACATTTCACCCCACACTTCCTGTAGCACTTGCCATAGATGTGTCTTGTCGGGCACTTCTCACACACATTACAGTCTAGCAGATCCCACAAAAGCTCAATGGGATTAAGATCCATAACACTCTTTTCCAATTATCTGTTGTCCAATGTCTGTTTCTTTGCACACTCTAACCTTTTCTTTTTGTTTTTCTGTTTCAAAAGTGCCTTTTTCTTTGCAATTCTTCCCATAAGGCCTGAACCACTGAGTCTTCGGTTTACTGTTGTAAATGAAACTGGTGTTGAGCAGGTAGAATTCAATGAAGCTGTCAGCTGAGAACATGTGAGGAGTCTATTTCACAAACTAGAGACTCTGATGTACTTATCCTCTTGTTTAGTTGTACATCTGGCCTTCCACATCTCTTTCTGTCCTTGTTAGAGCTAGTTGTCCTTTGTCTTTGAAGAGTGTAGTGTACACCTTTTGGATGAAATCTTTTTTTATTATTTTGGCAATTTCAAGCATTGTATAGCCTCTATTCCTCAAAACAATGATTGACTGACGAGTTTCAAGAGAAACTCTTTCTTTTTTCCATTTTTGTCCTAATATTGACCTTAAGACATGCCAGTCTATTGCATACTGTGCCAACTCAAAAACAAACACAAAGACAATGTTAAGCTTCATTTAACAAACCAAATAGCTTTAAACTGTGTTTTATATAATGGCAAGTGATTTTGTAGTACCAAATTAGCAATTTAGCATGATTACTCAAGGATAAGATGTTGGTGTGATGCTGCTGGAAATGGGGCATGTCTAGATTTGATAAAAACGACTTTTTTCAAATGGTGCTGTTTTTTTTACATCAGTAATGTCCTGACTATACTTTGTGATAAGCTGAATGCCACTTTGATGAATTAAAGTTCCAATTTCCTTCCGAAACATAAAATCTGTATATTATTCCAAACATATGAATGTGTGTTGGATAAGGGAGAGGGAGACATCCCAAATGTGTAGTGTTAGTGGTACTCTAGGAAAGGATTGAGAAACACTGATCTAAGTGATTAGAAAAATAGTGGAAAAATCATGGAATTCATTGGTCAAAAGGTGGGAAGACCCTGAAATGTGTATTTGGGATAAAAAATGTCTAGGAAAACAAGGTTTTCTGCAGAATGATCTTCATAGGTAATTTGCTTTGGTGAAAGGGACTTGATAGATGTTTAGTCCTACATGCATGTTCAATACATTTTTCCAAAAAAATAAATAAATAAAAATTGTCTGATGGAGGAAATCAGTAGCTCCATTATTATTTACAGCTTGTGTACACGCAATTCCAGCACATGGCTGGAATTTGGCTTTACATTAGCACTATGTTTGTGTTGGGGGAAAGAGCTAAATGCTGGCAGCTGTCTTTAGTGGTGTAGGGTCGTGGATCCGAGCAGACTCCTTTTTGCTCTATTTGCTATATAACTATTATATAACTATTATCTTATCTGTCTAGGTGCTGTAGAGTAAATGAAGAAATAATTAATTCAGAGCTTTATTCATTCAGATTTTGAAATTTAGAAGAATCCACAAATTCTTCTCTTACTAAATGTTTTTAGATTCAGTGCAAACCTCTGAATCTGACAAAACCAAAAACAAGTGTTAGGCTGATTCTCAGTAGTTTTTAAAGGGGCTTCCATGTGCATTTCTCTTTGTGTGATGTAACAGTTATGTAGTGTACTGAGTTTGTGGCACCATTTAGGTTTGTAGGAGTCATAATGAATAGCTTTTAAATTTAGACTTGTTGTGTTAAATGTCCCCACAGCTCTGCCACTCTCTGTTGGGAGCATGACTGTGACATGTGGCCTTGTATACAATGGTAGGATTCTGCATACAAATAGCCATGTAGTCTTGCAGCCTAATTTATTCTTGGAGTTTTTGGTTAGTTCATGCATTTTATTTTTTTGAGTGCTAAAGTGCTTAAGAGTGTAACATGACAATAATCTAGTAGGGATACTTGAGGACTAAAACAATTGTGCTTATATAATTCACCCAAAAATGAAGATTATCTTATTATTTACTCACCATCATGCCATCTCATATGTGTATGACTTTCTTTCTTCTGCAGAACACAAAGATTTTTTAGAAGACTATTTGAATGGGTACCACATCTTTAAAGGTACAAAAGCATATAAAGGCAGCATAGAAGTAATCCATATCTTCAGAAACTATATAAGTGTGGGTGAAAAACAAATCAATATTTAATTCATTTTTTACTATCAAATCTCGCCTTTCAATTTCACCTTCTTCTTTTGTTTTTGGCGATTTGCATTCTTTGTGCATATTGCCACCTACTGGGCAGGGAAGAGAATTTATAGTAAAAAAGACACGATCAGTGCTGATAAATGTATCATGAGTGATCAAGTGCTCAAAAGTCTGCTTAGCCCAAGCAATCAGACATTTGAACTCTTGCTCTCTCATGAAACATATATCAGCACTGCACTTTATTAGCCTCAGACTGGACTCACATTTTAGTGGGGGCAGTATATTTTTATTGTATACAGTCTTCTTATTTAGTTTATTGTATATTATTTTTATTGTATGCAGTCTTTTTATTTTGTGTATACTGTATATTATTAGGTGTTTATTGTGTTGTGTAACAAGATGTGTAAATCAGATATTTATTGTAATTGTCATACTGCTATGTTGCTTAGAACCGTACCAAAGACTTTCACCCACTGTTGCACTTGTGAATATGGTTGAGTGACAATAAAGGGATTTGATTCGATTCTCACTCACACATCATATTTCTTCTTGAGATATGGATTTAACCACTGGTGTCATGCAGATTACTTTTGTTTCCTTTATGTGCTTTTTGGTGCTTCAAAGTTCTGGCCACCACTCACTTGCATTGTATGGACCTACAGAGCTGAAATATTCTTCTTTAGATCTTTGTGTTCTGCAGAAGAAAGTCATACAAATTATGAGAGAATTTTCATTTTTGGGTATACTATCCCTTTAAATGCTTTGATAAAGCCATTGAGAGGAACATTTGGTGTTTCTAACATGATCAGTTGAAATGAGGTTACTTTTAAAAAAACAATGAGCCACTTCATAGTTTTTATACACCTTACGATTTTGCTAATTTTTTAACAGGTGTCCAGAAACAGTCCAAGCGATTTGGGTATTTCCCTAAACTGATTTGTAAGTTTCCAATGATAATAATGTGATTTCCATCTCATACTTATGCATACTTTATGTATCCTTCAGTTACTTGGCAATATACCGTTGGAATATGAACCTATTTATTAGAATACAAACCTATCAATTCAAACCTTCCTACGTAGGGACTGGCAGAGAAAAGTTCAATAAACTGGGACCTGTGTTCACCAAAGCTTTTAGTCCAGGTATTGGGCCTCTTGGATTTGGAGCCGGAGGCTTTGGACCTGGGCATAGGTAAGAATTCATGCATACATTTCTCTAGTTTAAAGCTTGAGTTGCCACAAGCATCACTAAACCACAGAACCACAAAAATAATGATTTGGGGTTTTCCAACACACCCCCATCTGCCATTAAGCGGACAAAAAGATAGTCCCACCCTAATCTCATGTGATTATATGAGACAATCTTGTTGTCGGGCTGGTTGGGATGCTCAAACAAACAGAGCAATGCTTTGATCAACCTACAAATGCATTTGCATGTTAAGCTGGGATATCATAATTTAAAATTCTAAACGTTTGTTTTAATGAGTTTTAATGTGTATTATGTCCTAAAAATTTAGCATGTAGGGAATAGAATTGCATTTTTTTTTTTCACATGAGATAATGTTCCCCTTTATACAGACACTGTATCCAGGTGTGTGAAAGTGCAAACAACAGGAAGCACAGGCAGCGACAACAGCGCCTGATGCACCCACTCAGAGCTGAGGTAATAAACACTACTTGTTCAAACACCCATACATGCACACACTTATTCATATCAATACCTGTGGATCTACACTATAAACCACAGCAACCGACAACCATTTATCTACATGCGAAGCAACACTGAACAAACTCTCCTTATTAAAGAGGACTCAAAATTCTCTCTTATCTAGGCTAAAGTTAAATCTATTAATGTTTCTTTTACAGAGTCTTTAGAATAAGGAGGACACGTCTCATTACTCAACATACATGCTTCATATTTTTGTAAAATATATATTTTTTTTATAAAAAATAAATTGAAATGTGAATTGTTTAGCTTCTTTGGAAATGACGCAACCATCTTGAATGGACGTTTGAAAAAAAACTAACCACCAGGGGGCGCCAATACACTACAAATCAAAGCAGCTACACAACGTGGACAATATAACAGAGTGCTCTTCTGCTGAACACAAGCATAGATTTTTAGGAGAACATTTCAGCTCTGTTGGTCCATACAATGCAAGTGAATGAGTACAAAACTTTGAAGCTCCAAAAAGGACATAAAGGCAGCATTAAAGTTATCCGTATGACTCCAGTGGTTTAATCCATATCTTCAGAAGCAATATGATTGGTGTGGGTGAGAAATTAATCAATATTTATGTCCTTTTTTCTTTTGTTTTTGGCAAATCACATCACCACCTACTGTGCAGGGAGGAGAATTTCTAGTGAAAAAGGACTTAATTATTGATCTGTTTCTCAAACATATCATGTCGCTTCAGAAGACATGGATTAATCCACTGGAATTGTGTGGATTACTTTTGTGCTGACTTTGCCATTTTTGGAGCTTTTGTGAGTTCATGATAATAGAATTAAAATTTTGGGGGGAACTATTCCTTTATGTCATGGAGCTGACGTTTTTTTTTTTTTTGTTTGTTTGTTTTTTGACATTCTGTGGATGTTGGTTGGAATATGGTTGTTGGTATAGGGTAGACTGAATTATTTTTTATATTTCCATGTTGGAAAACAGCAGCAAATCAATTACAGGCTTTAATTTATATGTTTGGGTTCAACATTTAAATTCAAAAAGTATCATGTGTGGCAGGGTTAGCCAACATGATCCCGAGAATGAAATTGAAGTTGTATTTAAAAAGGAAACATCTGTTATTAAAACTCAGTACAAGCGTAACGTTATCTCTTATTGCCGGCTTAAAGGGCATGACACTGTAATTACTGTAGCATCAGTGATGTCATCATTATCGTGGTGCTAAGTTCAAACATTTCTACGGTCATAACATGCACAGTTACCTGGGCACAGTTTGTTTTTTGTTGTGCTCAACTTTCAGCAGAGAAGCAATCTTACTACACATACTTTTTCTGTGTTTATGGTAAATAATCTTAATTTTAAAATGATTCATTATTCCTAACAAACAAAGCATTTCCCATTAAATAAAAAAAACTGATACTTTGTTAAAATTATTTATCTTAAATCCACTTACAACATGAAGATAAACATTGTTTTCAAATTACTACATGTATAAACAAAAACAAAGAGAGTAAATATTTTTATTCTACCAATTTTGCATTTGTTCCCAAAACTGCTCCTTACAATACATTCGCCTTCAATTCAGAATCTGATTGCGGGTTTGGGCGTGATCTGGCAGGATGAGTCATGAACCAACACCACAGAAGTCGCTATTCAGATCGTGATGTGTCTTTGAACTCCTTTGGACAGTTGATCCTCCAGTTCATGCTTACTCATCCCAAGCATCTCCATACATATTCTTTTTAACTGAAGAGGTGAAAAGAAAGCGGCACAAAAAAAAAAAAATTGCCGATTAGAATACAAGCAGGACACGAAGGTGATGTAATAAAATTATTATTGAATGATTCTTACAAACGCCTAATCATTACACAATGCTTCCACTGTCTTCACTTGACTATTTGAGTTTATCATCATATCTATCTTATTCTCCATCTTCCTGATAACATAAGGGCATGGATTTCATACCATTTCATACTAAGTGGAAATATTCTCCCCTACTGTACATGGCTTATATGGAGCTGGTCTCGTTATAAATGGAAGATAGTTAAGGGCTGACAGCACAATGGCAGCAGGTTAGAACACATACTGAAAGTTACTTTAAATCTACCCATTGTCATTGTGTCCTTGCCCTCGTAACTTAGCCAATTGTTGCCCCAGTTTATTGGCTACAAAGCATTTCCTTGATGACAAGTAATCAAATATGGATGCTAGCCTTTTTATATTTCATCACAATCTTTGGGGATATAAACAAGTTAAATATCCACCTTTTTCCTGACTTCTGCATGGGCGGCGCCATTAAGGCGAGAGACTTCCTCTTGGATGCTCCACATTTCCGCTTAGTTGTTGTTATCAGCTAGACTAACAATGGTGATGGCGAGGAACTAAGGGTATGGATAATTATGCGGTATTATAGGGTGATATAACATACATATGCATACATACACAACGATAAGCCCCCCAAAAGCTGCCAATGCTGAAACATTTAGAGTCAAACCAGATGTAATAAGCAGAGGTTGCATTAAACTAATTTTGTCACTTGACTTTTCTAAAATATGACAGATAATTCCACATGATATCAGTCATAATAAGATAAAGATGAGAAACATTTAAACCAAGCTCCTTGTTGTTTTTTTTTATTAATCATCTTTACGAGGTTCATGTCTCATTTTGTGCTGAGTGTGTATGTGAACGAGGTAGAGACCGAGTTGTTGTCAGCAGAGTGTGGAGATATAATGCTATAAATCAGAATATTTTTTAAATGGAACCCATAATGCCCATACACACTCTTTTCACAGACATGTCCTCTTTTTCATACATTAATAAAGCACTCGGTCGTATTTCTAGATTCCTTGGCTGTTTTCATATTGAAGTGCTAAAAAAGAAACGCAATGAAATCTAGTGCATCATATTCATGGATTCTCTCGCTCTTTCAGCGTGCTGCATGTCTATGCCACACACACACACACACACACACACACAGACACACAGACAGACACACACACAGACACACACACAGACACACACACAGACACACACACACACACACACACACACACACACACACACACAGCGCTAGAGTCCAGTAACTTTCCCATGCAAATGGGTGTGTGATTGTGTTCTCATCTATTATGGATAGCTGATGAAACCTAATGCCCATACGCAGACATTACTGAGAAAGTGATTTACGTTAAGTTAACAGACTGACTGTTATTAGTTATATTTCAGTGCTTGGTAATAGGAATAAGTTGCGAAAGGCTGTTGCATCCGCATTGGACGAACACGCCAAGCATAATGGGTAACAGGATGATTTAGCAACATAAACACATTTATTTGCTCTTACTTGAATTTTTAGAATTCCAAAGAGTCAAATGTTTTCTTTGGGAGTCTCAAATTATTATGACTTTAGACCTATTAAAAATGCAGTGAAATCAGTTACTGAATCTAACCTTCCTTCTTAGGTACTGGGACATCCATTTGTGGTTTCAGCAGTGTTTCAGCTTTCTGTGTGAGTGTGACCTCGTAGTTCTCTCTGTTCTTACTACGCAGTTCCTCATACAATACAGCCTTCTTCTTGGGTGCATCTTCATCATAAGGTGGCGCTTTGGGATAAATGCAAACTACTGATTAAAAGATGTACCAATTAGATTCTAGTGTATTTATTTAAAAGGAATATTCGGGGTTCAATACAAGTTAAGCTCAATCAACAGCATTCGTGGCATAATGTTGACTACCACTCAACATTATGCCACAAAGGTTTTTCTTGATTAAAATCTTGGTCACAGCAAGGAACTTACAATTGAAGAGAATGGGGTTTTGCAGGGTATAAAAGCAGAAATGTGAAGCTTAAATTTGTATAAAACCCTAACATTCATTCTTCTGTTAAAACTAATGTATTATTTGAGCTGTTTGTTGTTTAAATCATAATTTTTTTACAGTCATTTCAGGATCAATTTTGCATGAAAGTTGATCATTGGCTATAACTTTACACAGAAAAGGTTAGTAAGCAATATTATCACACTAAAATCATGCTAACATGCATATTGTTTACATCTTGTGGCTATACTTTTGCTATTGTATTTTAATGTTTACGGCTTGGCCCCATTCACTTACATTATAAGTGCCACACTGTAACCCAGATTTTTGCTTTTATTTTATAGAAAAGGAGGAACAAGTCTAATTTCTTTTATTTTTTTAACTTGTATTGAACCCAGAATATTAATTTAATATGACTCATTACCAGTGTTAGCAAGTGAACACAAAAGAAATACACATAAATTCAGATTTTGGCAATGAAATGTGACTGTTGTTCCGGTCTTTGTGTATGGGTGGCAGTACCTTGAGGAGTAATGTCATCCCTGATGCCTATAGGTCCAGAATCACTGAATCCAGAGCTAAAAGGGGTTGGGTCATATGACTGGGAGGGGCTGCTGTATGGATAGTCACTTGTGTAACTATTGTGACTCTCTGGCATAGAACTGGATTCTGTAACAGAATGGAACACTGACGTAGAAGCAGACTGTTGAGAATCTGATAGGTTTGGATCTGCAAACTCTGATTGGTTTAACCTTTTAAAAAACACAGCAGACACAAGAATACTGTTATAATTTACATATACTGCAAGCATATTATTTATCAGGAACAATTCTTCAATAGGTGTATTATTACTTGGCTTATGCAAGACTAATATTAATTAATCTTCTGATAAGAAAATGTAAATAATATACACAAGAAAGAATGAAATGTGCTTACTCAGAAGGCACAGGACGTAGATGTCCCTGTCGCAGTGCCTCTCCAAGTGGGGAGTTCTCCAGTTTCATAAACTTTTCTTGACATGCTCTCATGTAAGACATTTTTCCACTGATGAATCCCACTATGCCAGCAACTATAAAATATACATTTAGAGTTACTTTGAAAAATGCCCTCCATTTTCTCGAATATGGCCTTGATAGTAGTTGTCTGTGAATCTCTATAATATTAAAGCTTGCCAGTGTCAGAATCCAAAATGACTTTTCTCCCCAATTTGTAATGCCCAGTTCCCAAAGTCCTCGTGGTGGTGTAGTGACTCACCTCAATCCGGGTGGCAGAGGACGAATCTCAGTTGCCTCCGCGTCAGAGACCGTCAATC
Organism: Moxostoma hubbsi; assembly: GCA_032164185.1. Taxonomy (NCBI): domain Eukaryota; kingdom Metazoa; phylum Chordata; class Actinopteri; order Cypriniformes; family Catostomidae; genus Moxostoma; species Moxostoma hubbsi. Next base: position 20,566,373 of record JAVLUX010000031.1, read on the forward strand.
TACGCATCTTATCATGTGGTTTGTTGAGACCGTTACAGCGGAGACGTAGCACATGTGGCAGCATCCACGAACAACTCACCGTGCACCCCACCAAGAGCAAGAACCACACATTTTAGTGACCACGAGGAGGATAACCCAACATGACTCTACCCTCCCTAGGAACTGGGTCAATTTGGTTGCTTAGGAGACCTGGCTGGTGTCACTCAAGATTTTAACTCACAACTACAGGTGTTTAGTCATCCTCAATACTTGCGGAGCTACCCAAGCCCCACAAAATGACCTTTTTCAAAAAGGGGCAATAACTGATTTTCAGGAGCATTTTTTTTTCTAGTATTCAAATACTTCACTTTAATCAATTCATGAACATAAGTTCTCAATCTAAATATTTATATTGAGAATACATTACCTACTACCCATAAAATTAAATCAAATAATATTTGATGTGATGTATATAACTAAGTTAAGAACTATATCAGATGTTATAATACAAAAACATCACAGGGGTATTTTTTGCACCCACATTTTTAATTTCAGGGGCATTTTTGTTACTTTTGGTAGCATTTTTCCCCCGAGCCCCCCTTAGTTTCTGACGCTGGTACTTGTTATTCTTGATACTCACTGGCAATTTTTGGAAGGGAGCCAAATCGGGGTGATGGAGCAAGCATTCCTGCGGACAAATAATTAGAACATGATAACATTACATTGATCTGAGCAGGGAAATCGAGGAAAACGTGCAACTACTGCATCTAAAAAAGGTAAATAGCAGGTACAACAGGCTCTGAAAAAAAAGAGATCTAGGAAGAAAATGGGATGGCGAGAGAACAAAAAATTCACAAAAGTATAGAATTAACATCCATAAAACATCACTTAAACACTTAAAGCTGAAATGTCATTTCTGTGCCACTAGAGCCACCAAAAGGAATCCTAAAAATAAATGTTTTCAAAACAGCTTTCTGAATATGCCGCCCGTCTGCTGTTGTTCAAACCATCAGATAGTCCCGCCCCCAACTCATGCCATATGTTGAGTAAAGTTGTCTGGTCGCACAACACAAAACAATTTGTATAGTGCTACAGAGACAGTGTTTACAGTTTGAGAAAATTAACCTATGAATGGCTTACTTATTTTTGTCTCTGGATATTAAGATGGGATAGAAGAAAGTATTTTAACACTGAGAAAGTTACATCAGCTCTAAATACCCAAAAAATGTATATAGTAAACTCGTTCCCTCAATTTGAGTAATGGCGTCTCCAAAACCTGCGTAAATAATTTGATATGAAATTAACAACTATTGAAGTAAAGGTGACTAGATGCAAGTAGACTAAACTCAGATTTGCTATTTTAATACTGTTGTTTCTACTTAATAATTGTAATTGAATTTACTCAAATTTAGATCATACAATAACATATAGAGAAGGTTAGAATTATTTTAGGTGAATCATAAAATAAACTTCTCACCACAGAAATGCATATATGCCTGAACTTCAGTTGCACATGCACAAGGAGAACTGAGTTAGAGTTAACAGGGTCCAACTTGACCAAAGAGCACACAGAAAACACGGATGGTGACATAACACAAAACAACTATTTGCAACAAAACAACATAAATAATGCAGCAAGAGTAAAAACAACAATGAAATCTGAATAAAAACTATTTAAATGCTCCCATGTGTTCCCTTTGACCAAGGAAACACTATTAAATTAGCACAAGGGATTATGGGTATTCCCAATAGCATCAGTTTTGTATTAAATTGTTTCAATTATTAACACTTAAATTCTTAATTTATAGACTTTTAAAACAAATAAGTTCAAGGAGCATAGATATGAGTTATGAGCCCAAACTTGACATTTTAAGTAATGTTAAATTAAAACAACTTGACTTTTCCAGTAATGAAGACAAAAGGGATTACAGTGATATTCGTTCATATTTTTACATTAGTGAGTGATCTGTAGTAGAGCCCCTGCAGTCTGCTGGATACTGTAAACCATCTGAATGACAGTCAAAAGGACTTGACCTCACCTTTAGATACCAACACCTGAGTGACTGTGACTGCAATGGCAGAAAATGGCAAGGCTGCAAATACATGAGAGATATGCATTACACTGGCACATAATATGACTATACATGGCAAACTAAACAATATAGTTATTTCATATAACGCATTACTCACATCTATACCAGAAGCTTTCTGAATTGCATTCTCTGAAGACACGCCTCTCTTCTTCATTGGGAATATATGCAGCCCCTAAAGGACCCTGAAAAGACAAAACTGTACTTGACAAAGCTCTACGAAAGTTCCTGAGACATAAACACATTACACGTGGAAGTATTACTGCTTAAGAAAGAGCAGCAAGGGACAGAATGTGAAGTTTATAAATACTGTCAGATGAATTAACTGCTTACCTTACTGGATCCATGTGGGACTTGAGCAGCCGGAGTGAATCCAGACGATTCTTGCGACATGACTGATTCAAGAAGCACAATGTGATTACAGAAACAATAACGTGTTTGCAGTAGCCATGATATTCTAGAGTAACCTGCCAAACGACACACTTTATTACATGACCTCCAGTCGACTCTTATAGGCAAACAACACTAACCCGGAAGTGCAGGCGTAAAGCCGGAAGCCACGGTGAAAAGTCTTCCAATCCGACTATCCTGGACGAGAGATTTTATGATGTATTTATTAATTAATATAATAATATTTTTGTTGGAAAATAATAATAATAATGTAAAAAAAAAAAAAAAAAAAAAGATAAGTTAAAATGTCCCTGCGCTTCATACACTCCTTATAAAATATTACAGAAAAAGAAAAGAAAGTCTCAAATGCAAAGGATTTATAAAGACATTCATTGATAAATGTAAATTTTTAAGTGCACTTTGTTATTGTAGATTGCATATTTGATTAATGAATCTGTAGATCATATATACATATCAATGTGCAGTTTCGTTTACCAGGAATAAATATAATTGTTGTATTTTGAACAGAGTAGAGAAAAGTAGATAAGGATTAGACTGAAATGAAGAAAACCAGTAATTTATAAATGTATCATTATGATTTAGATTGCTTCCGAGAACGCATAACTTTATCTTATTATGTCCCTTTTAAGGCACTTTTAATGTGACATCAATAGCCATCGGATTGCATCATCTATCGAAAAACACTCACAATTAAAAACTAAGCCACATAAGCAATCAAATCTAGATGATTCTGAAAACATATTTACTTGTTTTATCGTGTATTTTGTCATACAGAGGCAAGCTATTACAGAACCATATCCTTCCAGCCAATCCAGTATCAGTCTGTATTGATTGATGGCAAAGTTTGCCAATATAATGGTTCCATAGTAAGCGTGTGAATACTGTGCACCAATCGCATCGAGCAAGGGGCGGGGTTTAGCGCTGCAATATCGCATGCAGAAAATCGGATTGCCAAAGCCGTTAGCTAGCGCTGCTCCAATCTGGTGGACGGGGAGGCGGGCACGTTGTCATTCGTCGAGTTTTTAGGTGTTTTACGAAAAAAAAAAAAAAAAAAAAAAAAAAGACCAGGAAAATCAGATTACAACATCGCGAAATGAATAGGGAGATGGAAGCTGTAGATAAACGGTGTAAGATGTTGTTTTTGTAAAGCTGGAGTCGGTCCCATCATCTTTTGTAAAGAAGAATCAGCGGATTTCAGTGCTAGCGCGAGCAGGCTAACTACGAGGACAAGCGCAGCTGCTTGAAAAAAGGTAAGAAGGGCCGTTTTCCGTTTGAATGACGTAAAATTACCAACGTTTCATTAGACTGAGGGAGCCAGCTTTCACTCTAAACGCTCACCGGCTGTTTTACCACATGTACTTTCCCTTCTTAGGATATTATCAGTCTTGATAGGCACTAGGCAGTTATGTTGATCTGCAAAGACGAGTGCGTTCGGTGGCTGTCACGAAATCTAGTGAGCTGTCTACTTAAACAGCGTTTTGGGTCATCAAGATATGATGTAATAAACGTACACGAGTTAACTAGCCCAAACGAAGCTCAAGTCTGCATGCACATGCTGTGTGACTTTTTATGGTGTGTTTAGCGATTTGGGAGCTAACATGAGGCAGTCCTGTGTTAAATCAATCAGGAAAAAAAGGAGAAATTGTGCAATTTTGTTCAAACTTTATGAAATCTTGTGAGGGAGAAAGTTACAAACCTTCAGCCATAGTATTAAGAACTGTGCTATTAGTTACAGGATGTTATTATGCTGAGTTTTAAACCCACTAAGTCGTTTTCAACAGATTATTTTCCGGGTTCAGTATACGTTAAACTCAATTGGCAGAATTTGTGGCATTATGTCGATTACAGTAAAGGTAATTTCGCTTCTTCCCTCGTTCATTCATTCAAACAAACAAAACATTGTAGCGTTACACTAAGGAAGTTGCAATGTAAGTGAAACATAAACGTTAAAACACACACTGTTTCAAAAGTATAGCCACATAATGTGTTAACTTGATTTTAGTGTGATCAAATTGCTTGCTGATATGACAGAGTTTACTGTCATTATGCCATCATGACAACAAAATTGTAACATTGGCAATAACTTTACACCAGTAAGGTTATTAAGTGATTTTTATCACTAAAATAATGTTAACATGTGTCATTTGTTGTGTGTTGTAGCTATACTTTTAAATGAATGAGTATTTTACCGTTTATATACAGGACCCATTCACCTCCATTGTAAGTTCCTTTCTGTAATTACGGTGTTGGCTAGTTTTTGTTTTATTATCTAGGGAAGAGTTGAATTTTTTTTCTGATAATCATCATTCTGCCACAAATGCTGGTGATTGAACTTAACTTGAATTAACCTAGGAACATTCCTTTAGTTTACAATCTGATCTCCTCTTGTTTGAAATCATCAGATCATCACACAGTGTCTCGTTAATTAGATTTTTCATGCATTTATTTCCTTCAGTGGAAAAGCATGGGACTGTAGTAAATACTGAAACACTATTTGTGATGTATTACTACAGACATTGCTTTGTTAACCCAGACACCTCCTCTTTTTCCTCTATCCTGCATGTCTAGTAAAACCTGCCGATTGAAAGGTTCACTATCATGTACTGTGTATCCCATGCAAATGTGCGCGAGTCATAAATTACTGTAACAATCAAGCTCCAACCTCTCAGCATTTGCTATGTGTGAGAGCTACATGATCAGCAGTATGCAGAAAAGAGTTCACACTCCTGATCTGAGCTCGTAACTGTGGGCTTTTGAAAGGTGTGTGAACTCTTTTCTTCATACTAGTCAAATGTGGTTTGTGCAGAGACAGATGCAAGGGATTATTGAATTGCTGTTGAATTCTGGAATTTTCTTCTTTGCAGGTGGGATTTAACTCCAAAATATTAATTAGTTATGCACAGATGTAGAAATTTTGGTGGATGCAGATTGTTATGGCTGTCTGCTGATGTGATGGACATTATTATTGCTGTACTAAAAAAAACAGTATTATGATTTGTTTCGTTGAAAAAAAATAATATAAAAAAAAATACTTTTCAAATCTACAGTTATTTACATGATTCAAGCATCAAAACAATGCGCCATAGATTGGTTTCTGTTTAATAAATGTTTTACCTGGCATAGAGAGAGAGTGTACTGTTTGAATTGGGGGGGGGGGGTAGTAAAGAACAAGTAATGATATTAACTGCTGATCAGATAAATGTGGATAAAAAAAAAAACGCCAATATTGGTACATGGACAATTCTGCAGAAATACAATACAATAGGAAAATAAAGTTTTAAGGAGACAACAAAAACACTGTGAAGTTGTTCATTTCGATTTCTGTTTTACTGTATTATAGTGCTATAATGAATCTTTTTAGGAATTTGCATTGTTTATTCAGCTCTTATGAGTGGTGCACTATTTCTAATACATTTCATACAGCCATATGTCATGGTTGCAAAAGGGGAATGAAAGTACTGTTTATTTTTATTATTTTTACTTTGTTAACAATAATCATTTTCCTAATAGACAAGGAAATGTTTGACAAATATATACACTGTCATAACAACGCAGCTTTTAAAAATGATTAGAGCCATTTAAGGTCTAATTTATATAATATAATTTATATCACTCAAACAATATTTATTAAAAAAAGTTGATTCTTTCTGTGCAAAGCTAACTTATGTCGACGTGAAAGGGATTGTCTTGTGCAGAACACAAATTCAGATTTTTAGAAGAATATCTCAGCTCTGTAGGTCCATATAATGCAAGTGAATGGTGTCCAGAACTGAAGTTCCAAAAAGTAGCATAAAAGTAATCCATGCGAGTCCAGTGTTTAAACAATGTCTTCAGAAGAAATATGATAGGTGCGGTGGATGAGAAACAATCAATATTTAAGTTATTGTTTACTATAAATCTCCACTTTCATTTTTACACCACTTCTTTTGTTTTTGGCGATTTGTATTCTTTGTGTAGATCGCCACCTAATGGGCAGGGAGGAGAATTCATAGTAAAAAAAGATTTCAATATAACAAATGGTTTTCCTTCTTTACATTTAAATACTCATCATATGGATGTATATCAATTGGAGAATCAAAAACATCCACCTGTACAGGTGTCACACCTGTAACAAGCGATGTCATGTCCGCAATGGCATTTATCCAAAATCTGGCCATAATCTTAAAATTTAATGATCGTCCCCTTCAACACAACTGGCAGTGTCATATTCCTGCTTAAATATTTCAATAATTATTTTCTAGTAAATTTTTCAGAAGTGTCCTGGTGACAATACTGTGCTCTTTGCATTAATAGCCTTGTAAATTGTCCAATTTAAGATGTGTTCTGTGTAGAGCTGCCAAAATTATCTCTTTAGTGCATGCAATTAAATTAAAAAGTTTAACACGTATATTTGTTCTTACTAGCGATTAATACATTTTCCACTTTTCACATTAGATTCTTTATTATTATAGACATTTTATTCAGCTCCATGTTCTGATTACTGGAGTAGGGTGGAAACTTTTTGATGTGTCTGGGTTAATTAAACTGACGCGCACACACCTTGTAATTGTTTTGCACAAAACAAACCCTTATGGGACTTGTGATAAGCCACTGTGGTGATGGTGGTATGGTGTGTGTCTGTCTGCCAGAGAGAGAGAGAGAGGGAGAGAGAGAGAGAGATGGAGAGATGGAGGGAGGGAGGGAGGGAGGGAGGGTTAAGGCTCTTCACGTGGGTTGTAATTATCTATAACACCTGAAAGGATCTTGTTATAGTGATGGTGGAGGGAGACTTAAAAGCCACATCAGTTCAGGAGAAAGAAAGGGATCAGAGATAAAATCTTGCTGTGTGTGTACACTCGATTGAGTGACTTGTTTGTGTGTGATTATTTGGCCACTGAGTGCCCTTTTTATTTGAGTTTTGTGAACAAAGCTGAAGAGTAATAAAGTACTTGCGTTGACAGTTTTTGCTGCCTCCTGCATCCTCCATTTGCCCTGAGAATATCATCACCGTTACAGCCACATTCATACGACCCGCTGGAGTGAAGCATCAGCATTTCTTCAGTGTTGCTTTCCAGACAATTCGGATGAAGTGTCATTACATGGAACAGCGCAAGTGCTCAAAGCAAAATGTTCTCTGCAAGCGCTTTTCAGTTGGAGTTCATAGGGGCAAATTATGAAAATGTGGCATCACTATTGCTGTAGCAAAGTGTGTGTCCACTATACATTTTTTGGAGGATGAGGGTTTAAGAGATTTTAATGTGCATTGCAATGAAAACGGAAACTACAGGGACTAGATATTTCAATTAGTCAACCTCCCACTTAGATTTTGCGAAATGTTTAATGTCACTTGAATTTGTGATATTTTAGTGCATTTCTATCTTTATACTGTGGAAGGCTTTGTTTGGAAAATGTTACATTTTTTTTGTTACATATTTATTTATTTTCTATGAAGGAACTAAATGCATTTTGATAGAAAATAACTATATTGAGTCAAATTTCAGCACTTTCAAAATCTGTTTTTTTTTATTTATTTTTTTTTTATATTTTAATCAAGTGACAGCACTAGTTCTCAGTAATTGCCTCCTAACTGGAACTAATACCCCTTGGTAATTAGTCCCACATAAATTAAAGAGATACACAGAGTCATTATCCCATGGGACCTGGGATAATTTAGTCACTTAGGAGGGAGGGGAAAGGGATTAATTGGTTTGTGACTCTCCGTGTCTAATCATGCATCCTATTTTAAAAATTTGCCTGATGTTCCAGTGTTTTTACACCCTCTTAAACGAACTTCTTATTTTCTACATTATTCAAGATGTAATCACAACAGAGGCTGTTGCTCATCTCCCAAGAACAGTGTAGTTTACATTACAGGTGCATTGCATCTTATTCTGTCTCATGTTTACCTTCAACCTACATGTTTGGATGGCATGTTGTGAAATATTTTCTACACTTTTCCTGATTTGTTTTTTCTTAAGAATCTCATGTCTTTTGTGAAAGAAAAATTCAAACAGTGAGGGCTTGTGATTTTTGTCACAAAAAATGGTGACTTGAAGGAATGGGGCCAGTCAGTCTGGTGTAGGTGGCATCTAATGTACATGTGGGCATTTTGGAATTCAGGCCACACAGAGCTGGATTTTACCACAGATAAAGAGGGCATTTTTGGCCTTTTTTTTTTTTTTTTTCTTCCCCAATTCCAACATATTTTTACCCCTGGCCTCTTGTGCCCTTTATGGGTATTGTGTAGTTGAACATTTGCACAGTGAACTGACAGACTCATTAATCCGGCAGACCTTTGAGCGTTGTGGATGACGATCATAACCGTATTTTCCATAAACCTACTTTGCTGAGAGTTAGCTTGTGATTGTGACAGGGCAGATCTGTTTTCAACTGGCTCTCTGTGATTGCCAATGAAATGAACGCAGCATTAAAATTAAATTAAAGATGAAATTATTATTAGATAGTTATTCTAAAATATTTAGTAGTGAAGAAGGGATAAGATGCAGAGTTCGACATCTTTGCACATGCACCTTAACATATTCGAGATCTGTGTATATTTCTGTGCATCTGGATATACTTTGCATGCATGCGTAAGTGCGTATGCTTTTGTTAATCCGGAAGTTCGGACTTTTAATGCTTATGAGTGCTGGGATAACTGACTGTCATCATCTGTCTGTTTCACATGTGCCCTCTGTCACTCATACGATTTCAGACATGGTGAATAATTTGTCATGAAACTGTCTTATCTCTCAAACTTTGATTCTGTCTCACCTTGATGGCAGAAAGACTGATAGGATTTGTGTTTAAGTTGGATGATTGAAGTTAGAGAGTTTGAAGAAATTAAAAATATTTTGGTAACCTGTTTTAAAAATGGACATAGTATTTTTTTTAATATTAAATTCAGGGCTGTCACGATTACTCGACTTAATTCAAAACAAACTTTTACTCAACATGCAATAAAATGACCTTGGTGCTGAACTTTTGCTACACTGAAAGAGTACACTTACCTGAATCATTTATTTGATGTTATTAAGTGTGAAGGATGCACCACAAATGATTGTCTTTGGGGGTTGAATGACATTTGTGGAGATAATTTATAATTTTTTATTTAAAAATTTGGGTAAATTGAACTCTTAACTCAAATCACTCAAATGTTTAATAAAAGCTTTGACTGTTTTGACTTTTTTTTTTTTTTTTGATGGTTTTAGTTAGAGGTCAACCGATTCATCGGTTTTGCCGATTAATCGGCACCAATAGTTGATTGGTGGAACTATCGTTATCGGCAAAAATCCATACCGATAGTTTTTCTTGTTTGCGTCCGTTGCTGGAGCGGCTGAGAAGTGCGCGCTGTCATTCATTACACAGTACGAGAGAGCTGAGAAGGGTCTGCTGGCATCATGCAGTACAAGAGCGGCCTCTAGAGGTGTAATAAAAACTATCACTGATGCCTCGTGTTGTTTATTTCGACACGTGATGCCGCGCTCTGCACTGAGAGCACACGGTGGAGAGCGCTGACAACAGATGCGCGTTTAAAGCACAGACAGCGAAAAGGTATGTATACAGGACATATAATGATATCATATCATTATAAATTGATTAATTTGTTGACTGGATGCTGCATTAGTAGAGAAAGAACAGCACAACAGTATGTTTGTTTGCCTTCGAGGCTGAGAGGACGCTAACATTAGTAGTAACGTTACCTCAAGTGGTTAAAACACTGACAAAAATAAACCTATGTCTGACCCGAATGTTTAATGTCACTATTGTTACCATATATTTGCATTCGTTTATATCTAGCTGGTCACTTTTATGCATTCATTATGCAGCGAAGTTGCATATTTAAAGCTAGAGACGTAAGATAGCAAACTGATATGTTCATACAGCCGACAGAAACATATGAACAAAATCAGAAAAGCATTCGATTTCGGTTCTTTTTTCATCATCACTTTAATACATATTTTGTTATTTTGATTAGATAATCATCAAGTGTTATAAAATAGAAGCAAAAGTGTGAGACTATACATGTAGGCCTAATATTTATGTCCTGTCAATGCTCTGGCATTGTAGATATTTAAAGTTGGCCATTTTTACGCATGTCTGTTTGGATTTATATGAAATGACACTTACAATAAAATTCCATATGTAACATTAACTAAGGTTAATAACTGCTGTTCATTGTTATTAACATGTACTAATACATTTTTAAATGAAGGTTTTTATTTGTTAATAGTAATACACTATGAACTAACATGAATGATCAAGGTGTAATTGTATTGCTCAAATATTAATACATGCTGTAAAAATGTATATTGCATAATGCACATAGTTCATGTAAGCTAGCTAATAAACCCTTGTTAACAAATTGGACTTGCAAAGTGTTATAGCTAAAGAAACACACATTTGACATCATATTTTAATGTTTAAATTATTTAACTCAGTTGATTAATTGGTTATCAGCAAGTACGGCCCAACCTAGTTATTATTATCAGTAAAATCCACTATCGGTCGACCTCTAGTTTTAGTTGATGTGTTTTAATTCACATCACCAGAATGTATTGCTGGTCAGAGGGGATGAATCATTTTGATTGCAACTGTGTTGTTTTATATTCCAAAATAACAAAATTAAGTTTTATAAGTTAAAATGATATAGTATATTTATTTATTGAATACAAATGGACTAAATGCACCATTATACATGGGTTACTTTGCACTAACTAGTCGCCTAGCTCAGACAATGCACTGACTGGTTGATGGGTAGTTTTGCACATCCTTACCCTTTACATGCAAATTATACATTACAGAGTGGAAAACAATTGTCATTTCAGACACAACTGTTCTTCAATAGATATTTTTGTCAGATAATTTTTTTGTTCTTTATCTTTTTAAGAAGTTTTTAATCAAAACATAAAATCGCAATACTTACAGAATCACAATATTGCAATACATATCGAATTGGCTAGGCAATATCGTTGTAATATCGAATTGGAGGTCTGTGGCAATTTCCAACCCTATCTTTTAAGCTCTTGCTACAGCTGTAGCAACAGGGGAGTGTAAGGAAGTGTGAGGAATGCAAAGAGTCCAGCTGACTGATCTGGACAGCAGGGGCTGGTTGCACCAGCAATATGTAAGTTACAACTTAAATGGGCACTGTCACAATTTACGCACTACTAAATATTTGAGCGTTGCACCATTAAACCTAGGTAGAATGTAACCCACGTATAAACTATATATTTATGGAAGTCTCTGACCAGGAGCAACGGTTCAAATAAAAAAGCAGACTCATTTAATGACATCAATGAGCTCATGTATTGCATGACAGGCATCAGTCATTTCAACATACAGTATGATGTTGACATTTACACTAATTTAAGAGCGAGAGAAAAACTTACTTTTAAGCTGCTCTTCAGCATGAAACCGTTCTAATGGTGCTGTTTTCAGGGTGTGTCACCCGTTGTCAAGTTTCAACACATTCAAAAAATATATAGGATATTAAAATGAATACATGTCTATTTTTCCAGCCTGTTGTATTAGTATTGATTTATCACCCCTTATTTATTTTAGATACGAGTTCATATATATTGTTTTTTTACACAGGGCAAATATACTATTTCTCTAATCTACTTTTATTACGTATCGTATTTGAATGGGGATATAATTTATTACAGCTGACAGTTTTGTGAGCAAACTAGGTTTGAACATCAACCATAACAATATTAAATTGAAATTCACAGCTTTTAAACACTTCTGTGCCAAATTTGAAGGCTGTTTATTGGATCAATACAGGTAAACATCATATTGTGCAACTACACATTACTTAGTTAAGTTTTGGCTTAAGAACAGGTGGTGCAACCAAATTAAGCACAGACTTAGTTACAAACTATCTAGTAGTTACTAAGCCCTTAGTGTGAACTTTACGTCCCAACTTATGTAAGAACTTATGCACAGCTGGTGCAACTCTACCCAGATCAATGCTTAGAGGTGAAATCTATCTGTCGAACTCCCGTTCATACATGCACAAGAATGGGGAAGAACAAGGTCTCCCAAGCAAATCCAAACAGGCCTATCTATTTCCAAAGAGTTCAAAGATCAGGAAGTGTTTGAATCAGTCTTTCCTACACCGCTGCAAAAAAGTTGATGTGCGCTTGCCATCCATCTTGAGAAAAAGGCTGGGTGCGACGTAATGAATAACACAACTTTCTCTAATGTTGTCCTGTATTGGTTGGACTCAAACAACAATGATAAAGCAAGATGTTGCAGGGCAACTCTCATCTTACAAGCAGCCCACTGCAAAGACAGAGTGCGAGCTAAAAGCTGATGAGCAAGCCGATTATTTGCGAACTAGAGCGCTTCTGTTTACGCTTTAAAAATGGCTTGTGCTCGTTTAGGACCCCAATACAGAATCCTATAGGAAACACTGGTTTAAATGATTAAGACATGCACAGACAAAGAGATGTGCCTAAACATGTAAGGTGAGACAGGTATATTATATGCATTTCCTTTATTTCTTAATGCAGTGACCAGGGGTCAGCACATTTCACACTATTGGCTCAGTTGCCTCTTTAATTAGACAGCAAAAGTTGAAAGCCACTAAATTATTAAAGAGAGTGTTGGAAGAGGATCAGGACATATTGCACACCAGACTTCAACCTGCATCATCCATATGAGCTCCATAAACTGCAATGAGAATGTGCACTAAAGACTGATATATGTCCATCGGTATGGGCACATTTTCCACAAATTACATGACAAATAAAATGTTTGGCATTCCCACTTTATCAGGGAAAAAATATTACATAAAACATCCATGGGAGCAGATTTAATTCTCAAACTGAACCTTCTTCATCAATTGATGGATAATAGAAATGAGCTCATCCATTATAATGCCATACATTTTCTTGCACACAGCACCCTTAATGAATATGCAAAAGAGTTCCAGAGAACATAAAACACTAAACTCACGCTTCCCATAAGAGCTGATAAGAAAATGGGTTAAACTTTGACCAACGTTCAGACATATGCAAAACACAACACGGTTCACTAATGCCAAGCTCTTACATGAATTAAAGTGGACAACTAGGTCATTATTCTGACCTTCGACCCTGAAACTCTCTCTAAACCAAGATTAAACTTTTTTTCCTTATTCTCAAATATGCTATGGCTTCTTTTTACTCTGGGACTTTCGCATCTTTTAGGATTACATATGCAAAAATAAATACAAACAAAAATCATCTACAGCAACAGAGATTATGGGTTGGTCACAGCTGTTGACCATATTAATGAGAGAAACTTTATTTTGTTCTTATTTATCTGTTTCCCTTTTTTCTCTCTTTTATATGCTAAGAGGATGTAAGAGTAATCGATTGACCTTGTTTTAAAGAGATAGTTCACCCAAAATGTATGTTATCATCTATGACTAGGGTGGGGTACAAATATGACAAATACTGATGCATTGCAAATTTCATTTGAACGATTTTGATACTGATTCCAAGATCAATATTTTACTCTATGCAGCAATCACTCGCAAATGCGACAAACTTTTGCTCTATGCAACTAAAAATTGGCTGGTAAATTCTCTGATTTCTCTCACCAGTGTTTGACTAGTATAGTGATGAAAAGTTCAGCACCAAGATCCATTGCGTGTTGAGTAAAAGTTTTCAGGCTTCGGACACCTCTCTATTGGAATCTTTACACATTTCTCATGAGCAGAATTTTCCAGCTCATTGACATTCTTTGGTTTCTGTGCTGCTACTGCATCCTTAAATCTCAACAAAGATTTTCAATGGTATTTTAATGATGGACTGAAAGGGCTCTTCAAGGACGTTCCACCACCCATCCCTAAACCAGATTTTGGACAACTTGGATGTATCCTTGGTGTTGTTGTCTTGTAGGATAGCTGTTTCCTGCACCAGCAAAACACACCCATAAACATGACTGACCCTCCTCCATGTTTGACCGTGGGGATAGTATCGTTCATGTCATCACCATGCTTTTCTTACTCCATACATACTGCTGACCCATTGGTCTAAAACTCATTTTCAGTTTAGTGTCATACGTCCTTTAAACCTTCCAAGACTCCACAGGACTTTTCAAATTCCTTGAATATTCAAGTCAACAATTTCCTTGACGTTTTACTTTCAATATTTAAAAAAATGTATGATTGGTGCTGCCAACTTTGTCTATTGGAAATTGAAGTAAATTGATATGTACTTTTAGTCATGACCTTTATTGTGTATTGAAGTAATCTCCTCTCTTTGCTTTTGTGACAGATTATATTTAATTGCGTTTTTGCATAGAAATACATTTTTGCGTTGCTTACAAGCGTTGCTTACTACGCTAAACTTATTTTTTATTTTTTTGCCATTGTATAGTGATGGCTTAATTTTGTTTTAAAACAATTAGATGTGTAGTCTTACATATTTAAGAAAATGCTAACAGGTTGAATAATTATGACATGGATGTATTTTTAAATAATCCTGCTATTTAGAAATATTAGTTTATATATTCACAATATGACCTTGAATAAGTCACTCAATTGATATGGATGTATTCATAAATTCTGGTTCATCAGAAAAGCTTACATTTGGAAATCCTTACTGTCTTGGTGTATTTAATTATTTTGATTGCAAGTGTATGTTACCATAGGCAATTACTATTATCATAATGATACTTTAGCTAAATAAAAATGGAGGCTAAAGAGTAAACTTGTTCAAGAACCATTTCTGGGGCTGTACTAAATTATGAGACACATGACAATTCACCAGTAGTCCCAATGTCGTTGCATGTTATTTACATATGCATCCTGAGATAGTCCAAAATCCTATGCATCGTTCTCATAGACAAGACTATTCATACCATCTGCTCCCAGATAACTGACAGAGGAAAAAAGTGAGAACTTGCAATATGTGCGTGTTACGCAAGACACATCCGCGCTGCACGTGTTGGCACCAAAGCGCAAATGAACTTATGAACAAAAAAAGCAATCAGACACGTGCATCGCCGGCATGTCTTTTTTTGTCTGTTCTTCAAAATATAATCAGGTGTGTTTCCTCAAGCACACGTCTTTGTGTCGCATAATTTCTTGTCTGCAGTGGTGGATAAATATGCGAAATTACCCACCACTGCATGTGAATACCCTGGCTGTTCGATTATATATACTGCGGGGGTGTTGAAATGTAGTTTTTGGCATCCAACAGTTTGATGAGCTTTTTTAGAGCTAAACTATTTATTAAAGGTGCTATATGTAAGATTGACAACAAGCTTTTGAAATGGGAACTGCAGTCCAAATTCAAAATATTGGAGAGTTGTCTGCCCCGCCCCAGACTCAAATGCGGGTTGCCAGGATGTTGACTCGCAAATTCGCCAATTCAGCATCCATTTTAAAGGATTTCTGGGCTTTAAGCTGTTTCCATCTTCCAAAGGCATTTACAGTATTTATCATTGTTTTACTACGCCTCTGGCCATGGTGGTTGTTAGATGGATGGCAAGGCTTTTTAGGCCGGGTGGAATCTGTTATCTCTGATCCAGTTCGTTTGCTAGATTCCATGGCTGCAGCACGCAAACATGTTGAAATCTGGCAACCCGGTGGTGTCAAAATACTATTGGTGAGTGGGCAGTGGGTGGGATCACAAATAAACTTTTGGATTATGTATAATAACATGAGCATTGATCATGACAGAGGATTTTGACGTCCAACAGCGAACAAATGACATGGCTGTGGCAGCGGTGCATTAAAGGACTAAATTTAAAGAATGAAAGAGACAAAACATCTCAGAGAAAAACTGTTATGTGGAACTCCACACAAATACAGCTTCCTATATATTTTTCTATTGAGCATTGTAGCAGTAAGATAAACATGTATTTTAGTTTTATTAAATAATATATTTTTCATCGGGGAGACTATTTTAAAATAATTTGGCTCAAGAATCGTGATTTGTAACAGAATAAATTTTTTCCCCCAGCCCTATTAAAGGAGTGATCTAATTGCTTCTTAAGGGGCCACATTGTTGTATTTTTTGACTTGATTTGAACCTGTAATGTTCAGATTAACAATTTTTATTGATTCACATATTTGAACATAGAAAAACAAAGCATATATACACAGAATCAATATTAGCCTCCACTATTAACCCTCCCAATCCCCAACCCCAACCTGGCCCCCAACAACATCCCAGTGGTCGTACATGATATAGACACACACACAAAAAAATATAATCATAATAATCACACGTCCATAAACATCAGATATCTGCTCCATTTCTCCACAAACAAGTTAAGCTTCCACAGTCTTGTAAATGACCCATCTTCAAAGACCGCCACCCTCCCCATCTCCACAAAACTCCTGAAATGAGGGTGCTCCAGCCGACCTCCCATCCCCTTAAAATGATCTGTTTGGTGATCATGACACTGGTTAAGACCCAACTCTTTACATGTCTATTCTCAACATCGATGACCGCCCCATTGCCCAAAATAAAGAGTCTGGGGCAAGACAATACCCAGGTACTCAATACATCACACAAAAACTCTGAACCTTCAACCAAAACTCCTGGATCATAACACACCCCCAAATGACTTGTGTTATGTCTCCATCCTCTGATTGGCATGTCCAGCAGATGGGTGTCTTTTAAGACCAAGCCTATACAATCTAGAGTGGGGTCCAATAGAATTTATGTAAAATTTTGAATTGCACAAGGCGCACCCTTGCGTCTCTAGATGCAGACTTGACGTTTTTTAGAATCCTAGACCTCTCTCCCTCCTCAAATTCCATGTTTAAATCTTTCTCCCATAATCTCTTGAGAGAAGTTGAAGCTCTGTACCACAGACTCTGAATTTGTATGGAGTAATACACTGAAGCCTCATGATCTTTTTCAAAAGCAGTAATCACCATCCCCATAGTATCTGCCGCTTTAGGGAGGTGTATGCTATTCCAAAAAATAGTACAGAGCAAGTGGCGCAGCTGTAAATTCCTAATAAACAAATCTGGGGATCCCAAAATGTTGAACCAAATTTTCGAAGGATCTCAACACTCCACTCTCATATAGGTCACCAAGTGTAGTAACCCCCCTCACAATTCACTCTGACAAGCAGAAATGGGACTTATTAATACATAATTTGGGGTTCAGCCATAAGCTCGAGACAAAATTTAGATTCTGAATTAAACACTCAGGACAGCGCAAATGCGAGATAACGGTGTAATTTAACTTCTCTGATTAGTTTGATAGAAAGGCTTTGCAATGTCAAAATAGGGGCAAGAATGTCCTGTTCAATACAAAACCGGGGGGGGGGGCTTTTTCAGGTGGAAACGACCAGTAAGTCAAATGTCTGAGACCAAATGCATAATAATGAAACAAAATCATGGGTAGGCCTAGCCCACCTTTCGGCCTATGCAGTTTACTGAAATGTAATCTGGGATGTTTCCTATTCCAAATAAAGGACTTCTCTAGGCTTGAAATAAGAGAAGGGGACATCTACAGGAAGAGATTGTAGCAGGTTGTTGAAATTCCCAAATTTTTCAGCTTCCTGTGGGGAAAGATGTGTTTCTTGAAGAAACACTATCATATTTCTTTTGTTTAACAAAAGCATTTGTTTATTAAGTACTGCCCTGATTAATCAATTTGACATAACATATATTTACATATTTTCCACAAGATAAAATAACCAAATTTACACAAATGATCCTGTTCAAAAGTTTACATCTTCTTGCTTCTTAATATTAATTTTATTAAGAATTATCGAACAGTCAGGTGCACTTGGATGCAGGGCGAGCACCACACAATAACTTGCTCATTACATTTGACTTTATAAAGGACAATGCTTGTTGGGGACAAGTAAATATTTTGCGGCCATCCTTATCTATTATCAGCCTGGCCGGGATAATAAAAGCCATCCACTGTCAATGGTAGACTTTCTTGAAGGAGTGTTATTCCACAAAACAAACTCCAGCTGCTAGGCAGAACAGCACAAAAAGAAACAAAAAAAAGGTGCCCAGCTTCCTCGGACAGTCAAGTGAATGTTCAGTGAGTCAGGCTCACTTGGATACAATGTGAGAATCACACCATGACTTCCTCATTCCATTGACTTTATGAAGGACAATGCTTGCTGGGGACATGTAAATACTTTGCAGCCATCCTTGGCATCTATTTTCAAATTGACGGGGAACATCAGTGCAAAAGCAACCTTCCGTTGATGTAAGAGTTTCTAGTATTCCTTGAATCTATCATGTTTCTCTTGTCGAATTCGCAATGTCTAGGAGCAAGAAAATGTTGTGGTTCTTCCAAGAATGCCTTCCTTTGCTCCTTGCATAACGAGATCTTTATCGGATGATCTGAGAAATTTGGCCAGAATTTATCAGGGCCTGTCTCCCTCAGTGGATCTCTGTGCCGGAACTCTGTGAGCTCACTTGATTTCCAGCTTATGGCCTGAGCAGACTCCAGACTGAGCCCGTCCAGAAATCCAAACACGTTCCAAATCTATCTTGGTCGCTAGCGGATTAGCAGCTAATTCCCTATCCAATGACTTCCGATAATCGATCTGTTTTTCAACATCTGACATTCTTCTAACCAACGCAGTGAATTTCTTCTCCATGACAGTGAGCGATCGACGCATTGCAGCAAGATCAGCAGCAACCTTCGTCAGCATCACCGACATGCTCGAAAGTTGATGTTGAATCTCTCCCGCCGCACTGACCAAATTAAGTCCCAGGCTCAAGGCCTCCAGAGGGGCTTCAGCTTGTGAATGTAAGTGTCTTTTAATGTCACCACTGCCTGAGGATTTTGAATTCTTTGACATTGCCTTCATAGAACAGTTATGGATCAGAATGTATCGAACCTCACCAGTTTATCACATAAAAAGTATCGAAAACAAGCAAAGTGCGCAGAGCTCGCCATTCACACATCTGAACCTTGCATGGTGTCATGTGACTCCTGAACTTGTTATGTTAAACTTTTGCTTCTGTACCTTTCAGACTTCTTTATGTAAATGTCCCCTTGTTATGATTCTCCTCTCCTGATATAGCCCATTTAAAATCCTTTGTCAAATACAAGCACCATGTTCCAGAAAAGTATAATGTGGTTGGCTATCTGATCTAGTACTCAAATGAAGAGCTTAAGGGCCCAGAGTAATCAAACTGTGTGGTCTTTTTATGTCACTGTACACTTTGCTTTCTCTGTGTTAAGCTATGGGCTGTGCTGTTTGTGTGTTTTGTATTCTTTAATTTAGCTCAGCTCTTTACAGACACACTTTCCTCTGTTACTGCTTGGCTTTGGGCCTTGGGCCTTGGGCCCTTGGTCTTGCCAAAGAAATCAAGCCCCTCCATGTCCTGGGAGTGTAGTTCTTTTTGTGTCTGTGTGTACCATTGGGTTTGTTATCACTCAAAGACTGTCTAAACCTCTTCAAAGGAAATTATTTGTCAGCTTTAGTGTGAGACCAGTGAATGCTCATGTGAGTATGTTTAGGTCTCTCAGACATCAAGAGCTTTCTAAATGTGAATGTATACGTGACTGTGACAGACGATAGCGGTGTCTGTGTGTTATGAGAGCGAGAGAGAGATTATTTTGAAGGTGAATGCTTGGTTCTTTTTTGTGGCTGTTTTGGTGTAACAGGATGTTAGATTTGCATCTCATGTGTGAATAAAGAAGAGAGACTGGTTGTGAATATATGTCATTGCACTTGGCTGGCAAGCACTAATGCAGACTGCCTGTGTGTGTATGTCTACAAGCCGGTGAACCTAAGTTCTCACAGGGGTTGGACAGTATTGCTGTAAAATATTTTTTAATTTGAGCCTTTTGATGATATTCAATATATTATCACTACCAATTTGTGTACAGTTGAGAGTATAAGTTTGCATCCCCCTTGCAGAATTTGCAAGATGGTAAAATGAAAAAAGAGGGCTCATAAAAATAGCATTTGTTTATTAAGTACTGCCCTGATTAATCAATTTGACATAACATATATTTACATATTTTCCACAAGATAAAATAACCAAATTTACACAAATGATCCTGTTCAAAAGTTTACTTCTTCTTGCTTCTTAATATTAATTTTATTAAGAATTATCGATTCAGAATTGAAGTTTGCATCTTAAAAGGTTAGTCCACCCACAAATGAGCATTCCCTCATCATTTACTCATCCTCATGCATCCCCAAAGTGCATTACTTTTTCTTCAGCAGCACAAAGAATTTTGGAAGACTATTTCAGCTCTGTTTGTCTATACAATACAAGTGAATGGGTGCCATATTTTTTTTTAAGCTCCAAAAATCACATATAGCCATCATAATAGTGATCCATACTTCTCCAGTGGATTAATTAATGTCTTCTGAAGCCGTGTGTGTGTGTGTGTGTGTGTGTGTGTGTGTGTGTGTGTGTGTGGCTACATATTGCCAATTTTCTTCACAATAAGAAATGCACAGTGACACATTGTGTGAATAATATTATCAATAAATCGCGAGCCATCATGTTATAATCTAGCTGCATTAAGCATGCATGCTCGAGGTACGAGTGTCCCCGCAAGAGAGTGTGCATCAGTTTCAATCTCTCCCCCTTAGATCGGAACATTTGTGCAACTCCTAGAAGAGGCACTGACCACACAGAGAAATTGATAGCTATTTACATGATCTGCTTCCGTATTATTTGAACTTTTATAAGCTATTACGCATTAAATATAACTGCATTTAAGATGTAACGCCAGGGTGTTTCCTTTAAAGAGCTCCGGCTCTGCTTATTCCACAATAAGAGTGGAATATTGTCGTCTTTGTGGATTACGTAATTTAATCGTTAACATTTATGTGCTTAAACTTCACATAACTTCACACAGCTTATTAGCAGCTGTTCATATGGACCATGGTACTGTTTACTCACAAAATCAGTTTATGCAGTGGTCTGAGCAAGGAGCTTGGTCTGAGGCATCTCCTATAACCATTTAATTACACTCAAACTGATTCAAACAGCTCTCCTTGTTGATCGTTTCAAAATGGTGCCGCAGTTGTTGATCCAAACCATCCAAATGAGGCATCTATGTATGAATATCTATGCTCTGCTGTTGTAAACAACACTGCACTTTTGAATTATTTTAATATTTCACACATCACTAGCAAGATGCTGTGTGACCTTGACCCTTGTAAAAAATATTTAGAATATTGATCTTCTTACACCTAGCGTTTGGCTTCAGAAGACATTAATTATTCCACGAGTCATGCGGATTACTTTTATGATGGCTATATGTGGTTTTTGGTGCTTTAAACATTTGGTAACCATTCACTTTAAATGAATGGACCTACAGAGCTGAAATGTTCTATTAAAAATCTTAATTTGTGTTCTGCTGAATAAAGTCCTAAACATCTGAGATGAGTAAATGATGAGAGAATTACATTTTTGGGTGAGCTATTCCTTTTAACCCTTAATCCCTTACTCGAGTTGCAAAACAAGTAAAACATGAGAAGAAATCTTAAATCCTAAAAGAAGGTGCATAAAAATTATCGCAATATTCATGATGGTGCTAATTTTCTGTTGCCAGCATAATCATTGCAAATATTTTTAGAATTGGGCCTTTCAAATCAAACGCATCCTAAAAAAGATAGATGGAGCACAATACTTAATACCTGTGGCTCAGCTGGTAGAGCATACCACTAGCAATGCCAAGATCATGGGTTAAATTCCCAGGGAACACACACAAAACTGATACAAAGATTCTGCCAAATGCTTAAACGAAAATACTCCTGCACAATATTACAAAACAAGCACAGCAACAGTCTAGCGCATGTTTACACAAGAAAGCAATTGACAAATGGCGTAAACGGATGGACTGACAGTTGCTAATGCAGGCCAACCTTCTATTGATTGTCTGCCTATTTGTGTATATGTTTATCTCTGGTGATTCTCCACTAGCACATAATGTGCTTTTCCTCTCTGTCTGTCTTTTTCTGTCTTCTAAATCCTGAGTCATTCATCTTGGATTTACTCTGTGGTCCATGTTTGGCTCATTTGATGTGCAGTGTAAATATGCTTCATTATCCACCCCTATGATTGAGCCACAGTGTCATTGAGTGCTGCAGTAGTCCTGAGTAGTAATTATAGCTAATTACAGGTAGACGCATGTAGTCTGCCTAACACTTAACACTTCTATAAATAATTATTGGCAGCATCTTGGTTTATGCTCTAGCTGCAGCGGAACTTACTGCACTTGTATGGGTGGGGAATAGTGTGTAACTGAGTTTACGTAACTTCCTCTTGGACGCTTATTTGAATGACTGGGTGGAGAAAGGGAGGGAAGGGGTAATCTGTAGTTTACTTCCCAGGACAAGACCTGTAATCCTGTCTCATGCTCCGTCAGATGCCGCCAGACCTGCTTTGGGAAGCCCATCACCCTCCATCTTTACAGAACAGTCTGAAATCACATGTTTATGTGTTTGCTTAATATGAGAGAAAAAGTTGTAGGTGCATTGCGTCCATTTTCACATGTCTAAAATTACTAAAATAACAAAACTTGCTGTGTAGTATGACACTTATGTTTAGAGAGTGGGAATTTATTTCTAAGCTCCTGATGCTGGTTGATTGATTTACAGGAGTATTGATGGACATGTTTGATTTTCTGCCTGATGAACACATGAAACTGTTCTATTTTCCCTTAGATTGATGTGACCTGATCCTCATGACCTTCTGCTCAGTTTGACACAGACCCCTCCCCAAACTCTATGGCCCTCGGGTATGTCTGCCACACCTTTTATTTTGCCCCTGGCTGGTTTTGTATCTACTGAAAGTATTTTAGTTAACCTTGTATTTCACATTGATTGCTGTGATGTTACCAAGTAAGACATGTTTTTGGATCAACATATTTTGTTTGTCTAACCCTTTCCATATCACTACAATCTGTTTCTGATGGTTGATCAATTGGTGCCTTGTTAATCCAAGAAAATGGCCTGCTTGACAAAATCACAGTTAGACCATTTCACATTACTTCTAAAACTATAAATATTATTTACCCCAACTACATATTGATATCCCATAACTAAGTACAAAAAAGTTCATGATTCGACAACAGAGCTTGAAATAGGATATGCAGTTGCTGGCATGCTGAGAGATTTTGCGAACGCTGGCTTGAGTTAAGCCGAATCATGTTGAGTAAAGTCAAATTTGCAAGATGCTGGTTATATCATACTGCTTTACAGATTGCTTCATCATAAAGACACAGTCATCTGACTCTGTGCAGATTTTTCTTGTATCGTGTTAAGCACAGGAATGTGTTTCTTTATGATCGTCAGTGATCAAAGAACGGTAGCCAGAGAGCAGTGTCTCTGAAGTCATTGGTCAGATCAAGCTTTGGTGGTTGTAGCATGAAGATTGATGGTTAGGTTGCTACCATAAAGGTCTGCAGGGTTGATCCTAATTAGCTGCGACCTATGAATTTCAAAGTGATTGGGATCCCTTATCCCAAACCAACTAGCACAGAGGTGAATTGCAACATTTTAATCTTTGTTTTTAGTCAAAGTTATTTGAAAATCTGACAAAAAGACAAAGGTACAAGTCTGTGTGCTTACTGTCTTTCATGAGGGCATGGACTACAATCCCATGAAGCATTGTGATTGACGTAATTAATATTAAACTATGGAAATATATAGTTGTTGACTACAAATATAGAAACAATATTGTTTATGGTGAAATATTCTAATATACACAAATATTTAAGAAGTTTATATATTTATTATATTATATAATTATTATATATGTATAAGTGGGGTTCCTGTAGCTCAACTGGTTGAGCATGGTGCTAGATTCCCAGGGAAACACAAAAAACTGTTACACTGTATAAATTGAATGCACTGCACTGTAAGACGCTTTGGATTAAAGTGTCTGCCAAAAGCATGCAAGTTTGTGAGTGCAGGGAGACCAACTCATTTGCATTATTCAGAGTGCGCCATGAGAGTGAGCTGTTAATTCCTTGCTTATTTCACTGGCTTTGTTGGTCACGGTTCTCTGAGCTTTCTCCGCTGGCCTATGGGTAATGTTGTTGTTTACCATGATTTCTGCTATTAAAGTCGATATGTAAACAATGAAGTTGAAATAACAGAGACTGATTGATTAAACATGAAGCATATACCATGAATGAATAACCCCGGAGCTCATGGTAGGTCTGTTTTTAAATGGGTCATAAAATGCTCTTCTTTTATATAGTTTCATTAACTTACCTGATAATATTACCAAAAGAGTCGTTTGTAATATGATCATTTCCCACTCTGTCTCAGACCATCTTTCAGGAAAGCTTGATTTTTGCCTCAGTTTACTTCAACGTAAATGCCCTCTGTTATTATTGGCTAACAGCGTGCAGTCCCACGAATTCAGCCATTTTTGAAACCCAGTTGGAAGTGAATAAACGAACACCAAAACATTAGAAATGTACATTTCACGATTTACACAATGCATATCCAATACATTACATCTGAATATATTACACTATTCATCTCAAGCACAACTGTTAACACCGAATGCTATAACCAATGATGCTTTCTACCATGGAAGCCTCCGTTGTGGTGTGCAACTCCAACAGTAAACAAACGGGTGTCCCGTTCCATTTTGTGCTGGCGCTACTTCTGCCAAAAACACAAAAAGGATCATTTCAGAAAGTTTGTGACGACGCGCCCAGTGTAGACAATCTCACGCTGTACTGTTTTTAACTGCTCCATATCCTTCAATGACAATCCCTTCGTTTTATGACTGCTTCACAAGACACCTATCCAGTTCATCATCCTGAGGTGCACATCGCCGGAAACAAATCAAAATGCACCAAGATGTCTGTATTTGATTGTCATGTGTTTACATACACCAACAATTACAAATAGCAATGATAGGCAAACAAACAGTTTGTTGAGCAGTTTAAGCAACAAAACAACAGGAGCTACAGCAGTTTATGAAACGTATCTTCTCTTCAAAGTTGAAACTTGACACAGCATCTTTTAAAAGTGTACCAGAGAGAGATGACAACAGTCAAAGACATCTGTTTAGTACATGTTTGTATACAAAAATTATTCAAAATAGTCCAGATGGCTACCCTTTCGTGTTCAGAAGTTGTTAGGCCACAGACAGTAGGCCTTTTGTCCTTCTCTCTGTCTCTGTTTATGAGCCAAGTGAGCACCAGTAGGCAGGACCATGGGTGCAATGATTTTAAAATAGGCATTGATGTTGTTGCTGTAGAGGCCGTCTTGAATGAATGAATACCCCAAGTGACGTGGGGAAGTCGCGGAAGCAGCTTGGTTTCAATAAATGCTTTTTTTTGCATTGAGGATTAAGTTTTGAGTTGTGGAATTTACAGGATGTTTTATAGTAGAATGACCTCTTATATGTTAAAGTATCAAGGAAAATTTGATTCCGCATGAAATGGTCCCTTTAAAGGATTATGAAGGTAGCTATAATTATAGTTACATTGAAAATAAATTTGAAAAAATTCATGGAATTTTTACTTCCGGAGCCAGACTTTTGTGCTCTAGCCTATAGAGCGTAACATTGCCCACCCACTTTTGCAGCTGTTTCTGTTCTGGAAGTATTTTTCACATTCATTTTTTCCATGGGGATTTCATAAAATCCTTCATAAAACGTTCAATGCTGGTCTTGTTTGGCACGCTTTGATGCTATTCTCTTGATTGGGGGATCTTTTGTGTCAGGATAATGGGTATGTAAGTTCTTCAACAGAAATTCTGCTACTAAACACATTTTAAAAACAGTAAGTTGAAATAATGTGGGTTGATATCTTAGAAGCATATACCATCAATTAACAACCTTGGAAATCACATGAGGTCTGTCTTTAAAAGTTTATAATTTATTGTTACAAATCAGTTAATAAAGACTGATAATTGGTATTATTAAAATATTCACAGTGCATTGTGTTTTTATTGTTTATATTATTTAGTTATTAAAATGTGTAAAAAAGCAGAAACAAAAATGGTTCAAGACCCACAGAATACTAGATCAGTGCTATTTAAAAAGCCAGGTTGGTGCAACTTTAAAGCTACACAATTAAACTTTTGGCCCTCTTGTGGTTAAAAAATAAAATTTAATTTGCTTGTGGTTCGGCTCTGCTCCTCTGCATGGATGAATGTGGTTCGAGGCACCGACATACACATGGATACAACACAGACCGAATGGACAAATAAATAATGAAACTGATATTGAAAATGTCATCTGAGCAGATAAGTGCCATATCTTATGCTGTTGTTTTGATTTATTGGAAACAGTGATGTTTTGAAATAAATGACATTACAGAAGTTAGGCAGCTTTTGTTAACGTTAGACATAACGATTGTTAGTTTGAGAAGGTCAAACATTGTGAAGTTGTTATAACTGCAGGATATTCTGGCCAAATAGACCACATTAGTAACTAATTTATATATTTTCATTGTTACCAACCAGTGGTCAATGTCATTTCAAGACTCGCATGTCCTTGGCAAGCCTAGGATTAAATTATTTATTTATGTATTTATATAAATTATTGCCGTTAGGAAGTGAAAAGTTCTGCACCAATTACAGTATAATTATTTTTTTTCACTACACACACACACACACACACACACACAGACACACACACACAGACGTGTGTGATTGCACAACTGTACATAAACCATATCAATAATATATCTTGCCTGTTGAGGAAGAAAAAATCCACCTCAGGGTCTCTTTTAAATCCTTTCAGTTGTCACCACCTCTGAAAAGCCAAGCCGATGTTGATTCGGGTTTTATAACAAACTCTGTTGCTTTTCCTTTTTGCTTGTATACTCTGCTCATCGGGGTTTCTTTGTTTTTGCAAAGTGATTTCCCAGAGATTTGCTGTTTTTAATGATCCATGGTCAATTATTCTCATTTATTGTGACCACAAAGTTTCAGCTTCACGCTACTCCCACACCATACACGCACTACAGTAGCTGGAGCAAATTTTCTTTGTGTGCGGTTATGACATCAACATGCACAGGCGAATGACGAATGTTTGCAATTTCACGTGAAATCTGTCCTGACATTTTTAAAATGTAAATGATTATTATAATAAATAAATGAGTATATATAAATAATATAAGATGGATATTTGTTGCACTCATTAATAACAGTTTGTTATTTTTTAATAAGCTTTAAATGTAGTTGGACACCCCTGTGTACATTTGTGTACATTTACACAGAAACTATAGTAAGAGTTCTCATCAGACTCAACTCTGTGGGATGTTGCACCACTAGATTAGCCCTGAGTCAGCCAGTGAAGTAAGTTTGTTTAGAGTTTTGAATTAAGACCCTGAGAGAGGAGAGCAACAGTTTATTTTTGTGGGATCATCTGTTGCACTTGTGAAAGCCATTTAACAGACTAATGATTGTCAGTTGTGTGCTTTCAAAATGGTTATGGTCTTGTTTAGTGTGTATTTGAATGTGCATGTTTCATTTGGTGAAGGGTTTTCATGGCTTGAGTTGTTCAGTTAAGCTGACATAAATCACTTTTGGGTTAAGTGGATGTACCGGTCTAACAAGTTCGATTCTTGACCTCGAATATGTGAGTGTTTTTTTGCATTCTTGACTGATGACGGCTCTGGCCCCATTACAAAAATGTGTCAATCAACCCCAAAACCAACAGGGCTCAACAATAACGATTTCTGGCTCAGTTGGATGAGTAGATTTTACTTTTCCTGCAAATGTTTTCACTCAACTTGTCACAGAATTTTTTTTTTTTTTAATTGATTTTAAAATGTTTTAGAAATATATTTTGAGTTTTCTTTACCAATGAAAAAACTAACTACAACAACAAATTTTTCCTGCTGGTCTGATTGGGCAGGTAGATCAGATTTTTACTTGCCCTACCAATATATTTACTGTCCCCACCGCATATGAAAAAGTATTTTTTTGTAACGTGTTAGCCAGCTAGATAAATTTACCTTGGTGAAATATTTGAATTGCCAGAATTCAGAACAACAATACTTGTTGTAACCACTTGTTACGTTTGTTAGGCATAACATACAATAAATGTAAAAATGTAGTGATCACGCAGCCCTGGCCCAATATTGCTAATGACAGCTCTGTTAATTGACCAAAGGACTCTCGCACTGGCCCTGGGACATCGGGCCTTTCTTATTGATCCTTAAGACCATGAACAGATCAGCAGGTGAACAAAAGGGAAATGGAGGGAGTGTGTAAATAAAGCAGAAACGGAAAGAATTGTTAGATAATATTTTGGGTTGTTGGAGCTGCTGAAAACAGCATCCTGTGAAAAACCGTGTCTATGCAACACCGGAAGCATGAATGATGGACAATCTGCAACGACACAGCATTTCAGCAAAAGCCTGTTTCCTAAGAAAAGAGATTGTGAGCAGAGATGTGTGCTGATACAATGAAAGGACTTGATGTCTCCATGGTTTAGATTTTAGTTTAGATCACTAGACATAATCGTCATGCTTTTTTGAAGACTTGTCCTGAACCAATTAGATGCTGTTAATCTCTGACGTTAAAGTGCTGATTCAGGGCCAGTTTCGTTCTCCATTTAACGTGTGAGCTGGTTTTCCTGTTTTGCCCATGTAGGTCTTTGTGTTGCTGTAAGAGAGCAGTGTTGAGCATTGTTCCTGCTGTTTCCCCTCTGACATTCCTCTGCTGATTTGAATCAGGGGGTGTACAAGGGCTAAATGATTTGGACAAAATGTAATTGCAAGTATTTTGAAAAATATTGCAATTGCGTTTTGAACTGCGATTAAGTTTATTAACATTTCAAAAACCTTGTAAACATTTCCTTTTGACCAAAAAAGAGTTTAGTGAACCAGACTAAAAAAAAAATACACATAAATGGAGCGAGTAAAAAAAAATAAAACATTCACATTACCTTCACAGTGTATCTGCTGTCTGTGTACATGTTTTATCCACTTTGTGAAAGGGTCTGAGCCTACTTTTCATTATTATTTTTTGGAAACTAATAAAAGTTTTTATTAACTTTTTACGGAAACATATGTATTTTTTATTATAATAATTATTATTGCTGTTGTTATAAAACAGTACCATATTTATTTAATCATTTCTTAACTTGCATGCAGTATTGCTATATGGTCAGGTTAAACCTTTAAGCCTTTAGTTTTGTCAAAGCTTTTATTTTGGCGGAACACTGAAAGAAGACATTTAGTTGGCATTGGCTTGCTATTCTGAGAATTGCTGTCATCCACACTTCTGTCCATAGAAACCCAGTGTTATGAGGTTACTTCAGATTCGAATAGTAACTTTTACGCCCGTTTTACACCGCACGCCATAGCAGGACAGAAGCAGTGCGTATTTTTTCCGGTGTCCATGTTAACAAATGAGTGCATATACATCGCAATCAGAAGAAGCACATCAGAGCGTGGCAGAAGCAGCGCGTGACCTGCACTGCAGCGGGAGTTTTGCCGTTGAGTCTATTTTTGCTGCGCTGCTGCATTAAAGAAAGTGCACTGTTGATGGATGTCATGAAAATGAGTTGACACAAAAAAGCAGATATTGCACAGATTAAGCATATATTTGTAGTCTAGTTTTTTTTTTAAAATTTTAATTACATCTCATAGGGAAACAAAAAAAAAAGACAAGTAAAAGGTAATTATTTTAATAATTTAGCTTAAGCAGACATACAGTTTTATAATGAAAAACTACATTTTAATACAAGTAATTTTCTTAAAATGTAACTGCCTTTTTATATACTATTGCTTTGAGAGCTAGTCTAAAGAGTTAACAACAATACCGTATACTGCCGAGTGCGCTACCAAATGTAAACAAATTCACGCAACAGAATGTGTAGTAAGTAAATTCAGATCTTGCCTCACTCTTTTATTGAAAGAAAGTTGTAGTGAAGTGCTCTATTGCCATCAACTTTTTATAAGGATTAATTAACAAAGGTAAAAACGTGTACCTGTCTGTTGGTGAAGACAGTGAGTTAACATATTGCAATTGCACCCATTTTGTGAGGAAATTTCTCAACCCTTATATACGTTTTGGCTGGTGTTTGAAAAAAAAGAGATGTCACTCTTCAGTGGTTGCGCATAATTACTTTTTTCTGACGATATTATTAAGCTATATTATTAAATGTGATCGAAACAAACCGAGGGATAAAACCATCCTCTGTTGTGCAAACAACATTCAGGCTCATCGTACTCCCCTTCCACTAAATAATGATGTTTGAAAATGAGCAGAGCTTATTGAGATGGTGTCACTACATTAAATACTACTGTAAGACTGCATTAGACAACACTCATCATGTAAATAAGATGTAATGACGATCAAGCAATAGCTCACTCCTGATAACCATTTTATAACTTTTATTTCTGTATGGAGCGCATCAGTTTCTGCAGCAGCAATGCTGCTGGTGTAAAAGCACACTCGTTTTTGGCTGTGAAATTGTTGTGACACACTGCTTCGGTTCAGCTCACGCACTGCTTCGGCATGCAGTGTAAAACAGGCATTAGTGGGCATGCTTATTTTGATTGATACAAATCTGCAATTTGTAATTCTGGAACGCCATAAGGGTGCTTTCACACTTGTCTCGATAGCTTGGACTGAACCCGAGTTTGTTTCCTCCCCTGCCCCCCGCTGGTCACTGTTCACATCATATTATTTGCGTTGCAGTATGGTTGCTCCGATACCAAAATTTTGGCTTCGGTACAATACCAGCCCTGGTACCTCGGTATCGATACTCAGATTTTTTTAAAGAAATTACACATTATTTGTATTATACATTATTGACAAAAAGAACTGCATAAAGTCTTATAGATACAATTTATGCTTTTTCTGTTAAAATTGTTCTGGATTCCATGTTAAACATTTTAATTAAATGTTGTGATCTAATTGTGTTTAATCAAATACATACTGTACTGCTTTAATCAAATGAAAATATTATGCTTTTCAACTAATATATGTGTATATATACACGTGTGTGTGTGTGTGTGTGTATATATATATATATATATAAATATAAATTTTTGTTGAAAAAAGATGTACAACAGAGCTTTACGGTATTAATGAAAACATTAAATGAAAACAGTCTCATTATCTGAGGCAAAAGGATGCCATGGCTGAATCACAACAAGCTGATATTCAGTACACTTGCTGTGATATTGATTACAGATAATACTAATTATATAACCATTTAATGTTATATTATTGTACTATGAGTTATAATATTTTTCTGTCGTAATGTCTTCAATTTCACGCAATCAGATGAGTAGAGCTCTCATTTCCGTGGGACTTTTATTTGGAAAGATCTTTGAAGTTCTTCCTGTATATGTTTACTATATCGAGCTTCCCAAAACTCGTGAGCTGAAATCTCCGAGCTGCAATGGATATATAGTTCATTTCAGAGTTCACAGCCATTTATACACTAAAGACACGGATTACATACTTTAATTTGGTCCTGAAATGAACAACATGATATCATACAGTTCAATTTTTTTGGTATCGCTATATTTCGTTAGTACCGGCATACCGCACAACCCTAGTTTCAAGAGATGTGAAGAGTATGAGCTGCTCTCTGAAGGCGAATAATTTAGACACAAGCAGGTATGACACATGCATTATACCATTATAATTGCGATCACGAGCCTGCAAAGATGCAAATTATACATAATCAATAGCGGTTCACTTCCATGAATTAAGACGATTGCGTGCATATTGGCAGCAAACCGTACTAGAGGTCGACTGATATTAGGTTTTGCCAATACGATAACTAAGGTTGGAAAACCGGCTGAGCCGATTAATCAGCAGATAGTTTTTAAAATGTATTATATGAATGAAAACATTCCGCTCAATGTAAAATAGTGCTTAACTTTAGTATCACTTTCAGTGGCAATACTTTATTCATTTTTCCCACACTGGTACCTTCTTCAAAGCCTTTGCCATCTGAAACTAATGAAAATATTCATTAAAATATTATAAGTCAAATGTGTTAGTTGTTCGGCAGTAAGAAAGCACTGCCTTACAAAGCCAATAGCGCCTGCTTCATCATGTATCATATTCATCATATTTTATATGCTTCATAACTACTGACAATATTTATTATTTATTGTCATATTAAATATATGAATGAATACAAGAAAGGGACAAAGAAAAAGGGATAGAAATAAAATCAACTCAAGTCTCATCTTTTTAAAGGTAATTTTAGAATGACATTGAATAAATGATATGTGCCCTTGCATGAAAACATTGTATTATTTAATGGTGTACCCTCTCATGAATATAAAATGTATATTTCAGACATATATTTTATCCTGCTGTAACGTTTGTTTTGTTTATGTACATAAATATGTAATAAAATTAGGAAGCTTGGACAGATGTTAATTTTGTCAGAACAGAGAAAGGTTTGAGAAACTTTATAGTAAAAAAAATAAAACAAAACTATAAAACTGATTCTGTGCATTTATTTTAACACAATGTAATTTGCTAGTGCTTGGTCTTCTGAAGCAAGCAAATGGCCAAGCAAAAGCAACTCAGGCAACATATTCATATAAGTTTGACAATAATGATTAATTTACTACTGATAATCAACTTATTAATCTTCTTCGCAGCAAAACCTCTTTGGAGTGCTCATGTTTATTATTTGAATGGAACATATTGGACGCCCCTTAACCCAAGAAAAAAATCTCAACAGATCTGCACAAATTCATAAGTGACTTTTTTATTTTTTATTCAAAATTGTATTTTAAGAGGAAAGGTAAGCAGTCTTTGAGAGCATCCTTGAATTGTGACATTAGTCTAACCATTCGAACAGCTTATGTTAGCTTTAATGTTAGCATCCTCCCCACCTTGTTAGCAATGCAATTCTCCAGTGCAGCGATCAGTTATTAACAAATTAAATATCAAACCACCTTTGGTTGTCTTCAATGACTGATTTATTGTTCCATGACAATAATAATAATGTTCATGGTATACATACCTTTTCTCTGTCAATGTTTCAAACATGCTTTTGAAGCGTCTCTATAAATAAATAGCCTTGTCACATTGCACATAAAAACACTCCATGAGGAGGAGTGTTTTTTTTTTTTTTCACCTCTAGAGGGCACCATTATATTGTTAGACCAAGGACATTAGACGGTAGAACCCTCCAGCACCGGCCCGTTTCCTTTTTTCGATAACCGATAATTAAAAAAATACTACTATTGGCCCCGATTAATCAGTAAGTCTGATATATCAGACGACCTCTAAACCATACAGAAGTTCACATGAGCCATACCCTAGACCACCTTTTCTAGCAGACTCGGGTGCTGTTTGATGGAGCACACCAAGTTCGGAAAACAGTGTTTACAGGACAATCCACTTGGAGCAACTTGGCGTTAAGTGCTTGCTCAAGGACACAATGTTGGTGGCTGTGGGGATGAACCAGCAACATTCTGCTTACAATGTCTGTGCTTAAGCCCACCATCACTCTTGCTAACAGCTGATTGAATGGATGGTTGCAGTCAAAGTTTTTTTTTTTTTTTTTTTTTTTTTTTTTTTTTTGCCATTTCATCATCGAGTTTGGCAGAGTTTTAGTGCCATCAGATATTGGAAGACCAGTGGTTTGTGTTTATATGTCTGTTATAGTGAAGTGTGTTGGGAAATAATGACTGAGTTAGTAACTTTTCAGAGAAATGTGTGGTTATCCCACGTCACTGTCTAGTAATGGCCATAATGCCACCCACTTCAAGTCCAGTCTGGCTTACATTGTATGGTCTGACCTGTGTCGGCTGCAGAAAAAAGTGTGAAAATCTTGTGTTACTAGGGTTTGTATGGGGTTTTTTTTCTTGCAGAGCATTTTTCTTGCATTCACACCAATAACAGCTGATGAACTCTGGAATTTTCATATGGGATGGGATGGTTTTCCTAATTGAATCCATCAATATCCGTCGGAGAATGACCTGTAGTGTTGATTGTTGGAATTGCTTTTAGGGCACCCCATAGGGCAGGCTTGTAAAGACATTTATGTGCACACACACATTTACTAGGCTACAGTATATAAATGGGAACATAACGTAAACTTTTATTGTTTTTATATAAAGCTGTAAACTGTATTTACTTTAGATTAACCCAAACCCACACCTTATCCCTACGTCTGTAATAAAAATAAGCACATTTACAATGAATCCATTTAGAGGGGGATCAGAATGATGCCTATGATTTTAAAGCATTACTACAGGTAAAAAATAAAAAAATTTGAAAGGTGTTGAGTGTAATTATTATTTTTAATCCAAAATGGGACAAAATACTTTGTCGTTTTTCCAAGTGCCTATATTCTAACTCCAGAAGTATTAAATGTCTTAGTATCCTTTTAGATTCTGGTTCTGAACAAAGCTTTCAAGGCTCTACACAATTTAATCCCAAAGAGGTGGGCCTCTCAATATGGTTCTATCTATAAATTGTTAAATTTGACCTTTTTTCAATGGTCAAAAACCAAATGTGGGTCACATGATATGAAGCTCTGTTTTATTGTCCATCAAAACAACGGTCTGAAGTACAACTAATTTCAAACAAGTAATGTATTTGCATATAAACAATAATGTCAAAAAATGTTTTAGTCCAAAAATACACTATTATAAAACAAATTAAAAAAAACACACACATAGTTGGCTCAGTCTAAACTATTTCCCAGTCTGAACTTTTCTTGCTACTTAAAGCATGTAACATTATTAATTAGTTGATCAGTAAATATTAAAGTGTATTTTTGCCAGAAATGGGTAACACATTGGTAACATTAAATACAATAGAATGGTTTTAGGCCACTGATAACAAGCTCTGTGCGTATATTTTGTCTGCTCACACATTGAGGAATTGAAACTGTAAGATGGTTGGACCGACATGTTCACACAGTACTTAAGGGTGTGTGCATTTCCTGTGAATCATTTGTGCACACTTGTCTGCTCTGCCGCTCTATGTAAGTTATGAAATGCATGGTTCTTGTGCACAAATGAGGTTATATTGGGTCATAGGAACAAGAATCATTCTGTATGGCTCAGAGATAATTTCCTCCTACTCAAGCTGTTATTTGCCCTCCAGGCTGCGTTGTGGTAGTTCATTTACTGTTTCAGACAATACTAGGGCTGAATTGTCCTGACTCGTCTGTCCTATAACTATATACCTTTTAGTGGATTTGTTTTTTAATTAAGCTTAAATAGCTGGCCGAATTCAAAGTGTGAAACCTTTTCCCCTTTCAACTTTATATTTCAGTTTTTTTTTTCTCTCAAAAAATCAGAACAAGTCTCATTCAATACATATATATATAATATATATATTAGTTATGAACTTTTATTTAATAGTATTTAATTATTAATTCAAATAAATCTATGACAACCATCATATTCATTTTTATTTTTAACTATAACCACAATGAGAAGTTGGTCCAGGATGAGATCTGCTTCTGTGAGAGTGCAGATGTCAGCTTCTTCTCACCTGCGCAGGTTTAAATAACAGGGTTGTTGCTTTAGAAATTTGTCAATAATCTCATATGCACTGCTCCATCTGTTTGTTCTGCAACTAGAAGTCTCTGGTCACAAACGGGGTTGGATTTCAAACCCTAGTCTTCAGGTGCGTGCACTGTCCAGATGAATCAGAGAATGGCAATGAGCAACAGCCAAAGAAATGGAGAGAGTTCAATAGGGAAAAGGCATTGGAAAGCAGGAGACAAAAAATTATTAGAAGATAAAAACCCATTTTTTGGGTAAAATTACCTACGTCTCCCGACCCGCTGTCTGATCATTATTTTCAGCAGATTTATCTCAATCTTTCATATTGTTTGTTGACATGTTTTCACATATATTCTCCTGTAGTTAGTGCGTGGGATTGTGAATGAATTTCGGGATCATAGTTTCATTTGGGCATGAATGGTTGTGTGTTTGATACACCTAGTCTGCAAACAGATGTGTTTGTGCACTTGGCCTTAGTTTATGCATGTCTAATGGGTGTATTTGTTTCTAGTATCCCACTCTGTCTCTGGCGTGCCACTGCACTGTCGTGGTTTAAAATATACTCAGAATCGATTCTGAATGTTTTGAGAATTGATTCAGAATCATTGTAGAAAGAATAGCGTTGCATCGCTGAAACAATTTTTTTTTCTTCCCATCCCTTACACCTACCATGGTCATTTTCTTCTTGGACATTATTGGTGGGTAGTATGACCAAAATCTTATATCACGATATGTGTTATTTTATATCACAATAATGATATAGATCACGATATATTAACCACACACCATTGATTTTCCAAAAACATTTACTATAAGTGAAAATAGCCATATTTTACTACCTATATTTGGTAAATGCAGTCTATGAATTAAACATTTCCTCTTATATAATTTTCTCTTCATTTGGAACTTGACAATAGCAAAAAAAAAAAAAAAAAAAAAGAAAACACAACTTGGTTTTAAAAAATTGGTTAAATCATTCTTACCATATTGCTAAATTTCACATTATGCCACTTTTCAGTGTGATATGTTAGTGACCTGTATTATTATAATTATAAAACTTTCCTCAAGAATCTCAATCTTCCCAAAGCAATTCAACAAAGAAAACAATGCATAAGTAAAAATTAAAATTGAGACAAGTTATGAAAATAAACACTTAAACTTATATAAAAAATTATATAAAGAAATAAATAAAATAAAAATTATTTGACAGTCTGTCTGGCTGTCTGTCTCTATCGATCTATCAATTAATCGAATTAATGATAAGCGCATCATTTGGCTTTCATAATATTTTGTGAGTGCTTCGTTTGAGGAGGTAAATCAAATTAGGCTTGTATTAGGAGTGATTATCATGTGTCATATGTTTATTCACTTGTATGTGTCAGTATCTCACATTTGAAATGTTTGCATCAATGAGCAGCCATGCAGAACTAACAGACCATTTAAACTAGTGTTGTCAAAAGTACCGGTACTTCTGTACCATGTCGATACCAAAATATATATATATTTTTTTTTACAATACCAGTGTTTCTATAGTACCGAGTACCATCTCTATCTGGCACCAACACGCAGCTGACACATGAGAGCTTTAAAATGCTCACATGCTTAATTTGAACATGTGCTCTGTTACTCCCTGTACACTGAATTGGACAATTAATCAAATTTAAATTGTGACATGTCCTAGTGTGATTTATTAAACCTCTAAAGGCTGCATACTTTAAATAAATCTGACCGCTTATCTCCTAGAATGTGTTGCAAACTGTTTATCCGGAAAAGTGAAGCTTCCAGTAAAATACACTCGTCATAATAAAAGCATGATTCAAAATTAAATCTAGATGCCTCAGTTGAAGAAACTGAATAAAAATATACAACAACTGTAGAGTAAAATTTAATATTCACTGTAGTAGTAATAATAATAATAACGTGATAAAAAATGTCACAAGCAAGACAGCTGTTGAATAAAAGTTTGGCAAAAAAATGCAATGACATGTTGAAAAGTTCTAGTTTCACTTGTTAAAAGTTAAGAATTGATTAATTAGACACCATTTTGATGATTAAATTAAACTAATTATGAAACTATAATTCTTAAAATAATTAGCAAATAATTAAAAATAACTGAAATTAAAAGTTCAATAGCATATGTTTTTCTGTGGTATCGAAATTGGTATCGAAAACCTCAATTTCACTGGTATTGGTACTATATTGTTGTACCATGACAACACTTATTTATACTAATTCATCCATTACACTGATGCAAAGTGGAAGTGAAACAAGCTCTCCAGATGCGTGGTTGAGAGTATTTTTGATTGTCTGTTTGACATCATAACTTCTGAGCTATTTTTTGTCCTACAGGAAGGGAAGTTATGGTTAATATTGTGTGTGATGTGAAGAGTAGCTTTAGTTTTCTGCCTGATAAAACTTATCTGAGCGCACCAGCATGCTGAAGGCCTTGCCTTCTTACATTTTTTTTTTGTTGTACAATCCCTCACCATCACTGAGAAATGAGTCTTTCTTTCTTTTTCTGTCCCCCTCCCTTCTGAGAGGAGAAAAGTCTGGGTGTGGCCATAAGTAGCTGTGTTTTGATTGGCCGCTGTCCCAGGCGTATGTTATCGCCTGTTGGACACGCTCTATCTCCGCCCAGATAACACTTGGCAGTCAACCTGAAAGACACCGCCCGCTGTCATCAGATAATCACATCAAAGTGATCTTTACGCTCATCTTTTCTTGTTCTGTCCATAATACATGAACCGACAGGTAGTGAGGTAGGTCTCTTGTTGTCATGCGGCTCAATATTTGAAGCAAATTGAACTTTTGGGTTGTTTTGGAAGACCTTGCACACAGCTGGATGGTGGCATGTGGAATACAGGCAGATGGAAGTACGCTCTACAATCTCCAGCTGCTGGATCTGCAGGTGCTTGCTTGCTCCTCATTCCATTGGAGTTGAACAGTAGCATTTGTCTTCTTGGATCTCACAGCCGACAGCTACTGCACTACAACTGAAGAGCACTGTAATCATATGCATTTCATCTTTTTATTCTTGGTTCTTTGCATATATTGACCGTTTTAGTTATAACTGACACTACAAGGAGTAACGTGGTGAAGTCAGTGTTTGACAGGCTGAGGTTTTGCCTGGGTGCAGGAGTAGTTCTGCAGTCGGCTGTCTGTCCGGTAACAGACGGCCTTATTCTTGAGAGGTGATGGTGGGTGGCAGAGCCATCACTGTGAGCCCGCGCAGGCCCATGGAGTGAAAGTGTTTCAGTGCAAACATGGAATTCCTCAAGAGCCTCGTTCCCACGGTCATCTCCGGGGATGGCGGGCTGCTGGCAACAGACTCTGGGGGAGCGTGTCCACGGGAGACTGGCCCTCGCTTACTGAGGATGAGACGTTTGGGGCTGCAGCCTTTTGCACAAGCCAATGAAGAGGAACAAGATGGATCCAGTCAGACCATCCGACCGGTCGTCCGTCTTCAACGGCATCGTGCCAAAGGTACTGACACGAAAGAGGAAGGGACTGGAATTCAAACAGGATTTTAACAATAGTGCAGAGAGGGTTGTTTGTTTAGGAGGTGTGTGTGTGTTTGCAACTTTTTTGATAATAGTAAGGTGCTGTTATAAGATAACTCCCAGACAAAAGCAAACAAACACTTATTCTATGTAATCTGATACTGTTTGCAAAGTTTTAAGTTGGAACCCAGCCTTAATGTCAGTCAGCAGATGGACTAAAAGGAGAATTTATCAAATATCAGTTGTTACAATATCAGAATGCTTTTACATTTATAAATTAATAAAATAAATAAACCAATAAAATGGTCCTAATAAATTGCGAGACGTGGTCTTCTGCTGTTGTAGCCCATCCGTCTCAAGGTTCGACGTGTTGTGCATTCTGTGATGCTATTTTGCGCACTACAATTGTACAAAGGGGTTATTTGAGTTACTGTAACCTTTCTGTCAGCTCGACCCAGTCTGTC
Source organism: Moxostoma hubbsi (assembly GCA_032164185.1). NCBI lineage: Eukaryota > Metazoa > Chordata > Actinopteri > Cypriniformes > Catostomidae > Moxostoma > Moxostoma hubbsi. The sequence continues at coordinate 20,606,185 of JAVLUX010000031.1, forward strand.
CATTCTCTTTTGACCTCTCTCATCAACAAGGCGTTTCTGTCTGTAGAACTGCGGCTCACTGAATGGTTTTTGTTTTTGAGTAAAACAACAGAGACTGTTGATTGTGAAAATCCCAGGAGATAAGCAGGTACAGAAATACTCAAACCAGCCCGACTGGCATCCACAATCATGCCACGATCTAAATCACCTAGTTCAAATGTTTTCCCCATTCTGATGGTTGATGCGGAACTAGGGCTGCAACGGATGATTTTTTTGATAATCAATGAATCTAATGATTATTAGAACGATTATTCGAATATTATGCAATTAATGCAACGATTAATTGTTAGCTCTTAACCGATTATTCAGCTTGTGCCCTGACTTAAAAGGTTGTATTAAACATGCTTTCTAACAATAAAGAGGACAAAATAATCTTTTAAAAATACCTTTAAATGACATTCACAGAATTAAAGGGAAAAATGCTTTTTATTAAGTTTAATTCAGTAAAGAAATTCACTGCAAAAAAAATAAAAAATCTATTGTTATCAAGTGTTTTTATCTTGTTTTCCATTTAAAATAGTTTAAAACAAGATAAATTTACTTGAGAAGCAACATGTAAGTTATTTAGACTTGCTTTAAGAGAATGTATCTTAAATAAAACAGTAAGTGTATTTTGCATACAGGTATATTTTTCACTTTGTTATACCTCTGCGAGCGCAGTAAAGACAAAATATACTTCAATGTCTATTCTCTAAAAGCAAGTCTTATATCTTATATGCTGCTTCTCAGGTGAATGCATCTTTTTTTTTTTTTTTTTTTTTTTTTTTAAAAGGATTTTTAGTATAAAATATTTGTGTTTTTAATATTATAGTCAACATTCTCGGATAAAAAAATTTCTTCTTTAGATATTTGTATTGGAAAACAAGCCAAAACAAATCATAAATAGATCGGGACATTCGCGCAACTCAAGAGGCGCTGACCGCACAGAGAAATGCCAGTTTCGGAGTTTGTAGTTAATTGCATGACCTACCTCAGTATTATTTGAACTTAAATAAAGCTATAATGCATTAAAACTGCATTTAAGATGTAACAACGGGATGTTTCCTTTAACAAGCTCCGACTCCACTTATTCCACAATGAGAGTGTTTCTGTATTTACTTATTTGATATTTTTGTATAATTACCTTGTACTTTGTGATCTATATCACCTGAAGCTGTTTGGAAGGTTTAGAGTGCATCTAGACTGTGATCTGTGTAATTCTTCCTCTCCTCAGTCAGGTGCGAGATGCAGTGCTGCTCTCACGAGTCATCATTACAGTTTAATGTGATCTCATGTTATGTTAAATGAGATCAAACGACTATTCGACAATGAAAATGTTTGTCTACAAATTTTTTATTTTTGATGTTGTCGATGACATCGATTAATCGTTTCAGCCCTACACACAAGTATCTTTTTTCACACAAGCCCAGCACACTGCAAGGTGACGTAGCTTAGTGATAGTAAATACAATGAATACATTACTGTTTTACCAGACGCGCACATATCAGTCGTCCATGATTTTAGATTGTCTTTTTTTTTTTTTTTTTTTTCCTCGCAGTTTAGAACGTAATTTGTATTTAAGGTTAGATGCATACAGAGTTTTGATTCTGATGATATAAGTTTATAAGCTTTGATGACAGGTGTCATGCATCCGGTGCGGCCAAATAATTTTCCACATTCACAGGCAGTAATTTTCACTCACATTTGCTCGCACTCTAGAGACCTGTTTTACATTGTAGCATGATTTTTTTTCAGCAAATGAGCTCAACCTTTCTAACAGTGTCAAATGTGACATAAAAAAGCACCTTGAGCTTACCGAGCTATTGCACAGATACTTACCCGCAATGCTCGAAGTCTGCCGGCAATGATGTGCAATTCCAGGCACAGAACCGATTGCTATTCTTGCGTACCGTGACGCGATGAGGGAGGAGTTTTCATTTTCATTCTTTTTTTGATTATTTAGCTATTCTTTGTCACCATTTAATTTAATTATTTTTATTATTTATATTTTATTTTTGCATCATATTTATTGCATCATATTATAGTATCTACATGCTGTATAGAAATATTACTTTTATAAATGCATTCCCTGTCTTCTCATTTGGTTGGATATTGGAAATATTAGTTCCTCTTTCACTTCTCGCTGTAGCGTTAGTGAGTAAAACACACGCTCTCTTATCAGGCAAGAGATGAAAGGAGAATGAGGAAGAGGGCATGTATGCAGACTCAACAGATGCTACTATAAATACAGTTTATTCTGCAGTTATTTAAGAAAGATTTTGAATTATCCCTCATCTTGTTACCTGCAATATTATTATGATTCTTATGGCCGGTGGAGACTGAGGCCGCCACGGACAATAATAAAGACAGCACACAGCACAAGCCGGTTTCCATTTGCCGTGCGTGGAACACCACATACTGTATACAATTTTCATATTTGCCACTCCTCTCACACTTCATCATTCTTGACTGCTAAATCAAGTACATTTTCTTACAACATTCAGCCAGCGTTCCTTACACTCCAGTGGTGACATGACAGCGATACTGAAGTTTTAAAGGAGCCGCAAATCTTTTGCAACATTGGTGATCTGTTTATGTGATATGCCAAATTACAAGAAGCAGATCAATCAGAGCATCCCTATGGAATAGTAAATGTAAACTGTCCGGATGCATTACAGTAATGAAAATTGGAAGGTAAAATGTGCTTTAGTGAGAATGTACTGTCACAATACAAAAATAAATTTGGTCCTAATGTAGGCTTAATTTTCCTTTATACAAAATGTAAATACCTTGTGTGTATATATTTGGGGATAATACGACAAGGACATTTTGTTGATGTTTTATAAGAATCGTCCATTGCATTGATAGAAACAGCTTGTTCACACATTGTTATTAAGCAATGTTATTCTTATTTAGTGTCAAAGTAACTCTCCACAGTGACAAACTCATTTGAAGAGATCATAAACAGCAAAAATCTAATCCTGCAAAAAAACATTGAGATGTCTTCATGGTGCATATTGCTGCTCTCTTAAGAGTGATATATGTACCAAACCAAACTGAACCATGACCATAGAACCAGGATACAAACTGAAACGTGAGATATTTCAACCATTACACCTACAGTATGTGTGTTATGTGCTACAAAACCTGACCTAGCCATGAGACTACACTTCTTTCTGTAACGTTAGAGGCCACCTGTAGATGAACTGCCTGATATTCAAGAGTCAGGCCACACAGAAACATTTCAGCTGAATCACAACTCAGAATCCACAGCAGCGCAATCTAGAGACTGCAGGACAGAAAAAAGCAAATGTAAGAGGGAGTGGAAGAAAGGAGCAAAAGAAAGAAAAACAGAAAGGAGAGAAAGAAGTAAAGGAGCAAAATAGAGTGAAAGTAGCTAATGAAAGGAGCAAAAGAGCTAAAGAAAGTGAAAAACAAAGGAAAGGCGAAAGAACAAAAGAAAGAAAATACAGACACAAATAAATGAAGGAATTTGTGAAAGAGAGCAAAATGTACAAAATGAGCAAAAGACAAATAAACAAGTAAAATATCTCTTTCGCTCTTTCTTTGGATCCTTTATTTATTTTGAACCAAATGATAGATATAATAATGAACAAGAAAATGAAAGAAAGAATGAGTAGGAAATAAAAGCATAAATGAACAAAAGGAACGAGCAGAAGAGAAATGAATGAAAGAACAAGCAAGATATTAAAAGATAAAGCAGGAACAAACAAATGAACAAAGGTATAAGTAAAAGGGAGTAAATGAGTAATAAAAGAAAGAGAAAGAAAAAGAAAAAAGGGGAAGAGCAAAAGAGAGTGAAAGAAACCAAAGCAAAATAAAGACAGCCGAAAACAAGAACAATCCGCTGTTGATAAACTACATTATTTTGACAACTGCCAAGTTTAACTATATTTTTCATTTGTAATGTGTGTATATGTGTGTGGCCCATTCTTAATCTCCATTTCTGCTCTGTCAGGTATGATAATGAAACTGCATACACATGACCATGAAAGAAAAACATGCACACAGAATTTTTTCCAACATAAATTTACAGTACAGTTTAATGAAGTCTTTGTTCACATGACTGCAGTGATGAGAAGAGAGTTGTGTGAGAAAGAGGGTGTGGTTGAAATGCTACTGTGTCTATTTGAGTGCGTGATCACTGATTCCAGATCAGTAAACCCCTTGAGGGGACGTATATTATACATCATACACTGCAGAGTCCACATATTGTTCCTCATCCTGCATACAGCTCATCTGCAGCCAGCAACATCCAGAGCACAAACACAATTAACAAATCCACCATCAAAAACACCAATATCAACATCATTGATTTGATGGAACACTGAATTGGACAGGTCTTTGATTTTGTATCTAAAGCTGCCTTCCAGCTGAAGAAACAGGTTGAGCAGGGTAGGGCACAACCCAGCAAACCATAAAAAGATCCAGCCAAACCAAAGAAAATGTTTTTTTAATGCTGACTTGTTCTATATCTATTCAGAAACAATCGGAGCAATTAATGCGAACATGCCTCCTGAGCTTCAGGGATTAAAAATCAATAAGATTATTTGTAAGTCTCCTAGTTTCTGCGATATATTGCAGATAGATTCTCCTTCCAATAATTAAAGTGATAAGCTTGAGTGTCTTGTATTTTAAAAAGATCACCTAGGCTCAAAAAGAGGCAGTGCAATGAAAGGTGGAAGCTAGGGGTTGTTGATTACAGAAATACATCGATTTGCATAACATGCGTCGGTGCGTCACAATGGAATAATTAAAATGGCAGCGCCTGGTTTAAGCATGGATTCCCCTAAGAAATTGGAAATGGAAATGGCTCATCACAGCCGTACAACCGCCATGAACGAACACTTGAAGCGAAAGCATCCCGGGTTGCTTGTTAAGACGGCAGCACCGTAAGTCCCGTTTACTTTTTGTCCCCACCCAAACATGATATAGTATTACAACACGTGTTTCTGTTAGTAGTAGTCACTTAAAATATATTTTCTAAATGTTTCCTCATCGCCGCCATGTTAAAAGTAATTTCTGCACCGCTGCTAACGTAACTTTACACCATGCGTCATCTAATTTGGTTATTTGGCCATTTTATATTTTCTGTTTACTTTAACAGCCATGTAGCCCTCTACATTGCGAGTAAATTTCGCACTATTCCCCAAAAACGTCTGTTATTAGCCACTGGCAAGTACATTTTAACATTTCACTCGCCAGTGAGCGCAGAGGAAAAAGCACTTGAGTCTCATTCACTTGAACTCCAAAAACATCTCGGGAAACTGCACCACGGACGTCACAAGAGCAGCTCTCTTGAGAGTGTGTGAAGATGAGTGTGTCAAGCACACTGATGAGCACGCCGTCTACAAGGGCGTGCGCAAAACTCCCGCGAAAATATAAATATAAAAAAGTGATTCGTTTTTTTGAATGTAAAGTGCTCCAGTTTCACTTTTCGGCCATGTAATGTCAAATATCCGTGGTCATTGTGGGTTTATTCAAGCAGTGTTAACACGCAGTGAGACAGAGGAGATGATCAATTAATTGTCAGCCAAATTTCACAATCGTGACCCCTAATTTTCATTATTAGGTTCCTACCTTGTGAATTTTTTTGTTACAAATGTTTTTTACTGAGAGTTCATTTAAGAATGCATAAGTTTTAGTTATTCCTGTTAGAAAAACATTTAAGTGTTACTCGAATTGCTCTAATTTTACTGTAAAATAATTTTATGTTGTAGCTACTGCTAAACTCGAGGTTGCACAATGTTTTGATATTCCTCCTGAAAGTGACTTGAATTTTACATTTTGTTTAATTTATTTTGTTGTTGGATTGCTAAATGTAGATTGCACTTTCCTTTTACTCGAATTGAACAAGTTCTTACTTAAAATCACTCCAAAATAAAATTAAAGTAATCTACATTTAGAAATTTAGCAACAAAATAAATTAAACAAATGTAAAATTCAAGTCATTTTCAGGGGGAATATCTAAACATTGTGCAACCTCAACTTTAGCAGTCATAAATTATGACATAAAATCTCTCCAAAATAATAATAACATTGGACTGTAAAATGAAGATTACCAGTTAAAACAGGGCTATTTTTGTTGCAGAATAATGCCCTGCGGTGCACACTTTGTTTCTTGTACATTTGTTTGTGTTTAAGAGAAGATCATTTATTAAAATATTGAAATATTAATGAGACAAGTATTTTATATTTATTTTGGGTTAATTAATTGTTATATTAATCAAGAAATAATAATAAAACTATCTTTAGAAATCTGCAAATTAGTCATTAGATTAATAGACTAATCGAAAAAAAAGTAATCGCTAGATTAATCGATTAAAAAAATAATCATTAGGTGCAGCCCTATTGTTGATATGACCAAAATCAAAAAAATTTTTTTTGTTATTTTTCTCAATATACACTCACTGAGCACTTTATTTGGAACACTATGGTTCTAATAAGGTTCCCTACGAGATCTTCTGCTGTTGTAGCCCATCCGTCGCAAGGTTCGACATTTGCATTCTGAGATGCTATTCTATATACAGAATGGTTATATTAGTTACCGTAGCCTTTCTGTCAGCTCGAACCAGTCTGGCCATTCTCTATTGACCTCTCTCTTCAACAAGGCATTTTTGTCCACAGAACTGCTGCTCACTGGATGTATTTGGCATCATTCAGAGTAAACTCTAGAGACTGTAGTGTGTGAAAATCAGCAGTTACAGAAATACTCAAACCAGCCCGACTGGCATCACCAATCATACCACGGTTGAAATCATGGAGATCAAAATGTTTCCCTATTTTGATGGTTGAACATTAACTAAAGCTCCTGACCCATATCTGAATGATTTTATGCATTTCACTGCTGCCACACGATTGGCTGATTAGATTCGCTTGAATAAGTAGGTGTACAGGTGTTCCTAATAAATTGCAACTATAGTTCATAATACAGTTGTTTTTACAGGAACTCAACCCATTAGAGTTGCCTGATTAATCGTTAAAAAAAAAAAAAATGTGATCTCGATTCACCATGCGATCTCATTTCTAATTGACAACGATTCTGCAATGTATATTAACATTCCCGTCACATGGCATGCCTTTGTAAGGCGGTGAAATTTCAATTTGAAATTCATTTCAAGACGCGTTTTTAAATGTTGATAAACTTTATATGGCATCTACAAAACACAGCGCTCCTGCACAAGGCACTAAATAATCTAAAACACAATAGCCAAAAGACGTTTGTCCAGCACAGTGGTTTACAAACTGCAGGATGCAGCCACGATTATCTAGGAGTGTGACGGAATCTCTGTTCAGTTCAATTTTTTAATATCCACCAATCTAAATAAATAAAAGCCATTACCAAGATCTGACTAAATTAACTACCCGTGTGCTGTTTGATCACAGTCGGCTGCTTTCAAACTCGCATATGTCTGCCCAAGCACTTTTGTCTAGTGATGAATGCAGCGCTCCTGCACGAGACTCTGCACAGTTCTTAATCAAAATACCCTTCTTTAGGTGATATTAATGTAACACACAGCTGTTAATGAATTACCAGTGAAAACAGATGGGATTAAATCTGCGCTGTCTTGATGAGATATTAAAGCAAACTCAGTTATTAATGTACAAGCAGATGGGACAAATTAAAAATTTTAGATCTGTGCAAAGTCTCAATGTATATAAGATGCATGCTGTCTGTTATTGGCATTCATGCATTCTTTCTGCATCAAATCAGTAAAGATGTATGTATACATAAAGAATGTCAAATACTTAAGTTGTTTCATTTTGCATTAAAATTACTTTTTTAAATGTTTTATATAAAATTTTAAATGTTTAATTGCACTGTTACTGAAAAACTTATAGCACTATTTACTCTGTTCTCCATTTAATTCCTTTACAAGCTTGAAGCAAGTTTTACAAGAAAAACACTGAAAGCCTCATAATTGAAATAGTTAATATTCATTTTTAAAAACCTATTGTAAACTAGCAGTGTTTTTATTGCTTACCAGCGCGACACGAAGTTAACATAGAACTGTTAATGAAGCTTTTTCTGCTCATTTTGCTTTTTACTTAGCATGGTATAAACAGTTTTTATGCAGTTTTTAATAGGATTATTATTATTATTTCTATAAAATCAACATGCTGTTTGGTTTATAATGTATTGCATTATAATAATATATTACAATGATTTACAATTTTATTGCATTTTTGCATAGACTGAAGCAGATAACATATTTGCCATAACCTCAAGTAAATGATATGTTACTTTGTTTAGTACCCTTATGTCCGGGTTTTGTAAATCACTGAAATAAGCACTTTTCTTCAAAATCATGAATCATAATTTTTTTTGCTTTAGAATAAAGATTATGATTCTCAATTAATCCAGAATCATGCATCTCTAAACCCCATAATGTTTTACTTTAAAAAATTAAAGGAATTTAACATTATATAACTATTGAATGAAACCCCTAATACATTGCAAATATGACTGGATGAGCCATATTTGAAGGCATCATAAAATATTTGCACATTTGCACAACTGTGGCCGACGGTATGACCACACATTGGTTCAGCTCTACATCAATGCTTCAAGTCGCAGGCAGCATTGCTTGGCAGCAAAGATGTGTGCAACATGGCACTCCCTTTACAAACAACAAAGCTGTCTATAGCGTCTACTGCAACAGTTTAAGGAGTCAGCTAAAGTTTTCTGATTGTGATGGACTTATTTGCGCTATGTATATATTAAATAGCACAAACCATAGTGGTTAGTACATTTCTCCCTTTGCACATTATATGCCATCATACCTCCTAGTACAGACTATATCAGAAGTGCACTTTCAATAAGATAGACTGGGTGGAAAATGGAGGTTTACTCACACTTAGCAACATGATCGTGTCCCGGCAGGTACATTTAAAACCCAAATTCTCGCTCGCATACTCAAGACTCATCAATTTGGGAATAATGAGGTGTGGTTTGGGTGCAGTGTAAAAACACACACACACACACACACACACACACACACACACACACACACATACACCGACTGCATTTTCACTATTCAGCATACTGAGAGAAGCTCTGTGTTCAACCTTCGAAGGCTACAGAAAAAACTTGATCCACTTGCGCTAGTGTTGACTGTCATATTTGAATGTGTGGTGGTCAATTTGCATTTTGAATGCAGAGTCACATGCAGTGATGCAAGATCACACTCCCCACACTGTTTTCCTGTAACCCAAGAGCTGACATACCAAGAAGAGTGGTCGGAGCTTTATCACCCAAGAATGACACACAAAGATCCTCATTTATCCCTGTATGACCCTGTAAAATGGACAGGGAGATATACTACTGAAATGTAATTATGTTTAGACACAAATGCAGCCAAGCCATGAGCGTGTCTACAAACATAGTAGAATGCATGCATTCCCCGATTAAATGCAGAGCCATAGGACACAAAGTCCATCCTACACAAGCATGGTCTCTCTTCAGAAAAGAATGGCAACTTTAGCTTTCATAAAGGCCAATCTAGGGTCAGTCTTAATTTCTCTGGCAATACCACAGCCTACATAGCATTAAAGTCAACATGAAACATGACAGTTCACAAACAATTTCACTTTTCGCAATGCAACGTTATTAAACAGTATATTGGTTGGGGACTTGGTTTTAACCATTGGGAATGAACTGGATTGTGAAAGTGGTCTCAATATTACACAGGTTTGGAGGGGATTAATTAAGAGGGGTTTGTGATGTCAGTTTGAAATAACATGTACTGATGAATCATTCACAATAAAACCAGGAACTTAAAGGGTCAATTTAATTTCAAATCAAATCTATAAATACCACATTACTTTCTCCAGTAATCATCTGCATGAACACTTTGCCATCCGCCTTGTTCTGCATACACTGTATGTTAGCACCTCACAGATATTTTGTCTTCATGTGTTAAACATTGTTTTGAACTTGGCTCTCAAAGCTCAGGATTGGGAATATTTATGATAACAATGACTTACTGAGACACATTCATCATCATAGTCATGTTACAAAACAATTTTGTTCTGGTTCAATGCCAAAAGAGGGTCATGAAAGAGTCTTAAAGCATGAAATAAGTTTGTCATTAAATGTAAGCACAGATCTGCTTCAGATCCATGTAAACAAAGAAAAGAGGAACTATAGAGTTGAGAGTGGTGGTATGTTTATTAGTTGCATTGCATTAGATGTTTGTGAATGTGTTATTTGTATCTTTTACAGTATAGCCCATTTATTCACAGATTTTTCCAAGAAATTGTTTTGTCCAATAAAATTATTTGCACAAGCAACATTTATAGAAACATACTGTGCAGTTCTTTTCCTATTTAATTGTACTTTTCCTGTAAAAAGAAGATTGAAATATGGCAACTTTAGTGCCCATTGGGCAAATATCTCTTTATAGAAACTACAATAGAAACCAACAATCACGGAGCACTTTATTAGGAACACTTGTACACCTACTTATTCATGTGATTATCTAATCAGTCATTTGTGTGGCAGCAGTGAAATGCATAAAATCACACAGATACAGGTCAGGAGCTTCAGTTAATGTTCTCATTAGGGCTGAAACGATTAATCGATGTCACCGACAACATCAAAAATAAAAAAATTGTAGACAAACATTTTCATTGTCGATTAGTCGTTTGATCTCATTTAACATAACATGAGATCACATTAAACTGTAATGATGACTCGTGAGAGCAGCACTGCATCTCGCACCTGACTGAGGAGAGGAAGAATTACACAGATCACAGTCTAGATGCACTCTAAACCTTCCAAACAGCTTCAGGTGATATAGATCACAAAGTACAAGGTAATTATACAAAAATATCAAATAAGTAAATACAGAAACACTCTCATTGTGGAATAAGTGGAGTCGGAGCTTGTTAAAGGAAACATCCCGTTGTTACATCATAAATGCAGTTTTAATGCATTATAGCTTTATTTAAGTTCAAATAATACTGAGGTAGGTCATGCAATTAACTACAAACTCCGAAACTGGCATTTCTCTGTGTGGTCAGTGCCTCTTGAGTTGCGCGAATGTCCCGATCTAAGGGGGAGAGATTGAAACCGCATCCGACTGATGCACACTCGTCCCTCGAGCGCGCACGCTTGCTGCAGCTAGATTATAATTGGCTCGCGACTTATTGAATCATAATATGTGTGTCACTGTGCATTTCTTATCATGAAGAAAATTGACAATATGCAGCTTTATTAATAATAGAGACTTGTTTTTTGTGAGTTAAAGATGGATTGAAGTGATCAAAAAGGTGAGAGAAGAAGTCTTCGCCCCATTATACACTGCAGCAAAATACATTTATTTTTATTTGTTTTGGCTTGTTTTCCAAAATAAAAATATCTAAAACTCATTTGAAACAATGTACATTAACTTTAGCAACTACACTGCTGAAGAAAAAATTGTTATCTGAGATTGTTGAATATAAAATTAAAAACACAAAGATTTTTAAATATCTAAAAATCCTTTAAAAAAAAGATGCATTCACCTGAGAAGCAGCATATAAGATATAAGACTTGCTTTTAGAGAATAGACATTGACGTATATTTTGTCTTTACTGCGCTCGCAGAGGTATAACAAAGTGAAAAATATACCTGTATACAAAATACACTTACTGTTTTATTTAAGATACATTCTCTTAAAGCAAGTCTAAATAACTTACATGTTGCTTCTCAAGTAAATTTATCTTGTTTTAAACTATTTTAAATGGAAAACAAGATAAAAACACTTGATAACAATATATTTTTTTTTTTGGCAGTGAATTTCTTTACTGAATTAAACTTAATAAAAAGCATTTTTCCCTTTAATTCTGTGAATGTCATTTAAAGGTATTTTTAAAAGATTATTTTGTCCTCTTTATTGTTAGAAAGCATGTTTAATACAACCTTTTAAGTCAGGGCACAAGCTGAATAATCGGTTAAGAGCGAACGATTAATCGTTGCATTAATTGCATAATATTCGAATAATCGTTCTAGTAATCATTAGATTAACCGATTATCAAAATAATCGTTAGTTGCAGCCCTACTTGTGTGATGCACGACGCATGAGTAGCATTTTTTAACGGCAAAAGATTATACGTTTATTTTATTGCATATTTGTCTGACCTTTATGACTCAACCATTTTGGTGTAGCCTATCTACACTAGAGGGCACACAGTTATTTTTGCCCATGACAAATACATGAACTGTATTTCAATGTTATTTTAGACTGTGACGAAATTAAAAGAATGGTAAATCTTAGGATTTTATTTGCATACCTCCATTGTCACCTCATGTACCCAAGTTTGGGAAACACTGAGTTATAGTATTACCAGCAGGAATGCTCAGTAAATGGTGACTCTGAGCAGGAATCTTAAAATAAACAAAAATCAGAGCTCCTGATAAAAGGTTAATGTTTGGGATCGGTATTAGCCGATCAGATGACAAGAAAATTTGTAATCGTTTTGGCTGTAAAAACCCTGATTGTAGCATCCCTACTATCCCTGTTTTAAAATATTATTCTGTTCAGTGAAATCTGTGAAAATTAAATGCAGTACCGAAGGTGTGCTACTATTAAGTATAAATACATTACAATTTAAATAAATATATCATTTTGTTTCACATTGCGTTAATAAGAATATTTTTAAATATAGTTAGATGTGAGATAAATCACAGTTCAAACTTTAATGCATGGGTAGCTAAAGTATAGTTCACTTTTTTTTAATGGTAACCGTTTCACTAATGGCACAACAAACATTTACTTGATAATAATTTTAGCTGATTAACAAGTTCCATACAAGTTTATGAGGACAGTAAGTCCAAGTTTGGGTGTAGCTTTCCAGACCAACTCTTTTTAATCTGTTGTCTGCACTTTTGCAATTTTGCAATGTGGGAGTTAAAGTTTAAAAGTTGCAATGTACAAGGGAACCTGCTTTGCTCTGTTCGCTAAAACCTTCTGCCAATAGTACAACCTCAGATAGAATTACTGTTCATATCGATCAGTCTCTCTTTTCCCTCTCCTCTTTTCTTCTCTTTCCATTGCTCCCTCTCTCCCTGCCTTTTTTATTCTTTTTTGGCTCTCCTTTTCCCCATGCTGGGTGCTGTAATGCACAGTACAGGAAATTCACTCTCACCGTGGTCTCATGGGATTGCAGGCCCTTCCACTGACAGTTTGTCTATCAGTGTCTCTGCCCTGCTCACTGTCCAAAAGCACTTACAGTCTCTCTCCTCCTGTAACATCAGCAGTTGATCCCTGAATAGAGCTTGTTTAATCTTCCTATCAGGTGTTTGTATTAGATTTGAAAAGGGGTGTGTTTCTGATCTGGATCAGAATCCGGATTTAGTTACTGTTTGTGACTATCCATGCAGTTACATTATATTAATAACTTTTTTGACCGTAACCCTCTGGGGTCTGACATTGACATTTGTGCTTTTTTCAGTTGCTTAAACACATTAATGGCTAAAGTCTGATAACACTGTATTCAGCACAAACTGGGCTAAAATAATGTGAGCAACATGTGTGTACATGTTTGTATTTTTGAGAAAATTACGTTTATGCATGGTTTTTGAAAAACAACATTAAGTAATTGAAATAAGGCCATATAACACATACTAAACATTTGTCCACAGGCCTTTTGAGAAATGGATGTTGTAGCCTAGAGTTTTTGCTACAAAATGATGTGAAAACTATCCTGATTACTCATTCATACAAAACAATATAGTAATTGAACTTTTGTAAGACACTTTTAGTGTTAGAAAGGTCATATGCGAGGAGGCGTGAACTATAATGAATATGGATTGTAATTCACACCTAGGGTGACAAAAGACCCCATGCCCTGGGCCTATCAATGAGGAATGTGACAGAAAGAGAATGAATGTGAGTTTTAAGTTAAAAGAAGTAACCTGACTATACATTTTCTTTACATAAAGACTTTACTTAATTTTAGACCTACACTACCGTTTAAAAGAAGTCTCTTCTGCTCACCAAGACTGTATTTATTTGATCCAAAATACAGTAAAAACAGTGATATTTTGAACTATTTGTACAATATAAAAGAACAGTTTTCTATTTGAATATATTGTAAAATGTAGTTTGTGATCAAAGCTGAATTTTCAGCATTATTTCTCATTACTGCAGTCTTCAGTGTCACATGATCCTTCAGAAATCATTATAAGATGCAGATTTTCTAATATGGGCATATTTAAAGTGCATTTTACTCATTAACCTGAACACATAATTGCAAGCACAAGCTTTGTTGATGATGAGGCAGCATAAACACTAGTTAAAATATAATCTAAACATTCATATTATTTTTATATCATATTACATATCATATTTATATCATACAGCTTACAATTTAAATACCTGCTTTAGCCGAAACAGCATTTAAATTTAACTAAAACTTGCTTATTAGGACATGTTTCAAATTTCAATACTCTGAATCCTGGCTGGCAAGTCTGGAAACAGTCCCACTAGTAAAATATGTACATGCTTACATAAAATTGCATGTAAACTAATGAAAACTATATTACTTACTCGTCTGAAATTGTATCCTCGGCTGGATAAAGTCTTTCTTCAAAATATAAGCGTTCATCGGAGTCCCGCGCTGCTTCTGAGGAAAATGGACACTCTTCCTTACTATCCAGGAGTTTTCTCACTTGTGTATCGTGCTGTCTTTCAAATGTGCAGATAAGTGAATGAACTAATATGTTTTCAAGGCACAGTTGGGGGCGTTTACCATTTGATTTGATCGTCTCAGCACATTACCGTATGAATGGCGTGCTCTGCTGGTGGGTGTGATCACATTAGAGATAATTCGCTGAGCCAGTAAAAATTGTACATCGCTTTGTTTCATACATATTACATGGCAGGAGAATATTTGTTTTAAATTTGAATTGTTTTATTTAAAAGTAGACATTTTAAGCATTTTTAGACTTATGTTTCATGTTTGTGTGAGAAGTATTCTCGGAGTTTCAGTTCATTTTTGTGACATGTTTCTGAAATATGTTCGTGAACCCAGAGACTGCTTACAGCCCACCCTTTTTATTTTCTTTATTTTACAAAATCACAAGGTTTTGTTGTTATTGTGAGTGTACACAAATAAAAGTAGACCCTTTATAGTCTCTAATGATGTCTTACACTTATCTGTATGCTCCAAAATGACAGTATTTTATGTTGTTTCCACTGTAATGGAGAAAAAATCCAGCAGGACGTGCCGGCGCGTCTGTCGACCCCAGAGGGTTAATGACAAACTAACAACATTCCTGTTTTGATTAGCAGGATCCCACTGTTACATCTATAATGCATCATTTCTAAAAGTTAAAATAAGAACGGGAAGAGATTGAATCTTCTCCTGGCCTATGCACACTGATGCAGGGATTCTCATCACTCACGCACATTCGCTGCAGCTAGGTTATAACGTGATGGATCATCACATAATGAATCATAATATACTGTATGTGTCACGTTCACTGTGTGTATCTTATCATAAAGAAAATGGGCAATGCGCAGCTCTATTTAGAAGAGAAAGTTTTTTTTTTGTGAATTAAGGATGGATAGAAGTGAACAAAGGTGAGAGAGTGTAGTCTTAGTCCATTATAATATACATTAGAACAAAATAAGTTGTTTTCCAAAATAATATCTAAAACTCCTTTAAAACAATGTACATTTATTTTAGGAGCTATACTGCAGGAGAATTTTGAGTACAATATTTAATCAGGGCTCGACATATATGCTGGTCCATGACAAGTTGAATTTTTGAAGGGGCAAGTAAGATAAATTTTACTTGCCTGACCGGACAAGCATACTGATTAAAACGTCAATAACAGAAAAATAAATGGCTATTTTAATGATAGCCTAGGCCTGTGTCACTTATTAGAAAGTTTGTATTCTGTTGAAAGTAAGCCAGAGCATTTAATTTTATGATTTGCATGTAATCTAGTAATAGCTGAACCCTGTTTGATTGACAAGTGGCATATGTGTGCTGAACATGCACGTGTTGCGAAAATATTCGAGCTATTGTGCGCCTGAACGGTCAAATGTATTTAAAAAATCCTCCAAAATGCCTGTCTTGGTGAGGTATTCATGTAAGCATAAAGTGATGTCTGATGTATATGTAAACAGCAGAGAAAAAAATAATATTTGTATTAAAATGTCGGACTTGTAAGAGTTAATGTAAGCTAATAGACCTGCTGCCATCTAGTGTGTCATTATAATAATCAAACAACCATAACAAGAAAACGATAAAACCTTCACTGCTCTTGACTGGGTAACTTCAGTAGCTTTAAAAATATTAATGTATTATAAAGTTAAGACCAGTAGTAGTTTTATGTTGCATTTCATTCTGAATTTTTCCTTGAATACTTGATAGCATACTGCTGTTTAAAACTTTTAAAGCTGTTAAAAAAGCACAGATTTTCTTTATTTTTGTTCCATTATGTTTAATCTATTTCTATTCATTGCTGTTTTTTATTGTTATTTTATTTTAGTTTACTAATCTTGAATAATTACTTAAGAACTTGAAACCATTCTTCCATAATTAACATATTATTTAGTTTCATTATTTGTTTTGCTATTAAAGCTGGTTTTGAGAATCGTCAAATTTCACTATCGACTACTGAAATATTGGTATTGTGATAATTTATAGTGTTTATTGTTCATTGCAGATCTTGCTGTTATAACATGATGAAAAATTTGATCTTGCTGCAATAACCAAGATGAAAAAGTAGATCTCTTTCCATTAGCGATGCACCGATTGCAATTTTCTTGGCCGATTTTTTTTATTTTTTTTTTATTTTTATTTTTTTTGTTTTTTGTTTTTTTCCAAGTGTGACCTGCCGATACCGATTTTTTTTTTCCGATTTTCTTTCTAAGAACTATTATTGACCGCATATACAAACAAAATCTACCTTTCTTCAATGCAAAATTTTATTTTCATAATAAAATAAATGATTAAACATTACAATTTCCAACAAACAAAGTTACAGGATCTTCTCTGACTTCTGATATATAAAGTGCTCTGTGACTGGAAAGAAATAACAATTAACTGCAAATGAGTTGCTTTATATAACAAAATGGATGTCATTTTCCACAATTTTTATAAATTGACCAAATTGACAAAACTGAAGTGTCCAATACACTCAACATTGACATTAAGCTTTAGATACCAAATATCAGAGGTAAAACTGATTGCTGCTTCGGGATCGGCTTGTAACCACACCTGTCGTCACTCACCCCCGTTTTTCCCGGGAGTCTCCCGTATTTCACACCCATCTCCCGCCCCCCTCCCGTTTTGTTATTTCTCCCGGGAAACTCCCGTAATTTGTATGGCCCAAACCACGTTACATGAATAATCACATCAATATATTATTCCAAGGTTGTCCAGTTGCCAGATCTTGTATGAAACTCATCCAACTCACACAATAGATGCACCATACACATTTCTAATAATTTGTTACCTCAACCTGGCAACCAAAACCCATTTGCACTGTTGAAATCTGCACAGGCAGTAGACGTGAGAAGTTCTATGGAGATCGGCTGGTCATCCAGGGCAATGAATTCCATAATTTTCCTCGTAATTCCATTGGTCTTTTCGCTTCTCATACCAAGGAAAGATAGGAGAGGCTGCTGACTTGTGGCTGGCTCTGAGCTCTGGCTAGCTTTAGCCGCTTAACTTTTTTAGCTTCTTTCTTAATAGCAGTGTTTTCAGCTGGGTGAGGGTGTTTTAAGTGTCTGATTAGGTTTGTTGTTCCGAACGTTATCGTGGTGGTTCCCCCACGGTTTACTTTAGCCTTACAAATATTACAAATTGCGAACTTTATGTATTTTTCACTCACAGTGAAGATCTTCCACGCCAATGTCATGTTTCCATGCGGCTGTGACGTTATTGCCTGCGCTGCTGGCAACAAAACGGACCGGATCAGAATCGGAAAGACATGAGACTGACCGGCTGGTTACCGGTCCGGGCCGAGCATGCGGAAAACCGGCTGATTCCGGTCCCTGGCCGGTCGTTCGGTGCACCCCTGCTGTAAATGATGGCAATGGAGGCTTTCCTTTATTTGACTACCATAAGTAACAAAATAATTATCATATGACAATAGACTCCTCCCCTACCCAGTGCAATTTACATTTCAAGTTAAAGGAAATCCACTGTTAAAAAGACAAGGTTTTTTTTAAAGTTCATTAAATTCATGATGTTTCCTAAGTCAATGAGTAATTATGTTAAATAATCGTGATTATGATTTTTGCCATAATTGAGCAGCCCTAAGTCTTTGACCAATCGTGTGATTCTGGACTGACTTATTTTAATGGGTGTGGCACATATAACACCGGCCAGTCCTCAGGCCTAGCTTACACGAAAATGAAGAGATTTGATTTGTTTTCAACATTACATTGCAGACAATAATGGCCTAAATGTGTTGACTTTGTAAGTTAGTAGATGGCATTAGCCTAATTGGGAATGCTTTTTGATGAGTCAGAACATTCTTAAGGACAGCTTTCTCATCCCTTTCACTGTAACATTGCTCTGCTCTGCTGTTGTTCACTTGTTCACAGATCAGTCCATAGTGCAGTACATGAGAAAGACAAGTGATGTCACTTTCACAGGAAGTGTTTCAAACTAACATTCCAATCAGTTTTTGCTCTTATTATCAGCACCACTGAATGTAGTTATGAACAGGCAGAGTACTGCAAAACCCACAGCACAACTGAAAATGAAATCTCAAAGATTAAATTATATGGAAGCACAAAACCAGTAACTTCCAGATCTTACACTTACAGAATTGGGGATGAGTCAAAAAGGATTTTTACAGCCTAATTTTAGTCTTTTGTTTTGAATTGGCCAATTTAGAAACAGATTTATTTAACATAACCAGTTAGATGAATGTCAGAGACTATAAAGCCCAAGATGGAGCACTATAAGAAATTGGAACACCCAATATGGCGGATGTAGAAAAGGAAGCCCCGCCTTCAAGTAAAGAGCCAATCACATTTTTAGACGCATAAATCGTCATTTAACCCAAGAAAGTTCATGCGCATTAGCTAGACCAGCCTAAAGAAGCAAAATGCATGATTGCCATTGTTGTTAGATTTTAACCTTGTGCGACACTGTATTTTGGCTTTGCTATACGCATTGCATAATTTATATTAATTTAAGGTTTAAACTTCTGGGGCACGTGACACAAACAGCATGAATCACTACTACGAAAGTGCCTTTTGATATGGCGATTATAATTTTTTTTTTCACGCGTTACCGCGCTAATAAACATGATGTCCATATACTTATATAAAAACATGCTTGTTATTTTTAATAACTTTCAACATAAACACATCTGTGGGTCATTTTGGTTCATTTTAATATAATTGTTATTTTATTTTAATCACTTTACAATACGGTTCTATTCATTAACATTAGTAAATGCATTCCTATATTCACTTTGCATTTTCTCATTGAGAATCAATGGGCTCATCCAAAAGCTGAAAATATTTGCTTTCAGAGGCTTTATAAAGGATTAGTATAAAAATAACGTGCATTTCAAACTGTTGAGACCAGTTCAGTTAGACAGCAAACTGAAGGTTAAGTCATTCACTAAATAGGGAGCAAGGGGAAATATTAAGCCAAGTGCATTCACTTCTAAAATCCAACCAAAAGTTCAGTTTCAGTTCATGTATACTTATTGTCCTGTCAAAATGCCTTTTATTTCCATCTTAAGAAAGAAAACAAAACAGTATATAACAATATGTTTAATTTTCCAAACAAAGCCTTCCACAGTACAAAGATAGAATTGCACTAAAATAACATGTCTAAGAGGGAGTTTGACTAATTGAAAGACCTTGTCCCCCCATAGGTTTTATATTAATTGAAATGGGGCATTAAATATCTTAAACTCTCATTCTCCACAATATTAATCTGTCAATAGACTGTGGCTATCTGCTTTCTAACAGCAAATCTGAATTGGTGTTATGGCGGCAATGCCAGTGGAGTGGTGATATCCACATGAAGATCGTTTGCATACAAAAACATCTCATTCTGCGTTTCGAGATGGATATATGCTTCTGTGGTAATTAAAATGAAGCATACATGGTTTTTCTTGAAGTCCCTTCTGGGCTTGTTTTGTACATCAAATAGCGTTACGAGCAGCTACTTCATTTTATCACAGATGCGGTTGTGTGTGCAGAGGTTCTTTTATTTATTTAGAAAACATCCTCCACGGCTCTATCATAGGAGAGATTGTAACGGTCAACTATCGTGTTACCATATAATGTCCATGGCTTAAAGGCTCACCTTAGTAAAAGGGCTCTGTTGTGTGTCTGTTTGTGGCGTGTGCGTCAGTGTAATGACTCTGGGTGGAAAGATTACAAAGGTTCTGCACTTCAAACCAGTGTTTATGCTGGCGTATTAACGGTAAATGCATTAATTGTGATTAAGAAAAATTAATCCGTTAAAATTTAAAAATGAATCGCGTACGTTAACGTGTTACTTCTGACAGCTCTAATAATTTAGAGCTTTTATTTTAACATGGTTTGCAATGATTGGATGATTGTGGCCATTATTTTGAATCAGAATTAATCTAATTTCTGATGAAATGTCTGTAATGTCTCAAAATATCAATAACCAACACTCCTGCAAACATAATAAACAGTTTGATAAAATAAACTTTCTATAGCTTGGTATTATTTAGAATTTCACAACTTAGTCCAGCTGTCCACATATTTGGACATCAGTTTCTAGGAAAACTATTTGCTCTTGAATTTGTTTTATTTATTAATTATTTATAAAAATGTTTTCTTGTTTATTAGGTCCTACTAGTTAAAAAAACAAAACAAAAAGGGAAGTAGAAAATGCACACAGCAGTCACGCTCTGGTCTCAGGAGGTTAAAATATGTTCTTTGATCATAATCTTGATCAACCGTTTTGGAGATTTCCATTTTTCCCCATTCAAGTAGATAGGAGCTAGACTATTATGTCACATGTATCCATCGAAAATAGCTGCCTGGTAGCATTCCCAAGATTGCCACCAAGTAGACTGACTTGCCTTAAAAGGGACTTTGAGGAATGCTCCCTGCCATCGGTCACTGTTTACTGAATTTTCAAGTGAAAGTAATGAGTACACATGATCATTTTAAATGTAATTTTTTTATGAATTAGTCTTACACTAATTATCCATGCCTATAAGAAAATATCATACTAGTTTATCCAATATAGTTTACCCAAAATTGAAAATTGTCATTTCATCACACTCATTCAGTCAGTGAACTGGATAATTAATGCACAGCATAGAGGGTTCAAATATCAGAAATAGCCAGAGATAGACAGTCTCTAACGTTAATGACTGTATAGAATACAGCAGACATACTGTTTAGTCACAGACTAAAACCTGTTTCTTTAGATACAGCATGGACTTACAAAGCATAGAGATCTGTATTTCCTGGGGTAATTTAATCTTCATAACGGAGCACGCCTGACTTCTGCGCGTATAAGGAAAGTCGGGACTCAGGCAGCTGCTCCCGGGTCCTAATGCCTGCCGTATACAATCTCTGTCAGTGCGACTTGTACAGAGATCCAACTTAACTGTTGTTCTCTGAACAACGTAATTTTGACCAAGTGCGACTTATATTCTGGTATGACTTTATTTCTGGAAAATACGGTATATCATATATAAATATATATAACTGCCAATAATTTTAGTAAGGCACCTTAATACTGTGAAACCGCAGTATTTTTTGATATCGTACCGATACGCCCCTCATAGTGACTAAGGTTAACAGTCTACCTGAACTATTCCTTTAATGTCCCTTTTGATTAATATTAAATAAAATCCATTGTTGTAACTAAACTTAATGTGACAGTTTTGTGATTTTATTTATTGTCATTTTTTCAGTTACTTATTCAGTTATGCCTCATAATTGTTACTCTCCATAATTAATAAGTTCATACAGTAATGCCTAACCAGCTCATATCTGTCCATTCGTGAGTGTAACTGCATATAATGTGTTTGTTTGTGCATGTGCGTTTGTTTATGTTAGTGTGAGAGTGGAAACCCTGTGCTCCAGTCTTCACAATATGGGCCTTTGTACCCAGTGTTGTTTACAATGCTGCCTTCTCGCTTTGCATAATTCCAGCTGGGAGAGACAGTCAAGTGATGGAGAGAGAGGCTGAAGGAGAGTGAGAGAGAGGGAGGAGGGGGAGAAAGAGAGATTGAGTGGTATCAGTTGAATCTGTTTGTGCTCTCTTTTATCTTAGCTCAGACCCCTGGTCAGATAATGTCATACACTAGCCTAATTGCTTTGTAATCGGAGGTCACAGGCCTTCAGAGGAGGAGGAAGGTTATTTCATTTAGTGTAGGAAGTCAAATTCTAATGCATATATGAATTCAAAATATCAAGACAAGGATCTCAAATATCAATGCAATATTGCTATTAAAAGAATTTTGTTTGTTGGCACAAGGCTGCAGATAATCACAGCCGTGCTGATATTCAGTACAACAGCACTCTTGTTTGTGTGATATTGCTTAAGTTAATATTGAGTAACTTACTTTTTGGACACAATATAGCCAGTTATTTTGTTAACAGACAAGTGAAGTGATACAAAAATGTTTTAGTGCTGTTATCAGCACTCCTGGAGCACCATTTGTTCAATTGAATTAGAGGACCAGAACTAATTGCTGTCTTATATATCCGTATGTGATTGTATCAACTCGGCCCTAGTTATTTCAGAGGTTTCAAATATCCTCTAAATGATCCATGGAGATTACTGCATACCCAGACAGTTGTCTGTTGCCCAATTCCCTTGAGAACTAATGCATTAGTAAGCAGTTCAAATGTTGATCAAGCGATATGAATATATTTTGTTTTATAAAAGATGTGTCATTGCAAAAGTATGATTAGCTTGTGCTAATTGCTTGTAATAATGTCAGATCAGGGTTTGTATCAGCTCTGATTAAATCTGTGATCTCATAGTACTGCTCTCATTCTTCAATTAATAAACCCGGACTGCCACACCCGCTTCTGCAAGCAGGGCATCGGTTACCTCATAGATCAAGCATCACTCACTCCAGCTGTGTGTGTGTGTGTGTGTGGATGTTAGTGCGTCAGTGCAAATTGCAGGGGTATGATTATTTTAAATGTTCACTGCCTGCGTAATGGTTATACATTTTTAGCTTGGGGAAAATTTTGATATTTTTAGACAGATGGTTTCCTCTTTGGAGTTGAACTGAATGAAGTGTGTGCGTAGGGTCATGATTAGGTTAATGGGTAGAGGATAAAAATTATTATTAGCCTAGTATAAAAAGTCAATGGAAAGTCCCCTCTATTATAGAAAAGCGTGTGTGTGCACATACTTTGCTATAGTTTGTGGACAAAATTTTGTCCTAAACGTAGGCATATTGTCTTTGATACTCATATCACTTCTGTCTCACACTCCTCCTCTAGATTCCTTTCTCTTTCTTTCTCCCTCCCTTTCTCACATTACTGCAGTAATTGGTGACAAGGGCTGGGCGATATGGCTACAAAACTTATACCTCAATATTGAATTTTTTTCTGCATATTTCTTGACAATTATGTATTTGTTCTGAAATGGCTCAAAAGTTATTAATATAATTTTTTTTTAAATCAGAGGAACCATAAATCAGAGGAACCATCTAATCAGCCATTCTAGCCAAGTAGATTCAATATTTTAAAATAAAATGTATATGTATTGTATAAAAATGTATTTAAAAATTAGCATTTTACCCTACAGTTTTCACTAAATGGGAGAATGAGATTTAATAATTTTCATTGATTTAAATTATATTTAACTTTTACTTTTACAATGATGCATAGTAGCTTAATAAAAAGTATTATTTTCCTTCATATATTTTTACTAAAACTTGTTTTTGTGAATGAATAAGGTGTGCAAAAACTACTAGTACTGTTCTATGTTAAAGCATATATTTCTGTCCTCCTATTTACTTCACCTGGACCTTTTTATTTTGATGCTGAATGTGCAGTGTGTAGTTAAAAATGCCCCGCATCTGGTGAAACGCTGTCATCTCCTTTTCTGTTATACTCTGCCGCATTTGTAAATTTGTATTAGGACTTGTATACCGATTTCTAATGTTTGGAATTGTGTGAATGCTTGAACATGCTGTACTTTTTCTTTAACAATGTTTGTGAACTGTGTCAAAAATACAAGCCCATTAAACCACTTGCATGCACAGAACAGGATGTTATCAGATTATTCTGAAGTGCACACAGACCATGTTTATCTGTCTTAAATCGCAGCCTTTTGCAACTTTATAATCATATATGACAGTATCGCCATTTTTATGTTATTTTCATTAAAGAAATATATCCAGTGATCAATACAAGTTAAGCTCAACCAACAGCATTTGTGGCATAATGTTGATTACCTCAACAAAAAAAAATTGAGGGACTTGGCCCTCCTTTTCTTTAAAAAAATAAAAAATGAAGGTTACAGTGAGGCACTTACAATGGAAGTGAATTGGCCAATTTTTGGAGGGTTTAAAGGTGGAAATTTTAAGCTTATAATTTGATAAAAGTACTTGCATTAATTCTTTTGTAAAAACTCATGTATTATTTGAGCTGTAAAGTTTATGGTCGTTTTCGGGTTTAAGCCGTATGCCGTAATAGCAACAAAGTTGTAAAATGTAATATAACTTCACACAGATAAGGTTTGTAAGTGATTTTTCTCACACTTAAATCATGTTAACATGCATAGTATGTATGTCTTGTAGCTACACTTTTGAAACAGTGAGTATTTTAATGTTTACGGGTTGGTCTCATTCACTTCCATTGTAAGTACCTCACCAGAAACCAGATTTTTGCTAATATATATATATATATATATATATATATATATAATAATAAAAATAAAAAAAAAACATTCTCCCCAGTATGGAATGCTCAATTCCCAATGCACTCGAAGTCCTCATGGTGGCATAGTGACTCGACTCAATCTGGGTGCCGGAGGACTAAACTCAGTTGCCTCCGTGTCTGAGACCATCAGTCTGCGCAGCTTATCTCGAGGCTTGTTGAGCGTGTTACCCCGGAGACATGGCACATGTGGAGGCTTCACACTCTTCTCCGTGGGAGCCACGCACAACTCACAACATGCCCCACTGAGAGCGAGAACCACATTATAGCGACCATAAGGAGGTTACCCCATGTGACTTTACCCTCCCTAGCAACTGGGCCAATTTAGTTGCTTAGGAGACCTGGTTCACTCAGCACATCCTGGATTTGAAGTCGCTACTCCAGGGGTGGTAGTCAGTGTCTTTACTTGCTAAGCTACCCAGGCCCCCAAATAAAAACTACATTAAAATCATATTAATATTCACAATATTACTTAATTGTATATCGAAAGCAAAGTCGTTGCGATTATACAGTGAGTATATGATATATCGGACAGCTCTATTGGTGACACCTAATTTTTGTTGTAGAAGGTACAGGAAGTGTGTATTTTGATGAGTCTCTGAAGAGCAGGATGGAAAAGGAGAGGAAAGAGTGAAAAAGAATCAAGCAATAGCCGTAATGACATGTATTTGAAGCACTGGATAGGAGCCAGAGCAGATGAGCAGTGTGTTGATGACATCACCATCCCCTTCTATTCTGCCATTAAAACAAACCCTCTCTTCACAGAATGAGGGAGAGGGGGAGAGCGAGAGAGAGAGAGAGAGAGAGAGAGAGCGCAAGCGCACTATCAACCCATAGGGAGTCGATATGAGTGTATCGGGTGGGCTCTAGGACCCAGCGCAGACAGGAAGAGTCACACCAGCATTGCTGCTCTCTGCTGGGAGTCCTTCCTCACCATTCCCTCTCACTCACATGCTCACACATTCCCGGAACAAAGTTTCCCTGCGTGATTCAAGAGCGGCATTCTGGACTGGATGGATTTGATAATGTTCCCGCATGCCTTTGGATGTCCTTCCTGAGGATGCAGCGTCGTCTTGTTTTTGTTTACTCTTTATTCTCTTGTCTAAGTTTGTCTTGGAGCTTTTACTCTTTGGAACCTTATAGGCCTTTTTTGAGTTATGCAGCTGATCTAAGCTTGTGTATATGTGCGCGTGAAAGCACACATGAATGTTGGTGTGCGTTTGGCAGTATGTGCTTCTCCACAGAGGCTAAAACTTTGCCTGCTTGCAGGCAAGACCTGAAACACGGGTGAGTGCAACGGACATTTGAAGCGAGGAGCCAGCGGGTCTGGCCGAAGTAACCAGTGCCTTCTATTTACCCACTGTCATCTGGTTGCATCATGCTGAGTCTGCAGGATTCTGTGTTCTTTGAGATCAGCATCAAGTCTCTGCTCAAGTCCTGGAGTGGGAACTGTGAGTAATGCTCATCGTCAAAGACACAGTGTGCTTTGTGATGATGATAAACTATATCTTGGACGTCAGGCAAGTTATTCCATGGTGGTTACTTAGTGTGCTTTTAAGTGCGCCATTGTCCTGCTGGCTGCGACAGGCCTGCATACACGCCCTCTTCTCTGCATGCAGACTAGTGCTGCTCAACATTAGTGAATGTTGGTAGTTGCTGAAATTAGCTACTGCATATTTGTCTCTATTTGGAGGTGCGTGATCAGAGCACAGCAAGTTCACTCTTAGAGGCATATATATACACATGCAAGGGGTCTTAAAGTGTTTACAAACACACTCATTACTATTCTAGGTACATGTAAAGAAATGCATTTTGTAGTCCCTTGAAGTGCCTTGTTAATTATATAGTAGAAAATCAAAGAATGTGCTCTTGGGTTGGGTTTTTAAACAGTCATTGAACATAGAAAATTATAGTCCAATGCACTTCTTCGGATACAAATGTAAAAAATACTTAATTTAAATTTGATTAATTTTATAAGCCAAAAGTAAAAAATAAATGGTGACAGGTCCCCCTTTAGATTTTAGATTTAGGGTGCATCTCAATCAGCTTCTTAGTTCAGTAGTCTGTGCACTAGAGTTACACAGTGTACTGATACTTACAAAATATCACAATACCAAAATTTTAAAATGGTTTGAAATCATCTTGTTAATTTCGGAACGATAATACAGTTTGTTGCTATTAGCAACATTTTACAGGATATGTAAAATATATATTTTTTAGATGAAATCAATGACAATTTGACTTTAAATTCAAATCTCAAAATGCCAAGTGTGATTTATTAACAGTCAAAAGATGTATTTTAATTAAATAATGTACAGTCTGCATGCGCCTGCACTCTTTAGAATAGACTAGCGGTGCCACTGTGATGATATGAGAGATCATACGTGATGCTAAATGCGTGTTTTGTGTACAGTGCATCCGGAAAGTATTCACTGCGCTTAACTTTTTCCACATTTTGAGATGTTACAGCCTTAGTCCAAAATGGATTAAATTCATTATTTTCCTCAAAATTCTACAAACAATACCCCATAATGACAATGTGAAAGAAGTTTGTTTGAAAACTTTGCAAATTTATTAAAAATTAAAAAATCACATGTACAATATGTCTTTGCCATGACACTCCAAATTGAGCTCAGGTGCATCCTGTTTCCATTTATCGTCCTTGAGATGTTTCTACAACTTGATTGGAGTCCACCTGTGGTAAACTCAGTTGATTGGACATGATTTGGTAAGGCACACACCTGTCTATATAAGGTCCCACAGTTAACAGTGCATGACAGAGCACAAACCAAGCCATGAAGTCCAAGGAATTGTCTGTAGACCTCAGAGACAGGATTGTATCGAGGCACAGATCTGGGGAAGGGTACAGAAAAATTTCTGCAGCATTGAAGGTCCCAATGAGCACAGTGGCCTCTATCCGTAAATGTAAGAAGTTTGGAACCACCAGGACTCTTCCTAGAGCTGGCCAACCTGGCCAAACTGAGCGATCAGGGGAGAAGGGCCTTAGTCAGGGAGGTGATCAAGAACCCAATGGTCACTCTAACAGAGCTCCAGCGTTTCTCTGTGGAAAGAGGAGAACCTTCCTCCACCAATCAGGCCTGTATGGTAGAGTGGCCAGACGGAAGCCACTCCTCGGCAAAAGGCACATGACAGCCCACCAGGTGTTTGCCAAAAGGCACCTGAAGGGCTCTGACCACGAGAAACTAAATTCTCTGGTCTGATGAAACAAAGATTGAACTCTTTGACCTGAATGGCAAGCGTCATGTCTGGAGGAAGCCACATCACCTGGCCAATACCATCCCTACAGTGAAGCATGGTGGTGGCAGCATCATGCTGTGGGGATGTTTTTCAGCGGCAGGAACTGGGAGACTAGTCCGGATCGAGGGAAAGATGAATGCAGCAATGTTTCATCCTTGATGAAAACCTGCTCTAGAGTGCTCTGGACCTCAGACTGGGGCAAAGGTTCATCTTCCAACAGGACAACGACCTTAAGTACACAGCCAAGATAACAAAAGTGTGGCTACGGGACAACTCTGTGAATGTCCTTGAGTGGCCCAGCCAGAGCCCAGACTTGAACCCGATTGAACATCTCTGGAGAGATCTGAAAATGGCTGTGCACCGACGCTCCCCATCCAACCTGATGGAGATTGAGAGGTCCTGCAAAGAAGAATGGGAGAAACTGCCCAAAAATAGGTGTGCCAAGCTTGTAGCATCATACTCAAAAAAAACTTGAGGCTGTAATTGGTGCCAAAGGTGCTTCAACGAAGTATTGAGCAAAGGCTGTGAATACTTATATACATGTGGATGATATATATTTTTTTTCATTTTTTTATTTTTAATAAATTTGCAAAGTTTTCAAACAAACTTCTTTCACGTTGTCATTATGGGGTATTGTTTGTAGAATTTTGAGGAAAATAATTAATTTAATCAAATTTGGAATAAGGCTGTAACATAACAAAATGTGGAAAAAGTGAAGCGCTGTGAATACTTTCCGGATGCATTGTATATAAACTTCTAACTTAAATTTTAGCTCATCAACAGCCAATTATGTCCTGCACAGTTGGAGAAATGTCACTTGAGGTTGGCATGCAACAGTAAGTCTATTTCGCTTTTGCTCCCTCCTCTCTCTAATCTTGTGTGTTGTTGCCAATTCCTTTGCGTTAGGCCTCTCTGTTCAAACAATGAGGAGCGAGACCTAGTTTCAAGAGCTGGCAACATCCGACTTAACCAGTAGAC
Source organism: Moxostoma hubbsi (assembly GCA_032164185.1). Classification (NCBI taxonomy): domain Eukaryota; kingdom Metazoa; phylum Chordata; class Actinopteri; order Cypriniformes; family Catostomidae; genus Moxostoma; species Moxostoma hubbsi. Next base: position 20,635,329 of record JAVLUX010000031.1, read on the forward strand.
TCTTATTTCTTCTTCTGCCCTGTCTCTGGTTGGAGGTCAAAGACATATCTTTACATGCATGAATTACAGCTAAAGCTGTGTAAATGAGAAAAGTGTGGATAAATCCTGATAATTATGTGTGGGTTGGAGCATTGGTTGTGGAGATAGATTCTGAGCAAAGGAATCTGGGCATGTTGAGACATTGCAGAAATAATGTTGACACTTTATAAAAGCCATAACAGATTAATCTTTCTCTCTTTTAAACACAAATACAGCTTGCCTTTAATCTCTCTCATGCGTGAAGCAGGTGGAAGCCCACCACAGTGAATCAAGGGGAACCTTTTTTTTTTATTTATTTATTTTTTTATGTGTATATATATATATATATATATATATATATATATATATATATATATATATATATATATATATATATATATATATTGTTAAATAGTTGCTATGAGAGGACAAGAAGAAATCACTAATTCTCAGCTATTATATTTATTTTTATCTGACGGATTCAGTCACATTTTTTGCTTTGAAAATGTACAAAGAGGTACAAAAGCTTTTCTCTGTTCTAACAATAAATAATTTGTGTTGAACATGGAGCAGATCTGTTGAACACATGACAGGTCAACATATTTTAGGGAGCCACAATTAAAGATAAATAAATATGATTACATGATGGTTGATAGGAAAAATAAGATTAGTTTGTACTTCTAAAAATGTTTTGTACTTCTGTTTTTGCAGTTTAAAACAACAGAACTCATTTTACACGTACTGTGTATGATAGAACATTACAAACCCATACTAGACTTAAGTTGAGCAATTCCATAGAACTGTCAACCACATAATGGAAAAATAAGAAGTTACCAAAGGAACAAATATCCCTTTTAAATTCTGTTTAATAGTGGTATAATAGAACACAGATAATGCTATCCAGACCACTAGAGTGCAGCGCTTGCTCACACAGCACTCACTGCTGTGTGAGCAAGCGGTGAATGGGGAAAAGCAGTTATGTAAGGTTTATGAATCACGCCAGGCCATTTCAATGTTTGTGGTTTCAATCTTAAAGGTGCAATATGTAACAATTTTCATGTAATATTTGCTTTTTTTGCCAATGTGTGAATGGCTTGTAATGCAACTTCTAAAAAAATGAGCCCTTCCCGGACTTTCTAGGTTGCCTATTAAAGCCTGTAGACTGATTTTCTTGCAACGGGAGCGGGTTGGTTTTGCTGGGAAAATCCAAAGGGTGTGGTGTTTATGCACGCTCCCGAGAGCCTTGATTCAGTGCTTTTCTTCCGCTGTTTAACAGCGACAACAGACTGCAACACTAGGTAACATTATCCTAGAGATGGAATCCAGCAAACATACGGCTCCCAGCACAACACCAACTCCTACACAAACTCAGAGTAACCCCCCCCAACCCCCCCCCCCCCCCCAAACTAAATGCATCTTCTGAATTCTGTCTTTAAGTGGGAACATGATTGTGATCGAGCGAAAACTAGAGTGAACATCGGCAGGGCATTTGATTCCTGGTGGACCTTCTTTCAGTTTCGGGGATCAAAACAGACCCTGAATTTACGTTCTTACATAACTGCAAAGCCTGTGAAATATAGTGCCATATGGATTGATCTGTTACAGTTTAGAAAACTTGATTTTGCCTGCTAACGCTGATGAATTGCAGGCTACCTTGCTTCGTAACTTTCAAATAATTTTAACGATCTTCTCTTTATACTAGAAGTCAGGTAAACAGGATACATTTAAGCAAATACGCAGTTTTTTTATCGTAGTACAACATATGACATACAGAACATACAATATTGCAACATTGCAGTGCAATAGTAAACTCTTGTATAGTTTGGTAGTATGTAGCTGTATGTATGTGTGTAGCAGTATGCTATGTTAGCTGATAAGGAGTTTTAGTTTAGTCTCAAAGTTTGAATTAAAACAATCATAGCTGTTATGTCAATTATGCTACCTCATCTGTCAGCTAAATGCTAGTGAATCACGTTTAGTCTTTGTACGTCTCATCATTGTTTTGGATGCTCACTCACTCACATCTCTATGGAGTGTGTGCACGAGCAACAGGTAACTGGCTGCAGTTCACTTAACGGCCACAAGTGTCATTGATAACAAGGGTTTCTGAATCTTACATACTGCACCTTTAATTTAATTAGTCATGCAGCATCAATGTATATCATACAAAGTCAGCTGGTTTCCCTCATCATTTAGCCTACAGATATGTGCCGTTTTCACAACTGGCACTTCCGTTCATGCCAATTTTCCCCATTTACTTAAGAACGAGGAAGAATAAAAATGAAATATTGCATGTTCTTAGGAGTGCCAACCTCTTCTACATATTGTGGCTATTATTTCTGGATTGTGCATTTGAAACACAAAGTGTGTTACTGATTAATTATAAGAAATAATAGTTTTTTCCATATCAGCGTTTTCATGCTTCTAACCAATATGCTGATGATATTAATTTGGTCAATAACTGGCCGATTAATATTGGCAACCGATTTATCGTTTATGCCTAATTTATAATGCAAACCAAGTAATTGATATAACTATAGTGATTTATGTAACTGTCTCAAAGTCTGGCAGATTTGATCCGGATTGATAAAAATAGTCTTGCTGTGTGTATATGGCTGTTGTGAAATAAGTTTTCTGGGCTCACTTCTTTGAACTTGTCGTTACACTGCTTAAAGGTGAACTTTTATTAGACTGTGCGTCAACTTTCCATTCCCATGAGTAGGGCTGGGTATTGTTCAAAAAATTCCTATATCGATACCAAAACCTTGATATTATACCAGTTCCTAAATGATACTCTTTTTCTATACCAATTTGATGAAATCCATTTTAACAAGATTACAAACATTACACATTACCTCAAAAAAATCTTTGGTTTTATTTTTTCGGTTTGCTGACTTTTTTTTACAGACTCAAAGACTCATCTCCAGAGCCTTCTGGTCTCCTCATGCCAGGGTCGGCTATAACATTAATGCGAAGACGAAAAAAACAAAAAAACTGACTAAACTGTTAATTCAGCCAACCCTAAGGATAAGTATGGTTTAACAAGATAACTAATTGAATGTACGTTAAACTTGATCATTGAATTTTGAGCATCGATTTAGCTAGCTATGTATAGCCATACATCCAAACAATATCTAACGTTACGTAGGTCCCAGTTTATAGGACTATGTCACCGTGCACAGAAACGTTAATTTAACAAGTACACAAGCATGTGCCACTACAAGTTAGCTGATTTTGTTTGTTGGTTTGTTTGCTAAACGTTAACCTTACCCGTCGAAGTCCCAGTCATGGCGCCACTGCATTCATCAGTAGATTTGAAGGACGCTCTGTGGCAGGATGCTGAGAGGATGACTGCACCAGCTCGGTCTTCTTGCAGTCGAAGATGGAGCAACTTTCTGCTCTTAATGTTATTCCATACACTGTCAAGTGCTTCATCATATTTGTCGTGTTGCCAGTCTTGGCAGCAATTATCCTGTCACAAATATTGCATCGCGCACTGTTGGCATCGAGCCTGGTGAAATGTAGCCACACTTTTAATCTTTTCCATCTGTGGGGGTTGAGATGCATACACAGTACAGCCTCACGTGTGAGCCGCATCTCTGGGCATTACCAGCGTAAACTAGTGTTTTCCCTTAATGCCTAAACACAGCCAATCACCGACGTTGATGAGATTAACCCCTTAGGTATTGAAATTTGGTAATGAACGACCGGATATTTTTCGATACTCGATTGTTTAGAGGCAATTCGGTCGGTGCCTAAAATTTATCAAACTCGATACCCAGCCATACCCATGAATCCAGTCATTGTCACCTATGCTGCATCAAGAGAGAGTGTATCGAGATCAGTGATCACCACTGTGTTGGGCTTTAACTAGCTGAGTATAATGTAGATGATGGATGTTATTAAGGTAATTTGAGCTCCATGTGTGATCATTCTGTTCCCTCTTGAACAATCCACATCCCCATGATTATACCAAAAATCATCCTGTATGCATGTATGCCTCATTTTTGCATCTCCCTTATGTATTTACAGCAGCTTAGAGTGAGAGTTTTACCTCACAATAGTTGATCTATATTCTAATGTTTAGAATATAGATTTTTAGGGATTATATTATTTTTTGGGAAGTAAAGTGATTTAGCACTATTTAGAAAAATTTTGTGAGAAGACTAAAGATACTGCGGCACTAGGGCAATGAACAATCAAATATTTAGATTTATTTTTAGTAAAGATGCCGTTACAGGTCCTGCGTACAGCTAGATATTTTGCTAATGTTTTTTGTGTAATTATAAACAATGCTGGAACCAAGGCATTCCTTTCTTTTTTTATTTGTATTTTTTTTCTGACACTAACTTACCAGTGCTCTAAGCTACTTCCATGTCTCTGCAATGAAAAAAAGCAGGAAGTTAAACACTTTTTGTGCAAAGTACTGTCCAATGAAGATGAATGAGAAACAGGTGACTAAAAGATTGCAGTATATAGCAGTTTTAAATGCAATACACTAAACATAAATAATTGTAATTTTATCAAATTGCGACCCAAATATTGATGTAATTTCAAATTTCCAGATCCCTGCTGATTCCCACCCCAACAGGGAATCAGAGCTTAGGAACACGTTGTCTTTTTCAGAGTTTGAATGTACCAAGGAACACACACACACTCCAAACATGTGACTCCATTCTATGTGACTTTGCCTCACTCTCGGTCACAAATGTGTGCTATGGGGTTAGCAATACTGCCCAGTGTGTCACAAATCACCCATCATATAGAGGAATGGGAGGATAAAAAGGGAGAGAGAGAGTGAGGGGTGCCTCACATTGTTTCTATTTTGCTTAATTTGCTTAACCTTTCTGCATCGTTTTGTGGAAAGCGCAAACTACTATGGTGTGCCTATCAGTAAGCCTGCCAACCAATTTGAGGAGGACCTAGGGACCCTGTTATGCTACCGGCCAATGAACACTAGCTGTGTGACATCATAGGGATGTGGAGGGATTGCGAAACAGAAAATAAAGAGTGAGTGTTCTTACACAAACACACAAACAGCCCTGAGGATGGATTACTGTGTGTCTCCCCTCTCTCAAACTTGCGTGTGTGAATGTTTGTGTTTGTTAGTATTGTGATGTGGGAGTTGCTAGGTGTGATCCTGTGTTCTCTGAAAAATCCATTACATTTCACATGATTTTTTTTAAAATTATTTATCCTTCTATTATTGTTTTAGACAGTTGCCTGTGGGAGGCAAGGGTTGGGATTTCCTGAATGGAGATAGACATGTGATATACAGTTTTTCCAGTATTTCTGCATTCAGGACTATATTGTAAATGTATGTGGTAATCCACAGATGCAATCCTTTATCTGTACCCTAGAAGGTGAACATATATACGTGTTTGATAATAAGTTAGGAATGCTCTGATCGATCGATAGCAAATTATATTCATGTCCTATGACTCGATCGGTGGTCTGATAATTTGGCAGATTACAAAATCATGTCAAAAGACGCATGGCTGCGCAGCACCAGTTGTAGAGATGACAAATTGTCAATGAAGTGTTTATCTCATTCCACAAGGCAATGAGTTGTCGTCAAACAATTGGTCACTTGTGTGTGACTATTGTTTTTGTTATTTATTTATCTGCATAATTCTTTTCAACAACTGAAATACCTAATTTTGTTGTAGATATCCCAATGTGGATACTGAATTTGCACTTTTGTTGCATTTGTGAAATAAAACATTTAATTAATTGTGTAAAATAAGCACATCATTTCGAAAAATGTATCACAGGCCCCTGAATTGAATTGAAATCACATTTCGGCAGACATTGATATGTCGGCAAACATCGAATCACTGGCTAAGAGAATCGAAACAAGATTGTATCATGAATCATGACGTTATGATTTACAGCTCTAATATTTAGATACTACAATGTGATGAATTAAAAATGGTCAAATATAAATGATTAAATAATGAATAATAATAATTATATGAAATGGTGAAATTTATGAATAATCAAAATTGTCACATGACGTTTAATTGCAAATATGGGTTATCAGTTCGACTTCAGTTTTACAATAAGCCTTGCTCTTTATATGGCTATCCATCCTTATGTAGAGAATATTTTGTGTAAGCCTAGTTTAAAAATTAATATTTTTGTATTTGATTATCAATTAACCCAACCTACAATATTTTTTTCTGCAAAAACTTGGCAACAACTATGGTATTACCAACAGGGAAATTCAGTTAACCATGACTTTGAGCAGAAAGCTTACATATTAAACCAATATCACAAAAGCAAGAGTGCTGTATTTCCAGCTAACAGCGCGGCTGTTATTCGGCCGCAGGTAATCACAGCTGTGGTGATAGATGGACAATACAGCACTCTTGTTCATGTGATATTGCTTTTATACAACAGTGCAATGAACGAGTAAATAAATAGGGGGTAAAACACAACTAAGGAGTGTCCCAAAAAAAAAAATGCTCTTGTGCGTGGAACTACTTTCTTACGCCACAGTATCTACCATTGCTAATTCGAAAGATGAGCATAAGCCTCCGTTCAAAAACCTCATTTTAGAACTAGTAACGACAGTTTGAGCTGTTTCTAACAAGTTATTGGAGAAACAAGGACATGTGTGTGTCTAAAGAGAGGGGAAGATAGAGAGAGAGAGAGACTGAGCATGTGATTACCTACGTCTGTAACAGTGATAAACATTCTACAGCTGTTAATTTAACTCTATTCCTCAGCTATAGTGTGGTAGTCCGCTCCTATCATTTTTGGCATATAATGCAACAAAGGAGGCCGAAGTCATCTGATTTTAGTAATAGACCTGCCTATCTCTATGTAAATATAAAAATTATGCTGCCACCTTTTTAATGTTATTTTTTAACCTGTAGTTTTGCTCCAAAATCATAGGTGAAATGTGTGTGTGTTTTTTTTTTTTGTTTGTTTGTTTTTAAACTCTACAAAATAATGGATTTACTCGCTATATATTGATGCATAGCATTTCATATTTTGGCTTTCATCATCATTTAAGTATATATTCCTTCAGAAAAGTATTAACACAATTAAAAATGTCAGCTGGGGATGTTTCTGAAATTTGGTTGATTTGACATTAAATTAACCAATTCTGTTTGGTGATGCGAGTGCTGAAATTGCAACTCGTAAAT